>JBBGZY010000434.1:1452500-3857500 GCA_037952925.1 Lithobates clamitans | reverse complement strand
CTAATATGGAAAGGCACACTTATCAGATTGCTCACCCCCTCTGATGGAACATTGATTACATTTTAGGGGGTTGTGAAATCCGTAAAATAGATTACTTTTAGGACACGCAGGAATTTAGGGACTAAAAAGGCTACAAGACTGCAGTTGTCGCACTCTGCAGTTGCAGTTGCTAACCAGCTTACAGTAAATGAGGTAATGTAAAAAGGCATTCATGTTGCAAGGAGTACACAATCACATGCAAGGGCAATTAATGAAAACACTTTGAGGCTTGCATATGATTTGATGATGGAAATCAGCAGAGCTTCTGCTCATTTACTAAAGCACTGGAACAAATGCACTTGTAGAGTGCACATGCATTTTGCAAAGTGCAACATATATTTGCTTTAGACAAATCAACACCACAGAACATTCAAGCAAATTTTTACGAGGGGGGGGGGGGTTGGGAAATCTAGCTAATTGCTAATTAGCAGCACACTATTTGGAGTGAGTTTAGGTGGGGGGGGGGGGTTGGGAAATCTAGCTAATTGCTAATTAGCAGCACACTATTTGGAGTGAGTTTATGTGGGGGGGTTGGGAAATCTAGCTAATTGCTAATTAGCAGCACACTATTTGGAGTGAGTTTAGGTGGGGGGGGGGGGGGGTTGGGAAATCTAGCTAATTGCTAATTAGCAGCACACTATTTGGAGTGAGTTTAGGTGTGGGGGGGGGGGTTGGGAAATCTAGCTAATTGCTAATTAGCAGCACACTAAATACACTCAAACAAAATACATTCAAAATGAGTAGACTAGGTGGATATTTTGCCATCACTGCATGCTGGGGAGGTTATTGAAGGAAAATATACATGCATGACAAAAAATAACAGGAAAAAAATCCAGCATGTGTGAGGATAAAAAGGGGACATTCACACTATATTGCAATGATGGTAAGTAGTGTTTGAAGCAAGAAATACATTACATTATCAAAGATTACATAAAAGAACATGTGATGCTAATAAAAGCAAAATATCTTACCTTTATATAGTCCTTCTGCAGGACCTGGATGATGGCAGAACAGGTCTCTGGGATAATGATCCCCAGAGCCTGGGGGGAGATGCCTGTCGAGAACTTAAGGTCCTGCAGGCTTCTCCCTGTGGCCAAATACCGCAAGGTAGCGACCAGCCTCTGCTCCGGAGTGATGGCTTGCCTCATGCAGGTATCCTGCCTGCTGATATAGGGGGTCAGCAAAGCCACCAAACGGTCAAAAACGGGGTCCGTCATCCGGAGAAAGTTCCTGAAATCCTCAGGATTATTCTCACGGATCTCATGGAGCAATGGCATGTGACAGAACTGGTCACGCTGGAGCAACCAATTCTTGGTCCATGAACTCCTCCTCGCCCTGTTCATGGACTGGTCTTGGGCTGAAGAATAAACTACAGCACCAAACACATACAATGCACGAGCTCGACGACGAGTACGTACAGGTAACATGGTTTCAAAACGGTCGGCTGGTCAGAACGCACTAAACAGAACGCACTGAAGAACAGCAAGGCCTGTGAAGAACGACCTGAAAATCAGGAACGAGCGGCCAATAAAACAAAGATTTCTCAATGCCAACTGACCAAACGCACTGAAAAGCAGATACAAACCTCACAAGCACAGACTGAACAACAGTTAAAACGAACTGAAAAATACGAGTCTCACAAGCGCGAATCGTCTCTCACCAAACTTCTACTAACACGAGATAAACACGAGATTAGCAGAAGGAGCCCAAAGGGTGTCGTACGGGCTATTGAACTTCCGTTTTATAGTCTCGTCGGACTTGGTGTACGTCACCGCGTACTAAGTTGTCGTACTTTTGTGTGGTCGTGTGTAGGCAAGTCCGTTCGTAAGAAAGTCTGCCGCAAGTCCACCGAAGGTACGCCGGAAGTATGTCGGACAGGCTGTCCGACTTTTGTAGCTGAAAAGTCCGACCGTGTGTACGCGGCATTAGAGTAATTAATATTAACCAGAGCTTGTGGGTATCTTCTACTAGTAATTTTTTTTTTTATTTCATTGAGTCTCTGATCACGGCACAGCGGGTCACTCACGATCCGCTGCACCCTCATCATCTGACTCTTTGGGATGGATGAAAAAACGTTTGGGGGATGAAAGCTATTAAAATGTAGCAATTGGTTGCGGTCCGTGGGTTTCACATATAAGTCAGTAGTAATCTGCCCATTGTTCAATTTAAGTAAAGTATCAAGAAAGGAGATCTCATTTTTACCAATTTCAATGTTGAACTTTAATCCAGGTACTAAATGGTTAATGTATTTATCAAATAAGTATAGGCTTTCCATGTTACCATCCCATACAGCGAAAATATCGTCCACAAATCTGTACCAGCATTGGCAATGTTTTAAAAATAAATCATTAACATAAATAAAGGATGTCTCGATCATATTCATAAATGCGTTCGCATATGGGGGTGCAACATTTTAACCTCCGTTCAGTTGCAAGAAATTAGTATCTCTGAAAAGAAAATAGTTCTCTTCAAGAGTAATTTTCAAAAGGTCAAGCAGAAATGAAACTTGTTCGGTTTTGTAGATGCCTGATTGAATTAACAATCGCTGACATGCCTCTATTCCTAAATCATGTGGAATAATAGTAAATAAACTAGAGATGTCCCATGATATTAGGATGGAATCTGATGACAAGTTTATATCTTGAATTTTTGACAAAAAGTCTGTAGTATCTCTTATAAATGATTTAGTGTTTAGTAGCAATGGTGTCAGACACTTATCCAGGTATTGTGCTAGATGTGTTGTCACAGATTCCATCCCCGATACAATGGGACATTCCGGGGGATTTTTGGTGTCTTTATGGATTTTTGGTAACATATACAGTACCGGTGTAACCGGATATTCACATATCAAAAACTCCATAGTTTCATCATCAATGATTTTTTGTTTAACTGCCTTAGTTAAGGTTGTTTTTATTCTTTTTTGTACTTTAAAGACAGGACAGCAATCAAGTCTTTTATAAGTAAGAGTATCACTAAGGTGTTTCATAACCTCATTTTCATACATGGTTGTGTCCATTACCACAATAGCTCCCCCCTTGTCAGCCGGCTTGATAGTGATATCACGCTGGACTGACAAGGAGTTTAACGCTGCAATCTCATCTCTATTTAAATTGTGAGGTATATGATCTCTCTTATCTCTATCACACAAAAAATTCTTTATGTCATTTTCCACTTTCTCTATATATACCTCTACAGCAGCACATGAAGTAGGTGGTACTTTGGTGCTTTTTGGTTTTAAACCCATGTTTTTAATTGATAATATTGATAATTCTTTAATTGTGGCAGTGGACACACCAGAAAAGTGCGCTTTGAATCTCAATTGTCTAAAAAATCTATATAAATCCTGTTTAAGTACAAAATCATTCATTTTCTCTTTAGGGCAAAAGCCCAAACCCTTATTCAAAACACTTAGTTCAGTTTTAGACAAAACAATAGAAGAAATGTTATGTACCAGGTTTTCATCTAATGTCTCTGGCGGTTCTGGCGTCTGGTGGTTACACCCTCTGCTGTGTCTTTTCTTTGTTCGCTGACCACCCCTCCTGGTCTGGATTCGGTCAGGTTCCCTGGTAAAAAAGGAGTAGTTGGTACACTGGTGGATGATCCAGTAGATGTCATTGAGGAGTTTGAGCTAGCAAGATGTTTACGTTGTATTTTTCTGTGGCCTTTTGAATGGTAATATGTAGGATCAGTCCAATTGTAGACATGGTCATTTTTATAATCTTCACGATCTCGTTCAAGTTTTGTACGCTTACGGAGTTGAATATTGGTACGGAATCTTTCTAATTTGTCATTATTAGTTTTCTTGAATTCCTGTAGTTCCTCTTGATTAGAACATTGTTGTAGCTGCCTTTCAAGTTCAGCAATCTCCTGCTGTACAAGAGTTCTCTCTTGTTGTAAAAATTGCACAGTTAATGTCATGATATCAAAGGAACATTTATTGAGGATCTGGGCAAATTTGGTTTTAAAGTCCATGTTCTGTGAAAAGAGAGTTGGAATCAGACGAACCCTCAACCCTCTAGGTATCATTTGTAACTTATAGTATTCGGCTAACGTTACCTCATAAAGTTCCATAGTGATGGCTCTTTGCATTAGTTTCTCCATTTTTCTGGTAAGTTGTATTGAGGAGGACTGGATCAGAAAATCCCTGGATCCCATGGTGTCAGTGAAGATCCTTGAAGCCTCTGTTTCAGAGAATGAGTATGAGCCATCTGTTGCCATCCTTGCGGTGATTCCTTGATAGTAGCTGGTGCTTGTTCTCAGGGGAAAATATATTCACTTGTAGAGGAGAACCGCACTCTGCTTATAGTTTAGTGCCAGCAATCAGGTTTTCCCACCGACCTTATATATAGAGAAAAAGTCCAAGAGGTTGCTGCACTTAAAAACTTCTTTGCTTTATTTCACAATATGTTCAGGAAAGATTTACAAAGCAAGCATAATCATTCCAAGCAATATCAAAGGCAACAAATGCCTGCACAGTTTCAGATATGAGTAAATTCAGATATGAATGGATTACGTTTCGGGCTAGTATGCTTACGCCCTTCCTAAGATCCGTTGAAGCACATCTGAAGGTTTCATTTCAATCATTCATTTAAATACAGGTTTAGTGAAGTACTTCACACATGGAATCAATGATTAATTCAAATCGCATACCATTTAACATCTATATATGCATATGTTTAACTATAACATGCCATTAAAGCAAGGATAAGCAGCAGGTGTCAAATCTCTCAATCTCCTCAATCCTATTTTAATATATTCAAAATACCTATAAAGATACAGGAAAATGATGCATTCATGAATAGAAACAAAAAATGTATCCAGTATACTTCTCTTTTCCTTAGGAAAAGAGAAGTATACTGGATACATTTTTTAAATACTATTGTTCCATATGGCTTAAATGTTGATTTGGATCTTTATTTATTTGTTTAATTCTTGGAATAAGCATTTAAAAGTAGCCAGATAAAGTAATTCTATGATGGGGATATCTTTTTTGTTTCTATTCATGAATGCATCATTTTCGTGTATCTTTATAGGTATTTTGAATATATTAAAATAAGAGTGAGGAGATTGAGAGATTTGACACCTGCTGCTTATCCTTGCTTTAATAGCATGTTATAGTTAAATATTTGCATATATAGATGTTAAATGGTAAGCGATTTGAATTAATCAGCCATATTGATTCCATGTGTGAAGTACTTCACTAAACCTATATTTAAATTAATGATTGAAATGAAACCTTCAGATGTGCTTCAACGGATCTTAGGAAGGGCGTAAGCATACTAGCCCGAAACGTAATCCATTCATATCTCAATTTACTCATATCTGAAACTGTGCAGGCATTTGTTGCCTTTGATATTGCTTGGAATGATTATGCTTGCTTTGTAAATCTTTCCTGAAGATATTGTGAAATAAAGCAAAGAAGTTTTTAAGTGCAGCAACCTCTTGGACTTTTTCTCTATATAGAAGGTCGGTGGGAAAACCTGATTGCTGGCACTAAACTATAAGCAGAGTGCGGTTCTCCTCTACAAGTGAATATATATATATATATATATATATATATATATATATATATATACACAGACACAGTATCTCACAAAAGTGAGTACACCCTCACATTTTTGTAAATATTTTATTATATCTTTTCATGTGACAACACTGAAGAGATGACACTTTGCTACAGTGTAAAGTAGTGAGTGTACAGCTTGTATAACAGTGTAAATTTGCTGTCCCCTCAAAATAACTTAACACACAGCCATTAATGTCTAAACCGCTGGCAACAAAAGCGAGTACTGCCTTAACCCTCTTAGGCATGGAGTTCACCAGAGCTTCACAGGTCACCACTGGAGTCCTCTTCCACTCCTTCATGATGATATCACAGAGCTGGTAGATGTTAGAGACCTTGCGCTTCCCCACCTTCCCTTTGAGGATGCCCCACAGATGCTCAATAGGGTTTAGGTCTGGAGACATGCTTGGCCAGTCCATCACCTTTACCCTCAGCTTCTTTAGCAAGGCATTGGTTGTCTTGGAGGTGTGTTTGGGGTCATTATCATGTTGGAATAATGCCCTGCGGCCCAGTCTCCGAAGGGAGGGGATAATGCTCAGCTTCAGTATGTCACAGTACCTGTTAGAATTCATGGTTCCCTCATTGAACTCTAGCTCCCCAGTGCCGAAAACACTCATGCAGCCACAGACCATGACACTCCCACCACCATGCTTGACTGTAGGGAAGACACACTTGTCTTTGTCCTCCTCACCTGGTTGCCGCCACACACGCTTGACATTATCTGAACCAAATACGTTTATCTTGGTCTCATCAGACCACAGGACATGGTTCCAGTAAACCATGTCCTTACTCTGCTTGTCTTCGGCAAACTGCTTGCAGGCTTTCTTGTGCATCATCTTTAGAAGAGGGTTCATTCTGGGATGACAGCCATGCAGACCAATTTGATGCAGTGTGCTGGCATAATGTCTGAGCACTGACAGGCTGACCCCCCCACCCCTTCAACCTCTGCAGCAATTCTGGCTGCATTCATATGTCTATTTCCCAAAGACAACCTCTGGATATGAGGCTGAGCAAGTGCAACTCAACCCACCCTATGTGAATGAGTATGGGGTACATCGTACCCCTACCCGTTCACCTGGGGGAAAAAAGTGTCAATTAAAAAACAGACTACACAGGTTTTTAAAGTAATTTATTAGGCAGCTCCAGGGGTCTTCCTCTGACTTTGGGGGTCTCTTCTGACTTCTCCGCTCTCTACCGCCTCTTCTCCACTCTCTCCAGCCTCTTCTCCGATCCCTCCAGCCTCTTCTCCCACTCCCTGGCATCTTCTCTCGGTGTCCGGCCTCTTCTCCCGGTGTCTGGCCTCTTCTCCCAGTGTCCGGTTCTTCTCCCGCTCTCCGGTTCTTCCGCCGGGCTCCTCTGCTATCTTCTGCTCTTTTGCCGCTCTCTCGCTAGCGATGGCCTGGTCTTCTCCATCGTCTTGTTCCCTCTTCTCTTCTTCCGATGTTGACATGACACTCTCTTCCGCTGTAATGCCGTGTGCGCGGTGGGCAACAACTTATATAGGCATGGGGCGGGGTCACCGGAGGATGTCACCCAGTGACCCCGCACCTTATGATGTCACAGCCCCATCATGTCCCGGGACTGTGACACGCCCCATGCCTATATAAGTCGTTGCGCACAGCCCACATGGCATTACAGCGGGAGAGAGCGCCGTATCAACATTGGAAGAAGAGAATAGGGAACAAGACGATGGAGAAGACCGGGCCAACACTAGCAAGAGAGTGGCAAAAGAGCAGAAGATAGCGGAGGAGCCCGGCAGAAGAACCGGAGAGTGGAAGAAGAACCAGACATTGGGAGAAGAACCAGACACCGGGAAAAAAGGCCGGAGAAGAGGCCGGAGAGAGCGGAGAAGTCGGAAAAGACCCCCGAAGCCGGAAGAAGACCCCCGGAGATGCCTAATAAATTACTTTAAAAACCTGTGTAGTGTGTTTTTTTTATTGACACTTTGTTTCCCCAGGTGAATGGGTAGGGGTACGATGTACCCCATTCTCATTCACATAGGGTGGGGGGCCGGGATCTGGGGGCCCCCTTATTAAAGGGGGCTTCTGGATTCCGATAAGCCCCCCGCCTGCAGACCTTGACAACCAACGGCCAGGGTTGTTGGGAAGAGGCCCTTTTCCTCATCAACATGGGGACAAGGTGCTTTGGGGTGGGGGGGGCCGCAGGATGCCCCCCTTCCCCAAAGCACCTACCCCCCATGTTGAGGGCATGCGGCCTGGTACAGTTTAGGAGGGTCTGGTATGGATTTTGGGGGGACCCCCACGCCGTTTTTTTGGCACAGGGGGTTCCCCTTAAAATCCATACCAGACCTAAGAGCCTGGTATGCTCTTGGAGGGGAACCCATGATGTTTTTTTATTTAAAATTTGGCATGGAGTTCCCCCTCATGATTCATACCAAACACATATCGTATTGCTTGTCGCTCATTGGGAAAGGAAAAAACACATTTTTCCTTTCCTGATGAGCGAGCCAGCTTGGCGCTGGCATATCACGGTCACTCTTCCTGGGTAAATTCTTTTCTTTGTCCTGTAAAGTCGCTTCACGCTAGATGAGGATCCAACTTGGAGGCGACTTCCATTGAATTCTATGGGTACAGGTCGCCTAGAAGTCACCTTGAAGTAGTACAGGAACCTTTTCTGAAGTTGGAGCGACTTCAGTAGTGTACATTAAGACGGCTCTCATTGACTATAATTCCCAATGTCAAATGACTTGGGGCAACTTGAGGGCTGACAAGTCGGACCCCAAGTCGCAGCAGTGTGAACCGACACTAACAAATCACATGACACTGGGAGGAAAAATGGCTAATTGGGCCCAATTTGGACATTTTCACTTAGGGGTGTACTGACTTTTGTTGCCAGTGGTTTAGACAATAATGGCTGTGTGTTGAGTTATTTTGAGGGGACAGCAAATTTACACTGCTATACAAGCTGTACACTCACTACTTTACATTGTAGCAAAGTGTCATTTCTTCAGTTTTGTCACATGAAAAGATATAATAAAATATTTACAAAAATGTACTCACTTTTGTGAGATACTGTATATGTATGGGGTAAGGCTGGTGATCCTAATGATAGATGGGATTGAATTCTGGTCACAAATGAGTTCTTATGCATGTAAGTAACAGTTCATAGCACCCAGCCAAAGATAGCATATCTGTCAAGCAACACAACTGAAGTTCCGGGATAGAACCAAGATACTGTATATGGCAGTGGCGGCTGGTGACTTTTTTGTTTGGGGGGGGCGGCAATGAACCACTCCCCCCCGCAGCACCTCAACCCCCCCCCCCCCCCCGTGCTGATTATCTGTTTCCACCGGCACTTATCTGATCGGCGGGCACATCAGGGATCAGGCAGGGGGACAGGCTGCTGCAGGCATCTTGCAGCGTCTTTCGCGTCCTCTTCCCTTCTGAGATCACATTGGCTTCTGCCATGCATCTCCTCCCCTCCTCCTAGGTGTCCAGTAAGATTACCTAACTTTTCAGCCAATCAGGAAACGAGCAACAGACCCGTGCTTCCTGATTGGTGGAGAGGCGATTCAGTGTTAGAAAAGCAAATATTCATTTGCTTTTCTAACACATCTAGGTGGACTCCGAGCGCAATGCTCTACACTCTGAGTCCACCCTATTTTGAAGCCTATTAGAGCCTATGGCTCTAATCAGCTCTAATCAGGTGCTTAAAAAAAAACACCCCCGCTGTTGTAATTCAGGCGCCCGGCGTCCGAAAAGGGGTCGGATGCTAGAATAGGGGTGGCAGTGGCGGCCATGAATAGATTCATGCAATGCATTAATCTATCCATTAACCATATAGGGGGGTGGTGAGGATAGAGCACCTCAGAGCGCCTGTGCACCCTTAATGCAATATATGGTATATGGTGAATTTTTTGAGCAAAACCTCAGTTAGTTTGTGAATCAAGATATGATGTGGTCTAGAGGAGGATCAGTGTTTACTGATTGTGTACAGTTATGTCAGCTTTGTAAGTATATACAGTAGGTATATAGCCACAGCAATAATGAATCAGCCAAAAGATGTGTGAACATGGATATCACCTCCCTCACACACCAATCATGTTTCAGGCTGTACAAAGTGAATATATTCCATCACCAAGTTGGAAATGAATCCTCAATGTCTTAAATTTCCATGTGTGTCACAGAGACCAGATTGTCATGGAATGGTCCATAGGGTGCATGCATGCATGTTTTACTTATCAGTCCAGATGTCTCTGAAGATATAAGACCAGAATTGTCATTTCAGGGAGATTCCTGCTTGGATGTTGAAGTCCCAAATCACAGAGATGGGATCACCAATGCCCCAGAAGAGAGGGCCGGTGTGGAATGTGAAATTAAAGGCCCTATGTGCTCGGTCTCTGCTACCATTAATAAGTTAATGTCAACAGTGTCCTCTCACCAGTCCCAGCAATAGGCATCTTATTGTTCAGATGTCAGCTCACTTCTGGGCCTGCCTGGAGTGACTCAATCCTCAGCATAGGCTTGTAGCAGGTTGATATGCACACAGGAGCAGCGATGTGCACTCCTCGGTCTCCTCACAAATAGGAAATTTCTCGCTATTCAGCCTGTGAAAATACATCTCTCTCTCTTCTTTATACTCGGCTCTCATTGGGAGTTGTAGTCCAATTGTCCTTAGACTGCCCTAGTTAAGTTTCTTTCCTAAACATCATCTCCCATGATTCAGTGCTGCCAACCATCAAGTCTCTTGAGCTCCTTCTGCTTGTCAGCTCCCCTGGTGGATTAAGGTAATATTAACCCATTCAGCTCAAGTCCATTGGGAAAACAGAGAGCACTGCAGCACAGTGCCAAATTACTCTCTGTTTCTAGCCAATCACCTGGCTACATTTAGGACAGAAAGAGTGTGTACTTTGGATTTTGGAAAGCAGTAAGAAACAATAGCACATAAAAACAATCATTAATTTGCATCCCATAACTTTAATGCCGCGTACACACGAGCGGAATGTCCAACAGAAAAAGTCTGACAGAATCTTTTCATCGTATATTCCCATTGTGTGTATGTCTCATCAGACTTTTTTTTCCGAAAATTCTGACGGACCTAGAAATAGAAGATATTTTAAATATTTCCAACGGAACCAATTCCTATCGGGAAAACCGCTCGTCTGTATGCTATTCCGATGGACCAAAAACGAAGCATGCTCTGAAGCAAGTACGAGACGGAAGCTATTGGCTACTGGCTATTGAACGTCCTTTTTCTAGTCCCGTCGTGCGTGTTGCACATCACCTCGTTCTGGACGGTCGGACTTTGGTGTGACCGTGTGTATGCAAGACCGATTGAGCGGAATTCCATCGGAGTTCTGTCGGAGAAACCTTCGGAGTTTATCCCGACGGCAAAACCGGTCGTGTGTACATGGCATAACACATACACATACACCATAAGGCCCCTGTGCCTCCTGGTAAAATATCTGTCTATGCAGTTTGCCATGTCCATTTCTAGTACAATAACTACACTGCTTTTTAAATGGAATCAAGGCCAAATACTATGGATTTTGGAAAGCAACGAGAAACAAAAGGGCATAAAAAACATCATTAATTTGCATCTCATCATTTTAACTAAACTGTTACAATCTGCTTGTTTATAAACTGATTATTAATATGGAGATCTTGGTGGTAGTAGCAAATATTCAAACAAGAACTTTGAAGGCCAAAGTGGAGAAGGGTTCCATGTGAACACCAGTTGAACATGGGTCAGTTGGTCTTGAGTTAACATTCTACAAGGAAGTGAGCTGCTATCTAGATAGGGGGAGACCTGTGGATGTGATGTATCTGGATTTTGCAAAAGCATTAGATACAGTTCCCCACAAACGCTTAATTTACAAGCTGAGGTCTGCAGGCATGGACCATAAGGTCTGTTCTTAGATAGAAAACTTGTTACAGTAGCGTGACCAAAGGGTAATGACAAATAACGTGTACTCAGACTGGTCGGGAGTAGTAAGTGGGGTACCCCAGGGATCTGTTTTAGGACCAATTGTGTTTTATTTATTCATAAATGATATAGGGGATGGGATAAACAGCTCAATCTCAGTTTTTGCGGACAACACAAAAATAAGTAGTGCAATAACTTCACATCATGATATAGAAATTTTACAAAAAGAACTGAACAAAATAATGGGGTGGGCAACTACATGGCAAATGAGGTTTAATGTAGCGAAATGTAATGTCATGCACTTGGGGCTAAAAACATAAACGCAAACTACTCACTAGGGGGAGAACATCTGGGAAAATCAAGGATGGAGAAAGATCTGTGGGCCTAGTAGATAACAGACTGAGCCATAGCATGCGATGTCAAGCTGCAGCTACCAAAGCCAGCAGAATATTACAATGCATAAAAAAGGGGATATACTCCTGAGATAAAACTATAATCCTGCCACTTTATAAAACTCTGGTTAGGCCACATCTGGAGTATTCCCCCAGATCTGGTCACCAGTCCTAAGAAGAGATGTGCTGGAGCTGGAGAGAGTCCAGAGAAGGGCAACAAAATTAATAAAGGGACTGGAGGATTTCAATTACGAGGAATGACTACAGGAACTAAACTTATTCTCGCTGGAGAAGCGATGCTTGAGAGGGGACATGATAGCAATTTACAAATATCTCAACGGTGTGAAAGGACACGGGGCCACACAATGAGATTAGAGGAGAAGCAGTTTAACCTTAAACTGTGTAGGGGTTTTTTCATGGGATATGGGAAATAATTACCGACACTGACACACGTACACTTACACAGGTTGAACTGGATGGACTATTGTCTTTATTCAACCTTACTTACTATGTAACTATGTAATATGACTTAGTGTACATCATTGTCATTTGCATTACTTATTGCCAATAAATAAACAAAAAATAACACTAGTAAAAAAACCACCACAAAGCAAGAACATTTAATATAGCAGAGACATAACAATAGCATAGTTTTTAAAGCGATATTAAACCAAAAAAATAACTAAAATTTAACCTATTGCAGCTTAAATGTGTTGGCTACATTCATTTTCTTTTTTAGGCTTTTTTACTTTATTTTCACCTTATGATTTAACCAGTAACGTAATTCATGTCTCAGATGGTTCCATTCTGGATGGAGAAGCAATGAAGACCGTAATAAACACCCCTGATGGTGGTAAATGGTTTGTGTCAGCCCCCTAACTGCCACTTTTGCTGGACAGTTTGGTCTGTTAATGGTAGTTGAAAAATAACAGACAACATCTAAGAATTGGTAAGCTGCAATATAATACATTTCTTTATTTTGGGTTTAATACCACTTTAAGTTGGCAAAAGAAGACAGTAAATAATTGACTTACCTGTTCGTGGTGCTCAATGCCCATGCTGATTGTATTCACAAGAATAGCTATCATGATTCCCCGGTTGAAGTATTTGCTATCGACTATGCCCCTGAGTTTTACACGAATTTCTACACAAAGTCGTTCACAAAAGCCTTCTTCGCTATCTTCCTCTCCATCTTTGTCAAGTTCTGATGTGCTTCCACAACTCCCTGTTTCACTGTTTTGCCCTTGTGTCCCTTCTACACTAGACCTGTTGCTGTCTGGAGTAGATAATTTCCGTCCATCGTCCCATTTGGCTTTGGTACATTGAGGACAGATTAAAAGATCAGAGGTAAGCGTGATCGCTATAGGCTGTACAATTGCATGAGGAGTATATTCCAACTTGCTGTGCGTCTGACATACCCCTAGGAAAACAAAAGAGAAGACCATATTTATAGGTAGCCTAAGGGTTAGTCCACCCAAACACTGATATTTGATATTTTGAATGACAACTGAGAAATAAAATGTAGGTTTTTTCGATCTCTTGGTAAATTAATCTGGAAAAAAACTCCCTGCTGTGGTTGCTGTTGTAAATCTGTCCCTGTCCCCTTTTCCTTACCTGAGCCTGGTCTCGATCCAGCACTTTGTCTTAGAGCAATGGCTTGCTCTGCTCTCTCCCTCCTCAAAGGACAGGATGATAGCAGTGGGAACCATCAACTTCTGATGCTGTCAATTAAGTCCTGTGAGGAGGCAGTGGGGGTGGGACTGACCCACATTGTCTGTGTCAATAGAAGCAGACAGTGCAAATTGGGATTGAGCCACAATAGGAAGCAGCTTTTTATGTTGGTAAACTGAGAAGAGCAGGATCGCCTGGCAGAGGACCCGAGAAGAAGAGGATCAGGGCTACTACTGTGTGAAACCATTGCACATAACAGGTAAGTATAGCATGTTTGTTAGTAAAAAAATGTTAGGTTTACAATCACATTAGGTTAAAATGATGCAAAGAAAAGCAATGTTGCATTGTTGCATTCTCAAGGATTTAAAATATATGAAGAATTTAACAGCAAGAGTCCACCCATACACATAGATCAGGCTACCCAAGACTTTCCAGCAGTGAGTGACAAGAGCTGTAACTTAATTGGACATCCATTGCAATGTTAATTTTACACATATGCTGCCTATATTCTACATGGAAAACATGCAGCCCTGGAACATTACATCTTCCTTCCTGCCTAGACAAGAGGTGGATAACTGTCAAGTAGGAAAGACATGATAAAATAAGCCTTTCTGCAGATAATCTGTATGGTTATGAGCAATAGGAAACTCCCTGTATTGGTAACATCAGGTGTGAGTACATCCAGTGCACATTACTTATTGCTGGATCCCCATGAGATCATAACAATCCTGTTGTATTTTATCATTTTATCATGTCAGCCTATACACAAGAATGTAGTAGAAGTTTACAGAAACATTTAAATAGGCGTTAGAACAACATTTATTGGCCTGATTTTTTCCTGCCAAAGGATTTGTAATTTTGGACAGCCAGTCCTAAGAGTTATGCTGCCATGACAGATAGCAAAGCTTGGTGGGGGACCTTATTTTTCTCTACTGGTGAAGCAATACAGCATGGACATCTTTCTGCCCCAATAGGTTATCAGACAATAAAAGAGCAGGTGCAAACTGAGTTATTCCTTTTGCCATCTCCTATAAGCTAGAGATGAGCTCATTATGAACAAAAGTTACTTGTTTATGACAGCTTCCTTGCTGTCAATGGTTGCTGAATGCAGTGGGTTCCAGCACTTGAGGTATCCTTAGCAACCAGTGACATCATCCAGCACCATTTATTTACTGTCCATGTATCCCCAGCCATGTAAACAAATGGGCAGGTTAGCGCAACATCACTGACCAAATTTGGCCACAGGACATCACATAAGAGAGCATTGCCCTTTGTTTAATTTTAGAGGCAAGGCCCAAGAGATGTAATTCATTGGCAGTTAGTGACAGCATTAGATGTATCCATCAGTCAGTGGGATATTTTTCTTTCTGCATGTGTTGGGTATTGTTCATCATGATTTGCTAGTTCCAGACTTTGGGCATGCTAAACACACCCAAAAAAAGTCATCATTGTACACAGGATGCGTGTAGCACATCCAGCATCTCTGCCCTGCTGCTGGAACCCCCCCCCCCCCACTTTCCTCCCAGTATACAGCAATTGTTGACTTTGATTATTCAAAGCCAGAATTGCTGTGTCCTGGCAGCTGCAGCTGTCAAAAAAGCAGTCTGAATCAGTGTTTATAAACAACAGACACCAATATAGAAAGATACAACATAACACTGTTACTTTTATATCATTTTGTTCATTCACCTTCAGATTAAAGGGATGAATTTTGATCTGCAGATGATGTCAGGTAAAGCAACCTGACAAATAGAAAAAAGTTTTTTTTTTTTTTGTTTAACCCCTCATTAACCCTTAGTTTACTCTAATTAGCCCCTAAATAACTCCTTATTCTCCTTCCCTATTTAATTATTCTTTTCCTGCTGCTTTGTTTTAGTTTCAATTTTATTAAACATTAATGTTTACATTTTTTTGTTTTTGTTTTGTTTGTTAATATTTTTACACATTCAACATACTGTGTATTAATGCATTTCCTATTTAAAAAATTGCAAAATAAAAAAAAACTGTTCATTTCATTTATAAATAATATTGCAATGATTGGTACCAGAATCACAATTGTAGTGCCATTTTAAACAGGACAAATCAAGGAAGAAAATGTGCACTTTATCTTCAGTAACTTTATTTATTTTTAAAATAAAACTGTTAAAAAAAAAGAAAGTGTTTTGTTTAGGTTTGTTGTTTTTTATTGTATAAGGGTTGTATATATAAAATCATTATTGCAAGACATCATCATGAAAAGAAAGCATTGTTTGTCCTTAAAAAACAATCTATGTATTACCTTGTTGTCTTGATGACACAGATATTGCTGAATAAACAGCTCCATAGCAGACATTTAAAAATTGCTCTGGTCCATAGGGGGTGAATAGGTGTGAGAGGCGAAGTAGGTAATGTGGATCTGCAGAGCTGACATCATTGATGATGGACCCCGGTGACAGAACTACCATGGTCACAAAGTCGCACTTGCAACCGGGCCCTGGCATTCTGCCACCATCAAGGGAGGGCCAAGACAGCAGGAAAGGGTCCTGCTGCTAAATTAGAGGGTCTCTGAATCAGTGGCGGCTCTCTCAGTGATCACCAAGTAGGATTGCTGAGAGCAGAGTGTGCAGCACATTTACCCTTTGCAGAGTACCTCCGTGCAGAGCCCCCTTTCTTTCCCTGATCTGCCCCCAGTGTGGGCACAGCGCCCTCCGACATCAGCCAGCTCCCCTCCCAGCTCCTCCTTCCCAAGACACAAGCTTAAAGTTCTCAATGGTGAGCAGACTCTGCCACCCCCTATGCCTGCTCTGGAGGACCCATTGATGCCAGCTACAGTGCCCGGAGAGTGCATGTATGTGGGGCAGGGGTCAGCAGTGTTTGGGGCCCCTGAGATGGGGGGGCAGGATCAGCTCTCTGCACATCCTCCCAAACTTCCCTCCTGCCTCTGCCAGCTGATCTCTGGAGTTTCTGCCCAGTCTGCTGCCCCTCCCCCCATCTCCCCCAAAACCTGGGTGCCTCTTCCAGGGCTGCCTATATTGTTGCCTCTTCATCTGCCCCACCTATTTTAATACATCCTCCTCATCTCATCCCTCTGCTACCCCTGCCCATACCCCCTCTCTGGCTGACACCCCAGTTCAGACCCCCCCCCCATTCCTGCACCTCATCCCATCCTTTGTCATCTCTTGTGAAATTCAGTGGCTGCATTGTGCCATGTTTGGGGTCACAGAGAACAAAGCGCCTCGCTGGGCACTGTGGGATGTGACCGGTGGAGGTGAACCACGTGTGTGTGATTGGTGGAAGTGAGTTCTGTATGTGCGATCAGTGGAAGTGAGACAGTGGCAGAGCTACCAGGTTGCACAGGTTATACTTGCGACCGGGCCCTGGTGTTCCACTACCATGAGGGGGCCAAGACAGCAGGAAAGGGTCCTGCTGTGGGATTAATGAGCCACGGGGTTATCAATGGGAGAGTGGTGGCGAGTGCTATTGAAAGCCTTTAAAGGGGAAAAGGCTCACTGGGACCTTTATAATTTATAGATCATACCTCAAAGGTAAAAGAACATCTGGGGTAAAGAGTACCCACTTGATGAAGGAAAGAGGTTTGGGAGTAGATCACAGTGAATTTTGAATATTTAGTTATAAATAATATGGATTGTTTATAAGAACAAAGCAGAGCAGAGATCCACAGCTCAGGAGGGAGAATCTGTCCACAGGACAACTATTAGCCGTGCACTCCACAAATCTGGCCTTTATGGAAGAGTGGCAAGAAGAAAGCCTAATGCCCTGTACACACGGTCGGACTTGCCAATGGGATAACCTCCATCGGCATTTCCGACTGAAAGATTTAGAACATGTTCTCTATCTAAGTCCGTCAGAAATTCCGACAGAAAAAGTATGATGGGGAATACACACGGTCGGAATATCCGATCAAAAGCTCCCATCGGACTTTTTCTGTTGCGAATTCCGACCGTGTGTACACAGCATAAGACCAAAATTGAACTTTTTGGCCTAAAAGCAAAATTCTATGAGTGGTGGAAAACTAACACTGCACATCACCCTGAACACACCACCCCCACCGTGAAACATGGTGGTGGCAGCATCATGTTGTGGGGATGCTTTTCCTCAGCAGGGACAGGGAAGCTGGTCAGAGTTGATGAGAAGATGGATGGAGCCAAATACAGGGCATTCTTAGAAGGAAATATGTTAGGGTCTAACTTGAGACCCTAACATAGGTTCACCTTCCAGTAGGACAATGACCCTAAACATACAGCTAGAGCTGCAATGGAATGGTTTAGATCAAAGCATATTCATGTGTTAGAATGGCCCAGTCAAAGTACAGACCTAAATCCAATTGAGAATCTGTGGCAAGACTTGAAAATTGCTGTTCAGATGCTTTCCATCCAATCTGACAAAGCTTGAGCTATTTTGCTAAGAAGAATGGGCAAAAATTTCACTCTCTAGATGTGCAAAGCTGGTAGGGACATACCCAAAAAGACTTGCAGCTGTAATTGCAGCGAAAAGTGGTTCTGTAAAGTATTGACTCATTGGGGGATGAATACATATGCATGCCACACTTTTCAGATATTTACAGTATTTGTAAAAAAAAATTAAAACTTTATCAATTTCCTTCCACTTCACAATTATGTGCCACTTTGTGCTGGTCTATCACATAAAATTTATATAGATAAATTACTGCGCCACCTGAAAGGATAAGCTGCCAACACAACAATAGGACTAATTGTAAAACGTACATGTGGATAAATGTGTAGCGCTGAAAGTGTTAATTATAACAACCTGGGAAAGGTTCCATGGAGGTATAAATAATCCTGAAACTCTGAATAAATCAGAATATGAGTGTGAACCTGTGCAAATTAAAGAAAGGCAATCAAAATGGCCCAATAACATATAAGCTGTATTGAATCCATACAAAGAATAGTAACTAAAGTGCACATATAAGTGTGAAGTGTTGAAACACACAAGTGAGTATTATACAATCCACATGAAAAATATCCAAATTAAAAAAAACACAATTTATAAAGTGAAAAGTTCACAGAAATGAAAATAATCATGCAGGTAGTACAATGTGATGAAATGATCAGTCCACAAAGTAAAAAATCACATATAATAACAATATGATGATAAATTCATATGCAGGGGACGTCACGATGGAATCACAATGTGGTCTCAAGTGAGGTATCCATGCTTTTTCTAATGTTGGTGATCAGAACATTCAATAAATTCAGCAACACCTGGGGTTGTGCCTGTACCTTCTAGGGATAATGGAGATTCGGTACACTCTTACCCTGAGTTGTGGATTCACATGCCAGTGGTGTTGAATCTTACATGATGGGATGCAAACCAAAGTTGCAGGCGACAAACTTCACTGAAGACGCGCTCAGGCCCCTTTTCTGATAGTCAGCAGGTGTAGGGATTAGAAATATTGCTCACCACACTCTCCAGGCATAATAATAAAATGCTTACAATGATTGTAAAGTAATAATGTAATGTGTATCATAATGTACACTCAAGTCCTAAAAAAGGAACAAGAGTGCAAATGTATATTAATTTGGAACCATAGAACATAAAATTGATGAAAAAATGAAAATAAATGAAATATTAAAAAATTAATTAATTATTAGGCTTGATTTATAAAGGTATTAATGTCCCAATCTATATTCATCGCATGGGGCCAATAAGATTTTAATTGATGGATCCAGAATGTCTCAAGCCGTGAGACTCCTCTTAGACTAGATTCACCCCTCCAATGGGGGATATATTTGTCTATGATCTGAAACTTAGTGCCTAGAGGGTTTTTATTGTGGTGGTGAAGATAGTGTCTAGGTACACTATGATTAATGCGACCCTTTTTAATACTCGCAATGTGTTCATTTACTCTTGTAGAAAAGGTCTGTATAGTTCGTCCCACGTACTGCTTCTTATAAGGGCAAGTGATTAAATATACAATGTAACGGGTAACGCATGTGGTGAAATGTTTAATTTGGTATTCTTGGAAAGTCTTGGTTGACACAAAAGCTCCTGATTTTCTTTGCCCGCAAGTGTTATGTAAACAAACATTACACTTGCGGCACAGATAATAGCCCTTCAGGTTATGGAAAAAGGACGGTTTGGCAGGGGGATCAATCAAATTGAGTGCAATTTGTCCATCACGGGGCAGGACTCCCCTATAAATGACACCAGCACGTTCAGGGAGTGCTGGGCCCAGCACTTGATCATCCTTTAAAATCTTCCAATGTTATTTGTTTGTGCTGTACTGAAAAAGATGTAGCAAAGGACCATCTATATTTGGGGTCCTGGGCCTGCTTGGGTTGGTCTAACAGTAGTGTGTTCCTATCAATCAAAGACACTTCATTAATCTCCTCATCAATCTTTGAAGAGTGATACCCCTTTTCTAAAAATCTGGACTTGAGAACCATGGTCTGGTGGTTGAAGGTCCGTGTAATTACATCTAATACGCAGCAGTTGGCTGCGTGGTACAGACTTCAGCCATGATTCGTGATGGCAGCTATCGACCGGAATGTAGCAATTCTGGTCGGTAGGTTTAACCACTTCAGCCCCGGAAGGATTTACCCCCTTCCTGACCAGAGCACTTTTTACAATTTGGCACTGCGTTGCTTTAACTGCTAATTGCGCGGTCATGCAATAATGTACCCAAACGTTGGGAGGAGGATGTCGTCTATGCCCTTGATAGACCAGAATTGGTCCTTTGGGCTCGGTACATAGATGACATTCTCCTCTTGTGGAAAGGGTATAGGGACTCTTTAAGTGAGTTCATGTCCACCTTGAATTGTAATGATAGAGTGTCAGGGCTCAAAGACTTTCAAAGACTTTCTCCTGCATTCCTGTTGAAGATTTGCTCGGCTGACATCCCTTCTGGCTCCTGATCCTGCTTGCTGTATTACTACGTTGATCTCTGACTCTCTGACATTGGCATTGGATGACTACCCGATCTGGTTACTGAACTCTGGCTATGTATTGGCTACGCTTACTCTGTTTACCCTTTTATTATTATTAAACTAGTGTGATTAACTGTACTTCTGTCTCAGTCTGATTCATGTTTTCTGACATAGAAGTATCAAACTATCCTATGAAGCCAGTTTTTGTAACATGCATTTTCTTGACTTGGAAATCTCCATTGTCAATCACCAATTAATAACTAAAACTTTTTTTAAACCTACCGACCGGCATGGCTACATTCCGGTCGATAGCTGCCATCACAAATCATGGTTGAAGTCGGTATCATGCAGCCAACTGCTGCATAGTAGATGTAATTGCACAGACCTATCCGACTTCAACCACCAGGCCAAGATTCTCAAGTGCAGATTTGTAGAAAAGGGGTATCACCCTTCAAAGATTGATGAGGAAATGAATAAAGTGTCTTTGATTGATAGTAACACACTACTGTTAAACCAACCCAAGTGGGCCCAGGACTCCAAATATAGATGGTCCTTTGCTACATCTTTTTCAGTACAGCACAAACAAATAAAAGATATCTTCAATTGACATTGGAAGATTTTAAAGAATTATCAAGTGCTGGGCCCAGCACTCCCTGGAAGTGTGGGTGTCATTTACAGGGAGTCCTGCCCCCTGGTGGACAAATTGCACCCAATGTGATTTATCCCCCTGCCAAACTCTCCTTTTTTCATAACCTGAAGAGCTATTATCCATGCCACAAGTTTAATGTTTGCTTACATAACACTTGCGGGCGAAGAAAATCAGAAACTTTTGTGTCAACCAAGACGTCCCAAGAATACCAAATGAAACATTTCAATACATGCGCTACCCGTTACATTGTATATTTATTCACTTGCCCTTGTAAGAAGCAGTACGTGGTATGAACTATACGGACCTTTTCTACAAGAGTAAATTAACCCATTGCGAGTACTAAAAAGGGTTGTATTAATCATAGTTTACCTAGACACTATCTTCACCACCACAATAAAAACCCTCTAGGCACTAAATTTCAGATCATAGACAAATTCATCCCCATTGGAGGGGTGAATCTAGTCTAAGAGGAGTCTCACGGCTTGAGACATTCTGGATCCATCAATTAAAATCTTATTCACGTTATGGGATGAATATAGATTGGGACATTAATGCCTTTATAAAGCAAGCCTAATATATTTTTTTAATATTTCATTTATTTTCATTTTTTCATCAATTTTATGTTCTGTGGTTCCAAATTAATATACATTTACACTCTTGTTTCTTTTTTAGGACTTGAATGTACAATATAATACACATTACATTATTACTTTACAATAATTGTAAGCATTTTATTATTCTTTTATGGTTAGTTCATTGTCTATACTTGAGGACATTGTTTACAGATTTTGTTCCTTTGTGGTACTGATTACTTCCTGTTAGAATTTATTTTGACCCGGCCTACCTTTTTTGTGGGAGGGGCTGAGCATGGAGATGACTGGCGGACTTGAGTCCCCTTGGACTTCGATCCAATTTGATGGATCATGATGGGCACAACTCTGTTTGACCTGTACTTCCTATTGCGACGAGGGTGCTTGACACGCCCCCCCTGTCAGGTCAACCATGGGTCACGTGATATCATTGAGGATTGGCAATTTCTTATGTATATTATATTTATTGACAGACCGATAATGCAGTAAGTCATGTGCATGTCATGTCATCTCGGCCGAACTTTCGTGATTGGCCATCAGAAGTGAGGCATGGAACACATGCTGCCTGCCGCATGGCTAACCCATATGACGTGCTTAGCACGCTGGGTTTTTGTCACGTGTACGGCATGTGCACGGTTATTGGCTAATGAAAACAAAGTGTGACACGTATAACGTTTGTGTGGGCATGACGTGTTATACGCATCATCCCCATCATTGGATGGTGCTTACGAGTCGTGAGAAACACGCCACCCACACCCGGACGTTGCTAGCATGCTGGCTTGATTGTGGGCGGTCTGTTCAATCAACTAATTATGTATCTAGTTCTTATTATAAATAGTGCAGTAACAGCTAGCAAGCATATGCCCCAGTTGAAGTTTGTTCGGGTTTTAACGCTTGCTAAAGCTCTGTCTACTGTGCATTTTTATATGTCCATGTGATCACTTTTTATCGTACACATCTGTCATGATGTCAGTACTTTTTTTTATAAATAAACCCTACAATTTTTGATCTATGCCATGTGGAGGCTTTTTTTCTCTTTTTCATCATTGCCTGGAGAGTGTGGCGAGCGATATTTTTAATCCCTACACTCGCTGGCTGACTGTCAGAAAAGGGGTTGGAGCCAGTGAAGTTTGTCGCCTGCAACTTTGGTTTGCATCCATGCCTGTACGATTCAACACCACTGGCGCGTGGATCCACAACTCAGGGTAAGAGTATCGAATCCCCATTACCCCAAGACGGTGGAGGCACAACCCCAGTTGTTGCTGAATTTATTGAATGTTCTGATCACCAACATTAGAAAAAGCATTGATACCTCACTTGAGACCACATTGTGATTCCATCTTGACATCTCCTGCATATGTATTTATCATCACATTGTTATTATATGTGATTTTTTACTTTGTGGACTGATCATTTCATCACATTGTGCTACCTGCACGATTATTTTAGTTTCTGTGAACTTTTCACTTTATAGATTGTGGGTTTTTTTTATTTGGATATTTTCCACATGGATTGTATAACATTCACTTGTGTGTTTCAACACTTCACACTTATATGTGCACTTAAGTTACTATTCTTTGTATGGATTCAATACTGGTTATGTGTAATTGGGCCATTTAGATTGCCTTTCTTTAATTTGCACAGGTTCACACTCATATTCTGATTCATTCAAAGTTTCAGGATTATTTATACCTCCCTGGAACCTTTTCCAGGTTGTTATAATTAACACTTTCAGCGCTACATATTCATCCACTATCACATAAAATACCAATAAAATACATTTACGTTATTGATTATAACATGACAAAATGTGGAAAATTTCAAATGGTACGAATACTTTTTCAAGGCACTGTACATGTAAGTGGCTATTTGATTTAGTGATACATTGCATGCAAAGTGCAGTTTAATTGATTTAAATCTGTCTCATGCAAATTAATTTTTATGAGCAGAATAATTAACACTGCACTTTTTCAATTTAGATTTTAGAAAGTGTGTGAATCACATATTTGTCTTGGCATGCTGCTGACAAGAAAATAAGGAAGGGGATTGAGCAGCGCAAGAGATATATTTGCAAAGGCTGGGGATATTACAAACAATGTTAAACAAACAGGCAATAGAAGAAATGGTGGAGGTTAGGACAGGATGTGCTAGAGAAAAGTGCAAGGATATGATAGTGGTTGGTGTGTGCAGGAGAGAGGTGCAGAGGGTATGACACCAATCAATGTGTAATTGATTAACTCAGGTGCTACCCATTCAAATACCCTTATTCAATGGTGCCCCAAAATTATAGAAAAGTAAATAAAAAAATAAAATAAAAATAAAATAAGCTTATATATACATATAAACATGCGTTATAGTTCCTGCTTGCACACTATTGCATTCCAACAATTCTTAAAAGTGCTAGATTAAAATAAGTGCAGTGCTATCAATCTCTACCGCGCTACCAATAAACCCCATGTTAATATCATGATGAAACAAGGCAGGAGGGAGGGACCGGATGCGGAAGTCGGGTTGGAGCAGTGGCTGAGCCCGTGAACCCTCTCCCACGAGATGCCCGACTAGGGAGGAGACGGCGAGCGTCTCCCTCCACTGGCCGGGACCCCTCCTGTCTCTGACAGGCAGCCCCCCCGTTAGCGGTTTTACCAGGGCCATTGTTTATATCTTGAGTGAGTTAGAGTGCAAAGCTAAAGCTGGATGGATGTAAAAGCGTGAGTTACAGATGTAATGGTGTGTTAAAAGGCGAATCTGAGATTCCATAAGAATTGTGACAGGGGCTCTGACGGTTAAAGATTTCCTTTTGCTCTTACATTGTTATGCTGACATGAAGACAACGCAACCTTGGTGAAGGTATATCGATCCTAAACCCGACATATTTGCTAAGAAGCATGTGTCCTGGTTAAGCTGTGGAGAAAACTTAGATCAAAAAAAAAGTGCAAGGGATAAAGGGGTTGGCAGCAATAATTCAGAGGTCTACTTGCACTAGAACGCCTTGAGCACAGCCCACACCTGATAATAGATGTGACCCCCAGCAAAAGGTGGGATTTCCCGCCCAGACGTGGGTACAAGGGGACTGTGGATAGCTACGACTGTACGGATCTGCTGGTGACAAGGAAGGTTTTAAGGCTTACGTTCTCACGCTTTTTTTTTTCCGTATTTAGATCACTTTTTCTATGTGATGCCTTGAATAAAGCTACATGAATGTATAGATCCCTCATTGGGAAGGGGTGACTGTGGTGGGAGACCCCTAACCGAGCATTTCTTTTAACATATATGTATTACTAAAAAATGAGAGGTAAATCATTGAAAGGGGCAGCAGCGATCCCTACCCAGTCTACCCAACAACCTAGGACAAGCGCAAGCCCAGGTACTATAAAAAAATATATGGTCCAAGAAGGAAGTAAAGAAAGCCTGGGCAAACAAGTGACGGTTAAAAGCATAACTACAGAAGGCAGCCACAAGACGGTGGCAAGAAAACAACTTCAAGATATAGACGCCAGTTCGGTGGGTAGTGTGTTTTCAGTAGCAGCAGAGGAAGAAGTCAGAATGGATCCCAAACAAAAAAAACAGCTACCAACTAAGAGTGAAATGGCAGAAATGTTTGCGAGATTGGAAACATTTATAAAAGGAGAGATAGCAACCCTCCATGAAGACATGCACCACATAGTAAAAAGAGTGGAAGATACTGAAGCCATACTGGACACGCAGAGAGAAGAGATAAAAAAACTCAAGACACAATTGAGATACAACAAGACCAAAGACAGATATTATATAAAATGGAAGACCAAGAGAACCGGAGTAGAAGGGGACACAATTTTTGGGCATATGGTAAAGACAGTGATTAATACCAGCAAAATTAAGTTCGAAAGAATCCATCTGATCAGAAAACCGCCTGAGATCACTGGGGATGTACCAAGAGATGTCATTGCAAGATTCCACAATTTTCAAGACAAGGAACAGATCAGATTATGCCTGAAAAATAACCAACCGGTGAAATATGGAGAGACAGCCTTACAGGTCTTCCCAGATCTGGCAGCTGAAACCTTAGCCAGAAGAAGAACCCTACAACCCCCCTGGCCCAACTTAAAGCATACAATATCCAATACTCTTGGGGGTTCCCTGCCAGTCTAATGGGTCACAAAGACGGATGCTCTGCAGTATTAAGATTTCCAGAGGATACACCAAAATTCTGAAATCACCTTAATATACTCTTAATTGAAATCCCAGGTTGGTGGGAACGAACTGAAAATACAGAAGCCCAAGAATCATCGCAAACCTGGAAACCGGTCTTTAAACCAAAAAAAGTAGGAGGGAGGAAGAAGTAATAATTCAAGGACTATGGAAAATTAGCTCAGTTGCATAATAAAGTTTATGGACAGGTGGGTGTGGGGGGTTCAGGGGGTGAGAGGGGACGGGGGAGGGGAACGGGTTGGGGATCCCCCTAAAAAACCATCAAGGGGAGTTGTGGCTCTGACAATGGCTTTGCCGAGTTCAACCTTTAGGGGGCCAATCGTAGGACCAGGAGGTGTAGGTAGGGTCTCGGTTGGCTGGGTCATGGGGCGACCTATATTCCCTAAGGGGTCGGGTTGGGACGTGGGTGGGTTGGGGTGGGAGGGGGTAGAGGTGGGGAGGGGAGAGGGTGGAGGTGGGGGGGCAGGTGGGGTTGGTTGGGGATATGGATGGGTGGGGGAGGGAGGTGGAGGGGAGGGGGGTAGGTTGGGGAGGGGGAGACAGGTTAAGGCGAGTTGTTAACTTATCGGCTCCTAATCCTGTCGATTGGTTAAAAAAAAAAGCAAACTTATCCCTTTAGTTAGAAATGCTGTCTAGTTTAAATATACTATCTTACAACATAAGGGGCTTAAACTCCCCCATAAAACGGGCCAATATTTTGAGAGAACTGAAGTTTTTGAAAAGTGAAGTGGCATTGCTTCAAGAGACACACCTTTGTCTGGGCAAAAGTCAAAAAAAATTTGACTTCCCAGTATGGTTTTATGGAGACTCCCCAATTAGGGGTGCAAAAGGAGTTGCTATAGGGTTCGCCAAGGAGGTAAAGTTCGAGCTGGAAGAGAGACTGACCGACCCTGAGGGGCGATATTTCTTTCTGAGAGGTAAATTAAACGGCTCGGAATGCTCACTGGCGAACATCTACGGCCCGAATAAGAATACAAATAGATATATAATAGGAGTCTTGGCAAAGTTTGAGGAATTCAAGAAAGGGGGCGCCATAATGGCTGGGGATTTTAATTTATGCCTGGACCCAGGGAGAGATAGTACGTCCCACGCACGGGGGACAGGTGGGGTTTGGGTGAACAAATTGAAAAAGAAGTTGCACCAGTATCAACTTGTTGATGTCTGGAGGATGCAACACAATAACATAAGAGACAACACATACTACTCCCCTGTGCATGCAACGTACTCGAGAATGGATTTCCTTCTGGTGGATCACCGGTTACTGGAGGCGGTCACTGGTACAAGTATTGGTAACATGACTTTTTTAGACCATGCGCCGGTGTGCCTACAAATGAAAATAGGGGAGCGCCAAACCCAGGGCTACAGTTGGAGATTGAATGAGGATCTCCTCCAAGATAAGGTAATTGACAATAGAATTAAAAAAGAATTAGACCTGTACTTTAAAATAAATGTGCCCGTGGAGATAGCAGAGGCTACAGTCTGGGAGGCCCATAAATCTTATATTAGGGGCATTTTTATGATGGTGGGATCTGAGAAAAAAAAAGAATGGTAAAAGATAAGACGGCCCTGTCAAAGGAAATCTATGAGTTGGAGCAGCAACATAAGATATCGGGAGACGGGGAGGTGAGAAGAGAAGACATGCGGGACCTAATTGAGCAAGAAACGCGTAAGGAATATAATCTCATGAAAAAAGAAAGATACATAAGTGGCAACAAACCGGGCAAATTCCTGGCAAGGGCTTTGAGAAAAAAGAAAAACATTAACTACCGTATTTATCGGCGTATAACACGCACCCCAAGTTTAGGAGAGAATTTTAAGGAAAAAATTTTTTTAGGAGGGAAGTTTGAGGAAAAAAAACTTACATTAAAATGCCCATCAATGCAGCCTTATCTGTCCATCTGCAGCCTTTTCAGTGTCAGTGCAGCCTTGCCCCAGTGCAGCCTTGTCAGTGTAGCTTTGCCCCAGTGCAGCCTTGCCTCAGTGCAGCTTTGCCCCAGTGCAGCTTTGCCCCAGTGCAGCCTTGCCTCAGTGCAGCCTTGCCCCAGTGCAGCCTTGCCCCAGTGCAGCTTCGTTAGTGCAGGTCTGCCCCAGTCCAGCCATGTCAGTGCAGCTTTGTGCACTCGGTGTAGATTCAAAAAATGGCACCGAGACTGCAGGGAGCCGAGATACACATACCCGAGTGTTCTCGGCTTTTTCCGGCGCCGCCGTCACGCCCAGTGCCGCCCCTGGACCTGTGTTATGTCCATCATAGGGCGGGACTGGGCGTGACTGTGAGCGGCGCCAAAAAAAGCCGAGAACAGTTGGGTATGTGTATCTCGGATCCGACAAGAGCCGAGATACACATACCCGAGTGTTCTCGGCTTTTTTCGGCGCCGCTCACAGTCACGCCCAGTCCCGCCCTATGATGGACATAACACAGGTCCAGGGGCGGGACTGGGCGTGACGGCGGCACCGGAAAAAGCCGAAAACACTCGAGTATGTGTATCTCGGCTCCCTGCAGTCTCTGCGCCATTTTTGAATCTACGCACGGCTGTGTATGTCGGCGACGACCGCGGCAATTGCCGCGATCGCTCCGATGACACAGAAATCGGCGGGGATCGGCCTATAACACGCACCCATGATTTTCCCCTGATTTTCAGGGGAAAAAAGTGCGTGTTATATGCCGATAAATACGGTATATTGAAAAAATAAAGACAAAGTCAGGGGAAATTAGATATAAACGATATCGCGAAAGCATTCCAAGAATGTTACGGAGGGTTATACGCAATTAATAAAAATGATTCGCAAGAGGTTAACGAGAAAAAAAAGAGAAAATAAAAAATTACTTAAAAGATGTTCGACTACCTAAAATTGCCGAATGTGATAAAGCCATTTTAGATGCCCCTATAACAGATGAGGAGCTAAGAAAAGCTCTCTTGGAAACCCCAACCGGTAAAAGTCCTGGCCCGACAGGTTGACAGTTCTATACTATAAAAAATATCAGGACCTATTGATCCCCAAAATGTGTTCTTATATGAATGGGATAGGGGAGAAATGGGAAATGAGGAAGGAAGCACTAGAAGCCAGCATCGCTATTATTTGGAAAGAAGGAAAAGACAATACGCTATGCTCCAGTTATAGGCCCATATCACTCCTAAACGTAGATACGAAAGTATTCGCTAAAATTCTAGCTGATAGGATGAAACGGATAATCAATGAGATCATACACCCAGATCAGGTGGGATTTGTACCAGGTAGAGGGGAGAGGGATAATGGTATCAAAACGTTACTGGTTGTCCAGAAAATTAAAGACAGTGGAGCCCCAGGACTACTCCTGTCAATTGACGCTAAAAAAGCTTTTGACAGGGTAGACTGGGGCTTCACGTGGGACACACTAGAAGAGATCGGACTAGGTGATAGAATGCTCAGATGGATAAAGGCCTTATATACCCATCCCACAGCGAGAGTGAAGGTAAATGGCACTCTCTTCGAATCATTTGAAATGCGCAACGGTACAAGACAGGGGTGCCCACTTTCCCCACTGTTGTTTGTGTTGGCTTTAGAGCCCCTCCTATCTAAGATAAGGCAAAACCTGGATATTAGTGGGGTTAAAATAGGTAAAGAGGAGTACAAATTAGCCGCCTATGCGGATGACATATTATTTATGTCACCCGTCTGATGACCACCCTTCTGAACCTGATAGCGACCATAAAAGATTACAGGAGACTTTCCAACTTCCGGGTTAACCCGGTTAAGTCGGAAATGTTAGATATTCCTAAAGGCAAATTAGGTGACACTGCATATCAAAAATTTTTTCCCATTTAGATGGGGGATAAAAGAACTTAATTATTTAGGAGTTAAAATAACCTTATCAAAAGAGTCATTATTTAAGGCTAACTTTATGTCACTCCTCAACGAGATCAAGAATGAATTGAACAGAATTTCACTGAGTCAACTTTCATGGGGAGGTAGAATCAACTTATATAAGATGACAATTTTGCCAAAAATCATCTACAAGATGCAAATGCTCCCAATCCCACTCCCACAGGTTTTTTTAACAGTTTGCACACCATGTTTTTAAGGTTCATTTGGAAAGGGAAAAAATCTCGAATACATTTTACACAATTAACTAAAGATAAGATAAATGGGTGGTGGGGGGGCACCTGATATCAGAAAATACTATGAGGCAATCGCCTTATCACGCATACTAGATTGGGTTAAAAATAATAAAGAAAAACAATGGGTGAGAATAGAGAATACAATGAGTAGAATTGGGTAGGATAGTATGGATACCACCACAGTGTAGAAAACTGAACATGGAAATAAAGGAGATCACAAAGCATGCACTTAAAATTTGGCATCATTTGCACAAAAGGGAGCACTGGGAGTTTAATTCACCACTAATCCCGCTTAAGGACACAGAATATTTTGCACCAAAGACTTGTTCGGGAAGGGATATTGAAGGAAGACGCTCAACTAAAAGATGTCATGAGACAGGGCAAAATGTGCACATTTCAAGGATTAAAAGATAAAGATGAATGGTTTGTCATAGACTCTTGGCGGTATAAGCAATTGAATCATTTGACTCACTCCCACAGCCAATTAGGTCAATGGAAAATCTGCTCCCTCAGAGAAAATATGTATGGAGAAAAAAGGGAAGGGGGGGGTTTTCCAAGATGTATAGAGCAGTGTTTCTCAACTCCAGTCCTCAAGGCGCACCAACAGGTCATATTTTCAGGATTTCCACTATTTTGCACATGTGATTTGATCAGTTTCACTGCCTTAGTAATTACCACAGCTGTTTCATCTGAGGGAAATCCTGAAAACATGACCTGTTGGTGCGCCTTGAGGACTGGAGTTGAGAAACACTGGTATAGAGTATTGATGGATTCCGACATACATTGAGAAGTGGGAGAAGGAATTGGATACCAAGCTTAACGAAAGGGAGGTGTGGCAGATTTTGAAAAGGATGAATGCCACCTCGGTTAATTGTAAGTTATCTGAAATGAATTATAAGTGTCTGGCTAGAATGTATATTACCCCCGATAGAGCTAATAGAATCCAGAGAGAAACATCGCAACTATGCTGGAGGGGATGTAAAGAAATAGGGACAATGGCGCACATTTGGTGGCAGTGCCCTGAAATTAAAAAATACTGGGGTGAGATAAGGAGAACCATCAGTGAGATTATGAATATCGCTATCCCAGACGACCCTTGGGTGTGTTTACACCATGGGAGCGAAGTGCCCACGAAGACATACCTGAAATCAATATTACCACAGCTCCTTAAATGCAGCCAAAAGTCTTATTCCCAGACATTGGCAAGATAAAAGAAGACCTACAATGCGGCAGTGGTTCAACAAAATTAATGAAATTTATTGTCTTGAATGTTTGAGGTATAGTGAAGGGGCGGAAATGGAAGTTTTCGAGATGAAATGGAGAGATTGGGTAAAATATAAGTACTCACTCCGAGCGGCCGAGGCATGGGGAATATACCGTATTTATCGGCGTATAACACACACTTTTTTCCCCTTAAAATCAGGGGAAAGTCGCAGGTGCGTGTTATACGCCGATCCCCTGCGATCCCGAGCTGTCACAATTTTAAAATCACCGACCGCGATTTGAAAATGGCGCCGCCGGCGCCGAAATACATCGAGCCGGTCCTCGGCTCTTTCCGGCGGCTCTCGTTTACTTTCGGCTCCACTCGTAGTCCCGAGCGGAGCTATCCGAACCTACTCGGCTAGGTTCGGATAGCTCCGCTCGGGACTACGAGTGGAGCCGAAAGTGAACGAGAGCCGCCGGAAAGAGCCGAGGACCGGCTCTGTGTATTTCGGCGCCGGCGGCGCCATTTTCAAATCGCGGTCGGCGATTTTAAAGCTCAGGACAGGGGATCGAAGGGTGCACTGGGAAAGGCTGCACTGGGGAAGGCTGCACTGGGAGAGGCTGCACTGGGAGAGGCTGCACTGGGAAAGGCTGCACTGGGAAAGGCTGCACTGGGGAAGGCTGCACTGGGGAAGGCTGCACTGACAAGGCTGCACTAACAAGGCTGCACTGGGGAAGGCTGCACTGACATGGCTGCACTGACATGGCTGCACTGAGAAGGCTGCACTGACATGGCTGCACTAACAAGGCTGCACTGGGGAAGGCTGCACTGACATGGCTGCACTGAGAAGGCTGCACTGACATGGCTGCACTAACAAGGCTGCACTGGGGAAGGCTGCACTGACATGGCTGCACTGAGAAGGCTGCAATGATGGGCATTTAAATGTAAGTTTTTTTCCCTTCAACTTCCCTCCTAAAAGTTTTTTTTTCCTTAAAATTCCCTCCTAAATTGGGGTGCGTGTTATACGCCGGTGCGTGTTATACGCCGATAAATACGGTAGTTTGATGCCTCATAGTTGACACAGAAACTAGACAATTTATAATAAAGAAAGTGAGATAAGAGAGGACCAGACTTGATAGGAGTAATGGTAATAGGAGCAGGAGTCGGGAATGTGATAAGTGACATGAGGGTCAGGGTTTGGGGGGGTGGGGGATAATGGGGTAAAGTAGGAGGGGAGGGTTTAGGAGGGTAGTAGGGGATAGATAATCTAATGGGGTTGATTTGTACTTTATATCAATATGATTAATTGGCTAATTATGATTGATGATTATGCCACAATGATGTGATAAGGTAAAGGGACAAGATTGAACTGTAAAGTTGAAACAATAGCCCCGGAAAATACTTCGCTGAAGTGGCAAAAAAAAAAAGAAAAAAAAAAAAATATCATGAAACAAAAAAAATGCATATAACAGTAAACAATGTGATAATGCAAATAACAAATAAAATGTGAACTGATATTCAATTCGTCACTATTAGGGATGAGCCGAACACCCCCCTGTTCGGTTCGCACCAGAACATGCGAACAGGAAAAAAATTCGTTCGAACACGCGAACACCGTTAAAGTCTATGGGACACGAACATGAATAATCAAAAGTGCTAATTTTAAAGGCTAATATGCAAGTTATTGTCAATAAAAGTGTTTGGGGACCTGGGTCCTGCCCCAGGGGACATGAATCAATGCAAAAAAAAGTTTTAAAAACGGCCGTTTTTTCAGGAGCAGTGATTTTAATAATGCTTAAAGTCAAACAATAAAAGTGTAATATCCCTTTAAATTTCATACCTGGGGGGTGTCTATAGTATGCCTGTAAAGGGGCGCATGTTTCCCGTGTTTAGAACAGCCTGACAGCAAAATGACATTTTGAAGGAAAAAACACATTTAAAACTACCGCGGCTATTGCATTGCCGACAATACACATAGAAGTTCATTGATAAAAACGGCATGGGAATTCCCCACAGGGGAACCCCGAACCAAAAAAAAAAAAAAAAAAATGATGTGGGGGTCCCTCTAAATTCCATACAAGGCCCTTCAGGTCTGGTATGGATATTAAGGGGAACCCCAGCCAAAATTTAAAAAAAAAATTGACGTGGGGTTCCCCCTAAATTCCATACCAGACCCTTCAGGTATGACAGTTCATAAAAGAGTGATGTGCAATCCTTATTGGAGAATTTTTCCAGTGCTTTTATGATCACTCAGGCTCCACCCTACGTGTTATGTCTAATACCACATGACTTCATAAGCCCCTGAGGGCTACGTAATGTGTAGGGCTGAGCCTGAGGGATCGCGGACCTGAAGTGATGTCATACCAGGAAGAGTAATACTTTTATGAATGCTAAGAGTTTGATTTCTTCACGTAAGCATATTTTTAATATAAATAAATTGTTACCATACATTTGTACACTATTGGGGGCATCCTCTTTATTCCAGCATGGCAAGAGAGTAACTAACATCTCAAGGGTAAGGCATTCCTAAAGGGACCAATACCCTTATCCTCCAGCAAGCATACCCGACAGGATACGAGTACCCTATTGCATGGGAGGCCATAGTACAAGACCCTTTCACTGCACAACAACTGAAGACAACAAGTTGGATATGATTACACATGTGCTGTATCATATCAGTAATAGGAATGAGCTTTGAGTTCGAGTCGAACCCATATTCGACTCGAACATTGCCTGTTCGATTGTTTGTCGAATTGCGAAAGTTATGGGCCGTTCGCGCCAAATTTGAGTGGCGTGTCACGGCCCATAATTCACTGCGGCATCGCAGTGCATTGCTGGCTGATGATTGGCCAAGCATGCACTATGACCCGCATGCTTGGCCAATCACAGTGCCATCTGTACAGAGAGCTGTAATTGGCCAAAGCCAGGGTGGCTTTGGTCAATTATGGCTCAGGGGGTTTAGTACACACCCCACACTATATAAGGCCACCTGCGTGGCGGCCTTGTGTAGTGTGTTGCGGCGGCGGAGAGAGATAGACAGAGAGACAGTGTCATTTGATTTAAGTTAGATAGAGTAGGCAGGCTAGTCAGTTAGCTGCACTTACAGTGTATTGTGTATATATATATGCATCCTAGGTTTTGTATATACATACAGTATATACACTGTATTCAGTTTAGCTAGATCCGTTCCTGTTATTCTCTTCCTAATATACTGACAGGCAGGCAGGTGTTTTTGCAGTATTTACAGTTAGTATACAGTGTCCTTTGCACAGTGTGCAGCTAAAGCTACCTGAAGAAATTTGCTGGTGTTCTTCTGATCCTATTAGTACCACAGGCAGGCAGCTGCAGTATTTACAGTTAGTGTACTGTGTCCTCTTCACAGTGTGCACCTAAAGCTACCTGAAGACAATTGCTGGTGTTCTGATCCTATTAATACCACAGGCAGGCAGCTGCAGTATTTACAGTTAGTGTACTGTGTCCTCTGCATAGTGTGCACCTAAAGCTACCTGAAGACAATTGCTGTTGTTCTTATCCAATTAATACCACAGGCAGGCAGCTGCACTATTTACAGTTAGTGTACTGTGTCCTCTGCACAGTGTGCACCTAAAGCTACCTGAAGAAAATTGCTGGTGTTCTCATACTAATAATACCACAGGCAGGCAGTTGATTCTGCTAGCTGCAGTATAATCAGTATATATATACACATCCCAGCTTTGTGCAGCTACATCTCACTGCAGGCCATTAGTATGTCTGGAGGGCCAACAAGGAGAGGCAGACAGTCACAAGCCAATAAAAGAGGGCAAGCAGGCTCTGTGTCTAGAGGCAACAGTGCTGGTCGTGGACACGGTGCATCCTCATCAACACGTGGCCATGGGACACGCTTGTCCTTTTTTTCGGCAGCTGGCCATGTTGAGCCGCAGCATACGGAAAACTTGGTAGAGTGGATGACCAGGCCGTCCTCATCCTCTCTCACCCAGGCTCAGTGTACTTTGTCTGTCAAAGCAGCTGCCAACGCGGCCTCTTCCCTTGACTCAATGGCATCAGTCACTCCTTCCCTAGCCCCACCATGTCCTCCTGAGGAGTCCCCGAACTCTTTGACCACAGTGTTGGGTACATGCTCCAGGAGGATGCCCAGCATTTTGAAGGCTCTGATGATTGTATCCAGCTAGAGGAAGGCAGTAACATGAGCCCAGAGAGAGGGGGTGCTCAAGAAGGACAGCAATCTGGCAGTCATGTTCCCCCAGCTGCAGCATACTGCCAGTTTTGCTCCAGTGATGAGGAGGGAGGGGATGATGAGGAAGTCACTGACTTCACGTGGGTGCCTGATAGGAGAGAGGAGGAGGAGGAGGAGGCACATCTCCAACGAGGCAGGATGCCCCCCAGGGACAAGCTTAAGGGCAGCACACCGACTGCATCACACCGCAGAGCTCCGTATGTGCAGGGTGCTGCTGTCTCTGCATGTTATTCCAAAAGTTCTTTGGTGTGGGTCTTTTTTGAGATGAGTGCAGCAGATCGCACCGCTGCTATTTGCAACATATGTCTCAAGCATATCACCCGCTTGGACACCACATGCTTGACCAGACATATGTCGACCTGCCATGCAGTTCGTTCGCAAGCGTACCTAAAAGACCCACACCAAAGAACAAAGCGGACCTCTTCTTGCTCCTCATCAGCTGGGATCTCCAACCCCACTATACCTTCAGTCCTCTGTGAAACCTGCACTGAGAGGAATGAAGGTGTAGAATTAGGTGTGTCACAGCCAAGTACTTGCGGGCAATCTGCTATCGGTACACTGACATCAGATTGTACCAAATTTCCCTGCCCCAGCTGTTGCACCGCCAAAAGAAGTTCGCTCCCAGCCATCCACATGCCCAGCAGTTGAATGCTAGCTTGGCTAAATTGCTAGCACTTCAACTGCTACCTTTTCAGTTGGTAGACTCTGCCCCCTTCCGTGAGTTTGTGGAATGTGCGGTTCCTCAGTGACAGGTTCACAAACACCACTTCTTCTCACGGAAGGTGATTCCGGCTCTCTACCGGCATGTGGAAGGCAATGTCTTGGCCTCGCTGGACAGGGCGGTCACTGGTAAGGTGCATATTACCGCTGACTCATGGTCCAGCAGGCATGGACAGGGACGTTACCTATCTTTCACTGCGCATTGGGTGACTCTTCTGGCAGCTGGGAAGGATGCAGGACAGGGTGCAGTAGTGTTGGAGGTTGTTCCGCCACCACGCCTCCAAAATTCAACTAGTGGTGATTCTGCCACACCTCTCTCCTCCACCCCCTCCTCTTCTTCTTCCTCCATGGCCTCTTCCTGTGCTGATTTGTCCTCGAAACCAGCGGTGCTCGGTAGGTGTTCAAGGGTCTACGCAAGCACACAGGCAAAAAGATGCCATGCGGTGCTTTAGCTGGTGTGCTTGGGGGACAGGAGCCACACTGGGGCAGAGATTCTGTCAACTCTGCAGGGGCAGGTTCAGAGGTGGTTGACACCATGCCAGCTTAATCCAGGAATGGTGGTTTGCGACAATGGCACCAACCTCCTCTCTGCCCTCTGACAGGGACAACTGACCCATGTGCCCTGTTTGGCTCACGTCCTTAACTTGGTGGTGCAGTGGTTCTTCAGCAGGTACCCGGGCTTACAGGATGTCCTGAGGCAGGCCAGGAAAGTCTGTGTGCATTTATGCAGGTCATATAATGCCAGTGCTCGGCTGGCTGACCTCCAAAAGGAATTTAACCTGCCCAAGAACCGCCCAATCTGTGACATGCCCACCAAGTGGAACTCAACATTGGCCATGCTGCAGCGGCTGCACATGCAGCAGAGGGCCATCAATGAGTACTTATGCGACTATGGCACCAGGACAGGGTCAGGAGAACTTGTTTTTTTTCCCTACGCCAGTGGGCTATGATCAGGGATGGATGCACTTTCCTGTCACTATTTGAGGCCACGAGGATGGTGAGCAGTGACACTGTCCCTCTTGTCCACCTGTTGGAGCACACGCTGGAATAATGGACAGGGCACTTGAGGCAGAACAGAGGGAGGAAGAGGAGGACTTCCTTACCTCTCAAGGCCCCCTTATCCAGTGTTCCTGTGTGCCCACCGATCACACAGGAAGAGGAAGTGGAGGAGGAGGAGGTATCTGTCAGCATGGAGGTGGAGCCTGGCACTCAGCATCAGCAGCAGTCTTCAAGGCATCATTTACAGTCCGAAGAAACCCATGGACTTGTCCGTGGCTGGGAGGAGGTGGCTGCGGATCATGTTGTCCTTAGTGACCCAGAAGACTCTGGACCGAATGCCTCAGCAAACCTACGCTGCACAACATGTTGCTGAGGCTTCGGTCAGTCACAGAAGGAGTGGTGGAGAAGGTGGCCGTCTGACCGATGCATTCAGACAATTTTAGTCCGCAGCCCCAAGGTATGATCGGTTCCAGCAACCATCGCCAGTGTCTTTTACATGGTGCAGGAATTCCTAGGGGCAAGATCAGACTTGGACACCTTTCCCACCGAAAATCCTCTGGGTTACTGGGTCTTGAGAATGGATCACTGGCCAGAGCTTGCACAGTATGCAGCTGAGCTACTGGCCTGTCCTGCATCCAGCGTTCTTTCGGAATGCACATTCAGTGCTGCTGGAGGCTTTGTAACCGATCACAGGGTGCGCCTGTCCACCGACTCGGTCGATCGACTGACCTTCATAAAAATGAATCAGTCTTGGATCACCACCAGCTACCAAGCACCTGATGCTGATGTAACGGAATAATTTTTTTTGAAATGTCAGATACCTTCAAGACTGCCTATGCTGATGCTGAATGACTATTCTGTTATGCTGAGTGACTATCCTCTTCCTCAATGATTATGCTGATAGCTTGTAAGAACATTTTTGGTTAAGGCCCAATTTTTCAGCCCCTGTTTAACAGGGGCGTGTAATTACAATTATTGATGCAATATTTTGCAGGAGGGTTCGTTGCTGCGCTCAACTACAGCATCTGTGAGGGGTTGCAGTGTTGTGGCACCAGCACCATTGCCTAAGGCCCAATTTTTTGGCCCCTGTTTAACAGGGGCGTATAATTACAATTTTTGATGCAATACTTTGCAGCAGGGCTCATTCCTGCGCTCCAACTATAGCATCTGTGAGGGGTTGCAGTGTTGTGGCACCAGTGCCTAAGGCCCAATTTTTCTGCCCCTGTTCAACAGGGACATGTAATTACAATTCTTGATCTAATATTTCACAGCAGGGCCCATTCCTGCGCCCACCAAGAGTAACTGTGAGGGCTTACAGTGTTGTGGCAACACCACCACCACCAAAGACGCAATTTTTCTGCCCCTGTTCAACAGGTGCATATAATTACAATTCTTGATATAACATTTCACAGCAGGGCCCATTCCAGCGCCCACCAAGAGTAACTGTGAGGACTTACAGTGTTGTGGCACCAGCACCACCACCACCACCAAAGGCCCAATTTTTCTACCACTGTTCAACAATGCCATGTAATTACAATTCTTGATCTAATATTTCACAGCAGGGCCCGTTCCTGTGCCCACCAAGAGTAACTGTGAGGGCTTACAGTGTTGTGGTAACACCAACACCTAAGGCCCCAATTTCTGCAGAGTATATAGGGCAGGCCCCTACTTTCAAACATCCAACTTACAAATGACTCCTACTTGCAAATGGAAGGAGACAACAGGAAGGGAGATGAAATCTACCCCTAGCAAGGAAAATTCTCTCCTGTAAGAGTTAATATGGGAAAAATGTGTCTCCTCTCCACTGATGCTTTATCACCAATCCTTGTTTCACTAAAAACCCCAAATTTTCAAAAAACATTTGTCATTGCGACACAAAGTGCAGTGAAATCTTCTGAAGAGGTGCACAGACAGCAACACAAATGTTACAGCCACCATCCCTGTGCTGTCCTGACTTCTTGGGTTTTTAACTTTTAGGTTCGTTAACTTTTCATAACAATTACGAATGTTCGTTATGATGAATTTATCATTATGAGGGGCTTCCACTATCCCTGTGCTGTGCTGACTTCCTGGGTTTTTAACTTTTAGGTTTGTTAACTTTTCGTAACAATTACGAATGTTCGTTAGGAATTTAGATCCGAAATTCGTAAATGAAATTTCGTATTTCGTACAAAATTCGGAAGCATAGCAATTCGTATTTCAGATCCTCCCGAATGTACGAATTTACGGAAATTCGTACGAAACTAATCGCATATGTCTATTTCAGGAGGCTGATCACTAAATTTGCAAAAAGAGGGTCCTAGTTTAATAAGTACCTCAGAGCAGGGTGACACTGTAGGTACTGGCAAAAAATGTGCCAACGTCCCTATAAATATATATTTGGAAATGGAAAACTATGAGGAATGGGACTTTGAGGGCACATAAGTGATTCAACTATGAAAAGATAGAAATTAAGTTTAAAGTTTTATTAGCTTAAAATTGCTAAATTGAACATTTAGTTTAAAAGCAGTACATACTACATATAGTGGTAGAGTTACAACCATATCAAATGGACACTTCCCTGCATTGGTATCTAAAGTCCTGTTAGTGATACAGACAGTCTAGTATACAGTTATGAAAAGGAGAGAAAAGAAAACTTTCCCGATATGCAATTGTAGAGACTGTATCGACGTAGATGAATTGAATTGCAGGTACAGTAATCCACTTGTAGATGTTCTCAATATGCTTATATACTCATGCTCAACATGTTTCGCGTTGTAAAATGCTTCCTCAGGAGCTACTGATAATTTTGGTGGATATACATAGAAAAAGGATTTTTTATTTATTACGAACAGTACAAATATATGTATTGTATAACAAATCATCAAAACAAACTATACAATTTTTACAGTATAAAGATTTTAAATTCTTAACTCCCTGTGATGATCTATGGAGGCCCCCCATGAAGGAAAGAGGTCTCCCAGGTCCCAGTGGTACAACCCGGTGACTGGGGAGGCCACTCACGCCCCACAGCCGATACCCCCATAGACGTGTGGAATGGTTTGGTAAGCAGTAGGCTGTTATATTGTGTATATATCATCGGAGGTTATCACCTCCATAGTGAATGAAAGTTGTAAAATAGTAGCAAATATGGCAGTAGCCGATCTCTTAACTCACTACAGCAACCCACCTGTAATTCAACCATTGGGGGATAGGTATACAAGCAAATAAAAGGAATAATTGGTAAAGTATGTAGAGGCTATAAAGAGTATTAATAAATAAATGGTCATTTCTAGGTAACATGAATAAGTAAAATAATATATATATATATACCCCCCCCTCCTCCATAGTGTCTCTATCATGAGTCTCCATTGTCCACTTGCTACAGATATAAATCTGAGCCAGTGTATAATATAATGAGGAACGGGTAAGTATACACATGATCATTTAATTGTATGGGGTTAGATGGAATCAATTACATTAACACAGATAAAAAAGGGTGACTTACCATCTAAGGTTGAAAAAAACAGTTACATCTATAGCAATATTGGTGATCAGGTGAATATTCAGATAGTTACACAGGTAGAGTTGAGTATGTGTATAGGACGTAACAGAGGCCTCAGACAGTTCCGGTCTCCAGACAATAAGTAGCCATGGACAGCCTTGTAGGTAAGTGGTAATTGGCACAAATTATAGTTCTAATGTAGAGACAACAGCAAGATAACCATGTAAATTAAAATACACAGATCGAGCATTATATAGTGTCAGCTTTGGGCTGTGGATGGATTACCTGTATTTGCTAAGGAGAGCATACGGAGTCCGATGTGGCCTCTGAGTAGGGGGTAGCGTCCACTGGCCATATGGGATCGCAGCGTGTGCCTAAATAGCATCCCTGGCCGGAAGACGCAGCTCAGAGAGAGCACGTTGTCTTCCGGGCCAACTGGCGGTCACTGCGCATGCGCTGGGAACGCTGCCGTACGCACACAGCGGGCAAATGACGCAAAGTGCGGTGGGAGAGGTTAATCAATCACCACGCACGCGCCAAGCTCGGCGTAGCGGAGCGGCGGCGGCCGACTAATAGTGCAGTAGCAGAGGCGGGGACTGGCATGGGGATCTGGTCAGAGAAGCGGAACGGATGTGCGGCGCTGTGCGGTCAGAATCACCTGGGCAAAACCCACAGTGCCCACCGGGGAGACCACAGCCAGGGAGTGTCACCATGAGGTCAGATCACAGGAAGAAAAGAGAAAAACATAACATAACAACGTATCAAAACAAAAAAAATAATGCATTGTCATCATGATTTATAAAACAGTTTTTATAACCAATTATATGTTTGGTAATTGTATAAATATTAAGACAATGTCTTAATATTTAATATTAATATTTAATATACTTAATATTTCTATTTTGGACTACTTAAAATGGGACAGTAATATTTGTCCACAATATCTCCCAGGATGTATGTAGAGACTATTATTGGTTTGGTTGATTCTGAACTCAACCTGTTAATTGAGTGAGCTGATCACATTAGCCTCCAGGACTGGCTAGGAAACGAACTGTTGATGAATAGGCTGAGGAGGGGGGGAGACTGTTGTTTGTATTGTTAATTGTAATTCGCTCCTGTTATTGTGTTTATACTACTGTGTGAAGCTCGGTGCCCACAAGTCTGTCCTACAGGTCATGTCTCTGAGTCATCTGGTCTTGGTAAATTTAATAGTAAATTAGCTCATGTTAATTAGGTTAGCTTTGAGTCATCCTGGTGTATAAATGTGTGTGAGATCTCAAATAAAAAGTGAGTTCATGTTAGCAACAAGCAAGTGTCGCCTTGTTTTGTGCTTAGATAGGTTGGAATATCTGATATCTGTATACAGGCTGGGAGGAAGTGGTATATGATATATATGGTATATATCCGGAGGGATATGACTTTGGAGGCCCTGGATTGCTGTGGGAGAGCCTTACAGATCATTTTATGTTTGGTGATGAAGGGGAACCTGACCTTGAGGACCTGCGAGAATATAGAGAGGCTATGCTCAGTCTTGCAGGGGTCTCAGAGCTCAAACCTGATCTGGACCATTTGCTAAGGAAGGAACAGCATCTGGAAAGGGCATACAGGAAACTGCTAGAACACGTTCAGCACCATTCCAGAGAATCGGCAGTGGAAAATCTGAAGATTGCCGTCCCCAAACCTGAAGTGCTGACAACAGGGCAGAGCTCTGCTAACCTCTGTCCAGCACTGATAACATCTTCTGGGTTCCATGGACAGGAGATGGTGAACCTCTATCCCCAGACACCAGTTATAGAGATAGGGGATTCAATAGACTTTTCTGCTGAGGAAGAACAACCTGATGAGCCTCCAGCAGAAGAGCTGGTATTAGGGCCAAACATCACTGTGCTCTGTCCAGCACCAACAGCAGTATCTGTGGCGTTACAACAAACTTCTCCAGCTGAAGATCTGGCAACCGGACAGAGGGTCCAAGACCTCTGCCCCACACCTGTGGCAGTTTCAGAGGCCCAGGGTGAGAAGGTGGCAATCACTTCCCAGCAGCAGATACAGGGGGAGAAGGGAGAGGAGGTGTGTGTTGTCCCTCCCCAACAGTTGGCCAGGGTGGAGGAAGCGGCCTTCCCTCCCCAGCAAAGATCAGTGCACCTGGGAGACAGTACCATAGACATGTCGTCAAAGCAACCAGTTGAGGGAATGGAAAAGGAAGCAGCCGGCTCACCTCCCCAATGGCAGCTACACAGTTTGGGAGTGGAGGAAGCCAGCCTCCTGCCCCAACAGTTAGCTGGAACAGATGGTGTGGGGTTTCCAGCAGCTGGGCTGGCAACAGGGCCGAGGACTGCTGGACTCTGCCCTCAACTAACAGAAGATGGATTTCCTGTGAAGGTGGATAGGACTTCAGTCTCCACCTGTATACCCCAGGGATGCTGGGCAGTGGGCCCAGATCCCCAACAGCATGACAGAGTGAGCCCAGTCACCCTGTCTTCTCTCCAGCGGTAGAAAGGACTCCAAGGAGAAGGGCCAGTCCAGGCCTCTCCCCAGCGGAAGATATGTTCTCTGAGAGAGGCAGAGGTTGGCTGGGTGAGTAATGCTTTGTTTGGAACAATTTATTTGGGGTACTGTGTGGGTACAGGCATTAGAGGACTGGAGCTACTTACTAACTTCGGAGTCAACCTGTCTGGGGTCTCCTCCTGTGTTAGTCTTCTGCCGAAAGGGGAGAGATGTGACGGGAGGGCCCTTGGAACTCAGAATACATCTTATGTCTAAGTCACCCTGTGCCATCCTGGCACAGGGTGAGTGAGAAAATATATCTTGGACTACTTAAAATGGGACAGTAATATTTGTCCACAATATCTCCCAGGATGTATGTAGAGACTATTATTGGTTTGGTTGATTTTGAACTCAACCTGTTAATTGAGTGAGCTGATCACATTAGCCTCCAGGACTGGCTAGGAAACGAATTGTTGATGAATAGGCTTAGGAGGGGGGGAGATTGTTGTTTGTATTGTTAATTGTAATTCGCTCCTGTTATTGTGTTTATACTACTGTGTGAAACTCGGTGCCCACAAGTCTGTCCTACAGGTCATGTCTCTGAGTCATCTGGTCTGGGTAAATTTAATAGTAAATTAGCTCATGTTAATTAGGTTAGCTTTGAGTCATCCTGGTGTATAAATGTGTGTGAGATCTCAAATAAAAAGTGAGTTCATGTTAGCAACAAGCAAGTGTCGCCTTGTTTTGTGCTCAGAGAGGTTAGAATATTTGATATCTGTATACAGACTGGGAGGAAGTGGTATATGACAGAAGCACTCAAGCGGAGTGTGGGACGTTCCGTGACATTAACAAAATATGGTATTCCCAAGATGAGAGAGCGAGCATCATCAAACGTAGGTACCTTTCCTGGCACATCAGGGCAGCATACAATGGGTTCTGGCTCCACCCCCACAACCTAATGGGACTGGTTAATTATAAATAAAAGACAGACCTGGCTCACAGCATTCTCCTTTTTGTTCTCACCTGATCGGGACTGAAGTCGCAATCGGTATCCCTTCACCCCAGTCAGGTTCAGCCTCTCCTGGGTGGAAGTCCTTCCAGTACAGCCTCTAAATGAGCTACATGGTTGGAGCCCCATTCCTGTTGGGCAGGCCTATCAAAGAAAGCTTTAAATAAGCTTTGTCGTAAGTGGCAGAGTTTTACGTTTGCTTTCTATATGCTTTTGCCTTCCTTTCTCTGTTTGTCAGTGCTTTCCTGCACCTGTCTGTGTTGTGGGGATTTTCCATTTTCAAGATGGCTGCAGCAGTGCAAGTACACTCTGAGCATGGATGGCAGGAAGTGATGTGGTCACTGTGGCCAGTTTCCTGGCCTGCCCTTTTCCAAGATGGTGCTGGGAGCCAACAGACTGCGATCTGAGCATTCTGAGGCACTGATATCATCACTAATGGCCAAGGGTACCAGTTTAAAATTTTCTGAAGGCATTTTTTGGGCAACACATGGTGGTGTTCTCTACTCATGCATGCTGGATGCTTATGTGGTCATTGTTTGCATTGTTTTCCCTTTTTATGGCATTCACCTTGGCTCTTCCTATCTCCTTCTCAGTGTTGCTTTTGGAACACTGTGCTCTTTATGGCATTCAACTGGGCTCTTCCTATCTCCTACTCAATGCTTGTTTAGGATTACTGTGTCATGCTGTTTTTCATTTCAGTCTGCTGCTGTGCTCTGTTTCTATGGGGAACGCTGCCCAGTCAGATCACCCATTGCTTGTAAGGTAAAGGGATTAGGTAGGTAAGATATTGAGAATAAGAAAGCCAATATCTACAGCCTTGCAAGGACTTTAAGACAGAGGGAGCCCTCTAAAGGTGAAGGTAAGTTGCCATCTACGAGCAGACATCCAGGTAATGTGGATTAAGGTCATCATCTCACCTCTTATTATCATTGCTCCCCATCTCCAAACATCACAGGTTACCAGCCCTAGAAAATTGTTGCGTATGTAGTGGAAAATCACTGCCTGGCAAGCTAGTATGTCAAGTCTGCTTAGAGCAAGCGGCATATAGCCCGTCAAGGACCTCAAGATGGAGGGAGCTCTCTATAGGCCAGAACAGTTGCCATTTAGGCACAGGCATCTAGGAAATGTTGATCAAGGTCATCATCTCGCCTCTCATTAATATTGCTTCCCATCTCCAAACAGAACCGTTTACCAGCCTTAATGGTTGCTGTGTTTGTGGTGGAAAGTCTGTGACTGAATTGCCTAGCACTTCCAACCAGAACCAGCAGGCGGTGTCCGAATTGGAGACAAAGACATTAAAGTGGTCACAGGCTTTGACTTTTGCCTAATAAAGCCTTATTAGCTATATCTATGTGACATTGGTGGAAGTTTAAGCAATGTCCACCTTCCGATAACTTCCAGCCAGCCAGGCTACCGGATTTGAAAAAAAAGGAAAATATTTTGGTCCAGTTTGCAGCCGAATAAAATAAAAAATGAGTGATCATGAAGGTTCCAAGTGCCCAGAGGAGAGGAGGATTTGATTCACCTGTGTTCCTAGTGAAAAAACAAAACATTCAAAATCAGGTGATCTGTGCCCAGTGCTAAACTTGAAAAAACTCAACAAGCACAGAAAGTTGGAGTCGTGCAAGATAGAGGACCTCCAAACAGTTCTATTATTGATAAATCTGGGAGATTGGATGCTCGCTGTAGGTTTATGAGATGCCTATTTACTTATCCCAATCCATCCTGCATTTCAGTTCCACTACCAGTTTCTGTGCCTCCTTTTTGGTCTGTCCACCTCCCCCAAGACATTCACAAATGTCCTACTGTCTGCAATAGTGAGAAGGATGAGAATTAACCACTCCTTAGGACGGCATCCTAATTCTAGCCAGCAATCAGAGATCCAGCATCGGATTGCTCTGCTACACAATCTACAAAATTTTGATAGCTAATTTATTGGAATAAAAGCTTCCTCTGCCCATCCCAAAGGATGAGGTTCTTGGGGGCATTTGTGGATGCACAGAAAAATTCAGTACAACTTCCACAAGGGAAGATCCGTCCTCTGATAGAGAAAGTCAAAGGTGCTTTGGGAGGGAAGTCTCTTCCAGCAGAACAGTGTCTGAGTATCCTTGGTTCTTCTTAATTGACCAATTGTTTTTGAATGGAACATTATCATGTCAGACCCCAGCCAGAAAGGTTGGGGGACACATTTAAAAGAGCAGGCTGCTCAAGGTCATGGGATGTTCAGCTTACGAGGCATAGTATTGAATGTTCTCAAATGTATAGCAGCATTCAAAGCCCTTTTGGCATTCACTTCTTTTATAAGAGGAACAAGAGTTGTACTGTGCCTAGACAGCAGTGGAAGGGTAGAGTTCTTAGGCTGCCAGTGGAACTTCCAGTATCAATAATTGCATTTATACCATTTTTGCTTAGGAGGCTCTGGTGTCTCCCACAGTTGTGCATTAAGTCACCACTACCTCTGCCAGTGATGACTGCTCTCTCATGGCCAGGTTTGGCATCCAGACCCAAGAGACTACATTTGATGGCATAGAATTTGAAAACGGAGGCTACCAAGTCAAGGGTGCTCAGTGCAGGTAGTTGCTACCTTGTGTCAAGCCAGAGAGGTCTCCATAAATACGACTTACCAGAGAATATGGGTAAAATTTGAAGATCTCATGGAGCAAAAGCCTGGAGTCCTTTATCACCAAAACCATCAGTTCTTACAACTGGAGCTGGACAGGGGCCTAGGTTCAAATATGTTTAAGTTCAAAGTTCAGCTTTGTCCGCACTTACAGGGGTTTAAGGAGCCCTTAACCCTTTAACTTCATGTAAGCCTTTAAGAATTGCATCACTAAATACCTGCTAGGAAACCATTGTTTCCTAAGTGGGACTTGCCTATGATCCTCAGCTCTATCAAGGCCTTATTTCTTTCCTACAGAATTGGCTACACTCTGCAATCTAACTTTGAAGAACATACAGTATATCTGGTTGCTACAACCACTGTTAAAAGCGTGTCAGAGCTGCAGGCTTTTTACTCGAGGAGCCGAGTGTCTCCTGAGGCTATTTGCAAGTCAGCAATATGGTCCTCCTAGAACACCTTCACTAGGTGAACCCGGCTCAGCTCCCGACAGTAAAATTTGGAAAATGTGTTGTGCAGGCGCACACTTGCGCTACTAAGCATCACAAATAATTTTTTTGAACCCTTCCATATTGCAAGTTAGTTCCCATTGTATGATGCAATGATGCAACAGGAAAATGGAAAATTGTATACTCATCTTTTCGCAATTTTCCTTTTCTGGTGCATCTTCATGGCAGCACACAGATTCCCACCCAAAACGGCGAGAGTTACAAAGAATGCTGCTGTCTTTGATTTATAGTCAACCAGTCCTTTTAGGTTGTGGGGGTGGAGCCACAACCCATTGTATGCTGCCATGAAGATGCACCAGGAAAGGAAAATTAAGGAAAGGTGAGTATACAATTTTTGTATTTTTTTTGCTGAGTGCTCTATAAAAGCTTTCTGAACATTATGGCAAGTCCCTTCTCTTTTTGCTGAGTGGACAGCATTGACAGATGCACAGGATGTGGCCTGTATGAATCCACAGGCTGAAAGGTATGGGAAATGGAAAATCACTTGTGGGAAGTCTGGTGAAAGGATTCAGGGCACAGAAAAAAAAAATACTGGTTAGGAGTCAAATTCACTACTATACTTGCAAGACACGTAAGGAAGGAAGATCCTCTACTCTCTGCCGATTTCATCCAATATTCTGTTATAGCCTTCTGTTCAAATTCCGATCCAGGGCCACACCTGTCCTGAATTCGACCAATCTTGTAATTTCGGGTAAAACTTGCTAAAAAAATTTACTCTATTCGAGATTGCAAAGTGTCAAATTTGCCCCTTGACCCAATCAGGGGTCACTGCGATAAACTGATGCTGGTCATTAATTTCACTCCCACACAATGTGTCCCACCCACTTGTCAATGAATTCCACAACACAGTCATGTTTAAACAAACATCTCGAATAGTAAAATAATAAGAGAATTTGAAATGTAAAACATCTGCCAGAAGCCCTTATCACTTTCTTTGCCTCTGAGGTCGGGCTTAAAGAGGAGTTCCCATTTAAAAAAAATAAATAAAAGTCAGCAGCTATAAATACTGCAGCTGCTGACTTTTAATAGTCGGACACTTACCTGTCCCAGGGTCCAGCAATTTGGGGGATCGAAGTCCCGCTCATCTCCCCCTCCGATTGGCAGTGCCATCATTGCAACTGTGGGCACCCATAGCGCATGAGCGAGCGGCGCCGCGCACCGTGATTGGCCGCTCAGTCATCTGGGACCTGTAATGTGTCCCAGATGATTTACAAGATGGAGGAGGCAGAGCTGAGCCCTTCCTGCGCCGAGGGGAAGTGATGTCACCAGCCATGGCACTAAAGGAGGCAGACTACGAGGGACCCCCTAGCAACAGCCATTTAGAGGTGAGTTAAAATTTTTTTTTTTTTTTAGGCACATTCGTGCATTTTTTTTTTTGGGTGGAACACCACTTTAACTGTTTAGTATCCTCATCAGATGTATCGGGGGGCGTGACCGGATGTTGAGGTGAGGGAGAGAGACACAGCCGGACCCAGTCCTACTCTATCCCCGCTCCTATGCTGTGTGCCTCGCAGTAAAGCAGAGAGGGAGAAGCTGCTAGCCTGTCCTTGTGGTGCCTGCCAGCCTGCCAGTCTCTTTGAGAGACGGATGCCGCGCAAGGAGGGAAGGAGAGGCACAGGACCACCAGCTGCCAGAGGAATCTTGCACTCGGAGCTCCCCCGGGAGGACTGTCAGTGACGCGCCGCCTGTGTGAGAGAGAGGGGAGCGCGTCCACTAGAGATCAAGCGGAAGTCGCGGGGGGTAGCCGTGTGCGGAGCTGACCCGACTCACACTGTGACAAGACGTGGACCGGAGGGGTGAGTGACTCGCAGCGGCGAGTGTTGAGATGTGTGGGAGGACTGTTGCGATCTTGTGAGACGGTCTGGGTGGCGCAGGACACTTGGAATTGCACAGCCATCGGAGGAGAGAGGCTGCAGTGGTCCTTGCTGAGGGACATATATATTTGTGGGTGTACACAGTGCATAACGGGTTCGCTATGACCAGAAAAAAGGGGCTGGAGGAGACATCAGCACAGGAGGGTGCAGGGGCCCTAGCACAGCGTAACCCCAAAGAAAAGGGAAGTCAAGTAGCTGCCAAACTGGAGCGATTTGCTCACACACCAAACCAGCATGCAAGCACGACACCTAAAAAGAGCAACCATATAGGGGGGACTCAGCATTAAACCAGCCAGCTGGGAAGGAGAAGCCTCGCCCCTACGGGGGGTGCAGTAGCAAACGCCCCATTGGAGTTGGGGGTGAACGGTATGGTGGAGGGGGGTTCTGGTTTGGCCACGGAGGTGGGGGATGGTAGTGTGGCATCAATGGCTGAGAAGGAACCATCACTGAGAGACATCTTTCTAGCAGTAAATAGTTGTAAGGTATCTATTTCTGCCCTGTCAGCACAAATGGAAAGTTTTAAAAGTGATTTATTGTCAGTAAAAAGTGATGTGCAAGTAGTGTGCACTCGGACAGCAGCTTTGGAAGACAGGATCAGTCAAATGGAGGATGATGTCTCCCCTTTAAGACAGGAAGTCTCACTTATGAAAAAACAACTTAATGAATGCATGCAAAAAATGGACAGTGTGGAAAACAGACTACGTAGAGAGAATTTGAGGGTGTTGGGCCTCCCAGAAGGCTGTGAAGGCAATAATCCTGTTAAATTTATGGAAGATTGGTTAAAGGAGAGATTCGGGAGGGAGTCACTCTCAGAATTTTTTTCCATTGAGCGTGCGCATAGAGTGGCCTCTAGGTCATGGGCTCCAGGGGGTCACCCAAGACCACTGATTTTTAAGCTATTATGCTTCAGGGATAAAACCACCATCCTTCGGAAGGCAAGGGAGATGAAGAACATTCAATATAGAGGTGCAAGGGTCTCAATATATCCGGACTTCTCTCCTGAGCTTCAAAGGCAGAGAGCCAAATTTTTGGAATGCAAGCGCAAGCTGCAGCAGTTAAAAATTAACTATGCTTTATTATATCCAGCACGCTTGCGCATCGCGGCACTGGGGGAAACTCAATTTTTTAATACTCCCACCGAAGTCACAACTTGGTTAGAAAAAAACAAAGGAAGAATACAGCGAGAAGATGAAATATAGAAAAGGCAGGAGATCGGGAAATCAAGAGAGAACTTTTTTTTTCTTTTTTTTTTGTGGACTTCCTCTTCCTTTTTCCCTTTTTTTTTCCTTTTTTCTTTTTTTTTTTTTTCTTAAGGGGGAATGGGGAGGGAGGGGGGAACACGTAAAATTTGTTGGTTTATAAGCACAGTGGAAACAATGGGGATAGTTCCCCTCTTACTGGGTCCGGGGGGGGGTAGGTTTGTTTTTCTCACCTTGAAAAAATGTGTCCGGTCACTATAGAAGCCTCAGGGGTAGGCCCAAAATTGGGCAATAGGGGTAAAAGTAGGGGGGGGGGGTAGGGGGGAGGTGGGGTGGGGGGAGGAAGGGGAGGAATATGTGTATGAGTGTGTGTGGGAGGGGGGGGTTGACTTTGGAGTAAAGGGAAATTCATCTTATAAATATTATAGTAGTCACATAAAGAGGGGTTTTAACTTTGCTAAGGGACACAAAGAGATAGGACCCACAGATGTATGGTAGTGGTGGTTTAGATAGCACTTGGAAATTTAAAAAAAAGTTTACTATATGTTCCTGGAACGTTCGGGGGGTTAAAGATAATCTGAAAAGGCAGACGATCCTATCTATGGTAGATAAGGGGAAGGTTCAGATACTATGTCTGCAGGAGACGCACCTGGATAAGGAATCAATTAAGATAATGGATCATAAAAAATTTCAGATGCAATTTCATTCCATTCACACTCCGTACTCAAGGGGTGTGAGTGTTTTGATAAAATCAGGGATAGCTTTCTCCTGCAGCCATAGTAAGGTGGACACAGAAGGCCGGTATATTTTTCTCTATTGTACAATTGAGAACAGGAAATGCGTATTAGCTAACATCTATATTCCTCCCCCTTTTGGGAGGGAGGTTTTGGATGACCTAACAGAATTTATGGCGAACCTCCCAGGGGTTCCGGTAGTGGCGGTTGGGGACTTCAACATGACCATGAATAACGAGGTAGATAGGTTTCCTTTAAAAAGTCTGGGTAGGGGAAAACCTAAGAGTCCGCTTCTACAGTATTGTGAGGAAGTAGGATTGGTGGACATCTGGAGAGAGAGGCACCCTGGGGTGAGACAATATTCCTGCCATTCCAGGACACATACCACCCTGTCCAGGATAGACCTGGTTTTGGGTAATGAGGAATCGCTGGGCATGGTGGGAGAAATAGTCTATGAGCCAAGGGGGATTTCGGACCACTCACCAGTGATAGTTGATTTAAAGGGTGAGAGAGGCATTAATAGGGGTGACTGGAAAGTAAATCCCTTTTGGCTCGAGATTATTGAGGACGCGGGCACTGTGATGGAGAAGCTGGTGGAATTTGTAGATTTGAATAGAGGTACAGCTCCATTAGGGATAGTTTGGGATGCCCTGAAAGCTTTCCTCCGGGGGATCCTAATTCAAAAAATATCCCACACTAAGAAAAAATCACAGATAGAAGAACTAAAAGTCAAAGAGAGTGCTATAAGAGCGGAAGAACGGTACGTTGAGGACCCAACCCCATCCAGATATAAGACGTGGGTAGAGAGACAAAATGAGTACAGTAGAATAGTCCTGGAAAAGACAGAGAGGAAAAGGTTATTTCAAAAACGAACGTTTGCCTGTGAGGGGGAGTGTGTTGGGAGGACCCTGGCCCTGATCATAAAGGCCAATGGCCCTCCGAATTCCATACTAGCGATAGAAGGAAGAGAGGGAATAATAAAAAATACTAACCTAGAAATATTAGAAGAGTTTAGGGAGTACTTTAAAAATTTATATAGCTCGGCTCAGGAAGATGTGGAGGGGGAAATGACAGCTTTCTTTGATCAGATTAAGTTAACCCCGCTCACGAGAGAGGATAGGGAAATGTTGGATGCCCCTCTGACACTTGGGGAATTACAAAGGGCTGTGGCAGACATGGCGAACCAGAAGGCCCCGGGCCCCGATGGTTTACCCGTAGAAATTTTCAAAAAGTATGGGGAGCTTTTGCTCCCCATGCTTTTGGAAGTACTAAACGGCACTGGGAAGGATGGTAATTTGCCAGTCTCAATGACAGAGGCCATTATAATAGTATTGCTGAAGGAGGGGAAAAGCCCGTTAGAGATGGCATCATATAGACCGATATCACTGTTATGTTCGGACGTGAAGATTCTGGCAAAGGCCCTGGCAACAAGGCTAAAGAAAATAATCTCCAGAGTAATTCATATAGATCAAACCGGGTTTATCCCGGACAGAGCTACAAGTACGAACATAAGACGAGTATATCTAAATATGCAGATCCCCACGGCGAATAGCGGTAAGAGGGCACTCCTCTCGTTAGATGCCACCAAGGCATTTGACTGCCTGGAGTGGCATTACATCTGGAAGGTGTTGGCGGAATTCCAGTTTGGCCCTGGTTTTGTTCATTGGCTAAGCCTCTTATATGACAGACCAAGGGCAAAGGTTAGAGTCAATGGAGAATGCTCAGATTGGTTCCAATTAAGAAGGGGCACCAGGCAGGGGTGCCCTTTGTCGCCCCTCCTGTTTGCCCTGGCAATAGAGCCGCTGGCTGTGGCTATAAGGGCGTCTCAGGGGGTTCAGGGGTTTAAAAGAAGGAGGGGAGAGGAGAAAATAGCAATGTACGCAGATGACATTCTGTTATTCCTAGGGGATACGCAGGAGTCATTAAGGACGGCCATGGGGATGGTCGAAGACTTTGGCCAATTCTCTGGGTTAAAAATTAATTGGGAAAAGTCAGCAATATTACCTATAGACCCCCTGATGGAGCCCCTTCCGGATCAAACCACACAAATTAAGGTAGTCAATCAGATGAAATACCTGGGGATTAATATCTCAAGGGATCCGGAGCAATATATTGCAGAAAATCTAGTCCCATTAATGAAAAAACTCAAACAGAAATGTAGGGTGTGGGGACGGTTGCCCCTGTCGGTCGCCGGGCGCTGCAACCTGATAAAAATGGTCTGGATGCCGCAAATTTTATATATTCTGCATAATTCACCTGTTTGGATTGCTAAACGATGGTTCAATAAAATGGACAGCTTATTCAGAGAGCTGATTTGGAAAGGCGGCGCAGCAAGGATCGGCCTGCAGACGCTCCGGCGAACGACAGAGAAGGGAGGACTGGGAGTCCCGGACCCGGGATGTTACTTTCTGGCATCACAGGTCCAGCATATGGGAGGGTGTAATAGGCCCGGGAAAGAGGTAACAGGGAATAAAGTACTCCTAGGCGATACTAACCATGACACCATAGTAGAAGCGTTGGAGGCGGACTCCTTTATCACCAGATGTCCCTCTACCCAGTTGATGGTCAAGAACTGGTCCAAGGTCAAAAAAATAATGGGCTATGTAGATTTCTCGGAGTTCTCCCCATTGTGGGATAATAGCAAGCTTAATGAAGTGAAAATAATGGGGAAGATTGAAGAGTGGGATCGGCAGGGCATACACTATCTCTCACAGCTTTATAAAGCCGGGAGATTAAAAACATTCCAGGAATTGGCGATTGAATTCGCGATCCCTAATCGTTCATTTTACAGATACTTGCAGGTTAGGCACGCTTTAGACGCACAATTTAACGGCAAGGAGCCACTATGGAGCGACATGATCTCTGTGAGAAAACTGGTCGACTCAGATTCCACGAAAGGTCTGATATCTGATATGTACAGCAGTTTAAGAATCTCGATACAAGGGGATAGAGTGGAGGATAAAAATAGGAAGAAATGGGAGGATGAGATTGGGAAAATATCGGACAGTCAATGGGAGTATGTATTGTCATCAGGACCCAGGGTTTCCCTCTCTCCATCACAGGCAGTGTCGCATTTATATTTGATATATAGGGCGTATTTTACACCACTAAAGCTGTTTAGGATGGGGAGGAGGGTAGACTCGGGGTGCCAGAGGTGCGGAGGAGAGAGGGGAGACCTATTACACATGTTCTGGCGCTGCCCAAAACTGTACAGATACTGGAAAAGTATTGTGGACAGGATAAATTGTATTTTTAAGACATCATTAAGTATGGGTGCCAAGATCTGCCTACTAGGTCTAATAGAGGAGCAACAGCCCGCAAGAGATACACAGACTGCAATAGTCAGGTGCCTGTTTCAAGGGAAAAAGCTTATAGCCAAGAATTGGCAGAGAAAAGAACCCCCGACGTTCGAAGAATGGGTGAAAGAAGTGAAGGAGGAAGTTAGTAGAGAGAAACTTATATATAAGAAAAGAAGTAATCACAAAAAATTTGAGAAAATATGGAAGGATTGGGTGATGTGGGAGAAGCACGGGGTGAATGGGGAGGGAGAATGAGGTTTAAGGGGGTTGGGGGGTCGGGGGGGGGGGGGTGTGATGGCGGGGGGAGGGGGAGGAAAAGGGAGTAAAAGAAAGGGGAAAAATTTTGTATGTCCCTCAGGTAGAGGAGGGTATTTTATTGATGTTCATGCTCCTTGCCTTTTCTTTTTGTGGACTGTTGTATAAATACGGTAAAAGTTGTAGACTATGTAAATACTGGTTATGTCAGTCCCCAGAATGTGATCTTATCTGCTTTTTTTTTTAATGTGAATTGTTGTTTTTCAATAAAGAGGATTTAAACGGAAAAAAAAACAAACAAAAAAAAAAACTGTTTAGTATCCTGACACCCACACACACTTTGTTATTTTTTTAATAATAAAACTTATTTTATAAATATTCATTTTTTTTTATAAAGGAAGTTTGGGGCCCTCAATGGAATCGAGGCCCAGGCCAATTGCCCCTTTTGCCCCCTTATAAATCCGCCACTGGTAAATTAAGTGTTTGTGCTGCAGTCTCTCACATATAGACTTTCCTTTCTATTCCAGCCTAGGAACTTAAAGAGGATTTCCGGCCGCCCCTTTAAAAATTAACAGTCAGTAGCTACACATACTGTAGCTGCTGACTTTTAACATTAGGACACTTACCTGTCCTGGAGTCCAGCGATGTCGGCACCGCAGCCGATGTTTACATCAGCCTTTTTGGCTTCACGGCTGGGTCCCTACTTCGCATACGTAAAGCGCGCTGGACTTTCTCACTGGCCCAGCAAAAGGCGAGGGAGGCCAAGCTGCTGACGTACTTCACCGCAGCCCAGTCTCCTGGAAGCGGGGACAGGGCACCTGTAAAAAACAGGTACCCGCTCCCACCGAAAGGTGCCAAATGTGGCACCAGAGGGGGGGGAATCAGATAAGCGGAAGTTCCACTTTTGGGTAGAACTCTGCTTTAAACTTGCTTTTTGCAGTATGGCAAGGAATGCTGCTGAACTGAGGTTAATTTTGTAGTACACCTCCAGTCTGTGTTTATGGGCTAAGAAACCCAGCGGTGGCCCATCCATAAGAGGTGCAGGGGCGCTGCCCCCCTAATTACGGGAGTTCTACATGTTTTTTTCTTTTTCTTGTGCAGCACATGATTAGAGCTATAATTGGCTTCAAAAAGGATCGGCTTGAGGCACAGAGCACTGTGCCCACCCACTTGTGACAATGGCAAATCAACATTCACTATTGTCTACTTGCTTCTCCTCCCGGCCAGTCAGGGCAGGAACCGGGTCCTGAGACTGGATTGGCCGGGAGGAGAAGCGATCGGATTGGCCAGGAGGAAAAGCTGGGGAAGCCCCTGAAGCCAACCGGGACCTGGATGGGGTGAGTGCCAGGCTGGCGGGCGAGCGGGGCTGCCGAGCAAGTAAGTGGGGCTGGCGAGCGGCGCTGGTGAACAGGGCTGGCGGGTGTTTGTTTGCTGCCCCCCCCCCAAAAAAAATGGAGCACCAGCCACCACTGAAGTAACCAATGTCTGAGGAAAAGGTAAGGACACTGTTCAATATGCAATTTGTGTGGTAAGGTGGAAGGGGGAAGGGATCTTTCTTATGGATGCGTAAAAATTATTATACCATACTAAAAATTATTATGCTAAAAATATTAGTGGGGGAACATGTGCAAGAGGCGAAGTCATTCTGGCATTATTTTTACAGATCTAAATGTAGCCAATAGTTTTTAATGGGCCTGTATATACAAGTGCATATATACAGTAGATAAAAAAAAATACAAAAATCTGCATTTCTGGACAGTATTTTATGCATATACACCATAGAAAAGCTGGAGATATTTTTTCAAGTGTGTACGCGTACGTGCAAATATGCATGAATACACACATTTACCATACAGCTCATCCTCACATATTTACCCAGGAACTTTTTTGCAGGATTCTGATGTTGATACATCACTATCATGTGCAAGAATCCTAATAACCTAGAGCAGGGGTCTCAAACAGGCGGCCCTCCAGGTGTTGTGAAACTACAAGTCCAATGAAGCTTTGCTAGGCTGACAGTTGACTCCCACAGGCAGAGGCATGATGGGACTTGTAGTTTTGCAACAGCTGGAGGGCCACCAGTTTGAGACCCCTGATCTAGAGGAAGGAACTCGCTGGAAAAGACCAGTGTGTGTGTGTGCAAGTTTGGGAGCTGGGGTCTCACTGGGGAACGACTAATCTATGCGCTGGGGATGAGCTCTTATTCAGGAAAAATGATTTGGGTGCAGGGGGGGGATCAGAATGAAGGCAGAATCCCCCCCATGATCATAACAAAGTGAAAGTGGAGCAAGATGGCAGACAGATATTTTGTTGATTCATAACAGATATTGAGAAAAACTTACCGTATATACTCGAGTATAAGTCAAATTTTTCAGCACATTTTTTGTGCTGAAAGTGCCCCCCTCGACTTATACTCGAGTCAAGCACTTTTCTGCAGCAAAAAAATTCATTTTCCAAACCGACTTCGGGGCCCTGTATCTCAGGGCCACTTGGTGCTAGGAACCCCAAGGTTGGTGTGCAAACTCACTGAAACTGGTACCACAACATATTCAAAGCTGGGGTTCCTAGCACCAAGTGGCCCTGAGATACGGTGCCCCAAAATCGGTTCAGAAAATGTCATTCTCTGCTGCAGAAAAGTGCTTGACATTTTCTGAACCGACTTTGGGGCCCCATATCTCAGGGCCACTTGGTGCTAGGAACCCCAAATTTGGTGTGCAAACCCAGTGGTACCATAACATATCTAAAGCTGGGGTTCCTAGCACTAAGTGGCCCTGAGATACGGAGCCCCAAACCTGGTTTGGAAAATGTCATTCTCTGCTGCAGAAAAGTGCTTGACATTTTCTGAACTGATTTTTGGGGCCCTATATCTCAGGGCCACTTGGTGCTAGAAACGCCAGCTTTGGAGGTTTTATGGTGCTAGTTCCACTGGGTTTGCACACCAAATTTTGGGTTCTTAGCACTAAGTGGCCCCGAGATATGGGGCCCCAAATTCTGTCAACTGTGTCCATCTGCAGCAATGTCATTTCGGGACCCTTTGGGTTCAGAGACCCCAAATTTTGGCTGCAGCTAGGGGGCATCTAGGAACCTCTAACTACAGAGTTTGAAGTTCAGGGGACCTATGGCTGCAAATGGGCACAGTGAGGCATGCAAATGGGCACAGTGATGCTGCAAATGGGCATTGTTGACCCTCTTTTCCACTTACAGTAGCTGTGCATTTCTCACCCTCGTCTTATACTCGGGTCAATAAGTTTTTCCCCTTTTTTTGTGGTAAATTAGGGCCTCGACTTATACTCGGAACGACTTATATTCGAGTATATACGGTAGCTCTTTTTCATTGTAGCTTACAAGTGTAGTTAAGCCATTTTATTAAAAACCCTGCTAAAGGTCTTTTGGGGTCACTTATTTTTCCATTTGATTTGGTGAAGGTGGATTTGGCAAAAATTACCACCATCCTGCTTTCGAAGGTTGGGGAGATTAGTTTGATGTAAGTAATATTATTAGTTTGTCTTAAACTATAATTCTATAGAATGATTGTGCCCTACTACCTCTGTTAACAATATAAGTTTTAGGCTGGGTTTCACACTAGTCCGGTGCGAATTTCAGCTTCGGTTTCCCTGTGAAGATAAAAATTATTAATTCAGCGGTTCCTCTCCATTGTAGCTGCGGATCAGCTGACCAGGAAGAGGGGGAGGTGTAGTGAGAAGGGGGAGTAATTTGCTGTTCACAATGGAACACATCTGCAAATCAGATGCGTTCCCATTGAAGATTATGTGCCTGCAATTCACACCGCACTGCCTAGAAAACACACGTTTTTTGTGCAATGCGGAGGAGTGCGGATGCAACACACGTATGTGAACCAGACCCATTGAAAAGAACATATTTTCAAAAGTTCTGCAAATTGGATGCCATGTAAGCCGCATCCAATTCGTTAATGTGTGAACCCAGCCTCAAGATCTGTTGACCCACTAAAATAATGCACTTACCAGGTAAATTCTATCTTTAAACAATGATTGTTCACACCAACCACTGCGTTACAATGCTTTGGTTGGGGTGTGTTGCAACCCAGCCAATCTTGAAGCATTGGACTGTTCCTTCTTTTTTTAAACAAACTTTATTGAGATGTCACACAGACACACACACACACAATTTCTGGCTGCGCGGTGTGAGGCAGTGGATTTCATCACATTACACTGCTCTGAAAAAAAAAGTACTGCTCGCAGTGGTGTGAACCGGGTAGATAAAGAAACAAGGCAATTTGCCTTGACATGCGGTGGGACTGCACTGGAATGGCTGTCCAATGCAGTCCCACAGGATGTGGCGTGAATGTACCCTTACTAAGTCATTTTAGTGAAATACTGAGCTCCCTCTACATACACATCTCTATATCTATTCAAATAAAATAATATGGAAGTGCCAGCATGTGACATCAAATATTACTTTAATAAAAACACTTTAATAGATATCATGCTCTTCGAGAATGTACTATACCTAAAATTGAATCACATTCTTAATATTCATTAATAATCTGTATTTGCACACATTTATAATATTAAAAGACTAAGGGGTTTTTTTCTGAAAAGTAAGTATTATGTGATAAAAACATTGGTAAAGTAAACATTAACATCTTAGCATCATTTAAGTATGTCCCACTAGATTCTTACAAAGCCGATGTTGTTCTTTGCCATTGATCCCCAGCTTAGCATTGCTGAGCTCAATACGACTCTGCCGCCGACTCTGAAGGCTGGTGTAAAGCCCAACTGTGCGCCGCTTGGCCTTTCGAAGGATGTGGCAGACATATTGAAAAATTTCCTCATAACAGTCTCCAGGCTCAGCATAACTAGCTACTGTACTAGACGATAAATACAAAGCCCTTTGCTCCTGCATCAGTTGGTGTTCCCTTTGCTTGGTCTCAGAGAATTGAGTGGCAATAACAACCAGGCACAAATTGATCATGAAGAACGATCCAACCTGCAGCAAGAAGAACGTTTAGATTACAATGCTGTTCTGAAGCCTCTAAATACTACAGACATATTCAAAGCATGAATTTTGAGACTCTTCCAACAAAGGAAAGGATAGATTAATTGCTTTTTTTCAGAAGCAATGATAATAGTTACTGCATACACCGTATTACCAAAAGTATCGGGATGCCTGTCTACTTTAGTGGCATCCCAGTCTTATTTAGGGTTCATTATTGAGTTGGCCCACCCTTTGTAGCTATAACAGCTTCAATTCTTCTTGGAAGGCTGTCCACATGGTTTAGGAGTGTGTCTATGGGAATATTTGACCATTCTTCCAGAAGCGCATTTGTGAGGTCAGGCACTGATGTTGGACGAGGTTGGATGAGGTGGCTCATCCACTGCTATCTGAAAACCCTGGATGAAATGCACGCAGAGCCCACACAGACCCTGCATCCCCTACTCTACAAGGTACCAACTCTCCTTCTAATCATGTATCCCTGCCTGTGCTTCCTCTGCATTCTTGCATGTGCTTAAAACACTGGCTTGACTGAGCCCATACCTTCCTGCAATTTCGTAGGAAATAAACAAGCTGTCAGCTTGTTTCTTGTAAATAACAGTGGTTGCAGTGAGGCTCAGTTGTTCACAAAAGCAGCAGCTCAAAAGAGTCAAAGCGCTTGCTGAACAGGTAAAAGATGAACTTGGCAGAGTAGAGACTCCTAATGATCTTAAGGCTTCCATCCAGTTATGTATCTGATTTGATCAGAGGCTAACAAAAAATGAGGATGGAGAGACTGGGAATGTTTGGACGTAATGGTGGCATGCGTTTCGCTGCTAGTCAATCTGTACACAAGGATCCAAAAGTTTTTCCAAATTATAAAAAATCACAAACAATTGCTGTGACTGATGTTAAAGTGCTTGGACAAATAAACTCCCTATTGATCCATGAAGAAAATAATGTAAGTTCTCTGCTTTCTTATTTTGTCATCCCTTGCTCTGCTATGCTGGACCCCAGAGCTGGAGGTAATATTATGCCCAAAGCAATGATATTCAAACAAGAAATAAATCTGCCCTTATTGATATGGAGATATCACTGGGCGACCCCGCCTCTTAGTTTATTTAGCTGCAGGTGGGAAGCAGAGCTGTTATTCGGTGGGAGCCAAGAGTCTGGTGTGTACTTTTTTTTTTGCGTTTCAGTGGCTGGTGTTCACCGTGATTGATGCTGGATTTACTTCGGGCATCATTTATATATTTTTTAAATACAAGACAAAAACTGTCAAAAACGACTCCTGTTTTTTTTTACTTTGCCCATTTTATTGGTGAATAAGTAGGGGTACTCATCAACATGGGGACAAGATGCTTTGAGGGACATGTTGAGGGCATGTGGCCTGGCATGGTTCGGAGGGAGGGGGGTGCTCGCTTGTCTCCCCTCTTTTCCTGGCCTGCCAGGCTGCATGCTCAGAATAAATAAATACCAGAGCTGAAGGGTCTGTTAGGGATTGGAGGGAACCCCACGCTGTTTTCTTTTTTTTTACTTTTTTAACCACTTGCCTACTGGGCACTATTACCCCCATTCCTGCTCAGGCCAATTTTCAGCTTTCAGCGCTGTCACACCTTGAATGATAATTGCGCGGTCATCCAACACTGTACCCATATAACATTTTGTTTCATTTGTTTTCACACAGATAGAGCTTTCTTTTGATAGCATTTAATCACCACTGTTTTTTTTTTTTTTGCTAAACAAATGAAAAAGGACCAAAAAAAAAATTCATAGCTTGTCATAACATTTTGCAAACAGGTGATTTTTCTCCTTCACTGATGTGCACTGATGAGGCTGCACTGATGGGCACTGATAGGCTGCACTAATGGGCACTGATGAGGTGGCACTGATAGGTGGCGCGAATGGGCACTGATAAGGGGCACCGAAGGGCACTTAGAGGTGGCACTTATGGGCACTGATAGGTGGCACTGGTGGGCACTGATTTGTGGCACTGGTGGGCACTAATTGGCAGCACTGGTGGGACTGCACTGATAATCAGGACACTGATAATCAGTGCCCTGATTATCAGTGTCAATGTCCTTTTAACATAAGCCGGTTATCGGATTTCTTCTTCTCTCCTCACACTGTCAGCATGAGGAAACAAAGGCCAATAATGGCTTATATTTATATGCTATGATAAGCTGTCATAGTTACATAGTTACATAGTAGGTGAGGTTGAAAAAAGACACAAGTCCATCAAGTCCAACCTATGTGTGTGATTATGTGTCAGTATTTCATTACATATCCCTGTATGTTGCGGTCATTCAGGTGATTATCTAATAGTTTCTTGAAGCTATCAATGCTCCCCGCTGAGACCACCGCCTGTGGAAGGGAATTCCACATCCTTGCCGCTCTTACAGTAAAGAACCCTATACGTAGTTTAAGGTTAAACCTCTTTTCTTCTAATTGTAATGAGTGGCCATGAGTCTTATTAAACTCTCTTCTGCGAAAAAGTTTTATCCCTATTGTGGGGTCACCAGTACAGTATTTGTAAATTGAAATCATATCCCCTCTCAAGCGTCTCTTCTCCAGAGAGAAAAAGTTTAGAGCTCGCAATCTTTCCTCATAACTAAGATCCTCCAGACCCTTTATTAGCTTTGTTGCCCTTCTTTGTACTCGCTCCATTTCCAGTACATTCCTCCTGAGGACTAGTGCCCAGAACTGGACAGCATACTCCAGGTGCGGCCGGACCAGAGTCTTGTAGAGCGGGAGAATTATCGTTTTATCTCTGGAGTTGATCCCCCTTTTAATGCATGCCAATATTCTGTTTGCTTTATTAGCAGCAGCTTGGCATTGCATGCCATTGCTGAGCCTATCATCTACTAGGACCCCCAGGTCCTTTTCCATCCTAGATTCCCCCAGAGGTTCTCCCCCCAGTGTATAGATTGCATTCATATTTTTGCCACCCAAATGCATTATTTTACATTTTTCTACATTGAACCTCATTTGCCATGTAGTCGTCATTGGGTAGCTGTCTATGAGTAGTACAGGTAAAGTAGTACATACATAAGTCAGGCAAGGCCCACCCACCCTGATGAACAGGTATTTCAAATGACACCCTGGAAGGTTTAGAGCCCATAAAATGGAAGTAAGGAATTAACAGACTTGAAAAGCTTTTTGAAATATAAACAGGAGCAATCGAAAGATTATATTGAAACATTATATTGAAACAAATGTATTCTCCCTAATAAGGATGGGCGAACGGTACAGACCAAGCATCAGTTCAGACTGAACATGAGCTATTTGGAAGTTCTCCGAACAACCGAATTATAGGGTTGTTCGACTGTTTGTTTGGCCGCCGAAACAACCACAATGCACTGCACTGTCGCACAGTGCATTGAAAGTCCTGATTGGCTGAAACAATGAAAGCTTTGCCCAATTAGGGCACAGAGCACTGTCAGAGCCATGATTGGATGATGTCATGATTTCTGTATCCAATCATGGCTCATTGCTCTTAATCCTGCCCCACACTATAAAAGTATTCTATCTATAGCGGCCATTTGTACTGTGATAGCGTAGTGGAGAGAGATAGAACAGGGCTCTTTTCAGTGCTATTCGACAGTTAGTTTGCTATAGTGTGCTATTCTGATTCTATTGTCAGTAGAATATCAGTTTAGTATGTATCTAGGGATAGTTCAGTGTGAGTGCAGTGCGACCATTCATCTTTCCATTAGTGTTATTGTAGGGATAGTAGTAGTAGTACTACCACCATTCATCTTTACATTAGTGTGAATATAGGGATAGTTCTGTCAGTGTGAGTGTAGTGACTGTTTAACACTGTTTTTTTTTCTGTGCCTTACTGCAAGTTCAATGCCATATAGTCCTGTGTAGGGATGAGCCGAACACTCCCCTGTTCGGTTCGCACCAGAACATGCGAACAGGAAAAAAGTTCGTTCGAACACGCGAACACCGTTAAAGTCTATGGGACACGAACATGAATAATCAAAAGTGCTAATTTTAAAGGCTAATATGCAAGTTATTGTCATAAAAAGTGTTTGGGGACCTGGGTCCTGCCCCAGGGGACATGGATCAATGCAAAAAAAAGTTTTAAAAACGGAAGTTTTTTCAGGAGCAGTGATTTTAATAATGCTTAAAGTCAAACAATAAAAGTGTAATATCCCTTTAAATTTCGTAGCTGGGGGGTGTCTATAGTATGCCTGTAAAGGGGGGCATGTTTCCCGTGTTTAGAACAGTCTAACAGCAAAATGACATTTTGAAGGAAAAAACCCATTTAAAACTACCCGCGGCTATTGCATTGCCGACAATACACATAGAAGTTCATTGATAAAAACGGCATGGGTATTCCCCAAAGGGGAACCCTGAACCAAAATTTAAAAAAAAAGACGTGGGAGTCCCCCTAAATTCCATACCAGGCCCTTCAGGTCTGGTACGGATATTAAGGGGAACCCCGGCCAAATTTTTTTTTAAAAATGACCTGGGGTTCCCCCTAAATTCCATACCAGACCCTTCAGGTCTGGTATGCATTTTAAGGGGAACCCCGCGGCAAAAAAAATAAAAAAACGGCGTGGGGTCCCCCCAAAAATCCATACCAGACCCTTTTTCGAGCACGCAACCTGGCAGGCCGCAGGAAAAGAGGGGGGGATGAGAGTGCGGCCCCCCCCTCCTGAACCGTACCAGGCCACATGCCCTCAACATTGGGAGGGTGCTTTGGGGTAGCCCCCCAAAACATCTTGTCCCCATGTTGATGAGGACAAGGGCCTCATCCCCACAACCCTGGCTGATGGTTGTGGGGGTCTGCGGGCGGGGGTCTTATCGGAATCTGGAAGCCCCCTTTAACAAGGGGACCCCCAGATCCCGGCCCCCCCTGTGTGAAATGGTATGGGGGTACTTACCCCTACCATTTCACTAAAAAACTGCCAACATGTTAAAAATGACAAGAGACAGTTTTTGACAATTCCTTTATTTAAATGCTTCTTCTTTCTTCTATCTTCCTTCATCTTCTGGTTCTTCTGGTTCTTCTGGCTCTTCTGGTTCTTCCTCCGGCGTTCTCGTCCAGCATCTCCTCTGCGGCATCTTCTATCTTCTTCTCCTCGGGCCGCTCCGCACCCATGGCATGGGGGGGAGGCTCCCGCTCTTCTCTTCTTCTCTTCTTCTCTTCTTCATTTTCTTCTCCGGGCCGCTCCGCATGGCATGGAGGGAGGCTCCCGCTGTTTGACGGCGCTCCTCGTCTGACAGTTCTTGAATAACGGGGGACGGGGCCACCCGGTGACCCCGCCCCCCTATGACGCACGTGACATGACGGGACTTCCCTGTGACGTCACAGGGAAGTCCCGTCAAGTTACCGTGAGGGTTACTGACGCACAGTAACTTGACGGGACTTCACTGTGATGTCACGGGGAATGCCACAGGGAAGTCCCGTCATGTCACGTGCGTCATAGGGGGGCGGGGTCACCGGGTGGCCCCGCCCCCCGTTATTTAAGAACTGTCAGACGAGGAGCGCCGTCACACAGCGGGAGCCTCCCTCCATGCCATGCGGAGCGGCCCGGAGAAGAAAATGAAGAAGAGAAGAAGAGAAGAAAAGAAGAAGAGAAGAGCGGCCCGAGGAGAAGAAGATAGAAGACGCCGCGGAGGAGATGCTGGACGAGAACGCCGGAGGAAGAACCAGAAGAGCCAGAAGAACCAGAAGATGAAGGAAGATAGAAGAAAGAAGAAGCATTTAAATAAAGGAATTGTCAAAAACGGTCTCTTGTCATTTTTAACATTTTTAACAGTTTTTTAGTGAAATGGTAGGGTTAAGTACCCCCTTACCATTTCACACAGGGGGGGTCCGGGATCTGGGGGTCCCCTTGTTAAAGGGGGCTTCCAGATTCCGATAAGCCCCCCCGCCCGCAGACCCCCACAACCACCGGCCAGGGTTGTGGGGATGAGGCCCTTGTCCTCATCAACATGGGGACAAGATGTTTTGGGGGGCTACCCCAAAGCACCCTCCCAATGTTGAGGGCATGTGGCCTGGTACGGTTCAGGAGGGAGGGGCGCACTCTCGTCCCCCCCTCTTTTCCTGTGGCCTGCCAGGTTGTGTGCTCGGATAAGGGTCTGGTATGGATTTTTGGGGGGACCCCACGCCGGTTTTTTTTTTAAATTTTGGCCGGGTTTCTCCTTAATATCCATACCAGACCTGAAGGGCCTGGTATGGAATTTAGGGCGACTCCCACTTCATTTTTTTAAAAAATTTTGGTTCGGGGTTCCCCTTTGGGGAATTCCCATGCCGTTTTTATCAATGAACTTCTATGTGTATTGTCGGCAATGCAATAGCCGTGGGTAGTTTTAAATGGGTTTTTCCTTCAAAATGTCATTTTGCTGTCAGACTGTTCTAAACACGGGAAACATGCGCCCCTTTACAGGCATACTATAGACACCCCCCAGGTACGAAATTTAAAGGGATATTACACTTTTATTGTTTGACTTTAAGCATTATTAAAATCACTGCTCCTGAAAAAACGGCCGTTTTCAAAACTTTTTTTTGCATTGATCCATGTCCCCTGGGGCAGGACCCGGGTCCCCAAACACTTTTTATGACAATACCATGCATATAAGCCTTTAAAATTAGCACTTTTGATTTCTCCCATAGACTTTTAAAGGGTGTTCCGTGGCATTCGAATTTGCCGCGAACACCCCAAATTGTTCGCTGTTCGGCGAACTTGCGAACAGCCAATGTTCGTGTCGAACATGAGCTCGACTCGAACTCGAAGCTCATCCCTAGTCCTGTGTGTTACTGCAAGTTTAACACTGTATATTTCATTGCGTTACTGCAAGTTTAACGCCATATAACCTTACACATTCGTATCACAAGAGGGATTTAAGGAGTTATTGATGGTTCCTGGGGCTGCAGAAAAAGCCTTGCCTTTATTACCCAAGCTGGCCGCTGCTTTAAAGCCTGCCCTTGTACACTCAGATGGTGCCGTGTTTGAAAAAGGTTTGAATGGCTTGGTACAGCTTACTGATGTTGTTGGTCCAGCATTAAACATTCATCTAAAGAATCTGCTCACCAGTCTCTCCAAAAGACTAATGGACAAAAAACATTTGTTTTAACTTCCCTCAATTTGTCTTCCCTATCACCCAAACAGTTTAACTCTTTGAACACACCCATTACTCCCTCTGAAATTGCTAAAGCCATCAAGTCACTTCCTAATGGCAAATCTTCTGGCCCTGATGGCCTATACAGTCAGGTCCATAAATATTGGGACATCAACACAATTCTAATCTTTTTGGCTCTATACACAACCATAATGTATTTGAAATGAAACAAGCAAGATGTGCTTTAACTGCAGACTTTCAGCTTTAATTTGAGGGTATTTACATCCAAATCAGGTGAACGGTGTAGGAATTACAACAGTTTGTATATGTGACTCCCACTTTTTAAGGGACCAAAAGTAATGGGACAGATTAACAATCATCCATCAAACTTTCAATTTTTAATACTTGGTTGCAAATCCATTGCAGTCAATTACAGCCTGAAGTCTGGAATGCATAGACATCACCAGATGCTGGGTTTCATCCCTGGTGATGCTCTGCTAGGCCTCTACTGCAACTGTCTTCAGTTCCTGCTTGTTCTTGGGACATTTTCCCTTCAGTTTTGTCTTCAGCAAGTGAAATGCATGCTCAATCGGATTCAGCTCAGGTGATTGACTTGGCTATTGCATAACATTCCACTTCTTTCCCTTAAAAAAAGTCTTTGGTTGCTTTCGCAGTATGCTTCGGGTCATTGTTCATCTGCACTGTGAAGCGCCGTCCAATGAGTTCTGAAGCATTTTGCTGAATATGAGCAAATGCTAGTGCCGAAACACTTCAGAATGCATTCTGCTGCTTTTGTCAGCAGTCACATCATCAATAAATACAAGAGAACCAGTTCCATTGGCAGCCATACATGCCCACGCCATGACACTACCACCACCATGCTTCACTGAAGAGGTGGTATGCTTTGGATCATGAGCAGTTTCTTTCCTTCTCCATACTCTTCTCTTCCCATCACTCTGGTACAAGTTGATCTTGGTCTCATCTGTCCATAGGATGTTGTTCCAGAAATGTGAAGGCTTTTTTAGATGTTGTTTGGCAAACTCTAATCTGGCCTTCCTGTTTTTGAGGCTCACCAATGGTTTACATCTTGTGGTGAACCCTACCTCCTGGAGAGAATTCTTGATCTGGTGAACTGTTGTGAAGGGAAATAATTCTTCGGTCATCCCCCCGGTTGTTTTCTGTGGTCTTCCGGGTCTTTTGGTGTTGCTGAGCTCACTGGTGTGTTCTTTCTTTTTAAGGATGTTCCAAACAGTTGATTTGGCCACACCTAATATTTTTGCTCTCTCTCTGATGGGTTTGTTTTGTTTTTTCAGCCTAATGATGGCTTGCTTCACTGATAGTGACAACTCTTTGGATCTCATATTGAGAGTTGGTAGCAACAGATTCCAAATGCAAATAGCACACTTGAAATTAACTCTGGACCTTTTATCTGCTCCTTGTAAATGGGATAATGAGGGTAATAACACACACCTGGCTATGGAACAGCTGAGCAGCCAATTGTCCCTTTACTTTTGGTCCCTTAAAAAGGGGGAGGCAAATACACAAACTGTTGTAATTCCTACACCGTTTACCTGATTTGGATGTAAATACCCTCAAATTAAAGCTGAAAGTCTGCAGTTAAAGTACATCTTGTTAATGTAATTTCAAATCCATTGTGGTGGTGTATAGAGCCAAAAAGATTAGAATTGTGTCAATGTCCCAATATTTATGGACCTGACTGTATATAACTCTTACAAACAATTCCAATCCTTACTGTGTCCAAATCTCACCTCGTTGTTCACCACAGTGACATCCTCTGCTTCCTTTCCCCTTAAAATGCTTAAAGCTTACATTGTAACTATACCTAAACCTGGGAAGGAGCCTATCACCCAAGCTAATTTTAGACTGATACCTCTACTCAACACCTATGTTAAGTTGTATGCAAAAATCTTGACCCAGAGGCTTCTCCCCATTTTACCTACCTTGACTGCACCCGACCAAATGGGTTTTACTCCAGGTAGACGGAGAATGTGATGAGTCTGAAGCATTATGGGTGGAACTGTACATGTGTGTGCGTACTACAAAAAGGTTGTCATTGGAGTATGTTATAGACCTCCCAGTGTTAGTGAGGAGGTGGAGACTCAGCTGCTTGCAGATGGAAAGGGCTGTAAGGGCTGGGACATTGATAATGGGGGGTTTTAACTACCTGGAAATTGACTGGAGTAATGGCACTGCTAGGACAGTTAAAGGGCAAAAATGTATAAACCTATTACAAGACAATTTTATGGTTCAGTTTATTGAGGCCCCAACTAGATGATGCTTTGCTGGACCTGGTAATCTCAAACTATGCACAGCTTATTACCAATATTCATCTAAAAGAGCATTTGGGTAGCAGTGACCATAACATGATTTCAACGTTAGCTGTAAGCAACAAACTCATACGGGTAAGATAAAAACACTTAACTTTAGGAGAGCAAATTTTAAAAGGATAAGGGCTGCTCTCCAGGACTTAGACTGGGAGGGAATATTGGCATCAATGGACACAGAACAGAGATAGGAATTTCTCAAAAAGACTGTATGTGAACTCACTGAAAAGTATTTTGCCATGGGCAATACGTTTAAAAGGCTAAAAATAAAACCTATGTGGCTCACGGCCAAAGTAAAAATGGCTATAAATAATACGAAAAGAGCTTTTAAAAAATATAAAATTGAAGGAACACTATCATCGTTTAAATGTTACAAAGAATATAACATAATATGTAAAAAAGAAATCAAGGATGCAAAAAATCTAAACGAACGACAAATTGCAAAAGATAGTAGGACAAACACCAAAATATTCTTCAAATACACTAATAGTAAAAAGGTCAGGTCCGAGCATATGGGTCCTTTACAAAATAATCTAGAGTGGGGGACTGGGGACAAAGAGAAGGCAAATTTATTAAATTCTTTCTTCAGCTCTGTCTATACAAAGGAACATGGGAAAGCTCATGTCCATAATGGGGGTGGTAGTGAATGATCAACAATGGCTCAAAAGTGATATGGTCCAGGGACTAGTTATTGACTAGAATGGTACCACTGAATTGGCGCACGGCCAGTGTGGTGCCCATATTTAAACAGGGATCAAAGTCTTTGCCAAGTAACTATACACTTGTTATGCCGCGTACACACGGTCAGACTTTCCGGCATACTTGGTCCGACGTTCTTCCCGCCGGACTGTCCGGCGGACTACCGCCGGACTTTCTGAACGGACGGACTTGCCTACACACGACCGGACTTTCCGGCAGGCTAGGTCCGCCCATCTTTCTGATGGACTTTCGCCGGAGTTACGGCGGACTTTCCGAATGAACGGACTTGCCCACATACGGACAAGTCCATTCATTTTGAACATGACTTGGGTACGACGGGACTAGAAAAGGAAGTCAATCTCGCCGCTTTTATCGGCGAGATTGACACCTTGTGAGCCCCGTCGCGGGGCATCCCAGGCCCTTAGGTCTGGTATGGATTTGAAGGGGAACCCCCTATGCCGAAAAAACGGCCTGGGGTCCCCCCAAAATCCATACCAGACCCCTATCTGAGCACGCAGCCTGGCCGGTCAGGAAAGGGGGTGGGGACGAGCGAGCGACCCCCTCCTAAACCGTAACAGGCCGCATGCCCTCAACATGGGGGGGTGGGTGCTTTGGGGAGGGTTTGTGAATTTGTATGTGCCTCCTCCCTTTTCACTATCTCATCTGGATAGCATGCTGCAAGCCACTCATGAGATAGCTGAGGGGAGGATTTTCGTTCTGGGAGATTTTAACTCAGTGGCGGACTCAGCCTTGGACAGGCTGGGAGCATCATCGGGTGCTCCAGCTCCCCTCGCGGAATGGTTGTCTACCCATGGGTTTAGGGACGTCTGGCATTTTCACCATCCTGATATTAGAGAATACTCCTGCTATTCATAAATGCATAAGACGCTCTCCGGGATAGACACTGTCCTCGCTGAGGGGGAGGGTATGGAACTGGTCAGGAAGGTTTCTTATCTACCGAAGGTCCTGTCTGATCATTCTCCCATGAGGGATCCCACTAGTGAGAGATTATTGACATTGCGGGAAAGGTCTAGGGAATACCAGACTGTTCTGACTGACCGGACCACGAAGCTTAGTCTAGCACAGCGTAGGCGCATTTTTGAATTTGGAGATAAAAATGGCAGACTCCTAGCATACCTGATAAGACCAGAATATGGCCTACATTAAGGCTGTCTATGACAACCTTGAGCAAACGTTTGAAGTATGTCCCTTAGGTCTGGTATGGATTCTAAGGGGAACCCCTACGCCGAAAAAACAGCGTGGGGTCCCCCCAAAATCCATACCAGACCCCTATACGAACACGCAGCCCGGCCGGTCAGGAAAGGGGGTGGGGACGAGCGCCCCCCCTCCTGAACGGTACCAGGTCGCATGCCCTCAACATGGGGGGGTGGGTGCTTTGGGGGAGGTGGGGCACCCTGCGGGCGCCCCCACCCCAAAGCACCTTGTCCCCATGTTGATGAAGACAAGGGGCTCTTCCCTACAACCCTGGCCGTTGGTTGTCGGGGTCTGCGGGCGGGGGGCTTATCGGAATCTGGGAGCCCCCTTTAATAAGGGGGCCCCCAGATCCAGGCCCCCACCCTATGTGAATGAGTATGGGGTACATCGTTCCCCTACCCATTCACCTAGGGAAAAAGTGTCAATAAAAAAACATACTAGACAGGTTTTTAAAGTAATTTATTAGACAGCTCCGGGGGTCTTCTCCCGACTTCGGGGGTCTTCTTCCGATTTCGCCACTCTCTCCGGCCTCTTCTCCCGCTCTCCGGCCTCTTCTCCCAGTGTCCGGCTCTTCTCCCGCTCTCCAGCCTCTTCTCCCGGTGTCCGGTTCTTCTCCCGGTGTTCAACCTCTTTTCCCGATGTCCGGTTCTTCTCCCGGTGTTCGACCCCTTCTCCCGGTGTCCAGTTCTTCTGCCGGCTCCTCCGCTATCTTCTGCTGCTCTTTTGCTAGCGGTGGCCCGGACTTCTGCGTCGTCTTCTTCCCTCTTCTCTTCTTCCGATGTTGACACGACGCTCTTTCCCGCTGTAATGCTGTGTGAGCGGTGTGCGATGACTTATATAGGCGGTGACCCCGCCCCCTTATAACGTCACAGTCCCTGGGCATGCTAGGACTGTGACGTCATAAGGGGGCATGGTCAACATCACACGGTGACCACGCCCCCGTATGACATCACAGTCCCAGCATGCCCAGGGACTGTGATGTTATAAGGGGGCGGGGTCACTGCCTATATAAGTCATCACGCACCGCTCACACAGCATTACAGCGGGATTGAGCGTCGTGTCGACATCAGAAAAAGAGAAGAGGGAAGAAGAGGACACAGAAGTCCGGGGCAACGCTAGCAAAAGAGCGGCAGAAGATAGCGGAGGAGCCTGCAGTAGAACCAGACACCGGGAGAAGGGGTCGAACACCGGAAGAAGAGGCTGGAGAGCGGGAGAAGAACCGGACACCGGGAGAAGAGGTCGGAGAGCGGGAGAAGAGCCGGATACCGGGAGAAGAGGCCGGAGAGCGGGAGAAAAGTCGGATACTGGGAGAAGAGGCCAGAGAGAGCGGCAAAGTCGGAAGAAGACCCCTGAAGTTGGAAGAAGACCCCCGGAGCTGTCTAATAAATTACTTTAAAAACCTGTCTAGTGTGTTTTTTTTATTGACACTTTTTCCCTAGGTGAATGGGTAAGGGGGGGTACGATGTCAATAATCTCTCACTAGTGGGGTCCCTAACATACTCTGCTTCAGCTAGTGTAACCTCTACCTCCTTAAGCTGTACTGTAGAAGCCAACTGTTTTTTGAAACCATGCACTTCTGCCATGAAAACCCCTCTCAGTGTGGCCTTAAAGGCCTTCCATTGAAGAAGAAAGGATCCATTATTTCCGTTCAGCCCAGAAAAGTTTTATAGCCTCATTGCATTTAATCTGCACATACTCTTCTTGGAGCCAACTTGCCTCCATCCGCCATTGGCATATGCCTGGCTTCGGTCCCAGATTGAGTTCCAGCAACATGGGAGAATAGTCAGACAGGGCCCTTGGTAGATAAGAAACCTTCCTGACCAGTTCCATACCCTCCCCCCTCTGTCAGGACAGTGTCTATCCTGGAGAGCGTCTTATGCATTTCTGAATAGCAGGAGTATTCTCTAATATCAGGATGGTGAAAACGCCAGACGTCCCTAAACCCATGGGTAGACAACCATTCCGCGAGGGGAGCTGGAGCACCCAATGATGCTCCCAGCCTGTCCAAGGCTGAGTCCGCCACTGAGTTAAAATCTCCCAGAACGAAAATCCTCCCCTCAGCTATCTCATAAGTGGCTTGCAGCATGTCATCCAGATGAGATAGTGAAAAGGGAGGAGGCACATACAAATTCACAAACTTTAAAAATTTGTTCATCACTTGTACCACCAGTATATCTCCCCTTAGGGTCAGTCCTAATTGCATGTATGGCAATGGGCAGAGCCTTGGTAACCAATGACGCAACCCCCCGAGCATAGGAGGAGTAGCTTGCATGGTAAGCTCCCGCAATGTGAGCTCTTTTTAGGGAGAGAACCCTGGAGCCCTGCAAGTGCTTCTCTTGTAGTAGAATTAAATGAAGTTTATACTTTTTTATATAATCAAAGACTAGTGAGTGTTTAAATTTGAAATTAAGGCCTCTAACGGTCCAGGCCAAAACTTTAAGATTCACCTCCATAGTAGAGCGATAGAAAGTTGGGGACCACCCCCCCAGAGAATAGTTAACCAGCAAAGCAGATCTCCAGCACTCCTGCCCCACGTACAAAAAGCAGAACAGCAGCGCATTTGTAAATGACTTGTACACACATCGAATGCAGATAATCCCATCAAACCATAGGCCCATATTTCCCAGCAAAAAAACATTTCCAACTTCCCCCTCCCCCCACCCGGCGCCCAGCCCCAACCTGCCAAGCACTTTGTTCCCATAACCCCGATTCAAAAAAGTAAAACGGTGCAACTTAAAGCAGTCACATAGAACCCATCATCTGAGGGCGATCATCCTCAAATATAGTTCAGAAAAAAAAAATTTTGTACTATTCAAAAAAAACTCAAGAATTGTACATTAACCTGAGAAAATTGTCTTATTTGTCACCTGTTGTCCTGTGTGGCGGACAGAGCAGTCTGCAGGTCCACTATAGGAAGTCCTGAGCGAAAAAAACAAAAAAGAGGAAAGAAACATATACATAGGATATCTATATAGCATCTCAGCAACAAAATCATTCCCTAGAACTGTTGGGGAACTCAAAGAACAGAAGAGAGTGACAGTGCAGGTATATTATCCTAGCAACAAAAATCACAGAGATGAAAAAAAAGGAAGAAAAAAAAGGGAGAAAAAAAAAGAGGGGGGGGGCAAAAACCACCTATTCAGGTTTTCACATTACCCCTTCCCCCACAGTCTTTCCTTGTGTCTCATCCAGGAATGCAAAAGTTGTTAGGGGGGGCGTTGAGAGTTTCCTCCCCGTGGGTGCCCCCGTACATCCAACCAGTAGCAGTTGTGAAAAAATATGCCTTTCCGTTATCCACAATGTGCAGCTTTGCAGGATACAACACACTGTAGATCAGATTCAGATCTCTAAGCCTCTTCATCACCGGTTGGAAGGAAGTTCTTTGTTTCTGAGTGGCAGAGAAATCAGGATATATAGACACCCGATATCCATTAAATTTCAATTCGGGCCCTGTCCTGGCCCCTTTCAAAATATTCTCCCAGTCCCTGAAGTGCAGTATCTTTGCAATCATGGGTCTGGGGATAGCACCCTTCAGTGGTGGACATGGTGCACTCTTTCTATGGCAAACAAATTAGTGAAAGTGCCAGGTGTCAGTCTCTTTGAGCCATTCTTCCAAAAACTCCTCAGGGTGTTTCCCCTCCGCTCCCTCCGGGAATCCCACTAGCCTGATATTATTCCTTCTCATTCGGTCTTCCATGTTGGCCATCTTTAAAGTGTGCTCAGAGAGGGTTTTCTGTGCCACATGTACATTTGTTGCCATGGGTCCAACAGTGTCCTACAGGCTTGTAATGCGGCGATCAGCAGCCTGTGCCTTCTCTCTCATTTTTTGCATGTAATTTTTCATAAAAGAATTCCAGCTGCAGCTGCCCAAAATGGTCAATCAATTTATTCTGGCATCCCTGTATGGCTGCCATAATCTGTGTCAGGGACGGCTCTTCCCCCTCCTCCACCTCCCTGCCCGTTCTGTGTATTCGGGCATCCAGTCTATCCAGGGAGCTTCCCCTGCATTTGCGGTGTTCCCTCTGTGTCCCAGGACTCACCCGGTTTGGCAGTGGGGATGCTGGCTGTTCAAGGTCCTCAGGCCTCTGCAGCGGTGGCCATTCCTCCTCCTCCTCCTCCTGCCATGCATCGGCGCCATCTTGGGATCCCCAGACGAAGCGGGCCAGCCGCTCTCCCGTTGCCTTTTTCGAAGGTGGCCCATATTTAACCATCCCTGGATGTGCCTGTAATGATCCTGCACACATGCCCCAACAGTCCCGGGCAATTTTAGAGCTTTTTGCTCACAGGATCAGTGCTATATCAATGACCTGCAGGGAGAGCTCCGTCGCTAGCGACCTTACATGCTGCGCGCCGGCTCTGCCCCTTGTGCAGCGTATCATTACCCTTCTTTGCAGCATATCAGTGCCCATAATTGCAGCATATCATTGCCCAGCAATGCAGTATATTATTGCCCATCCATGAAGCCTATCATTGTCCATAAATGCAGCCTACCATTGCTCATCAGTGCAGTATATTATTGAACATCAATGCAGCCTACCTTTACCCATCAATGGAGCCTACCATTGTCAATCAGTGCAGTATATTATTGCCCATCAATGCAGCCTACTTTTGGCCATCAGTGCAGCCTGTCATTGCTCAAAAGTGCAGCAGGAAGGAATCTGGAGGATCTGGCAGCCGGATTGCGCAGGGGGGGATCTCCCGCTGAGACACATCTTGTATATGAATAGCAGCGCTGTCAAATAAAGTCCCACCTCCTGGACCAGCCACTCTAATAGACAGCACACTGGTCCAATGCTGGTCCAGGAGGCGGGACTTTGTTTGACAGCGTGGCTATTCATATACAAGATGTGTCTTAGTGGGAGATTACGGCTCTGCGTGATCCAGCCGCCAGATCCTCCTGACAGTTTCCTGACTGATCGCTTCTGGAAGAAGCAGTGCAGCCTTTTGTGCAGGACATCAGTTTGGTCTAGGGGGAAGGGAGTCCCCCCTCCGGGCCACTCTGATGGCCGCATCGCTTCTGCCAGAAGCGATCTGCCAGGAAACTGTCAGCCCAGTCCGCCTCCACACTCTGCCCACTGCTAAATTCCACTCACCAAATGCGAGCAGGCGAGTGGAAATTTTGAGGGCTGGACTGCATTTTTTTTATTCTTTTTTCTTTTTTCCTGCCTGCCCCCCTTTTTTTAATTGTCAGCCACAGTGTTTCTGACTGCGATGCTGGTGTTCCCCCTTTTTTTTTTTTTATATTTTTGTCTTTGTCTTTATATGTTTTTACATTTCTGTCAGCAGCAGTCCTCAATTTAAAGTGCACCAAACGCCACTTGTTATTCAATTAAGTGCATCCAATCACACATTTCCCAGTTTCTATTAAATTTGGGTAATACGCCCCTCATCATGTCTGGAAGGCCAACAAGGAGTGGCCGGCATTCCCATGCCACTATGAGGGGACCAGCAGCATCTGTGTCCACAGGCAAAGTTGGACGTGGTCCATACTCAGGCAGGGCACATTTATCTGTTTAGTGATGTTGCCCATGCTATACAGCCACAGCATGCAGAGGAGGTGGTGGACTGGCTTACTAAATCATCAGCAGCTGGCAGAGTGGCTTTTTCTGCTTCCTTGTCCACAGCTACTCCTGACATAGCCCCAGCATCATGCATGGAGGAGTCAGCTGAATTATTTGAACACAGTGTCAGCCACTTGTTTCTTGAGGATGCACAGACAATACTTGATTCTTATGTTGGTTCTGAGGTTGAGGAAGGGAGTAACAGGTAACATGAGCCTATAAAGAGGGCAGAACACATATCAACAACAAATTGGCAGTCATATTCTACCAGCCTCATCAGTGATGATGAGGATGGAGGGGATGATGATGATGAAGTCACTGATGCGACTTGGGTGCCAGATAGAGCACAGGAGGAAAATGAGGGTGAGGCACAACCACAAAGAGGCAGGATGTTCTCCAGAGGCAGCCGTTATGGAAGAGTAAAGAGCAGCCACCCTATTCCATCAGATTGTGGAGCTGTTATCTCCTGGCCCACTTTCCACAGCTCAGCTGTATAGGCCTTTTTAGCACATGTGCAGCTGATCGCACTGTTGCAATTTGCAATCTTTACCGCAAGCAGATCAAGCGTGGCAAAAACACCAGCCATTTAGGTACCACATGCTTGACAAGGCATTTAACCTCCCACCACTCAGCCTGTTGGTAAGAGCACCTAAAAGCCACACACAAGGGACCCAATTCTTCTCCTCTTTACTCCTCATGTTTCATTTCTACCCCTGCTATATCTCATGACCTATAGCAAAGGGTGTAACAGGTCCTTGCAAGTGTCTGCCAGCAGCACACCACTAGCTGTAGAGTTTAGCAGGCAAATGTCTCTGCTCCAGCTGCTGCATCGAAAATATAAATGCACTCCCTGCCACATGCCCAGCGTCTAAATTCCAGCTTGTTTAAATAAAGTTTGCAGGGAAAACCTATTTAAATGTCATTTTTTTTATAAATGTCGGTTTTGCTGCAGCAGGTTCTATTCACGTTACAGATGTGCCACTTTACGGGCAGACTAAGGGGACCCCCCCCCCCCAGCACTATATTTAAAGGAATTTTTCATTTTTATTGTTTCACTTCAAGCATCATTAAAATCAGTGCTCCTTTAACCACTTCAGCCCCGGGAGGATTTGTCCCCCTTCCTAACCAGGCCATTTTATGCGTTACTGCGCTGCGTCGCTTTAACTGACAATTGCGTGGTCGTGCGATGTTGTACCCAAACAAAATTTATGTCCTTTTTTCTCCACAAATAGAGCTTTCTTTTGATGGTATTTAATCACCTCTGCGGTTTTTATTTTTTGCGCTATAAACAACTTTAAAAAAAACACAATTGGGCTGATTTACGAAGCATTTGCGCCATGAGTTGCGGCGCACGCCGATGCGCAAATGACATTTTCGTATTTACAAAACATATGCGCCAGTTACACAGCGCAATTCCCCATTTACTATTCTCTTCTTGGCGCACGGGAAGAGGCGATCGGTACGCCACTATAGACATGGCGCAAGGCATCTTTAACTGAAAATTTAAACAAGCTGGAAGTGCCAATATTATGGGGGTGATGTGGGACATGTGAGGAAGTACTAACTGCCCAAGTCACAAATATGCCCAAAATAGAATGAGAAAGTAACTTTCTCCGAACAAGCCGGCTGCGCCGGCAAATACATTTAGAACTGCGGGAGGTCAATTTAAAAAAAATCCATACCAGACCCTTATCTGAGCACGCAATCTGGCAGGCCGCAGGAAAAGAGGGGGGGATGAGAGAGCATCCCCCCCCTCCTGAACCATACCAGGCCACATGCCCTCAACATTGGGAGGGTGCTTTGGGGTTCTTTGTCAGAAGAAGAGAAGCCTCACACAGCGGGAGCCTCCCATCATGGATGCGGAGCTGCCCGAGAACTAAGCCGGGAAGAAGACGCCGCGGAAGAAGATGCCGGACAAGAACACTGGAGCAAGAAGCCGAGGAACGGAGGAAGTGGCAGAGGAAGAAGAAGATGGAGGAAGAAACCGAAGGATGAAGGAAGGAAGAGGACCCGAAGATGGAAAGAAGAGACTTTAAATAAAGGAATTGTAAAAAACTGTCTCTTGTCATTTTTAACATTTTTGACACTTTTTTGTGAAATGGTAGGGGTACTTTTGTACCCCATTACCATTTCACACAGGGGGGCTGGGATCTGGGGGTCCCCTTGTTAAAGGGGGCTTCCAGATTCTGATAAGCCCCCTGCCCGCAGACCCCCACAACCACTGGGCAAGGGTTGCGGGAATGAGGCCCTTGTCCTCATCAACATGGGGACAAGGTGCTTTGGGGGGACCCCAAAGCACCCTCCCAATGTTGAGGGCATGTGGCCTTTTACGGTTCAGGAGGGGGGGCGCTCTCTCGTCCCCCCTCTTTTCCTGCGGCCTGCCAGGTTGCGTGCTCGGATAAGGGTCTGGTATGGATTTTTGGGGGGACCCCCACGCCATTTTTACATTTTGGCGTGGGGGTTCCCCTTAAAATCCATGCCAGACCTGAAGGGTCTGGTATGGATTTTGAGGGGGACCCCCACGCCATTTTTTTTATTTTCGTGTGGGGTTCCCCTTAACATCCATACCAGACCTGAAGGGCCTGGTATGGATTTTGAGGGGGACCCCCACTCCATTTTTTTCATTTTGGAGCGGGGTTCCCCTTAATATCCATACCAGACCTAAAGGGCCTGGTATGGAATTTCGGGGGAACCCCACACATTTTTTTTCTTAATTTTGTTTTTTTTCTTAATGCTGTTTTTATCAATGAACTTTTATGTGTATTGCTGGACCGGCATTTCATTATAGCCACGAGTAGTTTTAAATAACTTTTATTCCTTAAGGGCCAGTTCACACCACATGCAGTCCAGTGCGTTTTTTTCTGCATCAAAAACGCATGGAAGGTAGGTTATATGGTTTTCAATGGCATAGTTCACACCAGTGCTTGCAGTTCCAGTGCGTTTCCAGTTCCCGAAAAAAAAGTAGAACATGCTGCATTTTTTATGCACTGGACTGTACTGGAACGCTGTAAAATGCATCAAAAATGCAATGAATGCACCGAAATGCACCAAAAACGCACTGCAACACACTTGTCCTTATTTAAGGTTAAGAAAAAAGAGGGGGGGGGAAGCACTGGACTGCATCAAAAATGCACCAAAAACGCACTGGATCAAAAATGTGCATGCAGAAAAACACCTGAAACGCATCCAGACTGCGTTTCTATGGTGTGATCTGGCCCTTAGGGCCCTTAGGGCCAGTTCACACCATAGAAACGCAGTCCGGACGCGTTCCAGGTGCTTTTCTGCATGCGCATTTTTGGTGTGTGCCAGTGCGTTTTTGGTGCATTTTTGATGCAGTCCAGTTCTTTTTTCCCCCCTCTTTTTTCTTAACCTTAAATAAGGACAAGTGTGTTGCAGTGCGTTTTTGGTGCATTTAGGTGTGTTCCAGTGCATTTTTGATGCATTTTACAGCATTCCAGTACAGTCCAGTGCATAAAAAATGCAGCATGTTCTACTTTTTTTTCTGAAACTGGAACGCACTGGAAATGCAAGCACTGGTGTGAACTATGCCATTGAAAACCATATAACCGACTTTCCATGCATTTTTGATGCATAAAATATGCACTGGACTGCATTGGTGTGAACTGGCCCTTAAGCAATTTGGCATATTTAAAGGCATTTCTCCTTGTTTCATTTTTGGGGTTGTCCAATTGGTGACATTGATATATGTCCCTTAGGGTGGCACCTGGGCCCATACCCATTTTAAGGCCAATAACTAGAAGATAAGCCAGCCAAGTGGGGACTAGTAAAATTTACAAGTCAGTTCCCTTAGACTGCAATGGTATTTGTTGTATAACTTTTGCACATGTTAGGCTCTTTAGTTGCCCCCTGGACTGGGGGGTGTTTTGTCCCATCTGTAATTTTGGTGCATGCTGGATGCTGTGCTTAATTTTGGACAGGGGGGTGGCTTATTTTGTGCTAGCTGCATTTGGGTTGTTCTGGGCATGCTCAGGGACTTTGTTTTTTTCCTGTGCCTTTTGGTGTGAAATGCATTTGGGTTGGTCTGGGCATGCTCACTGACTTTGTTTTTTTTTTTTTGGTGGTGGTTTTTGTGTGTGAACAGCACTTGGATGTTTCTGGGCATGCCCAGAGTGTGTTTTTTGGGTTAGTAATTTAAGGACATTCTTAACAGGTGTACCCACTTTGAAGTTCTCTCTACACTGGGTGAACTTGCATTTTGTGTTTCATGGACTGTCCATGTGTTTGCAATTGCCTCATTAGCACACAAACCTATGTTATATAAAGCTTGCAGATAGCATTCTTTACTTTGCCCTGAAAAGAGCCAAGATTGTGGGGGGTGGCCGGCAAGAGAGTGCATTTGGGTGTCCTTGTCAAGTTTCTAACACATGTTTTTTCTATTTGTATTTTGTTTGTTATGTTGTTGCAAAACAGATGTGTTTTTATGCAATGTATTTGTTACTTTGGTTTGTTGTATTTTTTTTGGGTGGTGGTTATTTTACCATGAAATGTTTTTTATGTTGGCAATTTTTGTTGTTTTTATGTTCACTTTGATTTAACTGTCTGTGCTGCATTATTTTTAAAATTCTTTCTCAAGATGTTGTGCCTAATGTTGTTTTAATCCTTAATAGATGTCCATTTGTGGGTGCACTCCTTTTAACTCCTGTTAATTTACACTGCAAAAGGGTCAAACCTCAATCATATTCTGTTAGTGTCTCAAATTAACATACATGTGTATTTTTTTTGCTTTCCTTGCTTCTTTTCTGAATCCTGTGTTTTTTTTTCTTTTTGTTTTTTTTTTTGTTTTTGTTTTTTTTTTGTTTGTTTTTTGGACCAATAAAATTGTTTCAAATTTTTTATGTTTTATGTGTGTTCTTTTCATGCAACGGATTTCCCAGATGCATGTTAACTAGGCTGATTGGCATGTTTTAGACAAATCCCCTTTTTTTTTTGTTACTTTCCTGGTGCCTTCATGTTAGCACATGCATGGATTGTGTGTATGCTGCCATGGATAGTGACCAGGAAAGTAACATTTTAGAGTGGTAAGTATTCAATTTTCTTTTTGAGCAGGGGTTTTCAGCCTCAGTCCTCAAGTACCTCCCCCATAAACCCAACCCAACAGGACATGTTTAGGAAATGTATCTTATCTAAAATAGCTGACCAAAATACAAAGCCATTGACTTTGATTTAAAGCACCTGTGCAAGATGAAGGAAAACCTGCAAATATGGCCTGTTGGGGGGGGGGGGTACTTGAGGACAGGGTTGAGAAGCACTGATTTAGAGCACTGAACTAAAATCAAGCTCAAGACAATCGTATTCTAATTGTAGACATTTGAGGAAAATCAAGATTGTGTGTGTGTGTGTTGTTGTTTTTTTGGGGCTTTGTGTCCCTGTTCTTAAAATTGGCTTTGCTTCCTGTCATATAGCCAAACGGGAAGTGAGAGTAAAACCCTAACAATATTTTTCCTTGGGGACACACAGGTCAATCTAGTGTCCCTATTATGCAAATTGCACTCTAGCACGTTGTTGTGTACACCCCAAATTATTAGGTATTTTGGGGGTTACTAAAGGCAAATCCTTTCTGCAATACAAGTGTAGTTGATGAAAATCAGAGGGGAAGCACTGGTGATTTTATCAGCCAATCATGTAGAGGCAAAGATGCTGTTTTTTTTTTTTTCTTTTCCTTGCCTGTCCCCCTCGGATCTCCAGCAACTGCACTTCTAAGTGCATTTGTAGTGCAAAGTGGATTTACCTTTTAGTAAATAAACCCCAAGATACATAATAATTTGGGATGTACATGGCAAATGCTAGAGTACAATTTCCCGAATGGGGAAACTATTTAGATTGACCTGTGTGTCCCCAAGGACATATATTGGTAGGGTTTTACCCTCACTTCCTGTTTGGCTATGTGACAGGAAGTGAATAATTTTGAATGTGAAATTGGCAAAATTTGGGAGGTGTCTTCACCCTATCAGGGGTGTAGACATCTGACAAAACTTCTAATCCCTCTGCAGTCTATCCCCAAACAAAAATAAGAAAGGATATTAATTAGTTTAACTTTGCAAAGACACATTCCTAAGTTCAATTGTGATGCATGTTAATGGCCCATTTAGACCTTTAATAGAAAGTCATCAGTTGCCTTTGACTCTAAACATTATTTTTGGCCAGTCTTAGAAATCTACATCTGTTTTTCTATCAACCACTTGGTGTCTGTGCTATAGCCAAACGACGGCCACAGCGTGGACCTGAATTTCTAGGAGGCTGTCATAGGACGGGCTCCCTGTGTGCTCCCTGCAGGGCGCAGAGCACGCCCTAAGTCACTGAGACTCGGGTGATCACAGATCGAAGTAAGGGCCGATCCCGGCCCCTTACCAGGCAATTAGCTGTCAGTCAATGACAGCTGATCACATGATGTAAACAAAAGCTCGGTACTTGTTTATTTTTTCTCCTCACGCTGACAGCATGAGGATAAAAATAAAAGCTGATCACCGGCTTAGGTTAGAGTTGCCACCCCATCCCTTTAAACCCGAACACATATTAATTACACAGGTTCTGTGGCTGATTAAGGTGGTAATTAAACTCACTTGGTGCCTTATCTGCATTAAATTGGCCTCAGAACCGGTGTAATTCATATGTGATCGGGTGTAAAGGGATGAGGTGGAAACCCTAACTTAGGTGCAAGGGACATTGGTCCTGAAGAGGCAATTCTGCCTCATCTGTGCCCACCAGTACCACCTGCCAGTGCCACCTATCAATGCCCACCAGTGGTCCCAAGCAGTGCTGCCTATCAGTGCCGCCTCATCAGCGTACATCAATGAAGGAGAAAAATTACCTGTTTGCAAAATTTAATATCAAAATATACAAAATTATTTATAAAAATCTGTCTTTTCTTTTTTTTGAACAAAAGAAAAAAAACACAGAGGTGATCAAATACCACCAAAAGAATGCTCTATTTATGGGAACTTTTAAAAAAAAACAAAAAAACATTTGGCTAAGTATGACCGCGCAATTGTCATTCAAAGTGCATCAGCGCTGAAAATTGGCCTGGACAGCAGGGGGGGTTTAAGTGCCCAGTAAGCAAGTGGTTAATTTCCATGCCAAATATGGATTTCTGTACTAAAGATGTGTGCCCACTGTGTATAGAGCATGGGCGTAAGCAAGTCGCACACATATGAACAGTACTCATTGTAAATCATGGGGTAGAACTTGTGATGCAACTTTTCAGTCCCTAGTGACATAACAAGTTGCAATAGTGGAAAACAAGCCAAAAAAGCACATTGTAAATCATGCAACTTTGGGGTTGAAATAGTGGCAAGAGAGCATTAGGCTAAAACGGTAATAGAAAGATGCACTGTAAAGCCCCATACACATGATAGGACTTTGTACAAACTTTCCCTTGGATTTTTGTACAAAGGGCATTGGCCAGAAGTTTGTCTTGCATACAGACGGCAGGACTTTTCCAGCCAACTTTCACCAAATCACGTGGTTTTTCAGCTCTTTACCACCACCCTTTGGTCAACTTCTGTATTGTCTGATATTGTGTCAATCTCACCAACTCACCGACTTGGATCCCCGCCAATGCCAGGCACTGTGTTTGGTATGAATCTTGAAGTGGAACTCCACGCCAAATTTTAAATAAAAAACTAGCATGGGTTCCCCTCCAGGGGCATACCAGGCCCTTAGATCTGGTGTGGATTTTAAGGGGAACTCCCTACGTCGTGGGGGTCACCCCCGAATCCATACCAGACCCTTATCCGAGCACACAGCCCGGCCGGTCATAAAATGGGGTGGGGAAGAGCGAGCGGCCCCCCCTCCTGAGCCGCACCAGGCCGCATGCCCTCAACATGGGGGGTGGGTGCTTTGGGGGAGGGAGGGGCCTGCGGCCCCCGCTCCCCCAAAGCACCTTGTCACCATGTTGATGAGGACAAGGGCCTCTTCCCGACAACCCTGTCCATTGGTTGTCGGGTTCTGTGGGCAAGGGGCTTATCGAAATCCCTTTTAATAAGGTGGCCCCCAGATCCCGCCCCCCACCCTTTGTGAATGAGTATGGGGTACATCGTACCCCTAGCCATTCACCTAGGGTAAAAGTGTCAAGAAAAAAACACAGTACACAGGTTTTTAAAGTAATTTATTAGGCAGCTCCGGGGGTCTTCTTTCGACTTCGGGGGTCTTCTTCTGACTCCGGGGGGTCTCTCCAGCGTCTTCTCCCGGTGTCTTGATCTTCTGCCGGCTCCTCCGCTATCTTCTGCTGCTCTTTTGCTAGCGGTGGCCCAGACTTCTGGATCGTCTTCTTCTCTCTTCTCTTCCAGAGATGTTGACATGATGCTCTCTCCAGCTGGAATGCTCTCTGAGCGCTCCGCAATAGACTTATATAGGCGGTGACCCCACCCCCCTATGACATCACAGTCCCGGGGCATGCTGGGACTGTGAGGTCATAAGTGGGCATTGTCATGTCATCCTATGACCACGCCCCCTTATGACCTCACAGTGCCAGCATGCCCCAGGACTGTGATGTCATAGGGTGGCAGGGTCACCGCCTATAAAAGTCATAGCAGAGCGCACAGACAGCATTACAGCCGGAGACAGCATCATGTCAACATCTCTGGAAGAGAAGAGAGAAGAGGGAAGAAGACGTCTCAAAAGACCGGGCTCCTCCGCTAGCAAAAGTGCGGCAAAAGAGCAGAAGATAGCAGAGGAGCCCGGCAGAAGGAAGAAGGCACCGGAGAAGAACCAGAGAGCGCGGAGACGACACCGGAGAGAGGGAGAAGAGGAATGAGAAACTCCGAAGTCGGCAGAAGACCCCCGAAGTCAGAAGAAGACCCCCGGAGCTGCCTAATAAATTACTTTTAAAACCTGTGTAGTGTGTTTTTTTATTGACACTTTTTTTTCCCTAGGTGACTCATTCACATAGGGTGGTGGGCTGGGATCTGGGGGCCCCCTTATTGAAGGGGGCTCCCGGATTCCGATAAGCCCCCCGCCCGCAGACCCCGATAACCAACGGCCAGGGTTGTCGGGAAGAGGCCCTTGTCCTCATCAACATGGGGACAAGGTGCTTTGGGGTGGGGGGGTCGCAGGGCGCCCTCTCACCCAAAGCACCCACCCCCCATGTTGAGGGCATGCGGTCTGGTACGGCTCAGGAGGGAGGGCGCCTTAGGCCCCTTTCACACTGGGGCGGTGCGGGCGGCAGCGGTAAAATGGTGGTTTTCGGCTGCTAGCGGTTAAATCCGCCCGCAAAATGCTGCCGCAGCGGTGTTTTGGCGGCGGTATAGCCATGCTGTCCCATTGATTTCAATGGGTAGGAGCGTTTTATACGCCGCTCCAAAGGTGCTGCTAGCAGGACTTTTCTTAGGCCCCTTTCACACTGGGGCATTTTTAGGCGCTACAGCGCTAAAAATAGCATCTGAAAAACGCCCTAAAGAAGCGGCTCCATTCACTCCGGGCTTTCACACTGGAGCGGTACGCTGGCAGGGCGTCACAAAAAGTCCTGCCAGCAGCTTCTTTGGAGCAGTGAACTCACCGCTCCTCCCCATTGAAATCATTGGGGCAGCGCTGTGATACCGCCGGCAAAATGCTGCTCCTGCTGCGTTTTGCGGGTGGATTTAACCCCTTCTCCGCCGCTAGCAGGGGGGTTAAAACCGCCCTGCTAGCAGCCGAATAACGCCGCTAAAACGACAGTAAAGAAGCGCTAAAAATAGCGCCGCTTTACGGCAGACACCCCCACCGCCTCAGTGTGAAAGGGGCCTTGCTGTCCTGCTAGCGCACCGCTCCGCTCAGGTCTCGTATGGATTATAAGGGGAACCCCTACGCCGAAAAAACGGCGTGAGTGGTCGCCCCAAAATCCATACCAGACCCTTTTTCGAGCATGCAGCCCGGCCAGTCAGGAAAGGGGGTGGGGATGAGAGAGAGCCCCCCCTGAGCTGTACCAGGCAGCATGCCCTCAACATAAGGGGCGGGGTCAACCGGTGACATCAACGGTGAACACGCCCTATGCCTATATAAGTCGCCGCACACCTCGCAGATGGCATTACAGCGGGAGAGAGCATTGTGTCAACATCGGAAGAAGAGAAGAGAGGAGAAGACGAAGAAGACCGGGCCACCGCTAGCAAACGAGCTGGAAGAAGATAGCGGGGGAGTCTGGCAGAAGATACCGGACAGCGAGAGAAGACTGGGCCACCGCTAGCAAAAGAGTGGCAAAAGAAAAGAAGATAGCGGAGAAGCCCGGCAGAAGAACTGGACAGCGACAGAAGAACCGGACAGCGACAGAAGAACCGGACACCGGGAGAAGAGGCCGGACAGCGCGGAAAAGAACCGGAGACTGGGAGAAGAGGCCGGACAGCGCTGAAAAGAACCGGAAACTGGGAGAAGATCCGGAGAGCGTGAAGAAGAGGCTGGAGAGCGCGGAAGAGACCCCCGAAGTCGGAAGAAGACCCCCGGAGCTGCCTAATAAATTACTTTGAAAACCTGTCTAGTGTGTTTTTTTCTTGACACTTTTTTCCCCCAGGTGAATGGGTAGGGGTACCAAGTACCCCATACTCATGCACATAGGGTGGGGGGCCCGGGATCTGGGGGCCCCCTTATTAAAGGCGGCTCCCGGATTCCAATAAGCCCCCCGCCCGCAGACCCCGACAACCAACGGCCAGGGTTGTCGGAAAGAGGCCCTTGTCCTCATCAACATGGGGACAAGGTGCTGCGCCCCCCTTCTCCAAAGCACCCATCCCCCATGTTGAGGGCATTCAGCCTGGTACGACTCAGGAGGGGGGGCGCTCGGTCATCCCCACCCCCTTTCCTGACCGGCCAGGCTGCGTGCTCGGATAAGGGTCTGGTATGGATTTTGGGGCGACCCCCCATGCCGTTTTTTTTGGCGTAGGGGGTCCCCTTACAATCCATACCAGAACGAAGGGCCTGGTATACCCCTGGAGGGGGAACCCATGCCGGTTTTTCTCGCGCTGCTTTAATAGGAAGATGTGTTTTTCCTATTGCAGTGAGTGCGAGATGTACCTCGCCGAGAACCAACACGATGGGATTGCGCTGGAAACATTCTCGCGGGCAGGTACATGCTCAATTAAGGATTTATCCGGCATACCAATTAAGGTATGAACCGGCGCAGCACATTCATCTTAGTAAATGACCCCCAATATTTTGTAGTTTTTGCTATAATAAATATCCCCAAATTAAAAAAATAAATAAAAAATTTTTCCTCAGTTTTAGGGGGTTTTAGGGGGCGTGGTCAATGACCACGCCCCCTTATGCCATCAAAGTCCCAGCATGCCCAGGGACTGTGACGGCATAAGGGGGCGGGGTCTCCGCCTATATAAGTCACATCGGAGCGCTCAGAGAGCATTTCAGCCAGAGAGACTGTTGTGTCAGCATCGGAAGAAGAGAAGAAGAGCAGAAGCCAAGAAGCAAAGAAGCCCAGAAGCCCCATACTCATTCACATAGGGTGGGGGGCTGGCATCTGGGGGCCCTCATATTATAGGGGGCTCCCGGATTCCGATAAGCCCCCTGCCTGCAGACCCCGACAACCAACAGCCAGGGTTGTCGGGAAGAGACCCTTGTCCTTATCAACATGGGGACAAGGTGCTTTGTGGTGAGAGGACCCCCGCAGGGCCCATAAGCACACCCCCCATGTTGAGGGCATGCGGCCTGGCACGGTTCAGGAGGGGGGGGGCGCTCGCTCGTCCCCACCCCCTTTCCTGACCGGCTGCATGCTCAGATCGGGGGGGGGGTATGGATTCTAGGGGCGACCCCATGCCATTTTTTCGGCGTAGGGGGTTCCCTTTAAAATCCATACCAGACTTAAGGGCCTGGTATGCCCTGCGACGGGGCTCGCAAGGTGTCAATCTCGCCGATAAAAGCGGCAAGATTGACTTCCTTTTCTAGTCCCGTCGTACCTGAGTCACTTTCAAAATAAACGGACTTGTCCGTGTGTGGGAAAGTCCGTTCATTCTGAAAGTCCGCCGTAACTCCGGTGAAAGTCCGTCGGAAAGACGGGCGGACCTAGCCTGCCGGAAAGTCCGCTCGTGTGTAGGCAAGTCCATCCGTTCAGGTAGTGCGTGTGTGTACGCTCGTGTGTACGAGGCATAACTTTCACAGCAACCACCAGTTTAAATTGTTTGAAGAGCTAGCTAGAGAATTTAAACTACCTCAAACAGATACTACAAATACCTTCAAATTTCCCATTTACTACACTCTGTAAATACTTCTCATATTTCCCTTCCTATTAAGATTTGACAATTTTACACTACACCCCTAAGGGGCATTTCCATCTTTTACAACTTACTTCAGGATAAACTTAGTTTTTCTAAAGCATCTCCTTACTTGAAATGGGAAACTGATTTGGGAAAGTCTTATACAGTATCCCAGTGGCAACATGCATTTAAAGCCATATATAAGGCCTCCAACTGTGTTAACCACTGGGAACTGACCCATGAAATTGCCCTATGCTGGTATCTTACACCTTATGGAATCTTAAAATTTTTGGAATCTTACTCCCCCAATGTTAGAGAGGGTGTGGCTCTTTAGGTCACCTTATGCATATTTTTTGGTCCTCTAAACATCTCACCAACTTCTGGAATAAAATTACTATTTCTACTATCACAGGAGTTTTTACATTATGTCGTATCATAGTGACCCACATCCTATTACCAGCTAGATTGCTTATAACCAGATGTTGGAAGTCAAACTTGGCACCTAACCTATCAGAAGCTGTTGAGCTGGTATGAGCGAACCATATTTATGAAAGCCTATTAACTAACCAGTCTGCGTCACATATCATCCACTTTCTTTGCACCATTCTTGTCCGACCTACTGTTTGATGTTTGAAATCTGAAATTTGAAACTTGTTGTTTTCTCTGTCTGAATTCTGATGTTTATGTATAATGTTCCTATTTCATACTTTTGGACTTTTGTATGCCCTTTGGGCTCTTTATTTTTGCTATTTTTTTGTACTCAATTTGTACTTTTTTATTTTTTAAATGAATCAAAATAATGGAAAAAAATAAAAACTTTTTGGTTCCTACTGCTTCTTCTGATTGGCTGGAGGTGGAGATCGTGATGGTATCCACTCACCTCTTGACCTTAGCTAGAGGAAGCCTCGCATTCATTTGTAAAATACAAAACTTCTTGAGAATGGCTTAACAGCGCTCAGCATGACTTGATATTGTTCAGAATACCGGGTTGCAGCACTGTATACTGTATGTAGTTGATACCACATACAGTTTATGCTGCGCTGACAATGGGTGCATGCCTTAATGAAGAAAATTGTTAATTTGGACCAGCTTGGCCCAAACAAACTATTTAAATGTAAATAAAATCTGTAGTTAGACATTAACATTTTCTTATACACATCCATTTTCTTACACAGGGTGAATGTTAATAGGGTAAAAAAAAATCTCTGTAATTTTAATTCCACTTTTAATCCTGGACAAATTTACACTAGTTTGGTTTAATACATACGGTGGATTTTTAGCCTAGATGTTTGGGAAAATGTCTTGCAAAATTGTCATCAAATCATTTATAGATATACTCCACTGTGTTATAATAAAATATTGAAATATAAAAAAAACAAAGCTACCGGTACATGTTACTTGCTGTAATAAATGTGATACTTACTATGATGAGGAGGATGAAGTAAATAAAATTATAGAAGGAGTGAGCATCCATGACATAATACATGATTTCCACCCAGCCTTCCAAGGTGATTACCTGCAAACAAAATATTGATTATTATATTATTATTTCTCTATTTTTTTTACCAGGATCATTATTGAATATCCTTCTGAATCTGCATCAATAACACATCATGGTATGACTGTATCTTTACTTAAAGTGTTTGTTACCCCAACACTTAATTTTCCTGATACAGTGGGAAAAATAATTATTTGATCCCCTTCAGATTTTGTAGGTTTGCCCACTTACAAAGATATGAAGGGTCTATATATTTTACCATAGGTGTATTTTAAACGATAGAGACAGAATATCAACCAAAACTGCAGGAAAAAAACACATGATACAAATGTTATAAATTGAGTTGCAGTTCAGTGAGTAAAATAAGTATTTGATCCCCATTCAAAACATGACTTAGTACTTGGTGAAGAAACCCTTGTTGGCAAGCACAGAGGTAAGATGTTTGTTGTAGTTAATGACCAGGGTTGTACACATCTCAGAAAGGATTTTGGTCCACTCTTCTTTACAGATCTTCTGTAAATCCTTAAAGTGGACCTCCAGTCATTTTTTCAACTTTCCATCTTTAATAGATGGAAATCTTTAAAAATCTTCTGCCCTTATTGTTTTAACTTTGGATATTAAAACATTCTTTTTCTGCCAGTAAATACCTTATACAGCCCACTTCCTGTTTCTTGTCTGGTAAAAAGCCTAGGCCTATGACATCATGCACAGTTCTCACTCTCGTGAGAGTTTGCCAGGAAAGGAGGGGGTAAGTCATAAAAGGGCCAATGGGAGCTGCAGGGCTGCAGAGCTGGAGGTTTGCCTCTGTGTATCTGTGTAAATCCAGTAAGTGAACAGGTAGCAGCTTCAGCTCAGTGGAGGGAGATTTCTGCAGCATATTTAGCAAGTACAGAGTAACAGCCCTAAAGCATAATGTTTCCACCTCCGTGCTTGACCGTAGGGATGGTGTTTTTAGGGTCAAAGTCAGCATTTTACTTCCTCCAAACACGGCGAGTCGCCCCCCCCCCCCTCCCCCAAGAAGGCATGTGTACAGTCATGCCAATGAACAGCTAAATGATTGAGAGAAGGATTGGAAGAAAGTGCTGTCGTCAGATGAGACTAAAATTGAGCTTTTTGGCATTAACTCAACTCGCCGTGTTTGGAGGAAGAAATATACTGAATATACAGTACTTTGGGGCTGTTTCTCTGCTAAAGGGCCAATAGACTGGGGCCATGTATTATAAAATCTAGGATGAGAATCTTCTTCCCTCAGCCGGAACACTCCTCCCCTCCTTCTGGACAGCTCCGATGCCTATTTACATCTATTGACTGCGTCACTGGCAATTGCGGCCATGTGACACGATCGACGCTCGGATCTATGAGTAATGTAGGCAGATGATTTTGGCCACTGCGCATGCGCCCGTCTGCCTCTCGTCCGCTCCTGATTGGCTGATCATCCTCATGCTGATCAGGTGAAAATAGAAAAGGTAGGGAGGAACTAGTGTTTGAGTTTTTCCTGGGGGTTTCTGCCACATCCCATGTATAAGGAAGAAAACCAAAATAGGTATGTGCCCCAAGGGGGATATTATGGGCAGTATATCACCAGGAAAGAATTTTTAGGTGCAAAATAGAGTACAATGAGATTATATTAAAAAATTATCAAAAAGTTTTTATTGTTTACAAAATATACAAAATACATACAACATGGAATAAGTATAAGATCAAAGAGGTGAAGAAGACAATAATTGATTATAATCCAACTGCTATGGTGTTGCGATAGGCCACCCCAGTAGACTCAAGGGTCAGCTAACTGGAGTGGAAATAAAACAACACAAGGCACCCTACATGTTTCGGAATGGCACAGAAAGATTCAGTTCTTTCTATAATGTATATTTCCTTCCTCAGGGGTTTCAAAGAGGCAGTTTGATGTATTTCTAAAAAAGGAAAAGTACCATATTTATCGGCGTATAACACGCACCGGCGTATAACACGCACCCCAATTTAGGAGGGAATTTTAAGGAAAAAAAAATTTTTAGGAAGGAAGTTGAAGGGAAAAAAACTTACATTTAAATGCCCATCATTGCAGCCTTCTCAGTGCAGCCTTGCCCCAGTGCAGCCTTCCCCAGTGCAGCCTTGTCAGTGCAGCCATGTCAGTGCAGCCTTGTCAGTGCAGCCATGTCAGTGCAGCCATGTCAGTGCAGCCTTGTCAGTGCAGCCATGTCAGTGCAGCCTTGTCAGTGCAGCCATGTCAGTGCAGCCTTGTCAGTGCAGCCATGTCAGTGCAGCCATGTCAGTGCAGCCTTGTCAGTGAGCCTTCCCCAGTGCAGCCTTCCCCAGTGCAGCCTTGTCAGTGCAGCCTTCCCCAGTGCAGCCTTGCCCCAGTGCAGCCTTCCGCAGTGCAGCCTTCCCCAGTGAAGCCTTGCCTCAGTGCAGCCTTCGATCCCCTGTCCCTGCTTCGTGGGCTTCAAAATCGCCGACCGCGATTAAAAAATGGCACCGCCGGCGCCGAAATACACAGAGCCAGTCCTCGGCTCTCGTTCACTTTCGGCTCCACTCGTAGTCCCGAGCGGAGCTATCCGAGTAGGTTCAGATAGCTCCGCTCGGGATTACGAGTGGAGCCGAAAGTAAACGAGAGCCGCCGGAAAGAGCCGAGGACCGGCTCTTTGTATTTCGGCACCGGCGGCGCCATTTTCAAATCGCGGTCGGCGATTTTTAAGTTTTGACAGCTCGGGATCGCAGGGGATCGGCGTGTAACACACCCTGATTTTAAGGGGATAAAAGTGCGTGTTATACGCCGATAAATACGGTATATATGAATATGTGTAAGTAAATATGTTGGCACCTACATATAACATAAAGAAGATTCAATTAAGAGTTTAAGAGACTGTTATCTTCCAACAAAGCACAAGGACATCATAAAATCCTAATCTAGTGAGCGACAAGCCCTTGTCTAAACTCCTTATTGCAAGAAAGTGAGACCCTAGACCTAATAGATACCTTAGACCTGGAAGCTCTTTTGGGAGAGGATGGGGACACACCCACCAAATCCAAAAAATCCTCCCTCAAAAAGGCCTCTTCCATGTACCCAGCTCCCAGTTCTAATCATGGTGTGGCCACCTTTTTGAAAATGACGTCTCAGGAGATAAAATCACTCAAACCCACAACTCTTTATACTCCTAATTTGACAAAAAAAGAAAAAATAGCCTTATACAACCTTTCCAATAATCACAACATCACCATTAAACCAAGTGATAAAGGGGGAAACATTGTCCTAATGGACAATGAACACTATAAAAAAATGTGTTTCAAAATTCTTAAAAATTGGGATTGGTACCGCCCAGTGGGTACCGATATAGTGGAGGCATTTAATAAGAAATTTTATCTATTTGTAGATGAGGCATTCCAAAACAACACTATCTCAAAACAAACTTGGGAATTCATTCGAACTCCCCACCCACGCGTACCAACATTTTACGCACTACCCAAACTACATAAAAATATGAATGATCCCCCAGGGAGACCAATTCTCTCTGAGAAAACATGTCTAGACTCATAGATGAACATATTAGACCTTTTGTTTTGGCCATGCCCTCGTACATTCGTGACACGATTCATCTTTTACAAATTTTGCAGGATGTCCAAATCCCGAATCATTGTACTCTTGTAACCATTGATGTAGAGGCCCTCTACAACTCAATTCCCCACGGTAGAGGGCTGGCCTGCATCCAGAAGGTTTTGTCACAAACCAGTCACCATGAGGCTTCATTTAACGAGTTCATACTTCATTCCTTAGACTATATACTCAACCACAACATCTTTTCCTTTGATGGAAGATTTTTCCTCCAGGTACAGGGCGTAGCCATGGGCACTTGTTGTGCCCCTGGATACGCCAATCTGTACCTGGGGGAATGGGAAAAGATTATCTTTGGCAATGAGGGTCTCTCTATGTACCTGTGCCACGTCATTATGTGGCACAGGTACATAGAGGACATCTTCATCGTCTGGGATGGCACTCAATCTCTTCTCAATGAGTGCCTAGAAGCATTAAATAAAAATTTGTTCAACCTCAAATTCACCATGACATCTGACAAGGCTACCATCACTTTCCTGGACATTGAAATCTCAATCAATGAATCCAATATACTATCTTCTAAATTGTTTAGGAAACCCACCGCTGGCAATATAGTATTACATTCATCCAGCTTTCACCCCAAACCATTAATTAATTCAATTCCCTATGGTGAATATTTGAGAATAAAACGTAATTGCTCAAATTATTCAGACTTTAAACATGGGGCCAATAATCTAAAAAATCAATTACTGCAGCCCGGCTATAGCCATAAATGTCTCAAAAGAGCCTTCAAACGTGCCAACTTGAAAGATAGGTACCAACTATTAATTCCCAAACAAAAATCTACCACTGATGTCAGTTCCAGAATAATCACTACTTACACAAACGATCACAACAAAGTGAGACAGATATGCCAAAAATATTGGCACTTACTGACTTCCGATCCAACTATAGGCCCCTTTGTACCCCCGAGACCCCCAATTACATACAGACGTGCCACTTCTGTGGGAGATCTATTAGTTCAAAGTGAATATAGGGGACAGGAAAGAGGTGATCTATGTACTGCAGTGGGCACATTCCAATGTGGATCTTGTGCCTACTGTAAGTACATGGACACAAGGAGGAATATATACTTACCAAACGGTAAGCACTTTGTGACCAAACATTTTTCAAACTGTCAAACAACAGGAGTAGTGTACTTACTATTATGCAATTGTAACTGCTTTTACGTGGGGAAAACCCTACAAAAACTATGGCAACAAATTTATCGCCATCTCAGGGCCATGCAGTCAGCTGACCCTGACCTCCCCTTAGGCAGACACGTAGCCCGGGTACATGGTGGCATCTGTCCCAAAATTTCTGTACTAGTATTGGATCGTTTGCATCCAAGTTCTCATGGGGGAGACTTTAATTAAATCCTCCTACAGCAGGAACTCCGCTGGATATCAAGACTTGACACGACAATGCCACCAGGCCTCAACGAAGCCTTTAACTTGAAACCATTTCTTCCAGGTTTCTCCACAGGAGGTTATGATAAGGAACTATAAAAAAATGGTAGTTCCTTGTACTGCTTACCATTCCCCTCCTTTCCCTCCATTTTTGTCTTTTTCTGTTACTTGCCTGTGTATTTCATCATGCTATCTATCCGTCTTATTGGGTCTAAATGGATGTCCATCCTTGATATAGTAAAAGTGTTCTCAGACAAAGCGGATATCAAATACTGTACCACACTGTTGAATATAAATGTTTATTTTGTATTGTGACATCTATTAGATCTATTTGTCTTTCTCTGTTAAATATAAATGTATTTTTGCATTGTGACATCTATAGGAATTACATATGTATGTTATTTTTTTCCCTTTTAGGAATTATCATTTGCATCCCCACTGTAAAGATGAGATTCCCATGTCCGGACAGTCCAAGATATACTGGCTAAGCCTCTTTAATTTTTTCCTAAATTTACTATTTTTTAATATATTTTTCTTTTACAACCATATTATAATATCTGGGTTTGCGATTGTGCGGATTTCACTGTTGTCCCCACCAGGATGGCTCGTCGGTGTTCCCCGACACGGAAAGGCCTCCGATTCCATATCTTGGGGACGGAGGCATTTCTTTAGCAGCTCTGTTGCGCATGTGCCCGACCTTGTGTCTCGCGCCGGTGCACTGGGAACCTTCCCATCTCCATTCTGTCAGGCTGCTCTCCTTCTGTGTCGGCGGCCTCTGTAGACGTCTGACGTCACCGCGTTCCAGGACGTGCTGACGTCGGACGCCGCTCTGGCCGAGGAGCCATGATGGGCTAGCTTCACAATGTTTATACACACAGCTGATTGTCTTTAGGAACCCTCTACCTATCTCCAATCCAAGCTTATCATTCCCACCTGAGCTCTTATTCATCCTCAATGCTATTGATTGGTTGCTCAGCTCACCCACCCCTCAAACATTAGGTATATAATCCTAACTTAACACACACACTCCTCTGCTACATAGCTGAGAGGAGCTCACTTTCTCTGCAGGGTGTTTCAGCGCAACCAACCACTAAAGGTCAGTTATGGAAATTAAATTCCCCCTTTCTTTCTAATATCTATGCCCCACTGATACTTGCTCTTTTGTAAGATAATATACGTCTATATACTTTTTATACTTTTTACACTATATTCTGTTACAAGATACAAAGGAAGGATTTTTTAATAGCTCAGTGTTCCTTACTAGGCATTTCCCTTTATTACTTTTTTAGACATATGCTAACTCTGCCTATCACTGGTGGCTCTTGTGATCCCTGGCCTGCCGTCTTTTTTGGTGGTGACATCTAAGCTGATTCTGCACAGCACCCACAACTTCCTTTCCATCTTTTTAATAACAACTACTTTGTGTGTCAGTGATTTGTGAAAAGCAAATTAACCCCTTGGACCCAAGCATGTGGGAGCCCATCTCTCAACATTTCTATGTACAGTATTTACAATAAAGAGACAAATGTTTTGTGAGTATACATACACATATATATTTGCTCAGATTGGGATTTTATGATGTCCTTGTGCTTTGTTGGAAGATAACAGTCTCCTAAACTCTTAATTGAATCTTCTTTATGTTATATGTAGGTGCCAACATATTTACTTACACATTTTCATTTATACTTTTCCTTTTTTAGAAATACATCAAACTGCCTCTTTGAAACCCCTGAGGAAGGAAATATACATTATAGAAAGAACTGAATGTTTCTATGCCATTCCGAAACATGTAGGGTGCCTTGTGTTGTTTTATTTCCACTCCAGTTAGCGGACCCTTGAGTCTACTGGGGTGGCCTATCGCAACACCATAGCAGTTGGATTATGATCAGTTATTGTCTTCTTCACCTCTTTGATCTTATACTTATTCTATGTTGTATGTATTTTGTATATTTTGCAAACAATAAAAACCTTTTGATAATGTTTTAATATAATCTCATTGTACTCTATTTTGCACCTAAAAATTCTTTCCTGGTGATATACTGCCCATAATATCCCCCTTGGGGCACATACCTATTTTGGTTTTCTTCATGCTGATCAGGTGGGGGTTTTAAAAGGCAGCCACATTTCAGTAATTCTCATCCACCTGCTGCGGGATCACCACAGGGAACTGGTTATATATGTTAAAGGTAAAAAACTCCATACTCCTTTCCTCCCTAGTTGGCCTTAAGCTGTTTTTTCTTTTTCTACCATCATTATTACATGTGGTAATTTTAGTTGGGCTTTATGCTGACAGCATTTTTGCATGTATTGATTTTTAGATCATTCAATATAGCTGGTGCTATTTGAAGGACATGCTGGGGAGATTCCAATATTCAGCCTATACACTGGCGGAACCTCACTTATAGGACGCATTTTTGCTTCCAGCTATATGCATCATTCTGGTAAGCTTCTTCAGCATATTATATATCTACTATGCCCCCTAATTTGACACCAATAATAGCCATCTGACTTATTTAATTCATACTAGTCAAAGACACTTCAGTTATACCATCCCTTTCAATTTTGTTTTTCATATAATTAGGGTATGTTATTGAGGCTGAGTTCCCCCTATTAATAATAATAAAATAATCTCTGAATATTTATATTCTAATTTTTCATCTTTTAGGTGCCTTCTCATTCCCCTGTAGCCAAATACTGGGCTGAGTGTGACAGCCATTCCCAGTGCTCTGGTGGTGTCTCCCTTGTGTCCTGGAATTCCTGCATGGTATGTTCCGGGTGATGGGACTGGGGGACTGGGGATATGGTTGAACAGCAATTTGACCGCTCTGCGATGTGATGGCTTACCTTAACACTGCAAGACTATGTGGATTTAATAATAAATTCCTTTTCTTGTGTTTCAGTGTTTTTATTCTCTGCATTCAATTTATATACTCCCCTGATGAAGCCAATGTTTTGGCGAAACTAGTTGGGAACAAATGACCATGATCACCCCACAACATCTCTGGTGACGGTCAACATTTTGAACTGCATTCTTATTTTTCCTTCGTTTTTGTGTTTTGAAAATTATTTCATGTATGTATGTCTAATGTACAATTTTTATTCCTTTTGATACTATAATAAAATAAACAAGATAATTTTATAACAAAATTGTTCTAAATTCATTGGTGGCACCGCAATAATCCCATCCCCCCTCTTCTTCCCATTCTGAGAATTTTTTTAAAAGGGATGAGGTGCCGTATCTATTAGGACAAACCACCTACCACCTATTTACTGAAGATGGGTCGTGGATGGGTCTTCCAGCATGACAATGATCCAAAACATACCGCCAAGGCAACAAAGGAGTGGCTCAAGAAGAAGCACATTAAGGTCATGGAGTGGCCTAGCCAGTCTCCAAACCTTAATCCTAAGGAAAATTTATGGAGGGAGCTGAAACTTTGAGTTTCCAGGAGACAGTCGCCCAGAAACTTTAAGGATTTTGAAAAGATCTGTAAAGAAGAGTGGGCGAAAATCCCTCCTGAGATGTGTGCAAACCTGATTACCAACTACAAGAAACGCATACCTCTGTGCTTGCCAACAAGAGTTTCTCCACCAAGTACTAAGTTATGTGGGGATCAAATACTTATTTCACTCACTGAACTGCAACTGGATTTTTGGTTTATATTCTGTCTCTATAATTTAAAATACACCTTTGATAAAAATTATAGACCCGTAATTTCTTTGTAAGTGGGCAAATGTACAAAATCTGCAGGGAATCAAATAAATATTTTCCTCTCTGTATGTACCTGCTGTACCATGTACTTGTATGAGAAAGTATCCTGTTCTCTATGTATTGCTTCCTTTGTGTGAAATCCCTGGTGTCCCTGCTAGTCCCCCTGCTTTCTATTAAAAACTGACCACACTAAGCAGAAGAGCACAACATGGTCAGTTCTCTAGCTATGCTGGGAACTCAGTGTACTCTCCACCAATGATCAGACTTGTCCTGACACACCCCCACTTCACAGCCATTCACTGGTAAGCTCAGCGTGTTGCTGCTTCTCCTCCTCCAGCTCTCATGCAGCTGAGAACAGCGGAAATGTATTCATTTATAAAAAAAGAAAAAAAAGGTATTTGTATTTTTTTTTATATCAATACAAAAATGTTTTGCCTTTCATTTCTATTTTAAACTGAATGGGTTGTTTTACAAGGTGATTGCTTACAATCACTTTAATTAAGTAAATGATTTAATGTAGCCTTACTCATCCAGGGTTCCTTGGAAACCTTGGGTTTCTCAAGAGGTTGCTAGAGGTTCCTTGAGCAATCTGAAAGTAACAATTTCTGCTTCTCAGAGAAGTAACCACTGACATCAGTGATTGTTTTAGCTCTCTGTAAGGGAAAATTCTTCCCAATGACCACAAATGTAAAGGGAATTATTCCCAATGACCATCACACTAGTGTACAGTGAGCTGTAAATACAATATTATTAACAGGGGTTCCTTGATACTAGAAAGTTATTTCAAGTGTTCCTCCAAGTTAAAGGTTGAGAAAGGCTGATTTATTGGCAAATCCTGCAGCTGTATTAAAATATCATATACAATATCATATCTGCACAATATGATTCTAATGCTCTCACTGAAACTGCACCCTACATCCTGCTTGTGAATGAGTCTGTGATTGTCTCAACAACTTATGTGCATTCTTTTCAAGAGTTAATGAGGTAGGAGAATAACAGTAATGACTGCTGGGCAATGAACTCTGGTATGCAAGTTTTTTATTTCATTCTTCTAGCTAGCAAGAATGAACACTCCTGGCCCGACTCGTGTCTACACGCCAAAGAGTGTTTCCTACAGACAATTCAGTGTACATATAACTCTATCACATTACGTCACAAGCGCACAGATAATACATTTCCTTTACAAAAACATTCTGACCCTTCACCTACTTTTACTAATGCAAGCAGTTTACCTAAGCATATTCTTTCACAAGTATTGCACAAGCCTTGCCTCTGCGGTTACCTCCTTAATCAGTTGACTAGCCTTTGACACATCCTGAACAGGAAAAGTGTGCTAAGCTAAGCACAGATGGCTTTGCTAAGGGGGGAAGTGTTCATTTGCCAATCCACAGCCTGTCACGTACAAAATATTCTTTTATAGTTAATAGGAAGGAATGGCTTCTTAGCTGGAATTCTAAATCAGCCCTACTACACACATAACCATGGCCATATAATCTGATCCCCATTCCTACTTCATTAACAGAAGAGAACGCCACCTTATTAAGTTACCTCAGACTCAGAAGCAATAAAAAAAAGTCTGGCTGCTCTGGAGAGTCACCTTTGGCCCCATTCACACTTGTGAATGGGGCCATTTGCAATTACCAATGAGAAATTCATCAGGGGTTCATGCGAATAGGTGCAGATGAGAAGCTCTATTTGAAATGATGGTAGTCTGACAGCGCTTGCTAGTGGCTGTTTGCAAGTAATGGCTTAGACACAGATTACCTGCGCATGAAGTGCCCTGGATTCAGACAGTCTGGTAATAGCTGTAAGCACTGTCAGGACCCTTAGCTGCCAAGCCTCCATTGTTTTCAATGGTTCTTCCTGAACACACCTATTCACATGGATCCCCACTGAGTGTTCCGCAGGTAATCGCAAATACCCCGAGTGTTAATGTGGCCTTAATAACTTTAGAAAAGCAACCAATGTAAGGCAGTGTACTGCTTGAAGAGCTAACATTAACCAGTATATGAACAGAATCACCTCACAAAAAACATTTTTTTTTAAATTTACCTATCCATGTTAGCTTTTATAAACTGGAGATACAATAATTTAATGCTTACACAAAGCCTGGCTGCAGTGGCATGCAAACAGTGTTCAGGAGGTCATAAAGGTGATTGGGCCCAAGTTTCAACCACACAGGGCCATAGTTACATAGTCAGGTTGAAAAAAGATGCAAGTCCATTGCGTTTAGCCAATAGAAAAACAAAATAAAATTAATAAACAAAATACACTGAAAACCTCCATACAAAGAACCCTTTATTCACAGTTGATCAACAGGAAGGCAAAAACCCTTCTATAGCATGGTCCAATTTGCTTCAACCTAAAAAAAATGCATAGGGGCAGTCTATTTCATGTCAGGGCATACAAAATAATACTTTCTAGCAGACTTTTCTGGCTGGGTCCATTCAGGAGATAGGTAGAAGAAGACCAATGTTATCAAGGGGACAATAGGGGCTGTTCAATGTAAGATGTTGCATACTTTGAATACTTTGAAATGCCTTTGTTTTAAAATTTCCAAACAGGGAGGGGTTGCAACACAGAAACCAATATTTATTGCTCAGTAATTAACATGTCATTTAGCAATGCAACAAGGCTTATAGTGGTGGGAGGGTGACAATTGTCTTTACTTTACTTGAGTTTTATCACCTTTAGTCTAAACTAAAACATAATATATAAGGGAACACAATAGAACAGCAGGGCAGATCGCTGTACTAACGTCAGATAGTTAGTACAGCGGCTCCTCCTGAGCTGTCAGTTTTTATTCGTTAAAAAAAAAACTACTCGTGTGTACTAGGCTTTAGTCTGGCCATACATTATACAATTTAATTGTACAATTTTCCTTTATATTTACCAAAACCATATACCGTATTATGGGGTCAAACCTAAACACTTTCAATTTGTATGCAATCAGGTAGGCTCTTGCACTACATAGCTGAAGCTAAATCTAAAAGAAATTGAACAAGAAAATTGTATAAATGTATGGCCAGCTTAAGTTAGACACATTAGTGTTGACTAATGTTAAATGGTATTGGTGTTTGTAAATTGCTATTACAGGAATGTTGTATAAAATTTGGAAACAATTTGATTTAGGGGTGAACATGTTCTGACACACAAAGTGTGAGTACCCAACTGACATATAAATACACTGAGAGGGCACTAGGGTATACAAAGTAACCATAAGTCCATAAAGTTCTACAGTCTATGATGATTAATAGGTATTAGGTAAGTGCACCCTTAGCCGCCATCTTCAGAGTTTGGTCAGATCTATTTAAAAAAAATGAGAAGAGAAAAAGGGGGAAGCACCATCTAAGTGTAGTATTACAATTAGTCAATTTATTCACAAAGGATTAAATACCCTCACAACATGTGAAATAAAAGATCGCTCATCATGTTAATGTGCAGCGTCAGCAACTCATCTCCTTCCCGCAGGAACGGCCAAAGGATCTGGATAGCTATAGATGGTGTAGTTGGGCATGGACGCCTTGTGGAGCCAGGAAGCCCACGCTGACCAGCGTGGAACACATAGGCAAATGTGATGTCACCGGGAGAGAGAGAAGATTGGAAGAATAGGAGGCTACACAATCAAAGCCTCCAGCTCCTTCTACAGGCCTAAGGGTGTATTGTTGCATACAGCTATATATAGTGAAAGGGGAGCCCCACCCGTGGAACTACATGGACCAGCGGTTCTATGCATGGGTGTCAATACAATCTTACCGCAAGACCAAAAATATTGAAGGGAAAATCGCACCTAGTGAGATGAAACAATACCCACCCACAGCACATATATTATTTTGATCACTTTGGTGGGCATGTTTCAGTGCCGCAAAAAATGATGCCTGACCTGTCAGTTTGTAAAGCATGGGCAAAAAGTGTTTCACAGGTAAAGGCAGGACATACATGATAAAGGAATTCCATAATTGTTCAAGCGGATATGTAGTTTATTGCCTTACTTGCCCCCCCGAAAATATTACCCACACAATCCGCCCACCACCACCTCTGAGCCAATCAGCATTTGCCAAATGCCATTGGAGCTGTTCAGGGTAGCGGTAAGAGTTATGTCAGTCCCTGCATCAAGCGCACCTGTTGAACATGTGTTCAGCCATGGTGGGGTGATAATGCGACCCCATCGCTCACAACTGAGCGAGAAAGTACTTTCCAATTTAATTTTTTGCAAATGCAATGCATTTTAAGTGGCTATTCTCATCACCATTCAAGTGTCCAGATGTTGGCATTCTGTCAAGTTCAAACTTGGAGCTTAGTTATTTTCCCCCTCAGCAAGGACTACATTTTTTCAGGCTTGTTGGCCATTTAATTGCTGAGTGTTCTGCTCCCTGTCTGCTGTTTGGGCATTCAAAGTGTTTCTTTAATATGCCAAGAAAAAAGCACTAAGTAGTTTTGTTAATGTTGAAAATAAAACAAAACCTTTCCTGAAAACTGACTTTTAACTCATTTAAAGGTGGAAATGGGGTAGATCAGTATTTTGACTTAATTTGTGACTTGACCAAAATAAATGACTTGACTTGACTTGCTTGACTTCTAGCAGGGACTCGACTTGACTTGCTTGCTTTTCGCCACAGTAACTTGGGACTTGCTTGTGACTTGAAGGTTAAGACTTGAGACTTGCTTGTGACTTGCACATATGTGACTTACTCCCATGTGTGATTCCAAGTACCCTACCCGCAGCAGAACATTTCAAACGTCTATGCCAACAAGAAACTTTCTGGATATATTCCCTAAATACTCTAATGCCCCGTACACACGGTCGGATTTTCCGATGGAAAATGTCCAATCGGAGCGTGTTGTCGGAAATTCTGACCGTGTGTGGGCTCCATCGGACATTTTCCATCGAATTTTCCGACACACAAAGTTGGAGAGCAGGAGATAAAATTTTCCGACAACAAAATCAGTTGTCGGAAATTCCGATTGTGTGTACACAAATCCGACGGACAAAGTGCCACGCATGCTCAGAATAAATAAAGAGATGAAAACTATTGGCCACTGCCCCGTTTATAGTCCCGACGTACGTGTTTTACGTCACCGCGTTTAGAATGATCGGATTTTCCGACAACTTTGTGCGACCGTGTGTAGACAAAACAAGTTTGAGCCAACATCCGTCGGAAAAAATCCTAGGATTTTGTTGTCGGAATGTCCGAACAAAGTCCGACCGTGTGTATGCCCTATTACTCCTGGGGGGCTTATGTTATTTTCTACCCCAGTTGATAACAGCAATAATGTTTTTAAACTATGTTTTAAACTTTGTTCCTCACTTTATATGGTCACGAACTTATGCTTGGTCCAAACCAAGGGGAGCTTAGATATCTCTAAAGCCACATCCCACCACATCCAATTCCCAACCTTCTTCCATTATGGCTTCATCTGTGCCTAGTTGCCCACCGATCCTTACCCCTAAACCTAAACATCTTACAAGGAAACCCAGACCTCTCCCTGCTACAGTCCATTATCCTGCAGATGGTACATCAGGTGTTTCATCCTCTTTACACAATCTACTACTCCTGTTAGGGGCTCATCTAATGATTATTCAGTGCTCTCTGTAGACTCTACAGAACAGCCAGCTTCAACCAATTTTTTAAAACCATCACATTGAAGGAACCCCTGACCCCATTTTAGTCAATACATGGACAGACAGCTCTCCATCTGTTTCTGTCCCCATCCTCGCAGCCAACATGTACATTGAAACAGAGGGGCCCATCCCATCCACATCCAAATACTCAGGCTCTCACCCAGACCACCCCCAAGATCTTACTACCACACACCCCCTTTCCAACTAAACACGTAGGAGAGGAAGGAGGGGGCAGAGGTAGACAGAAGAAATGAGAAAATCTGAAAACTATAAAGATCTTTAACTTATCCACCTATGAATTGTCTATTCACAGCATCTCTCTACTTAGCAAGGGTCTGACCTTTGCACCCACAGCTAAGCCCAATCCTTTTGTCCTATTCAAGGATCTAAACAAATTTGTTAGAGACCTTACTGTAAAAAGGTTCAATAATATACAGTCATTCAAAATCTGTCTATTATGGATGGCTCCACCAAATCTGTTTCTGTAGAATCTATATCCTATGAGGACCCAGACTTGCTTAATTTAGCACACCTACAAGAACTCTATACAGAAAGTCATTGCAGTGACATTGACTGGCTAACCCAACATTGCCCCACCTCTCCTCCCAAAGAACACAACCATCTTAGACCAAAGTCTGTCTTTAATACCACCTATAACAAAGGGCCATATGTGCAAACCTTCTATCAGGTAGTTTATACCGATCTCATCTGAATGTGTAAGTCCAGTCCCTCTGCATAGCTAACAACTGCCAACATTCCACATCTAGAACAATAAGACCCCTTTCACACTGGAGGCATTTTTCAGGCGCTTTAGCGCTAAAAATAGCGCCTGTAAAGCGCCTGAAAAAAGCCTCAGCTGCAATCCCAGTGTGAAAGCCCGACTGCTTTCACACTGGGGCGCTGCGCTGGCAGGGCATCACAAAAAGTCCTGCCAGCAGCTTCTTTGCAGCGGTGTAGGAGCAGTGAATACACCGCTCCTCCACCGCTCCTGCCCATTGAAATCAATGGGCAGCGCTGCCGAACCGCCGGCAAAGCGCCGCTGCAGCAGCATTTTGCAGGTGGATTTAACCCTTTTTCAGCCGCTAGCGGGGGTCAAAACCACCCCACTAGCCGCCGAATAGCCCCACTAAATCGACAGTAAAGCGGCGCTAAAAATATCACCACTTTACCGCCGACGCCTGGGCGCTTTCAGTGTGAAAGGGCTCTAAGCTTTAGACAACCTTGCAAACAACAAGGATATTACCATCAAGCCTGCGGACAAAGGGGGTGAGATAGTTATACAAGATAGAAAAGATTACTCCCTGACACGAACATATATCAAAAACTATCATATTATCTATTGCATGCCTTTTCAAAAGAAGCCACTCTGTTAACCAACAAAGCACTTGAGGACAATACTATTACTTAGGTCGAAGATTCTTTCCTCAAGAGAGAGTTTTAAAAGGTACTGTATTGAGGGGGCCACGACCCCCCCAATTTTACAGTGTGCCCCCCCGATTAAGCACTGTCTTTAATAAATGTATTCATTTATCAATGGCTGCTGGCCGACGCCGCGGCTGTCCATCTGTCTTGAATGACTCACTGTGACTGTGTGAGCCAGTAAGCGGGGCTAGCCCAGGTAATGTTGCCGTCGCACGACAGCTGCCGGCCGCCGCTATTGTTTATGGGAGTTGTAGTCCGCGGCGGCGGCTGCGTGCTCAAGCTCCTGGGGGGTGGAGCCAGAGGAGAGCAGCCAGCCTGAGCCTATGTGCTACCTACAACTCCCATCGCCGCAGTAGGATATTGCCTGGCCTGCCTGGACACCAAGTGGCTGGCCTGGGTGCGCCTGGTGGCTGCAGACAGTACAGAGTACTGTGGAGTGGAGACCGACCCCCCAGGAGCAACATCACTGACCGACCCCCACGACTGGAGGAAGCAGCAGTGCAAGAATGGAGAAGGTGGAACTTGGAAGAGAGGACCTGTCCTGTCCTGCTGAGCTCTCAGTCTGCCGAGCAAGGTAGGTGAGAGACCCTGACAACCCCACAGGATCGATCATTCAATCTGCTCCCCATACATCTACCTTGCCCTTCATGGCCTGTGATTCCTGCTGGGAGCTGCCCATGACCTACAGGCCACTGAGGCCAGCAGGACCTCCGACCATGACCCACAGGTCAGTGGCCAGAAGGACCCACAGGTCTGTGGCCAGCAGGACCCACAGGTCAGTGGCCAGCTGGACCCACAGGTCAGTGGCCAGCTGGACCCACAGGTCCGCAGCTTGTGAGTCCTGCTGGGAGCTGGCCACTAACCTGTGGGTCCTGCTGGCCACTGACCTGTGGGTCCTGCTGGCCACTGACTTGTGGGTCCTGCCAGCCACTAGCCTAGGGTGACCATAAGTCTCCAGCACCGCCCGATTACATATATCTCCTGCTTACATGGCACGGCCACTGTGCATGGTCAGGAATATTTCATGTTTATGCGTTTGATGCCCATTGTCAGGAATATTTCATGTTTATGCATTTAATGCCCATTGTCAGGAATATTTATTGTTTGTGCCTTTTGATGCCCATTGTCAGGAATATTTTATGTTTGTGCGTTTTGATGCCCATTGTCAGGAATATTTCATGTTTATGCGTTTGATGCCCATTGTCAGGAATATTTATCGTTTGTGCCTTTTGATGCCCATTGTCAAGAATATTTTATGTTTGTGCGTTTTGATGCCCATTGTCAGGAATATTTCATGTTTGTGCGTTTTGATGCCCATTGTCAGGAATATTTCATGTTTATGCGTTTGATGCCCATTGTCAGGAATATTTCATGTTTGTGCGTTTTGAAATCCATTGTCAGGAATATTTCATGTTTGTGCGTTTTGATGCCCATTGTCAGGAATATTTTATGTTTATGCATTTGATGCCCATTGTCATTAATAAAATGTGTGTGTGTGTGTGTGTGTGTATATTGCGTTTTATAGTTTATAGTCTTGTCCTTGTCCCCCCATGTGCCCCCCCTAAATATGAAAGCTAGAGACGCCACTGCTTGTCAAAAGTCCACAATTGACCAGTTCTTACAGCCCCTCACCCAGAATTTCCCATCCTATATTTGGGATGGCATATTTGAAGGTTCTCTTATTGTAACATCACTCCACACCTCAATCCCCCATGAGGTGAGCTTCCGGCAGTCCACTTGCTAGCCGAGGACCCCCAAATTAATTCCAAACAATCAGTTCATTCTTGAAGCCCCCCAATTTTGCCTTAAGCATAACTACTTTGAGTTTGATGGCGCCTACTACCTGCAACTTCACGGCACAGCTATGGGGGGCAATTTTTGCCTGAGCTATGCTAATTTTAAATCCAGAAAAGCAAGATAAGCAGAGAGGGGTCCCACCGCTCAGGTAGGCGCAGACCAGGGGAGATGAACGCCAGTGTAGTATTATCCTTCAAGAGGGAAGAGTCCCAGGTGCTGGCTGATGCAAGATGAGGCAGACAAATCGAGGAAAGCTGGAAGCCGCACACCGGTATAGTGATGAATGCTTTATTTAAAAAGCTGGATCATGAAGACACACAAAACTTGACAGCATAGCTATGAATAAGCACTCATTGTAGTGTGAAACGCGTCAGCTGCTTTTGTACGCTTCTGCTGTCAAGTTTTGTGTGTCTTCATGATCCAGCTTTTTAAATAAAGCATTCATCACTATACCGGTGTGCGGCTTCCAGCTTTCCTCGATTTGTCTGCCTATGCTAATTTTACTATGGGCTATTACTGTGGGCACAACAACCTCTATGCTGCCAATGTTGTCTACTATGGTCCTTACATGGACGACATAGTGATCATATAGGATGGTCCAGCCCATTTAACTGATGCTTTTGCAAGATAATGTAACCAGAATGCTTTAGGACTTTTTTTTCACCTATGTCCAAGATCCCAACACTCTAGCTTTTTTGGATCTCAAGCTGTGCCATGATGGCAACCAAATATATGCTAAAAACTATGTGAAGCTGATGGCTGGCAATTCGTTCATCCATTTTCGGAATAATCATCACCCGAGGTGGGTATGCAACCTCCCAAGAAGTCAGTATTTTGGGCTTTGTAACAACTGCACCAGGAATTACAAATATCTTACACAGTCACCTCCTTGCTAAAAAAATTCAAACAAGGGATATCCAGCTCCCCTTGTACAAGAAGCCTTTTAACACTACTCCAATAACCACTGTCGTAATTTGAAGGATCTAGTCATATCCAGTTCGGTACAGCCCATTTGCTTCACCTCCCAGTTACATGCCAAATAGAAGAGGATTAAAAGCATTTTATGAAAACATTAGTCCATAATTCCTTGAGGTCCCTTTTTTACAAACATCCCTTACTCAGAACCCCAAGGTATCTTACCGAAAAACCAAAAAGATTAAAAGCAAAGTGGCCCCCAGTAAAATCAAAAACTCACTTGACATTGAAAAGCAACCCACTACTTTAATCCCACTGTGAGCTGTAAGGTCTTATATAGACAGGTGTGTGGCTTTCCTAATCAAGTCCAATCAGTATAATCAAACACAGCTAGAACCATCTCAAGGATGATCAGAAGAAATGGACAGCACCTGGGTTAAATATATGAGTGTCACAGTAAAGGGTCTGAATATTTAGGACCATGTGATATTCCAGTTTTTCTTTTTTAATAAATCTGCAAAAATGTCAACAATTTGTTGTTTTTCTGTCAATATAGGGTGCTATGTGTACATTAATGAAGAGAAAAAATGAACTTAAATGATTTTAGCAAATGGCTGCAATATAACAAAGAGTGCAAAATTAAGGGGGTCTGGATACTTTCCATCCCCACTGTATGTCCACTGTATCCAGTTTAGCTATATCTGACTGCAGGCCGTTCCTGGTGTACTTTTTCTAATATACTTCAGGCGGTGTACACAGTACACAGTACTGTGCACCCATAGTGCAGTTGCTACTACTTTTCTGGTGGTGTACACAGTACACCCATAGTTATTACACTTCTGTTGGTGTACACAGTACCGTGCACCCATAGAGCAGTTGCTACTACTTTTCTGGTGGTGTACACAATACAGTACACCCATAGTTGTTATTATACTTCTGTTGGTGTACACAGTACCATGCACCCATAGTGCAGTTGCTATTACTTTTCTGGTGGTGTACACAATACAGTACACCCATATTTGTTATTACACTTCTGTTGGTGTACACAGTACCGTGCACCCCTAGTGCAGTTGCTACTACTTTTCTGGGGGTGTACACAATACAGTACACCCATAGTTGTTATTACACTTCTGTTGGTGCACGGTACACAGTACCGTGCACCCCTGGTGCAGTTGCTACTACTTTTCTGGTGGTGTACATAGTACGCAATACATACAGTGCACCCATAGTTGCTATTAGATTTCTGGTTGTGTACACAATACCGTTCACCCCTAGTGCAGTTGCTACTACTTTTCTGGTGGTGTACACAATACATAGTTACATAGTTACATAGTAGGTGAGGTTGAAAAAGACACAAGTCCATCAAGTCCAACTTATGTGTGTGATTATGTGTCAGTGTTACATTATATATCCCTGTATGTTGCAGTCATTCAGGTGCTTATCTAATAGTTTCTTGAAGCTATCAATGCTCCCCACTGAGACCACCACCTGTGGAAGGGAATTCCACATCCTTGCTGCTCTTACAGTAAAGAACCCTCTACGTAGTTTAAGGTTAAACCTCTTTTCTTCTAATTTTAATGAGTGGCTGCGAGTTTTGTTAGCCCGGGTTCACACCTATGCGAATTAGATGCGGCTTACACCGCATCTAATTCGCAGGACATTTTAAAATACATTCATATGATTGCATCTGGTTCACATATGTGCGTTGCATTCGCACTGCGCATTGCACAAAAAACGTGTGCGTTTTCTGGGCATTGCGGTGCAAATTACGAGCCCCTTATCCTTTATGGGAAAGCATCTGCTTCGCAGATGCATTGCGTTCTGAACATGGATTTTCTACTTCTCCTCACTACACCTCTCCTCCCCTCTCCCTCCCCCTCTCCCTGCTCACTGATCCTGAGCTAAAACGTAGTGATTCCTTTGAACAGGAGATTTTTATCTCCCCAGTGAAACCTGAGCTTCAATTCGCACTGCACATGTGTGAAACCGGGCTTAAACTCTCTTCTGCGAAAAAGTTTTATTTCTATTGTAGGGTCACCAGTATGGTATTTGTATATTGAAATCATATCCCCTCTCAAGCATCTCTTATCCAGAGAGAATAAGTTCAGTGCTCGTAACATTTCCTCATAACTAAGATCCTCCAGACCCTTTATTAGCTTTGTTGCCCTTCTTTGTACTCGCTCCATTTCCAGTACATCCTTCCTGAGGACTGGTGCCCAGAACTGGACAGCATACTCCAGGTGCGGCCGGACCAGAGTCTTGTAGAGTGGGAGAATTATCGTTTTATCTCTGGAGTTGACCCCCTTTCTAATGCATGCCAATATTCTGTTTGCTTAGTTAGCAGCAGCTTGGCATTGCATGCCATTGCTGAGCCTATCATCTACTAGGACCCCCAGGTCCTTTTCCATCCTAGATTCTCCCAGAGGTTCTCCCCCCAGTGTAAAGATTGCATTCATATTTTTGCCACCCAAATGCATTATTTTACATTTTTCTACATTGAACCTCATTTGCCATGTAGTTGCCCACCCCATTAATTTGTTCAGATCTTTTTTCAAGGTTTCCACGTCCTGCGGAGAAGTTATTGCCCTGCTTAACTTAGTATCGTCTGCAAATACAGAGATTGAACTGTTTATCCCATCCTGCAGGTCGTTTATGAACAAAATTAAATAGGATTGGTCCTAGCACAGAACCCTGGGGAACCCCACTACCCACCCCTGACCATTCCGAGTACTCCCCATTTATCACCACCCTCTGAACTCTCCCTTGTAGCCAGTTTTCAATCCAAGTACTCACCCTATGGTCCATGCCAATGGACCTTATTTTGTACAGTAAACGTTTATGGGGAACTGTGTCAAATGCTTTTGCAAAATCCAGATACACCATATCTATGGGCCTTCCTTTATCTAGATGGCAACTCACCTCCTCATAGAAGGTTAATAGATAGCAAGAACGATTCTTCATGAATCCATGCTGATTACTGCTAATGATACCGTTCTTATTACTAAAATCTTGTATATAGTCCCTTATCATCCCCTCCAAGAGTTTACATACTATTGATGTTAGGCTAACTGGTCTGTAATTCCCAGGGATGTATTTTGGGCCCTTTTTAAATATTGGTGCTACATTGGCTTTTCTCCAATCAGCTGGTACCATTCTAGTCAGTAGACTGTCTGTAAAAATTAGGAACAACGGTCTGGCAATCACTTGACTGAGTTCCCTAAGTACCCTCGGATGCAAGCCATCTGGTCCCGGTGATTTATTAATGTTAAGTTTCTCAAGTCTAATTTTAATTCTGTCCTCTGTTAACCATGGAGGTGCTTCCTTTGTTGTGTCATGAGGATAAACACTGCAGTTTTGGTTACTGAAGCCCCCCGATTCACTCGTGACAGACTGAGGAGAAGAATAAATTCAATACCTTCGCCATCTGCCCATCCTTTGTAACCAGATGTCCTTCCTCATTCTTTATGGGGCCAATATGGTCTGTCCTCCCTTTTTTACTGTTTACATACTTAAAGAATTTCTTGGGATTTTTTTTGCTCTCCTCCGCTATGTGTCTTTCATGTTCGATCTTAGCCGTCCTAATTGCACCTTTACATTTCTTGTTGCATTCTTTATAAAGTCTGAATGCTGAGGATGATCCCTCAACCTTGTATTTTTTGAAGGCCTTCTCCTTTGCTTTTATATGCATTTTTACATTGGAGTTAAGCCATCCAGGACTTTTGTTCGCTCTTTTAAATTTATTACTAATATGCTCTTAAATCAAACCCATCTCTCCTCCGTATTCTTTGTTCCTAATATTTTATCCCAATTTATGCCTTTTAGCAAGGTTTGTAGTTTAGGGAAGTTGGCTCTTTTGAAATTCAGTGTCTTTGTATTCCCTTTAGGTTTCCTATTTGTGTGATTTATACTGAAACCAATTGACCTGTAATCGCTGTTACCTAAATTGCCCCTTATTTCCACATCCGTGATCAGGTCTGTATTGTTGGTAATCAGTAGATCCAGTAATGCTTTATTTCTAGTTGGTGCGTCTACCATCTGACCCATAAAATTGTCCTGCAAGACATTAAGGAACGGGCGAGCCTTAAAAGAATGTGCGGTTCCCTCCGCCCAGTCTATGTCTGGATAATTAAAATCCCCCATTATAATAAAACTTCCCATCCTTGCTGCTAATCCAAATTGTGATAGGAGATCTGTCTCCACTTCCTCCCTCAGGTTAGGGGGCCTATAGCATACTCCCAGTATTATTTTCCCCTTAGCTTCATCCCTTTGGAGCTCTACAGTACACCCATAGTTGTTATTACACTTCTGTTATGCCCTGTACACACAGCCGGACTTTCCGACGGAATATGTGCGATCGGAGCTTGTTGTCGGAAATTCCGACCGTGTGTGGGCTCCATCTGACTTCTTTCATCGGAATTTCCGACACACAAAGTTTGAGAGCAGGCTATAAAATTTTCCGACAACAAAATCTGATTCTTTAAATTCCGAACGTGTGTAGACAAATCCGACGGACAAAGTGCCACGCATGCTCAGAATAAAGCTATTGGCTATTGCCCCGTTTATAGTCCTGACGTACGTGTTTTACGTCACCGCGTTCAGAACGATCAGATTTTCCGACAACTTTGTGCGACCGTGTGTATGCAAGACAAGTTTGAGCCAACATCCGTTGGAAAAAAAGATGGATTTTGTTGTCGGAATGTCCGATCAATGTCCGATCGTGTGTACAGGGCATTAGTGTACACTGTACCGTGCACCCCTAGTGCAGTTGCTACTACTTTTCTGGTGGTGTACACAATACAGTACACCCATAGCTGTTATTACACTTCTGTTGGTGTACACAGTACCGTGCACCCCTAGTGCAGCTGCTACTACTTTTCAAGTGGTGTACACAGTACACAATACATACAGTACACCCATAGTTGTTATTACACTTCTGTTGGTGTACACAGCACTGTGCACCCATAGTGCAGTTGCTAGTGCTACTACTTTTCTAGTGGTGTACACAGTAGACAATACATACAGTGCACCCATAGTTGTTATTAAACTTCTGTTGGTATACACAGTACCGCGCACCCCGAGTGCAGTTGCTATTACTTTCCTGGTGGTGTACAGAATACATACAGTCTCCCCATAGTTGTTATTACATTTCTGTTGGTGTACACAGTACCGTGCACCCCTAGTGCAGTTGCTACTACTTTTCTGGTGGTGTACATACACAGTACACAATACAGTGTAGTGTGGTTTTGCTAAACAAAATTTACAGCATGTCCGGAAGGCCACCAAGGAGAGGCAGACGCTCACAGACCACTAAAAGAGGGCAAGCAGGCTCTGTGTCTACAGTCGACAGTGCTGGTCATGGACACGGTGCATTCTCAGCAGGTGGCCGTGGGGCACGCTTGTCCTTTTTTTCTGCAGCTGGCAGTGTTATTGAGCCACAACATGCAGAAGAGTTGGTGTAATGGATAACAAAGCCCTCCTCATCCTCTGCCACCCAGGCTCAGAGTAGTTTACCTGCCAATGCAGCTGCCAAAGCGGCCTATTCCATCGGCTCCATGTCAACAGTCACTCCTTCCCTAGCCCCACCATCATGCACGGAGGAGTTCCCCGAACTATTCGACCACAGTGTCGGGTACATGCTGCAGGAGGATGCGCGGCGATTTGAAGGCTCTGATGATGGTACCCAGGTTGAGGAAGGGATTACCATGAGCCTAGGGAGAGGGGGTGCCCAAGAAGGTCAAGAAACTGGCAGTCATGTTCCCCAAGCTGCAGCATATTGCCAAGTTTGCTCCAGTGGCAAGGAAGGAGGGGATGATGAGGTCACTGACACTACTTGGGTGCCTGATAGAAGAGAGGAGGAGGAGGAGGCGCATCTCCAACGAGGCATGATGCCCTCCAGGGGGCAGCTTAAGGGCAGCCACCCTATTGCATCACACCGCAGAGCTAAGCAGGTGCAGGGCGCTGCTGACTCCCCACATATTTTGAAAAGTTCTTTGGTGTGGGCCTTTTTTGACACGTGTGCAGCAGATCGCACCGTTACTGTTTGCAACATATGTCTGAAGCATATCAAGCGTGGCCACAACAGCAGCCGCTTGGGCACCACATGCTTGATCAGACATATGACGACCTCCCATGCAGTCTGTTGGCAACAGCACTTAAAAGACCCACATCAAAGAACAAGGTGGACCTCTCCTTGCTCCTCATCAGCTGGGATCTCCAACCCCACTATACCTCCAGTCCTCTCAGAAACCTGCACTGAGAGGAATGAAGGTATAGAAATAGGTGTCCCAAGTACTTGCGGCCAATCTGCTAGCGGTACACCAACATTGGATTTTAGCAGGCAAATTTCCCTACCCCAGTTGCTAAACCGTCAAAAGAAATTTGGTCCCAGCCATCCACATGCTCAACGTCTGAATGCTAGCTTGGCCAAATTGCTAGCACTGCAACTGCTGCCTTTTCAGCTGGTAGACTCTGCCCCCTTTGGTGAATTTGTGGAATGTGAGGTACCTTGGTGGCAGGTTCCCAAATGTCATTTCTTTTCACGGAAGGCCATTCCGGCTCTCTACCAGCATGTGGAAGGCAATGTCTTGGCCACGTTGGACAGGGCGGTCAGCAGTAAGGTGTATATTACTGCTGACTCATGGTCCAGCAGGCATGGACAGGGATGTTACCTTTCTTTCACGGTGCACTGGGTAACTCTGCTGGCAGCTGGGAAGGATGCAGGACAGGGTTCAGTATTGTTGGAGCTTGTTCCGCCACCACTCCTCCAAAATGATAGTGGTGATTCTGCCACAGCTCTCTCCTCCACCCCCTCCTCTTCTTCTTCCTCTATGGCCTCTTCCTCTGCAGATTTCTCCTCTGAACCAGGGGTGCTCTGTAGGCGTTCAAGGGGCTATGCAAGCAGTCAAGCAAAAAGATGCCATGCAGTGTTTGAATTGGTCTGCTAAGGGACAGGAGCCACACTGGGGCAGAGATTTTGTCAGCTCTGCAGGGGCAGGCTCAGAAGTGGTTGACGCCACGCCAGCTTCAGCCAGGAATGGTTGTATGCGACAATGACACCAACCTCCTCTCCGCCCTCTGACAGGGACACTTGACCCATGTTCCCTGTTTGGCTCACATCCTGAATTTGGTGGTGCAGCGGTTCATGAGCAGGTACCCTGGCTTACAGGATCTCCTGAGGCAGGCCAGGAAAGTCTGTGGTCATTTCCACTTGCCATATAATGCCAGCGCTCGGCTGGCTGACATTAAAAGAGAATGCAACCTGCCCAAGAACCGCCTCATTTGTGACATGCCCACCAGGTGGAACTCAATGTTGGCAATGCTGCAGCCGCTGCACATGCAGCAGTGGGCCATCAATGAGTACCCGTTGACGATGGCACCAGGACAGGGTCAGGGGAGCTTTGCTTTTTTTCGCCACGCCAGTGGCTACTGATCAAGGATGCATGCACTGTTCTGTCACCATTTGAGGCCACAAGGATGGTGAGCAGTGACAGTGCATGTATCAGTGATACTGTCCCTCTTGTCTTCCTGTTGGAGCACACGCTTCGTGGAATAATGGACAGGGCACTTGAAGCAGAACAGCGGAAGGAAGAGGAGGACTTCCTTACCTCTCAAGGCCCCTTTATCCAGATACTAGTATTCCTGCAGGCCCACCGATCACACAGGAGGAAGAAGAGGGGGAGGAGCAGGATTGTGTCAGCATAGAGGTGGAGGATAACACTCAGCATCAGCAGCAGTCTTCAAGGGATCATTTGCAGTCCCCAGAAACCCATGGAGTTGTATGTGGCTGGGAGGAGGTGGTTGAGGATCATGTGATCCTTAGTGACCCACAGGACTCAGGATCGAATGCCTCTGCAAACTTACGCTGCATGGCCTCCCTGATCCTGCAAAGCCTGCAAAAGGACCCTAGGATTCGTGGTATCAAGGAGAGGGATCATTACTGGCTGGTAACCCTTCTTGATCTACGTTACAAGGGTAAGGTTGCAGAACTTATCCAGCCTTTGCAGAGGGAGCAGAGGATGAAACATCTTCGGGAGGCCTTGCAGAAAGGTTTGTGCAATGCGTTTCCAGAGCCTGGGAGGTTACAATTTCCTGGTGCTGGACAACGTGTTTCTGAGGCTTCATTCAGTCACAGAAAGAGCAGTGGAGAAGGTGGCCAGCTGACCGATGCCTTCAGACAATTCTTCAGTCCTCAGTGCCAAGGTCTGATCAGTTCCAGCAACTATTGCCAGCATCTGAATTACATGGTGCAGGAATATCTAGGGGCAAGATCAGACTTGGAGACCTTTCCACCAGAACATCCACTGGGTTACTGGGTCTTGAGGATGGACCACTGGCCAGAGCTTGCTCAATATGCAATTGAGCTACTGGCCTGTCCTGCATCCAGCGTTCTTTCTGAACGCACATTCAGTGTTGCTGGAGGCTTTGTAACCGATCAAAGAGTGTGCCTGTCCACAGACTCTGTTGATCGGCTCACATTCATAAAAATTAATCAGTCTTGGATCACCAGCTACCAAGCACCTAATGCTGATGTAACTGATTGATTTTTCTATGGATGTAGGATCCCTTGAAGACTGCATATGCTGAGTGACTATCCTATTATGCTGAGTGACTATCCTATTCCTCCTCAATCTTCATGATGATAGCTTCCAGGAATATTTTCGGTTCAGGGCACCACCACCACTGCCTAGGGCCCAATTTTTCTGCCCCTGTTTAACAGGGGCGTGTAATTACAATTTTTGATCTAATATTTCACAGTAGGGCCTGTTCCTGTGCTCACCAAAATATCTGTGAGGCTTTACAGTGTTGTGCCACCATCACCACCACCGCCTAAGGCCCAATTTTTATGCCCCTGTTTAACAGGGGCGCGTAATTACAATTTTTAATCCAATATTTCACAGCAGGGCCTGTTCCTGCGCTCAAAAGTATCTGCAAGGCTTTACAGTGTTGTGCCACCACCACCACCACCACTGCCTAACAGGGGCGTGTAATTACAATTTTTAATCCAATATTTCACAGCAGGGCCTGTTCCTGTGCTCAACAAAAATATCTGTGAGGCTTTACAGTGTTGTGCCACCACCACCACCGCCACCGCCTAAAGCCCAATTTTTATGCCCCTGTTTAACAGGGGCGCGTAATTACAATTTTTGATCCAATATTTCACAGCAGGACCTGTTCCTGCGCTCAACAAAAGTATCTGTGAGGCTTTCAAGTGTTGTGCCACCACCACTGCCTAAGGCCCAATTTTTATGCCCCTGTTCAACAGGGGCGCGTAATTACATTTCTTGATATAATATTTCACAGCAGGTCCCGTTCCAGCGCCCACCAAGAGTAACTGTGAGGGCTTTCAGTGTTCTGGTACCACCAACACCTAAGGCCCAATTTTCTGCAGAGTATATAGGGCAGGCTGTATAGTATATACAGGCGGTCCCCTACTTTCAAACATCCGACTTACAAACGACTCCTACTTACAAACGGAGGGAGACAACAGGATGTGAGAGGACATCAACCCCTAGGAAGGGAAATTCTCTTCTGTAAGAGTTAATATGGGAAAAAGGTGTCTCCACTGATGCTTTATCACCAATCCTTGTTTCCCTAATAACCCAAAATTTTCTAAATCCAATTGTCATTGGGACAGAAAGTGAGGTGAAATCTTCTGAACAGGGGCACAGAAAGCAAAACAAATGTTACAGGGGTGATGATAACCCTTCCCTATGTTATCCAAAAAGCTTAAAAATAGATTTTTGGCTAAAGCTACACTTACAAAATGTACCTGTTCCAAATTACAAACAGATTCAACTTAAGAACAAACCTACAATCCCTATCTTGTTTGTAACCCGTGGACCGCCTGTATACTGCTGCTGTACAGAATATATACAGCCTGGGGGCCCCATGCCTTTTTTTTTTTTTATTTGGGTGCAGGGTTCCCCTTAATATCCATATTAGACCCAAAGGGCCTGGCAATGGGATGGGGGGGGGGCAAAATTACATTACAGCCACAAGCAGTTTTAACCACTTCAGCCCCGGAAGGATTTACCCCCTTCCTGACCAGAGCACTTTTTACAATTTGGCACTGCGTCGCTTTAACTGCTAATTGCGCGGTCATGCAATGCTGTACCCAAACTAAATTTGCGTCCTTTTCTTCCCACAAATAGAGCTTTCTTTTGATGGTATTTGATCACCTCTGCCGTTTTTATTTTTTGCGCTATAAACAGAAAAAGACCGAAAATTTTGAAAAAAAATGATATTTTATACTTTTTGTTATAAAAAAAATCCAATAAACTCAATTTTAGTCATACATTTAGGCCAAAATGTATTCGGCCACATGTCTTTGGTAAAAAAAAATGTCAATAAGCCTATATTTATTGGTTTGCGCAAAAGTTATAGCGTCTACAAACTAGGGTACATTTTCTGGAATTTGCACAGCTTTTAGTTTATGACTGCCTATGTCATTTCTTGAGGTGCTAAAATGGCAGGGCAGTACAAACCCCCCCCCCAAATGACCCAATTTTGGAAAGTAGACACCCCAAGGAAATTGCTGAGAGGCATGTTGAGCCCATTGAATATTTTTTTTTGTCCCAAGTGATTGAATAATGACAAAAAAAAAAAAAAAAAATTTACAAAAAGTTGTCACTAAATGATATATTGCTCACACAGGCCATGGGCATATGTGGAATTGCACCCCAAAATACATTCAGCTGCTTCTCCTGAGTACGGGGATACCACATGTGTGGGACTTTTTTGGAGCCTAGCCGCGTACAGGGCCCCGAAAACCAAGCACCGCCTTCAGGATTTCTAAGGGCATAAATTTTTGATTTCACTCCTCACTACCTATCACAGTTTTGAAGGCCATAAAATGCCAAATGACCCCATTTTGGAAAGTAGACACCCCAAGCTATTTGCTGAGAGGCATGGTGAGTATTTTACAGCTCTCATTTGTTTTTGAAAATGAAGAAAGACCAGAAAAAAATTTTTTTTTTCTTTTTTCAATTTTCAAAACTTTGTGACAAAAAGTGAGGTCTGCAAAATACTCACTATACCTCTCAGCAAATAACTTGGGGTGTCTACTTTCCAAAATGGGGTCATTTGGGGGGGTTTTGTGCCACCTGGGCATTCCATGGCCTCCAAAACTGTGATAGGCAGTGAAGAGCGAAATCAAAAATTTACACCCCTAGAAAGCCTGAAGGCGGTGCTTGGTTTTCGGGGTCCCGTACGCGGCTAGGCTCCCAAAAAGTCCCACACATGTGGTATCCCCTTACTCAGGAGAAGCAACAGAATTTATTTTGGGGTGTAATTTCACATATCCCCATGTCATCTTTGAGCAATATATCATTTAGTGACAACTTTGTGCAAAAAAAAAAAAATTTGTCTCTTTCCCGCAACTTGTGTCACAATATAAAATATTCCATGGACTCGACATGCCTCTCAGCAAATAGCTTGGGGTGTCTACTTTCCAAATTGGGGTCATTTGGTGGGGTTTTGAACTGTCCTGGCATTTTATGCACAACATTTATAAGCTTATGTCACATATCACCCACTCTTCTAACCACTTGAAGACAAAGCCCTTTCTGACACTTTTTGATTACATGAAAAAATTATTTTTTTTTGCAAGAAAATTACTTTGAACCCCCAAACATTATATATTTTTTTTTTAAATGCCCTACAGATTAAATGGGTGGGTGTTTCATTTTTTTTTTCACACAGTATTTGCGCAGCGATTTTTCAAATGCATTTTTTGTGGAAAAAACACACTTTTTTAAATGTTAATGCACTAAAACACACTGTATTGCCCAAATGTTTGATGAAATAAAAAAGATGATCTTAGGCCGAGTACATGGATACCAAACATGACATGCTTTAAAATTGCGCACAAACGTGCAGTGGCAACAAAATTAATACATTTTTAAAAGCCTTTAAAAGCCTTTACAGGTTACCACTTTAGATTTACAGAGGAGGTCTACTGCTAAAATTACTTCCCTTGATCTGGTGAGCCTGATCACATTATCATATGCAAAGGAAACTGTATACAGGAATATAATATACATAGCTAAGGAATAGCCAACTTACACAGTATGCTAATCCACCTCTAGCAACTGACAGCTGACAGTGATCTAATTAACATGAACAAATTAACAACTAGCCACTTAAACAAGCCTAGATGATCAGACAGTCCGCCCCCCCCCCCGACCACAACCCTGGATACATGGTACAGTACACACTATTATAAGCATAAACACATAACATCCCACAATGGTCCCATAACAAGGTAAAGTGTTCACAATATTAATCTCATCTCTAAGAGATGATCAGACAGACCGAAACAATAGGTGACTCAAGTAAAAATGGGAACTCACACCTAGGCGGCACACAATGGGACAAAGACACTTAACACATAACACCTTAAACAGATTATATCAGGAGACCCCATATTCAGGTTACTTAGAGCAGATATTAATATCATCAGCTCTAAGTATCACACTCTAAAGCAGTTGCTGCTGGTTTTGAGTAGGGATGAGCCGGTTTGGTTCGCGGCAGAACATGCGAACTGGCAAAAAATTAGTGTGAACACCGTTAAAGTCTATGGGACTCAAACGTGAAAAATCTAAAGTGCTAATTTTATAGGCTAATATGCAAGGTTTTGTCATAAAAAGTGTTTGGGGACCCGGGGTCCTGCCCCAAGGGACATGCATCAATGCAAAAAAAGTTTTAAAAAAGGGACATTTTTTCAGGAGCAGTGATTCTCTGCCCTCAAAGCATCTGACCACACCAAGATCAGTGTGATAAAATGCTTCCCCAATTTCCCAATGGCGCTGTTTACATCCGGCGAAATCTAAGTCATAAAATGCTCGTAGCTTCCGGTTTCTTAGGCCATAGAGATGTTTGGAGCCACTCTGGCCTCTGATCAGCTCTATGGTCAGCTGGCTGAATCACCGGCTGCATTCTCAGGTTCCCTGTTGAGACAGGAGAGCCAGAGAAAAACACGGAAGACGGTGGGGGGGGCATTCCCTCCCACGGCTTGTAAAAGCAGTCTAGAGGCTAATTAGCTGCTAGGATTGCTTTTACATGAAAGCCGACCGCTGGCTGAAAAGAATGATACCAAGATGATACCTAAACCTGCAGGCATCATTCTGGTATAACCACTCAAAGTCGTGAATGGCGTACCTGAAGACAAAAAAATGATTAACAATAGAACACAGTAAACAGTAAAGGATAAATTGCATACCTGAAAAGCAAACATGATAAAACATAATAACAATAAAACATTGCAGAATAGAATACAGTAAAAAAGAGCAGAACAATAGAGAGAGAATAGAGAGAAAGGGAACAATAAAACGACAACTATTTTTTTTATTTTATATTTTTGTTTGTGTTTTTTTTTTTTTACACTTTTTTTGTAACTGTAACTTTTATAACAGTAACCGGTTCCAGGTTCGGGTCTCTCAAAATGCGATGGCATCTTGGGAGACCCTGTGAAAGTGTGTCCTAGTCTGTGCAATGCTGTACCCTATGCTAATACTCAACTAGTGAATGGTAGCGTTCAAAACATTCACCAATGCAAAGACCAGGATTGTCAGGACAGGAGGGACAATAATAGCGGGTGTCACGTCTATATCCGCGCTTGCTGCAGACACAACATCTTTTTTGGGGGGTTCGTTAGGTAGGGGTACTCGGGAGGACATAAAGAAAATGCCTCTCATACAGCCGACTGCATTTGGTTGGGGATGTGAATGGGGGAAGTACAGGCGCTGCAGAAGTGGTGGGTTCCCAATTAGGATTGGCGAATACAGCAGGAAGGGCACTATGGGCACGACGGGCCTGTGTTTGTCTTTTTGGTGGCAGCGGGACACTACTTGTGCTTGCCACCTCACCAGCTTGAACTGCACTTATGGAACTCGCCACGTCACCACGTGTTACTGCAGTGCTGGTTTGACTACGACCGGGGTGTACTAGGCCGCTGGTGCTTGCCAGTTCACCAAAACGCTACAAAAAAAACTGTTAGCGATCGCAGGGATCAGGCCTGACTCTGCGAACGCTGCAGTTATGCGTTTAGTGTTTTGTAAGTGACAGTGATCGATCGATACTGAACTTGGGTGGGCTGGGCCGGACGGAGGGGCAAAACGCAGGTGCTAGCAGGTATCTGGGCTGATCCCACTAACACTGCGTTTTTGGGAACCCTAAACTGCTGGGGACGCTAGTATAGATCTGATCGGATCAGATATTGATCCGATCAGATACTATACCACTAAGGGAGGTGTACGGTGCGTGCGTGGGTGTTAGCAGTACTGGCGCTTCCCTGACGCTGCCTGGGGCTGGTGCTTGCCAGTTCACCAAAACGCTACCAAAAAAACTGTTAGCGATCGCAGGGATCAGGCCTGACTATGCGAACGCTGCAGTTATGCGTTTAGTATTTTGTAAGTGACAGTGATCGATCGATACTGCACTTGGGTGGGCCGGGCTGGGCCGGGCGGAGGGGCAAAACGCAGGTGCTAGCAGGTATCTGGGCTTATCCCGCTAACACTGCGTTTTTGGGAACCCTAAACTGCTGGGGACGCTAGTATAGATCTGATCGGATCACATATTGATCCGTTCAGATACTATACCACTAAGGGAGGCGTATGCTGCGTGCGTGGGTGTTAGCGGTACTGGCGCTAATCTGACGCTGCCTGGGGCAACGCATATCACAGCCGGGCGATCAGGGGGCTAAACCTTTATTCGGTAATAAACGGCGGGTGCCCTGACACTATAAAACAAACTAACCAGCGTCACCCGTAACACTTATACGGTGATCAGTGGTGAAAGGGTTAACTAGGGGGCAATCAAGGGGTTAAAAAATTTATTAGGTAGTATATGGGGGTCCCTGTCGCTATAAAACGCTGACGGCGAACCTAAATATTTATGTCCCTAACTAGCGTCACCAGCGACACTAATACAGCGATCAGAAAAATGATCGCTTAGCGACACTGGTAACGGGGGGTGATCAAGGGGTTAAAACTTTATTAGGGGGGGTTAGGGGGGCACCCTAGACCTACAGGGGGCTAAACCTAACTGCCCTACCACTTCTAACTGTCACAAACTGACACCAATGCAGTAATCAGGGGGGGGATCGGGGGGCGATCGGGGGGGATAGGGGGTGTAATGTATGCCTGGCATGTTCTACTGTGTGTGTGTTACACTTACTCAGATGTCTTCTCTCCTCGGCGCCGGAACGGAAACTGCCGAGCCGAGGAGAGATGACATCATATCCTCTGCCTGTGTGTACTATACACAGGCAGGGGATGTCTCTCATTGGCTGGGAGCGATCACGAGGGGGGGGGCCACGATCGGATGGCCTCCCCCTCGCCTCTCAACGCTCCCAGACAAATGCCGACCGCCGCTGGCACCGGGGGGGGGTCCGATCGGACCCCCCGTCCGCGGTAAGGCAATCACGTATGGGTACGTGATTTTGCCTGCCCGTGCCATTCTGCTCACGTATATAGACGTGAGGCGGTCGGCACGTGGTTAAATGACTTTTATTCCTTTAGAAATGTCATTTTGTGCAGGGACTGTTCTAAATACGGGAAAAATGCGCCACTTTACAGGCATACTATAGTCACCCCCCAGGCACGATATCTAAAGGAATATTTCACTTTTATTGTTTCACTTTAAGCATTATTAAAATCACTGCTCCCGAAAAAATGTCCCTTTTTTAAAACTTTTTTTGCATTGATGCATGTCCCTTGGGGCAGGACCCCGGGTCCCTAAACACTTTTTATGACAAAACCTTGCATATTAGCCTATAAAATTAGCACTTTAGATTTTTCACGTTTGAGTCCCATAGACTTTAACGGTGTTCACACTAATTTTTTGCCAGTTCGCATATTCTGCCGCGAACCAAACCGGCTCATCCCTACTCAAAACCAGCAACAACTGCTTTAGAGTGTGATACTTTGAGCTGATGATATTAATATCTGCTCTAAGTAACCTGAATATGGGGTCTCCTGATATAATCTGTTTAAGGTGTTATGTGTTAAGTGTCTTTGTCCCATTGTGTGCCGCCTAGGTGTGAGTTCCCATTTTTACTTGAGTCACCTATTGTTTCGGTCTGTCTGATCATCTCTTAGAGATGAGATTAATATTGTGAACACTTTACCTTGTTATGGAACCATTGTGGGATGTTATGTGTTTATGCTTATAATAATGTGTAATGTACCATGTATCCAGGGTTGTGGTCGGGGGGGGGGGCAGACAGTCTGATCATCTAGGCTTGTTTAAGTGGCTAGTTGTTAATTTGTTCATGTTAACCACTTAAGGACCGCCTCACGCCGATGTACGTCGGCAAGGCGGCACGGGCAGGCAAAATCACGTACATGTACGTGATTTGCCTCCCGCGGGTGGGGGGTCCGATCGGACCCCCCCCCCGCCGTCCGAGGCGGTCCCGTTTTGTTCCCCGGCGATCGGAGACGAGGGGGAGGCCATCCGTTCGTGGCCCCCCCTCGCGATCGCCGCCGGCCAATGGGAACACTCCTTTGCTGCTGTATGCTAAACAGCAGCAAAGGAAGTGATGTCATCTCCCCTCGGGTCGGTAGTTTCCGTTCCGGCCCGAGGAGAGAAGACAGGTATGTGAGTGCACCAACACACACACACACAGTAGAACATGCCAGGCATACAAAACACCCCGATCCCCCCCCCCCGATCGCCCCCGATCCCCCCCGATCACCCCCCCCCTGTCACAAACTGACACCAGCAGTTTTTTTTTTTTTTCTGATTACTGCTAGGTGTCAGTTTGTGACAGTTACTGTGTTAGCACAGTTACTGTTAACCCCCTGTAGGTCTAGGGTGCCCCCCTAACCCCCCCTAATAAAGTTTTAACCCCTTGATCACCCCCCGTCACCAGTGTCGCTAAGCGATCATTTTTCTGATCGCTGTATTAGTGTCGCTGGTGACGCTAGTTAGTGAGGTAAATATTTAGGTTCGCCGTCAGCGTTTTATAGCGTCAGGGACCCCCATATACTATCTAATAAATGTTTTAACCCCTTGATTGCCCCCTAGTTAACCCTTTCACCACTGATCACCGTATAACCATTGCGGTTGACGCTGGTTAGTTTGTTTATTTTTTATAGTGTCAGGGCACCCGCCGTTTATTACCGAATAAAGGTTTAGCCCCCTAATCGCCCGGCGGTGATATGCGTCGCCCCAGGCAGCGTCAGATTAGCGCCAGTACCGCTAACACCCACACACGCAGCATACGCCTCCCTTAGTGGTATAGTATCTGATCGGATCAATATCTGATCCGATCAGATCTATACTAGCGTCCCCAGCAGTTTAGGGTTCCCAAAAACGCAGTGTTAGCGGGATCAGCCCAGATACCTGCTAGCACCTGCATTTTGCCCCTCCGCCCGGCCCAGCCCAGCCCACCCAAGTGCAGTATCGATCGATCACTGTCACTTACAGAACACTAAACGCATAACTGCAGCGTTCACAGAGTCAGGCCTGATCCCTGCGATCGCTAACAGTTTTTTTGGTAGCATTTTGGTGAACTGGCAAGCACCAGCCCCAGGCAGCGTCAGGTTAGCGCCAGTACCGCTAACACCCACGCACGCACCGTACACCTCCCTTAGAGGTATAGTATCTGATCGCATCAATATCTGATCCGATCAGATCTATACTAGCGTCACAAGCAGTTTAGGGTTCCCAAAAACGCAGTGTTAGCGGGATCAGCCCAGATACCTGCTAGCACCTGCGTTTTGCCCCTCCGCCCGGCCCGGCCCAGCCCACCCAAGTGCAGTATCGATCGATCACTGTCACTTACAAAACTCTAAACGCATAACTGCAGCGTTCGCAGAGTCAGGCCTGATCCCTGCGATCGCTAACAGTTTTTTTGGTAGCGTTTTGGGGAACTGGCAAGCACCAGCGGCGTAGTACACCCCGGTCATAGTCAAACCAGCACTGCAGTAACACTTGGTGACGTGGCGAGTCCCATAAGTGCAGTTCAAGCTGGTGAGGTGGCAAGCACAAATAGTGTCCCGCTGACACCAAAAAGACAAACACAGGCCTGTCGTGCCCATAATGCCCTTCCTGCTGCATTCGCTAATCCTAATTGGGAACCCACCACTTCTGCAGCGCCCGTACTTCCCCCATTCACATCCCCAACCAAATGCAGTCGGCTGCATGAGAGGCATTTTTATGTCCTCCCCAGTACCCCTACCCAGCGAACCCCCCAAAAAAGATGTTGTGTCTGCAGCAAGTGCAGATATAGGCGTGACACCCGCTATTATTGTCCCTCCTGTCCTGACAATCCTGGTCTTTGCATTGGTGAATGTTTTGAACGCTACCATTCACTAGTTGAGTATTAGCGTAGGGTACAGCATTGCACATACTAGGCACACTTTCACAGGGTCTCCCAAGATGCCATCGCATTTTGAGAGACCCGAACCTGGAACCGGTTACAGTTATAAAAGTTAGTTACAAAAAAAGTGTAAAAAAAAAAAATTATATAAAATAAAAAAAAATAGATGTCGTTTTATTGTTCTCTCTCTCTCTATTCTCTCTCTCTATTGTTCTGCTCTTTTTTACTGCATTCTATTCTGCAATGTTTTATTGTTATTGTTATTGTTATTGTTATTATGTTTTATCATGTTTGTTTTTCAGGTATGTAATTATTTATACTTTACTGTTTACTGTGCTTTATTGTTAACCATTGTTAACCATTTTTTTGTCTTCAGGTACGCCATTCACGACTTTGAGTGGTTATACCAGAATGATGCCTGCAGGTTTAGGTATCGGTATCATCTTGGTATCATTCTTTTCAGCCAGCGGTCGGCTTTCATGTAAAAGCAATCCTAGCGGCTAATTAGCCTCTAGACTGCTTTTACAAGCCGTGGGAGGGAATGCCCCCCCCCCACCGTCTTCCGTGTTTTTCTCTGGCTCTTCTGTCTCAACAGGGAACCTGAGAATGCAGCCGGTGATTCAGCCAGCTGACCATAGAGCTGATCAGAGACCAGAGTGGCTCCAAACATCTCTATGGCCTAAGAAACCGGAAGCTACGAGCATTTCATGACTTAGATTTCGCCGGATGTAAATAGCGCCATTGGGAAATTGGGGAAGCATTTTATCACACCGATCTTGGTGTGGTCAGATGCTTTGAGGGTAGAGGAGAGATCTAGGGTCTAATAGACCCCAATTTTTTCAAAAAAGAGTACCTGTCACTACCTATTGCTATCATAGGGGATATTTACATTCCCCGAGATAACAATAAAAATGATTAAAAAAAAAAAAATATGAAAGGAACAGTTTAAAAGTAAGATTAAAAAAGCAAAAAAATAATAAAGAAAAAAAAAAAAGAAAAAAAAAAAAGCACCCCTGTCGCCCCCTGCTCTCGCGCTAAGGCGATTGCAAGCGGCGGTCTGTCGTCAAACGTAAACAGCAATTGCACCATGCATTTGAGGTATCACCGCGAATGCCAGATCGAGTGCAGTAATTTTTCCAGTAGACCTCCTCTGTAAATCTAAAGTGGTAACCTGTAAAGGCTTTTAAAGGCTTTTAAACATGTATTTATTTTGTTGCCACTGCACGTTTGTGCGCAATTTTAAAGCATGTCATGTTTGGTATCCATGTACTCGGCCTAAGATCATCTTTTTTATTTCATCAAACATTTGGGCAATATAGTGTGTTTTAGTGCATTAAAATTTAAAAAAGTGTGTTTTTTCCCCAAAAAATGCGTTTGAAAAATCGCTGCGCAATTACTGTGTGAAAAAAAAAAAATGAAACACCCACCATTTTAATCTGTAGGGCATTTGCTTTAAAAAAATATATAATGTTTGGGGGTTCAAAGTAATTTTTTTGCAAAAAAAAATAACTTTTTCATGTAAACAATAAGTGTCAGAAAGGGCTTTGTCTTCAAGTGGTTAGAAGAGTGGGTGATGTGTGACATAAGCTTCTAAATGTTGTGCATAAAATGCCAGGACAGTTCAAAACCCCCCCAAATGACCCCATTTTGGAAGGTAGACACCCCAAGCTATTTGCTGAGAGGCATGTTGAGTCCATGGAATATTTTATATTGCGACACAAGTTGTGGGAAAGAGACAAATTTTTTTTTTTTTTGCACAAAGTTGTCACTAAATGATATATTGCTCAAACATGCCATGGAAATATGTGAAATTACACCCCAAAATACATTCTGCTGCCTCTCCTGAGTACGGGGATACCACATGTGTGAGACTTTTTGGGAGCCTAGCCGCGCACGGGACCCCGAAAACCAAGCACCGACTTTAGGCTTTCTAAGGGCGTGAATTTTTGATTTCACTCTTCACTGCCTAGCACAGTTTCGGAGGCCATGGAATGCCCAGGTGGCACAAAACCCCCCCAAATGACCCCATTTTGGAAAGTAGACACCCCAAGCTATTTGCTGAGAGGTATAGTGAGTATTTTGCAGACCTCACTTTTTGTCACAAAGTTTTGAAAATTGAAAAAAGAAAAAAAAAATGTTTTTTCTTGTCTTTCTTCATTTTCAAAAACAAATGAGAGCTGCAAAATACTCACCATGCCCCTCAGCAAATAGCTTGGGGTGTCTACTTTCCAAAATGGGGTCATTTTGGGGGGTTTTGTGCCACCTGGGCATTCCATGGCCTCCGAAACTGTGATAGGCAGTGAAGAGTGAAATCAAAAATTTACACCCTTAGAAATCCTGAAGGCGGTGATTGGTTTTCGGGGCCCCGTACGCGGCTAGGCTCCCAAAAAGTCCCACACATGTGGTATCCCCATACTCAGGAGAAGCAGCTGAATGTATTTTGGGGTGCAATTCCACATAGGCCCATGGCCTGTGTGAGCAATATATCATTTAGTGACAACTTTTTGTAAATTTTTTTTTTTTGTCATTTTTCAATCACTTGGGACAAAAAAAATAAATATTCAATGGGTTCAACATGCCTTTGGGGTGTCTACTTTCCAAAATGTGGTCATTTGGGGGGGTTTTGTACTGCCCTGCCATTTTAGCACCTCAAGAAATGACATAGGCAGTCATAAACTAAAAGCTGTGTAAATTACAGAAAATGTACCCTAGTTTGTAGACGCTATAACTTTTGCGCAAACCAATAAATATACGCTTATTGACATTTTTTTTACCAAAGACATGTGGCCGAATACATTTTGGCCTAAATGTATGACTAAAATTTAGTTTATTGGATTTTTTTTTATAACAAAAAGTAGAAAATATCTTTTTTTTTCAAAATTTTCGGTCTTTTTCCGTTTATAGCGCAAAAAATAAAAACCGCAGAGGTGATCAAATACCATCAAAAGAAAGCTCTATTTGTGGGAAGATAAGGACGCAAATTTCGTTTGGGTACAGCATTGCATGACCGCGCAATTAGCAGTTAAAGCGACGCAGTGCCAAATTGGAAAAAGACCTCTGGTCCTTAGGCAGCATAATGGTCCGGGGCTCAAGTGGTTAATTAGATCACTGTCAGCTGTCAGTTGCTAGAGGTGGATTAGCATACTGTGTAAGTTGGCTATTCCTTAGCTATGTATATTATATTCCTGTATAGGGATGAGCTTCGTGTTCGAGCCGAACCCATGTTCGACTCGAACATCGGCTGTTCGGTCGTTCGCCGAATTGCGAACGATATGGGCCGTTCGCGCCAAATTCGTGTGGCGCGTCACGGCCCATAATTCACTGCGGCATCGCAGTGCATTGCTTGCTGATGATTGGCCAAGCATGCACTATGACCCGCATGCTTGGCCAATCACAGCGCCGCCTGAACAGAGAGCCGTAATTGGCCAAAGCCAAGGAGGCTTTGGCCAATTATGGCTCAGGGGATTTAGTACACGCCCCACACTATATAAGGCCGCCTGCACGGCGGCCCTGTGCAGTGTGTTCCCGTGTGCTTAGAAAGAGAGAGAGACAGTGTCATTTCATTTGAGTTAGCTAGATTAGACAGGACAGTCAGTCAGTTAGCTGCACTTAAAGTGTATTGTGTATATATATGCATCCCAGGTGTTGCATATATATATATACACTGTATTCAGTTTAGCTAGATCCGTTCCTGTTATCTTCTAGACTATTTACATTTAGTGCAGTGCGTCCTGCTCACAGTGTTCAGCTAGATCCGTTCCTGTTATCTTCCTACTGACAGGCAGGCTTGTCTTGTTACAGTATTTACAGCTACCTAAAGAAAATTACTGGTGTTCTTTTGATCCTATTAGTACCACGGTCAGGCAGCTAAACTATTTACAGTTAGTGCAGTGCGTCCTGCTCACAGTGTTCAGCTAGATCCGTTCCTGTTATCTTCCTACTGACAGGCAGGCTTGTCTTGTTAAAGTATTTACAGCTACCTAAAGAAAATTACTGGTGTTCTTTTGATCCTATTAGTACCACGGTCAGGCAGCTAGACTATTTACATTTAGTGCAGTGCGTCCTGCTCACAGTGTTCAGCTAGATCCGTTCCTGTTATCTTCCTACTGACAGGCAGGCTTGTCTTGTTAAAGTATTTACAGCTACCTAAAGAAAATTACTGGTGTTCTTTTGATCCTATTAGTACCACGGTCAGGCAGCTAGATTATTTACATTTAGTGCAGTGCGTCCTGCTCACAGTGTTCAGCTAGATCCGTTCCTGTTATCTTCCTACTGACAGGCAGGCTTGTCTTGTTACAGTATATAAAGCTACCTGAAGAAAATTACTGGTGTTCTTTTGATCCTGTTAGTACCACGGTCAGGCAGCTAGACTATTTACATTTAGTGCAGTGCATCCTGCTCACAGTGTTCAGCTAGATCCGTTCCTGTTATCTTCCTACTGACAGGCAGGCTTGTCTTGTTACAGTATATAAAGCTACCTGAAGAAAATTACTGGTGTTCTTTTGATCCTATTAGTACCACGGTCAGGCAGCTAGACTATTTACATTTAGTGCAGTGCGTCCTGCTCACAGTGTTCAGCTAGATCCGTTCCTGTTATCTTCCTACTGACAGGCAGGCTTGTCTTGTTAAAGTATTTACAGCTACCTAAAGAAAATTACTGGTGTTCTTTTGATCCTATTAGTACCACGGTCAGGCAGCTAGACTATTTACATTTAGTGCAGTGCGTCCTGCTCACAGTGTTCAGCTAGATCCGTTCCTGTTATCTTCCTACTGACAGGCAGGCTTGTCTTGTTACAGTATATAAAGCTACCTGAAGAAAATTACTGGTGTTCTTTTGATCCTATTAGTACCATGGTCAGGCAGCTAGACTATTTACAGTTAGTGCAGTGCGTCCTGCTCACAGTGTTCAGCTAAACCTACAAATTAGTGGGGTGCGTCCACCTCACAGTGTTCAGCTAAAGCTACCTGTAGAAGGTTGGTGGTGTTCTCACACTACAGGCAGGCAGTTGATTTTGCTAGCTGCAGTATATATATATATCCCAGCTTAGTGCAGCTACAGGCCATTAGTATGTCTGGAAGGCCAAGAAGGAGAGGCAGACAGTCACAAGCCAATAAGAGAGGGCAAGCAGGCTCTGTGTCTAGTGCTGGTCATGGAGACGGTGCATCCTCATCAGCACGTGGCCATGGGACGCGCTTGGCCTTTTTTTCGGCAGCTGGCCGTGTTGAGCCGCAACATGCGGAAGATTTGGTCGAGTGGATGACCAAGCCGTCCTCATCCTCCTCATCCTCTCTCACCCATGCCCAGGGTGCTTTGTCTGGCAAAGCAGCGGCCTCTTCCCTTGGCTCAATGTCATCAGTGACTCCTTCCCTAGCTCCACCATGTCCTCCTGAGGAGTCCCTCGAACTGTTTGACCACAGTGTTGGGTACATGCTCCAGGAGGATGCCCAGCGTTTGGAAGGCTCTGATGATGATACTGAGCTTGATGAAGGCAGTAACATGAGCACGGACAGAGGGGGGCCCAAGAAGGACAGCAATCTGGCAGTCATGCTCCCCCTGCTGCAGCATACTGCCAGGTTTGCTCCAGTGATGAGGAGGGAGGGGATGATGAGGTCACTGACTCAACGTGGGTGCCTGATAGGAGAGAGGAGGAGGAGGCGGCACATCACCAACGAGGCAGGATGCCCTCCAGGGGCCAGCCTAAGGGCAGCACATTGACTGCATCACATGTGCAGGGCGCTGCAGTCTCTGCGCGTTATTCAAAAAGTTCTTTGGTGTGGGCCTTTTTTGAGACGAGTGCATCAGATCGCACCGCTGCTACTTGCAACATATGTCTCAAGCGTATCTCACGTGGCCAAAACATCTCCCGCTTGGGTACCACATTCTTGACCAGACATATGTTGACCTGCCATGCAGTTCGTTGGCAAGCGCATCTAAAAGACCCACACCAAAGAACAAAGAGGACCTCTCCTTGCTCCTCATCAGCTGAGATTTCCAACCCCACTAAACCTTCAGTCCTCTCTGAGACCTGAACTTAAGGCAGGAATGGTGGTTTGCGACAATGGCACCAACCTCCTCTCTGCCCTCCGACAGGGACAAATGACCCATGTGCCCTGTTTGGCTCACGTCCTTAACTTGGTGGTGCAGCGGTTCTTGGGCAGGTACCCGGGCTTACAGGATGTCCTAAGGCAGGCCAGGAAAGTCTGTGTGCATTTCCGCCGGTCATATAATGCCAGTGCTCGGCTGACGGACCTCCAAAAGGAGTTTAACCTGCCCAAGAACCGCCTAATCTGTGACATGCCCACCAGGTGGAACTCAACGTTGGCCATGCTGCAGCGGCTGCACACGCAGCAGAGGGCCATCAATGAGTACCTGTGCGACTATGGCACCAGGACAGGGTCAGGGGAGCTTGTTTTTTTTTCCCCACGCCAGTGGGCCATGATCAGGGATGCATGCACTGTCCTGTCACCATTTAAGGAGGCCACGAGGATGGTGAGCAGTGACAGTGCATGCATCAGTGACACTGTCCCTATTGTCCACCTGTTGGAGCACACGCTGCGTGGAATAATGGACAGGGCACTTGAGGCAGAACAGAGACAGGAAGAGGAGGACTTCCTTAGCTCTCAAGGCCCCCTTTATCCAGACAGTGTTCCTGCGTGCCCGCCGATCACACAGGAAGAGGACGAGGAGGAGGAGGAGGAGGAGGAGGAAGATTGTGTCAGTATGGAGGTGGAGTCTGGCACTCAGCATCAGCAGCAGTCTTTAAGGGATCAGTCCCAAGAAACACATGGACTTGTACGTGGCTGGGAGGAGGTGGCTGCGGACCATGTCGTCCTTAGTGACCCAGAGGACTCCGGACCGAATGCCTCAGCAAACCTACGCTGCATGGCCTCCCTGATCCTGCAAAGCCTGCGTAAGGATCCTCGTATTCGTGGTATCAAGGAGAAGGACCAATACTGGCTGGCAACCCTCCTTGATCCACGTTACAAGGGTAAGGTTGCGGACCTTATCTTGCCATCGCAGAGGGAGCAGAGGATGAAACATCTTCGGGAGGCCTTGCAGAAAGGTCTGTGCAACGCGTTCCCAGAGACTGGGAGGTTACAAACTCCTGTTTCTGGACAACGTGTTGCTGAGGCTTCGGTCAGTCAAAGAAGGAGCGGTGGAGAAGGTGGCCGTCTGACCGATGCGTTCAGACAATTTTTTGGTCCGCAGCCCCAAGGTATGATCGGTTCCAGCAACCATCGCCAGCGTCTGTTTTACGTGGTGCAGGAATACCTAGGGGCAAGATCAGACTTGGACACCTTTCCCACCGAAAATCCTCTGGGTTACTGGGTCTTGAGGATGGATCACTGGCCAGAGCTTGCACAGTATGCAATTGAGCTACTGGCCTGTCCTGCATCCAGCGTTCTTTCGGAACGCACATTCAGTGCTGCTGGAGGCGTGGTAACCGATCACAGGGTGCGTCTGTCCACCGACTCGGTCGATCGACTGACCTTCATAAAAATGAATCAGTCTTGGATCACCACCAGCTACCAAGCACCTGATGCTGATGTAACCGAATAATTTTTTTTGAAATCTCAGATCCCTTCAAAGACTGCCTATGCTGATGCTGAGTGACTATCCCTGAGTAATTATCCTCTTCCTCCTCAATCATCACGCTGATAGCTTGTAAGAACATTTTTGGTTCTGGGCGCCACCACCAGTGCCTAAGGCACAATTTTTCAGCCCCTGTTTAACAGGGGCGTGTAATTACAATTTTTGATGTAATACTTTGCAGCAGGGCTCGTTCCTGCATTCCAACTAGAGTGTCTGTGAGGGGTTGCAGTGTTGTGGCACTAGCACCAGTGCCCAAGGCCCAATTTTTCTGCTCCTGTCTAACAGGGGCGTGTTATTACAATTTTTGATGCAATACTTTGCAGCAGGGCTCGTTCCTGCATTCCAACTAGAGTGTCTGTGAGGGGTTGCAGTGTTGTGGCACCAGCACCAGTGCCCAAGGCCCAATTTTTCTGCTCCTGTCTAACAGGGGCGTATAATTACAATTTTTGATGCAATACTTTGCAGCAGGGCTCGTTCCTGCATTCCAACTAGAGTGTCTGTGAGGGGTTGCAGTGTTGTGGCACCAGCACCAGTGCCTAAGGCCCAATTTTTCAGCCCTTGTTTAACAGGGGCGTGTAATTACAATTTTTGATGCAATACTTTGCAGCAGGGCTCGTTCCTGCGTTCCAACTAGAGTGTCTGTGAGGGGTTGCAGTGTTGTGGCACCAGCACCAGTGCCTAAGGCCTAATTTTTCAGCTCCTGTTCAACAGGGGCATGTAATTACAATTCTTGATCTAATATTTCACAGCAGGGCCCTGTGAGGGCTTACAGTGTTGTGGCCACAGCAACACCTAAGGCCCAAATTTCTGCTGAGTATATAGGGCAGGACCCTACTTTCAAACATCTAACTTACAAACGACTCCTACTTGCAAACGGTAGGAGACAACAGGAAGTGAGATGAAATCTACCCCTAGGAAGGGAAATTCTCTCCTGTAAGAGTTATTATGGGAAAAAAAATTCTCCTTTCCACTGATGCTTTCCAATCCTTGTTCCACAAAAAAAAAACAAATTTTCAAAAAACATTTTTCATTGGGACAAAAAGTTAGGTGAAATCTTCTGAAGAGGAGGAAAGACAGCAAAACAAATGTCACAGGGGTGATAACCCTTCCCTATGTTTTCCAAAAAGCTTAAAAAAGATTTTTTGGCTGGAGCTAAACACATTAAAAATGTACCCGTTCAAAATTACAAAGAGATTCTACTTAACAACAAACCTACAGTCCCTGTCTTGTTTGCACCGCCTGTATACTGCTGTTCAGAGTATATAGGGCCTGGTGGCCCCACACCTTTCCTTATTTTAATTTGGGTGCGGGGTTCCCCTTAATATCCATACAAGACCCAAAGGGCCTGGTAATGGACTGGGGGGTACCCATGCCGTTTGTCTCACTGATTTTCATCCATATTGCCATGACCCGACATTACATTAAACCCGCAAGCAGTTTTAAATGAGATTTTTTCCTTTAAAAATGACATTTGGTGCAGGGACTGTTCTAAACACTGGAAACACGCGTCACTTTACAGGCATACTATAGACACCCCCCAGGTACGATATTTAAAGGAATATTTCACTTTTTTTTTTTTACTTTAAGCATCATTAAAATCACTGCTCCCGAAAAAACGGCAGTTTTTAAAAGTTTTTTTTGCATTGATACATGTCCCCTGGGGTAGGACCCGGGTCCCCAAACCCTTTTTAGGACAATACCATGCAAATTAGCCTTTAAAATGAGCACTTTTGATTTTGAACGTTCGAGTCCCATAGACGTCAATGGGGTTCTAACGTTCGTGCAAACTTTCGGTCCGTTCTCAGGTTCTGGTGCGAACCGAACCGGGGGGTGTTTGGCTCATCCCTATTCTTGTATACAGTTTCCTTTGCATATGATAATGTGATCAGGCTCTCCTGATTTGATGTTCATATTCTGTGTGATTTTACAATAAAGTTAAGTAAGGTTCCAGTGCACCTAAGCTAGTGTCAGCTATATTCTTGGGTGCTCAGCAACAATACCTGGTTCCTGGGTCCAGACTGGGGGAAGCTATATCTTGACAGAAGCATGAATAGAACTGCTGGTCCATGTAGTTCCATGGCCGCAGCTCCCCATACACTATATATAGTTGTATGCAGCAACACATCCTTAGGCCTGTAGAAGGAGCTGGAGACTCAGAGCACGTAGTCTACTATTCTTCAGGTCTTCTCTCTCGCAGTATTGTCACATCTACCTGTGCATTCCCTGCTGGTTGGCTTGGACTTCCTGGCTCCACAAGGCATCCATGCCCATGTCCTGTCAGAATACCACTACCCATCAGAAAATGTAACAGAAGTGACATTCTGAGCATAAAATGCTTACTGCACATACGCACTGGACTAGAAGAACTGTATTTTTGTCCAATGTAGTATATACACCGATTTGTCTTACATGGAGGCATTACATGGATGACGTGTTTGTTCTGTGGCAGGGCAACATTGGATCCCTACTGGTATTTGACTAATATCGCTCATCCACAAATAAATTTTAACATTGTTTTCAACAAGGATTATGTTTGTGTATCTTTTTTTTTTTTTTTTAATGGTTTAGTGATCATGCTGGTTCTAGGTTAACCACAGAACTATATGTAAAGCCATCAGATCATAAACTATTACTATCTTTTGAGATTTTATGTTTTGTACACTGCATTCATCGTGCACACAGCACTAATAATGTTTTGCACGTATTCACATTCTTATGACTGATAAGAAATTAGCCTACCTATAATATAATGTACTGCCTATATTTATATTAGTAACGTTATACCTACGCAAGCATGTGTATAAAAAAAAGCCCTTCAAATTATGGGACCAGTCCAAATGTGGCTCCCTCTTCTCAGAGCAGTCCAAGCACCTTTCAACCTTAAAAGACATACTGTATTATATAGTCTTTGCTATTAACTGACTCCCTTCCTCTAAGTTTTATTGTTCACGTTTCCTATACTGAACCTATGTTCAGTCTTTCTGATACTGCTGTTACCAGCTTTAACCACTTGCCGACCAGCTGCCATCGTTATATGGTGACAGGTTGGCTCTCCTGTGCGAATCGCCTTAGCTGTATGGCGGCTCGCACAGGTGAAGCTGCAGGCGGACTCGATGTCCGCCAGCGATCCGTGATTGCCTAGTACAGAGGCAGAACAGGGATCTGTCAGTGTAAACAAGCGGATCCCCATTTTGACAGGAGACATGACAGATCTACTGTTCCCAGTAATCGGGAACAGTGAACTCTGTCATGTCCCTGGTAGCTCACCCCCCTACAGTTAGAACACACCCAGGGAACACACTTAACCCCTTGATCGCACCCTAGTGTCAACCCCTTCCCTGCCAGTGTCATTTTTACATTGATCAGTGCTATAAAAATGCACTGATCAATGTAATAATGCCACTGGTCCCCAAAAAGTGTAATTTGGGGTCAGATTTGTCTGCCGTCGCAGATCACCACCATTACTAGTAAAAACAATAAAAAAAAAAAGTCCCTAAATCTATCCCATAGTTTGTAGACGTGATAACTTTTGCGAAAACCAATTAATATACGCCTATGGTAGGGTTTTTTACCAAAAAATATGTAGAAGAAGATAGATCGGCCTAAACTGATGAATAAATGTGGGGGTTTTTTTGGGGTTTTTTTACCAATTTTTTTTAATTGAAGATATTGCAGATTACAAATATTAAGACAACAGACCGGGCGGTAATATACACTTGAATTAAATCATTAATAATAGTATATGGTCATAGTGTAAGGGGGAATATGAAGATTAAGATCAAACATAAACAGGAACATGAACATAAATCAATCTGTCGCATATAGAGGTTTACCAGAAAACTCAGATCTGCGGAACGCATTTAGGACTGAAAATTGGGCATATGGCCCTCCTAAATAATCCATAAAAAAGTCCTTCTTCAGGTTGCTCTGTGAGACCCGGTGTCACGCCCCATCCTCATGCACCCCTAACGGGAACTAACTGTGCGTGGGTGAGGCTTGTAACTCCTTGGAATCAAGTCTGGAACATGCAGGTCTCTCGGTTATGACCAGCGTAGTATTAGTTTCTAATGTTACTATGGATAATTGATGTGAAGTTTTTGAGTAAGCTCTGTCTATGGAGACATCATATGAGTATGGGAATATGGGGAATGGCGGAAAGAGGATGTTAGGAAAAGGGGGGGTAATCAAAGTTGGGTGTAAGGTTTAGTTATGAGGTAACCTATACTGTCCCCCAGGCCAAGCTATGAGGAAATCGACATATTGTTGCTATATTCTGTCGTTTCTTTCTGGATCCAGCATGCCCATGTTTTATGAAATTTAGTCGGGGTATCCCGTGCTTGATGGATCAAATCTTCCATCTCGGCTATTTTCCCTATTCTATGGAGCCATTCAGATGTACTGGGGGAGAGATAGACCACCAGTAAGTGGGAATACAAAGTTTTGCCGCATTGATGAGGTGCAGGGTAAGAGATTTTTTATAGGCCGATTGTGGTTTAGACGTATGGTGTAGGAGGTATTGAGCTGGCGTGAAATCTGGGGTTTATGTTGTAATCTGTGATGTAAGATGGTGAACTTCATTCCAGTATGGTTGGATTAGGGGACATTCCCACCAGATGTGGATTAAAGAGCCGTGAGCGGTGTTGCATCTCCAACAAAGTGGAGGGACACTGGGGTGGAATTTGTGAATTCTATCCGGGGTTCTATACTACCTGGAGTATATTTTATACCCGTTTTCTTGTGCGGAAACATTTAGAGAACCTTTAGATTATATACATTAAGGGCCTTGGATTTGGTGGAGTTTATTTGAAGATTGGACAGCTCTTTGAAGAGGGATAAGTCTTTTAATAGGTTGGAAAGTGTGGTAATGGGATCCATGAGGAATAATAGGACGTCATCGGCGTACGCTGCGATTTTGTATTGTTTGTTGGCTATTTCTACTCCTTTGATGTCTTGGTTGGACCTAATCCTGCTGAGTATGGGTTCCATCGTGAGTATAAATATGAGAGGGGATAATAGGCATCCCTGTCTAGTTCCATTCGACACAGAGAAAGTGTCCAACAGATGGCCGTTAACCCTGATTTTTGCAGTTGGGGACAAATAGAGGGCTAGAATGCATCCGTTCTTTAAATCCCATTTTACGTAAGACTTCCTTCATGTAGTCCCAGGCCACTCTGTCGAATGCTTTCTCTGCATCGAGGGAAAGGAAAAAACCTGGAGTGTTGAACGACAATAGCCAATGATTGATATTAATTGCCTTTAGGGTATTATCTCTGGCTTCCCGACCTGGGATGAATCCCACTTAGTCCAAAGAAATCAATGAGGGGAGTAGAGGAAGTATACGATTTGCTAATATTTTTGCGTAGATTTTTACATCTTTTTACATTTATAAGTGAAATAGGTCTGTAGTTGGAGACTATGCTGGCGTCTTTACCCGGTTTCGGTATTACCACAATGTGGGCTTCGTAAATGTGTTTTTTTATATATTTTTTAAAATATGTATTATAGCAAAAAGTACAAAAAAGGTGATTTTTTTTCAAAATTGTTGCTCTTTGTTTATTTATAGTGCAAAAAACCCCCCAAAAAACGCAGAGGTGATCAAATACCACCAAAAGAAAGCTCTACTTGTGGGAAAAAAGGAGGTCAAATTCATTATCGCACAACCGCGCAATTGTCAGGTAAAGTGACACAGTGCTGCATCACAAAAAAGGGCCTAGTCATTAAGAGGGCGAATCCTTCCGATCCTTAAAGCAGAGTTCCACCAACATATTCATTTTTTTTTTTCAAAAGCCATCTCTTATGATGATCTTAATCTAATGCTGCAGTCACTATTGTTAGTAATACCGCCGCTATATTTCTTACTTTTTTTCTAAAACTGACCTTAGTTTTCTTTGTGTTGCGTGGTTCCATCTTGCTTGTGGGCATGCAAAGCCCACTAGGATACTCTTCCGGGATACGGTGCTGCTGACTAACCAGCATGCACCGCCTGATCCCACTTTAAGCACTTAAGGACTGAGCATTTTTCTGACATTTGGTGTTTACAAGTTAAAAACAGGATTTTTTGCTAGAAAATTACTTAGAGCCCCCTAACATTATATATATATTTTTCTAACACGTTAGAGAATAAAATGGCGGTTGTTGCAATACTTTCTGTCACACCGTATTTGTGCAGCGGTCTTACAAGCGCACTTTTTTTGGAAAAAATACACTTTGAGTTTAAAAATAAGACAATGGTATAGTTAGCCCAATTTTTTTATATATTGTGAAAGATAATGTTATGCCAAGTAAATTGATATCCAACATGTCACGCTTCAAAATTGCGCCCGGTCGTGGAATGGCGAAAAACTTTTACCCTTAAAAATCTCCATAGGCGACGTTTAAAAAATTCTACAGGTTGCATGTTTAACCACTTCCCACCCTGCCTTTAGCAGATTGACGGCCGGGCGGTGGTTCCGTTATCCTGACTGGGCATCATATGTTGTCCAGCAGGATAACATGGCGCCATGCGCCCGCGGGGGGCATGCATCGCGGCGATCGGTGTTGCGGTGTGTCAGCCTGACACACCGCTCCACCGATCTTGGTAAAGAGCCTCCGGCGGAGGTTCTTTACCACGTGATCAGCCGTGTCCAATCACGGCTGATCACGATGTCAATAGGAAGAGCCCTTAATCGGCTTTTCCTCACTCGCGTCTGACAGACGCGAGTAGAGGAGAGCCGGTCGGCGGCTCTCCTGACAGGGGGGTCTGCGCTGATTGTTTATCAGTGCAACCCCCCCTCAGATGACCACACTGGACCACCAGGGATGCCACTAGGACCACCAGGGAAGGGGGCAACATGTGGATGGCCAGGTATGTACCCCATGGCCATCCACATGTGCCCAATCTGTGCCAATCAGTGCCCACAAATGGGCACTGATTGGCACCATTATATTTCAGTTATGCCCAGCAACGCTACCAATCAGTGTCATCAGTGCCACCTGTCAGTGCCCATCGGTGCCACCTGTCAGTGCCCATCTGTGCCCATCAGTGCCCATCCGTGCCACCTATCAGTGCCACCCATAAGTACCCATCAGTGCCACCCATAAGTACCATTTAATGCCACCTACGAGTGCCCATCAGTGCCGCCTATGAGTGCCCATCGGTGCCACCTATGAGTGCCCATCAGTGCCACATACCAGTGCCACCTATCAGTGTCCATCAGTGCCACCTGTCAGTGCTGCCTATCAGTGCCCATCATCAGTGCCCATCAGTGCCACCTCATCGGTGCTTATCAGTGCCTCCGTATCAGTGCCCGTCAGTGCAGCCATATCAGTGCCTGTCATTGAACAAGAAAATGTACTTTTACTAAAAATGTTAACAGAAACAAAGAAAAACTTGTTTTTTTTCAAAATTTTCGGTCTTTTTTTATTTGTTGCACAAAAAATAAAAAACGCAGAGGGGATCAAATACCACCAAAAGAAAGCTCTATTTGTGGGAACAAAATGATAAAAATTTTGTATGGGTACAGTGTAGCATGACCACGCAATTGTCATTCAAATTAAGACAGCGCTGAAAGCTGAAAATTGGCTTGGACGGGAAGGTGTCTAAGTGCCTGGTATTGAAGTGGTTAAATTTACAGAGGAGGTCTAGGGCAAGAATTATTGCTCTCGCTCTACCGATTTTGGCGATACCTCACATGTGTGTTTTAAACATCGTTTCATATGCGGGCGCTGCTCACATATGCGTTTGCTTCTGCACGCGAGCTCGGTGGGACGGGGGGGGGGTCATTTATTTTACCTTTAATTTTATTTTTTTGCACTGTTCTTTTAAAAAAAAAATTGTGTTACTTTTATTTCTATTACAAGGAATGTAAACATCCCTTGTAATAGAAAAAAGCATGACAGGTCTTTTTGACCCCAGATATCATATTTACACTAAAATGCAATAAAAATATAAAAATAAAATTTATGTCATTTGAAAAAAAATAAAAAAATATAAAAAAAACATAAAAAATATAAAAAATAAAATGTCCCTTTAAGAGCTATGGGCGGAAGTGACGTTTTGACGTCGCTTCTGCCCTGAAGTGGTAGGGAGACGGGTGGGGGCTATCTTCCCCTCCCTCATCTCCATGCCAAGCCAGGGACAGGACACCGACGGCTCCAGGCCCTCACCCCCTGCCCCCTCTCCCCCTGCCGATAAAATTGATCTTGTGGCAAATCCACCGCAGAGACCACTTTTATCTTGAAGTGGACCGCCCGCTGAAGAAGAGGATACTGGGGTTATAGCAGCTAGCTGCTGCCATAACAACAGTAATCCTCTTCAAAGAATCGACGTAAAATGACAGCGGAATGCTTTATTAGTGTAGCACCCCCTAGGTATACTGGGAGCAAAGAGGGTACCTCCAGATACAGGGAGCGGACTTACATAGAGCCCAGGGCTGAGTCCATGGCTATAATGGGAGGTTAGAACAAATGTGGGCGCCAGTCACTTTAGGTATTTTTCAATGCTTTAATTAAAACTTGCAAAAGGTTGTAGGAATGAAGGTTGAGGGGAGGTTTCAGATACCCTTTTTAGCAGATCACTTACAGACTCCTTAAATCAAATGACAAAACAGCTTTTCTTCTAACAGATCTTGAATACCTGGGTAGGTCTCTCACACAGACCTAACAAACAGTAAGTGCCTGGATAAGCCTCTTTCACAGACTTAGCAGCCAGTAGATGCCTGGATAAGTCTCTCTCACACTTAGCAGCCAGGAGCTTGTTACCTTGAGTAAATTATAGAACAGCTTCACAGTACCAGAACCTTTAAGCCATCCGGCGGTACTGTGAGGATAGTTTAGATCTAGGTGCGTCCTCCCACCGAGTCACCAGGCCCTTCTGAGAGACCAGCCTTCATCCTGGCTCTCTCCAGCAAGGGTCCTCCCCTGGATCTCCTCAGCTTGGCTCGGTTTCTTCCATTCAGGCAAGACAGCCTAAGGACCACCTCAGGAGTAGTAGGCCCCAGACAGGCTTCTGGGTCTATTTGCAGAGCTATCAGCAATGTAGCCTCAGGCCTGGAGGGCCACAAGGTGAGAACTGACTAGAGCACATGGCCTCTTTTCAATAAATACCCCTTCCCAGAATGCACAGCGGCCAGGAACCTCCTAATGGGATGTTTCCGGAAAAAGAATATTCATTACAGCTCAACCTAGTTGTTATTTTCACACTGTCCTGTGGTACCAGTGACACCTACTGGCAACAGTGGGAAATGCACAACACAGTCAAGTTTAGAACATAACCAATAAACTATGTACAATCAATCTGAGCTGTTTACAGCTCAGCCAAAAAACAAAATTTATACTATAGCCCCATTTTTGGGAACAGGGGGCTACATTAATGTGAATCTTCTACCCCTACAATGGTATGTGCTATTATATTCTTCAGTTCACTCAATAAAAATTTATGAAACAAAAAAAAACTACAGCGGGCGGTTGGTAGTTAATATTCGTATATTCAAACCTTACTTTATTTGTGTTGGGTACATTCAAGGCATGTATTGTTTGTGCAGTGCCTATATTTTATTTTCCCACTAGCAATGATTACCCAATAGTCCATAGTGTGCTTGAATTTGTTCTTAATGTAACTTTTTAATTTTGATACCCATGTTGTGTTTGTAGGGTGCCTTGACTGTCCTATGTGCCTTCTCTTTTTCTGTATTGTTAAAACCTTTACTAAAAATACAATTATAAAATAAAAATAAAAACATTAAATGTAAGGAATAAACAGAACAGTTATTTTGAAAGATGCTGAAGTAGTTAATAATAATTTGGAACCACTGATCAATATGAGGATATGTGTTGCCTGTCTATAAAATTTCCAAAAAGCCCCATTGGGTCTACTGCTAAAAGCTGGAAATTTGTAGTTACCTGTAAAATTCATTTCTTGGAGTACATTACAGGACACAAAGCCAGCTATAAATCGTGACTAACTGATGGTCAGCAAAATTAACAGGCCCACACTTGAAGCCCTACCACTGCGCACCTAGGAAATATTAGAGATTTGATTAAAGCTGCCACTCTAAATAAATCAAAATGAAGACTGTATTTTACCCCCTACCTAAAATGTAAAAGTAAATAGTGGCATTGATATTGGAATATGACAATTAATACTGTAACATAAACAAACATCAATTAAATAACACCCTGTGACACCATGTACAAGTCACTATGAACATTAGTGACAAAATTGACACAAATTCCATAAAATAATCCGAATTTTTACTCCGTGACTTTTTTTTGAATTTTGACTCTGTGAAAGCGCCTTCGCTCCCCTTAAGAAACGCACTCACCGGCTTTAGGTGCCTTGCACTCTCATGCTCGGCATATAAACTTTTACCCTCAAAAGGTTAAATCATCCCACCAATATCCAACTGTGCCTACGGAAAAAGATCTCTCCACATGAAAATAAAATAAGTGCTCCAATAGTGTGATAACGTTTAAAACAATTTAGTGAATAAAAGCAAATCTCCAACTATTGCACTCACATAGATCCAAATAAAGTAAGCATAAAAACAATCCTCCTGTTTGAAGTCAGATGTCACAGCTGGTTGCCGTACAGCCACGCCTAAACGCGTTTCGTCATCACCAATTAATGGGATTGGCTGTACGGCATGGCAACCCTTTCCTTTATAGTCCTCACGTTCATTGCTGGCGGAAGTATTTTTACTGCGTATGCACAGAAATATATATAAGTGAACCTGTATACCTTATATTCAATACCTATCACTCTAAAACCCATAAAATATTTTTTTTTCTCTCTCAGAGCAAATTGGAAGAAGTTCAAAAATTAAAGGTCCAGCTCAATGTTCAAGCCTCTAGGAAAAATAATATAATAGAAAAATCCACCTGGTTTCTCTTTGGGATAAATCACGTACACGATTTGAGCCCCTCCGTGATGAAAAAAAACCACAATCTATCCTGCAAAACTGCAACAATGTGGGATCTTTGTGCTTTTCCTTTAAAATGGAGAGAGACACTGTGGTGTCTTAAGCCCTTTTGTATACTACGCAACAAGGGGTAATTACCAACAAAATTATAATTCTCATTCTATTAACCAACAATGGCACCAATATCCCCCCAAATCAATTTCAATTGGACCCGAGAGTCCAAATATAAACACAAAATAGGTATCAACCTCTTGCCTATGATGAGTATAATGATAATCAACAGCAGGATACTTTAGAACAGCAAGGGAATGGAGGGAGGGGAGGGAGAACACGAAGAAGAAATACCTACCAAGTGAACAACAGAGGGGGAAGAAGGAATGGTTCACCTTACTTCCCAAACAGGGATATAGTACCTTGTCAAAGAGAAGGAGAGGGTAAAGGGCAGGTAGACGCAAACAATCAAAGAAAGAGAAGGAGGGACACTTAAATACAGGAGTTTATAATCTAAGTGAGGTTGAACTCAACCAAAAAGAGTTGAACAAACTAAATTTGGGTTTAAAATGTGCACCAAAGAAAGCAATAATTTTGAGGTACAGTCAGGTCCATAAATATTGGAATTTCAACACAATTCTAATCTTTTTTGCTCTATACACCACCACAATGGATTTAAAATGAAACGAACAAGATGTGCTTTAATTGCAGACTTTCAGCTTTAATTTGAGGGTATTTACATCCAAATCAGGTGAACGGTGTAGGAATTACAACAGTTTGTATTTGTGCCTCCCACTTTTTAAGGGGCCAAAAGTAATGAGACAATTGGCTGCTCGGCTGTTCCATGGCCAGGTGTGTATTATTCCCTCATTATCTCATTTACAAGGAGCAGATAAAAGGTCCAGAGTTCATTTCAAGTGTGCTATTTGCATTTGGAATCTGTTGCTGTCGCTGCTGAACTCTTAATAAGATCCAAAGAGCTGTCACTATCAGTGAAGCAAGCCATCATTAAGCTGAAAAAACAAACCCATCAGAGAAATAGAAAAAACATTAGGGGTGCCAAATCAACTGTTTGGAACATCCTTTAAAAGAAAGAACGCACCAGTGAGCTCAGCAACACCAAAAGACCCAGAAGACCAGACACCTGTGGTGGATGACCGAAGAATTCTTTCCCTGGTGAAAAAAACACCCTTCACAACAGTTAGCCAGATCAAGAACACTCTCCAGGAGGTAGGTGTATGTGTGTCAAAGTCAACAATCAAGAGAAGACCACCAGAGTGAATACAGAGGGTTCACCACAAGATGTAAACCATTGGTGAGCCTCAAAAACAGGAAGGCCAGATTAGAGTTTGCCAAACAACATCTAAAAAAGCCTTCACAGTTCTGGAACAACATCCTATGGACAGATGAGACCAAGATCAACTTGTACCAGAGTGATGGGAAGAAAAGAGTATGGAGAAGGAAAGGAACTGCTCATGATCCAAAACATACCACTTCATCAGCGAAGCATGGTGGTGGTAGTGTCATGGAGTGGGCATGTAAGGCTGCCAATGGAATTGGTTCTCTTGTATTTATTGATGATGTGACTGCTGACAAAAGCAGCAGGATGAATTCTGAAGTGTTTCGGGCAATATTATCTGCTCATATTCAGTAAAATGCTTCAGAACTCATTGGACGGCGCTTCACAGTGCAGATGGACAATGACCCGAAGCATACTGCAAAAGCAACCAAAGAGTTTTTTAAGGGAAAGAAGTGGAATGTTATGCAATGGCCAAGTCAATTACCTGACCTGAATCCGATTGAGGATGCATTTCACTTGCTGAAGACAAAACTGAAGGGAAAATGCCCCAAAAACAAGCAGGAACTGAAGACAGTTGCAGTAGAGGCCTGGCAGAGCATCACCAGGGATGAAACCCAGCGTCTGGTGATGTGTATGCGTTGCAGACTTCAGGCTGTAATTGACTGCAAAGGATTTGCAACCAAGTGTTAAAAAGTGAAAGTTTGATGGATGATTGTTAATCTGTCCCATTACTTTTGGTCCCTTAAAAAGTGGGAGGCACATATAAAAACTGTTGTAATTCCTACACCGTTCACCTGATTTGGATGTAAATACCCTCAAACTAAAGCTGAAAGTCTGCAGTTAAACCACATCTTGTTTGTTTCATTTCAAATCCATTGTGGTGATGTATAGAGCCAAAAAGATTAGATTTGTGTCGATGTCCCAATATTAATGGACCTGACTGACGCACCTTGAACATGAAAAAATATTTCCTTAGTCATCCAGCAGGCTTTTCTAATAGAGTAAAGGGATGGTGAACCCGTGCAATGAACATAAAGACTTAATTGATATAGTTTGGAACTGCTGCCTCCCAACAAGCGGTCACCCTAAAATGGGGACAGCTGAGATAAATTAAAAATGGTAGAAGGGTTTGGCGCTGTTCCTATTTAGTTTCCTACCTTCATATAGGTTACTAGATTAAAATAGGTGTACCGTGCATATACAATATGGATTCCCAAGTATACCGTGCATGAGTCAATTAAATATTCTGCTGCAATATTATGCAGTCATAGGTGATACATAGACCTATCTTAAATGCTTACATATGTAATATTGCTAAGGGGGGAAGAAAGGGGGGGGGGAGGGGGGAGGGGGGGGGAGAGGAGAGTGAGATAGGGAAGTGGGGAGGGGGTGTGGGAAGTCTGTTCCTAAGGAAAATTACAATAACAAGATAAAGTGCAAATGTGCTGGTGCAATCCAAAAGGCAACAGTGACAAGATAAGGTGCAAACGTGCTTCAAATTTCTTTAGTAAGTCTCTTGTGCCATATTCTTGTGCTGTGGTGATAATCCTTCACTTATAATACCTCTTTCAGAGCAAAGAGATATTGTAAGTGAAGGATTATCACCACAGCACAAGAATATGGCACAAGAGACGTACTAAAGAAATTTGAAGCACGTTTGCACCTTATCTTGTCACTGTTGCCTTTTGGATTGCACCAGCACATTTGCACTTTATCTTGTTATTGTAATTTTCCTTAGGAACAGACTTCCCACACCCCCTCCCCACTTCCCTATCTCACTCTCCTCTCCCCCCCCCCCTTTCTTCCCCCCTTAGCAATATTACATATGTAAGCATTTAAGATAGGTCTATGTATCACCTATGATTGCATAATATTGCAGCAGAATATTTAATTGACTCATGCACGGTATACTTGGGAATCCATATTGTATATGCACGGTACACCTATTTTAATCTAGTAACCTATATGGAGGTAGAAAACTAAATAGGAACAGCGCCAAACCCTTCTACCATTTTTAATTTTTCTAATAGAGTAATCACCAATGAGAATAGAGTAGACAGTGGTCTGTGTTAAACAAATCAATTTTTAACCCCCAGAACTCAAATAATCACTATATTGAGGTATTTAAAAATATGGTACTAAAAGATATTGAAGAATTGACTCCTAAAAAAAGAGAGTTACATAGTTACATAGTAAGTGAGGTTGAAAAAAGACACAAGTCCATCAAGTCCAACCCATGTGTGTGATTATATGTCAGTATTACATTGTATATCCCTGTATGTTGTGGTCGTTCAGGTGCTTATCTAATAGTTTCTTGAAACTATCGATGCTCCCCGCTGAGACCACCGCCTGTGGAAGGGAATTCCACATCCTTGCCACTCTTACAGTAAATAACCCTCTACGTAGTTTAAGGCTAAACCTCTTTTCTTCTAATTTTAATGAATGGCCACAAGTCTTGTTAAATTCCCTTCTGCAAAAAAGTTTTATCCCTATTGTGGGGTCACCAGTATGATATTTGTATATTGAAATCTATCCCCTCTCAAGCGCCTCTTCTCCAGAGAGAATAAGTTCAGTGCTCACAACTTTTCCTCATAACTAATATCCTCCAGACCCTTTATTAGCTTTGTTGCCCTTCTTTGTACTCGCTCCGTTTCCAGTACATCCTTCCTGAGGACTGGTGCTCAGAACTGAACAGCATACTCTAGGTGCGGCCGGACCAGAGTCTTGTAGAGTGGGAGAATTATCATTTTATCTCTGGAGTTGATCCAATTTTTAATGCATGCCAATATTCTGTTTGCTTTGTTAGCAGCAGCTTGGCATTGCATGCCATTGCTGAGCCTATCATCTACTAGGATCCCTAGGTCCCTTTCCATCCTAGAGGTTCTCCCTCCAGTGTATAGATTGCATTCATATTTTTGCCACCCAAATGCATTATTTTACATTTTTCTACATTTTCTACATTGAACCCCATTTGCCATGTAGTTGCCCACCCCATTAATTTGTTCAGATCTTTTTGCAAGTTTTCCACATCCTGCTGAGAAGTTATTGCCCTGCATAGCTTAGTATCGTCTTCAAATAGAGATTGAACTATTTAGCCCATCCTCCAGGTCGTTTATAAACAAATTAAATAGGATTGGTCCCAGCACAGAACCCTGGGGGACTCCACTACCCACCCCTGACCATTCTGAGTACTCACCATTTATCACCACCCTCTAAACTCGCCCTTGTAGCCAGTTTTCAATCCATATACTCACCCTATGGTCCATGCCAACAGACCTTATTTTGTACAGTAAAGGTTTATGGGGAACTGTGTCAAATGCTTTTGCAAAATCCAGATACACCACGTCTACAGGCTTTTGTTTATCTAGATGGCAACTCACCTCCTTATAGAAGGTTAATAGATTGGTTTGGCAAGAATGATTCTTCATGAATCCATGCTGATTACTGCTAATGATACCATTTTCATTACTAAAATCTTGTATATAGACCCTTATCATCCCCTCCAAGTGTTTACATATTATTGATGTTAGGCTAACTGGTCTGTAATTCCCAGGGATGTATTTTAGGACCTTTTTAAATATTGGTGCTACATTGGTTTTTCTCCAATCAGCTGGTACCATTCTAGTCAGTAGACTGTCAGTAAAAATTAGGAACAATGGTCTGGAAATTACTTGACAGAGTTCCCCAAGTACCCTCGGGTGCAAGCCATCTGGTCCTGGTGATTTATTAATATTATGTTTCCCAAGTCTAATTTTAATTCTGTCCTCTGTTAACCATGGAGGTACTTCCTGTGTTGTGTCATGAGGATAAACACTGCAGTTTTGGTTACTGAAGCCCTCCCCGACTCCCTCGTGAAGACTGAGGAGAAGAATAACTTCAATACCTTCACCATCTCCCCATCCTTTGTAACCAGGTGTCCTTCCTCATTCTTTATGGGGCCAATATGGTCTGTCCTCCCTTTTTTACTATTTACATACTTAAAGAGTTTCTTGGGATTTTTTTTGCTCTCCTCCGCTATGTGTATTTCATGTTCTATCTTAGCTGTCCTTATTGCACACTTACATTTCTTGTTGAATTCTTTATAAAGTCTGAATGCTGATGATGATCCCTCAGCCTTGTAGTTTTTAAAGGCCTTCTCCTTTGCTTTTATATGCATTTTTACATTGGAGTTAAGCCATCCAGGACTTTTGTTCACTCTTAAATTTATTACCCATTGGGATGCATTGGCTAATGGCCTTATTTAATATGCTTTTAAAGCAAACCCATCTCTTTTCCGTGTTCTTTGTTCCTAAGATTTTATCCCAATTTATGCCTTCTAGCAAGGCTCGTAGTTTAGGGAAGTTGGCTCTTTTGAAATTCAGTGTCTTTGTATTCCCCTTATGTTTCCTATTTGTGTGTTGCTGCTAATCCAAATTGTGATAGGAGATCTGTCTCTCCTTCCTCCCTCAGGTTAGGGGGCCTATAGCATACTTCCAGTACTATTTTCTCCTTAGCTTCATCCCTTTGGAGCTCTACCCATAAGGATTCCACCTCCTCCATAGCTCCCTTAGTGATGGCATCTCTCACATTCACTTGTACATTATTATTGATATATAGGCATACCCCTCCCCCTTTTTCACCCTCTCTATCCTTGCGATACAGGGCATACCCTTGAATGTTTGCCAGCCAGTCATGAGAGCTGTTGAACCAGGTCTCTGAAATTCCCACAAAATCCAAATCCTCCTCGTAAAACAGTATCTCTAGTTCACCCATCTTGTCCGCCAGGCTCCTGGCATTGGTGAACATGCCATGTAGTTTAGATCGGTTGCATATTATCCTCTTATTGGGTGTTCCGAGATTGCAACTAGGACTTGCTACTATACTTACCTTAGGTTTATGTGCTTTGGTCAACCTACCACTAATGCCCCCAATACTACCCTCTGGTATATGTTCCGCGTTGACTATCTCTACCTCTGGACACTCCCCCCCATCACCTAGTTTAAAAACCCCTCTAATTTGTTTGGCCATCTTCATTCCCAGCTGATCTGCACCCTCCTCATTTAGGTGCAGTCCGTCCCTTCTATAGTACCGGTTATCGACTGAGAAGTCGGCCCAGTCCTCCAGGAACCCAATCCAGATTATATTAAAGAGTGGATTAAGTCATTAGAAGACAGGAAAAACATAGTCATCAGACCAGCGGACAAAGGGGGTGGGGTAAAGGTGTTGGATAAATCCTTCTACCACAACCAATTATTGGAATTATTGGGAGATCGCAAAATTGCAAAGAAAAAAGATATCTTAACCCTAGTGCTTGTAGAATTCCGGTAATCTATACGTTACCTAAAATTCATAAGAATTTACAACAACCACCTGCACGACCAATCGTGAATGGAATTGGGTCAGTAACAGCAAGACTAGGAGAGTGTCTGGATAGGTTTCTCCAACCAAGTGTAAAAACAACAAGAGCATATCTAAGAGATACAACAGACCTTCTGCAGTTGCTGGATGAGGTTAATCCTGCTTCTACAGCAAAGAGGGCAGACACATTAAGGAGAGATATCAATGCTGCTCACCCCAATATGGACAAGAAAAATGGAAAAAAGTCCCCCAAGCGGGGTTTTTAGGCAGCTAGCTATAGATATGAGCAAGGCATTAAGTAAAATATTAAAATTCTTTATTGAAGGGTAATGAATAAATGTAACAACATATAAATATAAATTGGGAGCTCAAGTGGGAAAATACCCATACCAAATACATATAATAGCAAACATAGGTTATACACAGCATGTGGTAAGGCTATTGCATAACAATGTTGACGCATTTCAACCCATGAATTTTGGGGTCTCTTCAGAGGATGAGTTTGCTACAGAAAAAAGAAAAATTTATAATAGTATGTCCAGCTTATTTAAAAGAATTACAGCATAGGCAAGTTTGTTTAGCAACATGTTTAGTAACACTTTGCACATAATTACCACTGAGTTTGGATGTACCCCTTGATCAGAGCCTCCCCACATAGCAGCCCGACCATCCAGTGTGCCCGCACGTAGCAGCACCCCGGAAGAAGGGGGAACAGGAATCCACTTGATATGGCTTGCAAGGAGTCACACGTATAATTGCCCCCCCACCAACACGCCACTGGGGGGTGGGGCCAGAACCTACGAAAATTGTATGTGTGATAAGTGAATTTGAATTTGTTTTAAACAGCAAAAAAAAAAAAAAAACCAACACAAAACAAATGAGTGTATGTGTGATGTGTGAATTTGAGGAAAAAGTGCATGATATTGCCAAGTATCTAAGTCTATGTGAAAAAAGGAATGTGCATGAAAATGATGCGAGTGAGTGTTTTAAACAGCAAAAAAAAAAAAAAATAATAATAATAAAAAAAAATAAATAAATGAAAACCAACACAAAACAAATGAGTGTATGTGTGATGTTAACAACACTCACTCGCATCATTTTCATGCACATTCCTTTTTTCACATAGACTTAGATACTTGCCAATATCATGCACTTTTTATTTAAATGCACACATCACACATACACTCATTTGTTTTGTGTTGGTTTTCATTTATTTGTTTTTTTTTTATTATTATTTTTTTTTTTTTTTTTTTTTTGCTGTTTAAAACACTCACTCGCGTCATTTTCATGCACATTCCTTTTTTCACATAGACTTAGATACTTGGCAATATCATGCACTTTTTCCTCAAATTCACACATCACACATACACTCATTTGTTTTGTGTTGGTTTTTTTTTTTTTTTTTTTGCTGTTTAAAACACTCACTCGCATCATTTTCATGCACATTCCTTTTTTCATATATATTTTACATGTCATTATTCACTGTGCACATCCCTCACTTCTCTTCCTATCACTGCCATTGTCAGCATTTAAAGACAAGGTCATCCCTGACATATTTTATATTAGTTATACCAATATAGTCACTTTACTCATTTTACTATCCTTCACATGATCAATTCAAGCTGTAATAGATTATTACAACACTTTCTGACCGCCCAACAGTTAAATCTAACCACTAACCTATATGGGTATATTCATGAGCTAACGCTCTGACAATTTTCGTAGGTTCCGGCCCCACCCCCCAATGGCGTGTTGGTGGGGGGGCAATTATACGTGTGACTCCTTGCAAGCCATATCAAGTGGATTCCTGTTCCCCCTTCTTCCGGGGTGCTGCTACATGCGGGCACACTGGATGGTCGAGCTGCTATGTGGGGAGGCTCTGATCAAGGGGTACATCCAAACTCAGTGGTAATTATGTGCAAAGTGTTACTAAACATGTTGCTAAACAAACTTGCCTATGCTGTAATTCTTTTAAATAAGCTGGACATACTATTATAAATTTTTCTTTTTTCTGTAGCAAACTCATCCTCTGAAGAGACCCCAAAATTCACGGGACGAAACGCGTCAGGATTGTTATGCAATAGCCTTATCACATGCTGTGTATAACCTATGTTTGCTATTATATGTATTTGGTATGGGTATTTTCCCACTTGAGCTCCCAATTTATATTTATATGTTGTTACATTTATTCATTACCCTTCAATAAAGAATTTTAATATTTTACTAAATGCCTTGCTCATATCTATAGCTAGCTGCCTAAAAACCCCGCTTGGGGGACTTTTTTCCATTTTTCTTGTCCATATTGGGGTGAGCAGCATTGATATCTCTCCTTAATGTGTCTGCCCTCTTTGCTATACAAATTCGGGTGGTTAAACACCCCTTCCCCCATTTGACACATGGGAGTTAGACATGAGCTGTGCACTGTCTGTTCTCCTGTATATATCCCTCTGTGTTAATCCTAGATACCACATTAGATTGCATCCATATATTTTCCAAAAATGTGTTAAATCGCATATTAGGATTATAAGTAGACTCTCATTAAGGGGACTAAATCGGAATTATATTTCTCCCCTTGAGCTCACTAAATCAGTTAAGCTCTTGTATTGTGAGTCTGTATTATTATTATATTCAATCAAGTCTATAATTCATAGCCTCGTTCGTGGTTGCGAATAGTGTAAAATCGCATCGCAACCGTGAGCAATGAGGGATCCATTGGATCCGATGCAAATTCCCTATTTGGGTTGTTATACATTTACTGTTTTGTGTATATTTAAATGTTGAAATTATGTTGCCATCTCTGGGTTGTTTTGGTTTTTACATATTTTTTACATATTTTTAGGAATATTGTTAGAATTGTCAGTGCACAGTTTCCAATGTTTACTTTGTATGATCAATAAGCAACTATGTAGAAAACTTTTGTCATTTGTTATTTTTCACAAATTGCATATGTGAGCTCGTTTGTGTGCTTCTCGATTGGCGCCTCCCCGCTTGCAGCTTGGACCATCGGATCCCTGTGATGCCTACATGATCGCATGCTCCCCGGGTCGGGGCTCATGTTCCCTGATGTGTCTTCCCGGCAGGGTGGGGAGCTCAGTTACCTGCGCTCCCCTTGTCTCTCCCCTTGGATGGCCGGATTCCCGGATCGGCCGCCCATGGGCGTGATTACCCTGCCGGCGGCATCCCCCATCACCTTCGGACGTTGCGTGCGTTGTGCGCACACGTGCGGGTCGCGTGTGCGTGCGGCCTCATGATGTCACGTATTTTACGGCGAAGGTGACGACAGATGTCGGGGCTTCGCCTTGATGGACGCCGAGGGAGCCACACGAGGCCTGCCAATGGTGGCCACAGCCTCCCTCTACACTCCGGGGTTAAGGGGCGGAAGAAATGATACCTGTTGTTAATTTCAGTACTAATTAAGGACACTATTTAATGAGGGTGGATTTGGGTGTGATCCCTCCACTTCCTCCTTGGACGGCCAGACTCTTTTCCTCAACAGTAGGAGTAAGTAAGAACTTATGATACATCTGATTATCAATGCTTTGTCAGACCCCATAGAATAATATTTTACTTATATTTAATTTTGATTTATGTGCACACCAGCTCTGGATGCCGTAGACTTAGATACTTGGCAATATCATGCACTTTTTCCTCAAATTCACACATCACACATACACTCATTTGTTTTGTGTTGGTTTTTATTTATTTATTTATTTTTTATTATTATTTATTTATTTATTTATTTATTTATTTATTTATTTATTTTTTTGCTGTTTAAAACACTCACTCGCATCATTTTCATGCACATTCCTTTTTTCACATAGACTTAGATACTTGGCAATATCATGCACTTTTTCCTCAAATTCACACATCACACATACACTCATTTGTTTTGTGTTGGTTTTTTTTTTTTTTGCTGTTTAAAACACTCACTCGCATCATTTTCATGCACATTCCTTTTTTCACATATATTTTACATGTCATTATTCACTGTGCACATCCCTCACTTCTCTTCCTATCACTGCCATTGTCAGCATTTAAAGACAAGGTCATCCCTGACATATTTTATATTAGTTATACCAATATAGTCACTTTACTCATTTTACTATCCTTCACATGATCAATTCAAGCTGTAATAGATTATTACAATACTTTCTGACCGCCTAACAGTTAAATCTAACCACTAACCTATATGGGTATATTCATGAGCTAACGCTCTGACAATTTTCGTAGGTTCCGGCCCCACCCCCCAGTGGCGTGTTGGTGGGGGGGCAATTATACGTGTGACTCCTTGCAAGCCATATCAAGTGGATTCCTGTTCCCCCTTCTTCCGGGGTGCTGCTACGTGCGGGCACACTGGATGGTCGGGCTGCTATGTGGGGAGGCTCTGATCAAGGGGTACATCCAAACTCAGTGGTAATTATGTGCAAAGTGTTACTAAACATGTTGCTAAACAAACTTGCCTATGCTGTAATTCTTTTAAATAAGCTGGACATACTATTATAAATTTTTCTTTTTTCTGTAGCAAACTCATCCTCTGAAGAGACCCCAAAATTCACGGGTCGAAACGCGTCAGGTTTGTTATGCAATAGCCTTATCACATGCTGTGTATAACCTATGTTTGCTATTATATGTATTTGGTATGGGTATTTTCCCACTTGAGCTCCCAATTTATATTTATATGTTGTTACATTTATTCATTACCCTTCAAAAAAGAATTTTAATATTTTACTTAATGCCTATGTTGTTACATTTATTCATTACCCTTCAATAAAGAATTTTAATATTTTACTTAATGCCTTGCTCATATCTATAGCTAGCTGCCTAAAAACCCCGCTTGGGGGACTTTTTTCCATTTTTCTTGTCCATATTGGGGTGAGCTTCTACGACCTAGTAACTAGTAACTGCGGATTTATCCTCTTTGTATACTATCATCCAACACGATGATGCGCTATTAGCACTAAACTGGGCCCTGAGTAAAAGGGATGACATCCCACATATGCAAAAATGTTTACATTTTGTATTTCACATAATTATTTTTGGTATCATAGGCAGTTCTTCTCCCAGCGGGTTGGGGTAGCTATGGGAGTAAAATTTGTTCCCAACTTAGTCAATCTGTTTATGGCTGAATGAGAGGACAGACATGTCTTTAAGGGCTCTTTGACATGGACGTGTCCGTGTACGGAGTCCGCTCGGCTAAGCGGGGGATCACTCTGTCGATCCCCGCTGAGCAGGCAGATGACAGGTCTTTTGCAGGGATGGACCTGTCAGAGCGCTGCTCTCCCCTATGGGGTATCGGATGAAGATGAACCGTAGAGTCCATCATCACCCGATCCGCAGTAGGTTTTTCCTCCGTCACACTTTTTTGGATCGGAGCGGGGTGGATGTCAGCGGACATGTCACCGCTGACATCCGATGCTCCATTAAGGTCTATGGAGCGTTCGTTCAGGTCCGCCTAAAAAACTGACAGGGGGACCTGAACGGATCGTCCGTGTGAAAGAGGCCTTATAGACATAGACCCCAACTGAAATTCTATCGCAGATTTATAGGTGACATCCTATTTATTTGGGAGGGGTCAGAGGAATCGGCAATGGAATTTCTGGTACATTTGAACAATAATGATACCAATATTGTACTCAATCACCAAATAAGTGATAAAACGGTTAATTTCTTGGATGTTACCATGGAGAAGAATTTAAATGAATTGAGCACCAAGGTCTACTTTAAGCCAACAGACCGGAATAGTTATTTATCTATTAGGAGTGGACATCACCTGAGTTTTCTGACTGGGGGCGTGACCGGATGGAGAGGTGGAGTGAGATGTGAGGAGTGAGGAGAGAAGCTGTGTGTCTCCTCCAGCCCTATGCCTGCCGTACGTCAGCTGTAGCTTTCTCCATACTGAGCCTGGGGATACTAGACGGCATCCAGTCTGTTCCTGGCCGCTCCTACCCGAATGAGTAGAGGGTGGTAGAGGAAATTTCCCAGCCTTTAGCTAACCCACAGAGGATGGAAACGGAGGTCTAAGGAGAGCAGTCATCCCAGCATTAAACAGCTGACTGGAAGCCGTGAGTCATCGCTGAGGCACTCGGAGACGATGGGGAGATAAAGAAAAATCTTTACTCTGACATCACATTACTTTCACTTTGGATGCAGTGATCATATTACTGAACCAGCATGTGCATTTAATATCATACAAGCCAGTTATCCGGATCGTGGGAGTTCCGTCTGTCGCAGCAAAGGTGGTGTGAGTAATTGATCTACATATTGTATATTGCACGCTGTGGACAGCTTATTACTTACTGCATTTGCTTAATACTGGCTTATACTGGTCATATATAAAGTACAGTAAGAAGTAAAGAAGATAAGCAGAGATATGTGGAGCTAAAGACAGTGCTGGACGAAATGTTTGCATATTAGCATACATGTATATGGTGAGCTATAGTGTAACGCAGTATATTTGATGTGCTGGATATTGGATAAATTGGATATATAGGATATTGCTGTCCCCTGTAAATACAAGCACAGAATAAGCTCCCTGTGATTCTTCTTGTTTTTTTTTTTTTTTTTTCATCTACAATCCTCTCATAGACTCTTAAATTTTCCTTGGCCTTTTCTGCAACTGGTTTGAGTGCCTGTGATACTCCTTAAATATCTGGGCTGGACAGCTGGAGGTTGGACATGTCAGCAAGGAGAAGAGGGGATGAGCATCCCAGCCAGGAGAATGTGGGGCCACAGTCTTTGCGGTCGGCAAAAGAAAATAAAGATAGGGGGAGCCAAGCCGCAGCAGCCGCTGCCGCAGCTAAACTGGAAAAATATGCCCATACTCCGGATCATAGCCCAATTAAAGGGGGGCAACAGTCCCAGACCAAAGCACCAACGGACAGGAAAAGTCAAGGCCAAATGGTAACTGCAGTAGCCAAAAATATAGGCGATAAAAGTACAGCTCTGGTAGAAAACATAGTACCAATTTCCTTCACAGCCCCCCCGTTGAGGGAACCCCCACATTAAATGATGTATTACTGGCGGTCAATGTATGCAAGCAGTCATTGGGGGAGTTATGAGAACAAATGTAGGGCATCAAAGAGGAACTGTCGTTGGTACGGCATGATCTCAAAAAAACTGCCGAGAGAATACCTGTTGTGGAGGGGAGAATAAGTTAAATAGAGGATGACCTATATCCAGCAAAACAAGAAGTAACATTTTTTAGAGATCAAATGGGCATGTTTGTTGGAAAATTGGATGAGATGGAAAACAGGCTTCGCAGGGACAAAGTGAGGTTGGTGGGACTCCCGGAAAAGAGTGAGGGGCCTAATCCAATAGAATTCTTGGAAAAATGGTTCATTGAGTTATTTGGAAGAGAAACATTTTCGCAACAGTTTTCGATCGAAAGAGAGCATAGAGTCCTCTTTAAACCCCCACCGTCAGGAGGATACCCCGGACCAATCTTAATGAATATTTTAAATTATAAGGATAAAGTAACTCTGCTGCGTAAGGGGAGGGAGGTGGGGAATATCTTTTATGGCGGAGCTAAGATCTCGATGTACCCTGATTTCTCACCAGACCTGCAGAAGCGCAGAGCGGGATTCACGGAAATTAAGTACAGTCTTCAAAAATTCGAGCTTACCTATGCATTATTATATCCAGCTCAGCTACGAGTGGTAGCTCTGGGAGGGACTCAGTTTTTTTACTCCCCTGAGGGAGCAATAACATGGCTGGAGGACAAAAAGGACCAATTAGCAAGACGTGGAAATACATAGCTCGAAAATGAGTCATATTGAGGTTTAGTGGGAAAAGTAAAATGCATATTGTTTGAAGGGTGGAGGGAGACACACAGTCTAATGAATGTATGGAAAATGTATGAAAATAAAATTTGTTGGGGGATGGGGGGGAGTCACGGGAGTTGGTGAAGAGGAGAGTGGGAGTGCGTTTGTGCCGATCACAAAAAAAGCCCCAAGAGATTACCTAGATAGGTGTAAGGAGGGAGGGGGGAGGGGGAGGGAGAATAGGAGTGGGGAGGGTAGTAAGGTATCACAATGGGTACATATTGAGGTTATGGAGGGGTCAGAAGGAAGATATAATTTTTATAGTTAAATTAAAGAGAAATTACCTCCCGGGTATCAGAGATCACAGATACGTTTAGACAATATTATGAAAATCTGTATAGGTCACAGGGGACTGCGGGAGGAGAGGAACTGGACAATTTTTGGGGGAAAATAGAGATACCTTCCCTAATAGAAGTGGATAAAGAAGGAATGGAAGCCCCAATAACCCTTGAAGAAATACAGTTAGCAGTGACAGAGATGGCCAATCAGAAATCCCCTGGACCAGATGGTCTCCCAGTAGAAACCTATAAATATTATGGGAAAATACTGCTCCCGGAGCTTCTTAAAGTGCTGAACTGGGCGGAGGTGGAGGGGAAACTGCCCACTTCTATGACTGAAGCAACGATAATAGTTTTGCATAAAGAAGGGAAGGACCCGTTGGAAACTACTTCCTATAGGCCCATTTCCCTACTCTGTTTGGATGCTAAGATACTGGCTAAAATAATGACATCTAGGTTAAATAAGGTAATATCCAAACTGATACAACCAGATCAAACAGGGTTCATCCCTAGTAGATCAACTTGCATGAATATTAGGAGAGTATTCCTTAATTTACAGATACCAACAGATAACACTGGAGAAAGAGCAGTAATGTCACTAGATGTGGTTAAGGCTTTTGATAGCCTAGAATGGGAATATATATGGCGAGTACTGGAAGAATTTGGTTTTGGCCCCTCGTTTATTAGGTGGATAAAAATACTATATAGTGCACCTAGCGCAAAAATCGGAGTTAACAATGATTACTCAGATAAGATCCAATTGGAGAGGGGGACAAGACAGGGGTGCCCACTGTCACCGCTGCTTTTTGCTCTGGCAATGGAGCCTTTGGCTATTGCAATAAGATCAAACACAAACATGGCTGGGTTCATGAGAACAATAGGGGAGGAGAGAATCGCATTATTTGCAGATGATGTTTTCCTCTTCCTAGGAGACACAGAGCAATCATTAAAGCAGGCGATGTGTATTTTTAGAGATTTTGGAAGACTCTCTGGTTTAGTTATAAACTGGGAAAAATCAGCACTCATGCCAGTGGACCCCATTGGGAACCAAATATCTTCCGGTAGTCCCCAAGTGGAAGTAGTTGAAACAATGAAATATCTGGAAATATATATATCTAGAGACCCAAATAAATTTATAGATAACAACATAGTCCCCCTTTTGACTAAATTTAAAAGTAAAATAGAAATCTGGCAGCAACTTCCTTTATCGGTCGCAGGGAGATGCAATCTGATTAAAATGGTGTGGTTGCCACAATTATTGTATGTATTGCATAATTCCCCGACTTGGATACATAAGAAATGGTTTAAAAAAATAGATTCTCTATTTAGTGGTTTAATATGGAAAGGTGGCCAACCCAGGATAAGTCTGCAAACCCTACAGCTATCAACAAGGGAGGGGGGCATGGCAGTACCGCACCCAAGAAGTTACTTTTTGGCAGCCCAACTGCAACATTTAAAAGGGAATAGAGAACCAGAAGGAGGTATAAATAGGGAATTAATGATATTAGGGAGTCCGCATAAATCAATAGTGGAGGTATTGGAGGCTAATTCCTTTCTTAGTAAAACTCCCACAGTAGGACTAGCCATAAAAATATGCAAAGCAGTTAAATCACTTAGGGGACAAGGTGGGGTGACAGAACAAACTCCCCTCTGGGAGAATAAAAATCTGCGGGAACTGGAGAAGATAGGGAGGATTAAAGAATAGGAAAGGAAAGGAATAGGTAGGTTGGTCCAGCTGTACGAGGGAAGAATGTTAAAAACATTCACTGCATTGAGAGAGGAATATGATATACCTAAGCATACATTCTATAAATACTTACAAATCAGACATGCTTTAAATGCCCAGTTTGAGGAACAAGGCCCGGTCTGGTGGAATACCCCTTTGTATCAAAAAATCGCTGGCCCTGGAAAGAGTAAGGGATTTATATCTGACATATATTTAGATTTATGTGGAGGAAGTATTGAGAGCCCAGAAGAGCAGGCCCGGACTGGAACAAAAAATAGGCCCGGGCATTTTAGACTGAGCAGCCCGGGGGGGGGGGGGGTGCGGCGGCGGCGCTTCGTGGTGGCGGTTGATGATGGGATGTGGGGTTCCAGCACCTTGTACCTCTGGACCCCTTTACATCACACAGCACCCTGCACCTCTGGACCCCTTCACATTACACAGCACCTTGTACCTCTGGACCCCTTTACATTACACAGCACGTTGTACCTCTGGACCCCTTTACATTACACAGCCCCCCACAGCTCTGGACCCCTGTTTGTTACACAGACACCCCCCTAACAGTTCTGGACCCCCTGCATGTTGCACAGACAGTGCAGACCCCCTCCCTACAGTGCAGACCCCCTCCCTACAGTGCAGACCCCCTGCATATGATACAGACCCCCTCCCTACAGACCCCCTCCCTACAATACAGACCCCCTCCCTACAATACAGACCCCCTCCTTACAGTGCAGACCCCCTCCCTACAGTGCAGACCCCCCTCATACAATGCAGACCCCCTCCCTACAGTGCAGACCCCCTTCTACAGTGCAGACCCCCTCCGTACAATACAGACCCCCTCCCTACAGTGCAGACCCCCTCCCAACAATACAGACCCCCCCACTACAATACAGACCCCCAGCCCCTACAATACAGACCTCCTTCCTACAATACAGACCCCCAGCCTCTACAATACAGAACCACCCCTACAATACAGACCCCCCTACAATACAGAACACCCCTACAATACAGAACCCCCTACAATACAGAGCCCCCCTTCAGACCCACAATGTACCTCAGATCAGCGCGGGACTGCATGTCGGGTCGTCCCCTCCCCCTGTGTAGACATGAAGGAGGAAGGGGAGGCGGGGATTGTTACGGTCCCCTGATGTTCCGACGGGTGCGTGTCACTCGAGTGCGGCTCTGAGGCTCGCACGCACCCACCCCCACTACACAGCACAACAACAAGTTCACAAAGCAGCTGTCACTGGCGCCCCCCACTTAGTACGCCACTGGCGGAACATCAGCGGCCGGTGTTAGAACACCGGTCCTGCTTGTCAGAACCCGCGGCCGACTTTGCATGTCCCAGACATGCAGCCCAGCGGCCCGGCGGCCCACCGGGCAAATGCCCTATGGCCAGTCCGGCCTGCTTAAGAGTAGGGGGAAATGGGAGGATGATCTAGGGGCAATATCGGATGGCCAATGGAGGAAGGCATTAGAGAGAGGACACTTAGTGTCAGTCTCGCCCGCACAGAAGGTTTTATTTTTGATGCTGGTTCACAGGACATACTATACACCTAAGAGAATGTTTGAGTTTGGATGGAGAGTAGATTCGGAGTGCCCTAGATGTCAGAGCACAGGGGATTTGCTGCATATGATATGGAGGTGCCCTAAGTTGTTTCGCTATTGGTCAGAGATCCTTGAAACAATAAACACGATATAAAGGTCTAGATTGGAGATGGATCCCAGACTCTGCATCTTGGGCTTGGGAGAGGGAATAGATGGTATGCCCGGTGTAACTAAAGCAGTTCTGAGGTGTCTTTTTCAAGCAAGAAAATTAATAGCACAAAGATGGCAAGCAAAAAAACCCCCAACGGTAAGAGAATGGGTCAGCATAGTAACAGAGATGATATGGAGAGAGAAAACAGTGTATACAAGGAGAAGAAATACTAAGGAATTTAAAAAAATGTGGAAGCCCTGGTTGGAGAAGATGGGATATCCTATGTAAAGCATTAAAAGAAAGGCTACGGAAGGCTCTGTGGAAATTAATATACAGGAGTAGGAGAAAGTATGACCCAGAATATAGGTAAGGGGGGGAGGGAAGGGATAAAAGGGAGTAGCAAATAAAATAGTGGGTTAAAGGGGTAAATACTGTGAAATGTTCTCAAATGTATACTGTATTATTTGTATTGTGGCTATTTTTGATATTTTTATAAATTACAAATTGTAACTCAAGAAAACGAATAAAGATTATTTAATTTAAAAAAAAAAAAGGAGTGGACATCACCCGGCTTGGATAAAAAATACCCCGAAGGGACAGATGCTCAGAGTGAGACGTAGCTGCACTAAACAAAGATTTTTATACACAAGCAAATGTACTTAAAGAAAAATTCGTACAAAAGGGATAGAGAAGGGATGTTTTGGATGAAACAATTAAAGAGGTAGCAAATATACCAAGGAAACAATGCATGATGAAGAAGGAAGCTCAAACATCAACTGACCAACATCAATGGAGTTGTATATCTAACTTCCATTATCAATATAGGAAAATTTAAAGTATTTTTAATAAATACGGGTACATTTTACGTATGGATAGACATTTGTTTTTTTTTTTTACCTGACCAAGCCAAATTTATATATAGAAGAGCCCCAAATTTTGGTGACCAGGTGGTAAGAAAAATCTTGGACCCACCTGGCCAACAAACATTAAAAATTGATTTAAAGGGATTTTATTTATGTAGGAAATGCATGTTGCAGAACTGTTAAAGTCAGCAATAGGGGCATGTCTAGTGTCACTAATGCTGACCACGAAACATTCTCAATAGATGAATTCATCACTTGTAACACTTCACATGCTGTGTATTTGCTGTGGTGCCCATGCGGATTATATTATGTGGGGGGAACTAAAAGACTCCTTAAGATTCGCATTGCTGAACACCTGGCTACTATAAAAAAGGGCTTTAGACACCACAGTGTCTCTCTGCATTTTAAGGAAAAGCACAACCAAGATTATTTGAGTTCTGGGGGTTAAAATTGATTTGTTACGCAGACCACTGTCTACTCTATTCTCATTGGTGATTACTCTATTAGAAGAGCCTGGTGGATGACTAAGGAAATATTTTTTCATGCGTACATATTTATGTGTATCAATATATACCTCAAATGTATTCATTGTTTTCTTTGGGGCACATTTTAAACACAAGTTTAGTATGTTCAACTCTTTTTGGTTGAGTTCAACCTCACTTAGATTATAAATTCCAGTATTTAAGTGTCCCTCCTTCTCTTTCTTTGATTGTTTGCGTCTACCTGCCCTGCACCCTCTCCTTCTCTTTGAAAAGGTACCATATCCCTGTTTGGATAATATGGTGAACCATTCCTTCCTCCCCCTCTGTTGTTCACTGGGTAGGTATTTCTTCTCCGTGTTCCCCCTCCCCTCCCTCCATTCCCTCGCTGTTCTAAAACAGAATCCTGCTGTTGATAATTCTCATTATGCTCATCATAGGCAAGAGGCTGATACCTATTTTGTGTTGGAATTTGGACTCTCAGGTCAGGGAATTGATTTGGGGGGGATATTGGTGCCATTGTTGGTAATTAGATTGGGAATCATAATTTTGTTGGTAATTACCCCTATCTTGTTGGGTAATATAAAAAAGGGCTTTAGACACCACAGTGTCTCTCTGCATTTTAAGGAAAAGCACAACCAAGATCCCACATTGCTGCAGTTTTGTACTATAGATTGTGTTTTTTTCATCATGGAGGGGCTCAAATCGTGTACGTGATTTATCCCTAAGAGAAACCAAGTGGATTTTTCTATTAAAAAGGTATTTTTCCTAGAGGCTTGAACATTGAGCTGGACCTCAATTGCTTTTTTTACTAATTTTAAATTTTTGAACTTTTTCCAATTTGCTTTGAGAGAGTAATAAACTCTTATGGGTTTTATAATGATAGGTATACAAGTTCACGTATTTATATTTCTTATATATATATACATACATATATATTTTTTACTGTAGTTTTAACATATAATGTAGATGTCTTAGATGTGTATCATTGACTAATGATGGGGTTGTGATGGACATTGGAATTGATACATACTATACAATCAAATACATTTTGACATTAGATGGTGTTTTAGATAAATGTCTGTTTAACATCGGAAATGTTGATTATAACACTGTGCGGAACATTATCTGTCCCGCTATGGCCACCTGTAAATGTGCTCTATGGGGGACATTGATAACAATTATGTTATTAGCATGCTGATCTGAAACCAATGTGATATCCCGTAATGTGAATGCGATCAGCATAAAGGTTGGTCTATTGTGATTGCGGGGACACGGGGTGTGCGCAGTAAAAACACTTCCGCCAGTAATGAAAGTGAGGATTATAAAAGGAGAGGGTTGCCGTGTGGTACAGTCTATTCCATGAATAAGTTGTGATGGCGAAACGCGTTGGGCGTGGCTGTACGGCAACCAGCTGTGACATCTGACGTCAACCCGGAAGTGACGATCCGAGTCTGATGAGTCAGTGAGATACAGATCGTACACCGTGGGTCCGCTCTGACCACAATATACCACCACTTGCTGATAATAAGAGGATTGTTTTTATGCTTACTTTATTTGGATCTATGTGACTGCAATAGTTGGAGATTTGCTTTTATCCATTAAATTGTTTTAAACGTTATCACACTATTGGAGCACTTATTTTATTTTCAGGTGGAGAGATCTTTTTCCGTATGCACGGTTGGATATTGGTGGGATGATTTAACCCTAATGCCCCGTACATGCGGTCAGACTTTACGACGGCAAATGTGTGATCGGAGCTTGTTGTTGGATATTCCGACCATGTGTAGGCTGCATCGGACTTTTCCATCGGAATTTCTGTCACGCTAAATTTGAGATCTGGATCTCAAATTTTCCGACCACAAAATCCGTTCTCGTAAATTCCGATCGTGTGTAGTCAATTCCAACGCACAAAATCCCACGCATGCTCTGAATCAAGTACGAGACGGAAGTGCTCGTTCTGGTAAAACTTGTGTTTGTAATGGAGATAGCACATTCATCACGCTGCAAATTTTAAAATCTTTTAACCACTTCACGCCCGTGCTATACCCGAAAGACGGCTGCAGCGTGGACGTCCGTCCTATTTGTGTGAAAAAAAGGACAAAAAATTCACTTGGGTACAGTATTACATGACTGAGTAATTGTCATTCAAAGTGTGAGAGCGCTGAAAGCTGAAAATTGGTCTGGGCAGGAGGGGGGTTTAAGTGCCCAGTAGGCAAGTGGTTAATTCAGCGCATTCTCTTTTTCTTTATAATGCTCGAATAATGAAGTTGTTTTGCGGCTGATATTCACACAGTTCTCACAAACTGATTTCTTTATTATTTCTTGTGATCTCCTGAATAATATTATTTATTTTTTTCGTCAGATCTCCATTATAATGTTAAGAATTTTTGTTTATATTTTATTTTAATTTTTTTTAAATTATTATTATTATATTATTTCTCATTTTGTGTGTCAAGTTACCACAACACCATTATTATCTTGTATTTTTTAACCTCAAGGAGGTTGGTTTGTGTTGGTGTTCCTTGTTAATTTGTATTTTTGAAATGTACCTGCCTACTCACAAACAAACTGTCCTTTTTGAACTAAAACACATAGGCAAGTATTTCATAAAAAAAATAGCCATTTATTCTGGGTCATAACAAAATAAAGAGGAAGGTAACGCTGGAGAAACTGATGAAATTAGCAAAGCCTTTGTACCCCAGGGCACGCATCAACTATTTGCCAGACAAAATTGGTGGCCTGAGGAGTCCATATAATAGTGTACACAATCTAGTCCAAGCCTCCAAGAGGTCAGGAACAGCAGCAGATGACATATCTGTCCCCAGGCTGTGGTCATACCACAGCCTGCATCTTTTGCCAGACCAGAGTGAACCCAGGCCATCACTTTTTTGTCTTCCTTCCATGCTTCCTTCCAGGCTGTGGCTGTGGTGTTGGAGGTGTGGCAGGAGGTGGAGGAGGAGGAGGATGGTCCAACTCACACAGGTGTGTGAACGCACGCTTATAGCGGCGATCGTGAACGTTTTCTGATATGCCTGTTTGCAACCAAGGATCTTGTGAGTAGCGCTATGATGCGCAAGTGATCTCTTTCTCCGCAATACTTCACCATATCATTTTTTCTTTGCCTTTTGGGTCTGATTCGATGGTGGACACTTACAAGTATATGACTCATTTGCTACTCATATTACATCTGCATCAGAGGCATCATACTGCAGCGCTCCAGGAGATTGACTGTCAGCATAGGTGAAGAGATGCTGTTTTCTCTCCAGTGAGATCGCCACCAAAAGCCCTGTGTAGCAGTCTAGCTGATGGCATTTATTTTGGACTATTTACCACTATTATTAATTCCACTGATTCTTTCAACACTTAAATTATATTGTTTTGCACTATTGGTTTGTGTTTAGCACCTATTGCACATTCATTTGGCACATTTAGTAATGGCACAATTAGTAATCCATTAACTAGTAATTGGTTTGTGTTTAGCATATATTGTACGTATTTAGCACTTTATTCATACTTTTGGATTTATGATTATAGGAACATTTTGCACTGAGCACCTTCGATTTAGTATCATATTCATGATATTTTTTACCAGCGCTGTATGTGTGTGTTGTTTTTATTATTTAAGTATTAGTACTTTTCTTACAGCTGCGGTAATACACTTATGAATTTGGTTTAATTTGTCACGAGCACTGCATTATATATATAATTCAGACTGAACCCAGGCCATCACTTTTTTGTCTTCCTTCCACGCTTCCTTCCAGGCTGTGGCTGTGGTGTTGGAGGTGTGGCAGGAGGTGGAGGAGGAGGAGGATGGTCCAACTCCCACAGGTGTGTTTTGGTTGTGAGTTGGCCCCTCAACCCCTTATTTTGGGTGATCACCATAAGTTCCTCACACAAGAGGCGTTGGCCCTCCTCCATTTGCTGCATTTTGTATGCAGTCATGCATGCAAAGGACTCTTGGAGAGTGGGGTTGGCTTTGAGGGCCTCATTAGCCTCCCTAATCAGCCTGAGCGCTGCCTCCTCCACGTTACTCCTCTTCCTGGCCCTTTTGGTTGAAAGGCGGAGGGGAGGGACCTGCGATTCTGTGAGGCTCCTACTGGGCCCAGCCACCTCCTGGCTGCCACTTACCCCGCCACCTCCTGGCTGCCACATTCCCCAGCCTCCTCATGGCTACCACATTCCACAGCCTCCTCCTGGCTGAGGCTTACCTGTGTATGAAAAAGGGACATAGTTTTAGTTTTTTATTCATCAATCACACACAATTTTTAGCTCATGACTGTTGCAAATTGAATGTTAATAAATAGAAAAGACTATCATTTTGACCCCAGCATTTTACATTCTTGTCCCAAACCTTTTTGGCTACTACTGTCTATTGATACATAAAACACTTTATTAAATCAGCAATTAGTGATCAAAAATAACATCTATTTCACATCATATATTTCACAACAATAAATATGTTGAACAATGCTATACCTGGCTCAAGCTGGGCTTCTCCACTTCTTCCTGGCTGGAAGGCCCAGGGTGGATGTCGGAAGCCTCAGCTGGGGTGGAAGGAGGAGTTGAAGGTAGGGTTGAGAGGGATTCCCTGACTTCAGTCTGGTCTGCCAGAAAATTAAGTCTTTCATAGTACCACAGCCTGGGGACATAAATGTCATCTGCTACTGCTTCTGATCTCATTGATTTCTGGACCTTAGTACGCTCAGGATTATATGTGCTCCTCAGGCCACCAGTTTTTTTTTTTAAATAGGTGATGTCTGTCGTGTGGACCTGCGGCTTCACCAACTCCAGCAGATTCTCCATCACTGCCTGCCTCTTTATTTTGTTATTATAATGCTGGTGTTTCACCTGCCACAGACAGGGCAGCTCCCTGTATTTATCAATGAATATTGTGAGGAAGCTGTGGTCTTTAAACCCATCCATTTTCTCTCCAAGACACAACACAAGACATACCCTAATGTCAGGCGAAACTCTCCTAATCTTGACCCAATATAGGCCTCAATCTATAAGCAGTATAGGCCACTGATGCCCTAAGTTAAAAATGTACCTTTGTTATAACGATCGTCCCTTCCGCTACTCCATCCTTCGCTCACAGATCGTACGTACGATGCACGCGTGTTATGCTTTATATACACTGCACATGCGTGAAACTCCACCCGCCACTGATGTTCTTTCTAGTATATTCCCCGCCCCTTCACTTTCGGCGCAGTGGGTAGACAACACGGCGGAGACACAGCAGATGCATGCAGAGGAGAGTAGCAACGACAAAAGCCCGGAGCCACGAATGCCCCGATCCCAGAGGAGATTTAAGGCCTCAAATATGTCCTTTGTAGAGATGGTGGAGATGGTGGACATCTTGAAGAGGGCTGATTATGATGGGAAGCATGGACCGTACCTAAACCCAATTATGAGAAAGGCCAAGATCATGACTAAAGTTGTGAAGAGTCTGCACAGGAATTTTGAGGTACGACGATCCAAGGATCAATTGAGGAAACGCTGGTCAGACCTGAAATTGAGGGAGCATGATCAGTACAAGAGGATTAGGAAACTGCTTCTAAAAAGTAAGTAGTTGTCATGTGTTCCTATTATTATTATTACATGCATGCTGCTCCATGTGCTTTTCTTTACTGTTGTACAGTTTAAAATGGCAAGTTTCATGTTCATGGGCACAGTAATCGGTCATAAAAAACATCGTTCGTTCATCCACTTATAAGATGTTTTGGGCAGATGCAGGTTAACTACATTTGTTCAGGCCTATTTGTATTAAAAGAAGTTTGTTGTCTAGATGGGTTTGTAACTAGAATGAAATGTAAACTTGATTCAGTGTAAGGAGAGGACACTCAGCAGCTGTTTACACATCTGGACGCAGGAGCACTAGACCAGAACAAACTTTTTAGGGTGTCCCACACAGGTGCTCCAGTGGATACTATCGGGGTGTCTCCATGTTTGAAACTTGTACAAAAAGGCAAGTATTCCAGCATAGTGTCTTCAGATGTCCTGAGTCTTTTCTCCCCTATGTGAATAAAAAAAAGGTATACTTAACACACAGATATTTGATGGCAGAAATAGGAACATGAAACATTGCTTGGGAGTGTCATACTAATGTCTGATATTGTAAGATATGTGGACAATTTAAACCGCCTCTGCCTCACATCAATCCGCGCCTTGGAATTACTCTGTAATCAGCTGCAGCAGGCTCAAGCAGCTACTTTAAAAAATGAACATGTAATTAAACAATAAGACTAAAATCATGAAATATGCGAGCCAAGTCTCTGATTCGTTGTACTTATTGAAGCAGCGCTGAGTGTCCGATGTTATAAAACACTTTATATAAAACAGATGCTGGAGAGACAGGAAAGTTCAAAATAAAGATGTGGTCTGTGGATATGAAGGTATACGTAGAAATCCTTCCACCAATAATGATCACCGCGTGGGGGGGTCGCCCCCCGTGAGATTGCACTCACCACAATTTTAGTAATCACAAGCCTTTGGATAATAATCTTTAAACTTGCCGTCTCCTTAGTTCAACCACCAGGTGGTGCAAGACCCTCTCGGTAAGTATAACATGGGGAGAAAATGAAATGCCATATAGCGTAATATTGCTTAAGGATGTTTATTAAATAATACACAGAAACAGACTCCCCCCTTTTAAAATATGCATACCAGATACAATAGGTTAAAAGAGCATTGAAAAGTGCACTGTGCCTGTGTTATTCGTCCCCCGGGAGGTGTTCCGGAATGCGCGCTGTATGCAGCTAGTCTTTTCGCTTCCTGGTTACCTTCCATGGAGCGCACACGTCACTTCCGGTAGATTACGACCCTGACGCGTTTCGTCACTTCCGGACGTCATCTGAGGGCGTAATCTACCAATCGTGAGGCCGGCTTTAAATATCAGTGATGGGTTTAAACAGCGAATGAGGGAGGCCGATCTGCCAGCCACTCCCACTTCATAATCAATGCTCCCAGAGCTGTCAAAGGAAGACTCTGACTTATAATACGCTGACACTGTTTTAAAACCAATCCTGCCGACATCGCTGGAAAGATTGCGACTCATATGTCTTACTTACGGATATCTCTCATACCTTTTACCTTACATACTTATGTCATATGTAGCGTTTCTATACGTTATCTACGCATAAATGAGGTACAATAAGAAATGTAAAAAATAAGTATACCAGACATATGCATATTCTTAATGGTGAGAATGAAATAAAATAAAATAAAACAAATAGCATCCTCCCTTCTATTTACCCTATACAATTACAATCTGCTGTCACACATCAATGGTGCGAGCCTTCCACCTGGATATGAATGGATATGAGTAATTTATTTAAATAAATAAACAAATTACTTGATAAATTTACTACGTTGGTGGATTAATCTAATCTTAAAACACATTGAATAAAATTATATTATACATGGAGGATGCGTTAAAATGGCTTTACATTCATTTGTGAGAATCAGACTTCAATCATTACACCTACTGTTCAAAACCAAATATAATCTAATAAAATTGTAGAAATGTGTGTATAGGCAGTTGATTTAACGGACAAACCACAAGTTCTGTTGGTAACAGCCAATGTAGCGTCGTTGTATTCTATTATACAACATGACGATGCCTTATTGGCACTGAATTGGGCCCTCTGCCAAAGAGATGATTTGCCTTTTAATCAAAAAGTTTTTTTAAGGAATGCTCTCGACTTTTGCCTCGGTCATAATTATTTTTGGTATGACAACAAATTTTACACACAACAGAGAGGCGTAGCGATGGGCGCAAAATTCGCGCCAAGTATTGAAAACCTCTTTATGGCAGAGTGGGAAGATAAGACCATTTTTAAAGAACAACGTCCGGAACTAATTTTTTACAAACGTTTTATTGACGACCTGTTTTTTATCTGGGCAGGATCAACAGAGTCACTCGAACAGTTTTTACAAGTTTTAAATTGCAATGATAATAATATTAGATTGACCTCTAACTGGCACAATGAAACGATTAATTTTTTAGATGTCACTATATACAGAAAGAATGATAAATTGGAGACCAAGGTATTTTTTAAAAAAAAACGATAGGAATAGCTATCTACCTATCACTAGTGGCCACCACCCTCTATGGCTTAAAAATATTCCGAAAGGACAGCTCATGAGGGTGAGAAGAAACTGTTCCGAAGACACGGAATTCCATCTACAATCAAAAATTCTTGTAGAAAGGTTCGAGGCTAGAGGATACAAATTAGAGACGCTACAGAAAGTGGTAGAAGAAGTGGCAGCTTTACCTAGAACAGAGTGTCTACAAGAACCAAGCCAGGAGAGGCTCTCTAAGAAAGGAAATGAACGAAACAACAAATGGGGATTTATCTCACAATTTCATTCCCAGTATAAAGAAGTTGAAGATATCTTTAGAGCACACTGGCACATCCTTTTAATGGACAAAAAATTGATTAATGTTCTTCCACCTGTACCTCAGTTCATCTACAGAAAATCTATGAATTTTGGAGATAGAATAGTTAAAAAAGTCTTAGATCCCCCCCCAAAACCACAGACGTTCTGGGACCGCAACGGGTTCTTTGCGTGCAGAAAGTGCAAAGCATGCAGAGAAGTCACCAGACCTCTGAGGGGCATCAATAACTTTATATCTCCAGTCAACAATCGCTCTTTTGATATAAAGCAATTCATCACGTGCAATAGCACTTATGTAGTTTACGCTCTAAGGTGTCCCTGCGGCCTGATGTATATAGGCCGTACCAAAAGGTTGTTACGGATTAGGATTGCAGAGCACATTAACAACATTAAAAATGGTTATAAAGACCATAATGTGTCCCTGCATTTCAGGTTGAAACATAACAGGCATCCCAAGGGGTTGGAATTCTGGGGGATAGAGCATCTCCAAACCCACTGGAGAGGTATCAACCGTATTCGTGAACTATCGAAACACGAAACCCGGTGGATTTATTCCGTAGATGTTCTTTCCCCCCGAGGCCTAAACATAGAGCTAGATTTAAATTGCTTTATTAGTGATACATAACACACATTCCGTTATCTCTTAGTGTAAGTACATATAGTCCCTGTTGATATATCTCCAAAAGAGAGACCCAGTGGATATTCCTGGCTGATACCTTGTCGCCAAAGGGGTTAAACGTTGACCTAGACATCAACTGTTTTATCAGTGATTCCTAAAAGCAATCTTTTATGTATATATTTTTGGGCAACTATATTGATTGCAGTGTCTATTATCTTAATGATTATTTCTGAAGCAGAGCCTTTTAATCAATGTTTACTATTTATTTATATTGTCATCTTTTCATGACCCCCTTTTTGACGTCTAGTATATATATGTGTGATGTGTTGTCATCTCTGAAGGATATAGATTTATATCCCCCCTTTTTTAGATACTGTTCCTTTTTTTTTTGATACTGATGTTTTTTAATTTATCTATTTATTATCTACATGTCCCTTGATCGGGATATGTTTTTTAATACATGATGTTCATTTAACTAGTTTCTCTTTTGCTTGTAAATATTTATGAAATTATAGCTTGTAAATGTTCGCTCTATCACTAAGATTATGTTGATATCTGAGTAATTTTTAAGTTTATATAATCATCTCTGTCTGTATTGCAGTGATTTCTGTTTGCTGTGCCAGCTAGTGACTGTGTAGGTATGTGCGCTGTGTGGACCTATGAGACGAGCGATCGCTCATTGATCCTGACACATCGCCACAGTCACAGACTATGTGCAGCAAGGTTTGACACGCCCACCCCCCTTTGCTTCCTATGCTGAGCCACCGCTGAGCTCCGTGTCTGACGTCGTGCGCCTGACGTCGGGCCGGCTGTTCCGCGATTGGTAGCTGTGATTGGGGCGGGTGATATAAGCCTTGAATGACGCCGTGTAGCCACGCCCTCTGTCGAAGTCAGGATATGACGAAACACGTCAGGGCGTGGCTTACACGACGCCGGAAGTGAGGTATGCGTTCCACCTCGGCCTGATCCACAACCAGGAAGTGAACTGTTCCCCTGGATATCGAACCGGCCGGTTTCCAGAACGGTGACACGCTACCCATTTACGTTTTTGCTTGTTTAACTGCTTTTATTGTGTACGTATATAGAATGAGGGGTTTTTTATGAAGATTGTGGGGTACAATTTAATAAACAGAATTACTCTATGTGCACACAATTTTCTCTTTTTGGCATTCATCTGTTTGGAGTTGTGACCTCCCTCCTGAACCCCCAGGAGTGGTACTGAGAGAGTGGTGCTGAGAAGATCCTTTGCTTTTGTTCTTGGATGCTTTTAAAATTAGCAGATCTGGTGAGTTCGATCCCCTAGGGGGAGAGTGTCAACACAGGGTGAAATCCTGCTGACCGGTGGAAGGCGCACACTGAGTTACGACTGTATTGTCACTGATGGACTTTTTTTTCCTGAGCACTTCACAGACTCTCTATCTCTCTGTTTGAAAACTTTTGTGCGTAGTTGGCCGCATGATCTATATTTATCTTTGCTCAACATTTAGCGCTGTTTGTAGTATACGTCTACCTGTCTGGTTTATATATACTATTATTATTATTATCTGTTTTCAATCTTATGATTTTTTAAAACGGCTGCTGTCCTTTAGATCACCCTGTATAGATACAGAGTGTTATCATCTCCCCCAGTCTTTAGTTGTGCTCTCTTTTTACATCAATTAATTTATTTGGCGCTGAGTGGTGTGCTGCGGGCCCGAGCAGACCTTACCTTGATATCTAATAATTTATTAATTTTTAATTTTTTTATTTTTCTTCACCATATAAATTTTAAATATCATATCAATAATGAATTTAGAAATTATATTATTCTCATATTTTTACATATTTGGACATCTATTATCACACAATTATTTTATATATACACACATTTCTACAATTTTATTAGATTATATTTGGTTTTGAACAGTAGGTGTAATGATTGAAGTCTGATTCTCACAAATGAATGTAAAGCCATTTTAACGCATCCTCCATGTATAATATAATTTTATTCAATGTGTTTTAAGATTAGATTAATCCACCAACGTAGTAAATTTATCAAGTAATTTGTTTATTTATTTAAATAAATTACTCATATCCATTCATATCCAGGTGGAAGGCTCGCACCATTGATGTGTGACAGCAGATTGTAATTGTATAGGGTAAATACAAGGGAGGATGCTATTTGTTTTATTTTATTTAATTTCATTCTCACCATTAAGAATATGCATATGTCTGGTATACTTATTTTTTACATTTCTTATTGTACCTCATTTATGCGTAGATAACGTATAGAAACGCTACATTTGACATAAGTATGTAAGGTAAAAGGTATGAAAGATATCCGTAAGTAAGACATATGAGTCGCAATCTTTCCAGCGATGTCGGCAGGATTGGTTTTAAAACAGTGTCAGCGTATTATAAGTCAGAGTCTTCCTTTGACAGCTCTGGGAGCATTGATTATGAAGTGGGAGTGGCTGGCAGATCGGCCTCCCTCATTCGCTGTTTAAACCCATCACTGATATTTAAAGCCGGCCTCACGATTGGTAGATTACTCCCTCAGATGACGTCCGGAAGTGACGAAACGCGTCAGGGTCGTAATCTACGGGAAGTGACGTGTGCGCTCCACGGAAGGTAACCAGGAAGCGAAAAGACTAGCTGCATACAGCGCGCATTCCGGAACACCTCCCGGGGGACGAATAACACAGGCACAGTGCACTTTTCAATGCTCTTTTAACCTATTGTATCTGGTACACATATTTTAAAAGGGGGGAGTCTGTTTTTGTGTATTATTTAATAAACATCCTTAAGCAATATTACGCTATATGGCATTTCATTTTCTCCCTATGTTATACTTACCGAGAGGGTCTTGCACCACCTGGTGGTTGAACTAAGGAGACGGCAAGTTTAAAGATTATTATCCAAAGGCTTGTGATTACTAAAATTGTGGTGAGTGCAATCTCACGGGGGGCGACCCCCTCACGCGGTGATCATTATTGGTGGAAGGATTTCTACGTATACCTTCATATCCACAGACCACATCTTTATTTTGAACTTTCCTGTCTCTCCAGCATCTGTTTTATATAAAGTGTTTTATAACATCGGACACTCAGCGCTGCTTCAATAAGTACAACGAACCAGAGACTTGGCTCGCATATTTCATGATTAATGTCTGATATTGCCTTCACTTTATCAAAGTTGTATTTTGTAAGTTCCTGAGTTGTGTATGTTATGTTTTGAAGCATGCCTGTTTAATCAAAAAAAAGGCTATTTCTAATGTGACAAAAAAAATGTTATACAACAAAGATGTTTGTTCAAAATCCCTTTTCTAATGCACATGTGAATGTGCTTTGAGTAAAATGTTTTCTACTCAACAATGTGTAGCTTCTTATTTCAATGCTATAATATATATATATATATATATATATATATATATATATATATATATATATATATATATATATATATATATATATATATATATATATATATATAGTATAGCATTGAAATAAGAAGCTACACATTGTTGAGTAGAAAACATTCAAGGATCCTTGAAAAAGTCACGTAACTGTGATGTAACGCGTGGGAGGAGCCAAGGACGCTCTGTGCAGATCAGCAGTTTCACACAGTGTACTGCACTGAATCTGCTCCTGTCTAAGGCGGCTGACTGCTATAGTAAAACCTGCATATGCCTTATCATTATAAGGCACACGTGAGTGGATTGAAGTTTGCCTGTGTACCTTGGTATCCTAACTATTGCACAATGATTGGTTTTTTCTCTTATCTGCCTGTTTATGATTCTCACATTGGTTGTGAATAGAAGCAAAAAAACACATTGGTACTATCAATGAGCACCTTAATTAAGCAAGTGTTTTTAAACAGCTTTGCTAGTGATCAAAAGCTCTATACCAATCAGGATTCTACACCTGTATAATTGAACCTTCTGAATACATCCCTATATATTTATTTTTATGTGGATTTTTTATGTGAATTTTTTACACATTTGGTGTCACTAATTTTTTATAATTTTACACTATTTTGATTGCTGGATTTTTTAGGAATTTTTACTCACCGCTGGATTTATTTGACTATTTATATTCATTCTTATATATTCATTTTTATGCACATTATTTATTTTTTTACTACTATGGAGCTGCCAAAATACATTGTTAAGTGACTAGACTAGGTGTGTGTGGGCCCAGGATAGCATGCTGGGGAGGTTAGTGAAGGCAAATATGCATGAAGGACAAAAAAGGAGCATTAAAAGCTTCCAGCATGCATGAGGACAAAGGGGACATTCACAGCATATTACAATCATGGTAAATAGGGAATGATGAAAGAAATACAATACATTAGCAAACATTAAATACATATAATGTGATGTTATGTGAGAAATGTGAGAAATCTTACCTCAATATAGTCCTTCTGCAGGACCTGATCCAGAGATAATTCCTGAAATCATCAGGATTATTCTCACAGATCTCCCGCAACAAAAGCATGTGAGAGAATTGGTCACGCTGGAGCAACCGATTCTTTGTTCATGAACTTCTCCCCACCCTGTTCATGGACTGGTCTTGGGTCAAAGCAAGAACTCCATCACCAAGCCCCACACAGCACGAACTCTACGATGAGTACGTAACTGCAATATGGCTTCAAAATGGTCGGCTGGTCAGAATGAACTAACAGAAAGCACTGAAAAACAGAAAGGCCTGAGAAGAGCGAGCTGAAAATCAGAAACGAGCGGACAAGAACGCACTGGTAATCAAATACGTACTATAATAATAATAATAATAATAGTAATAATAATATGCACTGACAAACAAATGTGACAGGCTACACGCACTGAAGAACAGATATGAACCCACAAGCACAAACTGAAGAGCAGTAACGATCGGAAAAGCACAAGGCTGAAAAGCGCGGATCGTCTCTCACCAAACTTCTACTAACACGAGATTAGCAGAAGGAGCCCAAAGGATGGTGCACTTGATTTGAAACTTCCCTTTTATAGTGCCGTCGTACGCGTTGTACATCACCGCGTTCTTGACGTTCACAATTTTCGACCAACTTTGTATGACCGTGTGTATGCAAGACAAGTTTGAGCCAACATCCGTCGGGAAAAAAACATTGATTTTGTTGTCGGAATGTGTAATCGTGTGTACGCGGTATTAGAGGGTAAAAGTGTACATGCCGAGCATGAGCGTGCAAGGCACCTAAAGCCGGTGAGTGCGTTTCTTAAGGGGAGCAGGGGCACTTTCACAGAGTCAAAATTCAAAAAAGTCACGGAATCAAAATTTGGATTATTTTATGGACTTTCATTTGTGTCACTTTTGTCACTAATGTTCATAGTGACTTTTACATGGTGCGGTGTAGTGGGAGATCTGGAATATTACAACTGCTATAGAAAGATATTTTTGAAGTCAATGAGTCAAAATTTCACTAATGTTCACTAATGTTCACAGTGACTTTCACTTGTCACAAGGTGTTATTTAATTTATGTTTGCTTATGTTACAGTATTAATTGTCATATTTCAATATCAGCGCTACTATTTTTTCTTTTACGTTTTAGGGAGAGGGTAAAATACAGTCTTCATATAAATTGTGACTACCTGGGTTATGCAAAGCCTACAAGGTAATTGGACACTGGCAAAAAAGAAAAGACAGGACGTCCTTCCCTATATAACCCTTCCCATACAGGAAGTATCTCAGTTTTGTAGCAAGCAATAAACCACTGCACAGAGGGGGGTGGGGGGTCTCTGTGTCCCATGATGTACTCCAAGAAACAAATTTTACAGGTTAGTACAAAAATCTAGTTTCTTTATTGTACATCACGGGGCACAGAGTCAGCTATAAATGATGACTACCTGGGGTGTGCCAAAGCAATGGCCATGAGAGGAGGGAGACATAGCCACAGCTGACTGGCCAAAAAGAATCTATACAGTAGCCTGCAAAAACACTGCAACCAAATGCAGTATTCTCTGTGGCTTTTACATCCACCTTGTAAGACCTAGCAAAGTTGTGACCCAAAAAGGCCAAATGTCAGCCATCAAAATAAGAAATGGCTGCAGCTCATGTGGGCTCCAAGTAAAGTTTATTGGAATATCAAGATATCCAAAATGACACCAGCAGTGGTCAAGGTACACGTTTGACACAACAGAAATGTGCTTAATCATTACCTAGTTGCAGCCTTACAGACCTGAGCCCCTGAAGACTGATGATGGCGAGTTCAGGAGGCACAAACACTTCTAGTAGAATGTGCTGTCACTGGAAATGGTGCAGTCTTTCTTTTCAAACCACAAGCTTGAGAAATAAGCTGATGAAACAAACAGGAAATTGTTGACTTGGTAATCCCCTGACCCTTCCCTAGTCCTTAGGAAGGATTGAAAATAAGCAAATCTGTCTACCTGACTACAGTGGACAAACTCAAATACATCTTGATAGCCCAAACCACCTCCAATGAGTGAAGGTCCTTGTCTCTTGGCGACTGAGGCCTGGGAAAAAACAAGATAAAACAATGCCCTGGTTCAGATTGAAAGAAGAACCATTTTCAGAAAGACTGATGGCTATGGTCGAAGAACCACCTTGACCTGGCGGAGTACCAGAAAACAACTGATTCTTGTGAAAAGTAATACACATCAAATTGGGGTCCCTTGGATATAAGGTGCCCTGCCTGAAGGGACCATATGCATGATCCTGTGGAAAAAAGAACCCACAGGAATAAGAAGTGTTTGGCCTTACAAATAGGACTGCCAAGGCCAAACACTACCCTTTGATCATACTCAAGCAGAGATCTGTATCCACTCCAATCTGAGAAAACCAAAAAACCTGACCCCCAACAAATTTGTGAAGATGAATCTTCTAGCCTCACACCATGCCACATAGCAATTCCTGGACCTCACCAGCTAGTATTCCTTAAGTAAGCCTAACATGCCGCCACCTCGAGGTAGGAGGTTCTTGAGAAAGGGGGTTCTTACTTCCCTGAAACCTTGGTTTTTCCTCCTCCTCTCTCTTTTCACCAGGGCCTGACTCAGCTTTCCTTTTTATTACACTATCAAGGGTACTGAAGGCCTATATGAATTTCTGAACATCAGCTCTTATACGTTTTAAGTGTAACTCATTGCACCCATTAGGGATGGGCCGAACGACCCCCTGTTCGGTTTCCACCAGAACTCTCGAACATTGGGGAAGTTTGGAACCGAATAATAAACGCCATTGAAGTTTATGGGACCCAAACGTGAAAAATCAAAAGTGCCCATTTTGAAAGCTAACGCCTAGTACACACGGTTCGATTGCTGTACGACCGAGCGTCTGATTTTTGTCAAAAGAGCATGTGCAGGATTTTGTCTAGCATACTAACTATCCACAAATGGTCATTCGACAAACACGAACGTAGTGACGTACTATGAGAGTATAAAGAGGAAGTTCATTTCTCAAGCGCCACCCTTTGGGCCCCTTCTGCTAATTTCATATTAGTAGAAGTTTGGTGAGCCTTGATTCACACTTTTTTGTTAAGTTATTTTTATTTGGATGGCAGATAGCATTTTTTATTTAATGTGTTGGTTTTTTCTGCACAGTAAAAAAATTGTGTAGAATAACACTTGGCTATGTGTTTTTCTTCAAATCACAGTTTGGGAGTAGTCAGTTACATTAAAAACAACACAATGGAAAATTAACAAGGGACACCAACATAGTTGTATCTTTGATCCTAAAAACTCAAGGATAGGGATGAGCTTCGAGTTCGAGTCGAACTCATGTTCGACTCGAACATTGGCTGTTTGCAAGTTCGCCGAACAGCGAACAATTTGGGGTGTTCGCGGCAAATTTGAATGCCACAGAACACCCTTTAAAAGTCTATGGGAGAAATCAAAAGTGCTAATTTTAAAGGCTTATATGCAAGTTATTGTCATAAAAAGAGTTTGGGACCTGGGTCCTGCCCCAGGGGACATGGATCAATGCAAAAAAAAAAATGACGTGGGAGTTCCCCTAAATTCCATACCAGGCCCTTCAGGTCTGGTATGGATAAAAGAAAAATTATTTTCCCCATGGGGCTTTAAAACAGCAATGCACATAATAAAAGGAAGTTCTTAATGGATGTATAAAAAATTTTTATCCAATATCATGGTTTGAAGTACAGTATAGAGAATCATCTGGTACAGTAACACACATCTTATTCCCCAGTGCAGTAACAAACACATATTAATACACATGGTTAAGTTACATAATGTTGCATAAATAGCAAGCCCCGACGCGTTTCGACCTGTATATGGTCTCTTCAGGGGGACAGTTGGATCTAAAAAAGAATTACATAAATTAAATTCAAATAGATAAATATATATATTGTTGTGCATCACTTGGATTAAACCAAGATAATGAGTCTTTACCGCTAAGTGGTGGAATGGGTGTTCTCTAGACCAGAATATGTGCTGAGGGCCAATGGAAACACCGGAGGGCTTGGGGGGCCACCCTCACTCTCCCAGGAGAGCCAGCCTCAGGGGGCTTACAAGGAGCCACACTCTGCGCACCCCCCGGGAGGGGGGGGGGGGAGATGAGGGGGAGGAGCCCACACCTGCAACAGAAACCCAAGAATAGCCATATATTAGTTAGAGGAAGTTTAATAATTAACTTAGTAATGTACTGAGTGTTTCCAATTTGTCTATGTGGAGACTGGCGTTGGATAGGATTTTTACTATGTAAATATATTGAGATGTTAATTCCATCCCATAAATGTAATCGTCAAAATTTAATGATCGTGTGATCCAGCAATGCAGTGGTATAGTAGGTCTGTTATAATGGATAGGTAAATAAGAAGGATGAAATGGGTGAAAAAGAGGGGGAAGGGTGTGTGTGAAAAAAAAAAAAAAAAAAAAAAAACCCAACAACAATGGCCTAAATGGAAAGGAGTGCATTATGTGGTGGAGGATGGTGTGAATGAGGTGGTGCATGATGTGGTAACATGACATGGTGCTTGCTAGGTGCCTGCTGTGTGGAAACAAAAAAGAAAAGTAAACTAAAAAGTGAAAAAAGTCTAAAATTAGGTGAAAAGCCAATCAAAATGTGAAAATGTGTATGTAGGGTGGTGGAAAGTGCTGTGTGGAATAAAGGTGAAATAACAAGAAGTTTACCTTATCAGTTGTATAAATCGTGTAGGCTGGAGGTAATGCTGGACTAGTTGAAAAGTTCAATGTGATAAGCTTAGTGGCGATCATGCAAAAATAGGGGCTCTAATGTAGAAAGAACCTGGCAGCAGTAGCATTCATCCTGGCCTGCAAGAGATCATGATCTGATTGTCAGGCCTCCAGTCTCCCTTTATATCCAAATTCAGGCAAATGGGATAATCATGTGCAGGTGCAAACCCCCCACCCACACCGCCCCCAAGAGAAAAAAAAAAAAAAAAAAAACCCGGAAGGATTGGCGCTGGAACCGCTGATAGAGCGGCCCCTGTGTGGCTCCCTCGGCGTCCTGGAAGGCCAACAGGCCCCGACCGCTGTCGTCATCTCCGCCGCAATCCGCATGACGTCATGACGTTGTGCGCAAGCCGGGCCCCTACAGGCGTGCGCACTCCGCCAAACATCCGGCGATGAACACGGGACGCCGCCGGCAGGATAGAGCTCACCTTAACTGCAGCGATGAGCAAAAAAGGGGGCACGCAAAAGAATTCGCATGCCCCCCCCCTTTTCCTGCCGGGAAGCCACGAGGGGTCAGACTCATCCCAAGAGGGGAGAGGGGGCACCACCAACACCCGCCAGTCCAAAAAACGGCCCTCAAAACAAAAACAAAATACTGGGGATGGTGTCAGTAGGACATGAATGATTGACTTTATGGGATCACCAACATAGCACACAGCAAATGTTGATGGTCTGGTATGTTTTTTGTTTATTTTTACATTTTTTACATTTTTTATTTTTTACATGGGCTGTGTGTTAGTTCCAGGTCCCCACGTTCCTGCATCGAATGTCAGTATGAGATAGGTAGAATATAAATAGAGTTTGTCAGCAATTGCCATATAAGGCAATTGAATAACATGCAGTGTGGGGGTCTAAATTAGATTCCCCCTCATGCATGGAGTTTGTTAAAATTGACCGAGTGGGAACAATTGGTTAACAATGTGCAGGATACGTGAAGAGAAGGAAACACACAGCCCATGTCTTATCTCTAATGTGTCAAGGTGGGGAGGGGTGTTTAACCACCCAAAATTGAAATATGAAAAAAGGAAGACACATATAAAAAGAGACAAGAAAGGCTGCACACCCCGAAATTAGATTAAAGAAAAATTATTTTCCCCATGGGGCTTTAAAACAGCAATGCACATAATGAAAGGAAGTTCTTAATGGATGTATAAAAAGTTTTATCCAATATCATGGTTTGAAGTACAGTATAGAGAATCATCTGGTACAGTAACACACATCTTATTACCCAGTGCAGTAACAAACACATATTAATACACGGGACATGACGGGACTTCCCTGTGGCATCCCCCGTGACATCACAGGTAAGTCCCGTCAAGTCACCGTGCGTCAGAAGGGGCGGGGTCACCGGGTGGCCCCGCCCCCATTATTTAAGAACCGTCAGACGAGGAGACTCTGTCACACAGCGGGAGCCTCCCTCCATGCCAGCATGGATGCGGAGCGGCCCGGAGAAGAAAATGAAGAAGAAAAGAAGGAAGAAGAGAAGAGGATGAAGAAGAAGAAGAAGAAGAGAAGAGCAGGAGCCTCCCCCCATGCCATCGGTGCGGAGCGGCCCGAGGAGAAGAAGATAGAAGACGCCGCGGAGGAGATGCTGGACGAGAACGCCGGAGGAAGAACCAGAAGAGCCAGAAGAACCAGAAGAAGAAGAAGATGAAGGAAGATAGAAGAAAGAAGAAGCATTTAAATAAAGGAATTGTCAAAAACTGTCTCTTGTCATTTTTAACATTTTTGACAGTTTTTTAGTGAAATGGTATGGGTAAGTACCCCCTTACCATTTCACACGGGGGGGCCGGGAACTGGGGGTCCCCTTGTTAAAGGGGGCTTCCAGATTCAGATAAGCCCCCTGCCCGCAGACCCCCACAACCACCAGCCAGGGTTGTGGGGATGAGGCCCTTGTCCTCATCAACATGGGGACAAGGTGTTTTGGGGGGCTACCCCAAAGCACCCTCCCAATGTTGAGGGCATGTGGCCTGGTACGGTTCAGGAGGGGGGGCCGCACTCTCGTCCCCCCCACTTTTCCTGCAGCCTGCCAGGTTGCGTGCTCGGACAGGGGTCTGGTATGGATTTTTGGGGGGATCCCACGCCGTTTTGTTTTTTTTTGGCGCGGGGTTCCCCTTAAAATCCATACCAGACCTGAAGGGTCTGGTATGGAATTTAGGGTGAACCCCACGTCATTTTTTTTTTTTTTATTTTGGCCGGGGTTCCCATTAATATCCATACCAGACCTGAAGGGCCTGGTATGGAATTTAGGGGGACTCCCACGTCTTTTTTATCCCGTTTTTATCAATGCCGTTTTTATCAATGAACTTCTATGTGTATTGTCGGCAATGCAATAGCCGCGGGTAGTTTTAAATGGAATTTTTCCTTCGAAATGTCGTTTTGCTGTCAGACTGTTCTAAACATAGGAAACATGCGCCCCTTTACAGGCATACTATAGACACCCCTCAGGTACGAAATTTAAAGGGATATTACACTTTTATTGTTTGACTTTAAGCATTATTAAAATCACTGCTCCTGAAAAAACGGCCGTTTTTAAAACTTTTTTTTGCATTGATCCATGTCCCCTGGGGCAGGACCCGGGTCCCCAAACACTTTTTATGACAATACTTTGCATATAAGCCTTTAAAATTAGCACTTTTGATTATTCATGTTCGTGTCCCATAGACTTTAACGGTGTTCGCGTGTTCGAGCGAACTTTTTTCCTGTTCGCATGTTCTGGTGCGAACCGAACAGGGGGGTGTTCGGCTCATCCCTACTCAAGGATAAAGGTGTTTTGGTAACTTCCCAAAAAAATCTAACAATAACCATAATATTAATATTATTTATATTACAACAAAACAAATGCCTTTTAAAATATGTTTGGCATAACTACATCAGTATCACCAGCAAAGCAGCTTCATTATTATCCCATTAAAGGTACTGTATAGAGTCTCTCAATGACCTGAATGTCAACAATCCACTTCCAGCATGATCCTATGCTGAGAGACCTGAATATCTCCAAGGGGAGAGCCCACACCTTTGGCTCCAATTGTTGATGAGGAAAACCATCTGCCAATTAGTAGAGACATAGCATATTGCCCAAGTGAACTGTGGACTATACAAGATGAGGGCCAACCTAGGCCTGCCTGGCTATTGGTACACCCCTGAAGATAAAAGACTATAACAGCCATGGCTTTGTCCAACTGACCCCCTACCAGAGGGCCCTTCAACTGGCCCATGCTAGGTGAGTTGCTTGCAACTGAAGCATATTGATAGGCATGGAAAAGACCATGTTCCTTGCGCTGAAAGGTGATCCAGAACTACCCCCCAACCTTCTAAGCTCGCATCCATAGGCAGCACCTTCCAAGAAAAGAGAGAAAATATCTTCCAGTCTCCAACCTTAGGGGAGACATCCACCAGTCTAGACTGTAAGCATTAGAATGTAGGGACACTGGAGTGTCCTCCTGCCCATACCAACCAAACATTCAGTTGTAAAGTTTTAAAATGGAACAGAGCAAAACACACCATCACAAACAAAGCAGTCATCTTCCCCAATCTTCCCATGCCAAGATGAATTGAGGGACACATTAACATTCTGAAAAAAAAATGGACACCTGATTCCTCCAAACCAGGTATCTTCCTGGAGGTCCTGTTGACTTCTAGAGAGTAAGCAAATGGATAAGTAAAATACTGCGCCAATCCAGCAAGTCAGAACAGCAGCCAACACTACAAACCGACTAAATTTGTGCACATTAATTAATTTAAAAAGTGTAGCGCTATGATGAAAAGGCAAGTGTAAAGGTATAGGACAGAGAGAAGTCTGTTTACATTTGAAAGAGCAAGTGACCTCATCTAATCCCAAAGATAAAAGATATGTATACTCAAAAGTGTAGTGAATATGGGTGTGATATCCAATATCAGCACACCTATAAGCAAGTGAAATGCTCTATCTTGGCAGGGAGAGCACAAAACATCACAAGAGTGAAAAACATTCAAAATCAAAGAAAAATCAAATAAATTGTTGAATAAAACATCCAAACTATTCAAATAGTGAAAAAATAGTGTCAACAATACAAGTGGGGAGATATAACTCCCAAGTGAACAAAATAAACATAATATTAGTCCATTTTAACCTTTATGGATTGTTCGATGATCTTGAGTGATCTAATAAATGCTATTTGAAAAATAGTTTTTTGGATTTACACCATGTGGAGGCTCCTTGTTTTTTCTTCATACATGGTCCATGCATGCTGATAAAGACGGTGATTGTGCAGACCTTCTAGGGGATTCCTGGCCCCCCATCTGAGGAGGAACCCTTCCGGTGTACAAACCATCCTGACACTGTCATCCATCTTAAGACAGTACAAGCCTAATTGACTCACCGCCAACGGCCTGTGAGTCCACCAAAGTCGGTAAGAGTATTCCATCCCTTACTCAGATTTGGATTTGTTTCTGTGATGCCACCCACCTGGGACTTAATCTGGGTCAACCACATTATACATCATATGGACTAATATTATGTTTATTTTGTTCACTTGGGAGTTATATCTCCCCACTTGTATTGTTGACACTATTTTTTCACTATTTGAATAGTTTGGATGTTTTATTCAACAATTTATTTGATTTTTCTTTGATTTTGAATGTTTTTCACTCTTGTGATGTTTTGTGCTCTCCCTGCCAAGATAGAGCATTTCACTTGCTTATATGTGTGCTGATATTGGATATCACACCCATATTCACTACACTTTTGAGTATACATATCTTTTATCTTTGGGATTAGATGAGGTCACTTGCTCTTTCAAATGTAAACAGACTTCTCTCTGTCCTATACCTTTACACTTTTCTAGAGAGTAAGAACCAGCCAAACTCTCCAGAGAGCACATTATCAGAAATGCATTGTGCTCCAGATGCTGAACAGACTTCTCCCTCAGTAGCAGCTCAAACGGGTACCTCTAAATAGGCACCCACCGGTCCCAAAAAGGCCCAAAAAGTTGAGCCCAAGATCTGTGTGAACAATTGTGGAGTTGTGGATAGACTGCCGGGGAAAGGGGCATCCCCATGTCTGGGTGGCCTGGGACACAGGAGGGGGCACACGTGCTTGCCAAGAGGCTTGGGGCGCAAACCAAGCTGGGGAAAACCTCGGGCAGGTGGGCCAGGGCCAAGACCACAAACCACAAATGCCCATCCTTCACTTCAACTGAAAGAACCTCTGGTGAGGAGAAAAAAAGATCAGGACATGTATGTGGTATCTTTATGTCCTCTGATGCCAGAAAAAAACACTTCTGGCTGGAGAAGTGCTTCTACTGGATATACTTATTCCATTCAGCATTCTCACATGTGGAGAAAACCATTGAAACGCTTGAGAGCCAGTATCAGACAGACCTCAGCATTCATTGTTTGGAACCAGAACAAGGTTTGAGCAGAACCTCAAAACCCTATATCCGCTAGAACTGGCATGATTACTTCCTCAAAAACCCAAGGTGATCGAGAGTCTGCAACAGCAACAATATTTTTTGCAGATCTATAAAACACTTAAAAGCATGAAAATGAGGAGGGAAATACCTGGAAATCCAACTTGCAACTGAGAGCAATCATAATAAAGACCCATATGTCGGGTAATAGCCATTATTTATTTCTTATTTATTTCAGGTACTTACACAGCGCCGTCAATTTACACAGCACTTTACATATACATTGTACATTCACATCTGCCCCTAACCTCAATGAGCTTACAACCTAGCCATTGCCATGCTTCCTCAAATGCTTGCAAACATTCCCCCACCCGCATGAGTGGGGGGACCCCTTAATAGCGTGGAAGACTTCACGAACAGCATTTCAGTGAAAATCATACGCTTGTGGATGGGCACAGTCCTAGGCACAAAATTTGCTAAATGGGGAGCTCAAGGGGGTGTGGCGACCGCGCTTGTAGATGGCCACTTTTTGCTAAAGCTCCGCCAGGCCATCGGGACAGCCATTGCCATCCATCGACATCTGAGCCTCCACAACCCACAGAAACAGTTTGCCAGCTACATCGGGCAGCAGGGAAGCTGCAAAATTACGCGCCGCCAAAGGGAGCCGCCGTTGTGCCATAAGCTGGCCGGGTTCTTCCAGCCACTAGGCTGTGATCCATGACAAATGGCGGCGGACAAGGGCCACAATCACAGCATGTAGTGGCGTCCGGTGCCACACAGGGACCAGACAGTGAGCCTCAACACTTCCAGGAAGGTTCCCCAGGCAGTGACATCTCCTCAGGGGGCTCCTCACCCACCACCTGCAGCCCTGTTAAGTCCAAGGCCTGCAGGGAATCACCCCACAGGCCTTTTCAGGACCCCAGCATGGAGGTGATTGCAGCACAGATCCCATAGCTGCCTGCCCAACTCAAGGCCAACCTGTCTCTGACACTACCCTGAAGGAAATGCTCTTGTCCCTGTGCACATCCTTACAATCTGGTCTATTGTCCTGTGTTCACCAGTTTAAAGCAAAACTACATGACCTGGGTGACAGCGTGGACAGAGTAGAGATTTCCCTGGGAGAATATACCTCTTCCTTTAATACCATGGTCGATGCTCATGCTGCCTACTCTGATGACATTGCATGGCTGAAAGATAAAGTGGCGGACTTGGAGGACAGGTCCAGGAGAAATAACATTAAAATCAAAGGAGTCAGTATCTTCAAATTAGCTACAACAATACACTCAGGACCTTTTCTCCACCCTGGTGCCGTTCCTGTCTGGGCCAGACCTAGCCATTGACAGGAATCACAGACTGCCAAAACCATCCTTCCTTCCAGCTGAGGTACCTAGGGATGTCCTGTTGAGGGTACATTTCTACCAAGCAAAGTAAAAAATCATGTCTGCCTTCTGCCAGACAGACTGCCTTCCAGATGGGTATTCCACAATACACCTGCTCCAGGACCTCTCCCGCCACACTCTTTAGCGCCGCCAAAACCTGGCAACAGACACAAAGGTGTTGCGCGACCACGAAATTCCACACAAGTGGAAGTATCCAGCCACTCTGTTTTTACCTATAATGGGGTGACAGTTGCTGTCAGCACACTAGATAAGGGTCTACAATACCTACGGCAGTGGGGAATACTTCCCGATTCTCCATCCACAGGCTCCCGCTATGTACAACCTGAACATTTCAATGCAGATTGGCAAGTGGTCTCTCGCAAGCGTACAGAACTTAACCTGTTCAACTCCCAACCTAAGTCCTAGGCCAAAGGAAGACTTCTCCATCTACAAAGTCCTATCCATGGTCCCCTTTTTTAAGTTTGAACTTTTGTTTTGTGTATTCGACAGATCTGACGCTGTTTCCCTTGTTTGGTTCCTCAGTACATATGCAATCTACCTGACTATCAAACCAGACCGAACACCATCCCAGTTTTGCCTACACATAGAGACTCCTCATTCACTTCCTAGCGAATCAGGCCTGTGGGTCTTCCCTCCAATAAAGAGGGCAATATCAGCTGTACACATCTCATTGACCTCCAAAGTTGCATACTTCCTCCATGCCATTGAAGTGTATCTCCCTTAACGCTAGAGGCTTAAACCACCCCGTTGAAAGATTTTCCCTATGGAGAGAAGCATCCAAAGCCAAGGCTGATATTGTCTGTATCCAATAGACACACTTTTAAAAAGAAGCAACCCCTAAGTGCACACATAAGGACTATTCCCACATCTTTTCTGGCGAGTGCCACGGAGAAAAAAAGGGTGGTCCTTATAGCCATCAGAAAGTCGTTCTCCTTCAAACTTAAATCTTCTCACATGGACGATTTATTATTTTTGCAGGTGATATAAATTCCAAACCTTATACTCTGGTGACTGTTTACGCACTTAACGCCCACCAACTGACATTTCTAAGGAAGGTCTTTAAGACTATGAAAAAAGGAAGACACATATAAAAAGAGACAAGAAAGGCTGCACACCCCGAAATTAGATTAAAGAAAAATTATTTTCCCCATGGGGCTTTAAAACAGCAATGCACATAATGAAAGGAAGTTCTTAATGGATGTATAAAAAGTTTTATCCAATATCATGGTTTGAAGTACAGTATAGAGAATCATCTGGTACAGTAACACACATCTTATTCCCCAGTGCAGTAACAAACACATATTAATACACATAGTTAAGTGGTGGAATGGGTGTTCTCTAGTCCAGGATATGTGCTGAGGGCCAATGGAAACACCGGAGGGCTCGGGGGGCCACCCTCACTCTCCCAGGAGAGCCAGCCTCAGGGGGCTTACAAGGAGCCACACTTAGCGCGCCCCCCGGGAGGGGGGGGGGGGATGAGGGGGAGGAGCCCACACCTGCAACAGAAACCCAAGAATAGCCATGTATTAGTTAAAGGAAGTTTAATAATTAACTTGGTAATGTACTGAGTGTTTCCAATTTGTCTATGTGGAGACTGGCATTGGATAGGATTTTTACTATGTAAATATATTGAGATGTTAATTCCATCCCATAAATGTAATCGACGAAATTTAATGATCGTGTGATCCAACAATGCAGTGGTATGGTAGGTCTATTATAATGGATAGGTAAATAAGAAGGATGAAATGGGTGAAAAAGAGGGGGAAACGTGTGTGTGTAAAAAAAAAAAAAAAAAAAAGAAAAAACAACAACAACGATGGCCTAAATGGAGAGGAGTGCATTATGTGGTGGAGGATAGTGTGAATGAGGTGGTGCATGATGTGGTAACATGACATGGTGCTTGCTTGGTGCCTACTGTGTGAAAACACAGTTTTTTGCTCATCGCTGCAGTTAAGGTGAGCTCTATCCTGCCGGCGGCGTCCCGTGTTCATCTCCGGACGTTTGGCGGAGTGCGCATGCCTGTAAGGGCCCGGCTTGCGCACATATACTATAATATATATATATTTATCTAATTGAATTTAATTTATGTAATTCTTTTTTAGATCCAACTGTCTCCCTGAAGAGACCATATACAGGTCGAAACGCGTCGGGGCTTGCTATTTATGTAACATTATGTAACCTAACTATGTGTATTAATATGTGTTTGTTACTGCACTGGGTAATAAGATGTGTGTTACTGTACCAGATGATTCTCTATACTGTACTTCAAACCATGATATTGGATAAAACTTTTTATACATCCATTAAGAACTTCCTTTCATTATGTGCATTGCTGTTTTAAAGCCCCATGGGGAAAATAATTTTTCTTTAATCTAATTTCGGGGTGTGCAGCCTTTCTTGTCTCTTTTTATATGTGTCTTCCTTTTTTCATATTTCAATTTTGGGTGGTTAAACACCCCTCCCCACCTTGACACATTAGAGATAAGACATGGGCTGTGTGTTTCCTTCTCTTCACGTATCCTGCACATTGTTAATCAATTGTTCCCACTCGGTCAATTTTTAACAACCCCATGCATGAGGGGGAATCTAACTTAGACCCCCACACTGCATGATATTCAATTGCCTTATATGGCAATTGCTGACAAACTCTATTTATATTCTACCTATCTCATACTGACATTTGATGCAGGAACGTGGGGACCTGGAACCAACACACAGCCCATGTAAAAAATAAAAAATGTAAAAAATGTAAAAATAAACAAAAAACATACCAGACCATCAACATTTGCTGTGTGCTATGTTGGTGATCCCATAAAGTCAATCATTCATGTCCTACTGACACCATCCCTAGTATTTTGTTTTTGTTTTGAGGGCCGTTTTTTGGACTGGCGGGTGTTGGTGGTGCCCCCTCTCCCTTCTTGGGATGAGTCTGACCCCTCGCGGCTTCCCGGCAGGAAAAGGGGGGGGGCATGTGAATTCCTTTGCGTGCCCCCTTTTTTGCTCATCGCTGCAGTTAAGGTGAGCTCTATCCTGCCGGCGGCGTCCCGTGTTCATCTCCGGACGTTTGGCAGAGTGCGCATGCCTGTAAGGGCCCGGCTTGCGCACAACGTCATGACGTCACGCGCATTGCGGCGGAGATGACGACAGTGGTCGGGGCCTGTTGGCCTTCCGGGACGCAGAGGGAGCCACACAGGGGCCGCTCCATCAGCGGTTCCAGCGCCAATCCTTCCGGGTTTTTTTTTTTTTTTCTTGTGGGCGGTGTGGTTGGGGGGTTTGCACCTGCACATGATTATCCCATTTGCCTGAATTTGGATATAAAGGGAGACTGGAGGCCTGACAATCAGATCATGATCTCCTGCAGGCCAGGATGAATGCTACTGCTGCCAGGTTCTTTCTACACTAGAGCCCCTATTTTTGCATGATCGCCACCAAGCTTATCACATTGAACTTTTCAACAAGTCCAGCATTACCTCCAGCCTACACGATTTATACAACTGATAAGGTAAACTTCTTGTTATTTCACCTTTATTCCACACAGCACTTTCCACCACCCCACATACACATTTTCACATTTTGATTGGTTTTTCTCCTATTTTAGACTTTTTTTTTACTTTTTAGTTTACTTTTCATTTTTGTTTTCACACAGTAGGCACCAAGCAAGCACCATGTCATGTTACCACATCATGCACCACCTCATTCACACTATCCTCCACCACATAATGCACTCCTCTCCATTTAGGCCATCGTTGTTGTTGTTTTTTCTTTTTTTTTTTTACACACACACGTTTCCCCCTCTTTTTCACCCATTTCATCCTTCTTATTTACCTATCCATTATAATAGACCTACCATACCACTGCATTGTTGGATCACACGATCATTAAATTTTGTCGATTACATTTATGGGATGGAATTAACATCTCAATATATTTACATAGTAAAAATCCTATCCAACGCCAGTCTCCACATAGACAAATTGGAAACACTCAGTACATTACCAAGTTAATTATTAAACTTCCTTTAACTAATACATGGCTATTCTTGGGTTTCTGTTGCAGGTGTGGGCTCCTCCCCCTCCTCCCCCCCCCTCCCGGGGGGCGCGCTAAGTGTGGCTCCTTGTAAGCCCCCTGAGGCTGGCTCTCCTGGGAGAGTGAGGGTGGCCCCCCGAGCCCTCCGGTGTTTCCATTGGCCCTCAGCACATATCCTGGACTAGAGAACACCCATTCCACCACTTAGCGGTAAAGACTCATTATCTTGGTTTAATCCAAGTGATGCACTATAATATATATATTTATCTAATTGAATTTAATTTATGTAATTCTTTTTTAGATCCAACTGTCCCCCTGAAGAGACCATATACAGGTCGAAACGCGTCGGGGCTTGCTATTTATGTAACATTATGTAACCTAACTATGTGTATTAATATGTGTTTGTTACTGCACTGGGGAATAAGATGTGTGTTACTGTACCAGATGATTCTCTATACGGTACTTCAAACCATGATATTCGATAAAACTTTTTATACATCCATTAAGAACTTCCTTTCATTATGTGCATTGCTGTTTTAAAGCCCCATGGGGAAAATAATTTTTCTTTGGTCTTTAAGACTATATCCTCACTTAAATATGGACAATTGTTAATGTGTGGCAATTTCAATCTGACTGTTGACCCATGCATTGACTCCAGCTCTCATACGAAGGGCCAATCTCCTTCCTTAAGAGACCTGCTGCATACTGAGGGTGTCTATAATGTCTGGAGTTGTCAGCACGCCAGCAAGAGAGATTACACATTCTTCTCCTCCAGGCATCATACTTACTCTCGCATAGACCTATTTGTGTCAGACAAGTGGCTGCTTCAGAACATTTCCTCTTCTATCCAGGACATTACGTGGACAGACCACACCGCAATCTCTGACAATAGAGGAGCAGGAAAGTCGCACTAGGTCCTCCTTATGGCGGTGTCATAATGTCAAACTGTTACAGGAAGAGGTCACATCCAGGGCCATTTCTCAACATCTCCGGGAATATTTCTCCTTGAATGAATACTCAGTTGCAGATCCATATATCCTATGGAATGCCCATAAGGCATTTATCCGGGGTATATGCATTCACTTAGGTGCTAGGGGAAAGAAGCAATATCATGCAAAATTACCTGTCAGAGATCCATAACTTAGAAACAAGGAACAAAACCAACCCTTCCTATTCTACATCCAGTTCCCTCGCTAAACTCAGAGGGGAGCTAAGATCTCTTCTCATTGAACAATATGACAAACATATCAGATGCCTTAAGCTTAATTTCTATTCAAGTGCCAATAAGGCTGGGAAATATCTGGCAAACAGAATAATAACTACTAGGCAAAATCAAAAATTTCCCATCTTATCCACCCCACCCTTAAACATAAAATTATGAAACCACAAAAAATAGTGGATGAGTTTGCCAATTATTACGGAGTGTTATATAACCTCCATGAGAACCCTGACACTCCTCAACCTTCCTCTTCTGACATACTCTTCTGAGGCCCTCTCTTTACCGGAGGAACAACTCAACGATCTGAATGCCCAAATCACAGGCACAGAAATTGCTAAAACTATTGGTTTCTTGCCACTTGGGAAAGGCCCAGGACCTGATGGCCTTCCCAATCACTATTACAAAATTTTTAGTGACATTCTTACCCCTCGGCTAACCACAGCTTTCACTGCAGCATCCCAACAATCATCTTTCCCCCCGGGATTCTAAGAGCCCAAGTAGTCACTTTGCCTAAACCCGGCAAGGAACTTAACACCCAAGCCAATTTCACTACTAAATACGATGTCAAGATCTATGCAAAATTGTTGGCTAAGCATCTGATGCATGTCCTTCCCTCCTTGATTAATAGGGACCAAATGGGTTTCGTATCTGAAAGGCAGGCATCAGATGGGACCAGGAACATCCTTATCATTCACTATGCGGAAAAAACACGAACGCCCTCTCTACTATTGTCGATCGATGCAGAGAAGGTGTTTGACAGAGTTCATTGGCTCTATTTCTTTATGGTTTTACAGAAATTTGGGTTTCAAGGTACTATTTTGTCTGCCATTCTTGCCCTGTACTCTACCCCTTCAGCACAGGTTAATGCTTCTGGTCTATTATTCAAATCATTTAGAATTTCCAACGGCACTCGACAGGGATGCCGGCTGTCGCCTACATGGGCGGCCCGTCCATTAAGGGCGCACGGGCACTGTCTCCCCTTTCCATCGCCGCTGCCACCCCATATTCATGTGTTTGGCACCTTTCAGGATGCAGGGCGCATGAATTAAAGCGGTGGAGGTTCTTTTTGAAGCACCCTATTATAGCCAAAGGCTCTAATAGAATTTAAAATAGGGTGGGCTCTGGAGAATAGTGCTTGGAGTCCACCCAGGTGTGCTAGAATAGTAGATGAATGTTACCTATTCTAACACTGAAGCACCTCTCCGCCAATCAGGAAGTGCGGGGGTGAGACACGTTTCCCGACTGGCCGAAAGTAGAAGCGTTCTGATTGGCCGCCGAGGAGAAGGGAGGAGACAGAATTCGCCAAGCAGGGGAAGGAGATGCCCACTCGTGAAGCCCATGGAGGAGAGCCAGGAAAGCCATCCGTGGTTGAGGTAAGTGTACAGACTGACCGACCTGACTTATGGGGGGTGTATGGCAAGTGCACTGTTTGCCACCGCCCTACAAACAAATTACCACCAGTTGCCACTGGCATCCTACGATTTTTTTATGTAATGATCGAGCTGCTTGCAGAAAAAATCTATTCCCACTCACCCATATCAGGATTTACGTTCTGAGACTCCAATCATAGAATCAATCTATTCGCAGATATTATCCTTTTCCTAACCAATCCAGAATCCTCTCAACCATTGGCCTTCCAAATTTTGACTTAATTTAGCCACATCTCTTACTATAAAGTTAATGCATCCAAATCCTTAATCCCTGATTTAGGAGTAAGAAGCGTTACCAAAATTAACCTCCAAAAACTCATTCCAGTCATATGGAGCACCAAGGGAATCAAATATCTAGGTATCACCCTTACGACTGCAACCCAGAACCTTTCCCCTGGCAATTTTAAACCTCTAAAGCCGTGTACACACGAGCCGAATGTCCGACAGAAAAAGTCAGACGGAAGCTTTGTACGTCACTGCGTTCTTGACGCTCGGACTTTGGGTTGACCATGTGTAGGCAAGACCGCTTGAATGGAATTCCATCGGAGTTCCGTCGGAGAAACCTTCGGAGTTTATTCCGACGGCAAAACCGGTCGTGTGTACGTGGCATAATGTCCAAAATTGGAGAAGAACTCACATGGATGATGCGTTTTGAACTGTCATGGTAAGGCAGACTGGCGGCCATAAAGATGTCTATTCTACCTCAAATTCTCTACATGCTCAGATCCTTACCAATCCCGATTGCAAAACATTATGTCGCCTCCCTGTTGAGTAGCCTTAAAGCATTCCTATGGCAGGGAAAAGATGTCCTCACTCATGCTTGATAAAACATAGATCTATAGGGGGAGCAGGGAGAGCTGATTTACAAGATTACTACTGGGCGGTACACCTTGATCAACTTAAACACTGGTTCTCGTCGGAGGAGGTTCCACAGTGGGTTGAGATAGAAGCAGCTCTTTCCCCTAATGGTGATCTCCAATCACTTTTACTAAGTGACATGTGAAAAAAACAAGACATTAGACCTATACATTTAACTATGATGGCCTGGATACACACAGTTACACAGGTACTAAGGTTGAATAAAGACACCAGTCCATCCAGTTCAACCTGAGTGAGCACCCACAATTGTCCCCATCCCCGCACATTGCGTCCCATCAAGATGCCCATCCACTATATTATTATTTTTTATATATTTAAGGTACCCATGTAGTGCCATCAACCTACGCAGAGCTCCACACACACCGGTCCCCACCCCCAAGGGGTCTGCAATCCAAGGTCCCCAACTCACACCCATAAACCAGGGCCAATTTTTGGACAGAAACCAATAAACCTACCAGCATGTCTTTGGAGTGTGGGAGGAAATCGGAGTGCCCAGAGGAAACCCACGCAGGCACAGGGAGAACATGCAAACTCCAGGCAGGTAGTGTCGTGGTTGGGATTCAAACCACCGACCCCATTGCTGCAAGGCAAGAGTGCTAACCACTACACCACTGTGCTGGCCATGTTTTGGAGGTGACACCTCACCTCCCAAACACCATCCTGATGTACCCCTCACCCAACTTCAAAATCTGCAGATCCTTAAGGCTATGATCCTGTTACTTTCCACCAGATCACTACCACTTTATTGAATCTTCCATGTAGCGGATCTATTCAATGTTTATGTCCCCTACACATTTGCGGAACTAGTCCAAAAATACCAACCACCCATTCAGTTGCAATTCACCTGTAGGAGATTGCTACACTTTCTCACTAAGAATCCTATCCCTAAATTCACATTACACCCAAAAGCATTGGAATTCTAACTCACATCTGAACGTAGGGACAAAGGAATTTCCCTCTTCTAGAATTGGATGCGGGTTCCCCGGGAGATTTTGACCGGCTCTCTATGGAGCCGGTTCACACATCTCCTCTGCGGCTCCAGTGCAAATTTGGTCCATTTCAGGCCTGAATTCAGCCAAAAATTCAGGCTAAAATCAGACCTGAAATGGTGGACGGTGACGCACCAGACCCCTGCTGTGAGCCACATGCGAAGATAGTGTGAACCCAGCCTAAAGCGCAATAGCCACAGGAACATATCCAGATAATACCAAACTCTTAAACCCAATTTTGAATCATCTGAGCACATGGTAGTGTTTGATGCACATCAGCGACCATCACCTTCTGACACTGAAGTAGTTCCTGTATGGGAGAGGTTATATAAGAATGGACTTCCTCTCTTGTTTTTGCCAGTGTTCAATCACCTGTAGGTGGTTCATAACTCATGTAGTTATGATTTATAGCTGGCTCTGTGTCCCGTGATGTATGATAAAGAAAGACGGTTTATCAGATTAGGAAAGTTAGTTTAATCCCCATGCCAGAATAAAACAACATTTTTACCACCCTTACCGCTGCCCATTCTGGTGTGTTGGGCCAATAATTTAGAGCTGTGATGGTGCCCTGAGACAAATGGTCCCCTACTGTCCCCTTGTGATTATGTCAATCCCCTTCTCAGAACTCAGGCCAACGGGACACGTGACTGCGGATTACGTGATTAAGGGGACATTTGCATGCCAGTACCATGGCTTTTCTGCAAGTGTTTTTTTTTTTCTTGTATCAGATGCCACTGGTATATTTTTCGTATAGCATATAGAACCCTATCATGAGTTTACCTATACTCTTTTGGACTGACAAAAAAGGGATCTTTTCCATGCTTATCTTGCTCAGGGTGTGCTAATAGGATTAAGGGTAGCATCCCTACATCCAAAAGTATGAAGAACTATGTTAATAGACATCATCTTATATGTGAAAGTACATACATGGATTACCTACCGAAGTGTCCTTGTAACCTATTGTTTAAGACTACAAAAAAAACAGAGACAAGGGGTTGATATAGTAAATGAAAATAGTCTGTTCACTTTGCAAGGGAATTTTCATTGTGCAAGGGAAATTTCCCTTAGCTTGGTGAAGGATGTGAAACGCTGCTCACTTTCATCATTCTTGCACTGGATTTGGTATTTGCAAATTAATTTTCACCACATTCACTAAGCCAAGAGAACAGTCCCTTGCAAAGTAAACAGCCTATTTGCCTTTAGTAGATCAACCCCCAGGTGTTACAACATGGATAGTCTATCAGAGCAAAACAAACTATGCTTTTGAAAGCTGGGCATAATAGGACAGGGCAGCACAGTGGCTAAGTAGTTATCACTTTCACCTAGCAGCACTAGGGGGGTCAGTTAGAATCCCAACCATGGCACTATCTTCCTGGAGTTTGCATGTTCTACCTGTGCATCCTCTGGGTTCACCGGTTTCCTCCCACGCTCCAAAGACATGCTGGTTGGTTAATTGGCTCCTGTCTAAATTTGCCCTAGTATGTATGAATGTGAGTTAGGGACCTTAGATTGCAAGCTCCATGAGGGCAGGGACTGATGTGAATGTACAATACATATGTAAAGTGCTGCATAAATTGACAGCGCTATATAAGTACCTGTAATAATAAATAAATAATACGGACACTGATCGCAGATTTATTTTAACAGATCAAGTCCTGAAGTTAAAGAGGAGCTTCAGTCAGTTCTGGAAAAATTATAAGTCAGCAGACACAAAAACTGTAGCTTCTGACTTTTATTTTCAATATTTATTTTTTATTTTATTTCAGGTACTTACATAGCGCCGTCAATTTACACAGTGCTTTACATATACATTGTACATTCACATCAGTCCCTACCCTCAAGGAGCTTACAATCTATGGTCCCTAACTCGCATTCATACATACTAGGGACAATTTAGACAGGATCCAATTAACCTACCAGCATGTCTTTGGAGTGTGGGAGGAAACCGGAGTACCCGGAGGAAACCCACACAGGCACAGGGAGAACATGCAAACTCCAGGCAGGTAGTGTCGTGGTTGGGACTCGAACCAGCGACCCTTCTTACTGCTAGGTGAAAGTGCTATCCACTGCACCACTGTGCTGCCCATAATATGTTTATTGAGTTTTAACAGGAATAGAAATATAAACGATAGCATTTTTATCGTCGGCCCGCAAGGCCCATAAACAAAGATACAATACCAAAACAAAAACATAGGGAGCAAAAGAGTAACAGATACTTGTCTTAAACTGTATAATATCTAACACTAGTCATCTGTTTTAGGCTAGCATTCAACGTAGGGCTGTGATATCAGTACCTTTGGATCTGTAAGGAAAAAGTCCCTCATTTTTGGGGGTCGTCCTATGGTTTCCTACTGCAAGATATCGATGTCCCAAGCTGAGGTATTATCTTGGGGTCACAAGAGGGGGTCAGCCACCCAACCCAGGAGTTGTCCAGCACCCCACCCCTTTGGGAACTCACTGTAGTAGTGCCTTATCCCCCCAGGCACCGTGCCCTCCCACCCCCCCATTCCCAGCACTGCGGCAGGCTGACTGTTTTACAAGGCTGGTCCGCCGCTGTGTCATGTTTTTTGAAGGGGTACGAACCAAGAAGATGGTTTGGAAACACTATTGCTGGTATAATCTTAGCCAACTAGCCTGCTTAGAACCTGTTCCGCTTCACCAATTAGGGGTGTAGTTTCCCCTGCTCATACAAAGAGGAGAGTGGGAACAGGGTGCCCCGACAGTAAGAGTAAAGAAAGGAAGAAGTAAAAGAAGGGGTAGAATTCCAGGAGAGTCCAGGTTTCAGGTCGGTATACCCGGGCAGAGAGAAATATTGCAATAAGAAGCCCAGGGTTCCCAAATAGCTTTGAATTTTCCCATTTTGTCCTGTAATTTCACTACTATGTGTTCTTGCGCCATTATCCAGGATATTTTTCTCTTAGCACCCCTGAAAGATACAGTTGGAGTTTTCCATGCCCTTGTGAGTGTTATCTTAGCTCCCAGGAGGATGAAGAACGTTAGGGCTTGCAGGTGTCTAGGTACCCCCGGGAATTTTGCAGTTTAAGCGGGCAATGGTGGGGTCTGGAGAGATTGTGATGCCTGTTATTTTCCTTATAGTGTGAAAAACCTTTTTTCAGAAGGACTTAATGTGGGGACATGACCACCAAATGTGGAACATTGTGCCCTTCAGATCGCACCCTCTGAAACATAAGGGAGATATCTCTGGGTAGATTATCGCCAGACTACCACCTAGTTAGGATTTTGATATTAGCTTCAATCAGGGAGACATTAAGAATACCTTTATAGGAGCGTTGAAATGCTTGAAACCAAACTGCTGGTTCCCATGAGTGCCCCATGTCCATCTCCCAGGCCTGGGCGTATGGTGGAATGCCTTCCTTACCTGCCAGGGAAGAATAGATCAACGAGATTCCTCCCCTCTGATCCATGTTGTTAGTGCACAATTGTTCGTATAGGGTGATTTTAGGTGGTTAATTCCTAACTGTCCAAATAGAGTTAAGGAAGTGGACAATTTGGGTGAATCTGAACATTTCTGAGTTGGGCATTTCTAATGTCGTTCTATGGTGTTTCAGATTGAGGGGGCCTGCAGAGGTGAGAAAATGGCCAATGCGAAACAGGCCTTTGTTAGTCCACCAGCGGAAAGCTTGGATGTTTAGGCCTGGGGGGAACTTGGGGTTGTGGAAAATATGCGACAGGGGCCTTAAAGGGGAGATCAGTAAATGATGTTTATGGAGTGTGTTGCACAGCGCTACAGAGTGGGAGAGAGTAGGGGACATTATAGCCGGTCTGGATTTCGTTTCACTCCATATGAGGTAGTTTATTGTATTTAAGGGGACGACTTGTCTTTCCATGGAGAGCCAGTCGGGTTTAAGTCCCCTAGAGTAGGCTGTTGAAATTTGGGTGAGTTAAGCAGCTTGATAGTACCACCACAGGTTCAGAAGGCCTATGCACAACTGTGATTTTATCCTGTAGATAACCTCTTTGGTACATCTGTAGCCTTTATTTCCCCCAAACGAAGTGTACGATTTGAGATTACAATTTTAAAATGAATTGTTTCTTAATAGGGATCGGGAGAGAGCGGAACAAGTACAGCATGCACGGGAGAAGGGTAATTTTTACCGCGTTAACTCTGCCCAGCCAGGATAGACCACACTTCGACCACCTCTCCAGGTCCTCTCCACACTTACGTACTATAGGGGGGTAGTTTGCTTGAAAGAGCTTGCTTGTATCAGGAGTGAGTCTAATGCCCAAATATGGGGTCGCATCTGTTGCCCAAGTGAATGTGAAGTTGTGTTTTAGCTGGGTGATCAAATCAGGGGGGACGGAGACGTTCAGGGCTATGGATTTAGATAAGTTGACCTGCAGACTAGAAACCCGACTAAATTCCTTGAGGATTTTGTATACAGTAGGGTTGGATGTTAGGGGGGAGGTAATAAATAGGAGTAAATCATCCACATATAATGCACACTTGTGTTCCTGGTCTACGCAAGTAACCCCCTTGATGTCAGCATTGGTCCGGATCGCGATGGCCAGAGTTTTGATGGCCATCGCGAAGAAGAGGGGGGAGAGCAGGCATCCCTGTCTAGTTCCCCTACCAATGGTGAAGGTGTCTGAGTATGTGCCCAGTAAGCGCACTTTTGTATTAGGTGACGCGTAAAAGTGGGTGATTTATACCTAGAAAGTTTGGCCCGAAACCCCATCTCTTCAGTATTTCGTAAATGTAAGGCCAGGCTACTGAATCAAAGGCCTTTTGAAGGTCTATCGAGAGGAGGAAACCCCTCTGGGGGACCACCATCCCATTGGGAGTTGAGCAATGATATAACCTCTACCGCTCTCTTAATTTGGTCTGGGCCCTGTCTCCCAGGGATGAAGCCCACCTGATCTCTGTGTATGTACGTAACTATGAAACTCTCTACTCTGTTAGCCATTATTTTAGTCATTATCTTTATATCGTTATTGATAAGTGAGATTGGATGGTAGTTACCGACCTCGCTCGCATCTTTCCCTGGTTTGGGGATGACAGAGATGCATGCGGAATTAAGATCTTTTTCTAGGGGGGCTCCATCCCTGAGAGAGTTGAAGAACCGCGTCAGATAAGGTGCCAGACAGGGGCCAAACTTTTTGTAATATCCTGTAGAGAAGCCATCGGGCCCAGGAGAGGAGCCCAGTTTGAGGGCTATGATGATGTCTAAGACCTCCTCGGAGGTAAAGGGGTCCTCTAAGAGTTCCCTGTGGCCTCGAGATATTGAGGGGGTAGGAAGTTTATTGAGGAAGGTACTCTTGAGTGTAGGAGAAGGCGGGGGATTGATTTTGTATAGGTCAGAGTAAAACTGTAAGAAAGTATACATTATTTTGGTGGGGTTCTGGGTCAGGTCTCCAGATGGGGATGTTTTTTTTTGGAAAGCTAACTTGTGTCTTTTGGGACTCAGTTTTGTGGCTAGTCTGGAGCCAATTCTGTCTTTTTGGGAATAAAATTTAGCCCCGGTCCATCTGAGGTGTTTCTCGGCTGCCGTTGAGGGATAGGTTGAGGTGGGTTCGGGCTATATCAAGCTGTACTAATGTTTAAGGTGTAGGGTTAGGTTTGTGGGTTTGAGCTAGTGACTGGTATTCATCCATTCGTTTCTGTAAGTCTGCTATGTGCTCCTTCTTAATTTTAGAGAGCTGGATGAGCTTTGCCTTGAGGACTGTTTTTGTGGGCAGCCCACAGAGTCGTTGGGGACATTTCGTTGTTTTCATTTACAAGGAAGCACCCTTTTATGGCTTGTTCTATAAGTGTACACTGTTTTGGGTCGCTCGAAAGAGCCTCTTTGAGACCCCATCTGAAAGGGCCTGAGGATCCCGATGACTGGTGTGTGACTAGAGTTACAATAGAGTGATCTGAGAGAGGGGTGTCTACAATTTTAGACGTTAGGGTCAATGGGATCGTTGTAGATTGTGTGAATATGTGGTCTATCCTGGCATAGGAATTGTGGGATGCTGAAAAATATGTATAATCTTTCGCATAGGGGTTGATCTCTCTCCAAATGTCAATCAGCCCTGCCGAATATAGCAGGTGAGCTCTGTTTTGAGGGGCGATTGAGTTTGGGTTTCCCTCCAGCCGTTTTGTCCAGGGAGAAGTTAAAGGCAGCATTGGAGTCCCCTCCAATGAAGATCGTTCCCTTGAAATGTTTTTGTAGTGTGTGCAGCAGTGAATCGAAAAATTTTCGTTGGCCCTTGTTGGGGGCATAGTACAAAATAAACGTATAGGTCTCCCCATGAATGGTGCCTGATACTAAGATGTAGCGACCTAGGGGGTGGGAGATTAGCTCCGACTGGGAAAAGTTGATGTGTTTGGCGAAGCAAATGGCCACTCCTTTTGTTTTGTTATCTGCAGATGCGAGGAAGAATTGTGGGTAGCGCTGGTGTAAAAAAGTGGGTTTATAGGTAGCAGGAAAGTGCGTTTCTTGTAGTAATAACATGTCGGGGTGCATGATATCGTGCAGTTGGAATAGTTTTTCGGTGTTTAATTGGGGAGTTGAGTCCCTGTGTGTTGTGTGTGATAATTTTGAAATTGGGGGTTGGAGGGTTTATGTCAGCCATGGATCAGAGGGAAAAACATCTCAGAGATAGTGCATAACCTACCTCCTCCCGGCGATGAGTACGAAGGGAGTGATCATTCCGTTAGATAAACCAACGCCCGGGCCCCAGATTGGAGAAACTGGAAATACCTGTAATAAATGATAGAGAAAGCAGAGAGGTAGGAAGGGAGGGAACCGGAAAAAGAGAAGAAGATTAGGTGGGTGATTTCGAACATGTGATATTGGCTAAAAAAATAAAGAAATATGGGGTTCCCTGCCCCCCCCTCCCCGGGGTAGGAGTGGACCCACCAGTGCCCACCCATAACCTGAGAGATCTTGAGTACTCCGAGTCAGAAACTCAGAATCTTCCCATGAGACTAGTGGAGGCGCACTGGATCCACCCTGGTCCTACCGCTAGAAATAAACAGTAACATTATAAGATGAACAGGGTAAATTTGGGATCATAATCCCACACCCCCCTCCAGACCCGTCTCCTTCCCGAGCATCCTCAGTTTTTACACGGAGGACCCCGGGGTGAGACTGGACCCAAGTAGGAGAAAAAAGTAACCTCCAAGTCCGTTTCAGGATGTGCCCCACTTAACTGTGTGGTTGAGATCAAGGTCGCTCGAGTTGCATGAGGAGCTGTAAAAGAACTGTGGACTTTGAGGTGGACAATTTAGTAACAAGAGCACTATAATACATTAAAAGCATTATGGGAGAGAAAAACTTATATTACAGGAGAGTCAGATAGACTGTTAATGAATACAATAACTAGTGACCAACAGAGTCTCACGTTTGGGCTAAGTGACTGGTCTCCTCTTCCCCAAACGTGTCCCAAAAGTGGAGGGCCCAACTTTCCCATCCTGTCTATAACTGTAAGGGAGGAGGGATTGAACAATGCTATGGCTAAAATTCTGGGGAGGTAAGTACTGGGGGTAAGGCCCAAATCAATTGGTTAGGAGATGTCACAAACCAGGGCCCTGGTTTAGTGAAACGGGCAGTCCAATCATGTTTCTTTGGACCTCTTGAAGTGTTGCGTCAGCCAGGTGGGTTGCAGGGGGCTTGCAGGAGGTTGTTGTTTCAATGACGAGGAGGGTCCCTTGTTGAGTGGGGGGAAAGCTCCTGGGAGAGTAGGCCTAGATGGAGAAGTAGGCAGTTACCCTCCACAAAAGACGAGAAACCATATTCTTTGTTGCGATACAAAAAGTTCAGGTGGAGAGGGAAAGATCATCTATACGATATCTCCTTCAGTAGTAGGATTTGGAGTAGTGGTTTAAGTGATCTTCGTTTTTGAACTGTGTAAGGTGAGAGGTGGGCAAATACCTGAATTGTGTGTCCTTACATAGTGAGGGCATCAGCCCCTCTTGATTTCCTCATCACTTCCTCCTTCACTGAATAAAAATAAGGTTTCACTATAATGTCCCTGAGAGCGGGGGGGGGGGGGGGGGTGCTGTAGTGCTCTATGAGCTCTGTCGAGTTACAGGCGGTGTTAAGCAATGTCTGGAATGAGTCCTTTAATAACGGTCTTAACTTCTGGCTGGCTTTCACGGATTCGGGGAGCCCCCTTATCCTAAAGTTGTATCATCTCGACCTGCTCGACCTCATCGATCTTTGATAGTGTGGTTTCTAGTTGGTCCTACATGTCTTGGAGTCTGGCTGAATTTTGGTTTATTCTGGCAACAGATTGATCTGCCTTCTTTTCTATCACTTCAATCCTCATCCCCAATTACTGCAAGTCTGCATGAATGGATGAAGTGATTTGGGCAGCATTCAGTGCAAGGCTTCCTGACAACATCTGAGAAAAAGCATTCATCATCATAGACGGAAAGTCAGTGGGTGCTGGGGCGGTGTCGCAGGCTTCTCCCTCACATATGAGTAGGCCTGTAATGGGATCATGCGGGATCATGCATAGGGGTTGTGGGGAGCCCCGTCATCGATCTTCCTAGCAGGGATTCTGTAGATGTTGGGGAGGGTGCCATCATCAGTGAGGAATTTGCTGTACCTGGTGAGGATGGAGTAGCTGTGTCCTGGTCCACTATGGAGCATTCCGCCTCAGTGTCTGTGTTTATTCTTCATGGAGTGGCCGCCATTTTGGCATAGCTGAGCAGGCCTGTGGCGGAGGTCATCTGGCTAAGAGAGGTTTCTTCTGGCCGATGCCGAGGTCATTCCCGGAGAGCTCCCAAGCTATTTCATCCTGTTGTGGTGGATGGGAGGGGGCGTTCTGGAGGCTGTAGCGGTTAGTTAAGGGACCGTGGTGGCACAGAGCTCTAGAGGGTCACAGACATCTTGGGAGCTTCCGGGCATGCACCTAGCTTCTGACTTTTAATAAGCAAGCACTCACCTGTCCAGGGATCCAGCACTGTCCTCACCTGAGCCATTTGTTAACCTGTCTTTGGGTCCCCATCACCGGCTTCCCACTGCGCATGCACGAGCTGTGTCTCAGATGGTTTCATAGGAAGAGGAGAACTTCCGGTGGATCCCCTGCAGCGATCCATCTGGAAGTTGGAGCAGGTACCTGTCCCTGACAGCAGAGATGACTCATTGTTAGGAAGCCAGCGGGTGTCAGCTCTTAACCGATGACGCATCCCTGCTCCTGACAGTAGGGATGACTCATTGTTGTTAGTGCGCGGGAGGAGTGCCAGCTCATTAACACCCAAAAACTCATCCCTGCTGCCAGTCACTAGTTGTTAAGATTCCAATGGGTGCCAGCTCTTAACAACCATGAAAATTTGCAGGCAAAAACACATTCCAGCATTTTTTTTTGCACTTTGCCAGGTTCCAGTGCAGTTATATGCAGAATAAAGCAGCACATGCTAATTTTTTTGACTACACTGGAACGCACTGCACTGGTGTTATTGGAACCTATATGACCTACTGTCCATGCATTTTTGATGCAGAAAAAATGCACTGGACTGCATCTGGTGTGAATTGACCCTAAAAATAACCTGGTCGATTCTGTTTCTAGATTAGCAGTTACACCTGCTGTTGAATTATGTTGTTTAATGTATAACTTCTTGGTAGCCATTAATTATTTTATATCATGTTTGTATCATTTCTGGTTTTATACTTTACATGCTGATGACTGAAATGTTAACTTTAGGTTTAACAAAGATCAGGGATGCCCTAAATGTTGCTGGATTATATGTAATTATCATGAAGGGAACTTCTGTGTGCCATAAAGGATACATTTAAAGGGTAACTCCACTTTCGTGGGGAAAAAAAATAGCAAAGAAAGAAAAAATAATATAACGCATATAACTGCGACACCAATCATATTGTAATTGAATGTTTTTAAAAATTACCTTTCATTTTCAGTCTGCAGCGACTGTAATTTTCTGAGAATGCATTGCAATATGGCTACCTGGAGTTGTTCTGTACACAGAGTGTGTACTAACCACCCCCAGAAAAATTATTTCCTGCTTGTGTGATTGGCTCACCCATTTTCCAAGAAGTCTGCCTAAGATAAAAGTCAGATTTCAGGCATTCCCTGCAACAAAAATGTAATTTTTGGAGAGATGCTTTCAATAGGAACATGTCTAAAGGGAAGCAGGCCCTGCAGATTTCCTCATTAGAGCCCCACAGCTGCACACCTGACAGTTAATTATGAAACCACTCCAATTAGACCCACTCAGAACAGAGGCACAGAGAAACACATTTGTATTTCTTCAGAATAACAAATGGTAGCAATCTTCAAAAAGTTTGTTATAATCCTTGCAATGTACATATATCACCCAGAGGGGAATGTTTTTTTTCTCAACAAAAGGGGAGTTACGCTTTAGATGGAAAAAGCTGCAAACACACTATGAAATATTAACAGTCATACAAGATGCAGAAAAAATATGCTGTGCTCTTTCCAATACTGTTGATCAATAAAATTCAGTTAAAATCTAATAATCTCACAAAAATATGCCTGATAATCATATATAAATTAAACATTCATATATAAAGTCCAGATGTGAAATATAGAACATTTAGTGTCCAAAAGAAATGTGAAAAAGGTCATCACATCCACCAACATAAATGATTAGAAGCTGAGGGTATCTTAGAAAGAGCTGAGAGGTCTTCCACCAGGTAACACCATGCAGGCTTACCAGATAGCCATGACCTTCTTACAGAAAGGTCAGAATGCGCATTGACCAAAAGGCCTCATAGGGATCTTCTAAAAAAAAACTTGGAAGATTAGATATGCTCCACTCATCCTAAAGGTGCATTCAGAGGAATTCCTCAATCAAACGTGAATCCATGTGTTTTCATGCCATCTATAAAGCTGAGGTTATAAGAATACTTCCTTAATACTTTTGATTGAACTGCAGAGGATGCCACTTCTTTCAATGAGCTAAAGCCACTCAGAGAGTGTTTTTTCTGAGAACCGTGTGGTTAGAATTTCAAGGAGACTTTTTCAGTACTGTTACATAGTTACATAGTTGGTAAGGTTGAATAAAGACAATAGTCCATCCAGTTTAACCTGTGTTGACATGTGTGTGTGTGTGCACATGTAGAAAATAATTTCCCATATCCCTGTATATTGTTTTCGCTAAGATGCGTGTCCATGAGTCTTTTAAATCTATTCATACTTCCTGTCGACACCAACGTTTGTGGAAGAGAGTTCCACATCCTGACAGTGAAAACCCCCTACACAGCTTAAGGTTAACTAATTCTCTTCCAGTCTCCTAGTGTGGCCCCGTATCCTCTTACACTCCATGGGACTGAAAAGTTTCGTACTTACACTGGAATCATGGAATCACTGTTGAGATATTTGTATATTGCGATCATATCTCCTCTCAAACGTCTCTTCTCCAGTGAGAATAAATTTAGCGCTTGTAGTCATTCCTTATAATTGAGGTCCACTAGTCCCCATATTAATTTAGTTGCCCTTCTCTGGACTTTCTCCAGCTCTAGCACATCCTTTCTGAGGACTGGTGACCAGAACTGGACAGAATACTCCAGATGCAGACGAACCAGAGTTTTCTAAAGTGGCAGGATTATCGTTTTTTCCTGGAGTAATTTCCCATTTTGTAATGCATGCAAATATTCTGCTGGTTTTGGTAGCTGCAGCTTGACACTGCATGCTATTGATCAGTCTGTCTTCTACTAGGACCCATAGATCCTTTTCCATCCTGGAATCCCCTAGGGGTTTCTCCCAGTGGCGGCTGGTGTTCAAAATTTGGGGGGGGGGGGAGGGCGCAAACAAACTGAAAAATACTGAACCCCCCCTCACTGTGCCCATCAAATGCAGCCATTGTGCCCATCAAATGCAGCCACTGTGCCCATCAAATGCAGCCACTGTGCCCATCAAACGCAGTCACTGTGCTCATCATATGCAGCCACTTGTGCCCAGTATATGCAGCCACTTGTGCCCATCATATGCAGCCACTTGTGCTCGTCATATGAAGCCACTTATGCCAATCAAATGCAGCTACTTGTGCGAATCAAATGCAGCCACTTGTGCCCATCATATGCAGCCATTTGTGCCCATCATATGCAGCTATTTGTGCCCGTCAAATGCAGCCACTTGTGCCCGTCAAATGCAGCCACTTGTGCCCATCATATGCAGCCCCCCACCCCTGTGGGCGGTCCAGTGGCACTTACCGCTCGTGTGGCGGGGCTCTGCTCCACTCCTGGAGTGATGGGGCTCTCCTCCTCGGTGGCTCTCCTCCTCTGTGGGAAGCGGCGGCTCTCCTTGGTGGGAAGCGGCGGCTCTCCTTCTCGGCAGGAAGCGACAGCTGCAGCTCCTGTGTCCGCTCGGCTCCTCAGGCTTCCTCCGCCGCGTCTCCTCTTCCGTCAAAGCGTCAGGCATCCAATAGGATCGCCTGATGCTTTGGCCAATCGGGGGACAGGTCTCACTGACCTGCCTACTGATTGGCAGGGAGGAACTTTAGTGTGAAAATAGCAACAATTTATTCGCTATGCAACACAACAGTGTGGGGTTGTGACGCAGTGCTCTGTGTCCCAAGCCCACCCTATTTTGAAGCTTATTAGAGCCTCTGGCTCTAATCAAGTGCTTCAAAATACACACCCCCACCATAGTATTTCTTGTGTCCGGCATCCTGAAAGGGGCCGGGCACATGAATAGGGAGGGTGGCGGAGGTGTTGGGGGGGTGTTGTCAGCAAACAGTGAGATCAAGGTATTTACAACATCCTCTATATCATTTATAAAGAAGTTAAACAGAATTGGTCCCAGGACAGAGCCTTGGGGTAACCACTCTAGACCACTCCGAGTACACATTTTTTATCACCTCCCTTTGGACTCTCCCCGCAGCCAGTTTTCTATCCAACAAACCCTATGGTCTATACCCACGAGCCTCAGTTTGTAGATTAAGCATTTGTGGGGGACCGTATCAAATGTTTTTGCAAAATCCAGATACACCACATCTACCGTCCTACCTTTGTCCAGATGGCAACTTCCTTGTAGAATGTTATTGGGTTGGTTTGGCAAGAGCAACCTTTTGTAAACCCATGCTGATTACTGCTAATTATACTGTTTTCATCAGCAAATTCTTGGATATGGTCCCTTATCATCCCCTAAAATAGTTTACATATTACCAATGTTAGACTAACAGGCCTATAGTTTCCAGGAATGTATCTCTGCCCTTTTTTAAATATTAGTAACACGTGGGCTTTTTTGCTCAGCTGGTACCAATCCTTACAGTATACTGTCCATAAAGATTAGGGATAATGATCTGGCTATAACCTGACTGAGTTCCCTAAGGGCTCTTGGGTGTAAGCGATCTTGTGCTGGGGATTTAGTTATATTGAGCTTCTCTAAACCTTTCCGGACTCCCACCTCTGTTAGCCACAAGGGTAGATCCTGTGACATGTTACTAACAATACAGTCGTGGTTGTTATACCCCTCCTTTTCCTGTGTGAAGACTGAGGTGAAGAAAGCATTTAGTACAGCTGCCTTCTCCTTGTCACCTGTAACCATCTTCCCTTCCTCATCCTTTACGGGGTCTATGTGTTCCAATCTCGCCTTTTTACTGTTAATATATTTTAAAATTTCTTTGGAATTTTTTTACTCTCCTCCGCTATGTGTCTCTCAGTCTTTTTTAGCCACCTTGATTGCGTTCTTACACTTCTTATTGTATTCCTTTTAGTGTTGGAATGCTGACAGTAACCCCTCCACTTTTTAAAGGCCATTTTCTATCCTTAATATGACATTTTAGGTTTTGGTTCAGCCACCAAGGTTTAACCTTTGTTTTTCTATATTTATTACCCCTCGGAATGCACTTGGTGATACTTTTATTTAATATGGATACATTATGGACAGCATTTGCTCCACCTTATACTAATATAAAGTGTCACTATTATGTATATATTACTGGATCATACAATATTAATCATGTGCTAACTGTTTAAACAAATAAATCAATTGAAAATGGTGACAAATAAAGTGCTTAGAGTCATAAGTGTGCAAAACAAAGTATTTTCCTTGTAGTAAAGGGCTGTTGTGCTCCGTATCCCAGTGGTATCTGTGCATCCACCTCGTGAGGGACTATAGACACTCCTCACTCACCAGATATGTTGGACTCCCTTACCATATAGCAAGAGGAGTCTGCTGCAATTGTAGGTCTTTTTTGGGGACCTAACCCATTCCGATATCCTCTGATGGCTCCCACTGGTGACGGTTACCTCCAATGATGATTTCAGAGCTCCAGAATCACATTATGCAGGGGCACAATATATAGAGGAAAAAACTCCTCATGGTGTAAAATCTTCAAACAATTTATTGCATATCCACTTGCTGACCACCTAACGCAGATATACTGCGGCAGAATGGCACGGGCAGGCAAAATCAAAATCACATATCTGAATGGTCGGCATCGTTAGGGGAGCGGTCCGTGCTGAGGGGGGGCACTCATTTGTGGCCACCCCCTCGTGATCGCCCCCAATGAATGATAATCTTCCTCTGCTGCTGTAATGTAAAAAGCGGCAGAGGAAGTAATGTCATCTCTCCTCGTGTCGGTCTTTTTCTTCGGCGCCGAGGAGAGAAGACATCCAAGTAAGTGCACCAAACACCACATGAACTGTAGAACACTCTAGGCACACTTTTCACCCCCCAATCACCCCCGATCACCCCCCAATCACCCCCTGTCACAGTGACACCAATAGCAGTTTTTTTTTTTTGCTGATTAATGCATTGGTGTCATTTGTGACAGTTATAAGTGGTAGGACAGTTAGTGGTAGGCCCCTTTTGGTCTAGGGTACCCCCCTAACCCCCCCAATAAAGGTTTAACCCCGTGATCACTCCCCGTCGCCAGTGTCACTAAGCAATCATTTTTCTGATCTCTGTATTAGTGTCACAGGTGACGCTAGTTAGGGAGGTAAGTATTTAGGTTCGCCGTCAGCATTTTATAGCATCAGGGACCCCATATACTACCTAGTAAAGGTTTTAACCCCCTGATTGCCCCCTAGTTAACCCTTTCACCAGTGATCACCGTATAACTGTTACGGGCGACGCTGGTTAGTTAGAATATTTTTTATAGTATCAGGGCACCCGCCGTTTATTACCTAATAAAGGTTTAACCCCCTGATCACCCGGTGGGTGATACAAGTTAGGTTTTAGGGTCAGATAGGGTCTGCGTCACCCCAGGCAGCATCAGGTTAGTGCCAGTACCGCTAACACCCACGCACGCAGCATACACCTCCCTTAGTGGTATAGTATCTGAATGGATCAATATCTGATCTGATCAGATCTATACTAGCGTCCCCAGCAGTTTAGGGTTCCCAAAAATGCAGTGTTAGCGGGATCAGCCCAGATACCTGCTAGCACCTGCATTTTGCCCCTCCGCCCAGCCCAGCCCACCCAAGTGCAGTATCGAGCGATTACTGTCACTTACAAAACACTAAACACACATAACTGCAGAATTTGCAGAGTCAGGCCTGATCCCTGCGATCGCTAACAGTTTTTTTGGAAGCGTTTTGATACAGTCGCTAACAGTCAGGAGCTTTTATACCTGTGAGTCTCACTAGTGTACCACTAAATTTAGAGCCCAAAATGGCAAATCAAAGGTACCCTAGTGAAAAGGCCTACACATTTATGTGCATGACAGATAGTGAAGAGGAAGTCATCCATCTGTCAGATTCAGGCTCAGAATACGATCCTGTAGAGGACAGCGGCTCCATGACAGATAGCTCTGACGACAGAGTTGTGGTCCCTGCCAAGGTCAGGCGTACCAGACCCCGAACTTCCTCTTCTGCCATGGATGTGCAAGAACCGCAGGTCCCTGATATGGAGCAGAGCAGTACTAGCGCCGCTATTCCTTCTGGTGAACTGGCAAGCCCCAGCGGTAAAGTACACCCTGGTCGTAGTCAATCCAACACTGCAGTATCACGTGGCAATTCCCATAAGTGCAGTTCAAGCTGGTGAGGTGGCAAGCACAAGTAGTGTCCTGCTGCCGCCAAGAAGATGAACACAGGCCGTCATGCCCATAGTGCCCTTCCTGCTGCATTTGCCAATCCTAATTGGGAACCCACCACTTCTGCAGCACCCGTACTTCCCCCATTCACTGGCCAACCCGGCTTTCAGGTAGAAACAGTTGATTTTACGTCAATTGATTTTTATTCGCATCATCGGACGTTGTCAAAGACGGTCTTTGACAACGTCCGATGATGAAACGCGTAAGACAGAGTCACGCTCACACGTCACACTCGGAAGTTCTGGCTGGAACGCAAGTTGGGACGCACGCGCTAGGACTGGTTTCCTGGTCTCAACATTGCTTACGGCTGTGCTGTACTGGGTTTTGTTGGATTTTATCGCTGTATGGAATACAATTTTAAATAAATTATACTTCACTACGGAAGTCCCCCGTTTCTTTTGCATGGAGGAGAGGATTGATTGTTGATGCTAAATCGCGGAGGGGTCCAGGTCTTCAACGGAGGGCAGCATCCGATTGTTGGTGGAAGCCGGCGGAGGAGCGGAGCATAAAAGGGGGAACATCTAAGGGAATACCCATCATAAGCTACCCACTCTACGCCTATTACCCCTGCAGGGGTGACCACGTCTGGTGAGTGGGGAAATATTGGGGGAGCACCTGAAGTCACCAAGTTCATATGAGCACAGAAGTCACCGGTTTTCTACATCTTTTATATATTTATAAAAATTCTTTGGACTGCACACTGTGGGAGGATACTTTTGGCATCCTGGTTTGGACATTATAATGCACATTGGACTAATTAGTTGTTTATTTATATAATTACAAACCCACACGAATATTTTGGTTTATTTATATAATTTATTTATATAATTACACACTCACACATTTTTTTTTGGTTAAGGTCAGTACTTGATTAACATTTAACCTCACCGGTATTTAGAGTGCACTGGAACAAGTATTTATACTGATCATAGACTTAATACTGTTGATTTCATCTTTTGATGTGATTTATTGTTTCGCTTGATAGAGTGTTTTTTGTGTTTCAGCTCAGATGCAACGTAGCGGTTTCTATTTATAATATGACATGCACTTATACAAAATTTAATCTATAATTGCACTGCTACTGGGTATATGCATATAATAGGGTGCATTATTTGATGTGGTTTTTTGTAGTTTAGTTTTGATACACTTAAGCGTTTTTTGTTGTTGTTTTTTATCATTTTTATACGCACAAACTACTCCCTTTACTCGCCTATACATATCAGGTTGTGCATTACCTGTATAGCCACGGGTTTATTCCCAATTTATAAATCTAAGTTGGGTCACCATATTGGTCCACTGACCCAATTCACCATATGCCCTTGTTCTCTGCCTCCATGACCAGGGCACGATACGAGCAGATCTTGCGGTTCATGCACTTCAATGACAATGAACTCTGTTGTCCTCGTGGAGACTCTGGATTCGATCGGCTCTACAAAATTCGGCCCCTCGTAAATCACTTCAACCAACATTTTGAAGACTTGAATAAGGAGAGAACAGTTGCGGGACTTTAAATGAGGTCTAGGTTCTTAGCTGGCGGGATCGGGGCACTTCCTAGCCACCCTTTGGGCAGCTGGTGCCTGACGTTGGGGGCCCTTTGCTTGGCGGCACCCCCCGCAGAGTCCTCTCCCAGTGTGGATTTCCATCATCTCATTCTCCTCACCACTCACTCCCATCACGAGTTTGCTGGCAGTTCTGCCCCTATCCTCACATCCAGGTACGTTTTTTCCCCCTTTCCATCACTCACTTTTCCACCTTCCAGGCTTTCTTTCTGACCGCTTTCATCTCTCTTTTTTCAGCCTCCATCTGCATTCTCTTCTTTTCTTGCTTCATTGCTTGCTCCCTTTTTCTCCCCTCATTCTTCCCTTTTTCTCCCCCTTTCCCTCTAGATTTTCCTCCTCCTTTCTTTATATTCCCCCTTTCTTCCTTTTTTCTCCCCTTCCCTCTGTTCTAGTCTTCTTTCACTTTTTCTTTTCCTTTCCGTCTCTTTTTCTCTTCTTCTTATCCAGTCTGGGAGGCTCTCTGTGTGGGTGCAGCCGCCAGGACAGGCCCCCTCAGCTTCGGACCCTAGCATACCGCCTGGTGTGGGCGAGTGGGGCTACGCTACCTCTGCCCATGCATGCTGTGAGTCCTTGTTTTTGGTGACAAAATGCAAAACTTATGTCCCACTATTACCCATTTTCAATATTATTCAATACTGCTATCTCCCCTATTCTTAGGTGGTCACTACGGTTATGCTCCTGATGAGTGGCTATAAGGCCCCGAAACGACGTAGAGCTTACAACTACCGTTATGTGTACACAATGATTAATCATATGCGTATGAACTTTCCCAATTCATTGTATGTTTATGTTTGCAATAGAAATTTTTGTCGGAATGTATTTTCTTGATGACTACAGATATAGCAATATAGAGCTATGTGCCAACATATATAGAGCCATGTGCCTAAATATGTAATTATATGAATTTTTGTATCATTTTAATAATAAATCACATTCTTGTTCAATGCATATATCTGCTCCCTTGAGCCTCATTTAAAGTCCCGCAACTGTTCTCTCCTTATTCAATTATTGAACCGGGATGGAGGAGGGGTATTGAACGGCCCCACTATCCTCACGCAAAGTGCCAAACCGTATTCTTTTATCCTTTTATTTTGCAGACTTGTTTACTCCCCATCAAGTTGTCTGCGTTGATGAGTCCCTGATTAAGTTTTCTGGCCGCTTGTCATTCAAACAGTACCTTCCCAGCAAGTGTGCCAGATACGGGGTCAAGATGTATAAGCTCTGTGACAGGGCCACAGGCTATACATGTCGTTTTATGGTTTACGAGGGAAAAGAGAGCCACGTAGAGTCGACAAACTGCCCTGACTACATAGGAAGCGCTGGCAAGATTGTGTGGGACTTGGTGTCACCCTTATTCAGAAAGGGGTACCACTTGTACGTGGACAATTATTACACAAGCGTGCCACTTTTTTTTCACTTCTTTGATCAGCAGATTGGAGCATGTGGCACCGTGCGACCTAATCACCGGTGCTTTCCCCAGCGGCTTGTAGATTCCCGTCTTAGGCTGGGGGAGAGAGCCTGCTTCAAGTGTAATAACTTGCTCGCTATGAAGTGGAGGGATAATAAGAATGTTTTTGTTCTCACCTACCTTCATGCAGACACGACGGTCCAAATTACTACGGCGACTGGTGTTGTGGAGAAACCCCTCTGTGTCCACGAATATAACCAAAATATGGGAGGGGTGGACCTCAACGATCAGTTGTTGATGCTGTACCTAGTTGCCTGTAAGGCCAGACGCTGGTACAAGAAAGTGTCTGTTTATTTATTTCAATTGGCTTTGCTGAATGCTCATGTGCTATACAGAGCTTCAGGATGGACTGGATCCTTCCTTAAATTCCAGGAAGAGATCGTCAGAGCCCTTCTGTTTCCAGACGGTGCTCCACCTCACCTTCCCCAACCAAATGCAGTAAGCCGGCTGCATGAGAGGCATATTCTTTATGTCCTCCTGAGTACCCCTACCCAAAAAACCCCCCAAAAAACATGTCGTGTCTGCAGCAAGTGCAGATATAGGCGTGACACCCACTATTATTGTCCCTCCTGTCCTGACAATCCTGGTCTTTGCATTGGTGAATGTTTTGAACGCTACCATACACTAATTGAGTATTAGCGTAGGGTACAGCACTGCACAGACTAGGCAAACTTTCACAGGGTCTCCCAAGATGCCATCGCATTTTGAGAGACCCGAACCTGGAACCGGTTACAGCTACAAAAAAGTGTAAAAAAAAAAAAACCACAAAAAAAATATAAAATAAAAAAAACAAAAATAGTTGTCGTTTTATTGTTCTTTCTCTATTCTCTCTCTATTGTTCTGCTCTTTTTTACTGTATTCTATTCTGCAATGTTTTATTGTTATTATGTTTTATCATGTTTGCTTTTCAGGTATGCAATTTTTTTATACTTTTTTTTTGTTTTCAGGTACGCCATTCAGCTGCAGAGCAGATTTATTCATCTTGACAGCAACAGCGTTTGCTCCAACGATACATAAAGCCGTGACTCCAGCGCTGTCGGAGGTGATTTCACCACCACAGTTAAAAAAAAGAGCATATATGCCGAAGCATGGGGGCAGCAGGGGCGGAGGAGCGATTTGCTCCTACCTTTTGGGGCGGATGCCCCCATGCTTCGGCATGTATAAACGATGCATGTATGCCCATCATTAGAAGTGGGTGGATGAAGGGAGGTATTCTAAAGGTGGGTAAACCCACCGATCAATCTCTTTTTTTTGTTCAGCCCACAGGCTGCATGAATAAAAGTTACAATATATGCCCAGCAAGGACCAGCAACGTACTGGTATGTTGCTGGACTTTGAGTGGTTATACCAGAATGATGCCTGCAGGTTTAGGTGTCATCTTGATATCATTCTTTTCAGCCAGCTGTTGGCTTTCATGTAAAAGCAACCCTAGCAGCTAATTAGCCTCTAGACTGCTTTTACAAGCAGTGGGAGGGAATGCCCCCCCCCACCATCTTCCATGTTTTTCTCTGGCTCTCTTGTCCCAACAGGGAACCTGAGAATGCAGCCGGTGATTCTGCCAGTTGCCCATAGAGCTTATCAGAGACCAGAATGGCTCCAATGATCTCTATGGCCTAAGAAACCGGAAGCTACGAGCATTTTATGACATAGATTTCGCCGGATGTAAACAGCACCATTGGGAAATTGGGAAAGCATTTTATCACACCGATCTTGGTGTGGTCAGATGCTTTGAGGGCAGAGGAGAGATCTAGGGTCTAATAGACCCCAATTTTTAAAAAAAAGAGTACCAAAAAAAGAGTACCTGTCACTACCTATCACTATCTACCTATTGGGGATATTTACATTCCCTGAGATAACAATAAAAATGATTTAAAAAAATGAAAGGAACAGTTTAAAAATAAGATAAAAAAGAAAAAAAAAAAAAGAAAAAAAAAAAAAGCACCCCTGTCCCCCCCTGCTCTCGCGCATGCATGTGAGGTATCACCATGAAGGTCAGATCGAGTGCAGTAATTTTAGCAGTAGACCTCCTCTGTAAATCTAAAGTGGTAACCTGTAAAGGCTTTTAAAGGCTTTTAAAAATGTATTTAGTTTGTCGCCACTGCACGTTTGTGCGCAATTTTAAAGCATGTCGTGTTTAGTATCGATGTACTCGGCCTAAGATCTTCTTTTTTATTTCATCAAACATTTGGGCAATATAGCGTGTTTTAGCGCATTAAAATTAATAAAAGTGTGTTTTTTCACAAAAAATGCATTTGAAAAATCGCTGCGCAAATAGTGTGTGAAAATAAAATAAAATAAAACACCCACCATTTTAATCTGTAGGGCCTTTGCTTTAAAAAAATATATAATGTTTGGGGGTTCAAAGTAATTTTCTTGCAAAAAAAAATAATTTTTCATGTAAACAAAAAGTGTCAGAAAGGGCTTTGTCTTCAAGTGGTTAGAAGAGTGGGTGATGTATGACATAAGCTTCTTATGCCCCGAACACACGGTCGGACTTTGTTCGGACATTCTGACAACAAAATCCTAGCATTTTTTCCGACGGATGTTGGCTCAAACTTGTCTTGCATACACACGGTCACACAAAGTTGTCGGAAAATCCGATCATTCTGAACGCGGTGAAGTAAAACACGTACGTCGGGACTATAAACGGGGCAGTGGCCAATAGCTTTCATCTCTTTATTTATTCTGAGTGGGGATGAGCTTCGTGTTCGAGTCGAACCCATGTTCGACTCGAACATCGGCTGTTCGGTCGTTCGCCGAATTGCGAACGATATGGGCCGTTCGCGCCAAATTCGTGTGGCGCGTCACGGCCCATAATTCACTGCGGCATCGCAGTGCATTGCTTGCTGATGATTGGCCAAGCATGCACTATGACCCGCATGCTTGGCCAATCACAGCGCCGCCTTAACAGAGAGCTAGATCCGTTCCTGTTATCTTCCTACTGACAGGCAGGCTTGTCTTGTTACAGTATATAAAGCTACCTGAAGAAAATTACTGGTGTTCTTTTGATCCTATTAGTACCACAGTCAGGCAGCTAGACTATTTACATTTAGTGCAGTGCGTCCTGCTCACAGTGTTCAGCTAGATCCGTTCCTGTTATCTTCCTACTGACAGGCAGGCTTGTCGTGTTACAGTATATAAAGCTGCCTGAAGAAAATTACTGGTGTTCTTTTGATCCTATTAGTACCACAGTCAGGCAGCTAGACTATTTACATTTAGTGCAGTGCGTCCTGCTCACAGTGTTCTGCTAAACCTACAAGTTAGTGGGGTGCGTCCTGCTCACAGTGTTCAGCTAAACCTACAAGTTAGTGGGGTGCGTCCACCTCACAGTGTTCAGCTAAACCTACAAGCTAGTGGGGTGCGTCCTGCTCACAGTGTTCAGCTAGATCCGTTTCTGTTATCTTCTTACTGACAGGCAGGCTTATCTTGTTACAGTAAATACAGCTACCTGAAGAAAATTGCTGGTGTTCTTTTGATCCTATTAGTACCACAGTCAGGCCGCTATACTATTTACAGTTAGTGCAGTGCGTCCTGCTCACAGTATTCTGCTAAACCTACAAGTTAGTGGGGTGCGTCCTGCTCACAGTGTTCAGCTAAACCTACAAGTTAGTGGGGTGCATCCACCTCACAGTGTTCAGCTAAACCTACAAGCTAGTGGGGTGCGTCTTGCTCACAGTGTTCAGCTAGATCCGTTTCTGTTATCTTCTTACTGACAGGCAGGCTTGTCTTGTTACAGTAAATACAGCTACCTGAAGAAAATTGCTGGTGTTCTTTTGATCCTATTAGTACCACAGTCAGTCACTTAGACTATTTACAGTTAGTGCAGTGCGTCCTGCTCACAGTGTTCTGCTAAACCTACAAGTTAGTGGGGTGCGTCCACCTCACAGTGTTCAGCTAAACCTACAAGCTAGTGGGGTGCGTCCTGCTCACAGTGTTCAGCTAGATCCGTTTCTATTATCTTCTTACTAACAGGCAGGCTTGTCATGTTACAGTAAATACAGCTACCTGAAGAAAATTGCTGGTGTTCTTTTGATCCTATTAGTACCACAGTCAGGCAGCTAGACTATTTACAGTTAGTGCAGTGCGTCCTGCTCACAGTGTTCAGCTAAACCTACAAGTTAGTGGGGTGCGTCCTGCTCACAGTGTTCAGCTAAAGCTACCTGTAGAAGGTTGGTGGTGTTCTAATACTACAGGCAGGCAGTTGATTTTGCTACCTGCAGTATCAGTACATATATATATATATATATATATATATATATATATATATATATCCCAGCTTAGTGCAGCTACAGGCCATTAGTATGTCTGGAAGGCCAAGAAGGAGAGGCAGACAGTCACAAGCCAATAAGAGAGGGCAAGCAGGCTCTGTGTCTAGTGCTGGTCGTGGAGACGGTGCATCCTCATCAGCACGTGGCCATGGGACACGCTTGGCCTTTTTTTCGGCAGCTGGCCATGTTGAGCCGCAACATGCGGAAGACTTGGTCGAGTGGATGACCAAACCGTCCTCATCCTCCTCATCCTCTCTCACCCATGCCCAGGGTACTTTGTCTGGCAAAGCAGCGGCCTCTTCCCTCAGCTCAATGTCATCAGTGACTCCTTCCCTAGCCCCACCATGTCCTCCTGAGGAGTCCCTCGAACTGTTTGACCACAGTGTTGGGTACATGCTCCAGGAGGATGCCCAGCGTTTGGAAGGCTCTGATGATGATACTGAGCTCGATGAAGGCAGTAACATGAGCACGGAGAGAGGGGGTGCCCAAGAAGGACAGCAATCTGGCAGTCATGCTCCCCCTGCTGCAGCATACTGCCAGGTTTGCTCCAGTGATGAGGAGGGAGGGGATGATGAGGTCACTGACTCAACGTGGGTGCCTGATAGGAGAGAGGAGGAGGAGGAGGAGGCGGCACATCACCAACGAGGCAGGATGCCCTCCAGGGGCCAGCCTAAGGGCAGCACATTGACTGCATCACACCCCAAAGTTCCACATGTGCAGGGTGCTGCAGTCTCTGGGCGTTATTCAAAAAGTTCTTTGGTGTGGGCCTTTTTTGAGACGAGTGCATCAGATCGCACCGCTGCTATTTGCAACATATGTCTCAAGCGTATCTCACGTGGCCAAAACATCTCCCGCTTGGGTACCACATGCTTGACCAGACATATGTTGACCTGCCATGCAGTTCGTTGGCAAGCGTATCTAAAAGACCCACACCAAAGAACAAAGAGGACCTCTCCTTGCTCCTCATCAGCTGAGAATTCCAACCCCACTAGACCTTCAGTCCTCTCTGAGACCTGCACTGAGAGGAATGAAGGTGTAGAATTAGGTGTGTCACAGCCAAGTACTTGTGGGCAATCTGCTTTTGGTACACCGACGACAGATTGTACCAGGCAAATTTCCCTGCCCCAGCTGCTGCACCGCCGAAAGAAGTTTGCTCCCAGCCATCCACATGCCCAGCGGTTGAATGCTAGCTTGGCAAAATTGCTAGCACTTGAACTGCTGCCTTTTCAGTTGGTAGACTCTGCCCCCTTCCGTGAGTTTGTGGAATGTGCGGTTCCTCAGTGGCAGGTAACCAAACGCCACTTTTTCTCACGGAAGGCGATTCCGGCTCTCTACCAGCATGTGGAAGGCAATGTCCATGCCTCGCTGGACAGGGCGGTCAGCGGTAAGGTGCATATTACCGCTGAGTCATGGTCCAGCAGGCATGGACAGGGACGTTACCTAAGTTTCACGGCGCATTGGGTGACTCTGCTGGCAGTTGGGAAGGATGCAGGACAAGGTGCAGTAGTGTTGGAGGTTGTTCCGCCACCACGCCTAAAAAAAGGCTAATGATTGTGACACACCTCTCTCCTCCACCCCCTCCTCTTCTTCTTCCTCCATGGCCTCTTCCTCGGAACCAGCGGTGCTCCGTAGTCGTTCAAGGGGCTACGCAAGTACGCAGGCCAAAAGATGCCATGCGGTGCTTGAGCTGGTGTGCTTGGGGGACAGGAGCCACACTGGGGTAGAGGTTCTGTCAGCTCTGCAGGGGCAGGTTCAGAGGTGGTTGACGCCACGCCAACTTAAGGCAGGAATGGTGGTTTGCGACAATGGCACCAACCTCCTCTCTGCCCTCCGACAGGGACAAATGACCCATGTGCCCTGTTTGGCTCACGTCCTTAACTTGGTGGTGCAGCGGTTCTTGGGCAGGTACCCGGGCTTACAGGATGTCCTGAGGCAGGCCAGGAAAGTCTGTGTGCATTTCCGCCGGTCATATAATGCCAGTGCTCGGCTGACGGACCTCCAAAAGGAGTTTAACCTGCCCAAGAACCGCCTAATCTGTGACATGCCCACCAGGTGGAACTCAACGTTGGCCATGCTGCAGCGGCTGCACACGCAGCAGAGGGCCATCAATGAGTACCTGTACGACTATGGCACCAGGACAGGGTCAGGGGAGCTTGTTTTTTTTTCCCCACGCCAGTGGGCCATGATCAGGGATGCATGCACTGTCCTGTCACCATTTGAGGAGGCCACGAGGATGGTGAGCAGTGACAGTGGCACTGTCCCCCTTGTCCACCTGTTGGAGCACACGCTGCGTGGAATAATGGACAGGGCACTTGAGGCAGAACAGAGGCAGGAAAAGGAGGACTTCCTTAGCTCTCAAGGCCCCCTTTATCCAGACAGTGTTCCTGCGTGCCCGCCGATCACACAGGAAGAGGACGAGGAGGAGGAAGATTGTGTCAGTATGGAGGTGGAGCCTGGCACTCAGCATCAGCAGCAGTCTTTAAGAGATCAGTCCCAAGAAACACATGGACTTGTACGTGGCTGGGAGGAGGTGGCTGCGGACCATGTCGTCCTTAGTGACCCAGAGGACTCCGGACCGAATGCCTCAGCAAACCTACGCTGCATGGCCTCCCTGATCCTGCAAAGCCTGCGTAAGGATCCTCGTATTCGTGGTATCAAGGAGAAGGACCAATACTGGCTGGCAACCCTGCTTGATCCACGTTACAAGGGTAAGGTTGCGGACCTTATTTTGCCATCGCAGAGGGAGCAGAGGATGAAACATCTTCGGGAGGCCTTGCAGAAAGGTCTGTGCAACGCGTTCCCAGAGACTGGGAGGTTACAAACTCCTGTTTCTGGACAACGTGTTGCTGAGGCTTCGGTCAGTCAAAGAAGGAGCGGTGGAGAAGGTGGCCGTCTGACCGATGCGTTCAGACAATTTTTTGGTCCGCAGCCCCAAGGTATGATCGGTTCCAGCAACCATCGCCAGCGTCTGTTTTACATGGTGCAGGAATACCTAGGGGCAAGATCAGACTTGGACACCTTTCCCACCGAAAATCCTCTGGGTTACTGGGTCTTGAGGATGGATCACTGGCCAGAGCTTGCACAGTATGCAATTGAGCTACTGGCCTGTCCTGCATCCAGCGTTCTTTCGGAACGCACATTCAGTGCTGCTGGAGGCGTGGTAACCGATCACAGGGTGCGTCTGTCCACTGACTCGGTCGATCGACTGACCTTCATAAAAATGAATCAGTCTTGGATCACCACCAGCTACCAAGCACCTGATGCTGATGTAACCGAATAATTTTTTTTGAAATCTCAGATCCCTTCAAAGACTGCCTATGCTGATGCTGAGTGACTATCCCTGAGTAATTATCCTCTTCCTCCTCAATCATCACGCTGATAGCTTGTAAGAACATTTTTGGTTCTGGGCGCCACCACCAGTGCCTAAGGCACAATTTTTCAGCCCCTGTTTAACAGGGGCGTGTAATTACAATTTTTGATGTAATACTTTGCAGCAGGGCTCATTTCTGCATTCCAACTAGAGTGTCTGTGAGGGGTTGCAGTGTTGTGGCACCAGCACCAGTGCCTAAGGCCCATTTTTTCTGCCCCTGTTTAACAGGGGCGTGTAATTACAATTTTTGATGCAATACTTTGCAGCAGGGCTCGTTCCTGCGTTCCAACTAGAGTGTCTGTGAGGGGTTGCAGTGTTGTGGCACCAGCACCAGTGCCTAAGGCCCATTTTTTCTGCCCCTGTTTAACAGGGGCGTGTAATTACAATTTTTGATGCAATACTTTGCAGCAGGGCTCATTCCTGCGTGCCAACTAGAGTGTCTGTGAGGGGTTGCAGTGTTGTGGCACCAGCACCAGTGCCTAAGGCCCAGTTTTTCAGCCCTTGTTTAACAGGGGCGTGTAATTACAATTTTTGATGCAATACTTTGCAGCAGGGCTCGTTCCTGCGTTCCAACTAGAGTGTCTGTGAGGGGTTGCAGTGTTGTGGCACCAGCACCAGTGCCTAAGGCCTAATTTTTCAGCTCCTGTTCAACAGGGGCATGTAATTACAATTCTTGATCTAATATTTCACAGCAGGGCCCTGTGAGGACTTACAGTGTTGTGGCCACAGCAACACCTAAGGCCCAAATTTCTGCTGAGTATATAGGGCAGGACCCTACTTTCAAACAACTAACTGACAAACGATTCCTACTTGCAAACGGAAGGAGACAACAGGAAGTGAGATGAAATCTACCCCTAGGAAGGGAAATTCTCCAAAGTAAGAGTTATGGGAAAAACATTTCTCCTTTCCACTGATGCTTTCCAATCCTTGTTCCACAAAAAAACCCAAATTTTCGAAAAACATTTTTCATTGGGACAAAAAGTGAGGTGAAATCTTCTGAAGAGGAGGAAAGACAGCAAAACAAATGTCACAGGGGTGATAATCCTTCCCTATGTTTTCCAAAAAGCTTAAAAAAGATTTTTTGGCTGGAGCTAAACACGTTAAAAATGTACCCGTTCAAAATTACAAAGAGATTCTACTTAACAACAAACCTACAGTCCCTGTCTTGTTTGCACCGCCTGTATACTGATGTTCAGAGTATATAGGGCCTGGTGGCCCCACACCTTTCCTTATTTTAATTTGGGTGCGGGGTTCCCCTTAATATCCATACAAGACCCAAAGGGCCTGGTAATGGACTGGGGGGTACCCATGCCGTTTGTCTCACTGATTTTCATCCATATTGCCAGGACCCGACATTACATTAAACCCGCAAGCAGTTTTAAATGAGATTTTTCCTTTAAAAATGACATTTGGTGCAGGGACTGTTCTAAACACTGGAAACACGCGTCACTTTACAGGCATACTATAGACACCCCTCAGGTACGATATTTAAAGGAATATTTCACTTTTTTTTTTTTTACTTTAAGCATCATTAAAATCACTGCTCCCGAAAAAACTGCCGTTTTTAAAAGTTTTTTTTGCATTGATACATGTCCCCTGGGGTAGGACCCGGGTCCCCAAACCCTTTTTAGGACAATACCATGCAAATTAGCCTTTAAAATGAGCACTTTTGATTTTGAACGTTCGAGTCCCATAGACGTCAATGGGGTTCTAACGTTCGTGCAAACTTTCGGTCCGTTCGCAGGTTCTGGTGCGAACCGAACTGGGGGGTGTTCGGCTCATCCCTAATTCTGAGCATGCATGGCACTTTGTCCGTCAGATTTGTGTACACACGATCGGAATTTCCGACAACGGATTTTGTTTTCGGAAAATTTTATATCCTGCTCTCAAACTTTGTGTGTCGGAAAATCCGATGGAAAATGTGTGATGGAGCCTACACACGGTCGGAATTTCTGACAACAAGGTCCTATCACACATTTTCCGACCGTGTGTGCGGGGCATAAATGTTATGCATAAAATGCCAGGACAGTTCAAACACCCCCCAAATGACCCCATTTTGGAAAGTAGACACCCCAAGCTATTTGCTGAGAGGCATGTCGAGTCCATGGAATATTTTATATTGTGACACAAGTTGCAGGAAAAAGACACATTTTTTTTTTTTTTTTTTGCACAAAAAAAAGGGCATTGCCCTGTTGAAGACTGTTTATTGGAAACGCGTAGGGATAGCATTTTCAGCTTCCCACATTGTCATTTTATTTCAAAGTGATCACTTTTTATCTATGTATGACGTTTTACTTCAAAAAAATCCCATTTGTTTGATCTACACCATGTGGAGCCCCCCTTTTTCTTTTTCACGCTGAACCATCACCTCCGGATCATCCCTCCTTGGAAACTGGGAATTTGAGGGATAGTCGTTCATCTCCTGCTCGTGTCTACCACCATCCATTGGGGCTTGCGGCCTACGAGACATCACTTGGTCAGGATACCACGGGAGATCTTACCTATGCCTTTCTGATGCACTGCCATATGGTATGTGCGTCCTACGGATCCGGTAAGGGTACCCTCTCATTCCTTATTTGAATATCAATACGTCTTCTGATGTCCCCCGGCATCTTCCAGTTTGAAGAGATATCCCTCCAACACTTTTCATATGGATTTTTTATTTTTGCTGTTCCATATTTCACAAAGGACATTTGGTTATAATTTGATGTTCACATTTTTCACATCTGCAAGGGTGTTCATTGTAGATTTACATGCTTAATATCACATGTTAGATACGTTTTAGCGCTGCACTTTTTGTTGTTACTTCTCTTCAATTTAGCTCCTCAGTCCCTGAAATCATTTGATGCTCCACCTTCCTCTTACTTTGCAATTGGTACCAACATGTGCAATGACAGCTGGGTCCTCTGCAGCCCCACCCAATAATCTGTCCATCCGATGCATGATGTGTCGAACCCGAGCGCCCGGTAAACAGCATACCGTTCGGCGATTACAGTCTTTGTGGCAAATTACCCTATCTGTCCTACTAATAATTGGCATGCATTAAAAAGGGGATTAACGCTGATGAAGTCCCGCCCACAGACATAACGCTTATGAGGGGGAGCCACATCTGACGTCACCCGTGGTCATTTTCTTGGTTAGAAACATCGTTACATGCTTTTATACCCGCACTCGGTTGGAGTGTGATCCTTGTAAGTAGATTCTCTGCATTTTAATACAAATAAATATTCTTAAACGGAGAGCACTAGATTGTTCCCTTCTTCTACCCTCATATTTTTTGGAGCACAACGGCAGTACCTTTCTGAGATTGACACCCCAGGTGTGGGTTAACAGGCTGTGTGACCTGTCTCAGGTCAAATGTATGAGGTGAGAGGCTTGAATATCTGTGGTGGAGGGATCTGTATCACCGTTGTACCGTCTCGTCCATCATTACACATTGGGAAGTTTTTTCTTTTGACCTGTTCATATATATTTCGTTATTATTTGGATCATTGGAATATTTATATGGACTATTAACTCTAATTGCGCTGCACTATTCTACGTTTTATTATCTGTTAAGGTATTATTTTAGTTGACCTTAAGTGTCAGCTTTCAATTGTTCACCACTTGTTCTGTTATTGTGTTTGCGCTAAATGCTCTTTAAGTATTACTCCCGGTATCCCAATTTAGTACAGGTACTACTCCTGGTACCCCAAAGTTGCTACAGGTTTTGCTCCCAGTACTCCAAAGTTACTTCAGGTATTACTCCCACTACTCCAAATTTACTATAGTATTACTCCTAGTACTCCAAAGTTGCTTATGGTATTACTCCTTCCCCATAAACGTTTACTGTACAAAGTAAAGTCCGTTGGCATGGACCATAGGGTGAGTACATGGATTACAAACTGGCTACAAGGGCGAGTTCAGAGGGTGGTGATAAATGAGGAAAACCCCCAGGGTTCTGTGCTGGGACCAATCCTGTTTAATTTGTTCATAAACAACCTGGAGGATGGGGTAAACAGCTCAATCTCTGTATTTGTGGACACTAAGCTAAGCAGAGCAATAACTTCTCAGCAGGATGTGGAAATCTTGCAAGAAGATCTGAACAAATTACTCACTAGGGGTGAACCTCTGGAGGAATGTAGGATGGAAAATGACCTGGGGGTCCTAGAAGATGATAGGCTCAGCAATGGCATGCAATGCCAAGCTGCTGCTAACAAAGTAAACTGAATATTGGCATGCATTAAAAAGGGGATTAACTCCAGGGATAAATCAATAATTCTCCCACTCTACAAGACTTTGGTCCATCCTCACCTGGAGTATGCTGTCCAGTTCTGGGCATCAGTCCTCAGGAAGGATGTACTGGAAATGGAGCGAGTACAAAGAAGAACAATAACGCTAATAAAGAGTCTGGAGGATATTAGTTATGAAGAAAGGTCGCGAGTTCTGAACTTATTCTCTCTGGAGAAGAGATGCTTGAGAGGGGATATGATTTCAATTTACAAATATCATACTGGTGACCCCACAATAGGGATAAAACTTTTTTGCGGAAGGGAGTTTAATAAGACAGTGGCCACTCACTAAAATTAGAAGAAAAGTGGTTTAACCTTAAACTGCGTAGAGGGTTCTTTACTGTAAGAGCGGCAAGGATGTGGAATTCCCTTCCACAGGCAGTGTCAAATGCTTTTGCAAAATCCAGATACACCATGTCTACAGGCCTTCCTTTATCTAGATGGCAGCTCACCTCCTCATAGAAGGTTAATAGATTGGTTTGGCAAGAATAATTCTTCATTAATCCATGCTGATTACTGCTAATTGTACTGTTTTCATTACTAAAATCTTGTATATAGTCCCTTGTCACCCCCTCCAAGAGCTTGCATACTATTGATGTTACTCTAACTGGTCTGTAATTCCCAGGGAGGTATTTTGGCCCCTTTTTAAATATTGGTGCTTTCTCCAATCAGCTGGTACCATTCCTGTCAGTAGACTGTCAGGAAACACTAGGAACAATGGTCTGGCAATTACTTGACTGAGTTCCCTTAGTACCCTCGGGTGCAAGCCATCTGGTCTGGTGATTTATTAATGTTAAGTTTCATAGTTACATAGTTACATAGTAGGTGAGGTTGAAAAAAGACACAAGTCCATCAAGTCCAACCTATGTGTGTGATTATGTGTCAGTATTTCAATACATATCCCTGTATGTTGCGGTCATTCAGGTGATTATCTAATAGTTTCTTGAAGCTATCAATGCTCCCCGCTGAGACCACCGCCTGTGGAAGGGAATTCCACATCCTTGCCGCTCTTACAGTAAAGAACCCTCTACGTAGTTTAAGGTTAAACCTCTTTTCTTCTAATTGTAATGAGTGGCCACGAGTCTTATTAAACTCTCTTCTGCGAAAAAGTTTTATCCCTATTGTGGGGTCACCAGTACAGTATTTGTAAATTGAAATCATATCCCCTCTCAAGCGTCTCTTCTCCAGAGAGAATAAGTTCAGTGCTTGCAACCTTTCCTCATAACTAAGATCCTCCAGACCCTTTATTAGCTTTGTTGCCCTTCTTTGTACTCGCTCCATTTCCAGTACATCCCTCCTGAGAACTGGTGCCCAGAACTGGACAGCATACTCCAGGTGCGGCCGGACCAGAGTCTTGTAGAGAGGGAGAATTATCGTTTTATCTCTGGAGTTGATCCCCCTTTTAATGCATGCCAATATTCTGTTTGCTTTATTAGCAGCAGCTTGGCATTGCATGCCATTGCTGAGCCTATCATCTACTAGGACCCCCAGGTCCTTTTCCATCCTAGATTCCCCCAGAGGTTCTCCCCCCAGTGTATAGATTGCATTCATATTTTTGCCACCCAAATGCATTATTTTACATTTTTCTACATTGAACCTCATTTGCCATGTAGTCGCCCACCCCATTAATTTGTTCAGGTCTTTTTGCAAGGTTTCCACATCCTGCGGAGAAGTTATTGCCCTGCTTAGCTTAGTATCGTCTGCAAATACAGAGATTGAACTGTTTATCCCATCCTCCAGGTCGTTTATAAATAAATTAAATAGGATTGGTCCCAGCACAGAACCCTGGGGAACCCCACTACCCACCCCTGACCATTCTGAGTACTCCCCATTTATCACCACCCTCTGAACACGCCCTTGTAGCCAGTTTTCAATCCATGTACTCACCCTATGATCCATGTCAACGAACCTTATTTTGTACAGTAAACGTTTATGGGGAACTGTGTCAAATGCTTTTGCAAAATCCAGATACACCACGTCTACGGGCCTTCCTTTATCTAGATGGCAACTCACCTTCTCATAGAAGGTTAATAGATTGGTTTGGCAAGAACGATTCTTCATGAATCCATGCTGATTACTGCTAATGATATCATTCTTATTACTAAAATCTTGTATATAGTCCCTTATCATCCCCTCCAAGAGTTTACATACTGGTGCTACATTGGCTTTTCTCCAATCAGCTGGTACCATTCCAGTCAATAGACTGTCTGTAAAAATTAGGAACAACGGTCTGGCAATCACCTGACTGAGTTCCCTAAGTACCCCCGGATGCAAGCCATCTGGTCCCGGTGATTTATTAATGTTAAGTTTCTCAAGTCTAATTTTGATTCCGTACTCTGTTAACCATGTAGGTGCTTCCTGTGTTGTGTCATGAGGATAAACACTGCAGTTTTGGTTACTGAAGCCCCCCGATTCACTCGTGAATACTGAGGAGAAGAATAAATTCAATACCATTGCCATCTCCCCATCCTTTGTAACCAGATGTCCTTCCTCATTCTTTATGGGGCCAATATGGTCTGTCCTCCTTTTTTACTGTTTACATACTTAAAGAATTTCTTGGGATTTTTTTTGCTCTCCTCCGCTATGTGTCTTTCATGTTCTATCGTAGCCGTCCTAATTGCACCCTTACATTTCCTATTGCATTCTTTATAAAGTCTGAATGCTGAGAATGATCCCTCAACCTTGTATTTTTTGAAGGCCTTCTCCTTTGCTTTTATATGCATTTTTACATTGGAGTTAAGCCATCCAGGATTTTTGTTCGCTCTTTTAAATTTTATTACCCAATGGGATACATTGGCTAATACCCTTATTTAATATGCTCTTAAAGCAAACCCATCTCTCCTCCGTATTCTTTGTTCCTAATATTTTATCCCAATTTATGCCTTTTAGCAAGGTTTGTAGTTTAGGGAAGTTGTCTCTTTTGAAATTCAGTGTCTTTGTGTTCCCTTCATGTCTCCTATTCGTGTGATTTATACTGAAACTAATTGACCTATGATCGCTGTTACCTAAATTGCCCCGTATTTACACATCTGTGATCAGGTCTCTATTGTTGGTAATCAGTAGATCCAGTAATGTTTTATTTCTAGTTGGTGCGTCTACCATCTGACCCATAAAATTGTCCTGCAAGACATTAAGGAACTGGCGAGCCTTAAATGAATGCGCAGTTCCCTCCGCCCAGTCTATGTCTGGATAATTAAAATCCCCTATTATGATAACACTTCCCATCCTTGCTGCTAATCCAATTTGTGATAGGAGATCCGTCTCCACTTCCTCCCTCAGGTTAGGGGGCCTATAGCATACTCCCAGTATTTTTTTCCCCTTAGCTTCATCCCTTTGGAGCTCTACCCATAAGGATTACACCTCCTCACTAGATCCCTCAGTGATGTCATCTCTCACATTAACTTGTACATTATTCTTGATATATAGGCATACCCCTCCCCCTTTTTTACCCTCTCTATCCTTGCGGTATAGGGTATACCCTTGAATGTTGCCAGCCAATCATGAGAGCTGTTGAACCAGGTCTCTAAAATTCCCACAAAATCCAAATCCTCCTTGTACAACAGTATCTCTAGTTCACCCATCTTGTCCGCCATGCTCCTGGCATTGGTGAACATGCCACATAGTTTAGAGCGGTCGCATATTGTCCTCGTATTGGGTGTTTCAAGATTGCAACTAGGACTTGCTACTATACTCACCTTGTGTTTTTGTGCTTTGGTTAACCTACCACTAATTCCCCCAATACTACCCTCTGGAATATCTTCCGCGCTGACTATCACTGTCTCTGGACCCTCCCCCCCATCGCCTAGTTTAAAAACCCCTCTAACTTTTTGGCCATCTTCATTCCCAGCAGATCTGCACCCTCCTCATTTAGGTGCAGTCCGTCCCTTCTATAGTACCGGTTACCGACTGAGAAGTCGGTCCAGTCCTCCAGGAACCCAAACCCCTCCTTACTACACCAGCTCTTCAGCCACTTGTTTACTTCCCTAATCTCCCTCTGCCTTTCTGGTGTGGCTCGATGTACCGGTAGTATTCCTGAGAACACTACCTTGGAGGTCCTTTTCCTCAATTTAGCACCTAAGTCCCTAAAATCGTTCTTTAGGACACTCCATCTGCCTCTGACTTTGTCATTGGTGCCAACATGCACCATGACAGCCGGGTCTTCCCCAGCCCCTCCCAGTAATCTGTCCACAAGATCCGTGATGTGCCGAACCCGAGCGCCCGGAAGACAACATACTGTTCGGCGCTTCAGGTCTTGGTTACAGATTGCCCTCTCTGTCCTTCTAAGAATTGAGTCCCCTACCACCAGAATCTGTCTTTCCTTTCCCTTTGCTGCCCCCCCACTCTCACTGGAGGAGTTCTTCCCCTGGCAGCTAGGAGAGTCCCTCATCTCCAGCAGTGCTGGTCCCTGACTGGTTTCACCAATGTCACTCAATGGAGCGTACTTATTGGGATGCTCCAGTCCTGGATCGGCCTCTCTGGCACTTCCCCCTCTACCCCTCCTGACTGTCACCCATCTACTCTTTGCTAGTGCCTGCACCTCTTTGTCTCCACCCGCCTCTGTGCTGGCCCCTGCCTGCACCTGCCGTGTACGTTCCTGGCTCACCTTTAGTATGGAAGGACTTCTCAGTGCTGACAGTTGCTTCCCCAGATTCAGAACCTGGGCTTCCAGGGAAACAATGTGCTTACATTTTTCACAGCAGTATTCGCCCTCGATCGGATGATCAAGGAACGCATACATGCGGCAAGATGTACAAAGAATCGCCTCTCCACACCCGCCGGGCATCGTACCTATTAAATATAGTGAGGATTTGGGGATTTTACCCTGTCCAAATTACCTAACAGCTAGCTTCCTGGCACTTATACTCAAGACAATACACGATACACAGGTTTCCCAAGTCTATTTCTAATTCTGTCCTCTGTTAGCCATGAGGGTGCTTCCTGTGATGTGTCATGAGGACAAACACTGCAGTTTTGGTTACTGAAGCCCTCGATTCCCTCGTGTAGACTGAGGAGAAGAATAAATTCAGTACCTTCACATCTCTCAATCCTTTGTAACCAGATTTCCTTCCTCATTCTTCATGGGTCCAATATGGTCTATCCTCCCTTTTTTACTGTTTATATACTTAAAGAATTTCTTAGTATTTTTTCTGCTCTCCTCCGCTATGTGTCTTTCGTGCTCTATCTTAGCCGCCCTAATTGCACCCTTACATATCTTGTTGCATTCTTTGTAAAGTCTGAATGCTGATGATGATTCCTCAGCCTTGTGTTTTTTGAAGGCCTTCTCCTTTGCTTTTATATGCATTTTTACATGAAAGTTAAGCCATCCAGGACTTTTGTTCTCTCTTTTAAATGTATTTCCCAATGGGATGCACTGGCTAATGCCCTTATTTAATATGCTCTTAAAGCAAACCCATCCTCCGTGTTCTTTGTTTTTAAGATTTTATTCCAAGGTTCGTAGTTTAGGGAAGTTGAAATTCAGTGTCTTTGTGTTACCCTTGTGTTTCCTATTCGTGTGATTTATACTGAAGCCAATTGACCTGTGATCGCTGTTTCCTAAATTGCCCCATATTTCCACATCCGTGATCAGGTCTGTATTGTTGGTAATCAGTAGATCTATTAACGCCTTGTTTCTAGTTGATGCGTGTACCATCTGACCCATGAAATTGTCCTGCAAGACATTTAGGAACTGGCGAGCCTTATGCCGTGTACACACGATCTTACTTTACAACAGGAAATGTTGGATGTGAGCTTGTTGGCGGAAAGTCCGACCATATGTATGCTCCATCAAACATTTGTTGTTCAGGGGCGGACTGACAACTCATAGGGAAGAAGATTATGGGGCTTACAGATAACCGTCATGCCAGGAGTAAGTAACAAACAAAACATATCGAGTACAGCACTCAGGATGAGCGCCACGCTCACATCAGTGTCCTCCCTTACATCAGAGTCCCAACATTCTCCCTATAAATCACAGTCCACGGAGTGCCACCTTACGGCAGAGCTCCCCAGTGTGCCACCCTATGGCAGAGCCCCAGAGTGTCACCTTCCATCAGTGTCCCCTTACACACACCTTTGCACCTTAGTGCTTGGTGTGGCAGGCAGCTGTCGGGAAAAGGCTTTTAATTAGAAAAAATCCACTTGTTGCAGCCTCTGAACTACCCAAGTGAGTCGTAGAGCCAGCTGAATAGTGAACTGCTGTGGCTGGCCTCAGATCGTGCAGTGGGGCATGTGAATAAAGGCCTTGCTTGATGTGTGCCATGATATCACTGCACAGGTGTGTACCCAGACCTGCTGCCTGATCCGAGGCCTGGCAACAAGTGCATTTTTCATGGGTATGGGATTGTTAAATCTACTTCTGTTGAGCAGCAGTGGGCACACCTGGTTCATACAGTATACACACATGCATCCACAGTATACATACATATAGACATAGTATACATACACACATATGGTATACATACAGTATACACACACATGCAGTATACATACACACATATAGTATACATACACAGTATACATACACATGCAGTATACATACACACACAGTATACATACACATGCACTATACATATACAGTATACATACACAGTATACATACACATGCAGTATACAGTATACATACACATACAGTATACATACAGTACACATACACAGTATACATACACATACAGTATCAGTGGCGGTGCGTCCATAAAGGGTGCACGGGCGCCGCCACCTCTCTCCTGTCAACTCTCTATCACCATAGATAGATTCATGCATTGCATGAATCTATGGTTGCCACTGCCACCCCCTTATCAGGTATCCGGCCCCTTTTCGATCGCTGGGCACCTGAGTTACAGTGGCGGGGTATTTTTTGTAAGCACCTGATTAGAGCCATAGGCTCTAATAGGCGTCCAAAAAGGTGAACAGCGGGCACCATGCTGGGCGCTCGCTGTTCACTAAAAGTTGTGTTAGGAAAGCGAATGAACATTCGCTTTCCTAACACTGAACCGCCTCTCAGCCAATCAGGTGCTTGGGTCTGTTACCTGTCACCTGATTGGCTGAAACAACAGGCGCTGTGACTGGACACCTATCACAGAGGATGGGAAGGGATGGCAGGAGAAGACATCGAGGAGCGTGGAGGGCACCGGACACCACTCACCGCCTGCCGCTGTGACCCGCTGCCCCACATTCAATGCCCCACATTGGCTGTGTGTGATGGGCACAGTGGCTGCGTTTGATGGCACAGTGGCTGCATTTGGTGGCACAGTGGCTGCGTTTAATGGGCACAGTGGCGGCAATTGATGAGCAGAGTGGCTGCGTTTGATGGCACAGTGGCTGCGTTTGATTGGCACAGTGGCTGCATTTGATTGGCACAGTGGCTGCGCTTGATGGCACAGTAGCGGCAATTTATTGGTACAGTGGCCGGCGTGTGATGGGCACAGTGGCTGTGTGTGATGGGCACAGTGGCTGCGTGTGATGGGCACAGTGGCTGCGTGTGATGGGCACAGTGGCTGCGTTTGATGGGCACAGTGGCGGCACTTGATGGGCAGAGTGGCTGCGTTTGATGGCACAGTGGCTGCGTTTGATGGCACAGTGGCTGCAATTGATTGGCACAGTGGCTGCGTTTAATGGCACAGTAGTGGCAATTGATGGGCACAGTGGCTGCATGTGATGGGCACAGTGGCTGCGTGTGATGGGCACAGTGGCTGTGTTTGATGGCACAGTGGCTGCGTTTGATGGCACAGTGGTTGTGTTTGATAGCACATCGGTGGCAATTTATGGGTACAGTGGCTGCGTTTGATGGGCACAGTGGCTGCATTTGATGGCACATTAGCTACGTTTGATGGCACAGTGGCTGCTTTTGATGGCACAGTGGCTGCGTTTGATGGCACAGTGGCTGCGTTTGATGGCATAGTGGCGGCAATTAGGAATTAGCTGAACACCCCTCCTGTTCGGTTTGCACCAGAACCTGCGAACGGACCGAAACTTCGCACGAACAGGGACTGTAGGTTTGTTGTTAAGTAGAATCTGTTTGTAATTTTGAACTGGTACATTTTTAAAGTATTTAGCTCCAGCCAAAAAATGTATTTTAAGCTTTTTGGAAAACATAGGGAAGGGTTATTACCCCTGTGACATTTGTTTTGTTGTCTGTGTTTCTCTTCAGAAGATTTCACCTCACTTTCTGTCCCAATGACAAATGTTTTTTGAAAATTTGGGGGTTTTAGTGAAACAAGGATTGGTGATAAAGCATCAGTGGAAAGGAGCAACGTTTTTCCCATACTAACTCTTACAGGAGAGAATTTCCCTTCCTAGGAGTAGATTTCATCTCACTTCCTGTTGTCTCCTTCCATTTGCGTATGTCTGGTCAAGCATGTGGTGCCCAAGCGGGAGATGTTTTGGCCACGTGAGATACGCTTGAGACATATGTTGCAAATAGCAGTAGTGCGATCTGATGCACTCATCTAAAAAAAGGTGCCCACATCAAAGAACTTTTGGAATAATGTGCAGAGACAGCAGTGCTCTGCACATGCGGAGCTCTACGGTGTGATGCAGTCAGTGTGCTGCCCTTAAGCTGGCCCCTGGAGGGCATCCTGCCTCATTGGTGATGTGCCTCCTCCTCTCTCCTATCAAGCACCCACGTGGAGTCAGTGACCTCATCATCCCCTCCCTCCTCATCATTGGAGCAAACCTGGCAGTATGGTGCAGCAGGGGGAACATGACTGCCAGATTGCTGTCCTTCTTGGGCACCCCTCTGTCTGGGCTCACGTTACTGCCTTCCTCTAGCTGAGTACCATCATCGGAGCCTTCAAAATGCTGGGCATCCTCCTGGAGCATGTACCCAACACTGTGGTCAAACAGTTTGGTGGACTCCTCAGGAGGACATGGTGGGGCTAGGGAAGGAGTGACTGATGCCATTGAGCCGAGGGAAGAGGCCACGTTGGCAGCTGCTTTGCCAGGCAAAGTACCCTGAGCCTGAGTGAGAGAGGATGAGGAGGATGAGGACGGCTTGGTCATCCACTCGACCAAGTCTTTCGCATGTTGTGGCTCAACAGTTGAGCACTGGCATTATACGACCGGCGGAAATGAACACAGACTTTCCTGGCCTGCCTCAGGACATCCTGTAAGCCGGGTACCTGCTGAAGAACCGCTGCACCACCAGGTTAAGGACATGAGCCAAACAGGGCACATGGGTCAGTTGTCCCTGTTGGAGGGCGGAGAGGAGGTTGGTGCCATTGTCGCAAACCACCATTCCTGGCTTAAGCTGGGGTCAACCACCTCTGAACCGGCCCCTGCAGAGCTGACAGAATCTCTGCCCCAGTGTGGCTCCTGTCCCCCAAGCACACCAGCTCAAGCACTGCATGGCATCTTTTGGCCTGCGTACTTGCGTAGCCCCTTGAGCACCGCTGGTTCCGAGGACAAAGCACAAGAAGAGGTCATGGAGGAAGAAGAAGAGGAGGGGGTGGAGGAGAGAGGTGGATCAGAATCACCAGTAGTAGCATTTTGGAGGCGTGGTGGCGGAACAACCTCCAACACTACTGCACCTTGTCCTGAATCCTTCCCAGCTGCCTGCAGAGTCACCCAATGCGCTGTGAAACTTAGGTAACATCCCTGTCCATGCCTGCTGGACCATGACTGCCCTGTCCAGCGAGGCCAAGACATTGCCTTCCACATGCCGGTAGAGAGGCAGAATCGCCTTCTGTGAGAAAAAGTGGCTTTTGGGAAGCTGCCACTGAGGAACCACACATTCCACAAACTCACGGAAGGGGCAGAGTCTACCAACTGAAAAGGTAGCAGTTGAAGTGCTAGCAATTTTGCCAAGCTAGCATTCAACCGCTGAGCATGTGGATGGCTGGGAGCGAACTTCTTTTTGCGGTGCAGCAGCTGGGGCAGGGAAATTTGCCTGGTACAATCTGACATTGGTGTACCAATAGCAGATTGCCCAAAAGTACTTGGCTGTGACACACCTAATTCTACACCTTCATTCCTCTCAGTGCAGGTCTCAGAGAGGACTTAAGGTATAGTGGGGTTGGAGATCCCAGCTGATGAGGAGCAAGGAGAGGTCCTCTTTGTTCTTTGGTGTGGGTCTTTTAGGTACGCTTGCCAACAAACTGCATGGCAGGTCAACATATGTCTGGTCAAGCATGTGGTGCAAATAGCAGCGGTGCGATCTGATGCACTCATCTCAAAAAAGGTGCCCACACCAAAGAACTTTTGGAATAACGTGCAGAGACAGCAGCGCCCTGCACATGCGGAACTCTGCGGTGTGATGCAGTCAGTGTGCTGCCCTTAAGCTGGCCTCTGGAGGGCATCCTGCCTCATTGGTGATGTGCCTCCTCCTCCTCCTCTCTCCTATCAGGCACTCACGTGGAGTCAGTGACCTCATCATCCCCTCCCTCCCCATCATTGGAGCAAACCTGGCAGTATGGTGCAGCAGGGGGAACATGACTGCCAGATTGCTGTCCTTCTTGGGCACCCCTCTGTCTGGGCTTACGTTACTGCCTTCCTCTAGCTGGGTACCATCATCGGAGCCTTCAAAACGCTGGGCATCCTCCTGGAGCATGTACCCAACACTGTGGTCAAACAGTTCGGGGGACTCCTCAGGAGGATATGGTGGGGCTAGGGAAGGAGTGACTGATGCCACTGAGCCGAGGGAAGAGGCCGCGTTGGCAGCTGCTTTGCCAGACAAAGTACCCTGAGCCTGGGTGAGAGAAGATGAGGACGGCTTGGTCATCCACTCGACCAAGTCTTTTGCATGTTGCGGCTCAACACGGCCAGCTGCTGAAAAAAAGGCCAAGCGTGTCCCACGGCCACGTGCTGTTGAGGATGCACCGTGTCCACGACCAGCACTGTTGCCACTAGACACAGAGTCTGCTTGCCCTCTTTTATTGGCTTGTGACTGTCTGCCTCTCCTTGATGGCCTTCCAGACATACTAATGGCCTGCAGTGAGATGTAGCTGCACAAAACTGGGATGTATATATATATACCGATTATATTGCAGCTAGCAGAATCAACAGCCTGCCTATAGTAATATTAGTATGAGAACACCTGCACTTGTCTTCAGGTAGCTATACTGTAGGTGCAACTGTGCAGGGTACACAGTACAGTAACTGTAAATACTTCAAGAGCCTGCCTGTGCTATTAATAGGATCAGAAGAAGCACACAAGCACCTGGCTTCAGGTACTATACTGTAGGTGCAACTGTGCAGGGTACACAGTACACTAACTGGAAATACTTCAAGAGTCTGCCTGTGCTATTAATAGGATCAGAAGAAGCACACAAGCACTTGGCTTCAGGTAGATATACTGTAGGTGCAACTGTGCAGGGTTACACAGTACACTAACTGTAAATACTTCAAGAGCCTGCCTGTGCTATTAATAAGATCAGAAGAAGCACACAAGCACTAACGACCGGGAGCCTGGCTCGTTAGTACAAGACAGAAGCTATCAATGACACCTTGATCTATGTGGTGGTAAAATGATTCCAGTTCAAATACAGATCCTGAATTTACCTGAACTTATTAGCAATACAAGATTCAAGACCAACAAACTTAGCATCCAGTACCGAAAATGTCTCCTTGAAATTTTAACCACAAAAAGAAAACAACCTCTGAATGGTTTCAGCTCTTTGAAGGAAGTGCCATCCTGTATGGCCCAATTAAAAGTATTAAGCAAGTATTCTCAGCTTTATAGATGGCATAAAAACACATGGATTGGACGTAGGATTGAGGAATTCCGCTGAACAAACTTTTATGATAACTGGAGCATATCTAATCTTATCTTCAGAGGATTTTATTTATTTGAGAAGATCCCTATGAGGCCTTTTGGTCAATGCAAATTCTGACCTTTCTGTAATTAGAAGGTCATGGCTATCTAGTAAGCCTACATGGTGTTACCTGGTGGAGTATCTCAGCTCTTTCCAAGATACCCTCAGCTTCTAATCGTTTGTTGTTGGATGTGGTCACCTTTTTCAAATTTCCTTTGGACACTAAATATTCTATATTTCACACTCTGACTTTATATATGAATGTTTAATTTATCTATGAAATCACGCATATTTTTTTTTTTTTTTTTTATTTTACTTGAATTTTATTGGTCAACAGTATTGCAAATAGTACAGCAAAGCTGCAGACCTTTGACTAATTTAAATGTGCAATAATTATTACTCTCTTTAATACAAGCCCTCTCTCTTTTCCAATGTAACTGTTATTCAATATATCAAATTTAGAAATGTTCCATCACTTTAAATAATTCTGTTGCCTACTCCACTCTCCAAATCTCTGTAACTCATCAGGTTTTCCACTTATTTTTGCAATTTATAACATTTATAAAGGATTTGCCAATAAAATATTAAAATGTTATGTACCTGGAAAATTACTATCCAAGCATATCCGATGTTATCAAAATTTATGGCACCCTTATGAGGGTTTGTGTTGCTGGTACGACAGACATTATAGTACTGATTCCAGTTGACACACATGCCACTGACATTGAACTCCTGATGAATGGAGTTGTAATAATAATAGTCTTCTTTATCCAGGCAGCATTCGTGACCTCGATCCCTTAGAGGTGGGATCTCATGGCATCCCATGATTCCATTATCACCAGATAAAGAACAGATAAATGGCATCTCGTCATCTTCTTCAGGCTGGTAATAAGGTGGCAATATTATGTCACCTTGTCTGGTAAGAAAGAAAATATATAATTAATTTTATTAAGAATTAGCAGCCAGCAAAATAAACCAGTAGCTTAAATGAATCAATAACAAATCTGCGCCAGAATAAAACTCAAAAAGCTGCTGAACACTGTGCTCATGATACATAAAACACAACAAATATAAAACAAATATAGTACAGCGCTGTGTTTGTAGTAAAAAATGTCCAATAATTGTATATAAAAGTCCCAAAGTCCAATGAAAATTATAGTCCCACAACTGTTGTGATATTTAGGAGATCCTGAAGTAGACCCAGTGACACCTCTCACATTCAAATCCTGCTTACCAGATCTCGTGTGACCCCCTGTTAAAGTGGTCAACAAACGCCTGTGTGTATACTGGCTCACCAGCCACAGTGGTAAGGGAAGGTCAGCATCAGATAAAAGCAGGAAGTGCTTCCATGAGGCGTAATCGACTCCAGCCATTTTAACTTCTGGATTCGAGGATTTTAAGCGTTTGACATGCCAATCAATGCCTGTAAGAAGTGTCAGTTGGTGAGTCAGTCAGTTGGTCAGTTAACTGTCATTGCTCTTGTAATCTAGCTCAGTGCGCGGAGGCTGTAAACACACCAATTTCACTTTCAGGCCCCAGTCACACCTAGTGTATTAGGAGCGCTTGTTTTTTGGTGTGTTTTTCCTGTGACAAGCATAGGACAGCTCATTGATGTTAATTGGCTGTCCAACATGTGACAAACACAGCAAATTAGCTCATGGAGCATTTTGGCGTGTTGCAATTTGCACGTTTTTTATCGGGCGTTTTGTCACATTTTTCATGCTTTTATTATGTGCGGCAAGGTGCGCATTTGCTTCTATGTTTGGGGTGCTGGTAACAATTAACCACTCCAGCCCCAACATTTTTTACCCCCTTCATGACCAGGCTATTTTTTTCCATTTAGCACTGCGCTAATTTAACTAGAAACTGCGTAGTCATGCAACGCTGTACCCAAACAAAATTTACATCATTTTTTTTACACAAATAGAGATTTATTTTGGTGGTATTTGATCACCACTGGGTCTTTTATTTTTCCCAGTTTTAACGAAAAAAAAGACCAACAATTTTGAAAAAAATATCTTTTTTTTTACTTTCTGCAATAAAACATATCCAATAAAAAAAACAAATTTCTTCATAAATTTAGGCCAAAATGTATTCTGCTACATGTCTTTGGTAAAAAAAATCCCAATAAGTGTACATTGATTGGTTTGTGTGAAAGTTATATCGTCTACAAACGACAGGATATATACTGGAATTTTTTTCATACTAGTAATTGCAGCAATCAGCAACTTATAATGAGACTGCAATAGTGTGGTGGAAAATCTGACACTAATGCCGCGTACACACGATCGGAAATTCGGTCAGCAAAAGACCAATGAGAGCTTTTGGTTGGAAAATGCGGAAAATCCCAATAAAATACATTTACGTTTTTGGTTGTCACATTACAAAATGTCAAAAATTTCAAGGGGTATGAATACTTTTTCAAGGCACTGTAAGGGGGTGCCTACAATTTTTACTTCCTGAGCGATGTGCTGGTTTTAACTCCTTAGTAGGAAGAGAAAAAAACGGCACATCGCTGCTGTCTGTAGAGAGCTGTGTGTTGTTCACCAACACACAGCTCTCTTCTGTCATTTGCTCAGCTGATTGGAGAGTTCTGGCCACAAATCATTGGCTGGGACCCACTGATCGGCTTATGCTGGAGCACATGACAGCACAGCCTGGGTGGTGGGCGCGCATGCGCATGCCCCTACTCGAAAGTGCTGGATCATGTACATGTTCGTGATCCAGCACAGTGGGGCCACTCTGCCACATTAAATCTGGTGTAGGCAGTCCGCAAGCAGTTATTGACACCAGTTTTTCACATTTCGGGAATGCACAGATGTGCATGGAGCCTCACTGTAAAGCCATCCTGATATTTGACCTACCCCTTTAAGACCCTCCCACTGCAATTTTCCCACACCCACCATTTTATGTGGCCATAAACGGAGCTACACACAAAGCAGCCCATAGAAGTGTATGAAGACACAGCAGACGCATAGACACATTTGCTTGTCAAAACTTGAAATCTGCATACAGGCGCAGCAAACTATATACAGTAGGAAGCAGGATGACAGTTAGTACATTCCCACTGCTTAGCAGTGGGTGTGTACTGGCTGTCATCCTGCTTGGATCTCGTGTGTTCAGATCAGTGTATAGCAGTGGTTCTCAACTCCAGTCCTCGGGACCCACCAACAGGTATAGATTTTAAGTATTACCTTGGGGAGTTACAGACTACAATACTGCAATCATTGAGCAGCAAGTGATATCACCTATGATGTATTTCAGCTATCTTGCAAACCTGGCCTGTTGGTGGGTCCTGAGGACTGGAGTTAAGAACCACTGGTGTATAGTGAAGCGTGTTTTTAATGTCTTATCCTTAAGCCCTTATGTGAGTCGTTTTTTTTTTTCAAATTTTTTCTAAAAAGTTATGCTATTGGGCCATTTTTTTTACTGTCGGTTTATGGTCTATATGGGGAGGATTGTTAACAGCCAGAGGGAGATAGGGAGCCTGCCAGGAGGATTCGCTGTTGATCTTAGGATTACATGCTTTTCACACTGATCTGTAAAAGGGGAGGCATGTATATTTGGTGAGTTTCTGTCCGAAAGGTGCGGAGCACTTTTGTGTGGCCATTTCACGAGAAGACACTGCACAGAGCACTTTGATATTGGAACTTTTTATACGTTTTATGAACTTTCACAATTTATTAATTTATATTTTCTTTTACACAGATTAATTTATATTATTGAAGGTGCATTTTTTTATTTATTGTTAGCAAGTTTGCAGTGTATGATTACTTTATTTTATTTAAATTGGTTATTTCACATTTTGAGCCCTACATATACTTAAACCCTACATAGGTGTTTGAGATATTACTCACTACTCACAGGGAAGGCCTGGAAAAAAACTGAACATTTTGGAAAAACCTGTTTTTTTCCTTTTTTTTCCAAAGCCATTTTTTTGTTGTTTTTTTTTTCTGGAAAAAAAAAAAGAAGTGTGGAATATGTTATTTTACAATAAGAATGTAATATATCCATGACATAGTATTCAAACTATATAACATGAAGACCTTGATGAAAGATTTCTTTATGTAAAGTCTTTATGCACTCCCTGCTGAAGACAAACCAATCCTGGAATACAATTCAAATAACACCTTACTTCTTAATGCAGTTCTCAAACAAGAGAAATATGCACTAGGAGGCACTGCAGGGGAAAGAATCCAGTTTAGTTTGCTTGTGAGCTCCATCTTGTACCTCCTACAGTTGGGTGATTGTTGGGATAGAGTAGTCAGGTTCTGACCTCTCAGGCCTTAATTGACAGGTAAGAGGGTAAATGTGCCTGACAAATTAGTTTATCTTTTTTAACTGTTAAATAATTCCTATTAATGTTCTCCACCATCGCAGCATAATGTTTACCTATAGTCTGGTCAGTAAATTGATTTATTTTTTCCTCCTCTCAGTAAAATGGTAAAACTAACATCTACAATGTGGAAAAATTTCCACAGTGCAATTTCTGCTGAGATCAAAGCTGCAGTTTGCAAATATTAGGACAAGAAATCTGTTTTCCCAAATGTTACAAGGATCACAAAAAAACGTCCTTGCAGGACATTAAGGGAGAAGTCCAGCCTAAGCTTGTTTGGCTGGGCTTCTCTTACGGGTCACAGGAGTGCACTTCCTTTTGCACTCCTGTGACCCATTTTTACTGAAGTCCGCTCTCTGCTGACATCACAGAAATCAGTCCAGGCACCGCGTCATCACGACAATAAAGTCTGGATCCGCCAGGTGCCTGGACTGATGCCCATCTCAGCCTCTCAGCGAGCCACTGAGAGCCTGAGATAGCTGCTCTCTGCCCCTCCACAGCTCAGCGCTCCAGTGAGTGAATTTCATTTTTTTCCGGAAAAAGACAGGGACAAAAATATTTTTTCCAATGGCTTCAAAATTTCCGGAAAGAGGTACAAAATGACCCATTAGCAGAGGATGACGCTGGCTATGTAGTGAGATTGATGCCTGACAATGACTGCACTGGGATACCAGGAAGTCATGGATCAATTTTCTAGAGAAGAAAACAGAGGCTGAGGTATATCCTGCTCCAGAACACAGGGACTGTTTGTTCTTTTCTGCATCAGAGGCACATTAATGGTATATTAGTACATAGGAAAACTGAAGTTTATAGAAAAAAAAACTCCCACTAGTTTCTCTGCATTTTTGTAACTTTGAAGTGTCAGTTATCGGCATTACTCTACTCTACGCCTCCTCATCAGTGCCGCCTATCAGTCCCAATCAGTGCCACCCATCAGTGCCCATCAGTGCTGCTTACCAGTGCACATCAGTGCCACCTATCAGTTGTCCATCATTGCCGCCTATCAGTGCCCATAAAGGCTGCCCATCAGTACCACTCATTAGTGCCACCTATCAGTGCCCATCAGTGCCACCTATCAGTGCCCATCAGTGCTGCGTATCAGTGCCGCCTATCAGTGCTCATCAGGTCTTCATATTAGTGCCTCCTCATCAGTGCCCTCTTATCAGTGCCCATCAGTGTAGCCTATCATTGCCAGTCAGAGCAGCCTCATCAGCGCACATCAGTAAAGGAGAAAAATTACTTATTTACAACATTTTATAACAGAAATGAAGAAAAACGTTTGGTTTTTTTCAAAATTTTTGGGCATTTTTCATTTGTTTAGCAAAAAAGGGAAAAAAACTCAGTGCTGATTAAATACCACCAAAAGAAAGCTCTATCTGTCCCAAAAAATTAGAAAGCTCTATCTGTCTCAAAAAAATGATAATTTTGTTTGGGTACAGCAGGGCGCAATTGTCATTCTAAGTGTGATAATGCTGAAAGCTGAAAATTGGCCTGGGCAGAAAAGGGGGTGAAAGTGCCCTGTAAGTGGTTAAAAGAAGACTAATATTAGCCATTAGCACTTGTTGTATTATTTGTCATAGCTTGCAATTTTCAGCATCTATGTGCATTGCAGAAATGCAGTTGATAGGTTGTAATTACATATTTTCAAGCCATTAGCAAAGCTATACTTGGGGTCAGTATAACTAAGAGAGTTGTTAAAAGTCCTATATGCGTTGGATTTTGCCATATGGTTGATTTAAGCAAGCAACCTTGGTTACCCTGATGGCTCCATGAGAAGCCTAACTCTTTTAAATTTGAGCCCACCTAAGCCTGTTGCTCCATTTTCCCCTCCCCTCTCTGTTGGATCCAGAGCAGTTCTCCTACCTTGCTGGGATAAATGCCTGGCAGTCCACCTATGTTTTGGGCTGATGGCAGGCATGCTTACAAAGGTAGCAAGGTTAGGGAACCCTGCTGTTTGTCCTTGGGGTGCTGGCATAACTGGTTAAATTCTGGTCCGTGGCTATGTGAGACCAGGGCACCTTGGGAATGGGCAAGGGCATGAGAAGACCAGCAGACACAGACATGACAAGCCTCAACGTAGTCTTTGACATCCGAATGGAGAGTAGGCCACCAGTAGTGGCAACTGATGAGGAAGGTTCGAAGGAACCCAACATGACCTGCCACCTTGGAGTCATGTCCCCAATGAAGGATCTTAGCTCTTAGCTCAGTGGGGACGAAGGTCTTGCCAAGAGGAATTTTTGACTCCATGGTGGTAGAATGGGCAAGGATGCATGAAGTAGGGTTTATTGACTCCGGTTCAGGGGTAGGCTCCTCATTCTGAATGTCAAAAGACCTAGAGAGTGCATCAGCCTGACTGTTGCAGGAACCAGGTTTAAACGTAATGGTGAAGTTAAAATGGGAAAAGAAGAGACACCACCTGGCTTGTCTGGGATTCAATCGTTTGACATTCTGTAAGTACTGCAGATTTTTATGGTCAGTGAAAATTGTTATGGAATGTGGGGAACCCTCCAAGAGATGATGCCACTCCTCCAATGCCAATTTCATCGCAAGTTCCCGATCACCAATAGCGTAATTCTTCTTTGTCTGAGAATTTTTTTGGGAGAAAAAAGCACATGATTGACGTATTTCCCCAAAGGATTGAAGAAGCACAGCTTCCACCCCAGTTGAGGAAGCGACCACTTCAATAAAAAAATGGATCTCCAGGGTCAGGTTGCCTCAACAAAGGTCCAGACATGAAGGCCTGTTTCAAATCATGAAAGGCAGAGACAGCTTCAGGGGCCACTCCTTGGCATTAGCATCCTTCTTGGTCAAGGCGATAATAGGTGCAGCAATAGAGAAGTAATTCCTAATGAACTGCCTGTAATAATTAGTGTACCCAAGAAAGCGCTGTGTGGCCTTGAGGGCGGCAGGAAGAGGCTAGTTGGTAATGGCAGAGACCTTTCCAGGATCCATACGAAGACCCAAGAGACAAAGCATCCCAGAAACAGGACTTCAGAACATTAAAAAAAACATTAAAAAAAACATTTCTCCAGCTTGGCATACAGATTATTTTTTTGAAGGCGCTGAAGTACAATCCGAACATGGTCTCTGTGAACAAACAGATTATGCGAAAAGATGAGAATGTCATCCAAGTAGATGACAACAAATTGGTAAAGCAGATCCCTGTAGATTTTGTTAACAAAGTTTTGGAACACCGCTGGGGCATTACACAAACTAAAGGGCATGACCAAGTAATCGTAATGCCCATCTCTAGTGTTAAACGCAGTGTTCCATTCATCACCCTACCATATTCGGATCAGATTGTATGCCCCCCTGAGATCCAACTTAGTAAAAATGGAGGAACCTCTCAACTTGTCAAATAGTTCTGATACTAAAAGGTAGGGGGTATCGATTTTTGATTGTTACTGCATTTAGACCTCGATAGTTAATGCAGGGTCTTAAAGTACCATCCTTTTTGGCAACAAAAAAGAATCCTGCTCCCGCAGGCAATGAGGGTTTCCAGTTGAATCTTTTTTCTAGATTTTCCGCAACATACTCTGACATGGCCTGGGTCTCTGAGATGGACAGGGGTTAGGTACGACCCCTGGGCAGAGTTGCTCCAGGAAGAAGGTTAATGGCACAGTCAAAGGACCTGTGAGGAGGAAGCACCTCAGCTGACTTTTTACAGAACACATCCCGTAAATTGCTATATGCAGCAGGAAGGGCAGAGGATACTGAGGTGGTGGCCATGAGAAGTCTCTCCTTAGGGGCAACCTTGAGTATGCAGGATGAGAAACAGGAGTGACCCCAAGCCAGGATCTGCTCAGAAGTCCAGTCAACGTGTGGAGAGTGGAGCTGCAACCAAGGAAACCTCAATACAATAGGTGTTGAAACCTTAGGTAGGATAAGAAAGGATATCCACTCCTGGTGGAGTTACCCTACTGACATCTTTACAGGGAGGGTCTGGAAGCGGATAGGGCCCCCTGGAAGAACAGTGCCATCAATCGCCGAGACCACCAATGGAGTGGTGAGGGGTGAAAGGGTAAGGTTCATGGTAGATGCAGTTCTCCAGCCCATAAAATTGCCAGCGGCTCCGGACTCCAGATAAGCCAAGACCGAGTAGGAGGACGCGCCAACATGAAGAAACACCAAAGATGACTTTTCTGGGTCCAATACTCCACCTTCCAGATATATTAGACCCAAGCGTTGCCTGGACAAAATAAGCATGTGTCCCGAAAATGACCTTTGCTCCCACAATAGAGACACAGTCCCTGAGTTCTGCACCTAGCATGTTCCTCGGGGGATAGCCTGGTCTGGCCCAGCTGTATGGGTTCCTCAGCTGGCAGGGGATGCTCCACGGGTCAAAGAGAGGAGAGCTCAGGCTGACTAAGGACCAAGGTGTGCTGGCATCACTTTTCTAGGATCCTTTCCTGAAAGCGAATATCGATCTGGTTACACAAGGAGATGATTTCGACCAGATCAGCAGGGGTGGTTCTTCCCGCTAATTAATCCTTCACTCTATCAGAAAGGCCATGCAAAAAGATTGCGACTAAGGCTTCATTGTTCCAGCTCATCTCAGCAGTCAGTTCAGCAGTCAGTATACGGAAATTAAGAGCATACTGTCCCACAGAAGCAGACTCTTGGCAGAGACGTAAAAGGGCGCTGGTCACTGAAGAGTCACAACCTGGTTCCTCGAAGATATTCCAAAAAAAGTTTCAAGAAATTAGACAGGCTGGAAACCACTGGATCATTCCTCTCCCACAGAGGGGCAGCCCAGGCTAAAGTCTTGCCGGACAGGAGAGAAATAATATAGGCCACCTTTGCCCCATCAGACGGGAAGTTTTGAGGCTGGAGTTTGAAATGAATGGTACACTGGCTAATGAACCCTCTGCAGGCTTTGGGGTCCCCAGAGTAAGGGGACGGAGCTGGTAAGTGCAAAGGGTTAGCGGCTGTAACTGTAACCGGAGCCTATACAGCAGCAGATTGCGGTTGAGGTTGTCAAAACGAAATCCTAAGGAGGCTTGAAGTTGTTCAAAGCGGGAAGCCAGATCCTGAAGAAATCGCATCACCTGGGCCTGATTAGATTCCTTGGTCTCGAGTCTGCGGACTATACCCTGCAGCTGATCATTGGCAGGTAGCGGCACATCAGCCGGGTCCATGGTATGAAAGTATTACTGTAGTCATGACACTTACGTGAAAGCTCTGCTGCACCAGGAAGCAATTGTAGAAGTTCCATATCAGGAACAATTTTCAGATATGCATACCTTCCTTTTTCAGAGCAAAAGAAAATCAGGGTACTTGAGATCACTGATAGACGTAAAGTTTCTGAACAAGTTTCTGAAGAAAGAACACTTCAAGATGGAGTCTTTCCAAACAGTCCTGAAAGTGGTTCATCTGGGATATTAGATCCTTTGGATTGATTTGAAACATGCCTAGTTTCACATTCCTAGTCATCCAGATTTTCAAAGATTTCTGCGCTTCTCAGTCACCCAGGTCCACTTTCAAAACACTACAGCCCTGGTGGCCCTCCTTTGAGAAAATGGGGTGGAAATAAGTTACCTCAGCCTTGGAAAGATTTAGCTGGATAATCAATATGGAAAAAAGTAATTTTGCACTCACTTGAGAACTTCTTTACCTGGGAGCATGGATAGGTACACAAAGCAATACTTCCACCTACAAAATTTTTGTCCACTTCAGAGAGGGTTGCTAAGCTCTAGGGGCCTAGTCTCTCTCGGCTTTGCAACGCTAAAAACTCATAAGGACTATGATGGACCCAATTCCAATGGTCAAATGGGCCCAGTGGAAAGCATGCTTTTTTCAATGCAGCTTCTTCAGTCAGTGGCCGTTGGAGGATCTGAATCAATGAATTCTGATTACCCCTTTAATGAAGCTGAGTTGGAGTAGAACCTTTTGTGTTGCTGATATCTTGGCTGACAATTCCATGAAATGCTAGTCAGACAGGCTGGGGGGCTGTCTGCCAGGGAAATTGGACAAAAGGTTGGCGGACCTTTCCAATATCAAGAGTCTTCTTCAATATTTTGGAGTTGAAGGCAACCTTTGGTGCTCTCTTAGCCTTCCAACATCTGGTTTAGGGGGCTCTGTTTGGCTGAGCCTGGAAAATACCACAGCAATGGCATATGTAAGGAAGCAGAGTGGCACTCAGAGGCCTTCTTTACTAAAGGAAGTGACCTCAATTATGGATTGGGCTCAGGACATCCTTTGTCATCTTTCAGCAGTATACATACCAGGTCAGAGCAACTTACAGGCCAAGTAAATCATTGAGATCTCACCTAGACAACAAGTGGTGCCTGCACTCTCAAGTCTTCCACAGCTTAACGGCCTGGGCTTTTTTTTTTTCTGGAGTTGGACATCTTTGCATCCCCAGCCAACATAAAGCTACAAAAGTTCAGGTGCTGGATTTTTTTGCTTCAGACACATTCGAGGTAGAAGTTTCTATTTTGGCACCTCACCTTGAAGGCTGTCTTTTTGGTGGCTGTCTGGCATGAGCCAGAAAGGGCCTCTGAATTTGCAGCACTTGGTTTTAAAGAACCCTTTATGAACTTCCTAGCAGACAGAATGGTATTAGTCACAATGTTAAGGTTCACCTCCAAAACTGATTCCAAGTTTCACATGAATCAGGAGATAGTTTTGCCTATGTTCTTCTAGCCGTCTGGATGTTGGCAAAACTTCTTGATGACATCAGGTCTTCTAATCATCTATATGTCATTCCAGGAGGAGCAAATAAGGGCTCTAGTGCATCAAGCAAACTCATAGCCTCTTGGATAGTGAAGACCTAAGCATTGGCTTACAGGTTCAAGGGGTTGTTGATATCAGAAGTAGGGATGAGCTTCGAGTCCGAGTCGAACTCATGTTCGACTCGAACATTGGCTGTTCGCAAGTTCGCGGAACACCCTTTAAAAGTCTATGGGAGAAATCAAAAGTGCTCATTTTAAAGGCTAATATGCAAGTTATTGTCATAAAAAGTGTTTGGGGACCTGGGTCCTGCCCCAGGGGACATGGATCAATGCAAAAAAAAGTTTTAAAAAGGGCCGTTTTTTCAGGAGCAGTGATTTTAATAATGCTTAAAGTCAAACAATAAAAGTGTAATATCCCTTTAAATTTCGTACCTGGGGGGTGTCTATAGTATGCCTGTAAAGGGGCGCATGTTTCCTGTGTTTAGAACAGTCTGACAGCAAAATGACATTTTGAAGGAAAAAACCCATTTTAAACTACCCGCGGCTATTGCATTGCCGACAATACACATAAAAGTTCATTGATAAAAACAGCATGGGAATTCCCCAAAGGGGAACCCCGAACCAAAATTTTTTAAAAAAATGACGTGGGAGTCCCCCTAAATTCCATCCCAGGCCCTTCAGGTCTGGTATGGATATTAAGGGGAACCCCGGCCAAAATTTAAAAAAAAAATGACGTGGGGTTCCCCCTAATTCCATACCAGACCCTTCAGGTTTGGTGTGGATTTTAAGGGGAACACCGCGCCAAAAAAAAAAAAAAATGGCGTGGGGTCCCCCCAAAAATCCATACCAGACCCTTATCCGAGCATGCAACCTGGCAGGCCGCAGGAAAAGAGGGGGGGAAGAGAGTGCGCCCCCCCTCCTGAACCGTACCAGGCCACATGCCCTCAACATTGGGAGGGTGCTTTGGGGTAGCCCCCCAAAACACCTTGTCCCCATGTTGATGAGGACAAGGGCTTCATCCCCACAACCCTGGCCGGTGGTTGTGGGGGTCTGCGGGCGGGGGGCTTATCAGAATCTGGAAGCCTCCTTTAACAAGGGGACCCCCAGATCCCGCCCCCCCCCCGTGTGAAATGGTAAGGGGGTACTTACCCCTACCATTTCACTAAAAAACTGTCAAAAATGTTAAAAATGACAAGAGACAGTTTTTGACAATTCCTTTATTGAAAAGCTTCTTCTATCTTCCTTCACCTTCTGGTTCTTCTGGTTCTTCTGGCTCTTCTGGTTCTTCCTCCGGCGTTCTCGTCCAGCATCTCCTCCGCGGCGTCTTCTATCTTCTTCTCCTCGGGCCGCTCCGCACCAATGGCATGGGGGGAGGCTCCCGCTCTTCTCTTCTTCTTTTCTTCTCTTCTTATCTTCTTCATTTTCTTCTCTGGGCCGCTCCGCACCCATGCTGGCATGGAGGGAGGCTCCCGCTGTGTGACGGCGCTTCTCGTCTGACAGTTCTTAAATAACGGGGGGCGGGGCCACCCGGTGACCCCGCCCCCTCTGACGCACAGGACATGACGGGACTTCCCTGTGGCATTCCCCGTGACATCACAGGGAAGTTCCGTCAAGTCACCGTGCGTCAGAGGGGGGCGGGGTCACCGGGTGGCCCCGTCCCCCGTTATTTAAGAACTGTCAGACGAGGAGCGCCGTCACACAGAAAATGAAGACGAGAAGAAGAGAAGAAAAGAAGAAGAGAAGAGCGGGAGCCTCCCCCCATGCCATGGGTGCGGAGCGGCCGAGGAGAAGAAGATAGAAGACGCCGCGGAGGAGATGCTGGACGAGAACGCCGGAGGAAGAACCAGAAGAGCCAGAAGAACCAGAAGAACCAGAAGATGAAGGAAGATAGAAGAAAGAAGAAGCTTTTAAATAAAGGAATTGTCAAAAACTGTCTCTTGTCATTTTTAACATTTTTGACAGTTTTTTAGTGAAATGGGAGGGGTAAGTACCCCCTTACCATTTCACACAGGGGGGGCGGGATCTGGGGGTCCCCTTGTTAAAGGGGGCTTCCAGATTCTGATAAGCCCCCTGCCCGCAGACCCCCACAACCACCGGCCTCATCAACATGGGGACAAGGTGTTTTGGGGGGCTACCCCAAAGCACCCTCCCAATGTTGAGGGCATGTGGCCTGGTACGGTTCAGGAGGGGGGGCGCACTCTCGTCCCCCCCTCTTTTCCGGTGGCCTGCCAGGTTGCGTGCTCGGATAAGGGTCTGGTATGGATTTTTGGGGGGACCCCACGCCGTTTTTTTTTTTTTTTTTGGCGCGGGGTTCCCCTTAAAATCCATACCAGACCTGAAGGGCCTGGTATGGAATTTAGGGGGACTCCCATGTCATTTTTTTTTTAAATTTTGGTTCGGGGTTCCCCTTTGGGGAATTCCCATGCCGTTTTTATCAATAAACTTCTATGTGTATTGTCGGCAATGCAATAGCCGCGGGTAGTTTTAAATGGGTTTTTTCCTTCAAAATGTCATTTTTCTGTCAGACTGTTCTAAACACAGGAAACATGCGCCCCTTTACAGGCATACTATAGACACCCCCCAGCTACGAAATTTAAAGGGATATTACACTTTTATTGTTTGACTTTAAGCATTATTAAAATCACTGCTCCTGAAAAAACGGCCGTTTTTAAAACTTTTTTTGCATTGATCCATGTCCCCTGGGGCAGGACCCAGGTCCCCAAACACTTTTTATGACAATAACTTGCATATTAGCCTTTAAAATTAGCACTTTTGATTATTCATGTTCGTGTCCCATAGACTTTAACGGTGTTCGCGTGTTCCAATGAACTTTTTTCCTGTTTGCATGTTCTGGTGCGAACCGAACAGGGGGGTGTTCAGCTCATCCCTAATCAGAAGGAGTGAGAGTGCACTCCATTAGCATCTTGGGCAGCAGCATACCAATTCTCACCTGAAACAATCTGAAAGGCACCCACATGGTTTTCTAATAATACCTTCACGTCGTATCGGCAGCATTTACTACTGTCAAATTCAGTGATTGCTTTGGCCTTTGTTCACAATTAAAACTGCTTTCTGTAATCACCCCCCCCCCCCTTTGTTGTGGGGAGCTATTTTCCATGTGTGCTCTTCATACTTACTGCAGTCTGGAGGAACTAGTTACGTAACACCGGGCTTGGGGTGGGTTCACATTTTTGAGTTGGGGTTCTATTAGTGCTGGGGGTGGGTGGGGTCTACCCGTGTATACGGCCATGGAGCTCATCGGGAAAGGAAAATTGCAGTAAATAAGAACAATTTTCATTTTTTGTTTCTATACAGCATTGACCTTCAGTGGAGTGTCTGAAAGCATAAACTAATGTTAATATGATAAGAGAGAGGACGATTTGAGACATGCACAAATGTCTTTGAGCGTTCTATGAAAGAAGGCAACCCTGTATTAATTTTATATGTTTACTCTCTGCTCATCCATGCAGACCAACTGTGAACTAGCATAAGAAGCATGTGCATCTTTGTTTGCAGGTAACATAATGAAAAATAAAAATATATTTGAACTGGCAGAACTGTTGATAATTCCAGTTTTATTTCAAGAACAGCATGTTTAAGGGAAAGATACACTTTAAAATCTTTTTTTCTTGCTTTATTTGACCAATAATTTGACCAATTACATTAGGGTATTGTAAAAGGCAACATATTCTTAAACCTGATGCTATAAATATAAGAATTACTTTAAGCCCAGGTTCACATTGATGTGATTTGGCATGCGAATTGACATGTCTATTGCCGGCAACGGCACCATCTGACTAGGTGCAACACCAACTTTTCAGCACCACACTGATTCCCAAAAGTAGTTTCTGTACTACTTTCGGTGACTTTGGGTGTGATTTTAATAGACATCTGTGCAGGAACCCTCACAGATGTCTCTGAGATCGCCCCCTGAATTTGGACTTATATGCGGGTATGAAATTGTGCATGTTCAGCTGAATGATTTTAATCTCGCAGCAGTGTGAACCTAGCCTTAAAGGCAATTTTCAAAGCACACCAGGTTCTAATTATAAAAAGTTTGCATAGCCACTCATTCAGGGAATCTGCATGCCTGTTTTTTCTGTGTGAATTTGGCAAAAATGAATGTTGTTTAGGCTATTTTCCCTTCTCAATGAATGTTCTTTTATTATTTGCAGTGGTAAAATACCACATTACAGCTGCTATATGGAGTAGAGGAGCATTGGAAATATATACATCTTTGTAACAAGAGATACAATGTAACAAGTCTAAAGAATGGTAGACAGAATTAGCAAATAAACTGTCAGGTCTCCTTAAGGCTAGGTGACAGATGCACACAGTTGGGATCAGGAGTGCACTGCAAGGTAGTGGACCCTACGACTGACTGCTGCGGATGGGAGTCAGGGTGGTAAGGAAGGCAGGGCCGCTGGAACACCAACACGGATCCCACCTGGGTTAGAGCGCAAGATTCCCTAGAGCGCGGAGTCTAAGAGCCTGCAGGTGTTCACCAGAGCCTGTAGTGGTGAGGATGGACTGGGCTGCAACTGGCTCCAGGTCGCGATCCCCAGGGTCCCCCAGCCCACACCCACAGTAGGCAACAGGAGGATAGGGATAGTAAGGGAATAAGCCAAGGTCGGGGACACAAGCAGACAACGACAACAGAGTTCTCGCCAAAGGTCAGGGTCAAGAGCAGACAGGAATAGTTGAGAACATGCCAACGTTGGTAACAGAAACAAACGTAGAGCACGCGGCAGGCAGGAAACAAGAAGCCAAACACACAAAGGTTGATCAGCAGGGCTGGCCTGCAGTGCAGAGGTTAATATAGAGTTCTCTGATAGGAGCTGCGGTGGAGCCATGCTAGAGGAGAGATTATAGAAGCAGTCAGGTGAGTCAGCTGGTCTCTAGAGATGAACACATGGAGACAGGTAAGCTGACAGACAAAACCATGACATAAACTTAACCAGTGGTTACTTTTTTTGCAAATTTTTTCTAGAATCGTTTCATTGAATCTCTTGTGACAAAGAAATATACATTTCTTATGTTCCTCCACTTCATCTACAGGCCATATTGTGGTATTTTGCTATTGTAAAATAAAAGAACATTTTTTCAGAAATAGTCTATACAGCAATAGTTTTGCCCAATTCGCACAGAATAAACGTACATACATACATTTTTTATAAACAGACCCCACAGTGTCAAGCAAAAACACATTATATCCATATTTTAAATGTTAAAACTACGAGGCATGCAACAATCTTAGTTTATGATTATTGTACATTATTATCATTATTTAAAGTCATCATAATGCATCAAAGTCAATATATCTAAAAGTAAATATACTGTAAAAATAATTTGAAAACATTTGTTTTCATATATACATATTGTAAAGTAAATTAGTATAGTGCAAATCCATTCAATGGATTTTAATGGCATTTGACTTACATAGTAAAGTTTTCCTCTAAGAAACAACGGTTCCGTAGAAGTCCAGCCCAAAGCTGTACCCCAATTATTCCAAATATAAAGAAGACAAAGAAACACAGAAGGAGCACGTTTCCTAGCATAGGCAGTGTGTCCAGTAGCAAATTCACCAAGATTCTCATACCTGTGTAGGGAAAAAGAAAAAAAAGAGCAGAGAGGAGGAAGAAAAGGAGGGATTTCAAGAAGGGAGTAAAAAAAGTATCAGCTAGATACACAGGATCAACAAAAAGCAAAGAACACATTCCTGAAAAGATACAATTTAAATGGTTTTCATTTTGAAAAGTGGATCCTTGCTTTAAAACCCATTTTTAGGGCCTCCGTTTCTCTATACTACACAACAATACCAGATTTTATCCCATATATTACTACAGGAGAATCCTGAAACTACAACTGTAATTAGTAAAAAAGGAGGCATGTAAAGGATAAGGGGTTCACAGTCTCAAGCAGGGGTCCAATCTTCTCTTAAATTGGAAGAAAGCCCTTTTGATTTGGGGGATGAAAATGAGTCTTTCCTGTAATAAATGGGTTTATCTAAATATCCAAATGTCCCGACCCCCTCATACAATAAAATATCAACCCAGCACATGAAAAGCAATGGGCACACCACAGTACACAAATGGAAAAACCTGTCATTACAACCCACATGCTACAGTACAGTATGACTTAAAAGTTAAATCTTCCTGTGCATGCAAAATTTAGAAATCTGATTTTTGGAATGGATAGGACAGTTCAGAATGTGTTCATTCTGGCTTTTTTTTACTCTTATCTGCAGAATTTCTTTAAAACTTACTTAAAGAAAATTTTATGAAATGGTTAGAGCCTCTGCCAAGAGTTATCACTATCTATCTATCTATCTTGGCATTGTGGATTTCCACTGCTGAAGCTGTTGTACTGTTGGTATGCTGAGCCAAAAGTTTTAATGTTTTTCGATTATTGACATGTCATCAGTGTGCAGATTCATAATTCTAGCTTCCTTCTTATTTCAATAGCTGCATATTTGTTCCAGGTTTGTAGTTCTTAAAGTATACAAATCATAAAATCACAAAGACATCCTGGAAGCCAGTATTTTCAGAAAAATTATATAGTAAATGCACTTAGTAGAAAAATCTGAAGTAATAAAATATGGTTGAGTTGGCAGAAGAGATGAGCCAAATGAATCCTGGTTTGTTTAGTGACACATTCACCAAGCTACTTGGCAATTTCAATGGAAATCCAAAGGTGTCTCACAGGTTCAAGCCTTCATTCTGGTGACCCCTGGGTGGTTATTGAGGATGTGGCAATCTACTGGACTTTAAATAATTTCTAACCATGGTTGTCTATACACTTTCACCTCACAGTATGGGTGGGTACCTCCTTATATATAATGTTAATGTATAAACTGATATATATATATTGTTATACATCAAAAATGTGGTTGAAATGTAGAATTTATGTCTCTACATGGTCTACACCCCAGAGGAAGAGAAAATAATTCACAATTCGAAATGCATTCTAAGCCATGATTGGGCAAAGCTTTGCCCAATCAAGGCACAGTGAATAACAGGTAGTTAAGGAGCGGGTCGGGAAGATGGCCGTGGCATCCTTAACAACAGATGAGTCATCAGCTATCAATGGACTTCCCCACTAACAGCTGAATAATAATAAAAAAAAAAAAAAAAACACATTGCCAGCAAAAAAAAAAAATGTTTAAAAAAAAGGCATGGGGTTCCCCCTAAAATCCATACCAGAACCTTAGGTCTGGTATGGATTTTGAGGGGAACCCCCACACCAATTTTTTTTAAAATAATGGTGTGGCCCCCCCCAAATCCATGCCAGACCTTTATCCGAGCATGCGGGGGGGGGGGGGGGGAGCGAGAGCAGGGCACCTTTTTGCATATGTGCATATGTGGTGGGATTTTCCTAAATTTTAGGCCTTCTGGCTAGACATCCGAGCCCAGATTAATGTGATCCTAGATATTGATAGCCTTGATTTTCCACTGCATTTCTTATGCCCCGTACAAACGGTCGGACTTTGTTCGGACATTCCGACAACAAAATCCTAGGATTTTTTCCGACGGATGTTGGCTCAAACTTGTCTTGCATACACACGGTCACACAAAGTTGTCGGAAAATCCGATCGTTCTGAACGCGGTGACGTAAAACACGTACGTCGGGACTATAAACGGGGCAGTGGCCAATAGCTTTCATCTCTTTATTTATTCTGAGCATGCGTGGCACTTTGTCCGTTGGCTTTGTGTACACACGATCGGAATTTCCGACAATGGATTTTGTTGTCGGAAAATTTTATCTCCTGCTCTCCAACTTTGTGTGTCGGAAAATCCGATGGAAATTGTCCGATGGAGCCCACACACGGTCGGAATTTCCGACAACACGCTCCGATCGGACATTTTCCATCGGAAAATCCGACCGTGTGTACGGGGCATTACTCCATGTTTCTTCCATTCCTCTTAGCCATTATAGGAAGTGCATACTGCCACACCTCTTGAATGCCGCAAGGTGCTTGATCCCGATCTCATGGAAAAGGACCCAGGTTACCTGCCGCTCTCACTCTGACAGGCCCTATTGTCTGAGATGACCATTTCTACTGCCGATGATAGGTATAGCATGACTTGCTACTCAAGATTACCGATCTGCGCTCTACTTGTATTTGAGATTTGAATTCTTTTGTTTTCTTCCGCCCTGGTTTCTGGGTGCTTGTTTTTTTTTTTCCTCCAAAACAAACAGCTGACAGGACCCCATACCATATGGCAAGGTACTCCCTTGGCTGTTTAATGACTCAGGTGTACCACCCTGGTGTGTCTAAAGGGCTTTTGGTTCTGGCAGCCTATGGTCTGATTGTTGAAGGTACATTTATATCAGTGTTTTGGAAAATGTCGACCTACCAAGCTGATAGATTTGCTTAGCTGCCTGGCTTCCACCTTTGCCACCTGCACCTGCTCTACCAGACTCCCCAATCTCTTTTGTGCGTTGGTCATATGATTATTTTTACCTACTTGCTGTATTAGTTAGATCCTGACCCATAAAGGGCCTTGAACCTTTGTCTTTGTTCGAAATTACTCTTTTGCACACGTTTGATTATTGTCAGCTGTGTATTGTCTTTGTTGCACTATTTTTGTGCATTGTGTTGTTTCTTTTTCTTATGCAAAATGTTATGAAAATCCTTTCTATAAATAAGAATTACTTAAAAAAACAGTAATCCAAAAAAAGAAGAAAAAGGGAGGAAGCAGGGCACTGGTAATGAAGTACCACTCAGCCCCCCCACAGAAAACACACCACCGCCCCACCCCTCTCTGTGCGATAGGAGTCCCTAATCCTGACATTCCAAACAGATATAATAATAGAGAGCATACATTGCAAAGATGTTCAGGACATTATTAGAGGAACCAATTCGGACCCCACATAAGCTACCCCCCCCCCACCTGGAGAACTGGTACGTCATAACATCAAAGGTCTTTAGAGCAGCCTATGTATAAAAACAGAAAACAGCTTGTGGGCCAATTACACACTTTGAGGAAAGACAACTCCACCCTAACCCAAACCCACCAGACACCCATGTGGAACTAACCATTCATCTCTATTGAGGAGGTCCAGCAGCCCCAAACCCTCCAAAACTTATTTGGGCAGCCTCAGTTTAGGTATATGGCCTTGTAAAATGGGACTGTAGCATTCACTAGTCCCTTCCAGGCTAGTAAGGAGGGGGCCAAGGGTTGTTTTCCAATGTAGGATTATAGCTTAGAAAGGCAGAATACCCAGCATGGTTCTGTGGGCTACCATGTTCGCTAGACCTTCTACCAACCCAGTAGGCAGGCCAAGATGATCAGTGGTAGTAGTAAGGTCATGACCTTAGTGATAAAATGAGTGATGTCTTTCCAGTATTGTTGGATCTTAGGGCAGTGCCAGGACACGTGAGGGAAAACTGGTACATTAATAATATTATTAATAATAATAATAATAATAAAAAGCTTTTTTTTTTTTTTTTAAGATTTTTATTATTAGGCAATAAAAAAATTACAAAACATTGTCAAAGAGCATTGCACATAAGGCACATCAAGAGGAAATAACCACAAGACCAGCAGTAAAGCCAATATCATATACACAGGAGAAAAACCTTACATGTATCTCACCATCAACAACATCACACTAGACACTTTAATTCTCAAAGTCTGACATATCTATTTTCCCCTTTTTTATTTTTCTCAACCCTATGGAAGAATGATAAAGTAACAAGCCTCATAACCTACATGTAAAAGAAAACAGAACCCAATCTTTAGTCAAACGTAAACAAAGCAATAAAACTCATACCCCCCTGGGGATCCGCTAATTGCATATCACTGTGATAGACCAACACAAAGTGGCGCATAATTGTGAAGTGGAACAAAAATGATAAATGGTTTTCACATTTTTTTACAAATAAATATGTGAAAAGTGTGGCGTGCGTTTGTATTCAGCCCCCTGAGTCAATACTTTGTAGAACCACCTTTCGCTGCAATTAGCCTATTTAGGTATGTCTCTACCAGCTTTGCACATCTAGAGAGTGACATTTTTGCCCATTCTTCTTTGCAAAATAGCTCAAGCTCTGTCAGATTGGATGGAGAGCATCTAAGAAACAGCAATTTCACCCTGTAGTGTTTTACAAAAGTGGTGAAGCTGGACCATGTTGCCGCTTTACAAATCTGCTCCGGCATTGATCCAGCTCTCTCTGCCTGCGACATTGTCACTGATCTCGTAGAGTGTGCCCTGATACCCTCTGGGATCTGCATACCTCCCAATGTATAGGCCTGGCCAATAGCCTCTCTAAGCCACCTGGCTATGGTACGCTTTGAGGCCTTGAGCCCTTTCTTGGCCCCTGAAATTAAAATAAATAAGGAATCTGTCTTCCTAAAGGATTTCGTTTTGTCTAAATAATGTAGAACGCATCTCCTGACGTCTAACACATGGAACTTAATTTCTTGTTTCCTGGAAGGATTTGTACAGAAAGAAGGTAAAATAATATCCTGTCCTCTGTGAAATTTTGAGGCTACTTTAGGCAAAAATCCATCTTAAAAACTATTGGGCTGATTTACAAAGCATTTGCGCCATGAGTTGCGGCGCACACCAATGCGCAAATTACATTTTCATATTTACAAAACATATGCGCCGGTAACACAGCGCAATTCCCCTTTTACTATTCTCTTCCCGGCGCACGGGAAGAGGTGATCAGTATGCCACTATAGACATGGCGCACGGCATCTTTAACTTAAAATTTAGACAAGCTGAAAGTGCCGATATTATGGGGGTGATGTGGGGTGATGTGAGGAAGTATGGTACTAACTGCCCAAGTCACAAATATGCCCAAAATAGAATGAGAAAGTAACTTTCTCCGAACAAGCTGGCTGCGCTGTCTTCCTAAAGGATTTCGTTTTGTCTAAATAATGTAGAACGCATCTCCTGACGTCTAACACATGGAACTTAATTTCTTGTTTCCTGGAAGGATTTGTACAGAAAGAAGGTAAAATAATATCCTGTCCTCTGTGAAATTTTGAGGCTACTTTAGGCAAAAATCCATCTTAAAAACTATTGGGCTGATTTACAAAGCATTTGCGCCATGAGTTGCGGCGCACACCAATGCGCAAATTACATTTTCATATTTACAAAACATATGCGCCGGTAACACAGCGCAATTCCCCTTTTACTATTCTCTTTCCGGCGCACGGGAAGAGGTGATCAGTATGCCACTATAGACATGGCGCACGGCATCTTTAACTTAAAATTTAGACAAGCTGAAAGTGCCGATATTATGGGGGTGATGTGGGGTGATGTGAGGAAGTATGGTACTAACTGCCCAAGTCACAAATATGCCCAAAATAGAATGAGAAAGTAACTTTCTCCGAACAAGCTGGCTGCGCTGGCAAATGCATTTAGAACTGCGGGAGGTCAATTTATGCACTACGCATGCTCAAACAGCATTTGCGCTTGTTCAAATGCGTTGGTTCAGTGCGCTGGTAAAATCCTAGTAAATGTCAAGCAACGTAAATGCATTTGCATAGGTTGAACGGCGCACCTCTATTTTTTTTTTTTTTTTTTTTTAACGCTGGTTCACTTCGCGGCTATAATGAAATGTCAGTCCGGCAATACACATAAAAGTTCATTGATAAAAACAGCATTAAGAAAACAAACAAAATTCTGAAAAAAAATGCGTGGGGTTCCCCCGAAATTCAATACCAGGCCCTTCAGGTCTGGTATTGATATTAAAGGGAACCCCACGCCAACAATTAAAAAAAATGGCGTGGGGGTGCCCCTCAAAATACATACCAGGCCCTTCAGGTCTGGCATTGATTTTAAGGGGAACCCCGCGCCAAAATAAAAAAAAATGGTGCGGGGTCCCCCTAAAAATCCATACCAGACCCTTATCCGAGCACGCAACCTGGCAGGCCACAGGAAAAGAGGAGGGGACGAGAGAGTGCACCCCCCTCCTGAACCGTACCAGGCCACATGCCCTCAACATTGGGAGGGTGCTTTGGGGTCCCCCCCAAAGCATCTTGTCCCCATGTTGATGAGGACAAGGGTCCCATCCCCACAACCCTTGCCCGGTGGTTGTGGGGGGCTGCAGGTGGGGGCTTAACAGAATCTGGAAGCCCCCTTTAACAAGGGGACCCCCAGATCCCGACCCCCCCGTGTGAAATGGTAACCTACCATTTCACAAAAAAGTGTCAAAAATGTTAAAAATTACAAGAGAAAATTCCTTTTTCCTGACAGACTCCATGGCAGCCTACGTGTGGGTTAACCCCGCCTCCTCTCCAATGCTATAGGACCCCATTCCCATAAATGAGCACTCACCACTAGCTGCTGCGTTCCTTTTTTGTCCTCCTCCAATGGACCTACATGTGATGTTCGCGTCCGATCGGATGGATCCGAGATGGTGGCATACCTCATGCGGTGCAGCTCAGGGCCCAGCCACGGGCGAGCGAGTAGCATTAAGAGGCTGAAGTAATACCCCTGTGGTGGAGGGATGGTCACCTCTGTATGCAGGATAGATGGACGCATCAACGACTTGCAAGGTCTGCAACAATGTCCATTTTTCTCCATGGCAGTTGTTTTCTGTGTATTCTGTCTTCCCCTCAAGAGCTTCCCAAATTGTTCAGAGGCTTATGTTGGCCGTTTTCCGTTTTCCTCATGGTGGCTGGAGCGCTTGTGCGTTCCAGCTCGCCTCGGCAATTCTGGGTGCAGCCGTCCTCACTGCTCATGCATGCGCAGTAGCCTCCTTGGGATCGAGGCTTGGCTCGCGCATGCGCAGAGTGGCGGATCGCTCGGCGGCCGCTCATGCGCAGTACGGTCACCGCCCCACGGCACAGGCGCGAGGTGGGGGTGATGATGTCACGGGCAAGTCACTGTGTGACCGGAGAACCAACGTTTGGAGTCTCTCGTAAAACGTGTGGTGCAACAATCTCTGAAAGAGATGGAGACACCCCACACGTTGAGCCAGTCTACTACTTTCTCTGGCCCTCCGGCTGACGAGGCCAGTGATGGTCCGGGCACTTCCCAGCCTTCTGTTGCCTCTCTTGACTCTTCGGATGATGAACCTCAGGAAGTAGAGGAAATCGGAGGCTTTGACTTCAGTATGGTTTTGCCATTAATAAAGGCAATCAAGGAGGCCCTTAAGTGGGAAGACTCCTTCAACCCCCCAGCCAAACAGAAAAAGTTCTTTAAACATCTGGGGAAGGAACGCTCAAATTTTCAGCTCCTTTCTGAACTAAAAGACATCATAGATGAGGAATGGAGTAAGACAGACAAGAAGTCCTCCATGTCAAATAAAACCTCCAGATTATATCCCTTCAAGTCAGAAGAGGTGAAGTATCTGGAAAATGCTCCCCTTGTGGACGCAGCCTTAATGCGTCTGGCCAAACATGTTACTCTCCCTTTTGGAAGATGCAGTGTCCTTCAAGGATGGTCTTGAAAGAAGGATAGACCAGGATTTGAAGAAAATTACGGGCTGGCCGGAACGGCCTGTAAACCGGCCCTGGCACTTGCAGCCATGTCAAAGGACATGGAGGCCTGGACGGAGAATGTAGATTCCTTCCTTAAGGGTGTTTCGGAGCAGCTGGCCGGAAGTTCAGCAGCTGCAGAACTGAAACTAGTCTTCCTGGGGGAGGCGTCCATCGATTTGATCCACCTATTGGCACAAATTATGTTGTCATCGGTCACGGCCAAACGGGCTTAATGGTTGCATCCTTGGCTCGCTGACCCGGTCTCCAAGCAAGCCTTATATAAAATCCTCTTTGAGGGATCTTAAATGTTCGGCAACAAGTTAGATGATGCCATAACGCAGGCCACGGGTGGCAAGTCAGGCTTCCTCCCCCAGGACAGGCGTCTACTTGGACGGAAGAAACCCCAGTTTAGAAGACGCACTCCGGATCGCTCCAGGGAAGCACGCTCATACAAGCCCAGCCGAGACTTCAGGAAAAATTGGAGCAGAGGGCAGGCATCCTTTTGTAAGCCCACTAAAGGCCAGACATCCAGTGGTCGTGAGCAGGTGAAGTCTTTTTGAGATTACGCCCGCCCGGGCGGGTCGGGTGGGGCTCGCCTGCTCCTCTTCCAGCATGTCTGAGTGGCCTTAATCTCGGACTTTTGGGTAATAAGGACAGTCTCCAGTACTCCTTCCCCCAGATTCATCTCCACTCTTCTTCCTCGTTTGGAGGAACAGAGACAAGTGCTGTTGTCCTATGTGGACCTTCTGAAGATTCAGGGAGCAGTGATACACGTCCCAAAGGCTGAATGGTTCCATGGGATATACTCCCCTCTCTTCCTAGTTCAAAAAAAGAGTGGCTCTTGTCGCCCAGTCATAGACCTGACCTACCTCAACAAATTTATACAGCACGTAAAAATTCAAAATGGAAACCCTGTCAACCATCCAACGAGCCATACAGCCAGGCAATTGGATGATTTCAATCGACTAGAAGGACGCTTATTTCCACGTCCCAGTGGAAAAGGAGTTTCACAAATATCTCCGATTCCAAGTCGGGCAAGATCTACAATTTATCTGCCCCCCCTTCGGGCTGACAACGTCCCCCTGGATCTTTTCAAAGGTTCTCCTAGCCACAGTAGCTCTCATAAGATTAAAAGGGGTACGTCTTTACCATTACCTCGACAACCTCCTAGTATTGTCTCAAAACAGAGAGCAGTTGCTGGCCCACCGGGAACAAGTGATCTCCACCCTGTCCAGCTTTGAGTGGCTTCTGAACTTAGCGAAAAGTCATCTAAACCCAGCTCAATGCCTAAAATACCTAGGAGCTCAGTTCGACACAGTGGAGAACACCATCTGGCTTCCACTACAGAAAATCCCGACTGTTCGAGACAGAATTTCCTGGGCCCTACACGCCCCGCACCTGAAAGCTTCCCAGTCCCTGGAAATTGTCGGCACGATGGTCTCCACGACTCCCATAGTCAAATAGGCCTTGTGGAGATTACGTCCCTTCTAGTCAGCAATGGAAGACAGGGGACAAGAATCAAGTTATCCACATAACATCGACAATGAGGAACAGCCTCTTCTGGTGGCTTCAGCGCAAAAACCTTCTGACTTGCCACTCCATTGCTCCCATCTCTTGGATCACGGTCAAGACCGATGCCAGCGGTACCGTTTGGGGAGCTCTCTGCGGATCGAACCTTGCTCAGGGCAAGTGGGACACCTGCCACCCCGACCCAGGTTTAAACGTCCTGGAACTTCGAGCGGCCTGGTGTGCCCTACAGTCCTTCTCTCACCTTCTGAAGGGGGAGTCAGTGTTGTTAAGGATGGACAACACCACGGCGGTCGCTTATGTGAAGAGGCAAGGGGGTACCCGGAGTTCCACTCTCCTTCGGGAAGTCGAGCCCATTCTATCGTGAGCACAGAAGAACCTTTCCAACATCTCAGCAGTCTTTGTCCCAGGAGTCCAAAACACTCAAGTGGATTTCCTATCACGTACCGAGTTGGACAACAACGAGTGGTCCCTTCATGTGCAGACGTTCAAGTGGATCTTGTCACTGGGAATTGATCCCGAAGTAGATCTGTTCGCTTCCCTCTGCAATTTCAAGCTGAAGAAGTTTTATACCAGGGGCCGCTGCAGCCAGGCTTTCAGAACAGACGTCCTGACGGATCAGTGGAGGTTCAGGAGGGCACATGCCTTTCTGCCAATTTCAGTTATCCTGAGATTCCTGCAGAGGCTCCGAGTGGAAGCAGTCGAAGTGGTGACAATAGCTCCATATTGGCCGAACAGGCCTTGGTTCCCTCTCCTTGTCCAACTCAGTTTTCGGGACCCAGTGCCTCTCCCTCTCAGGCCGGACCTTCTTTCTCAGGGGTTAGTCTTGCACCCTTGTCCGGCAGTGCTGAGACTGATGGTCTGGTTTTTGAGAGGGAGAGGCTAGAATCCCTTGGCTGTGCCTCTAAAGTGATCTCCCCCCTCATGAGTTCAAGAAGATCTAGCACAAATAAGGTCTATGGTAGAATTTGTTCCAAATTCGTGGAATTTTTCTCTTCTAAGGGCAGGTCTTTTAGACACCCAGAAGTTCAAGATGTTCTCAGCTTCCTTCAAACAGGCCTAGATCTACCCTTATCCATCAGCTCTCTTATAGTCCAGGTATCTGCACTATCAGCCTTCTCCGGTTCTTCTTGGGCGGTTCATCCATTGATTCTGCAATTTTTTCACGGGCATCAAGGCTCAAGCCCCAAAGGAAATCCAGATTTCCCAAGTGGGACCTTCCACTCGTCCTTGACTCAATCCCTGGACTCAGTACTACGGGGCCCTCCCCGCTCTCCATCAAGGACTTCTCAGCAAAAGTCGCCTTCTTAGTTGCCGTCATCTCGGCTAAAAGGATCTCTGAGATCGGATCACTGGGCCATGAAAAACCCTTCTTGACGTTTTTCCCGAACCGTGTAGTTCTCATCCCTATGCTGGGTTCAAACCCAAAAGTGTCTTCGGTGTTCCATGAGAATCAGGAGATCGTCTTACCTACGTTCAGGTCCCCGGGGTCCATTGAAACTCACCCTCTGGATGTAGGAGAAGCTATAAAGGAATATCTGAAAATTACTTCTCCCTTTAGACGTTCTGATCATCTCTTTGTTTTACACTCAGGCAGCAATAAAGGGAAGAAAGCCTCAACCAGGACACTCGCAGCCTGGATCGTGCAGACCATCCAGCAAGCATACAGGGCTAAGGGCTTGGCTCCTCCAGAGGCGGTGACAGCTCACTCCACCAGGGGAATGGCAGCCTCGTGGGCAGCGGCCCGACATGTGGCTCCAGACACCATCTGCAAAGCGGCCTCTGGGGCCTCTATTAACACATTCATGTCTCATTACTGCATAGAGCCTGCTTCACTGTCTTCTGAAAACTTTGGTTTGAGAATCCTATCGGTTGATAGGACAAATTAAAATTATGATCTGTTCAGCATACCCACCCATGTGGTTGGCTAGTTATTTCCCACATGTAGGCTGCCATGGAGTCTGTCAGGAAAAAAGGAAAATGTATTATCAAATACTTACCGTAATTTTCCTTTCCTGATGGACTCCATGGCAGACGGAGTTCCACACCCCATTGGTCAAAAAGTAGGCTAGTTACGGAACGCAGCAGCTAGTGGTGAGTGCTCATTTATGGGAATGGGGTCCTATAGCATTGGAGAGGAGGCAGGGTTAACCCACACGTAAGCTGCCATGGAGTCCATCAGGAAAGGAAAATTACGGTAAGTATTTGATAATACATTTTCCTTTGATTAAAGCCTTCTTCTTTCCATCTTCTTCGGGTCTTAAGCCGTCTTCCTTCCTTCATCCTTCGGTTTCTTCCTCCATCTTCTTCTTCCTCCGATCCTCTGCTTCTTGCTCCGGTGTTCTCGTTCCGCATCTTCCTCCGCATCATCTTCTTCCCTTCTTCGTTCTCGGGCCACTCTGCATCCATGATGGGAGGCTCCCGCTGTGTGGCGTTTCTCGTCTTCTGACACTTCTTAAATAACGGAGGGTGGGGCCACCAGGTGACCCCGCCCCCTCTGAAGCACAGTTCTGTTATATAATTGTCAGAAGAAGAGAAGCGTCACACAGCGGGAGCCTCCCATCATGGATGCGGAGTGGCCCGAGAACTAAGCCAGGAAGAAGACGCCACGGAAGAAGATGCCGGATGAGAACACTGGAGCAAGAACCTGAGGATCGGAAGAAGATGGAGGAAGAAACCGAAGGTTGAAGGAAGGAAGAAGACCCGAAGATGGAAAGAAGAGACTTTAAATAAAGGAATTGTCAAAAACTGTCTCTTGTCATTTTTAACATTCTTGACACTTTTTTTGTGAAATGGTAGGGGTACTTCTGTACCCAATTACCATTTCACATGGGGGGGCTGGGATCTGGGGGTCCCCTTGTTAAAGGGGGCTTCCAGATTCCGGTAATCCCCCCGCCCGCAGACCCCCACAAGCACCAGGCAAGGGTTGTGAGGATGAGGCCCTTGTCCTCATTAACATGGGGACAAGGTGCTTTGGGGGACCCCAAAGCACCCTCCCAATGTTGAGGGCATGTGGCCTGGTATGGTTCAGGAGGGGGCGCTCTCTCGTCCCCCCCTCTTTTCCTGTGGCCTGCCAGGTTGCTTGCTCGGATAAGGGTCTGGTATGGATTTTTGGGGGGACCCCCACACCATTTGTTTTTTTACATTTTGGCACAGGGTTCCCCTTAAAATCCATGCCAGACCTGAAGGGCCTAGTATTGATTTTGAGGGGGACCCCCACACCATTTTTTGTTTACTTTGGCAAGGGGTTCCCCTTAATATTCATACCAGATCTTTTTTTTATGCTGTTTTTATCAATTAACTTTTATGTGTATTGCCGGACCGACATTTCATTATAGCCGCGAGTAGTTTTAAATAATTTTTATTTCTTAAGGGCCAGTTCACACCACATGCAGTCCAGTGCGTTTTTTTTCTGCATCAAAAACGCATGGAAAGTAGGTTATATGGTTTTCAAAGGCATAGTTCACACCAGTGCTTGCAGTTCCAGTGCGTTTCCAGTTCCCGAAAATAAAGTAGAACATGCTGCATTTTTTATGCACTGGACTGTACTGAAACACTGTAAAATGCATCAAAAATGCACTGGAACGCACCTAAATGCACAAAAAACGCACTGCAACATACTTGTCCTTATTTAAGGTTAAGAAAAAAGAGTGGGGAAAAAAAAACACTGGACTGCATCAAAAACGCACCAAATACGCACTGGAACACATCAAAAACGCACATGGATTGCATCCGGACTGCATTTCTATGGTGTGATCTGGCCCTTAGGGCCCTTAGGGCCAGTTCACACCATAGAAACGCAGTCCGGACGCGTTCCAGGTGCTTTTCTGCATGTGCATTTTTGATGTGTTTCAGTGCATTTCTGGTGCGTTTTTGATGCAGTCCAGTGCTTTTTTTCCCCCCTCTTTTTCTTAAGCTTAAATAAGGACAAGTGCATTCCAGTGCCTTTTCTGGAACTGGAACGCACTGGAAATGCAAGCACTGGTGTGAACTATGCCATTGAAAACCATATAACCGACTTTCCATGCATTTTTGATGCATAAAATATGCACTGGACTGCTATTGGTGTGAACTGGCCCTTAAGCAATTTGGCATATTTAAAGGCATTTCTCCTTGTTTAGTTTTTGGGGTTGTCCAATTGGTGACAATGATATATGTCCCTTAGGGTGGGACCTGGGCCCCCATACTCATTTTAAGGCCAATAACTAGAAGGTAAGCCAGCCAAGTGGGGACTAGTACAATTACCAAGTCAGTTCCCTTAGATTGCAATGGTATTTGTTGTATAACTTTTGCACATGTTAGGCTCTTTAGCTGCCCCCCCTTAACTGGGGGGTGTTTTGTCCCATCTGTAATTTTGGTGCATGCTGGATAATGTGCTTAATTTTGGACAGGGGGTGACTTATTTTGTGCTAGCTGCATTTGGGTTGTTCTGGGCATGCGCAGGGACTTTGTTTTTTCCTGTGCCTTTTGGTGTGTGAAATGCATTTGGGTTGGTCTGGGCATGCTCAGGGACTTTGTTTTTTTTGGTGGTGCTTTTTGTGTGTGAACAGCACTTGGATGTTTCTGGGCATGCTCAGAGTGTGTTTTTTGGGTTAGTAATTTAAGGACATCCTTAACAGCTGTACCCACTTTGAAGTTCTCTCTACATTGGGTGAACCTGCATTTTGTGTGTTTCATGGACTGTCCATGTGTTTGCAATTGCCTCATTAGCACACAAACCTATGTTATATAAAGCTTGCAGATAGCATTCTTTACTTTGCCCTGAAAAGAGCCAAGATTGTGTGTGTGTGGGGGCCGGCAAGAGAGTGCATTTGGGTGTCCTTATCGAGTTTCTAACACATGTATTTTCTATTTGTATTTTGTTTGTTATGTTGTTGCAAAACAGATGTGTTTTTATGCAATGTATTTGTTACTTTGGTTTTTTGTATTTTTTTTGGGTGGTGGTTATTTTATATAAACAGAATCCACCCTCCAATGGTGCAGATGGATAGCGGCGCTAACTATAACAATGATGCGAAAAAAAAAACAAAAAACCCATGAATAAGTGCTGGTCGCGAAACATGTCGGGGCGTAGCTGTCTGGCAATCTAACACTTAGATTAAAGGAAGTAGTGACGGGTGACGGAGCGGGGATCGGCCGAGGGACAGGTCGCTGCAGGCGGGTGAGACGCACTCCAGCTTCCACACTCCCTGGGTCTGCCGTGGCCGTGTGTTGTGGTTTCGCTTTGTATCCTGTTCAGTGTGCCGTGCTGTTTTCCATACTACTGTGAAGTGTGTTTTGCCTACCTGTTGTTATTTGAATGTGAGTTAATTTGACGCAGTTTTAGTGTGAATAAATTGATCTTTTTAATGATACTACACTATTGGAGCATTTCTTTTATCTCATATATGAATTCACGATTATGAGGAGGAAAGCCAGTGTGTAGCAGTGGAGATCTGGAACGCATGCTAACCCCCATGAGGGTGGGTTGAGGCTCTGTTCGGCCAAACACAAGAGTGGGAGGCCTTAATAGCTGGTGAGTTTGAATTTCAAAAGGGAGTGGAATCATGTCACTGAGGTGTGGTGAAATTTGCGGATCACAGCAGAACGATTTTGAGGACACCTGCACTTTCTTCTTGGAGTGGTTTTTTCTTGTCACACATTATCATCACTGTTTTTGTGGACTATTTTTGGATTTTTTTGATTTCACTTTAGACTTCATTTATTTATTATATTTTATTTTTAGTTTTCATATACAATTTTATTTTTAGTTTTTTATATATATCTTTCAAGTGATTATGTATTGTGGCAACTATTTGTATTTTTTCACTTGGTTTATGGTAATATATATTCATCACATATTAGTTGGAATATTGGGAGGCATTTATTTTGTTGTACACACGGGAGTGTTTTATTCATTTAGATCACTAATACTTTATGTGTTATAAGAGTGAGTGCTAAGTTATGATTCATCACCTTTGAGATTCAGCACATCTCTAACTCACCCCAAGGTACTAAGAACGGTGGGGTTTCAAGCAAATTTATTTTTTTTTTCTCATCATTGTTATAGTTAGCGCCGCTATCCATCTGCACCATTGGAGGGTGGATTCTGTTTATATATGCTTTGATATTTAAGTGGCAGCTCTATTTTGTGCTCTCTATTTCATCTAGCGTGGAGGTGGTAGTGCAGGTTTAGGCGGACTCTCCAGGTTACCTTTCAGTTTACATGGTGGTTATTTTACCATGAAATCTTTTTTATGTTGGCAATTTTTGTTGTTTTTACGTTGTTTACTTTGATTTAACTGTCTGTGCTGCATTATTTTTAAAATTCTTTCTCAAGATGTTGTGCCTAATGCTGTTTTATTCCTTCATAGATGTCCATTTGTGGGTGCACTCCTTTTAACTCCTGTTAATTTACACTGCAAAAGGGTCAAACCGCAAACATATTCTGTTAGTGTCTCAAATTAACATACATGTGTGTATTTTGGTTTCCTTGCTTCTTTTCCAAGTCCTGTTTTTTTGGACCAATAAAATTGTTTCAAATTGTTTGTTTTATGTGTGTTCTTTTCATGCAATGGATTTCCCAGCCACAGCTTAACTAGGCTGATTGGAATGTCTTAGACAAATCCCTTTTTTATTTTTTTAGTTTTAAGTTACTTTCCTGGTGCCTTCATGTTAGCACATGCATGGATTTGTGCGTATGCTACCATGTATAGTGACCACGAAAGTAATTGTGGACATTTGAGGGAAATCAAAATTATTATTTTTTTTTTTAGGTTGGGCTTTGTGTCCCTTTTTCTTAAAAGTGGCTGTGTGACAGGAAGCGAAGCCAAACAGGAAGTGAGAGTAAAACCCTAACAATATTTTTCCTTGGGGACACACAGGTCAATCTAACTAGTGTCCCCATTATACAAATTGCACTCTAGCATGTTGTTGTCTAAACCCCAAATTATTAGGTATTTTGGGGGTTATTAAAGGCAAATACTTTCTGCAATACAAGTGTAGTTGATGAAAGTCAGAGTGGAAGCACTGGTGATTTTATCATCCAATCATGGAGAGGCAAAGATGCTGTTTTTTTCTTTTCCTTGCTTTTTCCCCTCAGATCTCCAGCAACTGCACTTCTAAGTGCACTTGTAGTGCAAAGTGGATTTACCTTTTTAGTAAATAAACACCAAGATACATAATAATTTGGGATGTACATGGCAAAATGCTAGAGTTCAATTTTCCGAATGGGGAAGCTATTTAGATTGACCCGTGTGTCCCCAAGGACATACACTTCCTATTTGGCTTTGTGACAGGAAGTTAATAATTTTGAATGAGAAAAATTTGGGAGGTGTCTTCACCCTATCGGGGGTGTAGACATCCCCCAAAACTTCTAATTCCTCTGCAGTCTATCCCCAATCAAAAATAAGAAAGGATTTTAATTAGTTTAACTTTGCAAAGACACATTCCTAAGTTCAATTGTGATGCATGTTAATGGCCCATTTAGACCTTTAATAGAAAGTCATCAGTTGCCTTTGACTCTAAACATTATTTTTGGCCAGTCCTAGAAATCTGCATCTGTTTTTCTATTAACCACTTGGTGTCTGTGCTATAGCTAAACGACGGCAACAGCGTGGACCTGAATTTCTGGGAGGTTGTCATAGGACGGGCTCCCCGTGTGCTCCCTGCAGGGCGCGCAGCGTGCACTGAGACTCGGGTGATCACAGATCGAAGTAAGGGCCGATCCCGGCCCCTTATCACGCGATTAGCTGTCAGCCAATGGCAGCTGATCACATGATGTAAACTAAAGCTCGGTAATTGTTTTTTTTTTCTCCTCACGCTAACAGTTGATCCCTGGCTTAGGTGCAAGGGACATTGGTCCCGAAGAGGCAATTCTGCCTCATCTGTGCCCATCAGTGCCACCTATCAATGCCCACCAGTGGTCCCAAGCAGTGCTGCCTATCAGTGTAACCAATCAGTGCCGCCTCATCAGCGTAGATCAATGAAGGAGAAAAATTTCCTGTTTGCAAAATGTAATATCAAAATATACAAAATTATTTATAAAAATCTGTCTTTTCTATTTTTTTGAACAAAAGAAAAAAACCACAGAGGTGATCAAATACCACCAAAAGAATGCTCTATTTGTGGGAACTTTAAAAAATACAAAAAAAAAACATTTGGCTAAGTATGACCGCGCAATTGTAATTCAAAGTGCATCAGCGCTGAAAATTGGTCTAGACAGCAGTGGGGTTTAAGTGCCCAGTAAGCAAGTGGTTAATTTCCATGCCAAATATGGATTTCTGTAATAAAGATGTGTGCCCGCTGTGTATACGGCATGGGCGTAAGCAAGTCACACACACATGAACGGTACTCATTGTAAATCATGGGTAGGGATGAGCTTCGTGTTCGAGTCGAACCCATGTTCGACTCGAACATCGGCTGTTCGACCGTCCGTCGAATTGCGAACGTTATGGGCCGTTCGCGCCAAATTCGTGTGGCGCGTCACGGCCCATAATTCACTGCGGCATCGCAGTGCATTGCTGGCTGATGATTGGCCAAGCATGCACTATGACCCGCATGCTTGGCCAATCACAGCGCCGTCAGTAGAGAGAGCTGTAATTGGCCAAAGCCAGGGTGGCTTTGGCCAATTATGGCTCAGGGGATTTAGTACACGCCCCACACTATATAAGGCCGCCTGCACGGCGGCCCTGTGTAGTGTGTTCCGGTGTGCTGATAGAGAGAGAGACAGACAGTGTCATTTGATTTGAGTTAGCTAGATTAGGCTAGATCCGTTCCTGCTATTTACATTTAATGCAGTGCGTCCTGCTCACAGTGTTCAGCTAGATCCGTTCCTGCTATTTACATTTAGTGCAGTGCGTCCTGCTCACAGTGTTCAGCTAGATCCGTTCCTGCTATTTACATTTAGTGCAGTCAGTGCGTCCTGCTCACAGTGTTCAGCTAGATCCGTTCCTGCTATTTACATTTAGTGCAGTCAGTGCGTCCTGCTCACAGTGTTCAGCTAGATCCGTTCCTGCTATTTACATTTAGTGCAGTCAGTGCGTCCTGCTCACAGTGTTCAGCTAGATCCGTTCCTGCTATTTACATTTAGTGCAGTCAGTGCGTCCTGCTCACAGTGTTCAGCTAGATCCGTTCCTGCTATTTACATTTAGTGCAGTCAGTGCGTCCTGCTCACAGTGTTCAGCTAGATCCGTTCCTGCTATTTACATTTAGTGCAGTGCGTCCTGCTCACAGTGTTCAGCTAGATCTGTTCCTGCTATTTACATTTAGTGCAGTGCGTCCTGCTCACAGTGTTCAGCTAGATCCGTTCCTGCTATTTACATTTAGTGCAGTGCGTCCTGCTCACAGTGTTCAGCTAGATCTGTTCCTGTTATTTACATTTAGTGCAGTGCGTCCTGCTCACAGTGTTCAGCTAGATCCGTTCCTGCTATTTACATTTAGTGCAGTGCGTCCTGCTCACAGTGTTCAGCTAGATCCGTTCCTGCTATTTACATTTAGTGCAGTGCGTCCTGCTCACAGTGTTCAGCTAGATCTGTTCCTGCTATTTACATTTAGTGCGGTGCGTCCTGCTCACAGTGTTCAGCTAGATCCGTTCCTGCTATTTACATTTAGTGCAGTGCGTCCTGCTCACAGTGTTCAGCTAGATCTGTTCCTGCTATTTACATTTAGTGCAGTGCGCCATGCTCACAGTGTTCAGCTAGATCCGTTCCTGCTATTTACATTTAGTGCAGTTCGTCCTGCTCACAGTGTTCAGCTAGATCCGTTCCTGCTATTTACATTTAGTGCAGTGCGTCCTGCTCACAGTGTTCAGCTAGATCCGTTCCTGCTATTTACATTTAGTGCAGTGCGTCCTGCTCACAGTGTTCAGCTAGATCTGTTCCTGCTATTTACATTTAGTGCAGTGCGTCCTGCTCACAGTGTTCAGCTAGATCTGTTCCTGCTATTTACATTTAGTGCAGTCAGTGCGTCCTGCTCACAGTGTTCAGCTAGATCTGTTCCTGCTATTTACATTTAGTGCAGTGCGTCCTGCTCACAGTGTTCAGCTAGATCCGTTCCTGCTATTTACATTTAGTGCAGTGCGTCCTGCTCACAGTGTTCAGCTAGATCTGTTCCTGCTATTTACATTTAGTGCAGTTCGTCCTGCTCACAGTGTTCAGCTAGATCCGTTCCTGCTATTTACATTTAGTGCAGTGCGTCCTGCTCACAGTGTTCAGCTAGATCCGTTCCTGCTATTTACATTTAGTGCAGTGCGTCCTGCTCACAGTGTTCAGCTAGATCCGTTCCTGCTATTTACATTTAGTGCAGTGCGTCCTGCTCACAGTGTTCAGCTAGATCCGTTCCTGCTATTTACATTTAGTGCAGTGCGTCCTGCTCACAGTGTTCAGCTAGATCCGTTCCTGCTATTTACATTTAGTGCAGTCAGTGCGTCCTGCTCACAGTGTTCAGCTAGATCCGTTCCTGCTATTTACATTTAGTGCAGTCAGTGCGTCCTGCTCACAGTGTTCAGCTAGATCTGTTCCTGCTATTTACATTTAGTGCAGTTCGTCCTGCTCACAGTGTTCAGCTAGATCCGTTCCTGCTATTTACATTTAGTGCAGTGCGTCCTGCTCACAGTGTTCAGCTAGATCCGTTCCTGCTATTTACATTTAGTGCAGTGCGTCCTGCTCACAGTGTTCAGCTAGATCTGTTCCTGCTATTTACATTTAGTGCAGTGCGTCCTGCTCACAGTGTTCAGCTAGATCTGTTCCTGCTATTTACATTTAGTGCAGTCAGTGCGTCCTGCTCACAGTGTTCAGCTAGATCTGTTCCTGCTATTTACATTTAGTGCAGTGCGTCCTGCTCACAGTGTTCAGCTAGATCCGTTCCTGCTATTTACATTTAGTGCAGTGCGTCCTGCTCACAGTGTTCAGCTAGATCTGTTCCTGCTATTTACATTTAGTGCAGTTCGTCCTGCTCACAGTGTTCAGCTAGATCCGTTCCTGCTATTTACATTTAGTGCAGTGCGTCCTGCTCACAGTGTTCAGCTAGATCCGTTCCTGCTATTTACATTTAGTGCAGTGCGTCCTGCTCACAGTGTTCAACTAGATCTGTTCCTGCTATTTACATTTAGTGCAGTGCGTCCTGCTCACAGTGTTCAGCTAGATCCGTTCCTGCTATTTACATTTAGTGCAGTGCGTCCTGCTCACAGTGTTCAGCTAGATCCGTTCCTGCTATTTACATTTAGTGCAGTGCGTCCTGCTCACAGTGTTCAGCTAGATCCGTTCCTGCTATTTACATTTAGTGCAGTCAGTGCGTCCTGCTCACAGTGTTCAGCTAGATCCGTTCCTGCTATTTACATTTAGTGCATTCAGTGCGTCCTGCTCACAGTGTTCAGCTAGATCTGTTCCTGCTATTTACATTTAGTGCAGTCAGTGCGTCCTGCTCACAGTGTTCAGCTAGATCCGTTCCTGTTATCTTCCTACTGACAGGCAGGCTTGTCTGGTTACAGTATATAAAGCTACCTGAAGAAAATTACAGGTGTTCTATCCCAGCTTAGTGCAGCTACAGGCCATTAGTATGTCTGGAAGGCTAAGAAGGAGAGGCAGACAGTCACAAGCCAATAAGAGAGGGCAAGCAGGCTCTGTGTCTAGTGCTGGTCGTGGAGACGGTGCATCCTCATCAGCCCGTGGCCATGGGACACGCTTGGCCTTTTTTTCGGCAGCTGGCCGTGTTGAGCCGCAACATGCAGAAAACTTGGTCGAGTGGATGACCAAGCCGTCCTCATCCTCCTCATCCTCTCTCACCCATGCCCAGGGTGCTTTGTCTGGCAAAGCAGCGGCCTCTTCCCTCAGCTCAATGTCATCAGTGACTCCTTCCCTAGCTCCACCATGTCCTCCTGAGGATTCCCTCGAACTGTTTGACCACAGTGTTGGGTACATGCTCCAGGAGGATGCCCAGCGTTTGGAAGGCTCTGATGATGATACTGAGCTCGATGAAGGCAGTAACATGAGCACGGACAGAGGGGGTGCCCAAGAAGGACAGCAATCTGGCAGTCATGCTCCCCCTGCTGCAGCATACTGCCAGGTTTGCTCCAGTGATGAGGAGGGAGGGGATGATGAGGTCACTGACTCAACGTGGGTGCCTGATAGGAGAGAGGAGGAGGAGGAGGAGGAGGCGGCACATCACCAACGAGGCAGGATGCCCTCCAGGGGCCAGCCTAAGGGCAGCACATTGACTGCATCACACCCCAAAGCTCCACATGTGCAGGGCGCTGCAGTCTCTGCGCGTTATTCAAAAAGTTCTTTGGTGTGGGCCTTTTTTGAGAAGAGTGCATCAGATCGCACCGCTGCTATTTGCAACATATGTCTCAAGCCTATCTCGCGTGGCCAAAACATCTCCCGCTTGGGTACCACATGCTTGACCAGACATATGTTGACCTGCCATGCAGTTCCTTGGCAAGCATATCTAAAAGACCCACACCAAAGAACAAAGAGGATCTCTCCTTGCTCCTCATCAGCTGAGATTTCCAACCCCACTAGACCTTCAGTCCTCTCTGAGACCTGCAGTGAGAGGAATGAAGGTGTAGAATTAGGTGTGTCACAGCCAAGTACTTGTGGGCAATCTGCTTTTGGTACACCGACGTCAGATTGTACCAGGCAAATTTCCCTGCCCCAGCTGCTGCACCGCCGAAAGAAGTTTGCTCCCAGCCATCCACATGCCCAGCGGTTGAATGCTAGCTTGGCAAAATTGCTAGCACTTCAACTGCTGCCTTTTCAGTTGGTAGACTCTGCCCCCTTCCGTGAGTTTGTGGAATGTGCGGTTCCTCAGTGGCAGGTACCCAAACGCCACTTTTTCTCACGGAAGGCGATTCCGGCTCTCTACCGGCATGTGGAAGGCAATGTCCATGCCTCGCTGGACAGGGCGGTCAGCGGTAAGGTGCATATTACCGCTGACTCATGGTCCAGCAGGCATGGACAGGGACGTTACTTAAGTTTCACGGCGCATTGGGTGACTCTGCTGGCAGCTGGGAAGGATGCAGGACAAGGTGCAGTAGTGTTGGAGGTTGTTCCGCCACCACGCCTCCAAAATGCTGATTGTGACACACCTCTCTCCTCCACCCCCTCCTCTTCTTCTTCCTCCATGGCCTCTTCCTGGGAACCAGCGGTGCTCCGTAGGCGTTCAAGGGGCTACGCAAGTACGCAGGCCAAAAGATGCCATGCGGTGCTTGAGCTGGTGTGCTTGGGGGACAGGAGCCACACTGGGGCAGAAGTTCTGTCAGCTCTGCAGGGGCAGGTTCAGAGGTGGTTGACGCCACGCCAACTTAAGGCAGGAATGGTGGTTTGCGACAATGGCACCAACCTCCTCTCTGCCCTCCGACAGGGACAACTGACCCATGTGCCCTGTTTGGCTCACGTCCTTAACTTGGTGGTGCAGCGGTTCTTGGGCAGGTACCCGGGCTTACAGGATGTCCTGAGGCAGGCCAGGAAAGTCTGTGTGCATTTCCGCCGGTCATATAATGCCAGTGCTCGGCTGACGGACCTCCAAAAGGAGTTTAACCTGCCCAAGAACCGCCTAATCTGTGACATGCCCACCAGGTGGAACTCGACATTGGCCATGCTGCAGCGGCTGCACACGCAGCAGAGGGCCATCAATGAGTACCTGTGCGACTATGGCACCAGGACAGGGTCAGGGGACCTTGTTTTTTTTTCCCCACGCCAGTGGGCCATGATCAGGGATGCATGCACTGTCCTGTCACCATTCGAGGAGGCCACGAGGATGGTGAGCACTGACAGTGCATGCATCAGTGACACTGTCCCCCTTGTCCACCTGTTGGAGCACACGCTGCGTGGAATAATGGACAGGGCACTTGAGGCAGAACAGAGGCAGGAAGAGGAGGACTTCCTTAGCTCTCAAGGCCCCCTTTATCCAGACAGTGTTCCTGCGTGCCCGCCGATCACACAGGAAGAGGACGAGGAGGAGGAGGAGGAGGAGGAAGATTGTATCAGTATGGAGGTGGAGCCTGGCACTCAGCATCAGCAGTCTTTAAGGGATCAGTCCCAAGGAACACATGGGCTTGTACGTGGCTGGGAGGAGGTGGCTGCGGACGTTGTTGTCCTTAGTGACCCAGAGGACTCCGGACCGAATGCCTCAGCAAACCTACGCTGCATGGCCTCCCTGATCCTGCAAAGCCTGCGTAAGGATCCTCGTATTCGTGGTATCAAGGAGAAGGACCAATACTGGCTGGCAACCCTCCTTGATCCACGTTACAAGGGTAAGGTTGCGGACCTTATCTTGCCATCGCAGAGGGAGCAGAGGATGAAACATCTTCGGGAGGCCTTGCAGAAAGGTCTGTGCAACACGTTCCCAGAGACTGGGAGGTTACAAACTCCTGTTTCTGGACAACGTGTTGCTGAGGCTTCGGTCAGTCAAAGAAGGAGCGGTGGAGAAGGTGGCCGTCTGACCGATGCGTTCAGACAATTTTTTGGTCCGCAGCCCCAAGGTATGATCGGTTCCAGCAACCATCGCCAGCGTCTGTTTTACATGGTGCAGGAATACCTAGGGGCAAGATCAGACTTGGACACCTTTCCCACCGAAAATCCTCTGGGTTACTGGGTCTTGAGGATGGATCACTGGCCAGAGCTTGCACAGTATGCAATTGAGCTACTGGCCTGTCCTGCATCCAGCGTTCTTTCGGAACGCACATTCAGTGCTGCTGGAGGCGTGGTAACCGATCACAGGGTGCGTCTGTCCACTGACTCGGTCGATCGGCTGACCTTCATAAAAATTAATCAGTCTTGGATCACCACCAGCTACCAAGCACCTGATGCTGATGTAACTGAATAATTTTTTTCAGATCCCTTCAAAGACTGCCTATGCTGATGCTGAGTGACTATCCCTGAGTAATTATCCTCTTCCTCCTCAATCATCACGTTGATAGCTTGTAAGAACATTTTTGGTTCTGGGCGCCACCACCAGTGCCTAAGGCACAATTTTTCAGCCCCTGTTTAACAGGGGCGTGTAATTACAATTTTTGATGTAATACTTTGCAGCAGGGCTCGTTCCTGCATTCCAACTAGAGTGTCTGTGAGGGGTTGCAGTGTTGTGGCACCAGCACCAGTGCCTAAGGCCCAATTTTTCTGCCCCTGTCTAACAGGGGCGTGTAATTACAATTTTTGATGCAATACTTTGCAGCAGGGCTCGTTCCTGCGTTCCAACTAGAGTGTCTGTGAGGGGTTGCAGTGTTGTGGCACCAGCACCAGTGCCTAAGACCCAATTTTTCTGCCCCTGTCTAACAGGGGCGTGTAATTACAATTTTTGATGCAATTCTTTGCAGCAGGGCTCGTTCCTGCGTTCCAACTAGAGTGTCTGTGAGGGGTTGCAGTGTTGTGGCACCAGCACCAGTGCCTAAGGCCCAATTTTTCTGCCCCTGTCTAACAGGGGCGTGTAATTACAATTTTTGATGCAATACTTTGCAGCAGGGCTCGTTCCTGCGTTCCAACTAGAGTGTCTGTGAGGGGTTGCAGTGTTGTGGCACCAGCACCAGTGCCTAAGGCCTAATTTTTCAGCTCCTGTTCAACAGGGGCATGTAATTACAATTCTTGATCTAATATTTCACAGCAGGGCCCTGTGAGGGCTTACAGTGTTTTGGCCACAGCAACACCTAAGGCCCAAATTTCTGCTGAGTATATAGGGCAGGACCCTACTTTCAAACATCTAACTTACAAACGACTCCTACTTGCAAACGGAAGGAGACAACAGGAAGTGAGATGAAATCTACCCCTAGGAAGGGAAATTCTCTCCTGTAAGAGTTAATATGGGAAAACAATTTCTCCTTTCCACTGATGCTTTCCAATCCTTGTTCCACAAAAAAACCCAAATTTTCAAAAAACATTTTTCATTGGGACAAAAAAGTGAGGTGAAATCTTCTGAAGAGGAGGAAAGACGCAAAACAAATGTCACAGGGGTGATAACCCTTCCCTATGTTTTCCAAAAAGCTTAGAAAAGATTTTTTGGCTGGAGCTAAACACGTTAAAAATGTTCAAAATTACAAACAGATTCTACTTAACAACAAACCTACAGTCCCTGTCTTGTTTGCACCGCCTGTATACTGCTGTTCAGAGTATATAGGGACCTTTCCTTATTTTAATTTGGGTGCGGGGTTCCCCTTAATATCCATACAAGACCCAAAGGGCCTGGTAATAGACTGGGGGGTACCCATGCCGTTTGTTTCACTGATTTTCATCCATATTGCCATGACCCGACATGACATTAAACCCGCAAGCAGTTTTAAATGAGATTTTTTCCTTTAAAAATGACATTTGGTGCAGGAACTGTTCTAAACATGGGAAACGCGCGTAACTTTACAGACATACTATAGACACCCCCCAGGTATGATATTTAAAGGAATATTTCACTTTTTTTTTTTTACTTTAAGCATCATTAAAATCACTGCTCCCGAAAAAACGGCCGTTTTTAAAAGTTTTTTTTGCATTGATACATGTCCCCTGGGGTAGGACCCGGGTCCCCACACCCTTTTTAGGACAATACCATGCAAATTAGCCTTTAAAATGAGCACTTTTGATTTCGAACGTTCGAGTCCCATAGACGTCAATGGGGTTCTAACGTTCGTGCGAACTTGCGGTCCGTTCGCGGGTTCTGGTGCGAACCGAACCGGGGGGTGTTCGGCTCATCCCTAATCATGGGGTAGAACTTGTGATGCAACTTTTCAGTCCCAAGTGGCCTTAGGCTCTCTTTCCACTACTGGGAGTTGTTGTGCGACTTGACACATGTGAAGTCGCAGGACAAATCAAAACACATATATTTCAATGTTCCCCTGTTCTAATTGGTGCAACTTCAAAAAAAGTTCTTGCACTATTTTGTTCCAACTTCAGTGCGACTTTTTCTCCGATGTTTTGAACTAGTCGCATGTCATGGCATTAAGGCTCGGTTTCCACTATTGCAAGCCCAGAGTTGCGTGTTTTTTGCCGTGAGTTTCCCGCAACTTTTTGCCAAAACTTGAAGCAATGCCTGTGTATTTTTGAGGTCTATGGACCTCAAGTCGCATCAAAGTGGGACCAAAGTAGTGCAGGGACTACTTTGAAGTTGCTGGACTTGAAGTCGCACACATATAAACGGTACTCATTGTAAATCATGGGGTAGAACTTGTGATGCAACTTTTCAATCCCTAGTGGCATGACAAGTTGCAATAGTGGAAAACAAGCCGAAAAAGCACAATGTAAAGCACGCAACTTTGGGGTTGAAATAGTGGAAAGAGAGCATTAGACTAAAGCGGTAATAGGAAGATGCACTGTAAGAATTACTTCTAATTGTAGAAAATCAAACAGGCTCTTGCACTGAATCTAATTTATGGAAGATCTAACTGATTTGCCAGTGTATGGTGACCTTTAAAGGTATGAAAACTTGAATTTCTGGTGTTTAAGCCTCATACACTTGATGGGACTTTGTACAAACGTTCCCATGGATTTTTGTACAAAGGGCGTTGGCCTTAGGGTACTTTCACATGCACGTGTCCGTGTACGGAGCCCGCTCTGCTCAGCGGGGGATCGCTCCGTGGATCCCCGCTGAGCAGGCAGATGACAGGTCTGTCTCTGCACACTGTGCAGGGATGGACCTGTCAGAGTCTCGCTCTCCTCTATGGGGGATCGGATGATGATGGACCATAGAGTCTGTCGTCACCCGATCCGATCCGCAGATGGATGGAAAAATAGGTTTTTCCTCCGTTACACTTTTTCGGATTGGAGTGGGTCGGATGTCAGCGAACATGTCACCACTGACATGTCACCACTGACATCCGACCCTCCATAAGAGGTCTATGGAGTGTCCGTTCAGGTCCGCAGCGGACCTGAAAGCTCCGTGTGTGTGAAAGGGGCCTTAGGTTTTAACCCCCGCTAGCGGCCGAAAAGGGGTTAAATCTGCTCGCAAAACGGCGTTTTGCCAGCGGTATAGCCGCGCAGTCCCATTGATTTCAATGGGCAGGAGCAGTTTATACACCGCTCCAAAGGTGCTGCTAGCAGGACTTTTTTTAGGCCCCTTTCACACTGGGGCATTTTTAGGCGCTACAGTGCTAAAATTAGCATCTGAAAAACGCCCTAAAGAAGCGGCTCCATTCACTCCAGTGAGGGTTTTCACACTGGAGTGGTGCGCTGGCAGGGTGTCACAAAATGTCCTGCCAGCAGCTTCTTTGGAGCGGTGAACTCACCGCTCCTCTTCATTGAAATCAACACGCAGCCCGGCCGGTCAGGAAAGGGGGGTGGGGATGAGTGAGTGCCCCATCCTCCTGAACCGTACCAGGCCGCATGCCCTCAACATGGGGGATGAGTGCTTTGGGGAAGGGGGGTGCGCTGCAGCCCCCACCCCAAAGCACCTTGTCCCCATGTTGATGACGACAAGGGCCTCTTCCCGACAACCCTGGCCGTTAGTTGTCGGGGTCTGCGGGCGGGGAGCTTATCGGAATCCGGGAGCCCCCTTTAATAAGGGGGCCCCCAGATCCCAGCCCCCCACCCTATGTGAATGAGTATGGGGTGCATGGTCCCCCTACCCATTCTCCTGGGGGAAAAAGTGTCAAGAAAAAAAACACACTAGACAGGTTTTTAAAGTTATTTATTAGGCAGTTCCGGGGGTCTTCTTCCAACTTCGGGGGTCTCTTCCACGCTCTCCGACCTCTTCTCCGCGCTCTCTGGCCTCTTCTCCCGGTCTCCGGTTCTTCTCCGCGCTGTCCGGTTCTTATGCCGGGCTCCTCCACTATCTTCTGCTCTTTTGCCACTCTTTTGCTAGCGGTGGCCCGGTCTTCTCCCGCTGTCCGGTTCTTCTGTCTCTGTCCGGTTCTTCTGTCGCTGTCTGGTTCTTCTGCTGGGCTTCTCTGCTATCTTCTGCTCTTTTGCCACTCTTTTGCTAGCGGTGGTCCGGTTTTCTCTCACTGTCCGGTTCTTCTGCCGCTGTCCGGTTCTTCTGCCGCTGTCTGGTTCACCTGCCGCTGTCTGGTTCACCTGCCGCTGTCTGGTTCACCTGCCGCTGTCTGGTTCACCTGCCGCTGTCCGGTTCTTCTGTCGCTCTCCGGTATCTTCTGCCGGACTCCCCCCCTATCTTCTTCCAGCTCTTTTGCTAGCGGTGGCCCGTTCTTCGTTGTCTTCTCCACTCTTTTTCCGATGTTGACACGATGCTCTCTCCCGCTGTAATGCCGTCTGCGAGGTGTGCGGCGACTTATATAGGTATGGGACGTGGTCACCGTATAATGTCACCGGGTGACCCCGCCCCTTATGATGGCACAGTCCCGGGGCTTTAAGAGTCTAATTATCCATGGATTGGATGCTAGATTTTCTGATACATGGACAGTGCTAAAACCTGATTTTTCAACGTGCTGAGGATCAGACCCTTATCTGCTCCACTCTGCAGGAATTCTAGGATTGCCACTGAACTTTGTGTCTTAAAGGAGTTTTCTGTAAACCATTTGTTAAAACATTTCCACACTCTCTGATAATGGTGTAAGTTTCCATTTTCCTGCTTTTCAGCAGTGTATCAATTAAGCGGTTCGAGAAGCCCTTATCTTTCAGCAGCTGTTCCTCATAAACCAAGCGGCCAGGTTCCACCTTTCCACTTGGGGACAATATAATGGGCCCTGTGAGAGGAGATCCTCCTGGATTAGTAATAATCAAGAGGGTTCTGCAGCAGGTTCTTTTAGAATGGAGAACCACGGTCTTCTAGGCCAGTGTGGTGCAATGAGGATTAGTGAATTGTTCTCTGTACGGAATTTTCTTAGTACTGCTAGTAGGATCACTGGTGGGGAAAGGCATTGCATTCTGTGCTAGCGCGTCTACCCCGAGCGCTCCATCTTCCCTCTTCAGGAAGAAGAAGGAACGAACCTTCCTGCTTTCTTTTGAGGCAAACAAATCCACATGAGGTGTTCCCCATTTTTGCGTGATCAGTTTGAGCATTTCCTGATTTAATACCCAGTTGCCTTCTTTTAACTTCTTATTGCTGAGGTAATCGGTCATTTGGTTCAGTTCCCCTTTTAAGTGTACTGCTTACAGGTAGGGATGGGCCGAACAGCCCCCGGTTCGGTTCACATCCAGAACATGCGAACGGACCGAAAGTTTGCGCGAACATTCGAACACCGTTAAAGTCTATGGGACTCGAACGTGAGGAATCAAAAGTGCAAATTTTAAAGGCTAATATGCAAGCTATTGTCCTAAAAAGGGTTTGGGGACCCGGGTGCTGCCCCAGGGGACATGTATCAATGGAGAAGAAAGTTTTAAAAACAGACGTTTTTTCAGGAGCAGTGATTTTAATGATGCTTAAAGTGATAAAAAAAAGTGAAATATTCCTTTAAATATTGTACCTGGGGGGTGTCAATAGTATGCCTGTAAAGTGGCGCGTGTTTCCCGTGCTTAGAACAGTCCCTGCACAAAATGACATTTCTAAAGGTATATAAGTCATTTAAAACTGCTTGAGGCTTTAATGTAATGTCGGGTCCGGGCAATATGGATGAAAATCAGTGAGACAAATGGCATGGGTACCAACCCAGCTCATTACCAGGCCCTTTGGGTCTTGTATTGATATTAAGGGGAACCCCGCACCCAAATAAAAAAAAGAAAAGGCGTTGGGCCCCCAGGCCCTATATACTCTGAACATCAGTATACAGGTGGTGCAAACAAGACAGGGAGTGTAGGTTTATTCTTATGTAGAATCTGTTTGTAATTTGGAACAGGTACATTTTGTAAGTATAGCTCCAGCCAAAAAAAATCTATTTTAAAGCTTTTTGGAAAACATAGGGAAGGGTTATCATCCCTGTAACATTTGTTTTGCTGTCTGTGGCCATGTTCAGAAGATTTCACCTCACTTTCTGTCCCAATGACAATTGGATTTTGAAAATTTGAGGTTTTTAAGGGAAACAAGGATTGGTGATAAATCAGTGGAGGAGACACCTTTTTCCCATATTAACTCTTACAGGAGAGAATTTCCCTTCCTAGGGGTAGATTTCCTCTCACTTCCTGTTGTCTCCCTCCGATTTTAAGAGGAGAAACAAGGTTAATTTAATAAAAGAAGCGGAGAGGTGGGTCCATGTGGTTAAAAACCAAAAAGAGAAATTTGAAATGACTTGGGCGAATTGGGAACAGTGCGCTAAGGAGATAATAGAAGAGGGAAACATCAATGGGTAAGGGAGGAAGATATGGTATAGTCATTAAGAATAAAGAAAATAAGAAGATTGGCCCTGAAATTAAGAGTTAAATATCAATATGACTTCTCTAATGCTAATTAAATGTAAAGAGGGTGGAGGGTAAGATAAAATATGGTTATATGTTCAGTGGGGGGGGGTTGGGGGTTCCCTTTTTTTTTTTTTCCTTTCCTCTCCTTTCCTTTCCTTTCCTTTCCTTTCCTTGGTTTTTCCTTTCTCCCCTACTCCCCTAATAAGCACTGGGTGGTGGGGGGTTGTGGGGGCCTTTTTTTTCCCCCCATCAGTAAACAATAAAGGAGTAAAAAACAAACATCACGACAGAAGAGGGGAAGAGGAGAGTGTCACAGCACTAGTCACAGGGCACATGGAATTTTTTTGTGGATGTAAGTTTAAATGAGCACTAAAAATAAATGTACACCTTAAATAAATTCAAACTCACGAGCACTACGAAGTTAGAGGGGAAGAGGAAAGGGTCTTCCCCCTTTCACCATTTTAGGGGAAAAAGGAAGGGAAGGAAATATATAAAAAGGAAAGAAAAAAGAAGGGAAAAATTGTTGTTTTTTTGTTTTTGTTTTTACACATGCACAATTTATTAATTATGAATTATAGTGATTTACGACACGGAATTGGAATAAGGGGGAAATTCACTTTATAGTCTCTTTCAACCACGCTCGCACATTGGGGGGGAGGAATTGGAGTAAATTAATATTAAGGAGTTGGGGGGGGAGAATCACAGATTGTGGGTTAGGGCAGGAGAGAATAACGGGGGGAGTGAGATGGGAGGAAAGAGGAGGAGGAAGAGGAAACCCTCCCCACTTTTTTCTTTTTTTTTTTTTTGGTGTAAAATACAACATGTAAATTTTGGTTGGTGGGATAGGTGGGGTAATTGTGGAATGATGTAATGTGATGTTTTTGTTTTTGGGTTGAATGAAGGGGTATAGTATGTTGTATAACTGGTGTAACATATAAATGAAATAAAAATTTTGATTATTAAAAAAAAAAAAAAAAAAAAGTAAGTAGGAGTCGTTTGTTTGAAAGTAGGGGACCGCCTGTATATACCATGCCCTATACACTCTGTGGAAAATTGGGCCTTAGGTGTTGGTGGTACCAGAACACTGTAAGCCCTCACAGTTACTCTTGGTGGGCACTGGAACGGGCTCTGCTGTGAAATATTATATCAAGAATTGTAATTACATGCCCCTGTTAAACAGGGACAGAAAAATTGGGCCTTAGGCAGTGGTGGTGGGGGCACAACACTGTAAAGCATCACAGATACTTTTTTGAGCGCAGGAACAGGCCCTGCTGTGAAATATTAGATCGAAAATTGTAATTACATGCCCCTGTTAAACAGGGGCAGAAAAACTGGGCCTTAGGCAGTGGTGCCACAACACTGCAACCCCTCACAGATACTCTTGTTGAATGCAGGAAAAAGCCCTGCTGTTAAATATTACAGCAAAAATTGTAATTACATGCCCCTGTTAAACAGGGGCAGAAAAATTGGGCCTTAGGCAGTGGTGGTGGTGCCACAACACTGCAACTCCACACAGATACTCTTGTTGAGCGCAGGAATGAGCCCTGCTGTGAAATATTAGATCGAAAATTGTAATTACACGCCCCTGTTAAACAGGGGCAGAAAAACTGGGCCTTAGGCAGTGGTGCCACAACACTGCAACCCCTCACAGATACTCTTGTTGAGCATAGGAACGAGCCCTGCTGCAAAATATTACAGCAAAAATTGTAATTACAAGCCCCTATTAAACAGGGGCAGAAAAATTGGGCCTTAGCCACTGGAGGTGCCCAGAACCAAAATTCTTAGAAGCTATCAACATGAACATTGAGGAGGAATAGGATAGTCACTCAGCATAACAGGATAGTCACTCAGCATCAGCATAGGCAGTCTTGAACGGATCTCACATTAAAAAAAAAAATAATCAGTTACATCAGCAACAGGTGCTTGGTAGCTGGTGATCCAAGACTGATTTATGAAGGTGAGCCGATCAACCGAGTGATTGGTTACAAAACCTCCAGCAGCACTGAATGTGCGTTCCCAAAGAACGCTGGATGCAGGACAGGCCAGTAAATCAATTGCATACCGTGCAAGCTCTGGCCATCTCATCCATCCTCAAGACCCAGTAACCCAGTGGATTTTTGGTTGAAAAGGTCTCCAAGTCTGATCTTGCCCCTAGGTATTCCTACACCATGTACAACAGACGCTGGCGATGGTTGCTGGAACTGATCAGATCTTGGGGCTGAGGACTAAAAAATTGTCTGAACGTATCGGTCAGACGGCCACCTTCTCCAAGACTCCTTCTTTGTCTGACTGAAGTCACAGCAACACGTTATTCATGAGGACCAGGAAATTGTAACCTCCCAGACTCTGGAAACGCATTGCACAAACCTTTCTGCAAGGCCTCCTGAAGATGTTTCATCCTCTGCTCCCTCTGCGATGGCTGGATAAGTTCCGCCACCTTACCATTGTAACGTGGATCAAGAAGGGTTGCCAGCCAGTACTGATCCCTCTCCTTGATACCACGAATCCGAGGGTCCTTATGCAGGCTTTGCAGGATCAGGGAGGCCATGCAGCGTAGGTTTGCTGAGGCATTCAGTTCAGAGTCCTCTGGGTCACTAAGGACGACCTGATCCACAGCCACCTCCTGCCAGCCATGTACAAGTCCATGGGTTTCTGGGGACTGGAAACAATCCCTTGAAGATTGCTAATGATGCTGAGTGCCAGGCTCCACCTCCATGCTGACACAATCCTCCTCCTCTTCCTGTGTGATAGGCGGGCCTGTAGGAATACTGTCTGGATAAAGGAAGCCCTCGAGAGGTAAGGAAGTCCCCCTCTTCCTCCCTCTGTTCTGCCTCAAGTGCCCTGTCCATTACTCCATGCGGCGTGTGCTCCAACAGGAAGACAAGAGGGACAGTATCACTGATGCATGCACTGTCACTGCTCATCATCCTCGTGGCCCCCTCAAATGGTGACAGGACAGTGCATGCGTCCTTGATCATGAACCACTGCTCCCCTGACCCTGTCCTGGTGTCATACTCGCACAGGTAGTCATTGATGGCCCTCTGCTGCATGTGCAGCCACTGCAGCATTGCCAATGTTAAGTTCCACCTGGTGGGCATGTCACATATGAGGCGGTTCTTGGGCAGGTTGCATTCCTTTTGGAGGTCATCCAGCCAAGCACTGGCATTATATGACAGGCGGAAATGCCCACAGACTTTCCTGGCCTGCCTCAGGAGATCCTGTAAGTCAGGGTACCTGCACAAGAACGGCTGCACCACCAAATTAAGGATGTGAGCCAAACAGGGAACATGGGTGAAGTGTCCCTGTCGGAGGGCGGAGAGGAAGTTGGTGCCATTGTCGCAAACCACCATTCCTGGCTGAAACTGGTGTGGCGTCAACCACCTCTGAGCTTGCTCCTGCAGAGCTGACAGAATCTCTGCCCCAGTGTGGCTCCTGTCCCCTAAGCAGACCAACTCAAGCACCGCGTGGCATCTTTTTGCCTGAGTACTTGCATAGCCCCTAAAATGCTTACGGAGCACCGCTAGTTCCGAGGACAAATCTGCACAGGAAGAGGCCATAGAGGAAGAAGAAGAGGAGGGGGTGGAGGAGAGAGGTGTGGCAGAATCACCATTATCAGCATTTTGGAGGCGTGGTGGCGGAACAAGCTCCAACAATACTGCACCCAGTTCTGCATCCTTCCCAGCTGCCAGCAGGGTTACCCAGTGCACCGTGAAAGAAAGGTAACGTCCCTGTCCATGCCTGCTGGACCATGAGTCAGCGCTAATATTCACCTTACTGCTGACCACCCTGTCCAACAAGGCCAAGACATTGCCTTCCACATGATAGTAGAGAGTTGGAATGGCCTGCCGAGAAAAAAATTGGCGTTTGGGAACCTGCCACTGAGGTACCGCACATTCCACAAATTCTCGAAAGGGAGCAGAGCCTACCAGCTGAAAAGGCAGCAGTTGGAGTGCTAGAAATTTAGCCAAACTAGCATTCAGCCACTGAGCATGTGGATGGCTGGGACTGAATTTCTTTTGCCGGTTTAGTAACTGGGGTAGGGAAATTTACCTGCTACAGTCAGATGTTGGTGTACTGCTAGCAGATTGCCCGGAAGTGCTTGGGACACCTAATTCTACACCTTCATTTCTCTCAGTGCAGGTCTCTGGGAGGACTGAAGTTATAGTGGGGTTGGAGACCCCAGCTGATGAGGAGCAAGGAGAGGTCTGCCTTGTTCTTTGATGTGGGTCTTTTAAGTACTGTTGCCAACGGACTGCATGGGAGCTCGACATATGTCTGGTCAAACATGTGGTGCCCAAGCGGCTGCTGTTTTGGCCACACTTGATACGCTTCAGACATATGTTGCAAACAGCAACGGTGCAATCTGCTGCACACATATCAAAAAAGGCCCACACCAAAGAACTTTTGGAAAAACACGCAGAGTCAGCAGCACTCTGCACATGCGGAGCTCTGCGGTGTGATGCAGTCAGTTGCCTGCCCTTAAGCTGGCCCCATTGGAGATGTGCCTCCTCCTCCTCCTCTCTTCTATCTGGCACCCACATAGAGTGAGTGACATCATTATCCCCTCCCTCCTCGCCACTGGAGCAAACCTGGCAGTATGCTGCAACTGGGGGTACATGACTGCCATTTTCTTGTCCTTTTTGGGCACCCCCTCTCTCTGGGCTCATGTTACTGCCTTCATCCTCAACCTGGGTACCATCAACACAGCCTTCAAAACTTTGCGCATCCTCCTGCAGTATGTACCCTACACTGTGGTCGAACAGTTCGGGGGACTCCTCCGCGCATGATGGTGGGGCTAGGAAAGGAGTGACTGATGACATTGAGCCGATGGAAGAGGCTGCTTTGGCAGCTGCATTGACAGACAAAATACGCTGAGCATGGGTGACAGAGGATGAGGAGGATGAGGAAGGCTTGGTCATCCACTCTACCAACTCTTGTGCAAGTTGTGGCTCAACATGGCCAGCTGCCAAAAAAAAGGACAAGCGTGCCCCATGGCCACATGCTGAGGATGCACCGTGTCCACGACCAGCACTGTTGGCTGTAGACACAGAGCCTGCTTGCCTACTTTTAGTGGCCTGTGAGCATCTGCCTCTCCTTGGTGGCCTTCCAGACATACTGTAAAATTAGATTAGCAAAACAACGCCTTAAGTTTACTAAAAACAGTACACCAGGAATGGCCTACAGTCGGGTATAGGCTTGGCTAGACTATATACATATATATATATATATATATATATATATATATATATATATACACACAAGCCTGTATATTATATATATATATATGTATATATATATATATATATATATATATTAAATGCACTGCATCAACTGCCTGCTTGAAGTATATTAGAAACAGTACACCAGGAACGGTCTGCAGTGAGTTCTAGCTAAACTGTATACAGTGGATATATATAGCAGTCTGACTGTATATGTATATATATATATATATATATATATATATATATATATATATATATATATATATATATATAGGCAATAGAAAAAGCTAGCTAGAAAAATTGACTTTTTAGGCACACGGATAAGTCGTCTAAAAGTAATAAATTGTTTTTATTTGGTAAGCAATTGATTTAAAAAGAAAGTATAACATATAGATACATATAAAAATCATAAGAAATGTTGTTATAAGCCCCACACACAAACTCTTTTTTAATCAATTGCTTACCAAATAAAAACAATTTATTACTTGTGCCTAAAAAGTCAATTTTTCTAGATAGCTTTTTCTATTGCGCACTATTGGGACGCTGGCACACTGTTTTCTGTACATTCACAGTATCTCTCTGTGAGTATACATAGTAACTAGCACTTTCTTTTCATGACTGTATATATATATTGAATACACTGCAGCTAACTGAATCAACTGCCTGCCTGAAGTATATTAGAAACAGTACAGCAGGAACGGTCTGCAGTGAGTCCTAGCTAACTGAATAAACTGCCTGCTCAAAGTAAATGAAATGACGCTCACTCTCTCTCTGCGCCAGCAACACACTACATAAGGATGACGTGCAGGCGGCCTTATATAGCGTGGGGCGTGGACTTAATCCCCTGAGCCATAATTGGCCAAAAACACCCTGCCTTTGGCCAATTATGGCTCTCTTCGCTGATGGCGCTGTGATTGGCCAAAGCATGCGGGTCATAGTGCATGCTTGGCCAATCATCAGCCAGCAATGCACTGCGATGACGCAGTGCATTATGGGCCATGACGTGCCGCACAAATTTGGCGCGAACGGCCCATAATGTTCGATCTTCATCGAACTATCGAACAGACAGCCCATCCCTACTTACAGGGAGACTACTCTGCCCAGTTTAAGATTTCCTCTGCTAAGGTCCACAGGGTTCCGCTCCTTGTTCCCCCCTGTTTGTTCATGTAGGTGACTATTGATGAATTGTCGGATCTGACCTGTAAGTGACCTGTCAGGATCACAGTGCAAAAATTACTGCCTTCATTTCCTTCCAATTGTATGATCTCTTCATCTCTTCCTTTTACCCAAGTTCCCTGTGTTACCCGGGAGCCTAGATGTGCTCCCCACCCTACGCCGCTTGCGTCTGTAGTTATTACCTGGGTGATTGGTAGGACCCACATCGATCCTTTGGTTACATTTTCTGATCTCCTCCACTACCACAGGGATATATTTACAAGTGTTGGTATCAGAACATTGTGCATCTAAGGACTCTTGTTTGCGGTCCCATATTTTTAAGGTGAACATCTTTAGGAGCTGAAAATGCAAACCCGCCCATTGTACTGCCAGGATTGCCGAGGTCAGTAATCCTAATGTTGACATTGTTTGATTGGTCTGCAACATTTTCATCTCCTCTTGAATTTTTTGTACCTTCTCCCTAGGTAGAAATATTTGTGCTGAGTTTAGGACGTACCCAAAGTATGTTATTTGCCGAGTGGGGTTTGGGTTGGATTTTTCTATGTTCACCAACCAGCCTAGGTTTTCTAGGAAGGCCTGTGTGTACTTCAGGTTCTCTAGTAATTTCACAGGAGAGGTTGCAAATAGTAGTAGATAGGCAATGATGGATATGCCCTTGATTTGAAGTGTCGCCAGGGCTTTCGTCAAGACTTTTGTTATAATTTGGGGCAATGAGGAAAGGCCAAAGGGAAGGGCCTGAAATTGAAGGCGCATGGTTTGCTTCTTTGTTTTTATTGCTAACCTTAGAAATTTTTGGTAGCTTTGAGCTATCGGGATGTGCAAGTACGCATTCTTTAAATCCAGGGAAGCCATATAGCAGTTTGGAGGTAATAGTGCCTTTACTGAATATATGGAGTCCATCCTGAATCTTTTGTAGGTTATATAGATTTAGAGGTTTGAGGCTGAGTATCGGCCTGAACTTTCCCGAGGGTTTTTGTACCACAAATAGGTGGGAGTAGAAGCACTGACCTCTTTCTTCTTGTGGTACTTTGGTTCTGACTTTCTGTTCTTCGAGTTCTTTTATGGCTTCCATTAATCCTCTGGCCTTTTCTTTGTTTTTCGGGAGTTCGGTGATGTAAAACCTGCTCAGGGGTGATATTGAGAACTCTAAATGATACCCGTTCCCTATTGTTCTCAATATGAACTGGTTGGAGGATATCTTTTCCAGTCTTCCCCCCACCATGACTGGCTTGTCACTGCTTGTTGCGGGCTTGCTCAGGAGGATGAAAAATTGCCCCTCCTTTGTCCTTTCCTCTCTGTCCCCAAGGTCTTTTTTGGTTTTCAGCCTTGGGTGCTCAAAAGCGGGACCTTGTGTCTCCCCTTTGTCTCTTTTTGTTTTGCTGTGGCTGTCCCCAGGCCAGTTTATGCTTCAGTGGAAATGCTTTTTTCTTATCCGCCGTGCGATCCAGTACTTTCTTCAGCCCTGGTCCAAATAGCAAGTCCCCTGTAAATGGGATCCTGCAAAGTTTGACTTTGGATGCATAGTCCCCTGCCATGCCTTTAGCCCACAGGGCTCTTCTTGCGGTGTTGGATAAGGCCGAGGATCTAGCTGCCATCCGTACTGATTCAGTCGATGCATCTGCAATATAAGCGATGCCCCAAAGGAGTATGGGAAAAGAGGATAGAATTTGCTCTTTTAGTGTTCCCTCCTGAATGTGGGCCTGTATCTGAGTCAGCCAAAACTCTACGTTTTGGGCCACTACAGTTACTGCCATAGCTGGCTTTAGGCTTCCAACCGTGGAGTCCCAAGACTTTAGGAGGGAGTCCATCCTCTTGTCCATTGCGTCAGACAGGACCACCATGTCCTTGAAGGCCAAGTCTGTGTGCCTTGAGACTTGGGAGAAAGCTGGGTCTAGCTTTGGGGTCTTTTTCCAAACTGACGCCGGATCATCCACAAATGGAAACCTTCTTTTCAATGCTTTCAAAAAAAAGGGTTTGCCATTCTTTCTTTATTGCCTCTACTAAAACCTCATGGACTGGAAATTTATTTTCTTGTTCTCCCTGGCCCTCGTACATTTGGTTATGTAGAGATAGGGTTTTCTTCTCTGTTTGCATACCTAGTGTGGTATAAATGCCCCCCAAGAGGTTTTCCACCTCTTCAAGCGACAGTTTGTACCAGGATGGCTTTCTGGAATCCCCTTCCAGAGCTTCTTCCATCTGACTCTTTGGAGCCGGAGGCTGCACTGCTTGGCTCTTCCTCAGCCTCTGTTTTGGAGACTGCCTGCACTAGCGGATGGTAACACTTGAGTTTTTGGTAACGCTACCTGCTGCATTGGAAGAGGAGCAGTCTGAGGCTGCTGGATCTGAAACCCCGAATAGAAGGTTTTAAAGGATTCAAATGTATTAGAAAGTTCCTTTACAGATGCTGCTAGCTCACTGCCCTGCTTAGTGGTATGTTCCTGCACTAGATTGTTAATATATTCTCTACATTTTTTTCCCCAGGAGTCCCTAAGTGTAGTTTTACAGGAGGGTCTGCTCCTCTTTGAGCTATGAGGGGGTCTGGGTATGTCTGTTTTGTTCTGAAAGACAAAAAACCCCACAGGCATTAAAGACATACTTTACATCCCCCCTGCAGTTAGCTGCAGGTGCGCAGCCTTTCTCATGCGGGCTTGCCTCTCCAGGGGCCCCATGAGCTTTCCCTCTGGCATCAGAAGGACTCCCCCCTTAGGCCCCCTTGGGGGGGTCTGGCAAGGGGAGCTTCACCCTAGGTTCCCCTTACCTTAGCGTGGCTGAAGCTGGCCTCAGCAGGAACAGTCTGGTCCATTCCTTCTGCCTCCGACATGAGTGCATGTCTAATAGTTGTCCTGTGGACAGATTCTCCAACCTGAGCTGTGGATCTCTGCAGCTCCTCCAGTGTTACCATGGCCTCTTTGGCTGCTTCTCCAATTAATGCTCTCCTTGCCCAGCCTGTCAGTTTAGGTGGATGGCCAGATCTTGGTAGGTTTGCAGTTGTGCCATACTCTTTCCATTTTAATGATGATGGATTGAACAGTGCTCTGTGAGATGTTCAAAGCCTGGGCTTTTATAACCTAGCCCTGCTTTAAACTTCTCCACAACTTTATCTGTGACCTGTCTGGTGTGTTTCTTGGCCTTCATGATGCTGTTTGTTCACTAAGGTTCTCTCACAAACCTCAGAGGGCTTCACAGAACAGCTGTATTTATACTGAGATAAAATTACACATAGGTGGACTCTATTTACTAATTAAGTGACTTCTGAAGATTATTGGTTCCACTAGATATTAGTTAGGGATATCAGAGTAAAGGGGCTGAATAAAAATGCATGCCACACTTTTCAAATATTTATTTGTAAAAAAAAATTTGAAAACCATTTATTATTTTCCTTCCACTTCACAATTATGTGCCACTTTGTGTTGGTCTATCACATAAAATCCCAATAAAATACATTTACGTTTTTGGTTGCAACATGACAAAATATAGAAAATTTCAAGAAGTATGAATACCTTTTTTAAGGCACTGTAGGTATCACGAACTGCCCACATAGCTCCTGGAATATGCGGTGGAGATACTTGATACCAAACTGGGCCCATAAGAAGCCATCCTCCAGTTTAAAAAACTCTCCCAGAGACCCATTGAACCATAGCGGGTTATTAGGAGGCAACTTTATGGGGGTATCACCTACAGTTTGGGAGCATATGTGAAAGACCTTCCCAAGGAGGGCCATCACTGAACCCACATTCCTACCTGGGACCCCCCAATAAAGCATATTAAGTAAAGTCTCAAAGGAAGTGGCCACCGCCGCTTCCAACACCATAGTCACTTTTGGGATCTGGGGAAAAAACCTCCAGTGAAGAAACGTCAACTGAGAGGCAAAATAATAGAAGCGTAAATCCGGCAATGACAATCTCCCCATATTAATAGGTAATTTCAATACTGCTAAGGTTAACCTGGGAGGTTGTGACCCCCATAATAACAACCCAACAATGATAGCGTCTATACCCTGAAATACTCGTTTTGGCACAAAAACAGGGGAATTCGATAAAATATGTAAAAACTTAGGGAGAAAAATCATTTTGAATAAATTTATTCACCCCATCAAGATGTGTGGGAAAGCCTGCCATCTATGCACTTTCTCACGAAAAAACCCTATTATCGGTGACAAATTAACCTTCAAAAATTTAGAGATAGGGAGTTGAATTTAAATCCCCAGATACCGGAATAAACCAGACAATGGGATGGGATATTCCCCAGTTACTGTCACATTTTCATCAATAGGAAACAGGGATGATCTGGACCAATTTATACGGAACCTAGAATAATCCCAAAACTCCGCAAATGCAGCAGATAGCGAGGGACCTGGAATCTGCAAATACAGAAGCATATCACCATCATATAATGACACACGTTTTTCCAAGTGACCCAACCTAAGGCACGAAAAGGAGTCACTCGACCGCAATTTGGTGGCTAGAAGCTCTATGGCCAGGGCGAACAACAGGGGTCACAACGGACACCCCTGCCTGGTTCCCCTAAAGATGGGAAAGGGTTCAGAGATAATGCCATCTACACGCAGCCTTACCAGCAGGACAGTGTGTAACAATCTTACCCATGAAACAAAAATGGGTCCAAAACCATAGGACTCTAACAAATAAAATAGATAAGGCCACTCTACCAAGTCAAAAGCCTTCTTGGTGTCCAACGAAGCTACTACCCTCGCCCCGGAGTTATCATGAAGAGCCTGAAGATTTACAAAAAGTCTCCTAACATTCATCTGGGCACAGCTACCTGGTATAAACCCAGTTTGATCTGCATCAATAATTTTTAGAATTTTGGCAAGGATCTTCGTGTCAACATTCATTAGCGAGATCGGGCGGAATAATAAACTTTATTTTATATAATGCCTTTAAAGGTAGCTTCTCAAAGCACTTTACCAGGAATACACAGGATAACATAAAGGGAAAAAGGCACAATTAAGTAAAAGCTTGTCTAAAGAAAAACATTTTTAGATTTGATTTGAATGAGTTTAGAGAAGATGACTCTCTGATGTTCTTTGGAAGCAAGTCCCAGAGTTTTGGAGCATAGCAGGAGAAGGCTTTGTCTCTCATCGAGTGTAGGTGAGTAGAGGGGACACACAGAAGATGAGTGGAGGTTACAAGGGGGGTAAGTTGATAAAGTGCCAAGCCATAAGAGCCTTAGGTGAGCAAGAGAATCTTAAAGTCTATGCGAAACCTGATGGGAAACCAGTGCAAGGACTCCAGGATAGGGGTAATACGATCACTTGTATCAGAACTGGCCTTACATAATTTATGGGGGGTGCCAATAAGCATGGCTTCAGTCTTGTCACAGTTTAATTGAAGGAGATAATGGGCCATCCAAGTTTTTATATCACAAGTACAATTATGCCTTGTAAACACAGGCTGAATGTTGGGAGACATCGGCTGGTCCAATATAAACCAGCTGACGTTTGGCCCGTGTGTGTCAGCCAGTCCGACAGAAGCCAGCCATTTGGCTGGCCTCTGTCAGATGAGCATGCTGGAAAACCAACAGCCAACTGGCTCCTGATCTGGCTGAGAGTGCTGACCGGGGGGTTTGGGTAGGGGGCCGTCCCCCTGTCAGGACAAAACAGCTTAGTGGGGGAGATTGCTGTACTAATGTCGGACTGTACAGTGGCTTTGACAGAAGCTGTCACCTGCTGGGTTGAACAAAAACTATTAGTGTGTATCAGGCTTTAGATAGGAGAAAAGCAGCCAAAGTAGAAACTGATTTAGTGTGGATTTATATCTGAGTGTCATCAGCATAGAAGTGATAATTGAGCCCGTGTAATCTAAGCAGTTGGCCAAGTGGAAACCTGTAAATGCTAAAATGTAAGGGATCCAAGATTGAGCCCCGAGGTCCACTATACTTGATTGGATCAACTTCAGACTGGAATCCGCCAAGAGAAACAAAGTGACAGAGATCAGTGAGATACTGTATGACTTAATCCATTTCGGAGCCAATTCTGAGAGTAAAAGATTGTGGTCTGCAGTAATAAAGACAGAACTAAAATCCAGTAGAATAAAAATAGTGAGTCAGAATCAGAAGCTAACAGAAGGTTGTCAGTGACTTTGACCAAGGCTGTTTCTGTTCTGTGCATTTGCCAAAAAAACGATTTTAGGGGTTCAAATAGATTAGTCAGGTTGGTATGAAACTGAGATATCACAGCCTGCTCAAGGATCTTGGCAAGGTAGGGTCAGTTAGCTATTGGGCGAATGTTGCCCTAATTGTCCAGAGTCATGTTGGGTTTTTTTGGTACTGGGGTGATGGTGGCAGTTTTGAGGATTGTTGGTACAAAACTGGTGCAAAGGGAGTCATTTATGATATTGAGAATAATGGGGCATTGAGAACTAAAACAGTATTTAAATAAAAGAGTGGGAATAGTATCAAGTATGCAGGTGAAGGATTTCATATTAGAGACCAATTTAATCAGGGATGCAGATTCAAGTAGAGGGAAGCATGAGAAAAGAACCAGTAAAACTAGGTGGGTCAGGAAGTGATGTGCATGAAACATGTGGTGTGGTAAGAATTTGATGCCGTATTTTGTCAATTTTTGAGGTGAAAAAAGCTAGGAATGTGTTACAGAGCTGTGTTGAGGCTGGTAATGTGGAGGGACTGCAAGGTGTAATAATCTGTCAATGGTGCAGAAGAGTTGTCCAGAGTTGCTAAGATTTTTTCAATAGCATGGGAAAAATAGTTTGATCTAGCAGTCTCAATATTGCAATTAGCACCCTAATAGTGTTAGAAACCATGAATCAGACAGACAGAAGTACAGTTAAATCTAACTTGTTTAACCAATTCAGCCCCGGAAAATTTGGCTGCCCAATGACCAGGCAATTTTTTGCAATACGACACTGCGTCGCTTTAACTGACAGTTGCGCGGTCAGCGGCGCTGTACCCAAACAAAATTGATGTCTTTTTTTTCCCCACAAATAGAGCTTTCCTTTGGTGGTATTTGATCGCCTCTGTGGTTTTTATTTTTTGCGCTATAAACAAAAGAAGAGCGACAATTTTGAAAAAAAAAAACACAATATCTTTTACTTTTTGTTATAATAAATATCCCACATTTTTTATCAAAAAAACAAATGTCTTCCTCAGTTTAAGCTAATATGTATTCTTCAACATATTTTTGGTAAAAATAAGCGTATATTGGTTGGTTTGCGCAAAAGTTATAGCGTCTACAAAATAGGGGATAGATTCATGGCATTTTTATTATTATTTTTTTTATTAGTAATGGCGGCGTTCTGCGATTTTTATCAGGACTGTGATATTGCGGCAGGAATGTATCGGACACTTTTGACACATTTTTGGAACCATTGACAATTATACAGTGATCAATGCTATATAAATGCACTGATTACTGTATAAATGTCACTGGCAGGGAAGGGGTTAACACTAGGGGGCGATCAAGGGGTTAATCGTGTTCCCTCACTGTGTTCTAACTGTAGGGGGGATGGGACTGTCTAGGAGGAGAGAGAGATCGGTGTTCATACATAGTATGAACACACAATCTGTCTCTACTCCCTTGAAAGAACCGGGATCTGTGTGTTTACACAGTCCTATCTTTAACAGGAACACAGGAGAATGTCTCTAGAGAAGGCAAAGGCAGAGATCATCAGGACTCGACGGCTTAAGTAGGCAGGAGTGACAAGCAGGATATCATCAACAGGTGAGTCACTGTGGAGCGATAGGAGCTGGCAATTAGCTGACAGCTAAGTGGCCAGCTTTGAGAAGGAAGGGCTGAGCCCAGCCCTGACAAATAGACACACAAATGACCTTTCTAAACCTGATAATGGACAGACAGGGCAGACCAGTGCTATTTCTCCGCGAGACTGCTTTAATTGAACGTATGTGAGAATAATACCACGGAGATGGACGGGAGAATGAGACGTTTGAGTCTTTAGTGGGACAAAGGTGTCAAGTGAAGATGAAAGCACCTTATTAAGGGCATCTATTTTGTCAACAAGGGTGTCAGAAGAGGAGATGCAGGATAGGGAGGAACAGAATTTGCAAATTTGGGCTGATCAATAGAAGCCCAGTTGCAATAATTTACAGATCGAGACAAGGAGGTGTTAGAAGGGGGGAGGGAAGAGCAGTTAGAGATAAAAAAACTATTAGCAATGATAAGGTCCAGGGTGTGTCCTTTGATATGTGTGGGGGTGCAGACAAATTGAGTTAGGTCAAAACATTGCCAGCAGTCAGCTATAAGGGACCGCTAAATGTTTTTAAACTTGGGGGTATAGTGGATTTGGTGTAGGAACTTGTGTTGAATTAGCCTGTCCCTAGCAGAGCTAAGTTGCTTGAAGGGGTATTCCGGCATGTCATCTTAATCATCCCCTTGCAGATCTGGAATATCTCCCATACATTTTTCTTTACATCGGATAAGTGAAGGGGGTTGTTTGGTAAATTCTTCAGACAGCAGTTTAACCAATGAAGTATCATGCAGCAAGTTTTCCAGAGAAGAGGGCTGAGTAACTAGCTTGAGCAAACTGAACTGTGAGACAAACGCATGCTGTCATTGTATCTAAAAAGGTAGCAGTTAGGAAGGGCAAATTTACTCTTGAGCTGCATCAACATCAGCAGTTTGCCATGAGACACAATGGGGGTCATTTACTATAACTCCAGGAAGTACTGGGCACTATGGCAAATAATAGCACCCATTTTAGCCAAATGGAAACAAAACCGGCGAATTTGCGCATGAAAATTAGCGATATAAGCGGGGAAAAACCGCTTGTAAATTCTGAATTGCTGCTACTTAGTGCTTCCGCGTATATACAAATGCCAATTCTTATCAAGTTGTTATATAGCACTGTACTGTAGCCATGATCCATGTATGTGAAAGAAACATTTTTATCAGAGATGTGCTCTAGTTTCAGTGCATCTATTGATTTATATTGCAATTAGTATTCCTAGTTTTTTTTTCTTTCTTTTGCTAAGAAATGCAGTTCGGAATAATTATTACATAGTAATGTCTGCTATTCTGTAAAGTTACATGTATTAATCATTTAGGTTACCTATTTGTTGTATGTTGTTTTTTTCATGTTTTTGATTTATTATTTATTAATTTAGTTGACTATAAAGCAGTAATTATTTATGTTCATTCTTTAATAATACTACACTATTAATGCAGGTTGTATTTAGCACAATGGCTTAGTGGTCTGCTTGGATATCTCCACACCACTCATGGTATGAGTTCAAACAACAGCCAACCTAACATCCACCAGCTGTGTTTATTTTTTCAGTGCACAAGTGAATTAAAATAAATAAACAAAGAAATGTAAACTGCCCTTTAGCTAGTGTGTGGTGTTTGGAATGTCACATCATAATATAATTGGATACTTACATACCATTGCATGCATTTAAAGAGTTAATACAATAAAATCATTCACATTAAAGTGCATTGGCTATTTGGCAATCACCTATTTTCAGTATATATATATATATATATATGTATATTTGTGTTGCTTTGGCTAATTGGCATTCTCCTTTTCCCCACCAATGCAATCTTTTTGAATTTTTCTGTGGGATTTGAACCCATGAGTCTTTCAATACCTGAATGTAGAGGTGCTAACTGTTAGCTTATTGGGCTGAGCACAATTATACATACAAAATACTTTTACTAGTGTTTGATGTGTTATATACTATATAATAAAGTTTATCAAATGTAAACTGCTTGTTAGCTAGTGTGTGGTGTTTGGAGATTCACACCATAATATTAGTGAATACTTACATACCATTGCAAGCATTTGAAGAGTTAATACAATAATATCAGCCACATTAAAGTGTATTGGCTACTTGGCATTCACTGTATGCTGCTTTGGCTAATTGGCTAACTGGCTAACAGTAATTCTCCTTTTCTCCACCAATAGTAATCTTTTAGGACTCTTCTGTGGGATTTGAACCCATGAGTCTTTCAATACCTGAATTTTTGAAGGTAGAGGTGCTAACTGCTAGCCTATTGGGCTGAGCACAATTATATATACAAAATACTTTTACTAGTGTTTGATGGTTTATATAATACAAAAAAATGTATCAAATGTAAACTGCTTGTTAGCTAGTGTATGGTGTTTTGGAGATTCACACCATAATATTAGTGAAGACTTACATTATACACTCACATGGGCCCCTACCCTCAAGGAGCTTACAATCTAAGGTCCCTAACTCACATTCATATACTAGGGCCAATTTAGACAGAAGCCAATTAACCTACCAGCATGTCTTTGGAGTGTGGGAGGAAACCGGATTACCCGGAGGAAACCCACGCAGGCACAGAGAGAACATGCAAACTCCAGGCAGGTAGTCTTGTGGTGTGGTTGGGAATACGAACCAGCGACCCTTTTTACTGCTAGGTAGGGATGAGCCGAACACACCCCTGTTCGGTTCGCATCAGAACATGTGAACAGGAAAAAAGTTTGTTCGAGCATGCGAACACCGTTAAAGTCTATGGGGGTCATTTACTATAGCGCCAGGAAGTACTGGGCACTATGGCAAATAATAGCTCCCATTTTAGCCAAATAAAATTTCAACAGGCAAATGTGCGAATGAAAAATTAGCGCTATTAGTAAGAAACACATGTTAGTAAATTCTAAGCTGGCGCTAATTAGCGCTTCCGCGTATATGCAAATGCCAATTCCTACCAAGTTGTTATATAGTACTGCACTGTAACCATGATCCATGTATGTGAAAGAAACATTTTTATGTGAGATGTGCTCTACCTCGTGTGCATCTATTGATGTATGTTGCAATTAGTATTCCTAGTTTTTCCTAGTTTTTTCCTTCTTTTGCTAACAAATGCAGGTATGAATGATTATTACATAGTAATGTCTGCTATTCTGTAAAGTTATATGTATTAAACATTTAGGTTACCTATTTGTTGTATGTTGTTTTTTATTTTTTAATTTAGGTGACTATAAAGCGGTAATTATTTATATTCATTCTTTAATCATACTACACTATTATGCAGGTCTCATACTTAGCACAATGGCTTAGTAGTCTGCACATATGTCCTCACGGTACAAGTTCAAATACCAGCCAACCTACCATCCCCCAGCTGTGTTTATTTTTTCAGTGCACAAGCGAATTAAAATAAACAAACAAAAAAATGTAATCTGCCCATTAGTTAGTGTGTGGTGTTTGGAATTTCACACCATAATAGTATTGAATACTTACATATCATTGCATGCATTTGAAGAGTTAATATAATAGAATCAGCCAAATTTAAAGTGCATTGGCTAATTGGCATTCACCTATTTTCAGCATATGTTGCTTTGGCTAATTGGCTAATAGTCATTTGCTTTTTTTTCACCAATTCAATCTTTTAGTATTTCTCTGTGGGATTTGAACCCATGAGTTCTTCAAGGTAGAAGTGCTGACCACTAGCCTATTGGATGTAGCACAGTCATACATAGAAAACACATTCACTAGGGTTTGATGTTTCTTCTCCCCGAGCTGTCTCTCCTGCTGCCACCATCTTCTCCCACTGATGTGTTCTTCAGCACAGCCGGTTACCCACTAATAAAAAAAAGCCGCTCTTCTTGTGGCGGTCTTCTGTGGCCATCCGATAATGTCACCCGGAGAGTCTGCTCCATGGCTATGTAAGAAACGCCACACAGCGGGTGACAACACAGCGGAGGAAGACCACCATGGAAGAAGAGTAGCTTTTTTTTATTAGCGGGTAACCAGCGGTACGGAAGAACACAGCAGATGGAGAAGATGGTGGCGGCAGGAGAGACGGCTCTGGGTGAATACAGCTTGGAGAGAAGATGGAGGAGGGAGAGACAGCGTCTGGAGAAGATGGCTCAGGGAAGAAGACAGCTCAGAGCTATTTTACAATAAAGGACTTGTCAAAAAACGGCTATTGATTTTTTTTACATTTCACTGCTTTTTTTGGTGAGTGGGTAGGGGTAAAATGTACCCATACCTATTCACATAGGGGGCAGGATCTGGGAGCCCCCTTGTTAAAGGGGGCTTCCAGATTCTGATAAACCCCCTGCCTGCAGACCGACAACCACCGACCAGGGTTGTCGGGAAGAGGCCCTTGTCCCCATCAACATGGGGAAAATGTGCTTTGGGGCATGTGGCCTGGTAAGGGTCAGAAGGGGAGGGTGCTCACTCGTCCCCCCCTATCCTGACCTCCAGGCTGCATGCTCAGATAAGGGTCTGGTATGGATTTTGGGGGGCCCCACATCAAATTTATTTTACATTTTGGTGTGGGGTTCCCCTTAAAGTCCATACTGAAGGGCCTGGTATGTACTGGGGGGACCCTACGACATTTTTTTCCTTGAATTTTGGAATTCCATACCATAATATTATTGAATAAGTACATACCATTGCATGCATTTGAAGAGTTAAAATATGGAATAAAGCAAGCTGATGAGCTTTGGCTAATTATGCTTCTGAGTACAATGCACACTTCCAGGAGGTGATGCTGTCAGTGGGATTTGAATTCATGGCTTGAACTTTTGGGGGCAGCAGGGTATACCGCTATGCTACAGAGCTGAGCACTTACCTACAGAGAAAATACATTTACTAATGTTTGATTCTATATAATAATGTTTTGCATTTCAAGCATTATTATTATAGTAACAACCATGCTCATGCCGATGTGGCATTGGCTAATAGGCATTCGCCTCTTTTCAGCATATGCTGCTGAGTACAATGCAAGCTTTCAGTAGGTGATACCATCTGTGTGATTTTCAGCCATTTGAGCACAATTATATTGAGAACATACGTTTACTAGTGTTTGATGGTGGGACTACTTTATATTCTAGGTATAAAATAGTACTCAGCACAGTGACTTTCACACTTGTGCGACCTGAAAGTTGCAAGATTTTAATGCGACTTTAAGCAATGCCTGTGTAATCTTGAGGTCTATGGACGCAGGAGTCGCAGGGAAAGACACGCAACTTTCCCACGATTTTGCATCAGCAATTTTGCCACAATTCCAGGGAATGCCTGTGTAAACTTGAGGTCTATGGACCTCAACTCACGTCAAAGTCATACCAAAGTAGTACAGGGACTATGTTGAAGTCAGTGTTACTTGAAGTCACACAGATATGAATGGTACACATTGAAAATCATGGGGTATGACTTGTCATGCGACTCTGATGTCCAAAGTTGCACAAGTGTGACTCAGCTCGACTTTGTCAGCGATTTCAGAGACATCAGTGCACTTGCCTGCACAGATGTCTAGTGAAATCACATAGGTCCCAACTGTTCTCCTTTAAGAAGGTGTCCTATGCCTACCAACTTTTGCTAATAGGTGTCCCTTATACCCATCTAAAACAGTTGGGATTTAAGAAATCGCCCTCTGAAGTCGCCCAAAGTAGTGCAGGAACTACTTTTGGGAATCGTTGTGGCGTCGCACCAATTCGGACAGTTCCATTGCCATCAATGGGTGCCGATTTGGCCTACAATTTGACATGTCAATTCAGACCTATGTGAACATGGGTGAAGTTGCATAGATATTAGAGCTGCATGGTTCTGGCCAAAATGAGAATCACAATTTTTTTGCTTAGAATAAAAAGATCATGATTCTCGCGATGTAAAATCTTTCACATTATCGCACAAAAAATTGGGCTAACTTTTCTTTTTTTTTTTTTAATTAAAGTAATTTTTTCCAAAAAAAATTGCATTTGAAAGGCACAAATACAGTGTGACAACCACCATTTTATTCTCTAGGTTCTCCACTAAAAATATATATATATATATATATATATATATATATATATATATATATAGTTGGGGGGTTTTAAGTAATTTTCCAGCAAAAAAAAAAAATGATTTTAACCTGAAACCAACAAATGTCAGAAAAATGTTTAGTGTTTAAGTGGTTAAACTTTCCTCACTTACACAGAAGTCTATTTCATTGACAAATTTTCTAGTTAAGTTCACTGATAAAGAATGTTCTAATTCTTGGCAGACTTCCCAGTTTTTCTATTCCTTTCTTTTGATGGCTGTGGCTTCAGAAGAGCAGAGAGAGTTCTTTGCATAGCAAGAATCGTGAAACGCTTTTTTCAAGATCGTAAAGGGAAAAAATCACGATGACAATTAATCGTGCAGCTCTAATAAATATGCATGGAAATCAAGGGGGACAACTTTTTATGTGACTCTGAGGTCCAAAGCTCCATGAAAAGTCACCCAAGTGTGAAAGTAACCTAATGCGATTAATTGATAACACCTTTGAATAAGGCCCCATTTGCACTTGTGCGACCTTAAAATTGCACAGCTTTGTCATGACTTGAAGCAATGTCTGTAATCTTGTGGTGTATGGACCTCAAATTGCATCAAAGTCAAACCAATGTAGTGCAGGGACGAATTTGCCACACTTTCAGGTTGCACAAGTGACAATAGGGCCAAATTCAAAAGGTGTTATCCTTGAATCTCATTCACACTGCTGCGACCTGAAAGTCACACTATTTTTCTGCCACTTTGCCGCTGCAACTTGGCCCCAACTTCTGGGAATGCCTGTGTAATATTGCACCGTATGTATCTCAAGTCACACCAAAGTAGTACAGGGACTACTATGAAGTTGGTGCGACTTAAAGTAGCACAGATATGAATGGTTATCATTGATAATCATGGGGTACAACTTGTCATGCAACTCAGAGGATGAAATTTGCTGGAAAATTCGCCCAGCTGTGAAAAAAAGTCATAAATATTTTAATAAAAGGAGCTCTCATTTATACTTGCATAGTCCTTACTGATTTACATCAGCAGAACAAATGCAGGAAGTGATGTGTGCACATGGGACGGAAGCAAATGTGTGGTGATGCCAAACAAATCAATGAACCCCACCCACACCAAATCTAACTATGACATCCACCCCCGCATTGATTAAGTACAAGTACATATCCTACACTTACCCGGCCAATGAGCAGCACCTCCTCTTTGCTAAAGAGACCTCGCCATGTCCACCTAGATGGAGATCCTGACCAGCACAGGAACTTCCGGGTGCATACAATGACTAATTTCCAGGTCAGAAAATGAAACCACGCTTTTGATTGCAGCTGCGAATATTTGATCTCAACCATGATTAGTATTTTTTATTTTCAGATATGCAAATCTGTATTTCTACATATATTTGAAGGTAAACTTAAGGGAGTTTGATAAGAAATGGTGTCCCTGGGTTAACAGCAGGTAAATTACAAAGACAAAAGGCCCAGCTTGAGCCCTGGTTCACACTGACAGAGGGAGGAAATCGTTCAGCTGAACTCCCACAATTTCATTCCTGCATGTCAGTCCCGACTGTGGGAGGCAACATTAGAGACATCGGTGCAGGTTTCTGCACCAATATCAATACAAATCGCACCAATTAGAACAGTGCAATTGCCACAGATTTGACATGTCAAATCACACCAATGTGAACCAGAGCTGACACATTCAAACACTGCCTATCCACCATCTGAATTCATTACCTGCAATTCTCCACAGCTGTTATATATAAAGATTCTACCTTTATCATTAACTTGCAGTTGTGCAGAAGTCTAGGTTTACATTGGAGCGATTGGTCATGCGATTTGAGAGATCAAATCGCATGACTATTGGCAATGGCACTGTTCCAATCGATGCAACTTTTTTTGTTGCGCCGCACCAATTTGCTAAAGTAGTTCCTGCACTACTTTTGCCGATTTCAGGTGCAACTTCAATAGACATTTGTGTATGAAGCCACCTGACCTTGCTACTTCAAGTGAAGTAGCGCAATTTCAAAGTAGCATCAATGTGAACCAGGGCAAAGAGATTAGGTTTTTGGTGCACAAACACATATTAATAAAATATAAGAGATATTGCAGTTTCAAAAAACTTATAAAAAAAAAAAAAAAAAAACTAAAAAACTACTGTAAAAAAAAAAAAAACACACACACACACACACACACACACACACACACACACTTTTATTTTACCAGCAGAAGAAAAATAAATTTACATTCATTTACTAGCTTCAAAAAAATTTGGACAGGATATATGGTGCTATATTTAGCAATGGAATTTTAAGGGCCCTGCTCATAGGAGCTTACAATCTAAAATTAGACAAAACCTTAGAGTGGACACAGCTTTAATTTCAGTGTATAGCGGGCAACACATCACATTATTATCTGCAAGATTATAGAAACATACTTAAGTCATTCTTACAAAGCATTCCCACATAATATTACAAAAGACTTATTCAAAACACCCACCACCAGCCCAGAATCCACACATGCATTGGTGACCATGTTCTGCTGGAAGCTGCATTTCAGTGTACACGATTAAACAACGAGATCAAAAAGAGTAGGTCAGCAGATGCTTCCAAATGATGTTTGCATGATCAGACAGGAACAATTCACGCACAACATTGACAGCATGGCCACATAAACCCACTTTTGAAAGAATTTCATCAAATCTCCCAATTTCATTCCTTCTCCCACCACAAATCACAGCACAAAAAACCTGACCTTCTCAGGTCAAACGAACCCCCCTACTGCACGCCTTTATATAAGAGAGGTTGTATTGTTAGCACACTGACACACCCAATAGAAGTACACGCCCACCAGTATCTTTCAATCTGTCTCTTCATGTATGTCTAAAGTGATTGCACCTGATGAGCAGGAACACATAATACTATTTGCAACTGTGTTAGCCTTGGCTATGTGCATCAAATCTCCAACTACAAGCCAAAGATCAAAGTCCATTTGCATCCACATAAACAAAGCAACAGTTTTCTAAGCATATGTACCCGTGCAGTGTAAACCCTAAAATTTGAAATGTCCAAGTCCCTGAGCATGATTAGTGCTAACAAACATTAACATCAGTCCCTGGCTGCAATGAGCTTCCAATATAAAGTCCAATATTAACTTTCTTACATTAGAACCTATTTCGACAGGAGACAAATAATATGCCAGCATGTCTTTGGATTGTGGTGAGAAACCCACACAGGGAGAACATATAAACTTCAACACAAGCATTAACATGTTGGGGAATTGAACCAACATCCCAGGTGCTGCTACCCACTTAGCCACCAGGCAGCCCCACACATGTTTTCTGCTTCTCTGTGGTGTGAACCAGTCCTAAGTCCATAGCCATGCTCAGTGTCACAAGCAATATACAATATATTGGCCTAAGTATTGGGATGCCTGCCTTTAAATGCACATGAACTGTAATGGCATCCCAGTATTAGTACTGGGTTCAAAACTCATTTGGCCCACCCTTTGCAGCTATAACAGCTTCAACTCTTCTTGTCCACAAGGTTTGGGAGTGTGTCTATGGGAATGTTTGACCATTCTTCCAAGTGCATTTGTGAGGTCAGGCACTGATGTTGGATGAGAAGGCCTGACCTACAGTCTCCTCTCTAATTCATCCCCAAGGTGTTCTGTTGTGTTGAGGTCAGGACTCTGTGCAGGCCAGTCAAGTTCCTCCACCCCAAAATCACTCATCCATGTCTTTATGGACCTTGTTTTGTACACTGGTCCAAATGATTTGGTGGAGGGGGATTATGGTGCGGGGTTGTTTTTCAGGGGTTGGGCTTGGCCTCTTAGTTCCAGTTAAGGGAACTCTTAAGGCGTCAGCATACCAAGACATTTTGGACAATTTCATGCTCCAAACTTTGTGGGAACAGTTTGGGGATGGTCCCCTCCTGTTCCAACATGACTGCACACCAGTGTACAAAGAAAGGTCCATAAAGACATTGATGAGCAAGTTTGGGGTGGAGAAACTTGACTGGCCTGCACAAAGTCCTGGCCTCAACCCGATAGAACACCCTTTGGCTGAATTAGAGTAGAGACTGGAGCCAGGCCTTCTCATCCAACATCAGTGCCTGGCCTCACAAATGCACTTCTGGAAGATTGATCAAACATTCCCATAGACACACTAAACCTTGTGGACAGCCTTCCCAGAAGCTGTTCTAGCTGCAAAGGGTGGGACAAATCAAATTTTAACCCTACGGACTAAAACTGGGCTGCCATTAAAGTTCATGTGTGTGTAAAGGCAGGCGTCACAATACTTTTGGCTAAATAGTGCATCTGGAAAAGACAAATAGGGTGTACACACGGTCGGACTTTGTTCGGACATTCCGACAACAAAATCCTAGGATTTTTTCAGACGGATGTTGGCTCAAACTTATTTTGTCTACACACGGTCGCACAAAGTTGTCGGAATTTCCGATCGCCAACCACGCAGTCACGTACACCACATACAACGAGACTAGAAAATGCCGGTTCAGAACCAAGCGCGGCACCCTTTGGGCTCCTTTTGCTAATCTCGTGTTAGTAAAGGTTTGGTGAGAGACGATTCGCGCTTTTTCAGACTCGTGGCTTTCAGATCGTTTTCTGCCGTTCAGTTTGTGCTTGTGGGTTTGTATCTGCTCTTCAGTGCGTGCAGTCAGTTCGTATTGGAGTTTTCTGTGCAATCTTGTCCGCTCGTTGCTGTTTTTCAGGTCGCTCTTCACAGGCCTTGCTGTTCTTCAGTGCGTTCTGTTACTTCGTTCTGAGCAGCCGACCGTTTTCTAGCCATGTTTCATATGCGTACTCCTTGTAGAGTTCGTGCTGTGCGGGGGCTTGGTGTTGGGGTCCTGACCTTGACACAAGTCCAGTCCATGAACAGGGTGGGGAGGAGTTCATGGACCAAGAATTGGTTGCTTCAGCGTGACCAGTTCTCTCATATGCCTTTGCTCCGTGAGATCTGTGAGAATAATCTTGATGATTTCAGGAACTTTCCCAGGATGACGGACCCTGTATTTCACCGTTTGTTGGCTTTGCTGACCCCCTATATCAGCAGGCATGATACCTGCATGAGGCAAGCCATCACTCCGGAGCAGAGGTTGGTCGCTACCCTGCGGTATTTGGCGACAGGGAGAAGCCTGCAGGACTTAAAGTTCTCGACAGGCATCTCCCCCCAGTCTCTGGGGATCATTATCCCAGAGACCTGTTCTGCCATCATCCAGGTCCTGCAGAAGGAGTATATGAAGGTAAGATTTTTATCCTTTTATATCACATTTTATTGTATTGAATGTTTGCTAATATATTATATTTCTTTCCTCATTCCCTAATTACCATGCTTGTAATATGCTGTGAATGTCCCCTTTGTTCTCATGCTGCTGGTTTTTTATGTAATTATTATTTTAGGTCCTTCATACATATTTGCCCTTCACTAACCTCCCCAGCATGGTGTCTCCTGCCCTATATTCACCTCATGTAGTCACTTAACAATGTATTTTATCAGCTCCATAGTAGTGCTTTACCCCAAACACCCCCTAAAATGTTTGGAAATGTTATTTTTGATTTAAATTCAGGCAGAGTGCCAGAGTTTTTTTTTTGTGGTGTCCCCCAAAATTTTTTAGTAACCCTCCCTCCAGCAAACTGCTAAGTCAGCTGATCCCAATTCTCTATCCTCAATCATCTATCTGCTGACTTTGCCAAACCCATACACACTATACCCATCTCTTTACTGGTCAGATTTATGGATGAATTCCCCAAAGCATGTAGTGCAAGAGCCTGCCTGTATACTTTCCAATGGTACTGTTTAAAGTTTTTGTATCCTATTATTATCTTAGGTAATAGCAGAATGTCCAAATGTGCTCAAATGTGTACAATGTGTATTTATATCTTTGTATTATGACACTTCTTACCTGTCCAGTGGTCTGCCAATAGTGTAACTAAGGAGGGGCTGTTCAAAGTAATACCCATTATTTAGGCATTCATCTCTCAATGAAGTGAAGAGGGTTACCTGTCCAAGATTTCCACACACCCCCTATAATGTTAGAAATGGCCCATGGGGGGGGGGGATATGATGTACCTTATACTTTGGCCTAAATTCCCCTTAGTAAATGCTATCTGGAGGTTGCCCCATAATGTTTGTGTATAATCTGCTTGCCATGTTTCTGAGTAAAAATAGTAATGTTTATTGTTTTTTCCTCAACAGTTTCCTTCCACGCCACAGGAATGGCAGACTGTGGCCTCCCACTTTGGCCAGCGGTGGGACTTTCCTAACTGCGGAGGGGCAATTGATGGGAAACACGTTCACATCGTCCCACCACCCAACTCGGGGTTGTACTATTATAATTACAAGGGGTTTAATAGTATAGTGATGTTGGCGGTGGTGTCGGCTAATTACGACTTCTTGTATGTGGACGTGGGGAAGAATGGCCGGATGTCCGATGGTGGAGTCATCGCCCAGACGGAGTTTTACAGGCGTCTCCAGAATGGCAGCTTGGACTTGCCAGCTCCAGAGGACAATATGGCAGGACTCCCATTCGTGTTCATTGCTGATGAAGCGTTTGCGCTGGGGGACCACCTGATGCGGCCATTCCCAATGAGGACCCTCATCCCGGAACAGAGGGTTTTTAATTACCGGCTGGCCAGAGCCCGAAGAGTGGTGGAGAACACATTTGGAATCCTGGCCAGCCGGTTCCGCCTATTTATGACACCCATCCATATGGCGGAGTATAAACTGAACCATATTATACTGGCGTGCTGTGTTCTCCATAAATTTTTAAGGAAACATTCGGCCAACTATGCTGGCTCAGTTGGGCCTGAGGCCGGAATCCTACATCAAACCACACTGACGGCGCTTGAAAGTGGCCGCCCTGGCTTGCCCTCCCTGAGTGCCCGTGTCAGGAAAAGCCCTCTTGCAGTTTTAAACGAATGCCTGTGCATAGAAGCGCCATCCGGCGCTCGCGGGCGCGCAATAGCGCCAATGGCGCCAATAGTGCTAACAAACGTACGCACATGCGCAATAGTGCCACTAGCGCTAACGTGCGTACGCGCATGCGTAATAGCGCCACTTGGCACCAAAGATAGGCTATTTAAAGAAGACTGTTTCAATGCTGCCTTGCTGTCCGGTCTACAGCGTTTCCTGAGACCCCTGCTACCTTGTTACCAGTTTTCCTGTATCCAGTATTTACTTGGCTTGTTCCTGACTTACCTGCTTGCTGCCCGCCCCAATCTTGGCTTGGACTCTGACTATTCTCTTGGTTTGCCCTTCTGTACCTGATCTGCCCGCCAGTACCTTGACCCGGCTTGTCTGCACCTCCCTGCTGTCTGCAACCTGCTACGGGACTACAGTGCACCTCCCTGCTGTCTGCAACCTGCTACGGGACTACAGTGCACCTCCCTGCTGTCTGCAACCTGCTACGGGACTACAGTGCACCTCCCTGCTGACTACAGGATCCTGCCTTCTGCTTCAGTGTTCCAGTCAGGCACTTGTGCCCCTCTGTACTTTCGAGTCCCTGTTCACACCTTCAGGGGTTCTTAAGTCAGAGGTATACGAGAGGCCGTTCTCTGCATTCCGGGCTCCACCTACCAGGTACGTGACAGCCCGTGATGTCCGGTTACGCTACCTGGAGTTCTTTGCGGGTAGGGGGGCTATCAATATGCCAGACAATCTGTGAAGCCTTTTTATAATTAAAAAAAAAAATTCTTGGTGGACATTTACTGCTTGTGTTTGTTTTAGCTGACCCTGACAGAAATGTTTTGTGTGCAGAAAATTTCGTGATTGTGTAACCTTATACAAAGCACTGTTGGCTGTTATTTCCTAAATGCAAAAACACATTTCACTACAAGTGCACTTGCAAATGCATTGAAACTGCACTTGTAGTGCCAAGAGGATTTGCCCTTAGTAAATAACCCCCATTTGCAATGAAAACAGCAATTACATCACCCCAAAAGTGTTGTAGCGTTGAGACAATAATCCACACATTCTTGATTAACAATCTTTTTAATACCTGCACAATCACATTTACCAAAGGTTTTGAAAAAAAAAACATGTTTGTGGTATACCAATTTTTGTGGTGGCATTATCAAAACTCAAAATGTCCATTTTACATAAAACAGGTATGTGTAAAACCAAAAAGAAAGACACAAATCTTGAACTTACAAAATTCACATTTGGTAGAACTTGAAGGCAATATCATACATGAGTATTTAGGAACTGTGTTTGATATTGCGTTCAGATGGGGGGAAATCACCCCTGGAAAAGCCAATTTTGGAAGATGCACACAATTTTGTCAACATGTGCTAGCTGCCATCACGGGGGATTAAAGGATGTGTTTTGGGGGAGCAAGCCCTTCCTCTCAGCTACTTTATAATTGAGGAAGGGGTTGCACCCCCAAAACGCATCCATTGATCTCCCGTGATGGCAGATAGCACATGTTGACACACTGTGTGCATCCTCCAAATTTGGCTTTGGGAAAAATCACAAAAACATTTAGCACATTGTAGCACACAAAAGAAGAAAGTGATTTTGAGGGGCTTTAAACTCGCCCCAAAACATCAATGATTTTTTTATTTTTTGGAATAACATCATTGATGTTTTGCTTGATGATTTCCAATTGTAAATTACACCCCATGATCTCCCCGATCAGGATCTGGGCACTTTCGGATGTGAAAAGATCTGGATCCACAACCTCACGATCACCTAAAAAGAGAGGAACCCCAAAATAAATTAGGTCTAAAAAAAATGCCGCCATCCATCTCTTATCTGAGCCTGTGGTCGCAGACACTCACCTGTTGTGGTGACTAGTTCCACTACGTCTTCCTCCTCCTGCTCAGCTAGTGTTGGGGGGATTTCCCCTTCTTCCAGAGGGGGGGGGGGGCTCTGGTCCCCTCGGATGAGGGTGTCTTCTGAGTCTTTTCTCCCCTATGTAAAGCAAAAATGGTATACTTAGCACACAGATATTTGATGGCAGAACTATAAAGATGAAACATTGCTTGGAAGTGGGTACAATTGTCTATTTTAGCAGAGTTCCAAGATGTAGCTTTTTTAGTGTCCTTTGTCAAGCTACAATCCCTCACCTGTTTTGTACAAGCTTCACAGATGGAGACACCCCTATAGTATACACTGGAGCACCTGTGTGGCCCCCTAATAAAAATGGTGTTCTTGTGTCCCACACTAGTGCTCCAGTGTCCAGATGTGAAAACAGCTGCTGAGTGTCCTCTCCTTACACAGAATCTAGTTTGCATTTCATTCTAGTAACAAAGCCATCTACACAACCCAATTCTTTGAAAACAAGTATAGGGCGTCAAAATGGTGGCCAAATGCATATGGCCTAAACAATGGTATTTTATAGTTTGAACGAAAAATGTTTGATCCGAACGAATAATGTGCCCATGAACATGAAAGTTGCCATTTTAAACTGTACAACAGTTCCTAAAAGCACATGGAGCAGCACGAACGTAATAAACACAAAAAGAATAGGAACACAGCACAACTACTTACTTTTTTGCAGCACTCTCTGGATCTTTCTGTACTGCTCATGTTCTCGTAATTTGAGGTCCGACCACCGCTTCCTGAGCTGATCTTTCGATCGTCATACCCCAAAATTCCGGTGCAGACTCCTGACCACTTTCGCCATGATCTTGGCCTTTCCGACATTGGGGTTAGGGTAAGGCCCATACTTTCCATCATAGTCGGACTTCTTCAGGATGTCCACCATTTCCAACATCTCCCCAAAGGACATATTTGAGTCCTTAAATCTCCTTCTGGATTGGGACGTTTCAGGCTCCGGCCTTACTTCCCCCTCCTCCTCGTTGCTACAATTAGCACGCACCTGCTGTCTATCCGCCATGTGCTCTTCCCCCACTGCGCTGAATGAAAAGGGGCGGGGAATAGACTAGAAAGAACGTCAGGGGCGGGCGGAGTTATACGCATGCGCAGTGTGTATAAAACGTAACACACGTGCGTATTACGTACAATCTGTGAGCGGAGGAAGGAGCATCGGAGACGCCGATCGTGATAATGAAGGTAAGATCTAAACTTGCGCCTATACTGCTTCGAAATGGAAGCCTATATTGTAACAAGATTAGGGGAGTTTGGCCTGACATTAGGGTTTGTCTTGTGTTGTGTCTTGCAGAGAAAATGGATGGGTTCAATGACCACAATTTCCTGCCCCTGTTCATTGACAAATACAGGGAGCTGCCCTGTCTGTGGCAAGTGAGACACTCCCACTATAATCACAAACAGAAGAGGCAGGCAGCGCTGGAGAAACTGCTGGAGTTGGTGAAGCCGGTGGTCCCCACAGCAACCATCCCTTATTTAAAAGCTAAAATTGGTGGCCTGAGGAGCACATATCTAAGGGAGCGCAAGAAGGTCACAGATTCCCAGAGGTCCGGAGCTGCAGCAGATGACGTTTATGTCCCCAGGCTGTGGTACTATGAAAGACTGCGATTTCTGTCAGACCACACTGAAGTCAGGGAATCCCTCTCTACTCTTCCTTCCACTCTTCCTTCCACCCCAGCTGAGGCTTCCGATGTCCAACCTAGGCCTTCCAGCCAGGAAGAAATGGAGGAGCCCAGCTGGAGTCAGGTATAGCATTCTTCTACAGATTTCTGGGCAATAAAGAAATGATGTTTACTATAGATGTTATTATTAATCACTTGCTGATTGAAAAAAGTGTTTTACATATCAATAGACAGTAGTGGGCACCCAAAATTGGGACACAAATGAAAAATGCTGGGCTCAGAAGGATAGTCTGTTATATTTGTTAACATTCAATTTGCAGCAGTCAGGAGGTGAAAATTGTGTGTGATTGATGAAGAAAAAACTAAAACTATGTCCCTTTTTCATACACAGGAAGACCTCAGCCAGGAGGAGGTTGTGGAATGTGGCAGTCAGGAGGAGGCGGGGATTAGTGGCAGCCAGGAGGAGGCGGGGCTAAGTGTCAGCCAGGAGAAGCCTGGGACCAGTCGCAGCCTGACTGAGTCTCAGGTCCCTCCCCTCCGCCTGCCACATAAACGAGCCAGGAAGGCCACTCCGAGTCCCGTGCAGGATTCAGCGTTCAGGCTGATCCAGGAGGCTTCTGCGTCCCTCAGAGCCTTACCAACTCCTGAAGAGGCCTTTGCCTGCATGGCTGCCACCAAATTGCAGGGCATGCAGGAGGGTCAACGCAGGCTCTGTGAGGACCTTCTGTACAAAGTCCTACGTAAGGGGGTGAGTGGGGAACTAACACCCAAGACGGATGTCATTGAGTTGGACCATCCTCCTCCTCCTCCTGCTGCCACAACTCCACCACCACAGCCACCGCGTGTAAGGAAGCGTGGAAGGAAGACCTGAGAGTGATGACCCTGGGTTCAGTATGGTCTGACAGAAGATGCAGTCTCTCGTATGACCACAGCCTGGGGACACAGATGTCATCTGCTGCTTTCCGGATCTCTGGGACTTCTGGACCAGACTGCCCTCCCTTAGATAAGGACTCCTCAGGCCACCAATTTGGCTTTCAAATGATTGATGTGTGCCCTGGGGGTCCAAGGCTTCACCCACTTCTGCAGTTTCTCCAGTGTTGCCTCCCTCTTTGTTTAGTTGTGACCCCTTAATAAAAATTTTTTTGGTAAATTCTACTCTCCTGTGTGTGTTTTCATCCAAAAATGACAGTTTGTTGGTGACGATTCAGGTACATTTCTAAAGTACAATGTGAAATTAAAAAGGGACAACAACACCAAACAATCTTCTACAGATTAAATAGAACAACATATCAATAGTGTTGTTGGAACTTGACACAAAAAACACACACAAACATTTTCGGGAGTACAAATCAAAATCGCCCAAAAAAAAAAAAAATACAAACACAAAGAAAGAATCTACATTAAAGCCAAAAAATATATAAAAAATATACAAAAATATGTTGTCAGATGTGAGAAATCAAAATATATTGAGGAAATCACGATAAATAGTAACTAAATACGTTTGTGAGAAGTGTGCGTGAATATGGGCAGCAAAACTACTTAATTTTTGTCACATTATAAAGAAGAAGAGATTGCACTGTATTAAACCATTTTTAACCGTCTTGGAATTTCTTCTGAGCATGCGTAGCACTTTGTGCGTCGGAACAGGCCACACACGGTCGGAATTGACGCCATCGGATTTTGTTGTCGGAAAATTTTATCTCCTGCTCTCCAACTTTGTGTGTCGGAAAATCCGAAGGAAAATGTCCGATGGAGCCCACACACGGTCGGAATTTCCGACAACATGCTCCGATCGGACAATTTCCATCGGAAAATCCGACCGTGTGTACGGGGCATTACAATGGTGGTGGAACCCTCCTACACATAATTGCTACATTTAGACATAGTTATAGGACCTGGGAGATGAGACAACTTCTCTACATAAAGTAACATGGTTGGGATTTGAACCCAGACCCTCAGAGATACTAAGCAGAAGTTCTAACCTCTAAGCCACAGAGCTGCCACATGTGAGATCCTCCTACACATATCTACCCATAAATACTGCATTTCTTTGGACATATAGGTGATGGAATTACATTACTCAAGAGTTATTCTTCTTGATTTATTCTGTGATATTTGGTGTTTTTTTGTGGGTGAGAGTAGAATATTACCCTCAAATTTTTGTGAATTACATTTTGATTTCATATGTTGGTACACATATCACATTTTTTGGGCTCAAATTATGAATATTTGGAAATAATAAAAAGCACAAAAAATTGTGATTCATTTTAAATTTGCATCAGCAATGGTATTGTTTGTGGATTATAAAGACACCTGTGTGAGTTTGGGGTAAAGATTGTTGTGAGATGAAGAGTAACAAGTGAAAGTGACAGAGAAAAATATATTTTACCAAAACATCAAAACATTCCACATTGTAGCATTCTTAAAATTAAAATATTTTAAGTAGAAGCAACAATGTTGCAAAGGAAAATAATTTCACAAAAAGATACATTTCATCTCAACATTAAAAGGTTTTTTTTGTGAAAGTTAGAATTGTTCCATTAGAATCAATGACTGAAACTTCATTTGGACTAAAATAGAGCAGATTTTAACTACCAAAAAGTGTTCTCTAATTAGCTCTCATTTTGGTATTTACTATAGCTCCGGGTAAAAAAGACACTTGAGTTAAAATGAGAGTTATTTTCAGGTCCGAGCATGCTCAGTTGTGTTGGCACCCAGTTGTCCAAAATGGGGAATTTTTCAGACTTTTAAAGATATTTCAGCGTAGAAATCACCTTTTCACACAGTTTAAAAGCAGATTATCTTTAAATAATATACCGCATATTTCAGTACCATTTAGGCAATTATATCATGCTCTAAACATTATTTCCATGTGCAATTCTCTAGGTTTTAGCAGAGTAAGGGGTTGGGCACTATTTAGTTTCAGGGAGCTATAGTAAATTCGATTTTGGGAGAATTTTCTCACCAGCGCTATAGTGAATACCGTATTAGCGCGAATTAGCACTAATTTGCGCTAAATTGCCGTGAATTAGCGCTAATTCGCGGCAATTTGCGCGAATTAGCGCCGTGGCACTATAGTAAATAACCCCATTGTCACCTATGGTTTTGATCCCATTGCATAGGGGGAAATAGGGTGAATATCAGAGGGTTTTTTTCACAGTCAGTGTATATTGCACAACATGTAAGCATTCTTACTAGGCCATAATGGAAGAGGAAGAGACTAGGTAAGTTAAATCATAAAAATAAAAATTAAATTGTACTTTTTCAGAGCCAAGATCAGGAAAAATAGAACTGATATGCACTACTCCAGTATGTACTCCATTTTTTGATAAGATGCAATGTCAGAGGGTGAGAGCAGACAGATTTCATCTGGAATCAATAAATACGGTAACAGTGTTTTCTTCTTCTAAATACTAAAGAACTAAAGACTAAAGAACAAAAAATTTTACATACTTGCTGCAGTGTTTCTTTTAAACCTTTTTGATAGTCTGCTAATTCAGAAAAGAGAACAGACATTTTTCATTTTAGAAATAAAAATACTATTGTCTTTTTTCTGCAATTGAAGAAGCTTTACAGATTTGAAGTACAGCCTATATTGGATAGGCCAAATTTTCTAGGTGAGAGAGCAAGCACATTGCATCTTGAAATAAAACATTAGTGTTTTTTTAGAGACTAAAGAGACTAAACATTCATACCTGTTGTATCACAGCTTTTAAAGTGGTTGTAAAGGGAGAAGGTTTTTTTGATCTCCAGGCTGACAGCAGGACAGAGCAAACCCACGTTGGCTGGCCATGCCCCCTCTGGAATACTGACCAATCAGAACTTGTGGAAGGCACCACCTGACTTCAACATGACCAATAATGCTGAGACACAGAGCAGCCAATCTTGGGAGAGCTGGAGGAGGTAGGGGGAGTGATCTGTTGCTGGAATGCTGGACATACTACCCCTTCTCATGTTCGTGCATAATAGAACTATGTAATGTGTCAATCACAGCAGCGGGTGTGTGGTAACACAATTTTTTTCTCATTTGTTGCCTTTTTAACATTGCTAGAAAGCAGAGAGGATTTATCAATGATAAAGTGCTTGTGCTGTGTAATCGGCCCCTCTCTAAACTTTAAAAAAAACTGCCTTAACCTGCCACTTCATGTATGCCCTCTCTGCGCTGACCACCGTGGTCAGAGTGCGTCCCTCCCTCATACGCTGCCCTTCTCTGCTCTCCTCTCTCCAACCATCACCCCCTACTTCCTGCCTGTCAGTGCACTCTCTGTGTCTATCACAGCTCTGCCCCGCCCCCCACTGTTATTAAAAAAATAAAACCTACAATTGTCACTACCATCCTCTCTATTAGAGGCTGGCATAGCACACTGTGTAAATCCTTTCTAAAAATGATCGTTCTAAATAGCTATTTACAGCTGTCTTCAGGTCGGTCATGTGACTCGCGGCCGCTTTACAGCTCCAAGACAGGGTTTCTGCAGAAGGAGCCGATCGGCCACGTGATCTCCCCAGCTGATGTCAGAGGGACATCCCGGTCCCTTCTGCAGTAGCCATGTATCAGAGCTGAAAAGCAACCACGAGTCACGTGACCAGCCTGAAGACAGCTCTAAATGGCTATTTAGAATGCTAAATTTTAGATAGGATTTACACAGTGTGCTATGCCAGCCTCTAATAGAGTGGCTGGCAGTTTTTAACAAATAGGGTTAACAAACACTTTAAGCCTGCAGATAAGAATTATTGCAAAGGTGGAAAGAAAGGAGAAGTACAGCTATTTTGCTGCCTACTGGCAGCATTAATTTGTTGTAGTCACTGAGCTTGATGGTGAACGCTTATGTACAGTATCTCTTCATACATGCAGTACATAAATTACCTTTGGATGTACTATGCTAGATATGATTCTGGCAGAGACTGAAAATTACTACGGTGCAGTCTGCATCAGATGTGTGGAAAAAAGTCCATGCAGCTGAGCTATGGGGTGCTGACCGGGCAATAAGAATGACCTGCACTCATGGAGCAGTACCATTAGGTGAACAGAGAACTTTTGTAGCTTTAAATAACATTCTGGTACTTTGCACCTGGGAGAAAAAAGAGAAGGATGATGAAGGATTGGGGGGTAATTTACTATATCGACGCGGCGCTAATTGGTGCGAATTACTGTGAATTTGCACTAATTAGTGCTAAAACAGTATTCACTATAGCGCTGGTGAGAAAATACTCCCAAAATCAAATTTACTATAGTTCCCTGAAACCAAATAGCACACCCAAATCCTTACTCTGCTAAAACCTGGAGAATTGCACATGGAAATATCGTTTAGAGCATGATATAATTGCCTAAATAGTACTGAAATGTGTGGTATATTATTTAAAGATAATCTGCTTTTAAACTGTGTGAAAAAGTGATTTCTACACTGAAATATCTTTAAAAGTCTGAGAAGAGAAAAATTCCCCATTTTGGACAACTAGTTGCCAACACAACTGAGCATGCTCAGACCTGCAAATAGCTCTCATTTTAGCTCCAGTGTCTTTTTTACAAGGTGCTATAGTAAATACCAAAATGAGCACTGAGTTAAAGAGCATTTTTTGGAAGTGAAAATCTGCTCTATTATAGTCCAATGCAAGTTTTAGCCATTGATTCTAGTGGAACAATTCTAACTTTCACAAAAAAAACCTTTTAAGGTTGAGATGAAATGTATCTTTCTGTGAAATAAATTTTCCTTTGCAACATTGTTGCTATTACATAAAATATTTTGTTTTTAAGAATATTAGAATGTGGTATGTTTTGACGTTTTGGTAAAATATATTTTTCTCTGTCACTTTCACTTGTTACTCTCCATCTCACAACAATCTTCATCCAAACTCACACAGGTGTCTTTACAATCCACAAAAACAACCCCACATCATGTTCTGGAAAATGTTATTAATGTATTGTCATAAGAGTCTCCCAGTGTCTGTTCTCTCACAGCCCTCTCTAAAGAGCTGACTGGGGCAGACTGACACTGGTTGGGACCTGTTAGGTAGTGGAAAACTTCCTGGTGTTTGGAGAGAGGTGTTTGCGGAGAGAAGACATGTGCACCAGCATAGGGCCCCTGTGCAATGCACAGAACGATCGTCTGGTGGGGGTGTGTTCGCTCTGCAAAGACATTATCGGTTTAGCGGTTGTTTGCTCTTGTCACCCCGGTATGCCTGATCAACATATTTAGGGTGCCATGATGTACACCTGCAGATAAGCTCCCATCAGCAGGAACGGTAGTCATTGGTTGTTGTATAAACTCATATCCTTGTTTGGTCATATCCTGTGAGGTCATATCCTGTGAGGTCATATCCTGTGAAGGAAGCGATTGGCTGTTGGGGCCAGGGCGTCCTGTTTGTGATTGCTTTTGTTGTCTTTGAATAAAAGAGGCAGACTGAGGGCTGTGGCATTCAGTCTTGCTGGGATGAGAATGTAAGAAGGAGCTGATGTCTTTTTGTGGGGTATGGGGGACACACCAGAGGATGGCATACGATCAAAAGGTAAGGTGCATTTATATCATTAGACAAAATTGTTATTATTAGAAACAGGAGATTTGGCTGTGTGCTCTGCGTATAGCCAAATATGCTTAGAAAACTGTTGCTTTGTTTATGTGCATGTAAATGGACTTTGATCTTTGGCCTGTAGTTGGAGATTTGATGCACATAGCCAAGGGCTAACACAGTTGCACATTATTATGTGTTCCTGCCCATCAGGTGCAATCACTTTAGACATACATGAAGAGATAGATTGAAAGATACTGGTGGGCGTGTTACTTCTATCGTCAGACAGGAACAATATACACACACAACATTGACAGCATGGCCACATAAACCCACTTTTGATTGAAAAAATGCACAAGAATTTCAGCAGTGTCAGTGTGCTAACAATACAACCTATCTAATATAAAGGGCTGCAGTAGGGGGGGTTCATTTGGCCTGAGAAGGCCAGGTTTTTTGTTGTGTGGGGGAGACAGAATGATATTGTGCCTATTAACAAATGCACAACTAGGGATATTTGCTGAAATTCTTGTGCATTTTTTCAATCAAAAGTGGGTTTATGTGGCCATGCTGTCAATGTTGTGTGTGTATATTGTTCCTGTCTGACGATGCAAACATCGTTTGGAAGCATCTGCTGACCTTCTACTTCTACAAGTAACATGGTTGGGATTTGAACCCAGACCCTCAGAGATACTAAGCAGAAGTTCTAACCTCTAAGCCACAGAGCTGCCACATGTGAGATCCTCCTACACATATCTACCCATAAATACTGCATTTCTTTGGACATATAGGTGATGGAATTACATTACTCAAGAGTTATTCTTCTTGATTTATTCTGTGATATTTGGTGTTTTTTTGTGGGTGAGAGTAGAATATTACCCTCAAATTTTTGTGAATTACATTTTGATTTCATATGTTGGTACACATATCACATTTTTTGGGCTCAAATTATGAATATTTGGAAATAATAAAAAGCACAAAAAATTGTGATTCATTTTAAATTTGCATCAGCAATGGTATTGTTTGTGGATTATAAAGACACCTGTGTGAGTTTGGGGTAAAGATTGTTGTGAGATGAAGAGTAACAAGTGAAAGTGACAGAGAAAAATATATTTTACCAAAACATCAAAACATTCCACATTGTAGCATTCTTAAAATTAAAATATTTTAAGTAGAAGCAACAATGTTGCAAAGGAAAATAATTTCACAAAAAGATACATTTCATCTCAACATTAAAAGGTTTTTTTTGTGAAAGTTAGAATTGTTCCATTAGAATCAATGACTGAAACTTCATTTGGACTAAAATAGAGCAGATTTTAACTACCAAAAAGTGTTCTCTAATTAGCTCTCATTTTGGTATTTACTATAGCTCCGGGTAAAAAAGACACTTGAGTTAAAATGAGAGTTATTTTCAGGTCCGAGCATGCTCAGTTGTGTTGGCACCCAGTTGTCCAAAATGGGGAATTTTTCAGACTTTTAAAGATATTTCAGCGTAGAAATCACCTTTTCACACAGTTTAAAAGCAGATTATCTTTAAATAATATACCGCATATTTCAGTACCATTTAGGCAATTATATCATGCTCTAAACATTATTTCCATGTGCAATTCTCTAGGTTTTAGCAGAGTAAGGGGTTGGGCACTATTTAGTTTCAGGGAGCTATAGTAAATTCGATTTTGGGAGAATTTTCTCACCAGCGCTATAGTGAATACCGTATTAGCGCGAATTAGCACTAATTTGCGCTAAATTGCCGTGAATTAGCGCTAATTCGCGGCAATTTGCGCGAATTAGCGCCGTGGCACTATAGTAAATAACCCCATTGTCACCTATGGTTTTGATCCCATTGCATAGGGGGAAATAGGGTGAATATCAGAGGGTTTTTTTCACAGTCAGTGTATATTGCACAACATGTAAGCATTCTTACTAGGCCATAATGGAAGAGGAAGAGACTAGGTAAGTTAAATCATAAAAATAAAAATTAAATTGTACTTTTTCAGAGCCAAGATCAGGAAAAATAGAACTGATATGCACTACTCCAGTATGTACTCCATTTTTTGATAAGATGCAATGTCAGAGGGTGAGAGCAGACAGATTTCATCTGGAATCAATAAATACGGTAACAGTGTTTTCTTCTTCTAAATACTAAAGAACTAAAGACTAAAGAACAAAAAATTTTACATACTTGCTGCAGTGTTTCTTTTAAACCTTTTTGATAGTCTGCTAATTCAGAAAAGAGAACAGACATTTTTCATTTTAGAAATAAAAATACTATTGTCTTTTTTCTGCAATTGAAGAAGCTTTACAGATTTGAAGTACAGCCTATATTGGATAGGCCAAATTTTCTAGGTGAGAGAGCAAGCACATTGCATCTTGAAATAAAACATTAGTGTTTTTTTAGAGACTAAAGAGACTAAACATTCATACCTGTTGTATCACAGCTTTTAAAGTGGTTGTAAAGGGAGAAGGTTTTTTTGATCTCCAGGCTGACAGCAGGACAGAGCAAACCCACGTTGGCTGGCCATGCCCCCTCTGGAATACTGACCAATCAGAACTTGTGGAAGGCACCACCTGACTTCAACATGACCAATAATGCTGAGACACAGAGCAGCCAATCTTGGGAGAGCTGGAGGAGGTAGGGGGAGTGATCTGTTGCTGGAATGCTGGACATACTACCCCTTCTCATGTTCGTGCATAATAGAACTATGTAATGTGTCAATCACAGCAGCGGGTGTGTGGTAACACAATTTTTTTCTCATTTGTTGCCTTTTTAACATTGCTAGAAAGCAGAGAGGATTTATCAATGATAAAGTGCTTGTGCTGTGTAATCGGCCCCTCTCTAAACTTTAAAAAAAACTGCCTTAACCTGCCACTTCATGTATGCCCTCTCTGCGCTGACCACCGTGGTCAGAGTGCGTCCCTCCCTCATACGCTGCCCTTCTCTGCTCTCCTCTCTCCAACCATCACCCCCTACTTCCTGCCTGTCAGTGCACTCTCTGTGTCTATCACAGCTCTGCCCCGCCCCCCACTGTTATTAAAAAAATAAAACCTACAATTGTCACTACCATCCTCTCTATTAGAGGCTGGCATAGCACACTGTGTAAATCCTTTCTAAAAATGATCGTTCTAAATAGCTATTTACAGCTGTCTTCAGGTCGGTCATGTGACTCGCGGCCGCTTTACAGCTCCAAGACAGGGTTTCTGCAGAAGGAGCCGATCGGCCACGTGATCTCCCCAGCTGATGTCAGAGGGACATCCCGGTCCCTTCTGCAGTAGCCATGTATCAGAGCTGAAAAGCAACCACGAGTCACGTGACCAGCCTGAAGACAGCTCTAAATGGCTATTTAGAATGCTAAATTTTAGATAGGATTTACACAGTGTGCTATGCCAGCCTCTAATAGAGTGGCTGGCAGTTTTTAACAAATAGGGTTAACAAACACTTTAAGCCTGCAGATAAGAATTATTGCAAAGGTGGAAAGAAAGGAGAAGTACAGCTATTTTGCTGCCTACTGGCAGCATTAATTTGTTGTAGTCACTGAGCTTGATGGTGAACGCTTATGTACAGTATCTCTTCATACATGCAGTACATAAATTACCTTTGGATGTACTATGCTAGATATGATTCTGGCAGAGACTGAAAATTACTACGGTGCAGTCTGCATCAGATGTGTGGAAAAAAGTCCATGCAGCTGAGCTATGGGGTGCTGACCGGGCAATAAGAATGACCTGCACTCATGGAGCAGTACCATTAGGTGAACAGAGAACTTTTGTAGCTTTAAATAACATTCTGGTACTTTGCACCTGGGAGAAAAAAGAGAAGGATGATGAAGGATTGGGGGGTAATTTACTATATCGACGCGGCGCTAATTGGTGCGAATTACTGTGAATTTGCACTAATTAGTGCTAAAACAGTATTCACTATAGCGCTGGTGAGAAAATACTCCCAAAATCAAATTTACTATAGTTCCCTGAAACCAAATAGCACACCCAAATCCTTACTCTGCTAAAACCTGGAGAATTGCACATGGAAATATCGTTTAGAGCATGATATAATTGCCTAAATAGTACTGAAATGTGTGGTATATTATTTAAAGATAATCTGCTTTTAAACTGTGTGAAAAAGTGATTTCTACACTGAAATATCTTTAAAAGTCTGAGAAGAGAAAAATTCCCCATTTTGGACAACTAGTTGCCAACACAACTGAGCATGCTCAGACCTGCAAATAGCTCTCATTTTAGCTCCAGTGTCTTTTTTACAAGGTGCTATAGTAAATACCAAAATGAGCACTGAGTTAAAGAGCATTTTTTGGAAGTGAAAATCTGCTCTATTATAGTCCAATGCAAGTTTTAGCCATTGATTCTAGTGGAACAATTCTAACTTTCACAAAAAAAACCTTTTAAGGTTGAGATGAAATGTATCTTTCTGTGAAATAAATTTTCCTTTGCAACATTGTTGCTATTACATAAAATATTTTGTTTTTAAGAATATTAGAATGTGGTATGTTTTGACGTTTTGGTAAAATATATTTTTCTCTGTCACTTTCACTTGTTACTCTCCATCTCACAACAATCTTCATCCAAACTCACACAGGTGTCTTTACAATCCACAAACAATACCATTGCTGATGCAAATTTAAAATGACTCACAATTTTTGGTGCTTTTTATTATTACCAAATAATCATAATTTGAGCCCCAAAAATGTGATATGTGTACCAATATCCGAAATCAAAATATAATTCCCAAAAATGTATAATATTTTACATCCACCCACAAAATACCAAATATCACAGAATAAATCAAGAAGAATAACTCTTGTGTAATGTAATTCCATCACCTGTATGTCCAAAGAAATGCGGTATTTATGTGTTTTTATGTGTTTTTATGTGTATTTATGTGTAGGAGGTTTACACATGTGGCAGCTCTGTGGCTTAGAGGTTAGAACTTCTGCTTAGCATCCCTGAGCGCCAGGGTTCAAATCCCAAACATGCTGCTTCATGTAGAGAAGTTGTCTCATCTCTCATGTCCTAAAACTATGTCTAAATGTAGTATTTATGTATAGGAGGGTTCCACCACCATTGTAAATCTTGGCAGATATGCTATTTAGCCAAAAGTATTGGGACGCCTGCCTTTACACACACATGAACTTTGATGGCAGCCCAGTCGTAGTCCATAGGGTTACAATTTGATTTGGCCCACCCTTTGCAGCTAGAAGAGCTTCTGGGAAGGCTGTCCACAAGATTTAGTGTGTCTATGGGAATGTTTGATCATTCTTCCAGAAGTGCATTTGTGAGGCCAGGCACTGATGTTGGATGAGAAGACCTGGCTCGCAGTCTCTGCTCTAATTCAGCCAAAGGGTGTTCTATCGGGTTGAGGTCAGGACTCTGTGCAGGCCAGTCAAGTTTCTCCACCCCAAACTTGCTCATCCATGTCTTTATGGACCTTGCTTTGTGCACTGGTGCGCAGTCATGTTGGAACAGGAAGAGGCTATCCCCAAACTGTTCCCACAAAGTTGGGAGCATGAAATTGTCCAAAATGTCTTTGTATGCTGATGCCTTAAGAGTTCCCTTCACTGGAATTAAGGAGCCCAAGCCCAACCCCTGAAAAACAACCCCACATCATGTTCTGGAAAATGTTATTAATGTATTGTCATAAGAGTCTCCCAGTGTCTGTTCTCTCACAGCCCTCTCTAAAGAGCTGACTGGGGCAGACTGACACTGGTTGGGACCTGTTAGGTAGTGGAAAACTTCCTGGTGTTTGGAGAGAGGTGTTTGCGGAGAGAAGACATGTGCACCAGCATAGGGCCCCTGTGCAATGCACAGAACGATCGTCTGGTGGGGGTGTGTTCGCTCTGCAAAGACATTATCGGTTTAGCGGTTGTTTGCTCTTGTCACCCCGGTATGCCTGATCAACATATTTAGGGTGCCATGATGTACACCTGCAGATAAGCTCCCATCAGCAGGAACGGTAGTCATTGGTTGTTGTATAAACTCATATCCTTGTTTGGTCATATCCTGTGAGGTCATATCCTGTGAGGTCATATCCTGTGAAGGAAGCGATTGGCTGTTGGGGCCAGGGCGTCCTGTTTGTGATTGCTTTTGTTGTCTTTGAATAAAAGAGGCAGACTGAGGGCTGTGGCATTCAGTCTTGCTGGGATGAGAATGTAAGAAGGAGCTGATGTCTTTTTGTGGGGTATGGGGGACACACCAGAGGATGGCATACGATCAAAAGGTAAGGTGCATTTATATCATTAGACAAAATTGTTATTATTAGAAACAGGAGATTTGGCTGTGTGCTCTGCGTATAGCCAAATATGCTTAGAAAACTGTTGCTTTGTTTATGTGCATGTAAATGGACTTTGATCTTTGGCCTGTAGTTGGAGATTTGATGCACATAGCCAAGGGCTAACACAGTTGCACATTATTATGTGTTCCTGCCCATCAGGTGCAATCACTTTAGACATACATGAAGAGATAGATTGAAAGATACTGGTGGGCGTGTTACTTCTATCGTCAGACAGGAACAATATACACACACAACATTGACAGCATGGCCACATAAACCCACTTTTGATTGAAAAAATGCACAAGAATTTCAGCAGTGTCAGTGTGCTAACAATACAACCTATCTAATATAAAGGGCTGCAGTAGGGGGGGTTCATTTGGCCTGAGAAGGCCAGGTTTTTTGTTGTGTGGGGGAGACAGAATGATATTGTGCCTATTAACAAATGCACAACTAGGGATATTTGCTGAAATTCTTGTGCATTTTTTCAATCAAAAGTGGGTTTATGTGGCCATGCTGTCAATGTTGTGTGTGTATATTGTTCCTGTCTGACGATGCAAACATCGTTTGGAAGCATCTGCTGACCTTCTACTTTTTGATCTCATTGCTTAACCACTTCAGCCCCGGAAGGATTTACCCCCTTCCTGACCAGAGCACTTTTTACAATTTGGCACTGCGTCGCTTTAACTGCTAATTGCGCAGTCATGCAATGCTGTACCCAAACAAAATTTGCATCCTTTTCTTCCCACAAATAGAACTTTGTTTGGGACGTACTAAACTGCATATTGGGATGATGGGATGATTGGATTATTGGCTGCAATACTGAGAACTCTCACTAGATGTCAGTGTACCATATACACATATATATGGTAATGACTCTGTTGTTTCTCAAAATATGTTATTCTTTACTGCAGTGCTTGATACAATGTTGCAAGAAGCAGTTGCTAATGTTTAACTCTTCACTTGCTGATATATATGCAGCTGTACAACAGTTGCTGATATATATGCAGCTGTACAACAGGATACAGAAGTAATATAAAAATTACATTTGACCTGTTTTTGATGGGAATATGGGTAGAATTATTATTGCTCATGGGGATTATTGGAGGAATATCATGTTAACACCCGACAATTAACATATTTAATTAACAATAATAATATGCATATACTTTTTTTACATAGGGATTATGGGTGGAATATTGTAGTTAGACATACAAAGGAATATATTAAACCTATTTCTGATATAAATATGTATATAATTATTTTTCTACATGTGGATTATTGGTGGAATATTGTTTATAAATATACATAGCAATATATTAAACCCATTTCTGATGAGAAAATGCATATAATTATTTTTCTACATGGGGATTATTGGTGGAATATTGTTTAAAAATATACATAGCAACATATTAAACCCATTTCCAATGAGAATATGCATATAATTATATTTCTACATGTGGATTATTGTTGGAATATTGTTTATAAATATACATAGCAACATATTAAACCCATTTCTAAAGAGAATATGCATATAATGATTTTTCTACATGGGGATTATTGGTGGAATATTGTTTATAAATATACATAGCAACATATTAAACCCATTTCTGATGATAATATGCATATAATTATAATTCTACATGGGGATTATTGGTGGAATATTGTTTAAAAATATACATAGCAACATATTAAACCCATTTCTAATGAGAATATGCATATAATTATAATTCTACATGTGGATTATTGGTGGAATATTGCTTATAAATATACATAGCAACATATTTAACCCATTTATGATATGAAGATGCATGTAATTATTTTTCTACATGGGGATTATTGGTGGAATATTGTTTATAAATATACATAGCAACATATTAAACCCATTTCTAATGAGAATATGCATATAATTATATTTCTACATGGGGATTATTGGTGGAATATTGTTTATAAATATACATAGCAACATATTAAACCCATTAATGATATGAATATGCATGTAATTATTTTTCTACATGGTGATTATTGGTGGAATATTGTTTAAAAATATACATAGCAACATATTAAACCCATTTCTGATGAGAATATGCATATAATTATTTTTCTACATGGGGATTATTGGTGGAATATTGTTTAAAAATACACATAGCAACATATTAAACCCATTTCTAATGAGAATATGCATATAATTATATTTCTACATGGGGATTATTGGTGGAATATTGTTTATAAATATACATAGCAACATATTAAACCCATTTCTGATGAGAATATGCATATAATTATTTTTCTACATGGGGATTATTGGTGGAATATTGTTTATAAATATACATAGCAACATATTAAACCCATTTCTGATGAGAAAATGCATATAATTATATTTCTACATGTGGATTATTGGTGGAATATTGTTTATAAATATACATAGCAACATATTAAACCCATTTCTAAAGAGAATATGCATATAATTATTTTTCTACATGGGGATTATTGGTGGAATATTGTTTATAAATATACATAGCAACATATTAAACCCATTTCTAATGAGAATATGCATATAATTATATTTCTACATGGGGATTATTGGTGGAATATTGTTTATAAATATACATAGCAACATATTAAACACATTTATGATATGAATATGCATGTAATTATTTTTCTACATGGGGATTATTGGTGGAATATTGTTTATAAATATACATAGCAACATATTAAACCCATTTCTGATGAAAATATGCATATAATTATAATTCTACATGGGGATTATTGGTGGAATATTGCTTATAAATATACATAGCAACATATTAAACCCATTTCTGATGAGAATATGCATATAATTATTTTTCTACATGGGGATTATTGGTGGAATATTGTTTATAAATATACATAGCAACATATTTAACCCATTTATGATATGAATATGCATGTAATTATTTTTCTACATGGGGATTATTGGTGGAATATTGTTTATAAATATACATGGCAACATATTAAACTCATTTCTGATGAGAATATGCATATATGTTGCTATGTATATTTATAAACAATATTCCACCAATAATCCTCATGTAGAAATATAATTATATGCATGTTCTCATCAGAAATGGGTTTAATATGTTGTTATGTATATTTTTTAAATAATATTCCACCAATATTCCCCATGTAGAATAATAATTACATGCATTTTCATATCAGAAATAGGTTTAATATGTTGCTATGTATATTTATAAACAATATTCTACCAATAATCCCCATGTAGAAAAATAATTATATGCATATTCATTTTAGAAATAGGTTTAATATGTTGCTATGTATATTTATAAACAATATTCCACCAATAATCCCCATGTAGAAATATAATTATATGCATATTCTCATCAGAAATGGGTTTAATATGTTGCTATGTATATTTTTTTTTTATAAATCTTTATTTATAAAAGACAGGATATCACATTGCAAGATTATAAAACTGTGAGTATAGGTTCACATCCATCTGGATGAACGGTTTTTAGGTGATAAACCAGTCCTTTTTTCTTGTTATTTAACAAAAAGAATGAGTAACATAGGGAAAAAAACAAGAGCATCGATGCTATCAGTCATGTATATTAAATACTAGACAGTCACTTTTTAACTGGTGCAGCTAGCATTGATAAAAAGAAAAAGAAAAATATACACCAACAGTGTGCCAGGTAACAAAAAAATAAAAGCATGCTTGTCTTAGTCCCGGGACTATAAAAGCTGGACAGGTCTTTTCCAGTGTTTAGGCTAAGTTCAGTTGTGCAAACAATTTATAAGGTGGGCCGAGCGGGGTCACGCGGAGAGAGGGGGGCAACATACGCCTCCAACTAACCTCTCTCCGCGCTCCCCACCCCCCAGCCCCCCCCAAAATCACCCGACAAAGCCATATCAGCATAATGACGCTAGAACACCCCCTGTCCAGGGTGTCTCGTGGCCATAAATCTCCAAGGACCATCCGACTCCTTTGCTTAGTCATTTCTTATTCGTCACCTGGCAACAAACATATTATTTTGTTTTTAAACGGGTAACCATAACTAGTTAAAGCTCAATAGAGTATTTAGGAAAGAGGAGAGAAGAAAAGAGAAGAAAAAATAGTCTGGAACGTACCTGGGAACCTGCGTCCAGCTCCGCCCCCCGTCGAGGCCCTCCCGACAGTACCATACTTACTAAAAATTAGTACAGTAGAAGGGAACACATGTCCCCTAAGTGTTTGTCACCTTAGTTTATCTCGGGTCTTGGTTCTCTGCTCCCCTCTGTGGGTCAATAAGACGTCCTTTCAAGGATGGGTCAGCTAGCTCAAGAAGGGCTATGTCTAGGCTAGAAGGAATGTGACTTAAGTCTGAGGTATATATTGTCCAGGGTTGCCACATCGCTGTGAAGCGGTCTCTAACTCCTTTACATGTGGCAATCCAGTCCTCTGCCTCACGGATATCTCCCACTTTGCGATACCATTCCTCTCTGGATGGGACTTGCGACCTCTTCCAGTATATAGGGAGAAGCCGCTTTGCCGCATTAAGCAAGTGGGGCAGTATACTTTTTTTATAGTGGCGTATTGGCATGGGAGGGATGTGTAGCAGAAAATGTTCCAGAGAGAGAGGAATTTCAATGCCCATGATATCTTTAATTTGTGATTTAATATCCTCCCAGTAGCATTTAATTGCAGGACAATCCTACCAAATATGGAGGAGAGTGCCTTTGTGACCACAACCTCTCCAACATAGTTCCGACGTTGCTGGATATATTTTCGCTAACTCTGCCGGTACCCGGTACCAGCGCATCATTGTTTTGTAATTCATTTCTTGCGTCTTAGAATCAATGGAACTAGACCGAGTGAGTTGATAAAGGGCAGATAGCTGGGCAGAAGTAAAGACTACCCCCAGGTCTCGTTCCCACATCCTGATGTATGGTGGTTTCACTGTTGGGGTAGCAAAGCTGAGCAACTGATACAGTCCCGAGATCATATGTGGAATCGGCTCTTCGTCTATGAGTAGGCGTTCAAACGGTGTAAGGGAGGAAGTATCCCTTATAGAGCTTCCGTGTTGTTTAAAAAAGTGATGAAGTTGCCTATATCGCCAAAAGTCCATAGGGAAACTCCCTGACCGGGCTCTGAGGGCTTCTAGTGAGACTAATTTACCACTTTCCATCAATTTACCACAGCAGGCATTACTGTCATCCACCCAGGAGCCAAAAAATCCTATCTGTTCCCCAGGCAGGAACCATTGGTATCCTCCCAGCGGGGCCAGAGGTGACACGGGGGCGCCAGGTCCAAATTAGTATTGAGTCGGTCCCAGGCTTTTAAAAGCTGGGTCGTCAATGGAGACGCATAGATTGATAATCCCCTGTGCTCCCGGGCCAACCACGGGGCATATGCCAGATTTCTTCCCGCTATATATTTTTCCAATGAGACCCATATTTTGGAGTGTGTGTGGAAGCGCCAATTTAGTATTCTTTGTAAGACCATAGCTCGATAATATTTTTGTGCGTCTGGAAGGCTCAGGCCCCCCATATCCCTGTGGCGCTTCAGTAATCTAATGGTGATTCTCGGTCTCTTATTGTTCCACACAAAGGTGGATATTGTACTGGTTAATTGAGTAAAAAAACTCTTAGGTAAGGCCACAGGTATCATCTGCATGTAAAACAGTACCCGGGGTAAGACATTCATTTTAATAATATTAAGCCTTCTAGTCCAAGTGAAGGCTGTCTTAGCCCACTGAGTCAGGTGTTTCCTCACATTTGTTATTAAGGAAGGGAAGTTAGTGGTGAATAAGGTTTCAAATCTATCTGTCAGTCTTATACCTAAATATTTTAGGGATGATTTAGTCCAAGTAAACGGGAAAGCAGTTTTTAGTCGGTCTGTCAGGGAGGATGTCATTTGAATGGGTAATATCTCTGACTTCGTGTAGTTAATTTTGAAATTAGACAACTCTCCAAAATTTTGAAGTTCCCGCATCAGATTAGGCAACGAGACTAGAGGCTCTGTGATGTGGAATAGCACATCATCAGCGTAGGCCGAAAGTTTATGTTCTGTGGGACCTACAGTAAGCCCCTTAATGTTTGGATTTGCCCTAACAGTGCGCAGGAATGGTTCCAGCACAAGGGCGAACAAGAGTGGGGATAGGGGACACCCCTGCCTCGTGCCATTTCTGATCGGGAACCTCGTAGAGAGGGAACCATTCACTTTTACTTGAGCATGCGGGTCTCAGTATAGGGCCATTATCCAAGTAAGCATATGGGAGCGAAGGCCCAAAGCTTCCAACTTAGCCCATAAAAAAGTCCAGTCCACCCGATCGAAGGCTTTCTCCGCATCGGTGGATAAGATCAAGTAAGGGGGGGGCGCGGGAGATGTTCGGGCCCAATGGATTAGGTGGATTGCTCTAATTGAGTTGTCCCTAGCTTGCCTGCCAGTAATGAACCCTGTTTGATGGGTGGACTATTAGCGGGATTAGTTGTTTTAGTCTGGTCGCTAGGATCTTGGCTAGTATTTTAATATCTACGTTGAGAAGAGATATGGGTCTGTAGCTCTGGGGCATAGTGGGGTCTTTCCCTTCTTTAGGTATTACTGAAATGTGAGCTAGTAAGGCTTCATTAGGGATAGCTGCGCCGTCTGCTATGGAATTAAAGTAGCTACACATTGATTCAGATAGCAGAGGTAAAAACATCTTGTAATAGGCCTTGGAGAACCCCTCAGGGCCTGGGCTCCTCCCGTTGGGTAGAGAGTTCACCGTGGCTTCTATCTCAGTGACAGTGATGGGTGCTTCTAATGCAGAACATTGTTCGTCTGTCAGTGCTGGCAGTCCAGAAGCGGTCAAATATGTTTGGATGGCTGTTTTCCATATGGCCTTGGTCTCTGGGGTCTGTGTCGAATTTAGGTTATATAATGTGTTGTAATAGTCCCGGAATCCAGACGCGTAACTTATGCACATGCATAAGCGCTCGTTTTTTTCTGAGGGCTTTAGCCAGCATATGGCCGCATTTGTTGCCATGTTCATAGTATTTATGCGATAGGTATCGCGTTCGCCTGCCTGTCTGTCTGTCCAGTAGTCGAGAGAACAATTCTCTCAAGTCTATCAAAGCCCTCAGAGCCTCCGGGTTGCTGTTCTGTTTGTGTCTAAGTTCCGCTTGCTGAAGCGCTTGGAGTACCCTGTCAAAATCTGCTTGCCTAGCTTTCTTCAATCTAGATCCCTGGGAGATCAGTTCGCCTCTCACCACTGCTTTGTGGCCCTCCCACACAGTCCCCTTACTCAGCCCCTCTGTAGTGTTTTCTTTAAAGTAATGGGACAGGACCTTTTTGACCTCAGAAACCGCTACAGCATTGTCCAACAGAGATTCGTTCAAGCGCCACGACCAAGTCCTACGGCTACTCTGTGGCAAAACCAGGGAGGCCATTACTGGGTCATGGTCAGAGATCGTTATATTTCCGATGGACGAGGACTGCAGCAGCTCTAGGGCCACGTGATCTACACAGATCAGGTCTATACGGGTATAGACGTCATGTGTTTTTGAATAGTAGCTGTAGTCTCTGTCAACCGGGTGAAGAATTCGCCAACTATCTAAAAGTCGGTGTGTTTGCAGGGTTTTACGAAAATGTTTTAAAAAAGCGTGTGAGTGAGAAGGGTGCTTGTGCGAGGTGTCTAGTTGTGGGTCCGGGCTGATTTTAAAATCGCCTCCCAAGATCAGAGGGCCCTCTCTAAATTCTGCCAGTCTATCAAGTGTATTGTCTATGAAGGTGAGTTGGTTTGAATTAGGGGCATAGATCGTAGCAACTGTGATCTTCTGCCCAGCTATGATCCCCCTAAGAAAGACATATCTCCCCAAGGAGTCTACCTCAGTGTCAATTACTTGGAGGGGGCAAGACTTATGTATGGCAATAGCCGTACCTCTTGATTTCGCAGTAGGCGAATTGCTGAGGAACCATTGGGTATATATGTGATTGGGCAGTTTGGGCAGTGAGTGTGGAGTGAAATGCGTCTCCTGTAAAAGAACCACCTGAGCCCCTGATCGCTTAAGTTCCCACCACAATCTACTACGTTTGGATGGGGAGCAGAGACTTCGCACGTTGTATGAAATTACCTTAAGTGATGCCATAGGAAGAGCTCGGGATGAGTAGTTTTCGCAGTGATCTAGTGGGCACAGAACGGGAGGCGGAGCCGGAGGCAGTCCCTACAAAAGAGTATACAGTAGAAGAGAGTAAACAGAAGGGAAGGAAGAAGACAAAGTTAAAGTGAGTAAGACAAATTGCAAGGTACATTAATATGAACATTACCACAACGTGGTATACCTGTGAGCCAGATATCAGGCCTCCCCCCGTTAGGGAAAGATGCCCGAGACCCGTCTCTATTTACAAATATAGGAAATATATACCTAAAAAGGTATGGCCTACGTGGGGGACGTGGACCATCACGAGAGGGAGGGGAGCAAGGACCAGCCCCAATCCACCGCCCTCTCCTGATCAATAGGCAGTACACATTATACAGTGTATGGGAGGGGGGAGTTTCTATAATAACAAAAACAAAAGTTCGCAGCTCTATCTTGAGGTGAGGAGAAAAATTCAAAAAGATAAATCTGAAAAATAGGGGGGGGGACCTCAAAAAAAGAGAAAAAAGTGCTAAACAGAGAACTGGGTAAGCAGGGCGTCCAGAATCAGAGTCTGACTTGGCAAGTTCAGAGCTATGGCTTCCGTATCTTCTCCTGGGATATTCTCACAAGTTCAAAGCCAAGTTCCTGATCAGGGGCATTCATCCCAGGATAGGTGGTCGCGCGCAGCTTCGTGTGCATATGTGGCTCTGTCCCAATTGCAGGCGGCATGTCTGTGTTAGTGGTCAGGGGCCCTTCACAAAAAGTGGACAATCAGATGAGGTTCTGTAACATACAAGGAGAACGTTTCTCTCGGAATGCAGATCAAAGGTAGGACTGCTTCCTTTAGTGCCTTGGTGACACAGGTCCCATGGGAGAGGTGGATGCAGGACGTCTGCGGTCTCGCCTGTGGCTCCTACGGTTGGCCGTGAGCAAAGGCTGCGGTAGCTGTATGTGAGGATGATCACTCGGACCTCTCCAGTCTGGGAAGTCCACCGGCTCCAGACCCAGGGTCTCTAGAAAAAATGGAAGGTCGTCCTTAGTGCGTAACGTGACATTCTTCCCCTCTTTGGTTGCTTGTAGATAGAAAGGGAAGCCCCAGCGGTAGGGTAGACCTGCCTTCTGAAGGGCCTCAAGCAGGGGCCGCAGGGCTCTGCATTGCATGAGCGTGCGTCTTGATATGTCCTGGTAAAAGTACAGGTGCGCTCCATCAAAATCAAAGTATTGCTTCCCACGCATTTTCTGCATAATTCTGTCTTTTAGTGTATATTTGTGAAGCTTGCAGATGATATCCCTTGGGCTATCTGCATCTTGGGAGGGTGGTCTGAGGGCCCTATGGGCTCTGTCTATCTCCACAGGAGCCATGGCCGGTAATCCCAGTACTTCTCAGAAGACGTCTTCTAGCGTGGGAATAATATCCTTTGGTGCCGTGGCCTCTGGTAAACCGCGTATGCGTATATTTGCTCTCCTGCTGCGGTTTTCAAAGTCATCTAACTGACACAATAGGGCTTCTATTTTCTGATCCTGAGAGTTGCATCTGTCTTGTAGTTTAACAATAGGCGGCAGCACCTCATCCAGCCTCTGCTCCACAGTTTCCACCCTGTTTCCCAAGTGAGTAGTGTCTGTCTTGAGCTGGGCTATATCTTCCCTGAAGGCCTTCTCAACCCTGGCAGTGAATCTCTCTAGGTCTTCCTTGGTGGGGAGGGACCAAATATGGCGCTTTATGTCTCCTTCCCCTAAAAAATCCGCCATGTCAGGGCCCTGATCATGGGAGGCAGAGGATCCTGGGGAGAGTGGAGGGGCTGTATCACTCACCAAAGGCGGGGAAGAAATCTGGGAGTGCTGGTGCTGCTGCTGCTGTTGCTGCTGCTGCTGAGCCAGGGCCTTCTGTGTGGATTTTGTGGCCTTGCTAGCCTTCGGCGTCGGCGCCATCTTGGAGGCCTCGTGTCCGGGCCCGGCGTTCGGGCCGAAATATGTCTCCAGCTGCTCCTGCCGTGAGCTCTCCACTCTCGAGTGCTGTGAGAGAGCCCTCCGTCCTTGCGACATGTTCTCCGGTGTTCCGGAGGCGATAACTCCCCTCTATGCGGCTTGCAATGCGGCGGTGTATCGGGAGCTGAGGGAACACGCGTCCTCACTCCTCCATAGCCAGGCCACGCCCCCCGCTATGTATATTTTTAAACAATATTCCACCAATAATCCCCATGTAGAAAAATAATTATATGCATTTTCTCATCAGAAATGGGTTTAATATGTTGCTATGTATATTTATAAACAATATTCCACCAATAATCCACATGTAGAAATATAATTATATGCATATTCTCATTAGAAATGGGTTTAATATGTTGCTATGTATATTTATAAACAATATTCCACCAATAATCCCCATGTAGAAAAATAATTACATGCATATTCATATCATAAATTGGTTTAATATGTTGCTATGTATATTTATAAACAATATTCCACCAATAATCCCCATGTAGAAAAATAATTACATGCATATTCTCATCAGAAATGGGTTTAATATGTTGCTATGTATATTTATAAACAATATTCCACCAATAATCCACATGTAGAAATATAATTATATGCATATTCTCATTAGAAATGGGTTTAATATGTTGCTATGTATATTTTTAAACAATATTCCACCAATAATCCCGATGTAGAAAAATAATTATATGCATTTTCTCATCAGAAATGGGTTTAATATGTTGCTATGTATATTTTTAAACAATATTCCACCAATAATCCCCATGTAAAAAAATAATTATATGCATATTCTCATCAGAAATGGGTTTAATATGTTGCTAGTATATTTATAAACAATATTCCACCAATAATCCCCATGTAGAAAATAATTACATGCATATTCATATCATAAATGGGTTTAATATGTTGCTATGTATATTTTTAAACAATATTCCACCAATAATCCCCATGTAGAAAAATCATTATATGCATATTCTCTTTAGAAATGGGTTTAATATGTTGCTATGTATATTTTTAAACAATATTCCACCAATAATCCCCATGTAGAAAAATCATTCTATGCATATTATCTTTAGAAATGGGTTTTAATATGTTGCTATGTATATTTATAAACAATATTCCACCAATAATCCACATGTAGAAATATAATTATATGCATATTCTCATCAGAAATGGGTTTAATATGTTGCTATGTATATTTTTAAACAATATTCCACCAATAATCCCCATGTAGAAAAATAATTATATGCATTTTCTCATCAGAAATGGGTTTAATATGTTGCTATGTATATTTTTAAACAATATTCCACCAATAATCCCCATGTAGAAAAATCATTATATGCATATTCTCTTTAGAAATGGGTTTAATATGTTGCTATGTATATTTATAAACAATATCCCACCAATAATCCACATGTAGAAAAATCATTATATGCATATTCTCTTTAGAAATGGGTTTAATATGTTGCTATGTATATTTATAAACAATATCCCACCAATAATCCACATGTAGAAATATAATTATATGCATATTCTCATTGGAAATGTGTTTAATATGTTGCTATGTATATTTATAAACAATATTCCACCAATAATCCCCATGTAGAAAAATAATTATATGCATATTCTCATCAGAAATGGGTTTAATATGCTGCTATGTATATTTATAAACAATATTCCACCAATAATCCCCATGTAGAAAAATAATTATATACATATTTATATCAGAAATAGGTTTAATATATTCCTTTGTATGTCTAACTACAATATTCCACCCATAATCCCTATTTAGAAAAAGTATATGCATATTATTATTGTTAATTAAATATGTTCATTGTCGGGTGTTAACATGATATTCCTCCAATAATCCCCATGAGCAATAATAATTCTACCCATATTCCCATCAAAAACAGGTCAAATGTAATTTTTATATTACTTCTGTATCCTGTTTTACAGCTGCATATATATCAGCAACTGTTGTACAGCTGCATATATATCAGCAAGTGAAGAGTTAAACATTAGCAACTGCTTCTTGCAACATTGTATCAAGCACTGCAGTAAAGAATAACATATTTTGAGAAACAACAGAGTCATTACCATATATATGTGTATATGGTACACTGACATCTAGTGAGAGTTCTCAGTATTGCAGCCAATAATCCAATCATCCCATCATCCCAATATGCAGTTTAGTACGTCCCCTTTGTTTTGATGGTATTTGATCACCTCTGCTGTTTTTTTATTTTTTGCGCTATAAACGGAAAAAGACCAAAAATTTTGAAAAAAAAATATTCTCTACTTTTGTTATAAAAAATATCCAATAAACTCAATTTTAGTCATACATTTAGGCCAAAATGTATTCGGCCACATGTCTTTGGTAAAAAAAAAGTCAATAAGCGTATATTTATTGGTTTGCCCAAAAGTTATAGCGTCTACAAACTAGGGTACATTTTCTGGAATTTACACAGCTTTTAGTTTATGTCATTTCTTGAGGTGCTAAAATGGCAGGGCGGTACAAACCCCCCCCAAATGACCATTTTGGAAAGTAGACACCCCAAGGAAATTGCTGAGAGGCATGTTGAGCCCATTGAATATTTTTTTTTTTTGTCCCAAGTGACTGAATAATGACAAAAAAAAAATTACAAAAAGTTGTCACTAAATGATATATTGCTCACACAGGCCATGGGCATATGTGGAATTGCACCCCAAAATATATTCAGCTGCTACTCCTGAGTACGGGAATACCACATGTGTGGGACTTTTTGGGAGCCTAGCCGCGTACGGGGCCCCGAAAACCAATCACCGCCTTCAGGATTTCTAAGGGCGTAAATTTTTGATTTTACTCCTCACTACCTATCACAGTTTTGAAGGCCATAAAATGCCAAGATGGCACAAAACCCCCCCAAATGACCCCATTTTGGAAAGTAGACACCCCAAGCTATTTGCTGAGAGGCATGGTGAGTATTTTGCAGCTCTCATTTGTTTTTGAAAATATAGAAAGACAAGAAAAAAATCTTTTTTTTTCTTATTTCAAAACTTTGTGACAAAAATTGAGGTCGGAAAAAATACTCACTATACCTCTCAGCAAATAGCTTGGGTGTCTACTTTCCAAAATGGGGTCATTTGGGGGGGGGGGGGGTTGTGCCACCTGGACATTCCATGGCCTCCGAAACTGTGATAGGCAGTGAAGAGTGAAATCAAAAATGTACGCCCTTAGAAAGCCTGAAGGCGGTGCTTGGTTTTTGGGGTCCTGTACGCGGCTAGGCTCCCAAAAAGTCTCACATATGTGGTATCCCCGTACTCAGGAGCAGCAACAGAATAAATTTTGGGGTGTAATTTCACATATTCCCATGGCATGTTTGAGCAATATATCATATAGTAACAACTTTGTGAAAAAAAAAAAATTGTCTCTTTCCCACAACTTGTGTCACAATATAAAATATTCCAAGGACTCAACATGCCTCTCAGCAAATAGCTTGGGGTGTCTACTTTCCAAAATGGGGTCATTTGGGGGGGGGGGTTTGAACTGTCCTGGCATTTTATGCACAACATTTAGAAGCTTATGTCACACATCACCCAATCTGCTAACCATTTGAAGACAAAGCCCTTTCTGACACTTTTTGTTTACATGAAAAATTTTTTATTTTTTTGCAAGAAAATTACTTTGAACCCCCAAACATTATATATTTTTTTAAAGCAAATGCCCTACAGATTAAAATGGTGGGTGTTTCATTTTTTTTTTACACAGTATTTGTGCAGTGATTTTTCAAACGCATTTTTTGGGGAAATAACACACTTTTTTAAATTTTAATGCACTAAAACACACTTTCCTGGTGCCTCCATGGCAGCATACCAATGTCGGGGGCGGAGCAACCAACCATTTGTATGCTGCCATGGGTAGGCACCAGGAAAGGAAAATTACGGAAAGGTAAATATTCAATTTTCCTGGTGCCTCCATGGCAGCATACCAATGGTTGGTTGCTCCGCCCCCGACATTGGTATGCTGCCATGGGTAGGCACCAGGAAAGGAAAATTACGGAAAGGTAAGTGTTCAATTTTCCGTTATATTGCCCAAATGTTTGATAAAATAAAAAAGATGATCTTAGGCCAAGTACATGGATACCAAATATGACATGCTTTAAAATTGCGCACAAACGTGCAGTGGCAACAAAATGAATACAAAAGCCTTTAAAAGCCTTTACAGGTTACCACTTTAGATTTACAGAGGAGGTCTACTGCTAAAATTACTGCCCTCGATCTGACCTTCGCGGTGATACCTCACATGCATGGTACAATTGCTGTTTACATTTGACGCCAGACCGACGCTTGCGTTCACCTTAGCGCGAGAGCAGGGGGGGACAGGGGGGCTTTTTTTTTTTTTTTTTTATCTTATTTTTAAACTGTTCCTTTTGTTTTGTTTTTTTAAATCATTTTTATTGTTATCTCAGAGAATGTAAATATCCCCTATGATAGCAATAGGTAGTGACAGGTACTCTTTTTAAAAAAAATTGGGGTCTATTAGACCCTAGATCTCTCCTCTGCCCTCAAAGCATCTGACCACACCAAGATTGGTGTGATAAAATGCTTTCCCAATTTCCCAATGGCGCTGTTTACATCCGGCGAAATCTAAGTCATAAAATGCTCGTAGCTTCCTGTTTCTTAAGCCATAGAGATGTTTGGAGCCACTCTGGTCTCTGATCAGCTTTATGGTCAGCTGGCTGAATCACCAGCTGCATTCTCAGGTTCCCTGTTGAGACAGGAGAGCCAGAGAAAAACACGGAAGGCGGTGGGGGGGATTCCCTCCCACTGCTTGTAAAAGCAGTCTAGAGGCTAATTAGCTGCTAGGATTGCTTTTACATGAAAGCCGACCGCTGGTTGAAAAGAATGATACCAAGATGATACCTAAACCTGCAGGCATCATTCTGGTATAACCACTCAAAGTCGTGAATGGCGTATCTGAAGACAAAAAAATGGTTAACAATAAAGCACAGTAAACAGTAAAGTATAAAAAATTGCATACCTGAAAAGCAAACATGATAAAACATAACAATAAAACATTGCAGAATATAATACAGTAAAAAAGAGCAGAACAATAGAGAGAGAATAGAGAGAGAGAGAGAACAATAAAACGACAACTATTTTTTTTATGTTTTTTTTTTTTTTTTACACTTTTTTTGTAACTGTAACTTTTATAACTGTAACCGGTTCCAGGTTCGGGTCTCTCAAAATGCGATGGCATCTTGGGAGACCCTGTGAAAGTGTGCCTAGTCTGTGCAGTGCTGTACCCTACGCTAATACTCAACTAGTGAATGGTAGCGTTCAAAACATTCACCAATGCAAAGACCAGGATTGTCAGGACAGGAGGGACAACAATAGCGGGTGTCTTGCCTATATCTGCGCTTGCTGCAGACACTACATCTTTTTTGGGGGGGTTCGTTGGGTAGGTGTACTCGGGAGGACATAAAGAAAATGCCTCTCATGCAGCCGACTGCATTTGGTTGGGGATGTGAATGGGGGAAGTACGGGCACTGCAGAAGTGGTGGGTTCCCAATTAGGATTGGCAAATGCAGCAGGAAGGGCATTATGGGCACGATGGGCCTGTGTTTGTCTTCTTCTTGGTGACAGTGGGACACTACTTGTGCTTGCCACCTCACCAGCTTGAACTGCACTTATGGGACTCGCCACGTCACCAAGTGTTACTGCAGTGCTGGTTTGACTACGACCGGGGTGTACTAGGCCGCTGGCGCTTGCCAGTTCACCAAAACGCTACAAAAAAAACTGTTAGCGATCGCAGGGATCAGGCCTGACTCTGCGAACGCTGCAGTTATGCATTTAGTGTTTTGTAAGTGTCAGTGATCGATCGATACTGCACTTGGGTGGGCTGGGCTGGGCTGGGCCCGGGCGGAGGGGCAAAACACAGGTGCTAGCAGGTATCTGGGCTGATCCCGCTAACACTGCGTTTTTGGGAACCCTAAACTGCTGGGGACGCTAGTATAGATCGGATCAGATATTGATCCGTTCAGATACTATACCACTAAGGGGGGCGTATGCTGCGTGCGTGGGTGTTAGCGGTACTGGCGCTAATCTGACACTGCCTGGGGCGACGCATATCACCGCTGGGCGATCAGGGGGCTAAACCTTTATTAGGTAATAAACGGCGGGTGCCCTGACACTATAAAAAATAAACAAACTAACCAGCGTCACCCGTAACGGTTATACGGTGATCATTGGTGAAAGGGTTAACTCGGGGGCAATCAAGGGGTTAAAACATTTATTAGGTAGTATATGGGTGTCCCTGTTGCTATAAAACGCTGACGGCGAACCTAAATATTTACCTCCCTAACTAGCGTCACCAGTGACACTAATACAGCGATCAGAAAAATGATCGCTTAGCGACACTGGCAACTGGGGGTGATCAAGGGGTTAAAACTTTATATGGGGGGGTTAGGGGGGTACCCTAGTCCTAAAGGGGCTAACACTAACTGCCCTACCACACTAACTGTCACAAACTGACACCATGCAGTAATCAGGAAAAAAAACTGCTTGGTGTCAGTGTGACGGGGGAGGGGTGATTGGGGGGTGATCGGGGGGTAAAGGGGGGTGTAATGTGTGCCTGGCATGTTCTACTGTGTGTGTTGTGTTTTACACTCACATTTCAGTCTTCTCTCTTCGGCGCCGGAACGGGAAATACCAAGCCGAGGAGAGATGACATCACATCCCCTGCCTCTGTGTACTATACAGAGGCAGGGGAATGATCTCATTAGCTGGGAGCGATCGCGAGGGGGGGGGCACGAATGGATGGCCTCCCCCTCATCTCTAAACGCACCCAGACCAAAGCCGACTGCCTCGTGCACCGGGGGGTCCGATCGGACCAGGTACGTGATTTTGCCTGCCCGTGCCATTCTGCCACAGTATATCTCCGTGAGTCGGTCGGCAACTGGTTAATTGTGTGCACAGATATGCAGATTCCAGCAGAACATGGTCACCAATGTATGTATGTGTGGATTGTGGGGTGGTGGTGGGTAGGGATGAAGCGAACACCTCCCTGTTCGGTTCGCACCAGAACATGCGAACAGGCAAAAGATTTGTTTGAATACGCAAACACCGTTAAAGTCTAACATGAGTAATCAAAAGTGCTCATTTTAAAGGCTTATATGCAAGTTATTGTCATAAAAAGTGTTTGGGGACCTGGGTCCTGCTCCAGGGAACATGGAGCAATGCAAAAAAAAGTTTTAAAAACGGCCGTTTTTTCAGGAGCAGTGATTTTAATAATGCTTAAAGTGAAACAATAAAAGTGTAATATTCCTTTAAATTTCGTACCTGGGGGGTGTCTATAGTATGCCTGTAAAGGGGCGCATGTTTCCTGTGTTTAGAACAGTCTGACAGCAAAATGACATTTCAAAGGAAAAAAAGTCATTTAAAAGTACTCGCGGCTATATGAATTGTCGGTCCGACAATACACATATAAGTTCATTGATAAAAACGGCATGGGATTTCCCCACAGGGGAACCCCGAACCAACATTTTTTAAAAAAATGGCGTAGGGGTCCCCCTAAATTCCATACCAGGCCCTTCAGGTCTGGTATGGATATTAAGGGGAACCCCGTGCCAAAATTTAAAAGAAAAAGGCGTGGGGATACCCCTCAAAATCCATACCAGACCTACTTGAAGTAGCGCGATTTCAAAGTAGCAAGGTCAGCGCGGTTTTTAGGCGCTACTTGATAGACATCTGTGTGGCTTTATACACAGATGTCTATTGAAGTCGCACCTGAAATCGGCAAAAGTAGTGCAGTACCATTGCTGCCAATAGTCATGCGATTTGATCTCTCAAATTGCATGACACATCACTCCAATGTAAGCCTAGGCTTCAGCACACCTGCAAGTAAAAGATAAAGGTGGAATCTTTATAACAGCTGTGGAGAATTGCAGGTAATGAATTTAGCTGGTGGATAGGCAGTGTTGTATGTGTCAGCTCTGGTTCACATTGGTGCGATTTGACATGTCAAATCTGTGCCAATTGCACCGTGTGACTTTGGGGTGAAATTTGTATTGAGATCAGGGCAGAAACCTGCACAGATGTCTCTGACATTCCCCCTGCAGTCGGGACTGACATGCAGGAATGAAATTGTGTGAGTTCAGCTGAACTCATGCAGTTTCCTCCCACTGTCAGTGTGAACCACGGTTTATACTGGGCCTTTTGTTTTTGTCACTCACCTGCTGCTATCCCAGGGACACCATTTCTTATCGAACACCTTTAAATATCATAAGTAGAAATACAAATTTGCATATCTGCAAATAAACAAAAATAATAAAATGCTATTCGTGGTTGCGATCAAATATTCGCAGCTGCGATCAAAAGAGCGTGGTTTCGCCTTCTGACCCAGAAATAAGTCATTGTAATCACCTGGAAGTTCCTGTGCTGGTCAGGATCTCCGTCTAGGTGGAGGTCCCTCTTTAGCAAAGAGGAGGTGCTGCTCATTTTTCGGGTAAGTGTAGGATATGTACTTACTCTGTGGGGGTGTGGTAGTTGGATTTGGTGTGGTGGGGTTCATTGATTTGTTTGGCATCCCTACACATTTGCTTCTGGCACATGTGCACACATCACTTCCTGCATTTGTTCTGATGTAAATCAGTAAGGACTATGTAAGTATAAATGAGAGCTCCTTTCTATTAAAATATATATGACTTGTTTCACAGTTGGGCGACTTTGGACCTCCAAGTTGCTTGACAAGTTATACCCCATGATTCTCAATGATAACCATTCATATCTGTGCTACTTCAAGTTGCAACAACTTCAAAGTAGTCCCTGTACTACTTTGGTGTGACTTTCGTGTGACTTGAGGTACATAGGGCGCAATATTACACAGGCATTCCCAGAGGTTGGGGCCAAGTTGCAGTAGCAAAGTGGCAGCAAAATAATGTGACTTTCAGGTCGCAGCAGTGTGAATGAGATTCATGGATAATACCTTTGAATTAGGCACTATTCTCACTTGCATCCTGCAAGTGGGTTAAATTAGTCCCTGCACTACTTTGGTTTGATTTTGATGCGACTTGAGGTCCATATACCGCAAGATTACCCAGGCATTGGTCGCACAAGTGCAAATGGGGCCTAATTCAAAGGTTTTATCAATGAATCTCATTAGGTTCCTTTCACACTTGGCCAACTTTTCCTAGAACTTGACGTCCATAAGGCCCCTTTCACACTTGTGCGATCTAAAAGACCAGCGATTTTCCAGAGCTTTTTGCTGCAAATTTGATGTGATTTGAAGCAATGCCAGTGTAATCTTGAGGTCTATGGATGCAGGAGCCACAGGAAAAGTCGCAAAAGTGGCAAAGGGGCCTTAGGGCCGGTTCACACTGCTATGCTGTCCGACATCAGATGTGATTTGGCCCGCACTGCAAATTACATGCGAAGTCTGTGTGATGCAAACTCAGCCATACAGATTGTATGGTTGATTTTGCATCACATTTTGGACCAAACTCGCACAGGACCCTTTTTTTGTTCCAATTGTTAGTTAAAGCGACGCAGTGCCGAATCGCAAAAAATGGCCCAGTCATTGGGCAGCCAAATGGTCTGGGGCTGAAGTGGTTAACATGGTTTCCTATGGTACTAGTTCATATCTGAGTTTTGTGGGCAGTGCGTTTTTGGAAATGATCGGGGACTTTTTTCACGCGATTTGCGGGTAAAATAGATTTCAATGGAACAGCACCAGAAACGCAACTGTTGCGTTTGTGATGTGATTTTTGATGTTTTGCGGTTATTATTTTAACACTGTATATAGCTGGTTGCTAACCGGGGGGCCGGGAACTGAAAGTAAAAAAAAAAAAAAAAAGCCATCCAAAAACATTGCAAAAAACTCCATGGGGTTCCCCCTGGTCTATACCAGACCCTTTGGGTCTGGTACAGTATGAATATTAAGGGGAACCCGCATCAAAATATAAAAAAATTGCGTGGGGGTCCCCCAGGACCAGGCACTCAGGTCTGGTGTGGATTTTAAGAGGAACCCCCACACCGAAAAAGCAGCGTGGGGGTCCCCCCAAAATCCATACCAGACCCTTATCTAAACATGCAGCCCGGTAGGTCAGGAAAGTGGGTGGGGACGAGCGAGCGCCCCCCCTGAACCATACCAGGTTGCATGCCCTAAACATGGGGGGTGGGTGCTTTGGGGCAGGGGGGCCCTGTGTCCCCCCCACCCCAAAGTACCTTGCCCCCATGTTGATGAGGACAAGGGCCCTTTCCCGACAACCCTGGCCGTTGGTTTTCAGGGTCTGTGGGCAGGGGGGCCTATCGGAGTCTGTGAGTCCCTTTTAATAAGGGGCCCCCAGATCCCAGCCCCCCACCCTATGTGAATGAGTATGGGGTACATTGTTACATTGTTCACCTGAAAAAAAAAGTGTCAACACTAAAAAAACACTATACAGGTTTTTAAAGTAATTTATTAGGCAGCTCTGAGGGTCTTTTCCGACTTCAGGGGTCTCTTCCTTCCTCTCCGCGCTCTCCGGTTCTCCTCCCGCTGTCCGATCGTCTTCTGCTCTTTTGCTAGCTCTTGCCCGGTCTTCGTCTTCTTCCTTCTGCTCTTCTTCTGATGTTGACACGACGCTCTCTCCCACTGTAATGCTGTGTGTGCCATGCGGAACAACTTATATAGGCATGGGGCGTGGTCACCGGGTAATGTTATATGGGGCGGGATCACCTGATGACATCACCCAGTGATCACGCCCTAGTATGACATCATCGCCCCATCATGCCCTGGGAGGTGACATCATAAGGGGCGGGATCACTGGATGACATAACCCGGTGACCAAACCCCATGCCTATATAAGTCGTTGCGCACCGTGCACACGGCATAACAGCGGGAGAGAGCATCATGTCAACATCAGAAGAAGAGCAGAGGGAAGAAGACGGAGAAGACCGGGCAAGATCTAGAAAAAGAGCGGGCAAAAGAGCAGAAGAACCCGGCAGAAGACGAAGGAACAGCGGGAGGAGAACCGGAAAGCGCAGAGAACAGGCTGGAGAGAGCGGAGAAGAAGGAAGAGACCCCGGAGCTGCCTAATAAATTACTTTACAAACCCGTGTAGTGTTTTTTAGTGTTGACACTTTTTTTTTCAGGTGAATGGGTAGGGGTACAATGTACCCCATAGTCATTCACATAGGGTGGGGGGGCCGGGATCTGGGGGCCTCCTTATTAAAGGGGGCTCCCAGATTCCGATAAGCCCCCTGACTGCAGACCCCAACAACCAACGTCCAGGGTTGTCAGGAAGGGGCCCTTGTCCTCATCAACATGGGGGCAAGCTGCTTTGGGGTGGGGGCGCAGGGGCCCCCTGCCACAAAGCACCCACCCCCATGTTGAGGGCATGTGGCCTGGGACGGTTCAAGAGGGGGGAGCGCTCACTCATCCCCACCCCCTTTCCTGACCTACGGGGCTGTGTGCTCGGATAAGGGTCTTGTATGGATTTTGGGGGGACCCCCACGCCGTTTTTTCGGTGTGGGGGTTCCCCTTAAGATCCATACCAGACCAAAGGGCCTGGTATGCTCATGAAGGGGGAACCCATGCCAGTTTAAAAAAAAAAAAACTGGTGTGGAGTTCCCCCTAATAATTGGGGGATCAAAGTCGCATCCCTGGTCATTGAATTCCTACTTCAAGTCATAGGGCAAAGTCGGATCCACAGTCCTATGACTGATTTGTAAAAATCTTGGCCGCGAAATCGCGACAAAATCGCTCGACTTTGGAATAGCACAAGTGTGAAAGGGGCCTTAAAATCACTGCTCCTGAAAAAACTGACGTTTAAAAAAAAAAATGCAATGATACATGTCCCCTGGGGCAGGACCGGGTCCCCAAACACTTTTTGGCAATAACTTGCATAAAAACCTTTAAAATGAGCACTTTTGATTTTTCATGTTCGTGTCCCATAGACTTTAACGGTGTTCGCACAAATTTTTGACCTGATTGCAAGTTCTGGTGCGAACCGAACTTGTGTTCGGCTCATCCCTACCCAATAGCCAATGGCACAGGATCATGGTTGGTACCATAATATTAATGCTTCAAATGCAAAACATTATTGTATAGAATCAAACATTAGTAATAGTATTTTCTGTGTAGGATTGTGCTCAGCTCCATAGCGTAGTGGTATACCCTGCTACCTTCAAAGGTTCATGCCTTGGGTTTGAATCCCACCAATGGTATCACCTCCTGAAAACGTACACTGTACTCAGCAGCATAATTAGCGGATGCCCATTGGTTTGGTTTATTCCATCATTTTAACTCTTCTAATGCATGCAATGGTATATAATTATTCAATAACATTATGGTGTTGAATTCCAAAAATCCAGCTATTCAAAAAAATCAAGGAAAAAAACAACGTAAGGTCCCCCCCACAGTGCATACCAGGCCCTTCCGATCTGGTATGGACTTTAAGGGGAACTCCATGACAAAATTAAAAAAAAATGACATGGGGTCCCCCCAAAATCCATACCAGGCCCTTCAGGTCTGGTATGGATTTTAAGGGGAACCCTGCACCAAATTTAAAAAAAACTGGCATGGGGTCCCCCCAAAATCCATACCAGACCCTTATCCGAGCACGCAACCTGGCAGGCCGCAGGAAAAGAGGGGGGGACGAGAAAGCGCCCCCCTCCCCTCCTGAACCGTACCAGGCCACATGCCCTCAACATGGGGAGGGTGCCTCGGGGTCCCCCCCAAAGCACCTTGTCCCCATGTTGATGGGGACAAGGGCCTCATCCCCACAACCCTTGCCCGGTGGTTGTGGGGGGGTCTGCAGGCAGGGGGCTTATTGGAATCTGTAAGCCCCCTTTAACAAGGGGACCCCCAGATCCCGCCCCCCCATGTGAATTGGTAACTGGTACATTGCACCCCTACCATTTCACCAAAAAAAGCAGTGAAATTTGACAAAAGACAATAGCCGGTTTTTGACAATTCCTTTATTAAAAATGTCTTCTTCTTTCCCCCGCTTCCTCCAGTCTTCCTTCAGTTTTTTCCTACTTCCTCCAGCTTCTTCTTTCCCTCACTTCTTCCTTCATCTTCCTCTGGTCTTCTCCATCTTAGTCTGGCTTCTTCTTCCCCTGATCCGTCCATCGGTCTTTCTCCTCCGCCGCTCCTGCTGAACATGAAAACAACGAACCTCCCCCGATGCTGCGGCCAGCCGATCTGTCCGCTTCTATAGGGCACATATCAGATATATAACTATGGGGCATGGCCACTTGATAATGTTAGCAGAAGACCCCACCCCCTTCTGACATCACTGACCCATCATACCCCAGGCGGGAAGTCACAAGGGATGGGGACTTGGAGTGATGTCACCCGCCCTATCGCAGCATTGGAGGAGGTTCGTTTTATGAATGTCCAGCGGGAGCGGCAGCGGGAGCAGCGGATGAAAAAGACCAGGGGATGAATCGGGGGAAGAGTAAGCCAGAGGAAGATGGAGAAGACTGGAGGAAGATGGAGGAAGAATTGGAAAGAAGAAGCTGGAGGAAGAAGGAGAAAACCCGAAGGAAGATGGAGGAAGAAGCGGGGGAAAGAAGAAGTCAAAAGACAAAAACCGGCTAATGTCTTTTGTCACATTTCACTGCTTTTTTTTGGTGAAATGGTAGGGGTACAATGTACCCATTACCAATTCACATAGGGGGGGCCGGGATCTGGGGGCCCCCTTGTTAAAGGGGGCTTCCAGATTCTGATAAGCCCCCCGCCTGCAGACCCCCACAACCACCTGGCAAGGGTTGTGGGGATGAGTCCCTTGTCCCCATCAACATGCCCATGTTGAGGGCATGTGGCCTGGTACGGTTCAGGAGGGGGGGCACTCTCTCGTCCCCCCTCTTTTCCTGTGGGCTGCCAGGTTGCGTGCTCGGATAAGGGTCTGGTATGGATTTTGAGGGGGACCTTCACGCCATTTTTTTTTTTTTCAAATTTTGGTGCAGGGTTACCATTAATATCCATACAAGACCTGAAGGGTTTGATATGCATTTTGGGGAGAACCCTACACCATTTTTTTTTAGATTTTGGCGTGGGGTTCCCCTTTCTATCCATACCAGACTCAAAGGACCTGGTATGGACTGGTGGGGGAAACCTACACCGTTTTTTGCTTTTTTGTTGTTTTTACTCTATATTGCCAGGAACCTGCAATTCATTACAGCTGCAAAGCAATTTTAAATGACAATTTTTCCTTTAGGAATGTCATTTTGCTGCAGTACAGTAATAAACACGGAAAAGGTGCGCTACTTTACAGGCATATTATAGACACCCCCCAGGTACGATATTCAAAGGAATTTTTATTTTTTATTGTTTCACTTTAAGCATTATTTAAATCACGGCTCTCGAAAAATTTTTAAAACATTTTTTCCAATTGATACATGTCCCCTGGTGCAGGACCAAGGTCCCCATACACTTTTTATGGCATAGAACTTGCATATAAGCCTTCAATGAGAAATTTGGATTTTGCAGGTTCGAGACCCATTGACTTCCACTACTCCAGCATATGTGATCTGACAGCCATTATTGCCGGCAATAGTGCTTTCTATTTGCATTAGCTCTCAGTTTCTGAGAGTTGAAGTCTTTTTGGTCTTATTTGAGAGCTATTTTTTGGCACTGCAGGATAATTTTTCAGCCCTATATTAAATGACCCCCTTGGTTAGCCACTCCACCAACACCTCTTTGTGCTATAGCTGTATAGCACACCCACTGCCAAAATAGAAAGTTAGACATGCCCTGCCTCTTGAAGATGTGCTCCAATCAATGTTTTGGCCCTGTGGATACAGAACCTGCTCACCCACTAATAGTTGCACAAAAATTGGCTTTGACTCCCATTCTGGCCTCTCAGACATGATGGAAATTGGTGATTTCCTAATTTTACTAACCGTTATAGCAAAAGCTGAACAGAAAATGTAGTGCTTTGATGCACTTGATAGTGTGGTGTTTTTTGTGGACTAAACTGAACCACAACAGTATGCTAATAAAGGGCAGTTTTTCTGTTTTTACAAACCACTTTATACTGCTGCTGCTGACCCAATAAATAGAGAAAAAAAATCCAAAACAACAAAGTTATATAGGAATCAAATATACCTCACAGAAAAAATAAATAAACTAACCAAAACACAAAAATCTACACACCATCTCTAAAACACATTTTTGGTATTTTTTTTTACACATGTAAAAAAATAAAAAATAAAAAAACACAGAAAACTAAACAGACTAAAATAATAGGAAAATAAAATAAAAAAGCACCCCCCCTCCCAAAAAAAAAAAAAAAAAGTGGGAAACAGCACCAAAACTGCAACAGAACTTGTTGCTGGCACACACAAAAAAGCAAAGAAAGCTAGTCCTAAAAAGCACTGTTGGGTCTGTTCAGAGTGAATGCACGTGGGTTAATACTTCACTCTCCCTAACCACCCGATCTGCAATTCATTGTAATGTACCAGTGGCAATATACAGCCCTGAATAGCTCTGTGTTATCACACTAGCACAGTTCAAACTTACAAACCTCTCTCTCCTTAAAATCACTGTTAGCTGTCCCTCACTACTAACCCCAGACAGATGAAAGGCTGCTGGGAGAGCTGACATTTATAGAGAGGGGGCTGGGACTTTGGCCAACAAGCTTTTTTGTTCAAAGGATTACACCTGACTAGAGTTCACAGCGCACTGCAATGCATTATGGGATGTTTGACAGGTGAACATCCTTTAAGATTCTGTGTTTGGCGAAACTGTGAACATGTAAAGCTTCAATCGCATTTCGTACTGAATTAATGTTTGGTCCAAACCCAAATCTCATCTCTAGTCATTGACAAGGCAACATTATCTGTATGGTGCTCAAAACTGTAGGAATCACAGTAGTAGTAAAGAACTGCTGGTGTATAGCCAACATACAAAAAACTGGGTCTGGTTACTGAAATTGTAAAATTACCACAATAGGGACTTTATTCCAAAAATATTTACCAGCATGTTGATAATTACCCTATTACATTTAAAGGGATTATTATGAGCATGGCATTCATCTCTGGAATGTGCATGTTGTGCTATTTAGTCTTTTGTGCAATATCACTGCCACAATAGGTCTAAATGCACAAAAGAGGGGTTAAATCTCCCGTTATGATTTTTAAGTTGTTTTTGCACCAGTTATGGCTTAACTACCTTAATACTTGGCGCTCTCACCCCCTTCTTATCCAGGCCAATTTTCAGCTTTCAGTGCTCTAACACTTTGAATGATAATTACAGGCAGTCCCCAGGTTACAAACAAGATAGGGTCTGTAGGTTTGTTCTTAAGTTAAATCTGTTTGTAAGTCGGAACAGGTACATTTTTTTTAAGTGTAGCTCCAGCCAAAAAAACATTTTTAAGCTTTTTAGATAGCATAGGAAAGGGTTAACACCCCTGTAATGTTTGTTTTGCTGTCTGTGCCCCTGTTCAGAAGATTTCACCTCACTTTCTGTCCCAATGACAACTGGATTTTGAAAATGTTGGGTTGTTGTGGAAACAAGCCTTGGTGATAAAGCATCAGTGGAGGTACCTTTTTCCCATAATAACTCTTAGTCCCCATACACACTATTCGATTTTCTGCAGATTTTTTCCTTCAGATTTACCAAAACCATATAATATGAGGTAAAACCTTAGGAGTTTCAATTTGTATGCAATCAGGCAGGCCCTTGCACTACATGGTTTTGGTAAATCTGAAGACAAAAATTAGCAGAAAATCTGATAGTGTGTATGGGGTTTGACAGGAGTGAATTTCCCTTCCTAGGGGTAGATTTCCTCTCATCTCCTGTTGTCTCCCTCCGTTTGTAAGTAGGAGTCATTTGTAACTAGGGGATCGCCTGTACTTAGTCATGCAACACTGTACCAAAAAAAATTTTTATCATTTGTTTTACACCAATAGAGCTTTCTTTTGGTGGTATATAATCACCATAATCTACATAATTTTTTGCAAAATTTATACTGCTGCATTTCCTTGGTAAAAATAACCCAAATCAATGTATATTATTTGGTCGGTGTGAAAGTTATAGAGTCTACAAGCTATGGTACCAATCATCGAAAATTGATCACACCTGATTACACCTGATGTACCGACAGCCCATCTCATTTCTTGAGGCCCCAACATGTCAAGACAGTACAAATAAACCTCCCCCCCAAAAAATAAATAAATAAATAAATAACTACCCCTTTTTGGAAAGTAGACAGTCCAAGGTATATAGTAAGAGGCATGACAAGTTTTTTGAAGTTGTAATTTTTTTCCCACAATTCTTTGCAAAATGAAGAAATTATTATTTTTTTCACAAAAATGTCATATTAACAAGTTATTTCTCATACACAGCATAGACATACTTCCAACTACACCGCAAAATACATTCTGCTCCTCATCCTGAGTAGGGATGGTCCTGCTGTTCGAATCGAACATAAGTTAGACTCAAATATTGGGTGTTCGTTTTCTCAAACCTACCAAACATATGGGGCATTTGCGGCAAATTAGAGCATCGCAGAGCACCCCATAATGCATTGCGAGATCACAGTGCATTGATGGCTGCTGATTGGCCAAAGCATGCACCTGACCTGCATGCTTTGGCCAATCACAGCGCGATCTGCTGTGAGAGCCATGATTGGCCAAAGGCAGGGTGCCTTTGGCCAATCATGGCTCAGGGAGCTAAGTCCATGCCCCACACTATTTAGGGTTGCTTACACGGCGGCTGTTTGTAGTGTGATACTTGGAGGAGATTGAGAGAACTTGAGCTAGATTGGCAGATTAAACGTGGAGGATATGCCGCTCACCAAGCCTTAGAACCACATCTGAGTGCCTCCACCCTCTGTGATAGATATCAGGTGCAGACTTTGCACAAGTCTATAGAAGCAAGAAAATCCTGGACTGCCGCACACTGAAGACAGACATCTTTATTGCATAATCAATTAAAATCCAACGATAGCCATTACATGGGAACAGAGTGTAGCAAAACCTAACGCGTTTCACATCCGGAGATGCTTACTCATAGCTAATGTGTTCAAGAGCCAAGATACAAATAAGTAGAAAACAGGATAAAAGGCTACCAATGAAAAATTGGCAGAAAAACAATTAAACAATTAATCAATTATCTTTTAAAAAGACACACTTAGAACATCAATTAGACCCAACAATCCAGAAGTGGAAACACATGTGAAAATGCATATGAAAGATAGACATCAAAAGGAAACATCCCAAATTGAAAGGGAAAAGAAAATAGGAAGGGGGTTTATATTTGTCTTAATAGATTATAAAGTAATTTATAAGTTATAACGTTGTTTCCCCTTGATGTTAGTATCCTAATGGGATGACTGGTATAATAGTAACACAACAAGGTGTGTTACAAGGTGGGAAACAGAAAACATGTATAGTGTGTTTTCTCAACAGTACATATGGGATATATGGACAGAAATGTCCTTTCTAAAAGGCTATTGTATATTACGGCTGTGGAACCGTGTTGCCGTGAATATGACAATAACTCCATATATTAACACAAATCAAACCATTCCAGACTGCTGTCACACATTACATGAATCAACCGCAGGGACACTGTTGTCAGAAAAAACATGAATCCACAGTAATGGATAGATGAAAATACTAAAAAATAAGTAACCTATCAGGAAATGTATATGATTGGACAAACTAGATGAACGAATCATTAGTGTAATGAAGTTGTAACTCCAAATTTAGTGTGATGACAGTTTAAAAGGGGGGGGGGGCTAAATCTCTTTATAGTAGATGATTGAAAAAACAGAAAAATGTATATATATTTTGTAGTGTACTCTGAAACCATTACTAATTCACGTATGGGAAAAGGAGATATCATGGAATTAGTTCTCTTTGTGTTAATACCAAAATGGGGTGACTAGTGTACCATGGTAGCAAATGCAGGATATAGTAAGGGACAGAGTGCGGGTGTAATAATATAGAGTATTTTCTCAGCAATGCATATACGATTTACAAACCTAAAACATCTTCACTAAAAAACTGTTACATATTACTACTGTGAAACATTGTTGCTAGAAGTCTGAAAAACAACTCTTTATATCACCATACATAATACCATCTCGGATTACCATTACACATCACATAAGTCACGAAAACACTACTACAGAGAACAACATAAATCCATTGCTCTATTTCCTTCATTAGCTGAAGCCTAGCGAAAGCAGGTTCTGGAAGAGATCGAAGTCTCCTCCTTCCACTTGTTGCAATCAGAAAAAATAATACTATATGTCTCTCTAACTATCAGTGCAAAAAACACTACAGAGTTATAGGGCGTACACACGGTCGGACATTGTTCGGACATTCCGACAACAAAATCCTAGGATTTTTTCCAATGGATGTTGGCTCAAACTTGTTTTGTCTACACACGGTTGCACAAAGTTGTCAGAAAATCCGATCGTTCTAAACGCGGTGACGTAAAACACGTACGTCGGGACTATAAACGGGGCAGTGGCCAATAGCTTTCATCTCTTTATTTATTCTGAGCATGCGTGGCACTTTGTCCGTCGGATTTGTGTACACACGATCGGAATTTCCGACAAGGGATTTTGTTGTCGGAAAATTTTATCTCCTGCTCTCCAACTTTGTGTGTCGGAAAATCCGATGGAAAATGTCCGATGGAGCCCACACACGGTCAGAATCAGACATTTTCCATCGGAAAATCCGACCGTGTGTACGGGGCATTAGACCTATTCAAGAGCTGTCAAGAAGTTAAAAGCTACTGCCGAAAAGAACATAAATCCAATCCTCCATTCCTTCATTAACTGAAGCCTAGCAAAAGCAGGCTCTGGAAGAGATAGGAGTCTCCTTCCACTTGCTGCAGTCAAAAAAAAGAACTATATGTCTTACTTTAACTATCAGTGCAAAAAACACTTCAGGGTTAGACCTGTTCGAGAATTGTCTAGAAATTAAGGCTAGCAAGCTGAAAATTGAAGGGGAACCAAAGAAACCAATATATAGTACTGAGTGTGAATATAACCAAAACATGTATCGCTTGCGGTGTCATATATACATGGCACCCTTATGTTAGTATGAGCATGTACACATATATCACTATCAGTAGCGCACACACACAACAAGGGGAAACAACGTTATAGCTTATAAATTACTTTATAATCTATTAAGACAAATATAAACCCCCTTCCTATTTTCGTTTCCCTTTCAATTTGGGATGTTTCTTTTTGATGTCTATCTTCCATATGTATTTTCACATGTGTTTCCACTTCTGGATTGTCGGGTCTAATTGATGTTCTAAGTGTGTCTTTTTAAAAGATAATGGATTAATTGTTTAATTGTTTTTCTGCCAATTTTTCATTGGTAGCCTTTTATCCTGTTTTCTACTTATTTGTATCTTGGCTCTTGAACACATTAGCTATGAGTAAGCATCTCCGGATGTGAAACGTGTTAGCTTTTGCTACACTCTGTTCCCATGTAATGGCTATCGTTGGATTTTAATCGATTATGCAATAAAGATGTCTGTCTTCAGTGTGCGGCAGTCCAGGATTTTCTTGCTTCTATAGATTGGCAGGTTAGTTAGTGGCGTGCAGGCAGTTTAGTATATGTATATGTGTGTGTGTGTGTGTGTGTGTGTGTGTGTGTGTGTATATATATATATGTGTGTGTGTATATGTATGACACTGACAAGTGTTGATGTCATCTGTTGGAGCACTATTACAGATGTTTTTTGCACTGGTACAGATGTGGTGGGGCACTGTGACAGATGCTTTGTGCGCTGGTACAGATGTGATGGGACACCTGCAGATGTGACAGATATTTATGGGGACAGAGACAGTCGTGCTTGGTGTACTGTGTGTGGGGATCTGTGACAGCTTTGTGTGTAAAATCATCCCTTGCACACAGAGCTGTCACACTGAGTTTACACTGTGAAGGCTGTGATTGGACACAACCGTCACATGATCGGGAGGGCCAATCACAGTGCCCATATCCCGATCCCATCTTGGCTGTGTCCTGTGATCACAGGATCACGCTGCTGCATGGCCTCTCGGCTGTGAATGGGTAACTGTTCTGAGGGACATGTGGATATGTCCACTCAGAACAGTGAAGAGGTAAATAAGTAAGCTGTTTTATTTGCAGCACTGAAAGCAGCATTAATCCCATAAGCAAACATTTATTATATTGCAGCTTATAAATTCTTAGATGTGGTGGCTTCATTCGTTTTCTTTTTAGACTTTCTTTGCTTTATTTTCACCTGGTGATCTGGCCATGAAGACCAACCTGTCCTGCAGATTTAACAGTTACAGGGTTGATACAAATAATTTAACACTGACAGAGGTGCTTACATTGATCAGCTTTTATTTATTTATGTAAATTAGGGTTGTCCTGATACAGATACTAGTATCGGTCCCGATACCGCGTATTTGCAGGAGTACTTGTACTCCTGCAAATGTTCCCGATGCCTAATCCGATACCTGGATAACGGCGGGGAAGTTATAATCACTGATTTCCTTGTGTGGCTTTCAATAAAGCAGCTGAAAGCAGTAGAGGGGAGAGGAGAAGCACACAGGGAGATCGTGATTATAGCTTCCTCCGCCGCCGCACCAATTGTTCCTGAGTGTCCCCTGTATCCTTCTCCGGCTCCCCTCTGTGTTCTTCTGTGCGCTCCTCCAGTCCCCCAGGCCTCCTGCTCTGGTCCCTTTCTGTGTGCGCCTTCGGTCCCCCCTGTTCTCCTCCGCTGCTCCTCCCTGTCCTCCTCTAGTCCACTCCCCCTCTCTGGTTCCTCCTCTAGTCCGCTCCCCCTCCATGCGCTCTCCGGTCCCCCCGTCCTCTTGCTCTGCTGCCCCCCCTGTCAGAGCTGAGGAAAGGGCCAGCTTATTTCTTTTCCAAATGGTAAACTGCATTTATGATGCTTCCATTTATGAATGGAGAGGAGCCACTGTCTCTTCTTCATTCATCTTCAGTGCCGCTGAGGCTGCTGAGAAAGGGACTGGGGGATCTCTATCCTCAGTCTCTTTCCCTGTCTCAACGGGGAGATGTCAGGGGTCTGTTTAGAGCCCTGATATCTCACCAAATCCCTCCTACCCTAAGAATGAGTTTAAAAAAAAAAAAAAAGCTACCGACTGTTCTGCATATTAGTGCCACTGTCACATGACATTAGAAAAAAGTAATCGGTAATCGGTATCAGCGAGAACTTGGAAAAAAAAAAGTATCGGTACTTGTACTCGTCTTTTTACTGTCTTAAAGTGGCATCAGGACAACCCTAATATAAATCCCTTATCCCAAAAGGAGAAAAACAGTTTGGGGGAATATATAAAGCTGAAGACTGTGTGTGTGTGTGTGTGTGTGTGTGTGTGTGTGTGTGTGTGTACACAGGGATGTACCAAATCTCCCTACATACAGTCAGGTCCATAAATATTGGGACATCGACACAATTCTAATCGTTTTGGCTTTATACACCATCACAATGGATTTGAAATGAAACGAACAAGATGTGCTTTAACTGCAGACTTTCAGTTTTAATTTTGAATTTTACATCCAAATCAGGTGAATGGTGTAGGTATTACAACAGTTTGTATATGTGCCTCCCACTTTTTAAGATACCAAAAGTAATGGGACAATTGGCTGCTCAGCTGTTCCTGGCCAGGTGTATGTTATCCCCTCATTATCCCATTTACAAGGAGCAGATAAAAGGCCCAGAGTTCATTTCAAGTGTGCTATTTTCATTTGGAATCTGTTGCTGTCAACTCTCAATAAGAGATCCAAAGAGCTGTCACTATCAGTGAAGCAAGCCATCATTAGGCTGAAAAAACAAAACAAACCCATATGATGTCCCAATATTTATGGACCTGACTGTAAGTTTTACGTGTGTGTGTGTGTGTGTGTGTGTGTGTGTGTGTGTGTATATATATATATATATATATATATATATTATACACACACGTAAAACTTATGTAGGGAGATTTGATACATCCCTGTGTATCATCTGACGCTGTTTACTTCACTGGGTATACGTGAGGGTTTCTCCACTTTAAGCCAAAAGGAAGGTCTAGTAGGAAAGATTTTGCTCAAGGAACCATTCAAAGCAACCTACAGTCTTTTAGCATAACATACAGTATAGCAAAGCTGCTATGCTTTTTAAACATATATGATATATTATAAATACAGCAAGATAGTTTAGTAACAATTTATTTCTGTTTTTCTTGCAGATCTGAAAGTGTTACAGGCATGTGTTCCATTCCTATTTGGTTTTATTGGCAAACAGATGACTGAATGTTCTGCTGCCCTTAACCACCTCAATACAGGGCACTTACACCCCCTTCCTGCCCAAGCCATTTTTCAGTTTTCAGCGCTGTCGCACTTTGAATGACAATTGCGCGGTCATGTTACACTGCACCTTAATTAAATTTTTTGCATTTTTTTCCCCACAAATAGAGCTTTCTTTTGGTGGTATTTGATCACCTCTGCGGTTTTTATTTATTGCGCTATAAACAAAAGAAGAGGGACAATTTTGAAAAAACACAATATTTTTTACTTTTTGCTATAATAAATATCCATTTTTTTTTTTTTTTTAACAAATTTTTTCCTCAGTTTAGGCCGATACGTATTCTTCTACATATTTTTGGTAAAAAAAAATTGCGATAAGCGTATATTGATTGGTTTGCGCAAAAGTTATAGCGTCTACAAAATACGGGATAGATTTATAGCATTTTTATTATTTATTTATTTTTTACTAGTAATGGCGGCGATCTGCAATTTTTATTGTGACTACGATATTGCGGCGGACACATCGGACACTTTTGACACATTTTTGGGACCATTCACATTTATACAGCGATCAATGCTATAAAATTGCATTGATTACTGTGTAAATGTGACTGGCAGGGAAGGGGTTAACACTAGGGGGCGCTCGAGGGGTTAATGTATGACCTAAGGAGGTGATTCTAACTGTGGGGGGAGGGGACTGACTGGGGGAGGTGACCGATCGGTGTCCCTATGTACAAGGGACACGCCATCGGTCTCCTCTCCTCTCTGACAGGACGTGGATCTGTGTTTACATTCACAGATCCACACTCCTGCTCTGTTACCCGGCAATCGCGGGTGCCCGGCGGACATCGCGGCCGCCGGGCACGCGCACCGGGTCCCGAGTGACGCAGCGGGCGCGCGCGTGCGCCGCCGGCGGCGCGCGCGCGCCCCCTAGTGGCTCGGGAGGGCGAGGACGTCATATGACGCCCACTCAGAACAATAGGCTTACCGTCCGGCCGTCATATGACAGTGGGCGGTAGGCTAGTGGTTAATCTGGCAAATGCCTTCATGCAGAAATGGACTCCAAACTATTCTGCTTTGAAGCTCTAAATCTGTTCTTCTCTTAGGATCCAACAGAAGGATAATGTTTAGTGTAACTATCATATGAAAAGCCCTTGTCTATTTAATGTCAGGCTCTTTCTAATTTACTAATTAGGAATTTAAAAGCTGGTAATCGCATATAGATGGAGAGGAAGTAGAACCAAGAGTTGATTAGGTTTCCAAGAGTCCCTTTGTGCCTTTGGATATTCTGCAGTCCTGATTTATATTGTTTTCTTATTGACTCTCCACTTACACTTCTAACTCAGCTGGCAAAAAAAAAAAATGGATAACTGTGTCACTACTGATTGTTTAATCATTTCAAAATAAATAAATCACGAATTAAAGCATTTGTTACCCTAAAAAAGGGGTCTGGTATGGATTTTGGGGGATGCGAACAGGCAAAAAATTTGGCAGATCACGCAAACACTGTTAAAGTCTATGGGACACGAACATGAATAATCAAAAGTGCTAATTTTAAAGGCTTATATGCAAGGTTTTTCCATAAAAACTTGCATATTGGGGACCTGGGTCTTGTCCCAGGGGACATGTATCAATGCAAATTTTGTTTTTAAAAATAGCCGTTTTTTCGGCAGCAGTGATTTTTTTTTTTTAATGCTTAAATATTGTGCCTGGGAGGTGTCTATAGTATGCCTGTAAAGTGGCACATTTTTCCCGTGTTTAGAACAGTACCACAGCAAAATTACATTTCTAAAGGAAAAATCGTCATTTAAAACTGATCACGGCTGTAATGAATTGTTTGGTTTCAGCAATATAGATAAAACTCATTGAAAAAAATAGCATGGGATCCCCCCCAGTCCATTACCAGGCCCTTTGGGTCTGGTATGAATATTAAGGGGAACCCCGAACCAAAATGTAAAAAAAAAAATGCGTGGGGGTCCCCCTAAAATCCATACCAGGCCCTTCGGGTCTGATATGGAAATTGAGGGGAACCCTGCCCCAAATTTAAAAACCCTTATCTGAGCACTCAACCTGGCGGGCCACAGGAAAAGAGGGGGGATGAGAGAGCGACCCCCCCCTCCTGAACCGTACCAGGCCACATGCCCTCAACATGGGGAGGGTGCTTTGGGGTAGCCCCTTAAAGCACCTTGTCCTCATGTTGATGGGGACAAGGGCCTCATCCCCACTTCCCTTGCTCGGTGGTTGTGGGGGTCTGAAGGCAGGGGGCTTATTGGAATCTGGAAGCCCCCTTTAACTAGGGGACCCCCAGATCCCAGCCTTCCCCCCTGTGTGAATTGGTGTTGGGGTAAAAAATAAAAAATAAAAAAATAAAAAATGATCCACGATGTCCATTCATCTTCTTCTTCTATCATGCCGCCTGGCGGACCAAAAAAAAAAAGCGCAACCGATCCACCTCCATGGGAGGCTCCCACCGACTCATGCGCCTTCGATGTGACAGCTCTTATATAACTGAGGGGGGGGCCACCCGGTGACATTGCCGCCTTTGACACCACAGGGGCTTCCCCATGGCATCAGAGGGGGCGGGGCCACCCATTTACGTCACCGGGTGGCCCCGCCCTGAAGGGTCTGGTATGGATTTTGGGGGGACCCCTATGCCATTTTTTTTTAAATTTGGCGCAGGGTTCCCCTCAATTCCTATATCAGACCCGAAGGGCCTGGTATGGATTTTAGGGGGACCCCCATGCAATTTTTTTTTTTTTTTTAATTTTGGTTCGGGGTTCCCCTAATATTCATACCAGACCCAAAGGGGCTGGTAATGGACTGGGGGGGGGGGGATCCCATGCTCTTTTTTCAATGAGTTTTATCTATATTGCCGAGACCCTACAATTCATTACAACCACAATTCGTTTTAAATGACAATTTCTCCTTTAGAAATGTCATTTTGCTGTTCCAAACACAGGAAAAATGTACCACTTTACAGGCATTCTATAGACACACCCCACGCACAATATTTAAAGGAATATTTCATTTTTATTGTTTCACTTTAAGCAATAAAAAAAAAAAATCACTGCTCCCGAAAAAACGTTTTTTTTTAAAAAAAAATTTGCATTGATACATCTCTCCTGGGGCAGGACCCAGGTCCCCAAACACTTTTTTATGACAATAACTTGCATATAAGCCTTTAACACTGCATATTTTGTCGGTGAACAGGTGAACACCCGATGTTCGAGTCGAACTTACGTTTGACTTGAACATCGGGCTCATCCCTAATCAAGATGTTTTTGGTAAATGTGAGATGAGCCTTTGTGTTCTTTTTGGTCAGCAGTGGCTTTTGCCTTGAAACTCTCCAATGGATGTCGTTTTATGCCCAGTCTCTTTCTTATTGTTGAATCATGAACACTGTTCTTACCTGAGGCAAGTGAGGCCTGCAGTTCTTTAGATGTTGTTCTGGGTTCTTTTATGACCTCCTGGATGAGTCGTCGCTATGCTCTTGGAGTAATTTTTGTAGGCTGGCCACTCCTAGGAAGGTTCATCACTGTTCCAAGTTATCTCCATTTGTGGATAATGGCTCTCCCCGTGGTTCACTGGAGTTCCAAAGCCTTAGAAATGGCTTTGAAACCCTTCCTAGACTAATATATGTTTGTTTCTAATCTGTTCTTGGATTTTTTTTAGATTATGGCATGATGTGTGGCTTTTTGTGATCTGTTAGCGTGCTTCACTTTGTCAGACAGCTTCTATTTATGTGATTTCTTGATTCAACAGTTCTGGCAGTAATAAGGCCTGGGTGTGGCAAGTGAAATTTAACTCGGCTTTCCAAAAAATTTTTATTAATCACAGTTCATTCATGATTCAGCATGGGAGGGGGCAATTACTAGGCATTTAGGACCAGGCAGATTTGAACAGCTTTTTTTCCCATAATAAATTAAATAATATAATAATAATAATTTAAAAACTGCATCTTGGATTTACTTGGGTTATAATATTGGGTGTAATATTAAAATTTGTTTGATGATCTGACTCATTTAAATGTGAGAAATATGCAAAAAAAAGAGAGAAAAAAAATCAGGAAGGGGGCAAATACTTTTTCACACTTTTTTGAAGTTGTGAGAAGCAACGTAACGCGTAGGGATTGGCCGGATAGAGCCGTGACCGGAAGTGATGTGAGAAGGCGAGGAACAACGCCTAATTTGTTCCCTGTATCATTTTTACCTGTTTTGTGTAAGAGTCTATGCCTTTTCTTAAATAAACATACCCTTTTATCTGACATATTACACTATTGGAGATTCCTCTTTCCTCCCCTCTCTTCCCCCTATATTGAGGCACTGCCTCCACTAGGTGACTGGATAGTGAACCGCTGCTGTTTAGGAAGAAAGACGGATGTAATATACCAGCCAGAGGAATCACATCCCCCATCTAGGAAAGTTGAGAGATCCCTCTAATGGCGAATATATGCTATAACCAGCACTGAGTGAACTGCTGCAACCTAAGAGAAAAAAAGACAGATACATAAACCAACCAGAGAAACCACATATCTTATCCAGGAAGAACGGGAGATCCCTCTAGTGGTGACTGCATGCTATAACTAGCACTGAGGTAAGAGTACTGGGAGACCAGACTACTAAAAAAGCTGCATTAGAACCACGAGGGCAAAATAATTAACTTTTTACATCACTGAATCCCACATTTTTCACCCATTGCAAGAACTTTGGACTTCTTTTATTAATAATAATATTATTTATCCATTTTTTTACCTAGTTTTATATACATTAAGCTTTTTGTGCAACTTCGGTAGTGCATAGAAGGTGGGCTGGCGTGGGTGCCGAGTACGTATGAAATCCCACATATCCCTATCTATTACCCCCTCATTAAGGGATTCATCCACTAAGGAGAAAAATTCTTCGTTAAATTTATCCACTGTAGCTGGGGAAATTTTTTTGTAGCATTTAGTGTTATTAAGTATATTGAAACACATTTTTTCATATTTAACATTGTCCATGAGGACAATGTTCCTCCCCTTATCCGATGCCTTGATCATGATGTCTGTGTTGTTCTTTAGGGTATTCAGGGCCTGTTTGATGTTCCAAATTCAAATTGCTTTTGGTGGTATGTTTTTCCATTTTTTTTTTAATATCTCTAGTGATTTGTCCTACAAATAAAGTTATTGCTGGATTTTGGTTGAGTGGCGGGAATTTGTGCCATTTCCTCTTAAATTTTTGGGTTATTTTTTTTGTCTTCACTGGGTTCCTCTTGTTCTTCCTCACTGCCTGCACCTCTAAATCACCTTCCCAAAACTCCTTGACAAAGTCGCTTTCTTGCAATAATAGATTAAGGTCTCTAAGAGCTCTGAAATCAGCTGCTCTTAAGTTTGGTGCCACTTCAGATGTGGCCATAGTTTTTTTTTTTTTGGTATATAGACTTTTAAGTAGAAGCTTCCTAGCAAATAAATTAATGTCCTTGATGGTCTCGAAGCTATCTAAGCTGCGGTTAGGACAAAAGGAGAGACCCAAGGACAGTACTTCCTGTTCTGCAGTTGTTAGTTTATGAGATGAAAGGTTGATGACATTTAACCTTCCTTCGGGGTGGGATTATTGACAGTTGTGTCTGGGGGGGCAGTATCAGGGTTGGAGAAGGTGCACTGCCCCTGTCTAAAAAATTGTCTAATTGAGTCTGCTGAGTTTTTGGGTATGCGCCCTGTTCTTTATAGCTTTTCCCAAGGTTCAGGGAAGAGGAACCTTTGGGGTTTCCTGAGGGTGCCCCTCTAGCCCTTCCAGCTCCACCTCCTCTTCCACCTCGTAAAGTTTCCGTTGGTTGTGGGTCCGTGATACGTTTTTTGTTTATTTGCTGAATATCCCCATCCATTTCCAAATGTTTGGGAAAAGGTCCCTTTCTCTTACCTCGGAATCTACCTGCCTGAGAGGAGGCCGAAGGGGAGGAGTTGTTGAAGGGTGTGTACGAAAAATAATCATTGGTTTGATTGATATTATCCTGCTGTGTGGATCTTGCATTTTTCCTCCTTGTTTTTTGATCCAGGTTCCACTTATAGGCCCTACCCTCTCCGAAGGCGTTCTTGTCCCTCCAGTATTTTTTCTCCTTTTTGATCAAAATATTCTTGCTGAAGATCTCTAGATGCTCCTTGAGTTTCTTTACAGATAGAGACCGTCCTAAAGGGTATAGGCACTCTACATATGGAATAATTCAAAATCCCCAATGGTGCTGTTTTCATATTTATATTTATTTCATTTTATCCCATTTTTGTATTTAGTGCAATTCCCTAAATTAATACAGCTATTCCCATTGCCCTTTTACCATTTTTCTTTTTTGTGTGCACCATGCCTTATGAAGCCACGGAGCATGAATTTAAATTATTATTTTTTACCTTGATTCAAAAGGTTGCTTGCTGAATAAACAAGCTATTTGTTCCCTTGTTTCCCCTGAGAGATGAGAGGCTCCTCCCTACAGGAAACACAATCAATCAATCAGGGGGGCAGCAGAAACTGGAAGAGCCCCCCTGAGAGCTGAAGGCCCCTGGGTACAGTGGTGTCCCCAGAACTTCAGGGGCCTTTTTCCTGTCTCCCCCCCCTTACCTGTCCGGGCGTCCGTTCAGACAGGGGTGCTGGCTGTCAGTTCTTTCCAGGGCCCCCGACTCCTGGGCCTCTGGAAGCTCGCGTGGGCTGCTGGGGAGGGCGCCGCCTGAACGACCCGCGTTCTTACCCAGGAGGGAAGGCTGAGAGTCAGCAGGAGCAGGCGCCCACATCCTCCTTTCGAGGAGGCACCAGTTCACTACGGTGGATGTCTGCCTAAACCACCTCAGAATGGAATGAGGAACGTACGGCATTGCCCCCCCAGGTGTATATACTGACAGCAGGACACAGCCTAACCTTGCAGCTCCCTACAGGGACAGCAGTTGGGGGGGCACTTTGGCGGCTATCCTCCTTGCGTGTGGACCATAAGGATGGAAAAGCAAGCCCGGTGGCTGTGGAAAAAGGGGAAGACTACAACGGTGAGTACTTTCCTTTACCTTGGGAATTTAGCTGCAAAATCCCCAATCCCAGCCAGATGGTTTCTGGGCATTTGAGATAATCTCCCCTGGGGTCTAGATTCAAATAGCCCAGAAGCTTCTGCTAAAAACACCAGCTACAGCTCCCTCTTACATCAGAGATGCTGTATGGTGGACAAGTGGTGCAGAGGAGCGAGTGTGCCTAAACCACCTCAGATGGGAAAGAGGTAGGTAAGGCATTTCTTCCCCTTCCCCCTGTATTTACTAAGTGGTGCAGTGCAGGACCTGGGGTCTGCATAACAAAATAGCCCAGAAGCTACTGCTAAAACCACCAGCCACAGCTCCCTCTTACAGCAGAGACACTGTGGTTATCACAACAGTAGGTTTCCAGACTCTCCCTACATGTCCGGTTGTGGGACATTAGTAGGGATGAATAGAGCGAAGGGGGGGAGGACCTGGTAGATACAAAGAGTTCCTTACAGGCCAGGTATACCACTGAACAACTTATGGATTGTGCAATGGTTGAAGGTTTCAGGAGTAAGCTCTCCTGGTCAGCAGGTGCACTAGGTTATATGGCCCTATTAGCCCAGCTGCTAGGAATCTGAAGTCATAAGCTCCAACCTCCCACTCCACCTTTTACATTGTGGTTATATTAAAGTGCAGGAGGTAAGAAAAACCTTTTTGTTGGTTTGGGCTACAGTCAACTCAGTGACAGATCTAAAGGCGATTTACCATAAATCGCTTCCTATATCCTTTAATTAAGGATTATCTGTGCAAACATATGCAAGAGCTAGATAGATACATGATTGCTTGTTTAAGGCCTGCAGGTGGCTTTTTTCCTCCAGGCTAAATTGGTGATCACCTTTTCTAGAGGCTGTCCTAAATTGGTCTCTAGGGCTGGGCTCATTGAGACTTTAGTTTCTGATCAGCCCCACCTGTGTGTGAGCTGGCCAGCGTTTGCTCAGTCTATGGAGGTAAGGTAGGACAACAGCTACTATAGTAAGGTGTCTAACCATTTTAGGATTTGTTCCTTCACTGGGGGTGAAGTGTTAGTATCTACAGCCCAGGCTATGCCTAGGGATCAAATTGCTCTGTTTGGTTATTTCATAAAGGGATACACCATGAATCCTCCTTGGTTGCACACCAGTAGACCTCAGTAGTGAAGGTTTGTCCTTGCTGGGATGTTTTGTGGCACAGCAGAAATACACATTGAGATTTGTGACATCTCTGCTCATAAGGGGTGTATTGCTGTACATCAGAAATGCACTGCACTGAAGCTTGGTTGTTGTCTGTTATATCCTAAAGGTACTGCCCTTTTTGGCTACAGATCAGAAAAATACAACAGGGAAGGTGGTCTGTACTTTCTGGTCTTGTGACGCATGGCGGAAATGCACATCATTGAGTCTTATGACATCTCTGCTCATATTTGTTATATTGCTGCACATCAGACATACTCAAAATTGAGTTCTGTCTGGGGTTTTTTTGTGTCCTGTATTACTGCCTTATTGGTTGCTTATTAGAAAGGCAGTAGTGAAGATTGATGGTCCTGAATTGTTGGGAAATACAAATTGAACCTGTGCCAGGGGTAGTACTGGTACTGCCTTTGGTAATCGGTGCAGCCCCGCAAAGTGGCGTCAGGCTGACAGTACTATTAACGGCAAAGGTTGCCGATTTTAGGCATGCGATTTGACATGTTGAGTCGCATGCCAAATCCCTTCAATATGGATGTGCTATCTCTATTCAGATTGTTATATTGTTGCACATCAGATATATACAAGATTGAAGGTTGTCTGTCCTTTTATGTCTTACATTTACTGCCTTATTGGCTGCATATCAGAAGGGACACAGCAGTGGGGTTGCTTGTCCTTTTCTGATTTGTTTTTGCTGCCTTAGCAGGGAGACACATTGAGGATGGTGGCGTCTCTGCTCAGTATTGGTATGTTACTACACATCAGACATACACAAAGATTGAAGATTGTTTGTGTCCTGTATGTTCTATATTTACTGCCTTATCGGCTGCATATCAGAAAGGCACAGCAGTGAGGGGTGTCTTTACTGTTTCTCATTGTTCTACCTTGCTGCTTCTTAGGGATACACAGCAGGGGGTTGTTGGCTGCACGCCTCCAGGGAGATACAGCATTGGGGACCCCTCGCTTGTTCAACCTGAAAATTGCAAGTTACCTGCGACCTGTGTAATATTGAGGTCTGTGGATCCAGAAAGCAGGGTCTGCTTGGTGGCGCTGCGACCTGGAGTTGCACAGACACAAATGGTTCCCATTGGAAGCCATAGTGTATGACTTTTCTCTTGCTTTTTTGCGGTTGCAGGTTGGGTCGCACAGGTGTGGGAGCCCTAAGTTTCCCTTCTGGTTGAGGTTTTGCTACACACAAGAATAGACATCATGGAGTTTATTGCCTTACTTTGCAATACACCAGAAAGATTGCAGCTAGGAAGGCTGTCTGTTTTTATGTGGCTGCACAGCAGAAATACTCAACATTGAAGCTTGTTGGTGCTTTCTGTTTCAGATTCCCTTACCTTACTGCACTTTGGAAAAACACAATGCTGCAGGTTGCTTGGGTCCTTTCCGTGTTGGTTCTATGTGACTGCACTACAGAACTGCATAACAGAAAAGATATTGTCTTGTTATGTTGGTTTAGCTAGCCAGTGCCATATTGATCTTATAACTGTATTTGGTGGTTCATCAGAAATACGCAACATAGAAGTTTGGGTCTTTCTGTCTTATATTTATGGCCCTGTTTTGCTGTACATCAGTAAAACTCCACCGTAAACAGGACTCCCGTCCTTTATGTATATATATCAGTTATGACCTAGCTAGCTGCACTTCAGAAACACGCAGCATTTAGGGTCGGTTCACAGTGAGGCAGCGCGACTGCCTCAGGCGACCCAGGACACGACTCAGCGGCGACTTGCGAAACGACTTCTGTATAGAAGTCAATGCAAGTCGCCCCCAAAGTCGTACAGGAACCTTTTTCTAAGTCGGAGCGACTTGCATCACGCCGATTTAGAACGGCTCCATTGCACAGAACAGGACGCTACTTGTCAGGTGACTAGGTCGCCTGACAAGTCGTCCCAGTGTGAACCAAGGCTGAGGGTTTGCGTGTGTCTTAATGTTTTTACAGATTGGCTGCACATCAGAAAACCAAACTGTGAGGACTGTTTGTCTACATTGAAGTTTAGATTTGGGTCTCTCCCATATTTGATATGTTGGTTTAGCTAGCCACACTCAGATACACATTATTGTCTATTCTTGTGTCCTTTCTGTCTAAATCTATTGTGCTGGGTCCACAATCTATGATCTTTTTTAATTTGTGATATTAATAATGCACGTATCACCTTTTGTATTTCAGCCCTCTTTTCCGTGGAGGGGCCTGGAGTTCTGGCTGCAGACGTCACATGTCAGAAAGCCTCAGCCCCTTACATTCAGGGATGCTGGAACCATTTCCTAGGGTTGAAGCCCAGTAGGGTTATAGGACACTGGAGGAAGGCGATAAAGAATCACCCTGCTTAGTAAGAACTTGGGAAGTTCTGTTCAGAGGAGTATTATGACCTGAAGATGAAGTATAAAGATGTCCACCCGACCGAATAGGTTACGGCTCGGTGCATGGCCTTCATCTCACCCTTCTAGCAGAACTAGATGTAGCAGTATAAGTGTTATACTCCTGCTATGAACTTTATTCTCCTGAAGTAGGCACTCAGGCGTAAGTAAAGCCACAGAGTGGGCTTGCCTTAAACCCAGGGATCAAGCCTCGGTTAATCTATTACCCTTAGGTAGGCTTCCCTTTAGTCTTTGCTGATGTAAAGATAAAAATGAACAAAAAAGGTTGTCTGTTAGGGGCCCACCTTTTTTTGCAGTTTTAATTCCCTGAACAGGGTAGTGTTAAGACAGGCCCTCTTAGTGATCAATTAGTGTCCTTGTCTTACAACACAGGTCTCTGATTAATCTTTAAGGGTTCTAAGTAGCACCTACAGGCACAATAGGCCATGGTTGTTAGATGTGTGAGACAGGCAACATTGATAACCTACAAGTTTAACATGTTTTCTGATTCCATCTTTAAGAGCCCACTCCACCTAGGTCCTGCATCCGAAGCAGAGAAGGCAGGGACATCGGTGGAGTAGACCTGCAGACCAGCCACATGATACAGCTATAATACACATTGCATATGCATATGGAGTGGAGGTAAAACTCACTGCAGAACCAAGGTTCGCCAAGAGGGTCTTGCAGTGGTCCCACCCTAAGGTAGGCCTGAGGTACTTGATTATCCTCTCAGGTGTGCCGTCCTGGAAGATGACTAGAGAAAATTGACAGTTACTTACCGATAACTGTTTTTCTAGGATATCTTCCAGGACGGCAGGCCTACTTCCCGCCCGTTGGAGGAGGGAAAATGGTCGAACACTAGAAGGCGAGTACCTATGAGGAATGATTTCCCTTGTGAACCAGGTTCAGGAGTTACTTCTCTACAAACTGAGGATCAAGGGGAAGGGTGGGGACTTAAAACAGCTGTCGATTGATTGTGTTTCCTGTAGGGAGGAGCCTCTCATCTCTCAGGTGTGCCGTCCTGGAAGATATCCAAGAAAAACAGTTATCGGTAAGTAACTGTCAATTTTTTAATCTTCTATTAGGTTAAACGGCGTCCCCGCAGTGTCAGAGTCACATGACTCTGACACTGCATGTACCGTCAATAGACAATGGGAACGTGCTGTGTTGCCAGGGTTCCGCGACGCCTACCTCCCTTGTCTCGGCAAGCTACGCCCACACCCCATAGGACATGGGGAAGGGAGGCGTTGAGCCCCGATCAAGGGGTGGAACGACGCTTTGCGTCTTCCACAATGGCAACAATAGTCAGTGGAGCGTCGCCATGGAGGTGTGATGCCCCAAGCTTCTGACATACCGACATCCTTGACGTAGGGGGCGGAAAACCACCTTGGCAGCACCGCGCCCTCAAAAACAGCACCAATTGGCAGCGAAGCGTTGCCACAGGGATGCGATGCTCTGAGTTCTTAGCCACGCCCACATCCCTTTATTAGGACGCCAGGGACGGCTCATGGCAGCATTTCCCATCCGGCTTTCAGCGGAGAGGTACTCTACAACTTAGGCTCAGCGGTATAGGCTCCTGTGTACTCTTCTAAGACTCATACTCGACCACATCACCAGAAGGTAACTTCATACAAGCCTTAATCATTTAACCTCAGAGAATATTGATCTCTGGAAAAACTTTGTTTTCACAATTATTAAAAAATCCTCTTCGCCCTTGTCTTTAATAACAATTCTACTGGCTGCCTATTATTGGTTCCTTCAAAATATACCCCGCTGTCCTGTAGAGAATATCAGACAGTAGGGGCAACAAATAGCGGAGACCTCCCCTGTAGCATTGGGAATGCATTTTTTCTTGCAACTATACGGAAAATGTAAGTTGTTCAATCCATGCGATCAATGAAATACATGCAATATATATATATTGTCAGTAACATTGTTATTTTTTGAAACTTCAGAACGTGATGCAATCTTTCCCTGAGGAAGACTCTTTTTGATGTTATAAAGTTGAAACGCGTTGGAATATCGCTACTTGACGCCATCGCATCATTATAGGTGGTGATTGTATCTTGTAGCAGGATGTATCACGATGTAGGAGCTTTGGCTCCTGGTTTATTTCATGTCATCTGACGGTTCTTTTAATCGCACAATTATCAAAAGTATTTTTTTATGTTATTTTTTCTATGTATTAATAAATTATCTTTTTATTTAAATACAATTTTTCTTTCTACTACATTGCCTTAAAAATCCCACATTGAGGTGTATATATGTTTCTAAATCTTCAAAAGGGATGATGGCAATGACACATCCAACCCCCTGAGTCTATATATATATATTATATTATATTATATTATTTTTTTTTTTTTTTATGGGAACATGTGTATTGGAAGGTGGGCCTATTTACTGTTTTTGGTATCTCAAACACACCGTGTTTGATCTGTTGTCTGCATAGTAACTGAATTACCCTATTGTTCGTATAGAGGGCCATTTCAGACATTGCGGCTCTTAAGTCCTTCAAATGCTAATTTATGTTATATCACAGAGGGCTGACGGTTGGAAATCAAGAGATAATTAAACAGGTACTCAGTTTCTCAGACTTAAAGGCACCGGAAGTTTTAGTCCTGGGCATGGTAGGCAAAGAGGTTTGAGGTGCAGCCAATCAGAATTTGAGGCAACTATGAACCAATGAACATTTGGGAGGCTTCAGAGGTAGCCAATGCTTATGTGAGCAATTCTAGAACAATGACAAGGTCCCAGGGGGGTGAGAACCTGGATTGGTGAGAATAGGGGCATAAGGGGGGTATAAAAGACAGTACAGAGATCTACACAGGCTCAATTCCTCTCGGTGTGCCCCTCCCCCCTGCAAGCAAGGTAACATGAGGGCAGTCTAGGTAATGTAATAATAATAAGTCTCTTTTCTGTAACTTTTTCTACCGTAGGATTTTGCCTTAATATATTATTAATCTCTTGCTGGCATGTGTATGACCATCATAGCAATATTTTGTAACATTGGTAACATCTATGTTTTAAGGTTGTATCCTCCACGTTATATTTGGTAATCTCTAATGTTTCTTTTCTGTATAAATAAATGTAATGGTTTATTTTTTCGCACAAGTTTCATTTGTTTTTAATTCTTACATAGACAAAGGTTTAATCACTCTATATAAGTGAGGTAGGTATAAAAATCTCCATGTCACCTTCATCCCACCCAGATTGCAGCAAGGAAATAACATTATTAGGTTTATCAAACTTGGTTGCCCCTGCTCCATTATTGCAAGCAGGCCAATCTGTACTGAGCAAGGATAAAGGAAAGAGTATGTGGTCTCCAGGAGTTTTAGGCTGAACTTTAGCACAGCAGGAGAGTAGCCGGTAACAAAATCCAGAGGCAGGTGGTGGTCAGGACAGGTTGCAGACTATCGACTATAATCCAGGAACAGAAAGCGATCAGAGCAGGTAGCAGACAATTAAAGTAATCCAGAGAAAGGAAGGGGTGAGGTTAGGCAGCAAATGATAATTGTGATTCAGGGACAGTCATAGGTCAGGGCAGGCAGCAGAGGATGAGTATAAAATCAGGGACAGGCAGAGGTCAGGGTAGGCTAACTAGGGTCAGAATCAGGGTCACAGTTTACGATGCTCAGTTATGAATGGACAGAGTCAGTAATCACTGACTGTTCATTCAGAAAAGGAAGGAGCCAGTAAATTACATATTTACCGGCTCCTTCCTCCGATTTCCATCCTAACAGATCTGGGACACAGAGGGGGACTGGAGGAGGACACAGGGGACAGTCGGTGTGATTGGTGCAGCGTTGGGGGCAGTTACAAGCGTCAATCACCCTGTATAGCTTTCAGTAAAGCAGCTAAATGCTGTGGGAGGGAGAGGAGGAGGAGGAGCGGGTGTCAGCTGCTTTAGTGAAAGCTATATAGGGAGATCGGTGCTTGTAACTACCCCCACCGCTGCACCGATCGCCTGTGAGGCTGACCAGGTATCGGTTTAAGCATCGGAGCATTTGCACGAGTAGACGTACTTGTGAAAATGCTCCGTATCAACACCAATACCGATACGAGTATTGGTATCGGTGCAACCCTAATAGACCACTTATGTATCTATACATTGTGATAGTGGGAGGCCCTGTCACTGTGAGAATATGTGAAAATGTAACACAGTATTTACATTTAGGGTAAATGTGATGTTCCAGACTAGTTTTTTTTTTAGCAGAGAAAGCTGTGAATTTGGCTTTCTCCAGATTCTTTAGATCTGGATCAGAACATTCAACCCTGTGTCAGGGTTTTGCTAGATGCCTGCAACCTGGATAAGTACACAGGGTTGGTATATACTCAGGTCTGAGGATAGCTCAGAACTACCAGTTTGGAATCTGCTTCCAGTGTGGGAGATGAAAGATCTTACCCATGGGTCAGGTGGCCCCAGCTAGAAGCCAACAGACAGAGGGTCTCACCAAGGGTTCAGAGGTTCCCAGCCAGAAACCAAGAGACAGCAGGTCTCATTCCAGGAATCAGCTTGGCTCCTATCGGGATGCCAGGAGAACCCCAATCCATAGGCCAGAGTTGGGCCATGCAGCAGAGCACTGCGACTAAAGGCTAAAGCCAAGTACCAAGGAAAGCTGGACAACACAGTCAGAGACTGGTAAGAGATGGAGCGTGGTACTGCAGTTGAAGCTGAGTGAGCTTATGAGCCAGGTGGTTCTGCATTTTCCAGTGTTTGTTTTGCTAAAGCTGGAGAAGATTCCCTACGTGGGAAGACTGTTTTCTGCCATTTTAAAAAAAGTGGGCTACCACGCCCTTAAATATAGTTCCTGTCTGCCATTGATTCACTGTATAAATGCATCTACCATGAGAGCTAACTACCCCATGTCACAACGTGATGATCATATTCCCCTCTTAACCACCTCATCTCATAAGAGAATAAATTCAGCCTGTAGACTTTAAAGTGATTGTAAAGTCTATTTTTTTTTTTTTTTTTTTATAAAAATAACAAGCATGTTATATTTACCTGCTCTGTTGCAGTGGATTTGCACAGAGCAGCACAGACCCTCCTTTTCACGGGGCCCTCTTGTGTTCCTGGCACCTCCCTCCTGTTAAATGCCCCCACAGCAAGGAGCTTGCTATGGGGGCACCTGAGCTGAGTCACAGCTCCCTGCGTCCCTTAAGACACGGAGCTGTGGTCAGGCCCCGTCCCATCTATCTCCTGACTGGCTGACTGACTGATTGACAGCAGCAGGAGCCAATGGCGCCACTGCTGCGTCTCCTCCAATCAGGAGGGAGAGTCTGGTAACCGAGACACTCGTGGATATTGCTGGAGAGAGATAGGGCTCAGGTAGGTAGTAGGCATGCTGGGTGGCTGCTGCACACAGGAGGCTTTTTATCTTAACCACTTCCAGACCGACCACCATCATTATACGTCGGTACTTTGAAGAGGATGATCATTGTTATGGCATCAGCTAGCTGCCATAACCCCGGTATCCTCTTCTTCAGCGGGCGGTCCGCTTCAAGATAAGTGGTCTCTGCAGCAGATTCACTGCAAAATCACTTTTATCGGGAGAGGAGCCCCCATCCCGCTACGCTCCAGTGCCCTCCGACGCTTACCGGAGCCTTCGGTAACGGCAGAGGCGATCGGATCCTCTCCCTAGCCTGACATGGAGACGAGTGAGGGGAAGATCAGGGCAGAAGTGACTTTTTATTTTTTAAAGAACAGTGTAAAAATAAAAAATAAAAAGTAAAATAAATAAATTTTTTTTTTTTTTTTAAAACGTGCCCTATCCCGCCGAGCTCGCGCACAGACGTGCCCGCATACGTGAGTAGCGCCCGCATATGAAAAGGTGTTCAAACCACACATGTGAGGTATCGCCGTGAATGGTAGAGCGAGAGCAATAATTCTAGACCTCCTCTGTAACTCCAAACATGCAACCTGTAGAATTTTTTAAACCACACAGATTTTTAAGGGTAAAAGTTTGCCATTCCATGAGCGGGCGCAATTTTGAAGTGTGACATGTTGGGTATCAATTTACTCGGCGTAACATTATCTTTCACAATATAAAAAAAAATGGGCTAACTTTACTGTTGTCTTATTTTTTAATTTAAAAAAAAAGAGTATTTTTTCCAAAAAAAGTGCGCTTGTAAGACTGCTGCGCAAATACGGTGTGACAGAAATGACCGCCATTTTATTCTCTAGAGTGTTAGAAAAAAAAATTATATATATATATATATATATATATATATATATATATATATATATATATGGGTTTTAAGTAATTTTCTAGCAAAAAAAAAAAGTTTTTAACTTGTAAACAACAAATCTCAAAAAGAGGCTCGGTCCTTAAGTGGTTAATGACTTTACAACTCCTTTAACTTACACATTATCCATGTGCAGAGAACTGTGTCAAATGGTTTAGCAAAATCCAAGAATACTACTGTATATCCCAGCCAAGTTGGTAAGCCAAGTTTGTGCTTACCTTCTCATAAAAATAAATCATATTTGTTTGATAACTTTGGACTTTTGTGAATCCATGCTGACTACTACTTAAAATTTAATTTTCTAACAAAATCTTATCTATGTGGTCTTTTATTAAACTCTCAACTCCTAACAGGTCTGTAGTTACTTAGTAAAGACTTTAATCCCTTTTTAAATATTAGGTACCACATTGACCTTGTGCCAATCCAGTGGTACTACGCCAGTCATTAAAGAGTCTCTAAAAATTAGAAACAATGGCTTAGAAATAACAGAGCTCAACTCTTTGGAGGTTGTAGACCATGGGATGCAGCTAAGCAGTAAACTGAGGTGTAGGCAACAACAGAGCAAACAGAACTGTCAACAGCACCACAAAAATTGGATAAGGACTCGATGACAGATAGAGCTGATGCAGCTGAATCTCACATCATCTGAGACTTGAACACCCACCTGGTAAAATCCAGAGAACTTGTGAACAGAGGACAAAGCGGGGGCCTTGCAAATCTGGGATACAGACACTAATAGATCTGATTGGAATGAGCTCTGATAGGGAAAGGAAGAACACTGTCCCTAATGCCCAGTACACACGATTGGAAATTCCGCCAGCAAAAGATTGAGAGCAGGTTCTCTATTTTTCCGATGGAAAAAGTTCCTATCGGAAATTCTGTAGCAAGTCCGAAGCATGCTCAGAAACAATTTGATGCATGCTCGGAAGCATTGAACTTCATATTCTCAGCTCGTCGTAGTGTTCTACGTCACCGCATTCTTGACGGTCGAAAATTCAGAGAACTTGTGTGACCGTGTGTATGCAAGGCTTGAGCGGAATTCCGTCGAAAAACCATCCAAGCCTTTTCTGACGAAAATTCCGATCGTGTGTACGCGACATTACGGTGTAAGCCCTAGAAATAAGTTGTCTGGTCCACCTGGCAATGGTGTGGCAGGAGGAAAGAAACTGAATAAGCACTCAGTTTTGGAACATAAGCTGTAGTTGCTAAGTATACTCTGACAGCCCTTGGGTTTAAACTGTTCATAATTGTGTGGTGTTGGGACCCTTACTTTTTAACTTATTTTTATAAATTATACAAAGTTTGGGATTAAGAGTACCATTGCAGTGTGTGCAGATGACATCAAGTTATGTAGTGGAATAATATAATCATAGGATGTCTCCAACTTACAAGCCAACCTGAGTGCACTAATTGAGCAACATTGTGGCAAATGAGATTTAATGTTGATAAATGAAAGTTATGGACTTTGGGGCTAAAAACATGCTTGCATCATACACTATAGGCGGAGAACACCTGGTGATGGTTGAGGAAGATGTTTTTTTTGGTAGATCATAAACTGAATAATAGCAGGCAATGCAGTTTCTAAAGCTAATAAAATACTTTCTTAAAAGAGGTATGAGAGGGGTATAGAGAGAGGTAGAGATCAAAAATTCAAATAATAGCTAATAATAACTATTAAATTATAGGTATTGGAATTTCCTTTCAAATATGGCTGTTAGTCAACGTAACAAATACAAAATTTATCCGAAGTTACAAATTATCCTAAATAACGAATGCCGCATGGAAACAAATGAAACGGTGGCCCGGTCTTCTCCGTCGTCTTGTTCCCTCTTCTCTTCTTCCAATGTTGACACGACGCTCTCTCCTGCTGTAATGCCGTATGCGAGGTGCGTGACGACATATAGGCATGGGGCGTGGTCACCGGGTGATGTCACCCGGTGACTCCGCCCCTTATGACGTCACAGCCCCAGGGCATGATGGGACTGTGGTGTCATAAGGGGGCGGGGTCACCGGGTGATATCACTTGTGACCACACCCCATGCCTATATAAGTCGTCGTGCACCTCGCACACGGCATTACAGCGGGAGAGCGCGTCGTGTAACAAGACGACGGAGAAGACCGGGCCACAGCTAGCAAAAGAGCGGCAAAAGAGCAGAAGATAGCAGAGGAGCCCGGCAGAAGAACCGGAGAGCTGAAGAAGAGGCCGGAGAGAGCGGAGAAGTCAGAAGACCCCCGGAGCTGCCTAATAAATTACTTTAAAAACCTGTCTAGCGTGTTTTTTTGACACTTTTTTTCCCCAGGTCAATGGGTAGGGGTACGATGTACCCCATACTCCTTCACATAGGATCTGGGGGCCCCCTTAAAGGGGGCTCCCAGATTCCGATAAGCCCTCCGCCCCCAGACCTTGACAACCAACGGCCAGTGTTGTCGGGAAAAGGCCCTTGTCCTTGTCCTCAGCACCCCCCGGCTTAGGAGGGGGGCGCTTGCTCATCCCCACCCCCTTTCCTGACCGACCGGGCTGCGTGCTCGGATAAGGGTCTGGTATGGATTTTTGGGGGGACCCCCACGCCGTTTTTTTGGCGTAGTGGGTTCCCCTTAAAATCCATACCAGACCTAAGGGCCTGGTATGCTCCTGGAGGGGAACCCATGCCGTTTTTTTATTTAAAATTTGGCATGGAGTTCCCCCTCATGATTCATACCAAACACCTTTCGGCAATGCTTGTCTCTCATCGCGAAAGGAAAAAACACATTTTTACTTTCCCAATAAGCGAGCCAGCTCGGTGCTGGCTCGCTTATTGGGAGATCGAGTTTCATCCATTTGCTTCTTTCAATTGACCTCCTTTAAAAGCATTATGGGCTTCTCTTGAGGTGAATAGGGATAGGTTTCAATATAATTTTCAGCTATTTTTTTTCCTGTATCAACTGCCAACAGGAATATGCAGAGAAACTCGTGAAATAAAACTGGACTAAACCCATCAAACTGTTTTAGGAAACAGTTCTATTCACGGCATGTCCTGAATGATAACTGTCACAGTTCTCAACCAAACTGTCAAACCATCAAATGGCTGGGGTCATAACTGACTACACATGCAGCACCATGGCAACTGCAGATAAACAGTGGCTAAGAGGGTAGGTCCTTGGCTAGGTCCTCATCACCATGGGGTTGAGGACAAGGGCCTCTTCCCGACAACCCTGGCCGTTGGTTGTCAGGGTCTGCAGGCGGGGGGGCTTATCGGAATCCGGGAGCCCCTTTTAATAAGGGGGCCCCCAGATCCTGGCCCCCACCCTATGTGAATGAGTATGGGGTACATCGTACCCCTACCCATTCACATGGGAAAAAAGTGTCAATAAAAAAACACACTAGACAGGTTTTTAATGTAATTTATTAGGCAGCTCCGGGGGTCTTCTTCCGGCTCCGGGGGTCTTCTTCCAACTTTGGGGGTCTCTTCTTTCTTCTCCGTGGTCTCTTCCCCGCACTCTCCGGCTTCTTCACACTCTCCGGTTCTTCTCACACTCTCCGGTATCTTCTGCCGGGCTCCTCCGCTATCTTCTGCTCTTTTGCCGGCTCTTTTGCTAGCGGTGGCCTGGTCTTCTCTGCCGTCTTCATTCCTCTTCTCTTCTTTCGATGTTGACACGACGCTCTCTCCCACTGTAATGCCGTGTATACGGTCCGCAGCGACTTTTATAGGGATGGGGCGTGGTCACTGGGTGATGTCACCCGGTGACCCCGCCCCTTATTACGTCACAGTCCCATCATTCCCCGGGAGCGCGGAGAAGAAGCCGGAGAGCGTGGGGAAGAAGGAAGAGACCGCGGAGAAGGAGGAAGAGACCCCCGAAGTCGGAAGACAACCCCTGGAGCTGCCTAATAAATTACTTTAAAAACCCGTCTAGTGTGTTTTTTGACACTGTTTTTCCCAGGTGAATGGGTAGAGGTACGATGTACCCCATACTCATTCACATAGGGTGGGGGTCACGATCTGGGGGCCCCCTTATTTTAATAGGCCTTTAGGCCAGGGTTGTCGGGAAGAGGCCCTTGTCCTCATCAACATGGGGACAAGGCGCTTTGGGGTGGGGGGGCTTCAGGGCGCCCCCCTGCCCCAAAGCACCCACCCTCCATGTTGAGGGCATGCAACCTGGTACGGTTCAGGAGGGGGGGGGGGCGCTCGCTCGTCCCCACCCCCTTTCCTGACCGGCCGGGCTGCATGCTCGGATAAGGGTCTGGTATGGATTTGGGGGAGACCCCCACGCCATTTTCGGCGTAGGCGGGTTCCCCTTAAAATCCATACCAGACCCAAGGGCCTGGTATGCTCTTGGAGGGGGAACCCGTGACGGTTTTTTATTTAAAATTTGATTTTGAAGTCAAAATCAACAAAATGATGTCAAAGTCAAGAGCTACACTTTTTGTAGCTGCTGACTATTAATAAACACAAAAAAGATTAGAACTCTGTGTTAAATCGCAGGTCCCTTGGAGACGCTGGCATCTTCTCCTCAGCTTTTTCTGGGTGCTGGCCTTTGGCTGTCTGTCTTGATTGCCCGTGCGGGATGATGTCACTCCCATGCATGCACAGCAGTCATTCACCCTGGCACTGTGCTGGAAATGTCAAAGAAGCTGCACATGCGCAGCACCTTGTACATTCCTTGAGAGGACGGCGAACGGACAGATGCGTTTGACAAACTCCATAGTCCTAGCAGGATTACCCATGACTTGAAATTTTGATGCTATAGCAGGAATAGGCTGAAATTCAAACAGTATATGGCTATCGTTGTCGTCCATGTGGACATTCATGCTCCGCATTTGCAGCTTAGCCCATTTTATTTGATGCTTTTATGCAAGACAAAGCAATTCTGTGTGAAAATAATTAATTTGATCCCCTGCAGATTTTGAAAGTTTGCCCACTCACAGAAATGAAGGGTCTATCATTTTTATCATGGGTGTATTTTAAATGATAGAGACAGAATATCAACCAAAAATCCAATAAAAAAACAATACAAATGTTATAAATTGAGTTGCAGTTTAGTGAGTAAAATAAGTATTTGATCCCCCTACCAACCAACAATAATTCTGGCTCCCACAGACTGGCTACAGTATGTGTTCATGTGGTACACAGATTAGTCCTGTCAATTTAACCACTTTCCGCCCGCCATATAACAGAATGATGTGCGCAAAGTGGTTAAGTTACCCTGACTGGATGTCATATGACGTCCAGCAAGATGAGCTGCGATCACACGCCCGCGGGGGTACGCTGCGTGGCGATCGTTGATGCAGCGTGTGTCAGTCTGACGTAGGCTCCTTACCATGTGATCATCTAAGTCCAATCACAGCGTAAACAGGAAGAGCCGTGTATCGGCTTTTACTCCTCTCGCGCTGACAGACACGAGTAGAGGAGAGCCCATCGGCTGCTCTCCTGATAGAGGGGGTCTGTACTGATTGATTATCAGCGTAGCCCCCACCAGGGACGCTACCCAGGACCACCAGGTATGACCAGCAGGGTTGCCAATTAGTGCCCATTAGAGGTGCCAATCAGTGCCCAGCCATAATTCCTGCCAGTGCCTCATCAGTGCTGCCTATCAGAGTCATCTATTAGTGCCTCCTCACCAGTGCCCATCAGTGCAGCCTCATCAGCTCCCATCAGTGAAGGAGAAAACTTACTTATTTACAAAATTTTATAACAGAAATAAAGAAAAACATATTTTTTTTCCAAAATTTCATTTTTTTTTTAATCAAAAAATAAAACCCCCGGTGGTGATCAAATACCAAAAGGAAATAAATAAATGATCAAGGGGTTAAAATGGCGCACAATGGATGTAGCCGAGTACACATAACTAAAAATGGTGGGGGGAAGGGGGTGGGTTGGGGGTTCCTGAGAGGGGGAACTTGGTGGTGGTAGTTAATGTTTCACAACAAGTTCAGGTATTAGTCCATGTAAGGATAAAATGATGCTGAATAAATGGAAGGCAGTCAGTCTATAAAAGCTAGAAGAAGCTCTGGAATAATAAAAAAGAAAGAAGGACGGCGCCCTCTAAGTGCAGCATGTTTGTTAAAAATATTTATTACAATAGATAAAAACACTCACATTTGAGCTGCTAAAAACCAGCATATAAAGTAGTTTCATCCGCGTGCTCTCGGGGGATGTGGGTGTCATGGGCCAGTGGGGGGGTTCCTGGGATGTGAGTCCTGTGACCTGGGTCCTGATAGCTGTTCTGGTGGTGCCGAGGGTCCTCCTAGCCTCCGGGCAGCCAGGATGTTGGTCATGGATCCTCCGTGGAGCGCCGTGCTGACCTACGTCTTCACTTCCGGGAGCGGGGTGAGGCAGGCGGTGCTTAGCGTTCGGAGCATGCATGCTCCTTCATCAGGCTATGCTGGTGGCCATATTCAGTGTGGGAATTTATACCATAGGCACAGGGAGGGGTGGAGAGGTGATTGAGAGGAGGGCGGGACTATGTATAATGATTGGGTGCGTAGGTAACCATGGAGAGTGAAGGGAGACGGGGAGTGGGTGGGGCGGGGAGTGAGGAGGGGGGGAAGGAGATATGCAAATAATTATGTTGTGTTAAGAACATATATGTGTGTATGTGGATCGTGAGGTAAGGAGAAGGCGGTCTATATGAAGAGGAATGTTGTATTGATCATAGTGGACGGGAACAAAATATATATGTATATATATATATATACACACACGTAAATATATATGAGAAGGGAATACACAACTGCAGAAAACGGTATATAATTAAAAAGGTATATAATTATAGGGAGAGATGGGTGGTATATATGAGAAGAAATGACGCAATGATGGAAAAGGAATAAAACATGTACAATGTATATATGTGTGTAAACATAAAGAACCATTTATATAGGATCCTTTCACACACATATACACATATATATACATTTAAATGACGCATAAGATTGGGACAAAAGGAGGGGAGAGTGTGTTTCCAGACAGGTATTTGGGAATGAGAGGAATTTTATGGGGAATACTGGGAAATAAATAAAAATAATAATACAAATAAAAATACAAATACAAATAAATAAAAATAAAAATAGTAATAAAAATAAATATATATATATTTTTTAATAAAAATAAAAATAAAAATGGTATACATAGTGTTATACACTAGAGCTATGTGGATAGGGGTAATGGGTGGGATACAGGTATACACTCACACTTGTGTACGGGTATACCCATACACGTGTTACACGTAGACAGTAAGTTAATGGGGCAGTGACTAGATGGATAAAACAATGAATGAGACACCAGGTAGGAAAATGGATGAAACAATACGTGGTGAATTGAGATGAGATGATGTGATGAGGCAGGGATGTGGTGGGGTTCACAGCAAAATGTTAATTTCGATGCCTTCATTGAGTCTAGTGTCTAGTGTGTATATCCAGTAGCATTCAGCGGTAAGGAGGGTGGGTGGATAAACTCAATAACCCACACGCGTAGCCTTGAAGATGTTTGTCCATGATGTTCTTTAAAATGTCTTGGTACGCTATGCTTGTCAATGCCCTTCTCTACAAGGTTACGATGCTTACCAAACCTTTTGCGGAGCGGGCGTATAGTGCGGCCTACGTATAGTAGGCTGCAGGGTCATGTGAGGCAATAGACCACATAGTCTGAACCACAATTGAAGAAGTCGGGGATGAAATAGTCCAGTTTACCCTTATGATAGAAGTCTTTTTGCCTATGTGTAACATGAGCGCATGTGAGGCAGAGGGGCTTCCTACATTGATACATGCCTTTGATGTTAAAGAAGGTTAACGGGGCACTGGCGGTGGGGCGTGCTGTTTTCACTTTGCTTGGTGCACCCTCCCAATGTTGAGGGCATGTGGCCTGGTACAGTTCAGGAGGGGGGGCGCTCTCTCGTCCCCCCTCTTTTCCTGCAGCCTGCCAGGTTGCGTGCTTGGATAAGGGTCTGGTATGGATTTTTGGGGGGACCCCACGCCATTTTTTTAAAATTTTGGCACGGGGTTCCCCTTAAAATCCATACCAGACCCTCAGGTCTGGTATGGATTTTGAGGGGGACCCCCAAGCCATTTATTTTAATTTTGGCGCAGGGTTCCCCTTAATATCCATACCAGACCTGAAGGGCCTGGTATGGAATTTAGGGGGACCCCCACGCCATTTTTTTTTAAATTTTGGTTCTGGGTTCCCCTGTGGGGAAATCCCATGCCATTTTTATCAATGAACTGTTATGTGTATTGTCGGTCCGACAATTCATTAATAGCTGTGAGTAGTTTAAATGACTTTTTTTCCTTTGAGATGTCATTTTGCTGTCAGACTGTTCTAAACGCGGGAAACATGCGCCCCTTTACAGGCATACTATAGACACCCCCCCAGGTATGAAATTTAAAGGAATATTACACTTTTATTGTTTCACTTTAAGCATTTATTAAATCACTGCTCACGAAAAAGCGGCTGTTTTTAAAACTTTTTTTTTGCATTGATCCATGTCCCCTGGGGCAGGACCCAGGTCCCCAAACACTTTTTTTGACAATACCATGCATATAAGCCTTTAACCACTTGCTTACTGGGCACTTAAACCCCCCTCCTATCCAGACCAATTTTCAGCTTTCAGCGCTGACGCATTTGAATGACAATTGCGCGGTCATACAACTCTGTACCCATATGAAATTTTTATCATTTTTTCACCACAAATAGAGCTTTCTTTTGGTGGTATTTGATCACCTCTGCAGTTTTTACTTTTCGTTAAAAAAATGTAAAAATCTGAATTAAAAAAAAAAAAAAATTAATTTTTTAATATTTTGTTATAAAAAATTTAAAACAGGTAATTTTTCTCCTTGATTGATTTACACTGATGAGGCGGCAGTGATGGGCACTGATAGGCGCCAGTAATGGGCACTGATCAGTTACACTGATAGGCAGCACTGCTAGCTGGCACTGATTGGCACTACTGGTGGGCATTGATAGCTGGCACTTGTGGGCATTGATAGGTGGCACTTGTGGGCATTGATAGGTGGCACTTGTGGGCACTGTTAGGTGGCACTGTGGGCACTGTTAGGTGGCACTGTGAGCACTGTTAGGTGGCACTGTGGGCAGTGTTAGGTGGCACTATTAGATGGCACTGATGAGGCAGATGTGCCTCTTCCACTTCGGGACCAATGTCCCTGACATCTGAGCCGGTGATCGGCTTTTTTTTCTACTCACGCTGTCAGCGTGAGTAGAAAAAAAAAACGATTACCGATCTTTTGTTAACATCATGTGATCAGCTGTCATTGGCTGACAGCTGATCACATGGTAAGGGGCCGGGACCGGCCCCTTCCATAGATCGGTGATCACCCGAGTCTCAGTGACTCGGTGATCACAGTGCGCTCGGCGTGCGCAGAGCGTGTGCACAGGGGAGGCCATCATATGACGGCCTCCCGGGAATTCAGGTCCGTGCTATGGCCATCATTCGGCCATAGCGCGGATGCCAGGTGGTTAAAATTAGCACTTTTGATTTCTCCCATAGACTTTTAAAGGATGTTTCGCGGCTTTCAAATTTGCCGCAAACACCCCAAATTGTTCGCTGTTCGCTGTTGACTCGAACTCGAAGCTCATTCCTACTATAGACACCCCCCAGGTACAAAATTTAAAGGAATATTACACTTTTATTGTTTCACTTTAACCACTTCAGCCCCGGAAGGATTTACCCCCTTACCCCTACCCAAACGAAATTTGCGTCCTTTTCTTCCCACAAATAGAGCTTTCTTTTGATGGTATTTGATCACCTCTGCCTTTTTTATTTTTTGCGCTATAAACGGAAAAAGACCGAAAATTTTGAAAAAAAATGATATTTTCTACTTTTTGTTATAAAAAAAATCCAATAAACTAAATTTTAGTCATACATTTAGGCCAAAATGTATTCGGCCACATGTCTTTGGTAAAAAAAATGTCAATAAGCGTATATTTATTGGTTTGCGCAAAAGTTATAGCATCTACAAACTAGGGTACATTTTCTGTAATTTACACAGCTTTTAGTTTATGACTGCCTATGTCATTTCTTGAGGTGCTAAAATGGCAGGGCAGTACAAAACCCCCACAAATGAACCCATTTTGGAAAGTAGACACCCCAAGGAAATTGCTGAGAGGCATGTTGAACCCATTGAAAATTTATTTTTTTTGTCCCAAGTGATTGAATAATGACAAAAAAAAAAAAATTTACAAAAAGTTGTCACTAAATGATTTCACTCTTCACTGCCTATCACAGTTTCGGAGGCCATGGAATGCCAAGATGGCACAAAACCCCCCCAAATGACCCCATTTTGGAAAGTAGACACCGCAAGCTATTTGCTGAGAGGCATGGTGAGTATTTTGCAGCTCTCATTTGTTTTTGAAAATGAAGAAAGACCAGAAAAAAAACATTTTTTTTTCTTTTTTCAATTTTCAAAACTTTGTGACAAAAAGTGAGGTCTGCAAAATACTCACTATACCTCTCATCAAATAGCTTGGGGTGTCTACTTTCCAAAATGGGGTCATTTGGGGGGGTTTTGTGCCACCTGGGCATTCCATGGCCTCCGAAACTGTGATAGGCAGTGAAGAGTGAAATCAAAAATTTACGCCCTTAGAAAGCCTGAAGGCGGTGCTTGATTTTCAGGGTCCCGTGCGCGGCTAGGCTCCCAAAAAGTCCCACACATGTGGTATCCCCGTACTCAGGAGAAGCAGCAAAATGTATTTTGGGGTGTAATTTCACATATCCCCATGGCATGTTTGAGCAATATATCATTTAGTGACAACTTTGTGCAAAAAAAAAAAAAAAAAAATTTGTCTCTTTCCCGCAACTTGTGTCACAATATAAAATATTCCATGGACTCGACATGACTCTCAGCAAATAGCTTGGGGTGTCTACTTTCCAAAATGGGGTCATTTGGGGGGGGGTTGAACTGTCCTGGCATTTTATGCACAACATTTAGAAGCTTATGTCACACATCACCCACTCTTCTAACCACTTGAAGACAAAACCCTTTCTGACACTTTTTGATTACGTGAAAAAATTATTTTTTTTGCAAGAAAATTACTTTTAACCCCCAAACATTATATATTTTTTAAAGCAAATGCCCTACAGATTAAAATGGTGAGTGTTTCATTTTTTTTTTCACACGGTATTTGCGCAGCGATTTTTCAAACGCATTTTTTGTGGAAAAAACACACTTTTTTAAATTTTAATGCACTAAAACACACTATATTGCCCAAATGTTTGATGGAATAAAAAAGATGATCTTAAGCCGAGTACATGGATACCAAACATGACATGCTTTAAAATTGCGCACAAACGTGCAGTGGCAACAAAATTGATACATTTTTAAAAGCCTTTAAAAGCCTTTACAGGTTACCACTTTAGATTTACAGAGGAGGTCTACTGCTAAAAATACTGCCCTCGATCTGACCTTCGCGGTGATACCTCACATGCATGGTGCAATTGCTGTTTACATTTGACGCCAGACCGACGCTTGCGTTCGCCTTAGCGCGAGAGCAGGGGGGACAGGGGTGCTTTTTTTTTTTTCTTTATTATTTTTTTGCTTTTTTATCTTATTTTTAAACTGTTCCTTTCATTTTTTTTTTTAAATCATTTTTATTGTTATCTCAGGGAATGTAAATATCCCCTATGATAGCAATAGGTAGTGACAGGTACTCTTTTTTGAAAAAATTGGGGTCTATTAGACCCTAGATCTCTCCTCTGCCCTCAAAGCATTTGACCACACCAAGATCGGTGTGATAAAATGCTTCCCCAATTTCCCAATGGCGCTGTTTACATCCGGCGAAATCTAAGTCATAAAATGCTCGTAGCTTCCGGTTTCTTAGGCCATAGAGATGTTTGGAGCCACTCTGGTCTCTGATCAGCTCTATGGTCAGCTGGCTGAATCACCGGCTGCTTTCTCAGGTTCCCTGTTGAGACAGGAGAGCCAGAGAAAAACACGGAAGACGGTGGGGGGGGCATTCCCTCTCACTGCTTGTAAAAGCAGTCTAGAGGCTAATTAGCTGCTAGGATTGCTTTTACATGAAAGCCGACCGCTGGCTGAAAAGAATGATACCAAGATGATACCTAAACCTGCAGGCATCATTCTGGTATAACCACTCAAAGTCGTGAATGGCGTACCTAAAGACAAAAAAATGGTTAACAATAAAGCACAGTAAACGGTAAAGTATAAAAAATTGCATACCTGAAAAACAAACATGATAAAACATAATAACAATAAAACATTGCAGAATAGAATACAGTAAAAAAGAGCAGAACACCAGAGAGAGAATAGAGAGAGAGAGAACAATATAACGACAACTATTTTTTTTTATTTTTGTTTGTGTTTTTTTTGCAAACTTATAACTTTTATAACTGTAACCGGTTCCAGGTTCGGGTCTCTCAAAATGCGATGGCATCTTGGGAGACCCTGTGAAAGTGCGCCTAGTCTGTGCAATGCTGTACCCTACGCTAATACTCAACTAGTGTATGGTAGCGTTCAAAACATTCACCAATGCAAAGACCAGGATTGTCAGGACAGGAGGGACAATAATAGCGGGTGTCACGCCTATATCCACGCTTGCTGCAGACACGACATCTATTTTGGGGGGGTTTGTTGGGTAGGGGTACTCGGGAGGACATAAAAATGCCTCTCATGCAGCCGACTGCATTTGGTTGGGGATGTGAATGGGGGAAGTACGGGCGCTGCAGAAGTGGTGGGTTCCCAATTAGGATTGGCGAAGGCAGCAGGAAGGGCATTATGGGCACGACGGGCCTGTGTTTGTCTTTTTGGTGGCAGCGGGACACTACTTGTGCTTGCCACCTCGCCAGCTTGAACTGCACTTATGGGACTCGCCACGTCACCAAGTGTTACTGCAGTGCTGGTTTGACTACGACCGGGGTGTACTAGGCCGCTGGTGCTTGCCAGTTCACCAAAACGCTACCAAAAAAACTGTTAGCGATCGCAGGGATCAGGCCTGACTCTGCGAACGCTGCAGTTATGCATTTAGTGTTTTGTAAGTGTCAGTGATCGATCGATACTGCACTTGGGTGGGCCGGGCGGAGGGGCAAAACGCAGGTGCTAGCAGGTATTTGGGCTGATCCCGCTAACACTGCGTTTTTGGGAACCCTAAACTGCTGGGGACGCTAGTATAGATCTGATCGGATCAGATATTGATCCGTTCAGATACTATACCACTAAGGGAGGTGTACGGTGCGTGCGTGGGTGTTAGCGGTACTGGCGCTAACCTGACGCTGCCTGGGGCTGGTGCTTACCAGTTCACCAAAACGCTACCAAAAAAACTGTTAGCAATCGCAGGGATCAGGCCTGACTCTGCGAACGCTGCAGTTATGCGTTTAGTGTTTTGTAAGTGTCAGTGATCGATCGATACTGCACTTGGGTGGGCTGGGCGGAGGGGCAAAACGCAGGTGCTAGCAGGTATCTGGGCTGATCCCGCTAACACTGCGTTTTTGGGAACCCTAAACTGCTGGGGACGCTAGTATAGATCTGATCGGATCAGATATTGATCCGTACAGATACTATACCACTAAGGGAGGCGTATGCTGCGTGCGTGGGTGTTAGCGGTACTGGAGCTAATCTGACGCTGCCTGGGGCGACGCATATCACCGCCGGGCGATCAGGGGGCTAAACCTTTATTCGGTAATAAACGGCGGGTGCCCTGACACTATAAAAAATAAACGAACTAACCAGCGTCACCCGTAACAGTTATACGGTGATCAGTGGTGAAAGGGTTAACTAGGGGGCAATCAAGGGGTTAAAACATTTATTAGGTAGTATATGGGGGTCCCTGTCGCTATAAAACGCTGACGGCGAACCTAGATATTTACCTCACTAACTAGCGTCACCAGCGACACTAATACACAGGGGGTGATCAAGGGGTTAAAACTTTATTAGGGGGGGTAAGGGGGGTACCCTAGACCTAAAGGGGGCTAACACTAACTGTCCTAACACTGTAACTGTCACAAACTGACACTATGCAGTAATCAGGAAAAAAAAAAAAAACCTGCTTGGTGTCAGTTTGTGACAGGGGGGGGGGTGATTGGGGGGCGATCGGGGGGGGGATCGGGGGTGTTTAGTGTGCCTGGCATGTTCTACTGTCTTGTGTAGTGTTGTGCTCTTACTTACATGTCATCTCCCCTCGGCGCTGGAACAGAAACTCCCGAGCCGAGGAGAGATGACATCACATCCTCTGCCTCTGTGTACTATACAGAGGCAGGGGATGTTTCTCATTGGCTGGGAGCGATCGCGAGGGGGGGGCCACGATAGGATGGCCTCCCCCTCGTCTCTCAACTCTCCCAGCCAAATGCCGACCGCAGCTGGCACCGGGGGGGGGTCCGATTGGACCCCCCGCCCGCGGGAAGGCAATCACGTACTAGGTACGTGATTTTGCCTGCCCGTGCCGCTCTGCTCACGTATATAGGCGTGAGGCGGTCGGCAAGTGGTTAAGCATTATTAAAATCACTGCTACCGAAAAAATGACCGTTTTTAAAACTTTTTTTTTCCATTGATCCATGTCCCCTGGGGCAGGACCCAGGTCCCCAAACACTTTTTATGACAATAACTTGCATATAAGCCTTTAAAATTAGCACTTTTGATTATTCATGTTTGAGTCCCATAGACTTTAACGGTGTTCGCGTGTTCGAACAAATTTGTTGCCTGTTCACATGTTCTGGTGCGAACCGAACAGGGGGGTGTTCGGCTCATCCCTAATAGTGACTAATAGCATGATAATAGCATAAAAATGGTACCAAATGCCTTACCATTCAGTGTCAAGAAAAATAAATAAAATCTAAAAGCAAAGAAAGAAGGGAAAGAAGAGAAAGGAGAGTTACAGACCTAATAATCTCTAAAGACAGTTAGACACACAGTAAGGTAAGAAGGAATCAGGACCCATGTATTTGGCCCATGGGTCCTATGTCTTCTCAAACTGTATTTTAGTGTCATAATACTCGCTATGTTTAATGGGTCATAATCCATTAGATCTTGTGTTTGGCTTGAGCTAAAGAAACTGAAGACTTCTTCCATGCTCCAGCTATGGTGATTTTGGCTGCCAAAAAATGAAGAATATCAATCTTTCTGAGCTGTGGGGTACATCAGTGAAAGGTTCATTTAGTAAAGCAATTTTTTGTTGTTGTTGGATATGTAGTCCTGTAACTCGCCTGAGTAAGGTAAAAGTCCTGTTCCAGAATCCCCTAATTATAGGACATTCCCACCACATGTGATACATAGTACCCAAGTTCATAGCCTCAAACAATATGGGGAAATTCTTGCAATGTTTTGCAAGGCAGAATGATACCAAGTACTGCCTAGTTAACACTTTAAGGTTGACCTCAATTAAAGCGCCATTTAATATTTCTTGAAAGAAAAATTGATAATGTTAATGCCATTAAAATAGATGGTCTTTGAAAGTTTCCACATTTAAATAATCTAAGGTATAAGGCTTGATAGCCTGCCTTTCCATTGTACCCAATCAAGATTCTCCTTTGTCAAGTATACGATAGATAATTGAGCGGCTTGATAATAGAGCCTTAAAGTGGAAGCCCAGTCAAACATGAACATTTTTCTATTAATTATATGTAAAATATCTTTATCTTTGATATTATTCATTTTCTGTATAGTGGTTTGTGTCGCTTAGAAAGTCTAATCAAAGCCAGACAATCAGCTTCTTCCTGTTCTTCAGGGACAACCTTATTTCTGCATGGAAGAGAAAGAGAAAGAAAGAGAGAGAGAGAGAAAGAGAGAGAAAAGGTGACTGCACAACTTTGATGCAACTTGAGTGTAAAGTTGGATCAAAGCTGCACTCTAAATCGCACAGCTTTGGAGTCACACTAGTGGAAACGTAGCCTAAGGCAAGAGTGCGACTTTGGAGTGTGGCTTTGATGCAACTTTACACTCTCTGGATCAAAGTCACATCAAAAGTTGCATCAAAGCATTGCAGGTACCTTTTCAAAGTCGCATAGATGGAAACAGGTGCCATTGAAATCAATGTGCTGTGACTTGTCATGCGAATTTGTGTCCAAAGTTGCATGAAAATTAATACTAGTGGAAATGGAGCCTTAGTCTATGTTTCCACTATTGCGACCACAAAGTTGCACGATTTAGAGTGTGACTTTGAGGCAACTGAGTGCAGCTTTGATTCAACTTTGATCGCTCCGTCCTGGCCCCTCCCCTACACGTCTTCGACACAGGGAGTCACGTGTCTTCATCAGGGGGATCCCCCTGATGAAGACACGTGACTCGTGACACGTGACTCCCTGTGTCGAAGACGCATAGGGGAGGGGCCAGGACGGAGCGATCAGCACAGAGCTGGGTTGTGGAGCTCTCACACCCCGCAGCATGCCGCACAGCCGTTTTTTCCTATGTTATGTTTGGTGCACATGAGCACCTTATAAATGTGAGTACCCCATGTGGGGATTGGATGTGATTTTAATAAAAGTATCCTACGGTATTACACTATATTAGCTTTTTTCTTTTATATGGTCTGATGTGAGTGGAGCCATAAAGAATCTAGTGTGGGAATCAGCTGTACCTAATACTGAGCCCAGGGGTGGCTCCAAAAGCGTGTATTGACACAATTAAAACCTGTGTCACACGCTCCAAGGTGAGCGCAATCACATTGGGGGTCACCAAGGCACTTCACAGCATGTTTTTCTTTGGGCACGTTTGATTCAAAACCGGAACTTTTTCTTTGAACCATCACCATTACACTGACTTTTATTTGAACTTGGTCACTTTATGTTACTGGATTGGAAGATTTTTTCACGGATGTGATTTGAACACCTTTATTAGGGCGATTATAGTTTCATTTCGCCCACGCATGTGATTGATTTACTCTGTTTGTGTTTTACGAATATATATATTGTTTTATTTAATTTTTTTTCTTTTTCATTTTAATCACAGTGGATCTACATATGTGTAACATTTTTTAGCATATACACCTTATTAGGAATGATTATATTTTAATCACTGTGGATTGCATATTTATCTTATTACGTTTTTCTATGCACATTGCACTTTGTGATTTATTGCACTAGATATTTTTTAGTGTGTTTGGTCATAGGATTCACACAGCAGGTGATCTTAGTAAGTGATCAGAGCTTTAGGATTCACACAGCAGGTGATCTTAGTAAGTGATCAGAGCTTTAGGCTCTATTTGATTTGCACGCTTTATTATCTATGATTTGTACTTAGATTTACAGTTATTCAGTTACACCCCTAGGCGCGGCGCATTTTTTTCATATATCATTTATCGCACGGTCATGAATACGTGATCTGCGCCTGCAGCCGGGTAGCTGTTTGGTTGAATTTCCATTAAGGCACTGGATAATTGTGGCTCGCAAGATTTTTTTCCATAAAAGAGCCTTAATGTGGTTGCCTGTACTATGATCAATTTAGACTTTGACCTGAGACCCCAGAGCACTTCCATCTACACTCACAGTTCCCCCCTTTTCAGCTCCCTTCTCCTGTGCACAGCTATACTGTATATGTGCACTGCACCTCCCCCCCGTGTCCTGTGTGGATGGGGCTTTTTTTTTTTCTTAATTTTCTCTTGAATTAGGATTACAATGCATCCTTACTGACGAGTGAACACTGGGCGGGAACCTATGACCAGCTCCTCCTGTCCTGTATACGTCCACTGGCTAAACAGGAACAATGTCCCTCCCAGGAAGTGATGTCACTAGCTTTCAGGAACCACACCCACTGGCTGATTTTACACTCAGAAGGAAGTAGAATTTAGGTAAGATTGCCTTTGCACTGTGTTAACTCTAGCAGTCCAGGAAAGATCAAATACCAACCATTCTTAATATCATCATCCAGTTGCTTATAAAAAGGGGGTAACTGTACTGATTTAGCTGTGGGATAGAAGTAGTAAGGTGAGAGAGCGCATGCGTGGCATGGGACGGAGCGGCCCCTGCTAAACAGAGCTCCGGTTCTCACTGGGCTTTAAGCCACTATTACGGATACATAAACATCCGAAAACGGCACAACAAGGCATCCCAGCAGACAATCACCTGTGCATGCCGAATTCTCAGAATAAGAGATATGGGGGCCACCAGAAGTCTTACACATTATCTCCTCAGAACACAGGAACAGAGCAGCATGGCTAAAAATGCCGCTGGCTCCCTGCCCACCTCATCTGCCTTCCCTTCTCCTGCTAAAGATCTGCAGCAGCTGGACACAGACTCCCCAAAAATCTGTGTGTACATACCCCTTTCTAAGCAGATTTGGACATCAGTTTAGACACTTTATATACTAAACGGCTCACAAAATTTCAAACAGAGATCCAAAAATCCACAAGTTCCCTATCCCAGGAAATCGCAGCAATAGGTACATGCACAGACTTGCTGGAAAATAAGCATGATGAATTGTCAATTGCTTTTAATGATCTCTCAAGGGAGCATGAAACACTTTGATCGGCTTATACACAGTTGCAAGCGCATGTGGAAGATATAGACAATAGGAACAGAAGGAGTAATCTTAGAATAAGAGGAGTTCCAGAATCTATCACAGATTTAATCGCATACTCCACAAAATTATTCCAGTTTCTGTTGTCAGAACAAGACCCCAGATCCTTCATATGCAATCATATTCATTGTGCACTAAGAGCCAAACCCCCTCCGGATAAACCTCCCAAGGATTTCTTGGTCAAAGAAGAAATAATGCGTGCTGCACGTGGCACCAGAAACATCACTCTAGACTCTAGACTCTAGAGTCCAGTTGCAGATCTATCCAGACATCTCGCAAGCAACACTAGATAGACACAGGAAAATGAAAGAAATCACTTAGGTGCTTTCCACAGCAAGGATCTGGTACAGATGGGGTTTCCCCTTCAAACTAATTATTCCGCATAATGGCACTACCTACATCACCACCACTATCCCCGAAGGTCAGGACATCCTGAAAAAATTGGGCCTTCATGACCCCAGCAACCTCCCACGTACTCCTACACCTCGTCCAGCTCCCAACTGGAACACCCCTGCATCAAGAGGCGACAGACGCAGAACCAGACATGAAGCCGATCAAAGGAACTAGGAAGATCTACATATTTGTTTTTATGAAGGATAACCAGAAGACCCCTTTTTTTTTCCTTTCTCTTACATCTTTTCTTTTTGCCATATATGTATTGTGACATTATGCGAGGTAATATAGTGGATAATCGTTATATCTCACCTCGGATTCGTTCTGTTGTAAGGGATTAAATCGGAATCCGGCCTGGGTTTTTTCCAGCCTCTGTGGCAGGCTAGGTTCTGGTCCGGATGTTCTGGTCCATTTGAGCCCACACTCAGCTGGACTTTAAATGACCAGGAAGAGAGCACAACAGAGCTCTCTGGTTTTGAGACTTAGGAAGGAACCTGAGTGAGAGGAGCCCTGGGTGTTGGACTAAAAAGGTTTGCTTTTCAGCATGTTTTGTGGGTGACTGGGACCAGCCCCGTACTGTATAGAGAGGAGACTGTTTAGTTAGCGCCGGATGGCAAGGATTTAATTTACGGTCTGTTTGTTTTTATTTTGCAAACCTCCAGCAAATGAACCTGGCATCCGCCAGATTTTGAAGAAAGTGCCTGCTGACTGTCATTCAGAAAAAGGTGATCCCCACAAGCTAATATATATATATATATATATATATATATATATATATATATATATATATATATATACACACTAAACTGCATATTGGGATGATTGGATTATTGGCTGCAATACTGAGAACTCTCACTAGATGTCAGTGTACTATATACACATATATATGGTAATGACTCTGTTGTTTCTCAAAATATGTAATTCTTTCCTGCAGTGCTTGATACAATGTTGCAAGAAGCAGTTGCTAATGTTTAACTCTTCACTTGCTGATATATATGCAGCTGTACAACAGGATACAGAAGTAATGTAAAAATTACATTTGACCTGTTTTTGATGGGAATATGGGTAGAATTATTATTTCTCATGGGGATTATTGGAGGAATATCATGTTAACCACTTGCCGACCGCCTCACGCCTATATACGTGAGCAGAGCGGCACGGGCAGGCAAAATCACGTACCTAGTACGTGATTGCCTTCCCGCTGGCGGGGGGTCCGATCGGACCCCCCCCCCCTGTGCCAGCTGCGGTCGGCATTTGGTTGGGAGCGATGACAGACGAGGGGGAGACCATCCGATCGTGGCCCCCCCCTCGCGATCGCTCCCAGCCAATGGGAAACATCCCCTGCCTCTGTATAGTACACAGAGGCAGAGGATGTGATGTCATCTCTCCTCGGCTGTCAGTTTCCGTTCCAGCGCCGAGGAGAGATGACATGTAAGTAAGTGCACAACACAAACACACACAGTAGAACATGCCAGGCATACATTACACCCCCGATCCCCCCCCGATCCCCCCCCAATCACCCCCCCCCCCTGTCACAAACTGACACCAAGCAGGTTTTTTTTTTTTTTTTTTTTTTTTTTTCCTGATTACTGCATAGTGTCAGTTTGTGACAGTTAGCAGTGTTAGGACAGTTAGTATTACCCCCCTGTAGGTCTAGGGTACCCCCCTTACCCCCCCTAATAAAGTTTTAACCCCTTGATCACCCCCTGTCGCCAGTGTCGCTAAGCGATCATTTTTCTGATCGCTGTATTAGTGTCGCTGGTGACGCTAGTTAGGGACGTAAATATTTAGGTTCGCCGTCAGCGTTTTATAGCGACAGGGACCCCCATATACTATCTAATAAATGTTTTAACCCCTTGATGGCCCCCTAGTTAACCCTTTCACCCTGATCACCGTATAACCGTTACGGGTGACGCTGGTTAGTTAGTTTATTTTTTATAGTGTCAGGGCACCCGCCGTTTATTACCGAATAAAGGTTTAGCCCCCTGATCGCCCGGCGGTGATATGCGTCGCCCCAGGCAGCGTCAGATTAGCGCCAGTACCCCCCTAATAAAGTTTTAACCCCTTGATCACCCCCTGTCGCCAGTGTCGCTAAGCGATCATTTTTCTGATCGCTGTATTAGTGTCACTGGTGACGGTAGTTAGGGACGTAAATATTTAGGTTCGCCGTCAGTGTTTTATAGCGACAGGGACCCCCATATACTATCTAATAAATGTTTTAACCCCTTGATTGCCCCCTAGTTAACCCTTTCACCACTGATCACCGTATAACCGTTACGGGTGACGCTGGTTAGTTAGTTTATTTTTTATAGTGTCAGGGTACCCGCCGTTTATTACCGAATAAAGGTTTAGCCCCCTGATCGCCCGGCGGTGATATGCGTTGCCCCAGGCAGCGTCAGATTAGCGCCAGTACCGCGAACACCCACGCACGCACCGTACACGCACCGTACACCTCCCTTAGTGGTATAGTATCTGAACGCATCAATATCTGATCCGATCAGATCTATACTAGCGTCCCCAGCAGTTTAGGGTTCCCAAAAACGCAGTGTTAGCGGGATCAGCCCAGATACCTGCTAGCACCTGCGTTTTGCCCCTCCGCCCGGCCCAGCCCACCCAAGTGCAGTATCGATCGATCACTGTCACTTACAAAACACTAAACGCATAACTGCAGCGTTCGCAGAGTCAGGCCTGATCCCTGCGATCGCTAACAGTTTTTTTGGTAGCATTTTGGTGAACTGGCAAGCACCAGCCCCAGGCAGCGTCAGGTTAGCGCCAGTACCGCTAACACCCACGCACGCAGCGTACACCTCCCTTAGTGGTATAGTATCTGATCGCATCAATATCTGATCCGATCAGATCTATACTAGCGTCCCCAGCAGTTTAGGGTTCCCAAAAACGCAGTGTTAGCGGGATCAGCCCAGATACCTGCTAGCACCTGCGTTTTGCCCCTCCGCCCGGCCCGGCCCAGCCCACCCAAGTGCAGTATCGATCGATCACTGTCACTTACAAAACACTAAACGCATAACTGCTGCGTTCGCAGAGTCAGGCCTGATCCCTGCGATCGCTAACAGTTTTTTTTGTAGCGTTTTGGTGAACTGGCAAGCACCAGCGGCCTAGTACACCCCGGTCGTAGTCAAACCAGCGCTGCAGTAACACTTGGTGACGTGGCGAGTCCCATAAGTGCAGTTCAAGCTGGTGAGGTGGCAAGCACAAGTAGTGTCCCAGCTGCCACCAAAAAGACAAACACAGGCCCGTCGTGCCCATAGTGCCCTTCCTGCTGCATTCGCCAATCCTAATTGGGAACCCACCGCTTCTGCAGCGCCCGTACTTCCCCCATTCACATCCCCAACCAAATGCAGTCGGCTGCATGAGAGGCATTTTCTTTATGTCCTCCCGAGTACCCCTACCCAGCGAACCCCCCCAAAAAAGATGTCCTGTCTGCAGCAAGCGCGGATATAGGCGTGACACCCGCTATTATTGTCCCTCCTGTCCTGATAATCCTGGTCTTTGCATTGGTGAATGTTTTGAACTCTACCATACACTAGTTGAGTATTAGCGTAGGGTACAGCATTGCACAGACTAGGCACACTTTCACAGGGTCTCCCAAGATGCCATCGCATTTTGAGAGACCCGAACCTGGAACTGGTTACAGTTATAAAAGTTACAGTTACAAAAAAAAGTGTAAAAAAAAAAAAAAAACACAAACAAAAATAAAAAAAAATAGTTGTCGTTTTATTGTTCCCTCTCTCTCTATTCTCTCTATTATTCTGCTCTTTTTTACTGTATTCTATTCTGCAATGTTTTATTGTTATTATGTTTTATCATGTTTGCTTTTCAGGTATGCAATTTTTTATACTTTACCGTTTACTGTGCTTTATTGTTAACCATTTTTTTGTCTTCAGGTACGCCATTCACGACTTTGAGTGGTTATACCAGAATGATGCCTGCAGGTTTAGGTATCATCTTGGTATCATTCTTTTTAGCCAGCGGTTGGCTTTCATGTAAAAGCAATCCTAGCGGCTAATTAGCCTCTAGACTGCTTTTACAAGCAGTGGGAGGGAATGCCCCCCCCCACCGTCTTCCGTGTTTTTCTCTGGCTCTCCTGTCTCAACAGGGAACCTGAGAATGCAGCCGGTGATTCAGCCAGCTGACCATAGAGCTGATCAGAGACCAGAGTGGCTCCAAACATCTCTATGGCCTAAGAAACCGGAAGCTACGAGCATTTTATGACTTAGATTTCGCCGGATGTAAACAGCGCCATTGGGAAATTGGGGAAGCATTTTATCACACCGATCTTGGTGTGGTCAGATGCTTTGAGGGCAGAGGAGAGATCTAGGGTCTAATAGACCCCAATTTTTTCAAAAAAGAGTACCTGTCACTACCTATTGCTATCATAGGGGATATTTACATTCCCTGAGATAACAATAAAAATGATTTAAAAAAAAAAAAAAATGAAAGGAACAGTTTAAAAATAAGATAAAAAAGCAAAAAAATAATAAAGAAAAAAATAAATAAATAAAAAGCACCCCTGTCCCCCCTGCTCTCGCGCTAAGGCGAACGCAAGCGGCGGTCTGGCGTCAAATGTAAACAGCAATTGCACCATGCATGTGAGGTATCACCGCGAAGGTCAGATCGAGGGCAGTAATTTTAGCAGTAGACCTCCTCTGTAAATCTAAAGTGGTAACCTGTAAAGGCTTTTAAAGGCTTTTAAAAATGTATTAATTTTGTTTCCACTGCACGTTTGTGCGCAGTTTTAAAGCATGTCATGTTTGGTATCCATGTACTCGGCCTAAGATCATCTTTTTTATTTCATCAAACATTTGGGCAATATAGTGTGTTTTAGTGCATTAAAATTTAAAAAAGTGTGTTTTTTCCACAAAAAATGCGTTTGAAAATCGTTGCGCAAATACTGTGTGAAAAAAAAAAATGAAACACCCACCATTTTAATCTGTAGGGCATTTGCTTTAAAATAATATATAATGTTTGGGGGTTCAAAGTAATTTTCTTGCAAAAAAAATACATTTTTTTCATGTAATCAAAAAGTGTCAGAAAGGGCTTTGTCTTCAAGTGGTTAGAAGAGTGGGTGATGTGTGACATAAGCTTCTAAATGTTGTGCATAAAATGCCAGGACAGTTCAAACCCCCCCAAATGACCCCATTTTGGAAAGTAGACACCCCAAGCTATTTGCTGAGAGGCATGTCGAGTCCATGGAATATTTTATATTGTGACACAAGTTGCGGGAAAGAGACACTTTTTTTTTTTTTTTTTTTTTTTTGCACAAAGTTGTCACTAAATGATATATTACTCAAACATGCCATGGGAATATGTGAAATTACACCCCAAAATACATTCTGCTGCTTCTCCTGAGTACGGGGATACCACATGTGTGGGACTTTTTGGGAGCCTAGCCGCGCACGGGACCCCGAAAACCAAGCAATTTTTTTTTTTTCTTTTTTCAATTTTCAAAACTTTGTGACAAAAAGTGAGGTCTGCAAAATACTCACTATACCTCTCAGCAATTTCCTTGGGGTGTCTACTTTCCAAAATGGGGTCATTTGGGGGGGGTTTGTGCCATCTGGGCATTTTATGGCCTTCAAAACTGTGATAGGCAGTGAGGAGTGAAATCAAAAATGTATGCCCTTAGAAATCCTGAAGGTGGTGCTGGGGTTTCGGGGCCCCGTACGCGGCTAGGCTCCCAAAAAGTGCCACACATGTGGTATCCCCGTACTCAGGAGAAGCAGCTGAATGTATTTTGGGGTGCAATTCCACATATGCCCATGGCCTGTGTGAGCAATATATCATTTAGTGACAACTTTTTGTAAATTTTTTTTTTTTTTTTTTTTTTTGTCATTATTCAATCACTTGGGACAAAAAAAATAAATATTCAATGGGCTCAACATGCCTCTCAGCAATTTCCTTGGGGTGTCTACTTTCCAAAATGGGGTCATTTGGGGGGGGTTTGTACTGCCCTGCCATTTTAGCACCTCAAGAAATGACATAGGCAGTCATAAACTAAAAGCTGTGTAAATTCCAGAAAATGTACCCTAGTTTGTAGACGCTATAACGTTTGCGCAAACCAATAAATATACGCTTATTGACATTTTTTTTACCAAAGACATGTGGCCGAATACATTTTGGCCTAAATGTATGACTAAAATTTAGTTTATTGGATTTTTTTTATAACAAAAAGTAGAAAATATCATTTTTTTTCAAAATTTTCAGTCTTTTTCCGTTTATAGCGCAAAAAATAAAAACGGCAGAGGTGATCAAATACCATCAAAAGAAAGCTCTATTTGTGGGAAGAAAAGGAAGCAAATTTCGTTTGGGTAGAGCATTGCATGACCGCGCAATTAGCAGTTAAAGCGACGCAGTGCCGAATTGTAAAAAGTGCTCTGGTCAGGAAGGGGGTAAATCCTTCCGGGGCTGAAGTGGTTAACACCCCACAATGAACATATTTACCCATTACTAATAATAATATGCATATACTTTTTCTACATGGGGATTATGGGTGGAATATTGTAGTTAGACATACATAGGAATATATTAAATCTATTTCTGATATAAATATGTATATAATTATTTTTCTACATGGGGATTATTGGTGGAATATTGTTTAAAAATATACATAGCGGGGGGCGTGGCCTGGCTATGGAGGAGTGAGGACGCGTGTTCCCTCAGCTCCCGATACACCGATACATATTTATAAATATACATAGCAACATATTTAACCCATTTATAATATGAATATGCATGTAATTATTTTTCTACATGGGAATTATTGGTTGAATATTGTTTATAAATATACATAGTAACATATTAAACCCATTTTTGATGAGAATATGCATATAATTATATTTCTACATGGGGATTATTGGTGGAATATTGTTTATAAATATACATAGCAACATATTAAATCTATTTCTGATATGAAAATGCATATATTTTTTTCTACATGGGGATTATGGGTGAAATATCTTAGCTAAACATCCTATGTAATACATTTGACCTGTTTCTCATAGAAATATGGGTAAAGTTATTGTTTTTTAGGTTGATTATGACTGGAATATCATTTACAATAACAATTAATGTATTTAACCTATTTATGAGCTGAATAGCCTCATAATTATTTTTCTTCATGGGTGAAATGCCATGGTTAAACATCCCTAGGAATAGGGATGAGGTTCGAGTCGAACATGAGTTTGACTCGAACATCGGCTGTTCTATCGTTTGCCAAATATCGAACATTATGGGGCGTTCGCACCAAATTCGAGCGGCGCGTCAAACCCCCATCGCAGTGCATTGCTCGCTGATGATTGGCCAAACATGTACTATGATCCGCATACTTTGGCCAATCACAGCGCCGTCAGCAAAGAGCCATAATTGGCCAAAGGCAGGGTGCCTTTGACCAATTATGGCTCAGGGGGTTAAGTCCATGCCCCACACTATATAAGGCCGCCTGCACATCGGCCTTGTGTAGTGTGTTGCTGGCGGAGAGAGAGATAGAGAGAGAGAGTTTCATTTCATTTACTTTGAGTGGGCAGTTTATTCAGTTTATTCAGTTAGCTAGATCTCACTGCAGACTGTTCCTGCTGTACTGTTTCTAATATACTTCAGGCAGGCAGTTGATTCAGTTAGCTGCAGTGTATTTAATATATATACAGTAAAACCTTGGTTTGAGAGTAACTTGGTTTGAGAGCGTTTTGCAAGACAAGCAAAATGTTTTAATAAATTTTACCTTGATATACAAGCAATGTCTTGATATAAGAGTAGCGTCATGTCACAGCTAAGTATAAAAAAATAAGAGAGGAGCCTCTAAGTGTAGCAATATGGTTACCTTTAATGACGGTACAAAATTTAGCAACTTATTGCTACACTAAGGTGCCTCTCTCTTCTCTTTTATACCCTTAAAAAATGCTTTGATATACAAGTGCTTTGGATTACAAGCATGTTTCTGGAACGAATTATGCTCGCAAACCAAGGTTTTACCAATATATATATATCCACTGTATACAGTTTAGCTAGATCTCACTGCAGACCATTCCTGCTTTACTGTTTCTAATATACTTCATACAGGCAGTTGATTCAGTTAGCTTATATCTGACTGCAGGCCGTTGCTGGTGCATGTTCTCAAATACAATACAATACAATTTTAGGCAGGCAGGCAGGCAAGTGATTCAGTGATCTGCAGTGCATTAAATATATATACAGTCTCCAATCTATATCTATATCTATATCTATCTATCTCTATCCACTGCATTCTAGTCTAGCCAAGCCTATACCTGACTGCAGGCCATTCCTGGTGAAATTTTTCTAGTAAATTTCAGGCGGTGTTTTGCTAATCCAATTTTACTCCATATGTGGAAGGCCACCAAGGAAAGACAGATGCTCACAGGCCACTAACAGAGGGCAAGCAGGCTCTGTGTCTACAGCCAACAGTTCTGGTCAGGAACACGGTGCATCCTCAGCATGTGTCCGTGGGGCACGCTTGTCCTTTTTTTCAACAGCTGGCCGTGTTGAGCTACAACAAGCAGAAGAGTTGGTAGAGTGAATCACAAAGCCGTCCTCATCCTCCTCAACCTCTGTCACCCTGGCTAAGACAAGTTTGGCTGCCAATGCAGCTGCCAAAGCGGCCTATTCCATCAGCTCAATTACATCAGTCACTCCTTCCCTAGCCCCACCATCTTGTCTTGAGGAGTCCCCTGAACTGTTTGACCACAGTGTTGGGTACATACTGCAGGAGGATGTGCAGCATTTTGAAGGCTCAGATGATGGTACCCAGGTTGATGTCGAAGGCAGTAACATGAGCCCAGAGAGAGGGGGTGCCCAAGAAGGACAAGAAACTGTCAGTCATGTTCCCCCAGCAGCAGCATACTGTCAGGTTTGCTCCAGTGGTGAGGAGGGAGGGGATGATGAGGTCACTGACTCTACGTGTGTGCCTGATAGAAGAGAGGAGGAGGAAGAAGGACATCTCCAACGAGGCAGGATGCACTCCAGGGGCCAGCTTAAGGACAGCCAACCAACTGCATCACACTGCATAGCTCCGCATGTGCAGGGCGCTGCTGATTTCGTGCGTTGATTTTGTGCATTTTTTCAAAAGTTCTTTGGTGTGGGCCTTTTTTGAAATGTACGCACCATTGCTGTTTGCAACATATGTCTGAAGCTTATCAAGCATGGCCAAAACAGCAGCCGCTTCGGCACCACATGCTTGACTCGACATATGTCGAGCTCCCATGCAGTCCTTTGTCAACAGTACTTAAAAGACCCACACCAAAGAACAAGGCGGACCTCTCCTTGCTCCTCATCAGCTGGGCTCTCCAACCCCACTACACCTTCAGTCCTCTCAGAGACCTGCACTGAGAGGAATGAAGGTGTAGAATTAGGTGTCCGAAGCACTTGTGGGTAGACATGTGCAGGATGAAAAAATTAGTTTAGTTTAGTTTTGTTTCGATTCGTTATTTAACTAAATTCGTTTAGTTAAATTTGTTGCATTCGTTTTCGGAATTCGTTTCATTTCGTTTTGTATTCGAATTCTAAAAAAATTTTGACCGCATTTGAAAAAATCGACCGTATTCGAAAAAAACTATAAAATTTGAGAAAATTCTACCGCGTTTGAAAAAAACATTAACTGAATTTGAAAAAGTAAACTATATATAACCATTTTGCGAAATTTGAAATTCGTATAGAATGAAATCGAATTCCAATAGAAAAGATTAGGAAAGTATAAAAGAATAGCATAGAAAAACAATAGAACAGAATAGAAAAAAATATAATATATTGTATTCTAATCTTTTCTATTCGAATTCATTCTGTACCAAATTCCAATTTTGGAAGATGGATGGATATTATATTTTTTTTCTATTTTGTTCCATTGTTTTTCAATGCTATTCTTTTCTATTCTATTCTAAACTTTTCTATTCGAATTTGAATTAATTCTATGCGAAATTCAAATTTCGGAAGATGGCTTCTAAAATTAGAATTTCGTATAGAATGAATTCAAATTTGAATAGAAAATAATAGAAAAGAATAGACTAGAAAAACAATAGAACAGAATAAAATATAATATATATATATATATATATATATATATATATATAAAACCATCTTCCGAAATTGGAATTTGGTGCAGAATGAATTTGAATAGAAAAGATTAGAATAGAATATTTTATATTTTTTTTCTAATCTGTTCTATTGTTTTTCTATGCTATTCTTTTATTTTATTTCCTGTTCTATTCTAATCTTTTCTATTTGAATTCATTCTGTACCAAATTCCAATTTTGGAAGATGTGTATATGTGTATATATATATATATATATATATATATATAAATTTTTTTCTGTTCTAGTCTTTTCTATAGAATTCGATTTCATTCTGTTTCTGTATAACCATTTTCAGAAATTCAAATTTCGTATAGAATGATTTCGCATTCAAATAGAAAAAAATAAAAAATAAAATAAATATTTATTTATTTATTTTCTATGCTGGTCTATTGTTTTTCTATTCTTTTCTATTATTTTCTATTTTATTCTAATCTTTTCTATTTGAATGCGAAATCATTCTATACGAAATTTGAATTTCATATAAAATGAATTCAAATTTGAATAGAAAAGATTAGAATAGAGTAGAAGAGAAAAGACTAGAAAAACAATAGAACAGAATAGAATAAAATATGTATATTATATTTTGTTCTGTTCTGTTCTATTGTTTGTCTAGTCTATTATTTTCTATTTTAATCTTTTCTATTCAAATTCGAAATCATTCTATACGAAATTCCACTTTCAGAAGCCATCTTCTGAAATTCGAATTTCGTATAGAATGAATTCAAATTCGAATAGAAAAGTTTTTAGTATAGAATAGAAAAGAATAGACTAGAAAAACAATAGAACAGAATAGAAGAAAATATAATATATATATATATTATATTTTCTTCTATTCTGTTCTATTGTTTTTCTAGTCTATTCTTTTCTATTATTTTCTGTTCTAATCTTTTATATTCAAATTGGAATTCATTCTATACGAAATTTAAACTTCAGAAGCCATGTTCCGAAATTCGAATTTCGTATAGAATGAATCTGAATTGAAAAGACTATTATAGAATATAAAATAATAGAAAAGAAAAGCATAAAAAAACAATAGAAGAGAATAATAAAAAAAAAAATATATATATATAATTTGCTTTATTATTTTATATTCTATCTTATTGTTTTTTTTTAGAAAAACATTTTCTATTTTTTTCTAATTCGATTCGAATTTGTCTTCGAATTCGATTCGAATATGTTTTCGAATTAGTTCGCTTTTTTTCAGATTCGTTTAAATTCTTTACTTTTGTAATTCGGAAATTCGGATGCATCCGAATTTCCCAATAATGAAAAATTTGTCCGAATTTCGATTCGGAAAGGAAACGAAATGCACATGCCTACTTGTGGGCAATCTGCTAGCAGTAAACCTAATTTTGATTTTAGCAGGCAAATTTCCCTATCCCAGTTGCTAAACTGCCAAAAGAAATTTGGTCCCAGCCATTCACATGCTGAGAGGCTGAATGCTAATTTGGCTAAATTGCTAGCACTCCAACTACTGCCTTTTCAGATGGTAGACTCTGCCCCCTTTCGAGAATTTGTAGAATGTGCGGTACCTCAGTGGCAGTTTCCCAAACGCCAGTTTTTTTCTCGGAAGGCCATTCCGGCTCTCTACCGGCATGTGGAAGGCAATGTCTTGGCCTCGTTTGAAAGGGCGCTCAGCGGTAAGATGCATATTACCGCTGACTCATAGTCCAGCAGGCATGGACATGGACGTTACCTTTCTTTCATGGCATACTGGGTAACCCTGCTGGCAGCTGGAAAGGATGCAGGACAGGGTGCATTAATGTTGGAGCTTGTTCCGCCACCATGCCTCCAAAATGCTGGTAGTGGTGATTCTGCCACACCTCTCTCCTCCACCCCCTCCTCTTCTTCTTCCTCTATCACCTCTTCCTGTGCAGATTTGACCTTGAAACCAGTGGTGCTAAGTAGGCATTCTAGGGGCTACGCAAGCACTCAGGCAAAAAAGATGCCACGCGGTGCTTGAGTTGGTCTGCTTAGGACAGGAGCCACACTGGGGCAGAGATTCTGGCAGCTTGGCTCACGTCTTTAATTTGGTGGTGCAGCGGTTCTTGTGTAGGTACCCGGGCTTACAGGATCTCCTGAGGCAGGCCAGGAAAGTCTGTGGGCATTTCTGCCGGTCATATAATGGCAGTGCTCGGCTGGCTGATCTTCAAAAAGGAATGCAACCTGCCCAAGAACCGCCACATCTGTGACATGCCCACCAGATGAAACTCAACGTTGGCAATGCTGCAGTGGCTGCACACGCAGCAGAGGGCCATCAATGACTACCTGTGCGAGTATGGCACCAGGACAGGGTCAGGGGAGCTTGGCTTTTTTTCGCCACACCAGTGGCTAATGATCAAGGATGCATGCACTCACTGTCCTCTCACCATTTGAGGAGGCCACGAGGATGGTGACAGTGCATGCATCAGTGATACTGTCCCTCTTGTCTACCTGTTGGAGCACAGGCTGTGTGGAATAATGGACAGGGCACTTGAGGCAGAACAGAGGGAGGAAGAGAAGGACCTCCTTAACTCCCAACGACCCCTTTATCCAGACATTATTCCTGCAGGCCCGCCTATGACACAGGAAGAGGAGGAGGAGGAGGAGGATTGTGTCAGCATGGAGGTGGAGCCTGGCACTCAGCATCAGCAGCAGTCTTCAGGGGATTGTTTTCAGTCCCCAGAAACCCATGGACTTGTAGGTGGCTTGGAGGAGGTGGCTGCAGATCATGTCGTCCTTAGTGACCCAGAGGACTCCGGACCGAATGCCTCAGCAAACCTATGCTGCATGGCCTCCCTGATCTTGCAAAGCCTGTGAAAGGACCCTCATATTTGTGGTATCAAGGAGAGGGATCAGTAATGGCTGGCAACCCTTCTTAATCCACGTTAAAAGGGTAAGGTTATACAGCTTATACACTTAAACAGCCTACGCAGAGGGAGCAGAGGATGAAACATCTTCAGGAGGCCTTGCAGAAAGGTTTGTGCAATGCATTTCCAGAGCCTGGGAGGCTACAATTTCCTGGTCCTCCTGGACAACGTGTTGCTGAGGCTTCAGTCAGTCACAGAAGGAGCGGTAGAGAAGGTGGCCGTCTGACCGATGCGTTCAGACAATTTTTTAATCCGAGCCCCAAGGTCTGATTGGTTCCAGCAACCATCGGCAGCGTCTGATTTCTGATATGTATATTTATAAACAATATTCCACCAATATTCCACCAATAATCCCCATGTAGAAATATAATTATATGCATATTCTCATCAGAAATGGGTTTAATATGTTGCTATGTATATTTATAAATAATATTCCACCAATAATCCCCATGTAGAAATATAATTATATGCATATTCAAATCATAAATGGGTTAAATATGTTGCAATGTGTATTTATAAACAATATTCCACCAATAATCCCCATGTAGAAAAATAATTATATGCATCTTCATATCAGAAATAGGTTTAATATGTTGCTATGTATATTCATAAACAATATTCCACCAATAATCCCCATGTAGAAATATAATTATATGCATATTCTGATCAGAAATGGGTTTAATATGTTGCTATGTATATTTATAAACAATATTCCACCAATAATCCCCACGTAGAAAATTATATGCATATTTATATCAGAAATAGGTTTAATATATTCCTATGTATGTCTATATACAATATTCCACCCATAATCCCCATGTAGAATAAGTATATGCATATTATTAGTAATGGGTTAAATATGTTCATTGTCGGGTGTTAACATGATATTTCTCCAAGAATCCCCATGAGAAATAATAATTCTACCCACATTATTATCAAAAACAGGTCAAATGTAATTTTTACATTACTTCTGTATCCTGTTGTACAGCTGCATATATATCAGCAAGTGAAGAGTTAAACATTAGTAACTGCTTCTTGCAACATTGTATCAAGCACTGCAGGAAAGAATAACATATTTTGAGAAACAGAGTCTTTACCATATATATGTGTATATAGTACACTGACATCTAGTGAGAGTTCTCAGTATTGCAGCCAATAATCCAATCATCCCATCATCCCAATATGCAGTTTAGTGTGTGTATATGTATATGTGTATATATATATATATATATATATATATATATATATATATATATATATATATATATATATATAAAATTATATTTTGCATGTTACTTCTTATTTAATTTTTCTTTTTTTTTTCTCAAGTATTTGCTTTAACACTCACCCTAACTAATTGGAGAGGCCTCGTGGTTTATAAACCTGTACACAAAAACACCAGATCATTTACTAACTGCAATATTAGCCCTATATACTTATTCTGTGTAAAGAATTTTTTCCTGACAGACTCCATGGCAGCAATGAGTGGGTTAGCCCCGCCTCCATAACTACCCAATAGAACCCCTCTCCCATAAATCTTTGCTCTAGGCTGCACTATGCACTTTTGTTGAATAATTGAAGCACCTTAGGTTGCAATTGTACTTTTAACAGTAAGGACTTGGCACCAGTCACATATTTATTCATTTTTGGCACACACACTTTAGGAATTATAAAGTCATTATAAAGAAAGTGTTTTTTTTGTCTCCATAAGGGCAGCGCCATATTATTCCTGTTTTCTTTTTTTTTTCATTTTTTCTTTTTTCCTTTTTTTTCTCTTTTCTTTTTTTCTTTATAACACTTCCCACCTAGATGATATTGTATCCATATTCATAACTACTTTATTACTAATTTAAAGGGCACAATGCACCTTTGTTGAACAATTGGAGCACCAGTTGTTGTATTTTCACTTCTAATAGAAATATTCACCACCAGTCACAGTTTTATTCAATTTTTGGACACATACAGGTTTTAGAAGCAATTCTATAAGGACACTAGGCAATACATTCACTACAAAGAAGAAAATATCTTTTTGTCTCCATAAGGGCAGCGCCATACTACTCCTGCTTTTTTACCATTTTCTAATACTTTCCACTTAGGTGGTATTGTATTGTATTGTTTTTAACACTTTCCACCTGGATGATATTGTATCCATATCCACAACTACTTTATTACCTAATTTAAAGGGCACTATGCATCTTTGTTGAACAATTGGAGCACCAGTTGTTGTATTTTCATTTTTAATAGAAATATTCACCACCAGTCAGTTTTATTCAACTTTTGAACACATACAGGTTTTAGAAGCAATTCTATAAGGACACTAGGCAATACATTCACTACAAAGAAGAAAAACATTTTTTGTCTCCATAAGGGCAGCGCCTGCTTTTTTACATATATGCATGGCAGCAGTGTTTGTTTGTGGTTTGTACCTTCCTTTTCCTTGTCTTTAGCGTCGCTGGTGTCCTATGCCTGGCGCTGACGCTTCCTGCGTTCCAGCAGCTGCTCTCTTAATTCCGGGTATCGGCGTGCACTCTGCGTATGCGCAGGCCCGATACAAAGATGAGGCTTGGCTCGCGCATATGCGCGAGCATCTCACGCCATCGATGACATCACGGGCGCCACTTTTAAAAGCTGTAGGAAGCTTACAGAGTCCCGGGAATGATTGTGGGCTTTATGGCAGACCAGCATCTAGAAGCTATGGTGAGGCGGGTTGTGAAAGAATCTCTACAGGAAAGAGAGGCTCAACAGCCCCCTGATTCCCCATCAGACCCATTATGCCCCATTGTGGTTTAGTACACGAGACGTGCGAATCTTCCCAGCCAAGTCACCACTCCGCTTCTATCTCAGACAACGAATCGGATCTGGAAGATCCAGGTATGGGGTTTGAATATGCTTTAGTTCCTTCCTTGGTGAAAGCAGTAAGAGAAGCTCTGAAGTGGGAAGACCCTGTCACTCCCCCCCAAAACAGAGAAAATTCTTCAAGCAGCTCAATAAGAAGCGACAATACTTTACTTTTCTCTCTGAGCTGGGTAATATCATATCTGATGAATGGAGCAAGATGGACAAAAAGAGTTCCATGCAATCTAAAGTCTTGAAACTGTATCCTTTCAAGGAAGAGGAAGAAAAACGCCTTGAGTCAGCTCCTTTGGTGTATGCAGCACTTAGGAGACTAAAAGATACAGTGTCTTCTAAAGGAAGAGTTATATATCTTACTAAAGATCCCTTGGAAAGATGGATTGATTCGGATTTAAAAAGGACTTACCTGACAACAGATCCGGCTTCCAAACAAGCTTGGTGTCAAATTCCTTTTGAGGGAACCTCTCTCTTTGGCAACAAGCTTGATAGTGCCATAACCTGGGCCACAGGGGGTAAGTCTGGTTTCCTCCTTCAGAACCGACGCCTACAGAATCAGAAACGCTCATTTCAAAGAAGACAAAATTCTGATCGCGCTAGGGAAGCGCGCAGCTACAGACCTGGTCAGGAATTTTCAAGGTCCTGGAAATCCAGGCAGTCCTCTTTCAAAAAATCCGCAAAAGGTGGTTCCTCTGGCAATCAGGATTCCACTAAGTGCTTTTGAAATTGGGCCCGCTCAAACATGTCAGGTGTGGGCTCGCCTTCTCCACTTCCGGCATGTTTGGGCGGCCTCAATTCGGGATTACTGGACTGTCAAGACTGTCTCCTCCGGTCACACGTGGGTTTTCAACAACACCCCAAGATTCAGATTTGTTCCCACAACTCTTCCGGGTTCAGAAGAGAAAAAGCAGGTCCCGTTAACTTACGTGAATTGTTTATTGGATCAAGGCGCAGCCATCCCTGTTCCAGAAGACGAACGAGACAAAGGCATGTATTCTCCTCTGTTCATGATACAAAAGAAAAACGGCACATGGAGACCAGTCATAGACTTAACCCATCTCAATTTCTTTATCCAGGAGGAAAAATTCAAAATGGAATCATTACTTACAATTCAATAGTCAGTACATCTGGGAGACTGGTTGATTTCAATCGATCTGAAAGATGCCTACTTTCACGTGCCGGTGGCAACGGACTTCCAACAATTCCTCCGCTTTGCAGTAGGCGATCAGCATCTGCAATTTACGTGTCTTTCCTTTGGTCTAACAATGTCAGCTCGGGTCTTTTCCAAGGTCCTATTATCTGTTGTGGCTCTTCTCTGGGTCAAAGGGGTTTGTCTCCACCACTATCTAGACGACCTACTTTTCCTAGCTCAGAACAAAGATCAACTTTTAGAGCACAGGAGCCTAGTCATTTCTACCCTGCAAGAATTTGGGTGGCTCCTGAATTTAGAGAAGAGCCATCTAGAACCAACACAATCCCTTTGTGTTTCTAGGGGCTCTTTTTAATACGGTGGAAGGCACCATTACCCTTCCAGAAGAGAAGATTGGAGTGATTCGAGACAGAATACACGCAGCCCTCACGTCATCTCACCTTTCCGCTCTCCAATGCCTGAAAGTGATTGGCACGATGACAGCCACCATTCCTATGGTGAAGTGGGTGCAATGGCATACACGGCCCTTCCAAAAAGGGTTCCTTCAACAATGGGATTCCTCCAGCCAAATCCAGCGCATACACCCTACTCCAACCATGAGTGTCCCTCCTTTGGTGGTTTCAAGGGAAAAATCTGCGCAAGTGCCATTCAACTATTCCCATCTCATGGGTCACAATAACATCGGATGCCAGCAATCGGGGCTGGGGTGCTCACTGCCTTTTGGAAGTGGCTCAGGGCAGATGGAATTCCCTTTCTCGGGGGATTGTCTCCAACATACTGGAGCTGAGGGCCGCCTTTCGGGCACTCCTGTCATTTCGCCATCTAATAATGAATTTGTCAGTAATGCTCAGGTTGGACAATACAACCGCTGTGGCTTATATAAAGGAAGCAAGGTGGAACTCGCAGCTGGTCCCTTATACAGGAAGTAGAGCCAATAATGAGTTGGGCTCAGAAGAACTTGTCCAACGTCTCTGCGGTTTACATTCCAGGGATTCAGAATTTCCAGGCGGACTTCCTTTCTTGTGTTCAAATGAACAACGAGTGGTCTCTCCACAGAGGGGTGATCGAGTGGCTTCTGACCCTGGGAGTGTCTCCAGAGGTCGATCTGTTTGCTTCCCCATGCAATCACAAAATGCCCAAATACTATTCGAGGTTCAGAGACCCTCAGGCGTATGGTACAGATGCTCTCATGGATCAGTGGAGGTTTCAGAAAGCCTATGCCTTCCCTTCGGTACTGGTATTGGTGATTCTTCAATTTCTCCGGAGGCTCAGAAAAGAGAAGGTGTAAATCATAGCGTTGATTCCTTTCTGGCCCAACAGGCCTTGGTTCCCTCTGTTAACACTCCTCAGCTATCGAGACCCAGTTCCCCTACCTCTCAGGCCGGATCTACAACTCGACCCTTGTCCATCCTACCTACACTTCAGGGTGTGGTTCTTGAGAGGGGAAGGCTCGAAGCTCCAGGTTGCCCTGTGGAAGCTATTCCGACCCTTCTTAGTGCCAGAAGGAAGAGTACTAATAGGGTATATGAACACATATGATCCAGTTTCACTGATCACATGTCTTCCAGGTCAAATTCTTGTAACTCTCTAGCAGTCCAAGACATACTGAGTTTTATTCAAACAGGACATTGGCCTGTCTCTGGCAGTTAGCTCACCAAGATCAGCCATCTCGGCCTTTACAGGAGTTTCATGGGCAAATCATTCTCTGGTCCGTCAGTTCTTTAAAGGAGCCACCAGGCTTAGACCTCAAAGAAGAACTAGGTTCCCCAAATGGGACCTCCCTCTTGTTTTGTATTTTCTCTCCAATCTCGGATCTGATCCTGACAAACCTCTTTCAGCAAGAGACCTCACACTCAAGACTACTTTTCTGGTAGCTGTGACTTTGGCCAAAAGAGTGTCCGAAATCAGAAATTTAGGTCTGACTTTTTTTTTTCCCAGACAGAGCAGTAGTGATTCCCATGTTGGGGTCAAACCCTAAAGTGACCTCAGTCTTCCATGAAAATCAAGAGATTGTACTTCCCACTTTCAAGTCAACAGACAATCAGGATGTGCATTCTCTTGATGTAGGCCACACTCTAAAACAATACCTGGAGGTTAAGGCTTCTTTCAGACAACCAGAGTTTCTCTTCTTCCTTCTCCATGGTAAAAACAAAGGAATGTAGGCTTTGGTCAGATCAATTTCTTCCTGGATTGTGCAGACCATTCAGAGGGCATACAGGGCAAAGGGCTTGGCTCCTCCTGAGGTCATTCGACCCGGAGTATCTCGACCTCTTGGGCAGCTTCTCGGCATGTTGCGCCTGAAATCAATTGTAGAGCGTCCGCTTGGTCTTCTATCAGCACATCTGCTTCTCACTACTGTGTTGAACCAGCTGCTCTGTCATCTATTAATTTGGGTTTACAAGTATTGTCAGTTGGCAATGTTAAAGAAAATTTGGTTTCTTTGCTCAACATTTTGCCCGCCCGGGTGTGTATGGCGAGTTATTTCCCACACGTTGCTGCCATGGAGTCTGTCAGGAAAATGGAAAATTTATATCAAACACTTACCGTAATTTTCCTTTCCTGATAGACTCCATGGCAGCAGGCGTTCCCTCCCAAATGTCTGGAGTAGGCTAGTTACTGAACATGGATAGCAGCCTAGAGCAAAGATTATGGGAGAGGGGTCCTATTGCGTAGTTATGGAGGCGGGGCTAACGCACACATTGCTGCCATGGAGTCAGGAAAGGAAAATTACGGTATTTATTTGATATAAATTTTCAGTTTTTAACAGATAAAATGGCTAAATTCATCCAAATAATAACACACTGACATCTACTGTTGTAACATTGTACAACAAGCTTCAACTTTGGTTATTTTGTCCACAGTACATTAACCACTTGTTTACTGGGCACTTAAACTCCCCTCCTGCCCTAACCACTTGCTTACTGGGCACTTAAACCCCCCTCCTGCCCAGACCAATCTTTAACTTTCATCGCTGTCACTTTGAATGACAATTGAGTGGTCATGCTACACTGTACAGCAAAATTACATTTTTATAATTTTTTTTCACACAAATTGAGCTTTCTTTTGGTGGTATTTAATCACTACTTGGGTTTTTATTTTTTGCTAAACAAAAAAACAGACATTTTTGAAAAAAAAAACAAAAAAAACAAAAAACATTTTTTCATAGTTTGTTATAAAATTTTGCAAACGGGTAATTTTTCTCCTTCATTGATATTCGCTGATGAGGCTGCACTGATGGGCTGCACTTATAGGCACAGATAAGGCGACACTGATAGGCACTGGTAGGTGGCACTGGTAGGTGGTATTGATAGGCAGCACTGGTGATGAGGCACCGATTGGTGGCACTGTGGGCAATGATGGGTGACACTGTGGGCACTGGTAGGTGGCGCTGGTGGGCACAAAGTCCTCTGCAGAGGCTCTTCTTGATCGGGACCGATGTCCCTCTCACAGCTGCCGGTGATCGGCTTTTTTTTTTTTTCTCCTCACACTACCTTTCTTTTTTTACTTTCTTTTTTTTTTATTTTTCTAGACGTATCTAGTGCTAACCACCAGATAACATTTTTACATTGGTTATTAATGTGGCCTAGACATCAGTGGAGTAATATACCCATTAAGCATAACAGATTCTATCACAATCATACACCTCAATCTATTGCTTCATGGTGACAACACATCATATACACCATGATTCAGACAATTATATAAATCATCATTTTTTCAACTCCACTAGGTGTCTAGGCCCACTTTTTGCTTAACTATTTTTTTTTTTCACAGACCCAAGAACTAAAACATTTACAGCGTCTTTAAATTTGAATATATTTGTTATAAGCTGCACAGTTATACATACTCAAGATAATGGGGGTGGCTACCCACCCTATGCAGACATGATTTACCCCCACTCAGTCGTTACATATTTTCTCACTAGAGGAATTTTTCCTGTTTTGCTTAAAAAGTTTATTCACAAATTACTTCAGATGTTTCTTTTTGTTATTCTTTGTTAAATTAAAAAACTTTGATTTCTAATAGGGCATACACACAGTCGGACTTTGTTCGGACATTCCGACAACAAAATCCTAGGATTTTTTCCAACGGATGTTTTCTCAAACTTGTTTTGTCTACACACGGTCGCACAAAGTTGTCGGAAAATCCGATCGTTCTAAACGCGGTGACGTAAAACACGTACGTCGGGACTATAAATGGGGCAGTGGCCAATAGCTTTCATCTCTTTATTTATTCTGAGCATGTGTGGCACTTTGTCCGTCAGATTTGTGTACACACGATCGGAATTTCCAACAACAGATTTTGTTGTCGGAAAATTTTATCTCCTGCTCTCCAACTTTGTGTGTCGGAAAATCTGATGGAAAATGTCCGATGGAGCCCACACACGGTCGGAATTTCCGACAACACGCTCCGATCGGACATTTTCCATCGAAAAATCTGACCGTGTGTATGGGGCATTATACTCTAATGCCGCGTACACACGGTCGGATTTTCCGACGGTCGGATTGTTCTATGGGAGCTTGTTGTCGGAAATTCCGACCGTGTGTAGGCTCCATCGGACATTTTTCCATTGGAATTTCCGACAAACAAAATTTGGGATCTGGATCTCAAATTTTCCGACAACAAAATCTGTTGTCGGAAATTCCGATCGTGTGTACACAATTCCGATGCACAAAATTCCACGCATGATTGGAATCAAGCAGAAGAGCCACACTGGCTATTGAACTTCATTTTTCTTGGCTCGTCGTATGTGTTGTATGTCACCGCGTTCTTGATGTTCGGAATTTCCGACAAGATTTGTGTGACCGTGTATATGATGGTGTTCCGCGCTTAGGACGGGCTTATGACCGAACTGCAGCCCCCCTAAAAGAGAAAGCACCTAGGTGCGATCCAATAATTGTGTAGTCTGAAGAAATAGGGGATTGGCGCTGTTCACTGATAGAGTATGATAATAAATAAATCAATAAACTATACAAACTCCTAACAAAAGGAAAACATAACACCTCAATGCTGAGTGGGTAAAACGTGTAACACAATATAAATAATTGTTAGGAAATGAATATATGTGCTGAAAATGGTCAAAGGCTGTGCAGAATACCTAAGGTAGTTTTCACAAAATAAAATTGATAAATAAAACCAAGCATTACCAAAAGTGAATGATCAATCAAGTTGTATAAAAAATACAAAGAGTGTGCAATGAAAGGTATGAGTGGGCGTCTCAGATGACGTCTTGATGACGAAATGCGTAAGACGTGGCCTCTTTGGTACGCATACGTCCTTTTCTCACTTCTGTTTTGTCTTGTACTTCCGGTTCCGGGAGACGGCTGTGGAACGCAAGCCGCTCACACTGCACTGTCTGCGGCTTCTCACGTGGAGCCAGCCGGCAAAGTGCCATCTGTTTTTAACCTCTGAGTTTTTTATTTTGTTTATTTCTTTTTGTTGTTCATTTGAGTTTAATAAATATTCGGAATCACACTATGAGGTTCTTCTCTTCTCCCTGCACATGGTAATTGTTCCGGATGGATGCCTTTTGAAAGTGATCGGGTGACACAGATGGAAATTAGGTGGTGAGGGGGACACCAATCGCTTGGATCATTGGATCATCTACAGGCTCATTACCCCTGCAGGGGTTGGGCACTCTGGTGAGTGGGGGCACTAGAGGGGACTCCACACGGGACAGCATATACCCATTGGGACAGACCTATCCGCAACCTTTAAAGATATATCAGCTGGCTGCACAAGAACTGTTTTTTAATCACGAAAAAAATTTTTATCACGGACATAATTTTTATATACTTTTTGAAACAATTGATTGGGTTGCTTGGACTTTTATTTCATTTTATTTTATTTTCTTTTTGGTTCTTTAACTTTTTTGTTTTTGTGCACTCATATTGTTTGCACACTATATGCCGAATATTTTCACTTTTTATATTTATTCTCACATTTTTTTCAATATCACACAGCTTCACTAGTACACATAATAATTTTCAGTGGGCAACACGGTGTTTTGCCCCTTTTTAGGTAAACCCACTCATACCTTTCATTGCACACTCTTTGTATTTTTTATACAACTTGATTGATCATTCACTTTTGGTAATGCTTGGTTTTATTTATCAATTTTATTTTGTGAAAACTACCTTAGGTATTCTGCACAGCCTTTGACCATTTTCAGCACATATATTAATTTCCTAACAATTATTTATATTGTGTTACACGTTTTACCCACTCAGCATTGAGGTGTTATGTTTTCCTTTTGTTAGGTGTTTGTATAGTTTATTGATTTATTTATTATCATACTCTATCAGTGAACAGCGCCAATCCCCTATTTCTTCAGACTACACAATTATTGTGTGACCGTGTGTATGCAAGACAAGTTTGAGCCAACATCCGTCGGAAAAAAAACATGGATTTTGTTGTCGGAAAGTGCAATCGTTTGTATACGGCATAAGACTGAGTTTAAGACCATTTGGTCTCATTAAGTTTTGCAATCGGATGGAAAGTAATTTTTTTCCAACCCCATACAGTTTTTTTTCATTACAAATACCGTATTTATCAGCGTATAAACAAAGAGTATGGTGCAGCGCTAATCCAATAGAAGATATTATTGAGGGTAGTGATGTGTTGTAAATATCCTAGTAGTGTGTGTACTAATAGGATGTCATAACTTAGGGCTATGAAGCCAAAAATGACAACCATAAATAATCTATAAAGTGCCAAGTGCATGAAATATATAATGAAACATAAATTTACTACTAATTGTGAAATAAGTGACAGAGTATAAACCTCTTGAGCGCAAACCATATAGTGTCTTAATACGGATATACTTAAATAATATAACAGCATAGATAAAATATTTAGTGATGGTATATTCATCTAATAAAAAATATAATTCAACTCGTGAAAAAACGATGCAATGCAAGAAATGTTGCAATCATGTGTATCATGCACAAATAAGGAAAAATTGTGATCTCAATGTGTCAGTGTAAAGATCACACAGTGACAAAATTTCTACAACTAGGACAGGTGCATTATATACATAAGAAAGTGCACAGTATAGTGCCTAGTGAAAATAAAGTAAATTAAAATAGGTGACAAAAGTATTAGTCCATAGTGAAACAATATAGCATCCAGTGATTTCACTCCAAACAAGCAAAAATTAATTGCAGGGCATGTAGTGGGTGTATTAACCAGGGAAACAGCACCGTGACTCCTCTTCGTGACAAAAAGAATCTTACACTAGTAAGTAATGGCCCCTTACCACATCTTACTAGGAAAACAGCATACACAGCACACTGTGGACTTGCACCTGGCTCTATTCTCCAGACTCTAGATCTCTCCAGAGATGTAATGGCCATAGGTGAAAGAAAGGCAATGCCTCATAGTGTAGTAATGTTTTTGCAAACAGCCAAAGTTTATTAAGATTAAAAGTACTCACAGAAAAACTCAAGCAATACAGCGAATATCCGGCGAGTTCGTATGTGTCCGTCAATGGGATGTGCCTCTCCTGTCCCTATGCGTGACGTCATGTGCATCGTAACTTCATCAGGGGATACTAGAGGGCACTGAATGTGGTCCTTAAGTAGTAATGGTCAAGTGCAATATGCAGCGGCCATTTTCTTGTAGTTCCATTGGAAAGTGCCATATCAGCCATTTTCCGAGAAACTAATGGGGGTGGCCATTTTTTCGGTTATCTGAACGAAAGCACGGCTGCAAATACACTTGCTGGCGATGTTAAAAAACCATAGACCATACAAGGTGTAACCCCAACCCCAATCGAATAGACTCCTAAACTATGAGCTGAGAGCGGGTGTATTACTGGCTAAACAAAAAAGTTGGGGAACTAGAAATAAAGTGAATAGCCCATTATAATGATAGCGGGTGCCACCATTCTAATCGTTGGTTAAAAAATCTAGAGAAAATTAATGTAATATTAGTTTATTATAAAAATGTATAAAAAAATAAAATAAAATCTAAAATAATATGTAAAATATATATTTTTTTATATATATATATATATATATATATATATATATATATATATATATATATATATATATATATATATATATAAATATATATATGTGTGGGGGAAAAGACGAATTTATCTTTAAAAACAAGGTAAAATGTATTTCAATGGGGACGGTGAATGCACGGGTTGGTGCATTCTGAGAGTTAAAAACCTGACGGGATGGAATAGGCCCAAAGCATTGATGAAGGCATACGTAGCAAGTAGGAACTGTACAAAGACATAATGAATATAGAAATGCATCCAGGTATACATGGACTATTCAGGGCATGTAACAATAGGATTAGATAATAATATGAATGACATAATCGGTTAATATTATGATTTAAAGTACATCTTGCAAAAGTTGAGGAATAAGTAAATACATCGAATAAAAACACTGCAAATAAGAGAAGAGATTGTCAAGTGATAGAGTGCAAAGTGGGGCCTATTTGTACGCAAACACGAGTAGTATTCTGTATCCTGCTTTAAAGATAAAATTTATTATGTTATATTATAAATATGTAAATAATTTTGGAATGGTCAGAAGTCGCTGAGAAAGCAATTCAGATCGAATTCGATATTTAGACCTCTTGGCGCAAATGTGTCTAATGTGAATATCCATTTGGACTCTGCCTGACTTAAGGTCCTAACTTTGTGACCCCCCCCCGCCAGTGTTTAGTGTAAGGTTCAATTCCCCAGAATTGGAGGTGGGTGGGGTCTTTGTTATGGCATAGTAAGAAATGTTTCGAAACACTATGTTTATCATATCCTCTGATGATATTCTCGACATGCTCTTTGATCCGCACCCGGAGGGGTCTTTTCGTGCGGCCAACATATTGGAGCCCGCAACTACACTCGAGGATGTACATGGCTCCTTCTGTGTTACAGCATATGAAGTTTTTTATCTCATATGTGTCTCCTGTACTGGAAGATGTGAACTGAAATTTCTTTTCATTCTGTCACTGTGTGATCTTTACACTGACACATTGAGATCACAATTTTTCCTTATTTGTGCATGATACACATGATTGCAACATTCCTTGCACTGCATCGTTTTTTCACGAGTTGAATTATATTTTTTATTAGATGAATATACCATCACTAAATATTTTATCTATGCTGTTATATTATTTTTTAAGTATATCCGTATTAAGACACTATATGGTTTGCACGGAAGAGGTTGATACTGTCACTTATTTCACAATTAGTAGTAAATTTATGTTTCATTATATATTTCATGCACTTAGTACACACACTACTAGGATATTTACGACACATCACTACCCTCAATAATATCTTCTATTGGATTAGCGCTGCACCATACTCTTTGTTTATTTCTATTTTTTGGGCCTAGTGAGGCCCTTTTGCGGTGCAAGCAGCTTTTCCTACCTATAGACACTCACATGATAGCGCAGGAATAACTATCAACCTTATCAGCGTATAACATGCACTTTTTTTTCCCCTTAAAGTCAGGGGAAAATCGTGGGTGCGTGTTATACGCTAATCCCCGCCAATCTCCGCTGATTGTGAGCGGAGAGGAGCAAGCCCCGCCGATATACACTCGGCTAGGCTCAGCTCTGCCCAGTCCCGCCATTGGACCTTTGTTATCATAGGGGCGGGACTGCGAGAGGAGCCGAGCCTAGCTGAGTACACTCGGCTTTGTGTATGTCAGCGGCGCTCGCTTCTCTCCGCTCAGTCAGCGGAGATCGGTGCCAATTTTAAATAATCAGCCTGCAATGACACTGGGCAATGCTGCAAAGACACTGGGCAAGGCTGCAGATGGACACTGGGCAAGGGTGCAATGATGGACAAGGCTTTTTAGGCACAAGGCACTTTATCAGGTAGAGAAATAACGATTGCCAATGTATACGCACCAAATGAATCACAAACCACTTTTTTCACACAATTCTTTAATATACTTTAACAATACCACTCACCACATATTATTTTGGGCGGAGACTTCAACTCAGCCTTCCAACCTAACCTTGATTCGCAGCAAACAAAACCAAAATTCAAAAACCTTTTCAAAAACAACTATAACACATGTAAATGATTTACAACTGATTGATTCTTGGAGAGCATTAAATGTAGACGCATATATGAGTATACCTTTTATTCACACCCACATGACTCATATTCACAAATAGATTACATATTTTGCACTCCAGTAATCCTAGCCAACACCCAAGATGCTTCAATACACCCTTGTTCCTGGTCAGACCACCATATTACCACTTTTAGTACTCCAATTTATAGGCCTTACTTCTACCCCATATTTGTGGAGAATTGATGAATCATTACTAACAGACCCCACACACCAACATGAGATTGCATCAGAAATAAAAGACTATTTTGCATTGAATTCAACCCCAGATATTTCTCCAACTACTTTGTGGCTAGCCCATAAAGCAGTTTTGAGAGACCACCTCATTAAATGAGCAGCACAATGCAATAAAAAAAAATGGGGAAAAAATTCACTCTCTCACCAAAGATCTTCACAACCTATTAACTACTTGCCGACCGCCTCACGGAGATATACGTCTGCAGAATGGCACGGGCAGGCAAAATCACGTACGATTCCCGAGGCGGTCGGCTTTGGTCGGCTTTGGTCTGGGAGCTTTCAGAGATGAGGGGGAGGCCATCCATTCGTGGCCCCCCCCCTCGCGATCGCTCCCAGCCAATGAGAATCGTCCCCTGCCTCTGTGTAGTACACAGAGGCAGGGGATGTGATGTCATCTCGGCTCGGCAGTTTCCGTTCCGGCGCCGAGGAGAGAAGACATCTGAGTGAGTTGCACAACACTACACCTCACAGTAGAACATGCCAGGCATACTTTACACCCCCGATCACCCCCCAATCACCCCCCCCCTTCACACTGACACCAAGCAGTATTTTTTTTTCTGATTACTGAATTGGTGTCAGTTTGTGACAGTGTGTTAGGGCAGTGAGTGTTAGCCCCCTTTAGGTCTAGGGTACCCCCCTAACCCCCCCTAATAAAGTTTTAACCCCTTGATCACCCCCCGTCACCAGTGTCGCTAAGAGATCATTTTTCTGATCGCTGTATTAGTGTCACTGGTGACGCTAGTTAGGGAGGTAAATATTTAGGTTCGCCGTCAGCGTTTTATAGCGACAGGGACCCCCATATACTACCTAATAAATGTTTTAACCCCTTGATTGCCCTCTAGTTAACCCTTTCACCACTGATCACCGTATAACCGCTACGGGTGACGCTGGTTAGTTTGTTTATTTTTTATAGTGTCAGGGCACCCGCCGTTTATTACCGAATAAAGGTTTAGCCCCCTGATGGCCCGCCGGTGATATGCGTCGCCCCAGGCAGCGTCAGATTAGCGCCAGTACCGCTAACACCCACGCACGCAGCATACACCTCTCTTAGTGGTATAGTATCTGAACAGATCAATATCTGATCCGATCAGATCTATACTAGCGTCCCCAGCAGTTTAGGGTTCCCAAAAACAGTGTTAGCGGGATCAGCCCAGATACCTGATAGCACCTGCGTTTTGCCCCTCCGCCCGGCCCAGCCCAGCCCACCCAAGTGCAGTATCGATCGATCACTGTCACTTACAAAACACTAAACGCATAACTGCAGCGTTCGCAGAGTCAGGCCTGATCCCTGCGATTGCTAACAGTTTTTTTTGGTAGCGTTTTGGTGAACTGGCAAGCGCCAGCGGCCTAGAACACCCCAGTCGTAGTCAAACCAGCACTGCAGTAACACTTGGTGACGTGGCGAGTCCCATAAGTGCATTTCAAGCTGGTGAGGTTACAAGCACAAGTAGTGTCCCGCTGCCACCAAGAAGAAGGCAAACAGGCCCGTCGTGCCCATAATGCCCTTCCTGCTGCATTCGCCAATCCTAATTGGGAACCCACAGCTTCTGCAGCGCCCGTACTTCCCCCATTCACATCCCCGAACTAAATGCAGTCGGCTGCATGAGAGGCATTTTCTTTATGTCCCCCCGAGTACCCCTACCCAGCGAACCCCCCCCCCAAAAAAAGATGTCCTGTCTGCAGCAAGCCTGGATATAGGCGTGACACCTGCTATTATTGTCCCTCCTGTCCTGACAATCCTGGTCTTTGCATTGGTGAATGTTTTGAACACTACCATTCACTAGCTGAGTATTAGTGTATGGTACAGCATTGCACATACTAGGCGCATTTTCACAGGGTCTCCTAAGATGCCATCGCAATTTGAGAGACCCGAACCTGGAACTGGTTACAGTTATAAAAGTTACAGTTACAAAAAAAGTGTGTAGTAAAATATATATATATATATATATATATATATATATATATAAAATAAAAATAGTTGTCGTTTTATTGTTTTCTCTCTCTCTCTATTCTCTCTCTATTGTTCTGCTCTTTTTTTACTGTATTCTAATTTGCCATGTTTTATTGTTGTTATGTTTTATCATGTTTGCTTTTCAGGTATGCAATTTTTTATACTTTACTGTTTACTGTGCTTTATTGTTAACCATTTTTTTGTCTTCAGGTACGCCATTCACGACTTTGAGTGAGTGGTTATACCAAAATGATGCCTGCAGGTTTAGGTATCATCTTGGTATCATTCTTTTCAGCCAGCGGTCAGCTTTCATGTAAAAGCAATCCTAGCGGCTAATTAGCCTCTAGATTGCTTTTATAAGCAGTGGGAGGGAATGCCCCCCCCCCACCATCTTCCGTGTTTTTCTCTGGCTCTCCTGTCTCAACAGGTAACCTGAGAATGCAGCCGGTGATTCAGCCAGCTGACCATAGAGCTGATCAGAGACCAGAGTGGCTCCAAACATCTCTATGGCCTAAGAAACCGGAAGCTACGAGCATTTTATGACTTAGATTTCGCCGGATGTAAACAGCGCCATTGGGAAATTGGGGAAGCATTTTATCACACCGATCTTGGTGTGGTCAGATGCTTTGAGGGCAGAGGAGAAATCTAGGGTCTAATAGACCCCAATTTTTTCAAAAAAGAGTACCTGTCACTACCTATTGCCATCATAGGGGATATTTACATTCCCTAAGATAACAATAAAAATGATTTAAAAAAAAAAAATTAAAGGAACAGTTTAAAAATAAGATAAAAAAAGCAAAAAAATAATAAAGGAAAAAAAAAAAAAGCACCCCTGTCCCCCCTGCTCTCGCGCTAAGGCGAACACAAGCGTCGGTCTGGCGTCAAATGTAAACAGCAATTGCACCATGCATGTGAGGTATCACCGCGAAGGTCAGATCAAGGGCAGTAATTCTAGCAGTAGACCTCCTCCTGTAAATCTAAAGTGGTAACCTGTAAAGGCTTTTAAAAATGTATTAATTTTTTTGCCACTGCACGTTTGTGAGCAATTTTAAAGCATGTCATGTTTGGTATCCATGTACTCGGCCTAAGATCATCTTTTTTATTTCATCAAACATTTGGGCAATATAATGTGTTTTTTAGTGCATTAAAATTTAAAGTGTGTTTTTTCCCCAAAAAATGCGTTTGAAAAATCGCTGCGCAAATACTGTGTAAAAACAAAATGAAACACCCACCATTTTAATCTGTAGGGCATTTGCTTTAAAAAAATATATAATGTTTGGGGGTTTGAAAGTAATTTTCTTGCAAAAAAAAAAAAAAATTTTCATGTAATCAAAAAGTGTCAGAAGGGCTTTGTCTTCAAGTGGTTAGAAGAGTGGGTGATGTGTGACATAGGCTTCTAAATGTTGTGCATAAAATGCCAGGACAGTTCAAAACCCCCCAAATGACCCCATTTTGGAAAGTAGACACCCCAAGCTATTTGCTGAGAGGCATGTCGAGTCCATGGAATATTTTATATTGTGACACAAGTTGCGGGAAAAAGACAATTTTTTTTTTTTGCACAAAGTTGTCACTAACTGATATATTGCTCGAACATGCCATGGGTATATGTGAAATTACACCCCAAAATACATTCTGTTGCTTCTCCTGAGTATGGGGATACCACATTTGTGGGATTTTTTGGGAGCCTAGCCATGCACGGGACCCCGAAAACCAAGCACCGCCTTCAGGCTTTCTAAGGGCGTAAATTTTTAATTTCACTCTTCACTGCCTATCAGTTTCGGAGGCCATGGGATGCCCAGGTGGCAAAAAAAACCCCCAAATGACCCTATTTTGGAAAGTAGACACCCCAAGCTATTTGTGACAAAAAGTCACTATACCTCTCAGCAAAGTTTTGAAAATTGAAAAAAGAAAACAAAAAATGTTTTTTCTTGTCTTTCTTCATTTTCAAAAACATATGAGAGCTGCAAAATACTCACCATGCCTCTCAGCAAATAGCTTGGGGTGTCTACTTTCCAAAATGGGGTCATTTCGGGGGGTTTGTGCCATCTGGGCATTTTATGGCCTTCAAAACTGTGACAGGTAGTGAGGAGTGAAATCAAAAATTTACACCCTTAGAAATCCTGAAGGCGGTGATTGGTTTTCGGGGCCCCGTACGCGACTAGGCTCCCAAAAAGTCCCACACATGTGGTATCCCCATACTCAGGAGAAGCAGCTGAATGTATTTTGGGGTGCAATTCCACATATGCCCATGGCCTGTGTGAGCAATATATCATTTAGTGACAACTTTTTGTAATTTTATTTATTTATTTTTTGTCATTATTCAATCACTTGGGACAAAAAAATGAATATTCAATGAGCTCAACATGCCTCTCAGCAATATCCTTGGGGTGTCTACTTTCCAAAATGGGGTAATTTGGGGGGGGTTTGTACTGCCCTGCCATTTTAGAACCTCAAGAAATGACATAGGCAGTCATAAACTAAAAGCTGTGTACATTCCAGAAAATGTACCCTAGCTTGTAGACGCTATAACTTTTGCGCAAACCAATAAATATACACTTATTGACAATTTTTTTTACCAAAGATATGTGGCAGAATACATTTTGGCCTAAATGTATGACTAAAATTGAGTTTATTGGATTTTTTTAATAACAAAAAGTAGAAAATATATTTTTTTTTTCAAAATTTTCGGTCTTTTTCCGTTTATAGCGCAAAAAATAAAAATGGCAGAGGTGATCAAATACCATAAAAAAAAGCTCTATTTGTGGGAAGAAAAGGATGCAAATTTTGTTTGGGTACAGCATTGCATGACCACGCAATTAGCAGTTAAAGCGACGCAGTGCCAAATTGGAAAAAGTCCTCTGGTCCTTAGGCAGCATAATGGTCCGGGGCTGAAGTGGTTAATAACCTTTCCTCAAACTACATACCCTTAATACAAAAATTAAGATTGATGCTCAAAATGTTAAAATCTTTCAAAATATAATTTTTAGGCAGAATCACAGCAATTAAAATGACGATTCTACCAAATATATTATACACATTTAGGGCACTCCCAAATAGATTAAATAAAGTAATTATTACCAAATTCCAAACAGAGATTAACACGTTTATATGGTCAGATTCTCATCCATGTCTATCAAGATTAGTATTTTATAATTCACAAAAGAACGGAGGACTTGGCCTCCCAGATTTCTGGCTATATTACTTAGCTGCCACATGGTCACAAATAGCACAATGGCATATTCTCAACCCCAAAATTCCATGGGTTAGATTTGAAAAAGACTCCATTCTACAATATACAGTATCTCAGATATATTATGGGGCAACAAGATTTCAAACCATACCTTTTGACACCCTTAATCAAATAGTCTCACATTCATACCAAGTATGGAAACTACACAACAAAAAATACAATCTGATATCTAATACACCCCCACATGCTTCTTTTGTTGGAGATCCAAAATTCCCCCTAAATACGCATGAAGCTAGAGACTTCTCATGGTGGACAAACAACCACCTAATATCCCTCCTTTATTTATTTATTTATTTTTTTAACCATAGATTTTTATTGTAAAGTTTCAGTTTATACATAAAGTACGAAGCATTGTTTACAACATATGACATAAACAGGGTGAGTGTTGAATGACAGACCTATTTCTGCAAAGAGATATTTCTACCTGAGCTACTCATAGCCACGTGGCTTACGACCTCAACAGGAGGTAGGACCTGTCACCCCGACTGGGTACAAACTGTGAGCAGGAACCTCTAATAGTCTTGAGCAAGGTAGCCCTCTAATGACCTTATGAGAAATACAGTATATGCTTAATTCTTCCTTTGTAGATAGCTAACTTATGAACTTCAAACGTTGATACTTTCTTAATACATTAATAACAGAAAACACATACTTTTTAGTATAGTCACAAATTAATAAAATCTGTCTTGGATCTTCTGGTGTGACTACTTCTGGTATTGTTAATTATTTATTGATTTACTTATTAATTTATCTAATTAAATACTTTTACCACTATATGCCTGGTTGCTTAGCCTAAATATCATAAAACACAATTCACAAGTGAGAGGGAGCATAATGAGAAGATTTCCAGACCTCCCAGTTTTTGTGGAAGGCCGGGGCTCTTCTTTCCTTATACGCTAGCATTTTTTCCATTGTGTAGTGGGCATTCACTCTGGAAATTACTTCCTCAATTTTTGGGGGTGATTGAGAGCGCAATTCTCTTGCTGATATGCGTGCTGCAAATAGTATATTTATAACAACCTTTCTCGTCAGATGGGGAAAGTTGTCTATGCCCAGGCTGAGGAGGGCAAGTTCAGGGTTTGGTGTGATTGTGGTATTTGTGATTGTATGAATGATGGTAGCTACTTCCTGCCAGAAGGGTTTTATTACCTTACAGCCCACAATATGTAGAAGGTTACCAGTATTGTCACAGTTCCGCCAGCATAGTGGAGAGATGCTCGGGTTCATTTTATGAATACGTAGGGGAGTAAGGTACCACCTATGCAGTATCTTCTGTGCATTATCCCAGTGGTCTATGCAGGCTGAGGATTTACCATTACTTTTTACCGCTAGATGCCATTGGTGCAATGGGAATTCTTTTTTTTTTTTAGCTCCTGTTCCCACTTTCTCATGTTGGGCAGTGTAGCCTGCATGTATAGGGGGGTAGTGAATTTGTAGAATAAGGATATTCCCTTGTGCTTCCCCAGGCGTTTGTTTAATAGATAGTGCCATAGTATTTTGGGTATTTTTAGTGGTCTAGGTGTGTTATATTTGAGGTAGTGCTTTATTTGAAACAATTGGTATCTTTGCATTGCTTCCTGTCCCTGTAGGTCAGGTGTGAAGAAATGTTCCCCTCTTCTTTTCAAAGTTTGGGTCGAGATGTTTGGGATCAAGTATTCATACGTTGCTAATGGGATTTGTATTTCCTGCATAGTAGTGTCTATAAAGGGCTGTCTTAACATGGAGGAGCATGCTGTTATAGAAGCTTGTATAGTAGGGTACAGTGGAATGATTGGTCTGTGGTGTATACCGGCAGCTAACGCCAGTCCTGGGAGATTATGGCTGGGAGTTATTTCTTGTTCTATTTCAGACCATTTATTGTCAGTTTGGCATGTGAACCAATATCGAGTTTGTTCCAATATAGCTGCTTGATAGTAAATGTGTGCTTTGGGGAGTCCTACACCGCCTAAGTGTTTGGGTTTATACAGATGTTTCAGTGCAATTCTAGGTTTATTGCCTGCCCAAATAAACTTATTTATAATTTTCGCTAATTGTGAGAAGAATGATTGGGGGAAAGGTATGGGTAGTGTTCTGAAATGGTATATAAGTTTAGGTAGTATTTGCATTTGATATGCAGCTATTCTCCCCATCCATGATAAGTGCAGTTTGCCAATTTGGACCATCTTTTCTTCAATATTTGCAAGTAGAGGAGGGTAATTGCTGGAATATAGTTTAGCGGAAGAGGAGGTGAATTGCACACCAAGATACGTAATTGAGGGGGGGTCCCAATTACAGGGAAACATATGTTTGATCGCGCTTTGTTCTTCTGTGGTTATTTTGAGTGTCAAAGAGAAACATTTGTTTGTTGATTTTGTAAAAAGAGATTTGGCTAAATTTGTGCAATAGCTTTTTAAGTTCTAGTATAGAGGCTGCTGGATTGGATAAAGTTAATATTATATCGTCGGCAAAGAGTCCTATTTTATGGCTTTCATTACCTATATTAATGCCTTTGATGGTTGCATTGGACCTAATACTTTGTGTCAGAGGTTCTATAATGAGTGAGAAAACTATTGGGAGAGGTGGCAACCTTGTCGCGTACCATTAGATAATAGGAAAGGATCAGATAGGAGACTAGAAGTATATACTTGGGATAAGGGATGAGAGTATAAGGACATAATTGCTGAATGGATCAGTCCTGATATTCCAAATTTATGTAAAGTTCCTGATAGGTAACCCCAGTGCACCCTATCGAACGCCTTTTCGGCATCTAAGGCTAGAAAAATATTCGGTACTTGATTAATTTCTGCGAATCGTAGGAGATCTATCATCCTTCTAGTTCCATCCGGTGCTTGTCTGCCCTTTACGAATCCCACCTGATCCAGTCCTATAAGGGAAGGGGTAATTTCCAATAACCTGTTTGCCAGTACCTTTGCATATATCTTTAGGTCAGAGTTGAGTAATGATATTGGCCTATAGTTTTGGGGGTGGGAGTTGTCTTTGCCGGGTTTGGGTAAGGTTACTATTATTGCTTGGAGCATTTCCCTTGGAAAGGATCCCGCTGTGGCTGCTTTATTGAAAACATCTACTAGTTTTGGTACTAGAAGGGAGCTAAACGCTTTATAGTACTCAGCGGAAAAGCCGTCCGCTCCTGGGGATTTGTGCATGGGGAGAGATTTAATAATTGTCTCAATTTCTGCACTAGTGATTGGAGAGTTTAGGGCTTGTAGAGTTGTTGAGTCTATTGAGGGCAGTTGGATTCCTTGAAGGAACTCGTCTATCTCTCTATCCGTAGGTTGGTGGGTGGATGAGTCTTTGTTGAGGTTGTAAAGGGATTTGTAATAGTCCCCAAAGGCATTAGCTATGTCCTTAGGATTGTGGAGTGTGGTATTGGAACTATGATGTTGAATGTGAGTAATGTTGGACTTGGCATGTCTTTTTTTGATTTGTGAAGCCAGAAGTTTGCTTGCCCTGTTATTTTGAGAATAAAATGATAGTTTCAGCCTTTTGAAATATAGGTCGTAGTCTGCCCTAAGTTCCTGTCGCAGTTCTTCGCGACAGGAATTAAGGCGTTTCAAGATGCTGGGGGATGTGGAGCTGGGGTCCTCATGTTGGGCCTCTAGTTCTGCAATAGACTTGTGAAGCTTTTCTAAATGTTGTGACTTCTTTTTCCTTTCCCTCGAGGCAATCTGAATAAGAATTCCCCTAGCGTATGCTTTGTGAGCACACCAGATTGTTGTTGGGGAGCATTCCCCATTGGTATTGATACTAAAGTATTCTTTGAGTTTCTCCTCTATCTCTTCTTTAATGTAGGGACATGACAGAAGGTAAGTATTGTTGCGCCATAGTGGTTTATGGGATGTTTTATTGCTAACCTCAACCTCAATGGCCACAGGCGCATGGTCAAACCATGTAATGTTGAGGATATCAGCCTTATTCACTTTCTGCAGGGTATACATATCTGTTAGAAAGAAATCAATTCTAGAGTAGCTATTGTGCACCGTGGAGTAATATGAGTAGTCCCTCTCGGTGGATCTAAGGCAGTGCCATGGATCAAAGAGCCTTTCTTCATGACACCAGGTTCCTAAAGAGGGCCTCTTCCTCAGAGCCACAGAGGAGGAATCAATTTCATCATTCATAACCATATTAAAATCCCCACATATTATGAGATTGCCCTTTTGCAAGGATTTGGCAAGTGTAAGAACTTTACGGATAAACTTTATCGGCTTAACATTTGGGGCATATAAATTTACCAGTGTGTAGAGGACCCGGTCTATTTCTGAAATCAAAATAATAAAGCGTCCATGGGGGTCATTATGAATCTGCAATAAAGAAAAGGTTAGTGTGTCCTTAATAGTGATCAATACCCCATTTTTTTTCGAAATGTCATTGGCGGTAAATACTTTGGAGAATTTATTGTGCGTGCACTTTGGAGGTTTGCTGCTGGTGAAGTGTGTTTCTTGTGCACACAGGATGTCACATTTCAGGTCCAGAGCTGACTTCCACATGGCCCTGCTCTTATAGGGGCTGTTTAAACCTCTCACATTGTGCGATACGATTTTAAGGTTCAATCCATTCAATGAGTACAAGCTGCTGCCATCTAGTGGTAGAAATATAATAAACAATATGCTCTTGAGCTTTTATTGGGTACGTGCAAGATTTGAGGTAAAGTTTCTGAAGTAGGTTTCAGAATAGCAAAAAGAAAAAAAAAACATGAACAAAAAACCAAGCTGAATTATGCAGCAATATGGAACAGTCAAACAGTAAAGTTTGCATAGAACAGGTCACAGGAGTCATCCTGTAATTGAAGGGGGATAACTAGGATTCAAATTAGCCAAACGGCTGCTTCTTGAACCTACACCTGGGTTCATGGGAGGTTTGGAAGGCATCAGGGGTTAGTGTTCCTGAGAGAAGTACCACACGCGTATAAGAGCCATCAGCAGAGGCAAACGTGTATCAGGGTGTCGTCCACTTGCCCCTTCTGTTTTGACGGTAATTGTTTCGTCTGTCATGTAGGGGATCAGGGTCTGCAGCTTCTCCATCTGGCGGTAGAAGACGCCATTTTCTGAGGAGCTCCATACCTTTTTCAAGTGAAGTGATTTCGTGCGATTCGTTGTGTGTTTCCAGCAGCAGTTTGGCAGGGAATCCCCATTTATAAAGAATCTTGTGGTTGCGTAAGATTTTTGTAATAGGGACTAAATTGTGCCTTGCCGTTAGTGTAGCTTGCGATAAATCTGCATACAATGCGATTCCGGTGAATGGATCAGGGAGCGTGGGGTGCTGTCTGGCAAATCTCATCAACTGATCCTTTATGTGGTAAAAGTGGATCCTAGCGATAACATCCCTGGGGATTTGGTCAGGCAGGAATGAGGGCTTTGGCAGTCTATGGGCTCTGTCTATGATTATGTCGTTAGGCCCCAGAAACGGTATAACCGTTGTCATCAGCTTTTGAGGTACGCAGTGAGTTCTGCTGGTTTGATCGATTCAGAGATCCCTCTGAACTTAATATTGTTCCTGCGTGCCCTGTTTTCGATGTCCGCCATTTTTAGACGCATGGCTTTGATCTCATCCTCCTCATCAAAGTGAGTATCCACCAGCTCATTATGAGCTAGTGTGAATTCCTCCATTTTTTTTTCCCCACATAATTGACTCTGCTGCTGAACGCTGACAGTTCATTTTTGGTGGTATGCATAAATGCAGACATGTCCTGTTGGAGGGCCCCCCTGAGAGTCAATAACATTTCTTTCATCATGGTGTCCAGGATGGGCTGCCCGGATGTGGGGAAAGCATCTAACGGCTGGCCGTAAGAGGAGGATTCCTCCATTATCTCTCCCTCTGTCCCTGCCTCATCCTGATTCTCCTCCTCCACCCCAATCCTCCTTTTCTGCTTCACAGGGCTGTCAGAGGGTGAGGATGGTTGTGAATAGTGTGTGGGATTAGACTCATCCGAGGATGGCCACGGATGGCTGCAGGAGTGTGCAGGGGATGCTGAGTTTCTGTTCTCAGCCATCTTGGGAATCTCGGCCGGCCGTGAGGGGGTAGAAGTCGGTCAGTTTTTTCGGTCCCTCTCTCGTTTTTCTTTTATTCATCTTGAACACTTTGTTCCCCTTAGTCTCCCCTCTCTGTGGATGTAGTTTTGGTTTGTGTAGTTTCGCTCTGAGCCGCGGTATATAGGCCGAGCTCTCTCCTCACACTACCATGCGCTCTGGCTGCCGGCTCCGCCCCCCCTCTTTAATTTTTTAGAAAACAACAACTTCACCTCATTCTCTGCACTAAAATCTCGATATCAGATCCCCAATACTGAGTAGACACGCACCCACACTCACGCAGGTTGAACTGGATGGAATGGTGTCTTTATTCAACCTTACTAACTATGTAACTATGAGTTTAATAAAATCCTTCAGATTAGACTTTTTTAGCACCTATATCCAAAAAACAGTAAACTCACATCCACCATCATTCTTTGAAAACATATGTCTAAAGTCACCTAGAAGAACAGGTCTGATATCAGAAATATACTCTAATCTAGTTAATAACCTAGAACAGTGTTTCTCAACCTTTTTCCAGTCGGGGCACCCTTAAAAAGTATTTTCAGTCTCGAGGCACCCCAGTCCAAGGCTTAGTTCACGTTACTGTGTGTCGCGGAAGATGCGCAAAATCGCACTCGTTCCTGACACACAGACAAATGCTCTGCTCTTTAGGGGTGCCATTAATTCTTAATGGTACCTCACACATTGGAAAATGTGGGGTGCTTTTGGTGCAGTGCAATTTAAAAAAAAAAAGGTCGGGAATTTCCTTCCCTTAATTTTTGTGGTTAGGGAAGCCCATTGAAATGAATGGGCTGCACTACACGCAGCATGCAGCAACACAGATGTGAACCAAGGGCTTGTTCACATGTCGGGTTGGAGGGGTGGTAAAAGCACATGGTTAAGCTGTTTTTACCACCCCCAAATTCTTCCCCTTTAGCTGCAGAGACAACAGCTGGGGGTGTACACATGTTGTGGATGCAGCTGGAGGTATACCAAGGGTGAATAGGGCTGAACTGCAACTACCCTGCAACTGTGTACATTGCACGGTTGCGGTGTAGTGATGCTGCATTAAAACAGGTGGTGAGGAGGCAACATAATGCCTCTTTACCGTCTGTCAAATACCTCTGAAAAGCGACCTGTGCATAGGTTGCTTTTCAGAGGAGAAGCAGTCCTTGCTGCTATCACAAACAAGACCTACAAAAGCAGTTCTGATGGTACAGGAATGGGGGGGGGGTCAGGATTAAAAGTAACATACACACACACACACACATATATATACAGACACATACACGTGCACACACGCATACAGACACATACATACAGACACTTGTACATACGCACATGCAGACACGTGCACAGACACATGCACGAACATACAGACACATGCACACACACACACACACACATGTACAAACACACATACAGACACACACATACATACAGACAGACACATGCACACACACATACAGACACATGCACACACAAATACAGACACATGCACACACACACATGTACAAACACACATACAGACACACATACAGACAGACACTCACATGCACACACACACATACAGACACATGAACAAACACACATACAGACGTACACACACACACACACACACACATATAGACAGACACTCACATGCACACACACATACACACATGTACAAAAACACATACAGACGTACACACATGCTCACGCACATACAGACACATGCACACACATACCAGACACATGCACATACACACACACACACACACGCAGACACATGCACACACACATGCACACATACCAGACACATGCACACACACATACAGACACATGCACACACACATACAGACACATGCACACACACATACCAGACACATGCACACACATACCAGACACATGCACACACATACCAGACACATGCACACACATACCAGACACATGCACACACACATACAGACACATGCACACACATACCAGACACATGCACACACATACACACACATACAGACACATGCACACACATACCAGACACATGCACACACATACCAGACACATGCGCACACACACACACACATGCACACATACCAGACACATGCACACACACATACCAGACACATGCACACACACATACAGACACATGCACACACACCTACAGACACATGCGCACACACATACCAGACACATGCACACACATACCAGACACATGCACACACACACACACACAGACACACACATGTATAAAGCCCTTTTAAAACAAATCTAGCTTCTAGCACAGTACCTTTCCAGTTTCCTCATTCAGCCAGGTACTGCACTGTAGGGGGAAGCAGAGAGCAGAGCACACTCCCCTGCACTTTACTTTCACTTTGCTGAGGTTAACGGAGCTTCTCACAGTGCCGATGTACGGTTCGGCAGGGGATCGGGAGATCGGGCTCATCTGACAGCCCTTCTCTCCCCTGATCCCGCGGCACACCTGAGAACCTTTGACGGCACACCAGTGTGTCGCGGCACACTGGTTGAGAAAGGCTGACCTAGAACAAAACAAACACCCCCACATGCACAAATGGGAGCAAGAGTGTGATTTCTCCTTTACAACTGAAAACTAGGACAATTGCATCAATAATTTACACAAATGCACAAGATCAATCACGATTAAAGAGACTGCAATTAAATTATTTACAAGATGGTATTATACTCCAGTTAAAATTCATACCATTTTCCCAGATATACTGAGACATGCTTCAGAGGTTGTAATTCCACGGGTTCTTTCTCACACATTTTTTGGAATTGTGAGAAAGTTACACAGATATGGAAAAATTTGCTTCCAAAATTTCAGATAGTAGTATAAACCTCACTCTCCACAAGTGTCTCCTATTTTCCCCTATCATTGGACTCACCACCCATAATATGAGACTGATACACACATGTGTAGCAATACACTGGTTGATGGCATACCATTGGAAATCCTCTTCAGTCCCTCTAACACATATGAAAACCAGAATCCACAATATTAATCTTATGGAAAAAATATTCCACACACTACAGAATACTAATCATTTTTACAATAAAAAAATGGGACCCATGGCTTAATCTTGCCAATCCTGAATGACTTTACCAAGTATCAAGGTCCGAAGAACAATAATTAATATATATATATATATATATATATATATATATATATATATATATATATATATATATATATATATATATCTATATTTTTTTTTTCATAATATTTATGTGTAAACTACCTGTATTGTACTTTTTATGGCATATGACAAAAGCTTTATACCCATAGAAATTGTTTGTAAACAGAAGAAGTAAGGTGGATGTCTAAATACAGAATAGAGGAGTCCATTCAGGTAAAAGGAAAATGTGCCTCAATAAAAAAATCCGGAAGTATAGTGATTTTGAGAGCCAAAGATTTAGTTTTAATTTACCTTTCTCCAGATATTTCTCCAAAATCTTGTAAGATGCATAAGACATTAGGGCTGGAGATAAGTGGGGAAGTAATAAACAATAGAAGATCGTCAGCGAAGAGGGAGAATTTATGTACCAGGGAGTTACAAGAAACTCCCTTAATGTCAGGGTTATTTCTTAGTAGACATTAGGGATGAGCTTCCAGATCGAGTCAAACCCATGTTCGACTCGAACATCGCATGTCCGACCGTTCGTGCCAAATTCGAGTGGCGCATCACGGCCCATAATTCACTGCAGCATCGCAGTGCATTGCTGGCTGATGATTGGCCAAGCATGCACTATGACTTGCATGGCCAATCACAGTGCCGTCTGTACAGAGAGACAGTGTCATTTGATTTAAGATAGATAGTCAGTTAGCTGCACTTACAGTGTATTGTGTACATATATACATCCTAGGTATGTATGATAATATATAAGAGAGAGAGAGAGGGAGACAGACTATATTCAGTTTAGATCCGTTCCTGTTATTCTCTGCCTACTGACAGCCAGGCGTTTTTACTGTATTTACAGCTACCTGAAGAAAATTGCTGGTGTTCTTCTGATCCTATTAGTACCACAGGCAGGCAGCTACAGCATTTACAGTTAGTGTACTGTGTCCTCTGCACAGTGTGCACCTAAAGCTACCTGAAGACAATTGCTGTTGTTCTGATCCTATTAATACCACAGGCAGGCAGCTACATAGTTACATAGTCAGGTTGAAAAAAGACACAAGTCCATCCAGTTCAACCATAAAAAAAAAAAAAAAAATCGAACAATCCAATATACCCAATTCTATACCCACAGTTGATCCAGAGGAAGGCAAAAAACCCAAGCAAAGCATGCTCCAATTTGCTACAGCAGGGGAAAAAATTCCTTCCTGATCCCCCAAGAGGCAATCGGATTTTCCCTGGATCGACTTTACCTATAAATGCTAGTACTCAGTTATATTATGTACATTTAGGAAAGTATCCAGGCCTTTCTTAAAGCAATCTACTGAGCTGGCCAGAACCACCTCTGGTGGGAGTCTATTCCACATTTTCACAGATCTTACTGTGAAGAAACCTTTCCGTATTTGGAGATGAAATCTCTTTTCCTCTAGGCGTAAAGAGTGTCCCCTTGTTCTCTGTGTTGACCGTAAAGTGAATAACTCAACACCAAGTTCACTATATGGACCCCTTATATATTTGAACATGTTGATCATATCCCCCCTTATTCTCCTCTTCTCAAGAGTGAATAAATTCAGTTCCTCTAATCTTTCCTCATAGCTGATCTCCTCCATGCCTCTTATCAGTTTGGTTGCCCTTCTCTGCACTTTCTCCAGTTCTCCAATATCCTTTTTGAGAACTGGTGTCCAAAACTGAACTGCATATTCCAGATGAGGTCTTACTACAGATGAGGTCTTACCACTGTGCCGGGCTGCACAGTGGTGTAGTGGGTAGCACTTTCGCCTAGCAGTAAGAATGGTTGCTGGTTCATATCCCAACCACGACCTGCCTGGAGTTTGCATGTTCTCCCTGTGCCTGCGTGGGTTTCCTCCGGGTACTCCCCTTTCCTCTCACACTCCAAAGTCATGCTGGTAGATTAATTGGATCCTGTCTAAATTGTCCCTAGTATGTGTGTGTGTATGAATAAGAGTAAGGGACCTTAGAGTGTAAGCTCCTTAAGGGTAGGGACTGATGTGAATGTACAATGTATATGCAAAGCGCTGCGTAAATTGATGGTGCTACACAAGTACCTAAAATAAATTTAAATAAATAAATGATTTGAACAAGGGCAAAATGATATCTCTCTCTCTCTAGAGTCTCTCTTAAAGGGGTTGTAAAGGTAAAAATGTTTTCACCTTAATGCATTCTATGCATTAAGGTGAAAAAACTTCTGACAATACCGCCGCCCCCGGCCCCCCCCCCCGTTTTACTTACCTGACGCCTCTAAAGTCAGCTTCGCGTTCCCGACAGCTATTCCTCCGCTCACCCTGGCCGCTGATTGGCTACAGTGGATGGATTGGAAGCAGCGCAGCCATTGACTCGCGCTGCTGTCAATCACATCCAATGACGCGGCGCGCTGGGGGGCGGGGCCGAGTGATACAGTGAGCGGCTACAGCCGCCGGCTGTATCACGGGAGTGCGCCCGCAAGCACTAACCACCATGCGAGGGAGCTCACATTAAGGTGGTTAATGCTTGCGGGGAGGAGCTGAAACAGCCGCCGAGGGACCCCAGAAGACCAGGTTCGGGGCCACTCTGTGCAGAACGAGAAGCACAGTGAAGGAAAGTATAACATGTTTGTTATTTTTTTTTTTTTTTTAAATCTTACCTTTACAACCCCTTTAATACAAGAAAGGACTTTGCTCGCTTTGGAAACCGCAGCTTGGCATTGCATGCTATTATTGAGCTTATGATCTGCCAAAAGCCCCAGATTCTTTTCCACTACAGATTCCCCCAGTTGTACTCCCCCAAGTATGTATGATGCATGCATATTCTTAGCCCCCAAGCGCACAATTAGACAGAGCATTGAGGTCAGCTTGTAAATTGGAGACATCCTGTAAGGACGTTATTCCACTGCATAGCTTGGTGTCATCTGCAAAGACAGAAATGTTACTTTTGATCCCACACCCAATATCATTTATAAAGATATTAAAGAGTAAGGGTCCCAGCACTGAACCTTAGACCATTCAGAGTAAGAAACATTAACCACTACTCTCTGAATTCTGTCTTTTAGCCAGTTTTCTATCCATTTACCAACTGATATTTCCAAGCCTGTTGACTTTACCTTACACATGAGCCGTGTGTGCGGAACTGTATCGAACGCTTTTGCTTTCAGCTGCAGTATTTACACTTAGTGTACTGTGTCCTCTGCACAGTGTGCACCTAAAGCTACCTGAAGACAATTGCTAGTGTTATACTAATAATATTACAGGCAGGCAGTTGATTCTGCTAGCTGCAGTATCAGTGAGTGTGTGTGTGTGTGTGTGTGTATATAATATACACACATCCCAGCTTTGTGCAGCTACATCTCACTGCAGGCCATTAGTATGTCTGGAAGGCCAACAAGGAGAGGCAGACAGTCACAAGCCAATAAAAGAGGGCAAGCAGGCTCTGTGTCTAGAGGCAACAGTGCTGGTCAGAGACGGTGCATCCTCATCAGCACGTGGCCGTGGGACACGCTTGTCCTTTTTTCAGCAGCTGGCCATGTTGAGCCGCAACATGCCGAAGACTTGGTAAAGTGGATGACCAAGCCGTCCTCATCATCTCTCACCCAGGCTCAGGGTACTTTGTCTGGCAAAGCAGCTGCCAACGCGGCCTCCTCCCTCGGCTCAGTGGCATCAGTCACTCCTTCCCTAACCCCACCATGTCCTCCTGAGGAGTCCCCCAAATTGTTTACCACAGTGTTGGGTACATGCTCCAGGAGGATGCCCAGCGTTTTGAAGGCTCTGATGATGGTACCCAGCTAGAGGAAGGCAGTAATGTGAGCCCAGAGAGAGGGGGTGCCCAAGAAGGACAGCAATCTGGCAGTCATGTTCCCCCAGCTGCAGCATACTGCCAGCTTTGCTCCAGTGATGAGGAGGTAGGGGGTGATGTCACTGACTCCACGTGGGTGCCTGATAGGAGGAGGAGGAGGCGGCACATCGCCAACAAGGCAGGATGCCCCCCAGGGGCCAGCTTAAGGGTGGCACACTGACTGCATCACACCGCAGAGCTCCGCATGTGCAGGGCACTGCTGTCTCTGCGCGTTATTCCAAAAGTTCTTTGGTGTGGGCCTTTTTTTGAGACGAGTGCATCAGATCCCACCGCTGCTATTTGCAACATATGTCTCAAGCATATCTCGTGTGGCCAAAACATCACCCAATTGGTGTTACTTTACGTTACTATACATTACTTAGCCTCTACACAGAAGTAAGGAGACTGCACAAAGCCCTAAACGGTGGTTCATCATCAAAATTTACCCCACTAGAGCAGCGCCATATCTACACCTGCTTTCTATATACACTCCAGTACATCCCACCTAGGTGGAATTGTATCTGTAGAGGCAGCAGCTCCATATCTCAGCAGTACCCATATCCACTGCGCAAACTTACCTCACATATCACCCGCTTGGGCACCACATGCTTGACCAGACATATGTCGACCTGCCATGCAGTTCGCTGGCAAGCGTACCTAAAAGACCCACACCAAAGAACGCGGACCTCTCCTTGCTCCTCATCAGCTGGGATCTCCAACCCCACTATACCTTCAGTCCTCTCCGAAACCTGCATTGAGAGGAATGAAGGTGTAGAACTAGGTGTGTCACAGCCAAGTACTTGCAGGCAATCTGCTATCGGTACACCGATGTCAGATTATACAAGGCAAATTTCCATGCCCCAGCTGCTGCACTGCCGAAAGAAGTTCGCTCCCAGCCATCCACATGCCTAGCGGTTGAATGCTAGCTTGGCTAAATTGCTAGCACTTCAACTGCTGCCTTTTCAGTTGATAGACTCTGCCCCCTTCCGTGAGTTTGTGGAATGTGCGGTTCCTCCGTGGCAGGTTCCCAAACACCACTTTTTCTCATGGAAGGCGATTCTGGCTCTCTACCAGCATAGGGAAGGCAATGTCTTGGCCTCGCTGGACAGGGCGGTCAGCAGTAAGGTGAATATTACCGCTGACTCATGGTCCAGCAGGCATGGACAGGGATGTTGCCTATCTTTCACCGCACACTGAGTGACTCTTCTGGCAGGACAGGGTGCAGTAGTGTTGGAGGTTGTTCCGCCACCACGCCTCCAAAATTCTACTAGTGGTGATTCTGCCACACCTCTCTCCTCCACCCCCTCTTCTTCCTTCATGGCCTCTTCCTGTGCTGATTTGTCCTCGGAACCAGCGGTGCTTCGTAGGCGTTCAAGGGTCTACGCAAGCACGCAGGCAAAAAAGATGCCATGCGGTGCTTGAGCTGGTGTGCTTGGGGGACAGGAGCCACACTGGGGCAGAGATTCTGTCAGCTCTGCAGGGGCAGGTTCAGAGGTGGTTGACGCCACGCCAGCTTAAGCCAGCTATGGTGGTTTGCAACGATGGCACCAACCTCTTCTCTGCCCTCCGACAGGGACAACTGACCCATGTGCCCTGTTTGGCTCACGTCCTTAACTTGGTGGTGCAGCAGTTCTTGGGCAGGTACCCGGGCTTACAGGATGTCCTGAGGCAGGCCAGGAAAGTCTGTGCATTTCCGCAGGTCATATAATGCCAGTTATAAATATAAAATGGAGAGTGCAGCTCTGGACATATGACACAAAAAATGTGAAAAAGTGGTATGTCAATGAATCAAATAACCAACAACGGTGAATAGCATCCAATAAAATGACATTAACATCAAATCGGCTGATATATAATAAATCAATTAAGTGCTCAAAAAATGTTGCAAGGACATAATAAAATATATAATATAGTGAGAAAATAGTTCATATGATAAAAGTAAGGTGAAATAAAGTTCAAAATTTATGATATTCAATGCGGGACCCGGGGTCAGTATTCCACCGCTAGTGCTGCCCACCACCTGGTGATAAAGTAATGGAGGCTTACCAGAAAGCCTGTGACCACCCTTATTCAGGGGGATCAAAACAGGCTTAGTAGAGATGTATGGACCACAGGGGATGTCCTGCAGGAGACACTGCTGAAAGCCCACCAACCTCCTTCATGGACAGCTAATCAGCGACAACATGGAGCACTTCACAAGATGTAGTCCCAGGAGCACTTCCCATAGAGCAATCAATGTATGCTTTCTGTTCAGAAGAAAATGCTCTTGGGCCCTTTCAGAACTGATTGCTGGATGGGTGGGTCAGCCTTCATTAAAACCACCTGAGCGAGGTCAGTGTTGCATTAATAAAAACTGCAAGGTCTGCATCCCTTTGGTAGAGAACAGGGCTTGTAGATCAATGATAAAAATAGCAAGGGATGCCTGAACAGCCACTATAACGTTAGTGAAGACTTATGACTCCTGCTGTGAGCCGCTGCGTGTTCATATGTGAACCCAGCCTTAATGTAACAAATTGAGTCAAATGAACCTCACAAGGACTGTCCTTGTACACATGTGGCTGGCATCAGACCTGATACCAGGTCTGATACCAGCCACATGTGTACAAGGACTGTACACATAGACTGACCATAGACTTGTACGTGGCTGGGAGGAGGTGGCTGCGGATCATGTCGTCCTTAGTGACCCAGAGGACTCTGAACTGAATGCCTCAGCAAACCTACGCTGCATGGCCTCCCTGATCCTGCAAAGCCTGCGGAAGGATCCTCGTATTCGTGGTGTCAAGGAGAGGGATGATTACTGGCTGGCAACCATCCTTGATCCAAGTTACAAGGGTAAGGTTGCGGACCTTATCTTGCCGTCACAGAGGGAGCAGAGGATGAAACCTCTTCGGGAGGCCTTGCAGAAAGGTTTGTGCAACGCGTTTCCAGAGTCTGGGAGGTTACAATTTCCTGGTCCTCCTGGACAACATGTTGCTGAGGCTTTAGTCAGTCACAGAAGGAGCAGTGGAGAAGGTGGCCGTCTGATCGGTTCCAGCAACCATCGCCAGTGTCTGATTTACATGGTGAATGATCAGAGGCAAGATCAAACTTGGACACCTTTCCCACCGAAAATCCTCTGGGTTACTGGGTCTTGAGGATGGGTCACTGGCCAGAGCTTGCACAGTATGCAATTGAGCTACTGGACTGTCCTGCATCCAGCGTTCTTTCGGAACACACATTCAGTGCTGCTGGAGGCTTTGTAACCGATCACAGGGTGCGCCTATCCACAGAATCAGTCGATTGGCTGACCTTCATAAAAATGAATCGGTCTTGGATCACCAGCTACCAAGCACCAGATGCTGATGTAACTGATTTGATTTTTTTTTTTAATGTGAGATCCCTTCAAGACTCCCTATGCTGATGCTGAGTGACTATCCTATTATGCTGAGTGACAATCCTCTTCCTCCTCAATTTTCATGCTGATAGCTTGTAAGAACATTTTTGGTTCTGGGCACCGCCACCAGTAGCCAAGGCCCAATTTTTCTGCCCCTATTTAACAGGGGCATTTATTTACAATTTTTGATGCAATACTTTGCAACAGGGCTCATTCCTGCGCTCCAACTATAGCATCTGTGAGGGGTTGCACTGTTGTGGCACCAGTGCCCAAGGCCCAATTTTTCTGCCCCTGTTCAACAGGGACATGTAATTACAATTCTTGATCTAATCTTTCACAGCAGGGCCCGTTCTAGCGCCCTCCAAGAGAAACTGTGAGGGCTTACAGTGTTGTGGCGGCAACACCAACACCTAAGGCCCCAATTTCTGCAGAGTATATAGGGCAGGCCCCTACTTTCAAACTTACAAACGACTCCTTCTTGCAAACGGAAAGAGACAACAGGAAGTGAGATGAAATCTACCCCTAGGAAGGGAAATTCTCTCCTATAAGAGTTAATATGGGAAAAACGTGTCTCCTCCTCACTGATGCTTTATCACCAATCCTTGTTTCACTAAAAACCCAACATTTTCAAAAAACGTTTGTCATTGGGACAGAGAGTGAGGGGAAATTATCTGAAGAGGTGCACAGACAGCAAAACAAATGTTACAGGGGTGATAACCCTTCCCTATGTTTTCCAAAAAGCTTAAAAATTAGATTTTTTGGCTGGAGCTACACTTTAAAAATGTACCAGTTCAAAATTAAAAACAAATTCTACTTAACAACAAACCTACAGTCCCTGTTTTGTTTGCAACGCCTGTATACTGCTGTTCAGAGTATATAGGGCCTGGGGGCCCCTACGCCTTTCCTTTTTTTTTATTTGGGTGCGGGGTTCCCCTTAATATCCATACAAGACCCAAAGGGCCTGGTAATGGACTGGGGGGTACCCATGCCATTTGTCTCACTGATTTTCATCCATATTGCCGTGACCTGACATTACATTAAAGCCGCAAGCAGTTTTAAATGACTTTTATTCCTTTAAAAATGTCATTTTGTGCAGGGACTGTTCTAAGCACGGGAAACATGTGCCACTTTACAGGCATACTATAGACACCCCCCAGGTACAATATTTAAAGGAATATTTCACTTTTATTTTTTCACTTTAAGCATCATTAAAATCACTGCTCCCGGAAAAACAGATGTTTTTAAAACTTTTTTTTTGCATTGATGCATGTCCCCTGGGGCAGGACCCGGGTCCCAAAACCCTTTTTAGGACAATAACTTGCATATTTCGAACATTCGAGTCCAAAAGACTTTAATGGGGTTATAAAGTTCGCACGATGTGTTGCATTTGTTAAAAATATGATTTTTTTTTATATTAATCAGACTTAAGATAAATGGGACAATATTACAATAGTGAGTTGGTCAGATTACTGTCAGTTTTTTGGCTTGAGTAGATTTCTCAAACAAATACTGTTTTATACAGTGGGGGTAAATATCATTGTTGTATTGTTACAGTTTTCAACAGGCTATTGCCTCTATTGGTACAGTACACAAGAAAGAGATTTAGTTGTTTGAGGTCTTTTTCAGCTCTCAAACTGAAAGAATGACTGTTAGATTACTGTCAGGTGATTAGACAATGGTACGTAGATACCATTTTTGTATTCAATTGACAGTTTGCAACAGTCCATTGTTTCTACAGCTACAGTAAACAGGTATGTTTTCTGTCGTTTGGTAACTATGGTAAACAGCCTGACACATAAAAGGTGTGAGTAGAGACAGGGACACACACACCATCATGCTGTAACATCTGACGCCACTCATGATAGAAGAAACTTGCCTGATGCTCCAGGAGAATCGTTGCCAATCGAGATCACGAACATACAGTAACAGAAGATAAGTAACCTTTAAGTGTATTTGTACTATTATAGGCTATTGATATTATAGGCTGTACAGTTTGCTAGGCATTTTGCTTGTTATAGATATCTGTCAGTCTTGTATTAGTCCTAATATTGTAATAGTTTTTTGTATGTACAGCATCTTTGTATAGTAAAAGCACATTTACACATTGCAGAAATATCAGCTTCCTTGCTTATACCACAGAGTAACCTTGCTAGATAGACGCAAGCAAAACACACAAACTTTCGGTCCGCTCGCAGTTTTTGGTGCGAACCGTACCGGGGGTTGTTTGGCTCATCCCTAGTAGACATGTGTATAATGAAAAAAATTGGTTTTGTTTTGGATAGATTCATCATGTTACTAATTTCATTTAGTTGATTTGTTTTGGAATTTGTTTAGGTTTATTTCATTTAGTTAGTTTTGTTTATTAATTTACTAACAAATTCCACATTTTTGGAAGGAATCAAATTCAGATTGGTCGAAAAATGAAAGACTGATGCAAATTTTGTGTGAAGAATAGCTGATTGTTAAGGACGCGGTGGCTGCTCCTTAACAACCAATGACTCATCAGCTGTAAGCCGGCTTCCCCCTTGACAGCTAAAATGTAAACAAAAGAATGCCAACAATGTAAAAGTCATGAAAAAAATAGCGTGGGGTCCCCCCAATCAATACCAGACCCTTATCAGTGCATGCAGCCCAGCAAGTCAGGAAAGGGGAGGGGGTGAGCAAGTGCCCCCCCCCTCCTGAACCATACCAGGTCACATGCCCTCAACATGGGGGGGTGCTTTGGGGTGGGGGGGCTCTGCATTTTGATTGGGAAAAGGGCCTCTTTCTTCCCTACAACCTTACCCAGTGGTTGTGGGGGTCTGCGAGTGGGGAGCTTTTTGGAATCTGGAAACCCCTTTTAACTAGATCCCGCCCCCACCATGTGAATGAGTGTTACATGGTACCATTACCCATTCACCAAAGACACAACACAAGTTTTTGACAATTCCTTAATTTTAATATTTTTTAAAAATATCCCCTGAAGTAGATCCATTGTCAATCACAATGCCTGCCGCACCTGAAAAAAGAAAAAAAAACCCTTCGGTCTCTTACCTATTTAAGAACTGTCAGAGGGTGGAGCAGGCAGACAGCCGGAGCCTTCGCCAAAACCAATAGCAAGAGACGGTGTGTTTTGCAGCAATGCTGGTAGGAGCAGCTAATAGTCTGCATTAGGGATGCAGTGTAGTCTGCATTAGGGATGAGCTTTGAGTTCGAGTCGCACTCATGTTCGACTCGAACATTGGCTGTTCGCAAGTTCGCCGAACAGCGAACAATTTGGGGTGTTCGTGGCAAATTCGAATGCCGCGGAACACCCTTTAAAAGTCTATGGGAGAAATCAAAAGTGCTAATTTTAAAGGCTTATATGCAAGTTATTGTCATAAAAAGTGTTTGGGGACCTGGGTCCTGCCCCAGGGGACATGGATCAATGCAAAAAAAGTTTTAAAAACGGCCGTTTTTTCAGGAGCAGTGATTTTAATAATGCTTAAAGTCAAACAATAAAAGTGTAATATCCCTTTAAATTTCATAGCTGGGGGGTGTCTATAGTATGCCTGTAAAGTGGTGTATGTTTCCTGTGTTTAGAACAGTCTGACAGTAAAATGACATTTCGAAGGAAAAAACCCATTTAAAACTACTCGCGGCTATTGCATTGCCGGTCCGACAATACACATAGAAGTTCATTGATAAAAACAGCATGGGAATTCCCCACAAGGGAACCCCAAACCAAAATTTAAAAAAAAAAATGACGTGGGGGTCCCCCTAAATTCCATACCAGACCCTTCAGTTCTGGTATGGATTTTAAGGGGAACCCCGCGCCAAAAAAAAACAAACGGTGTGGGGTCCCCCCAAAAATCCATACCAGATTCTTATCCGAGCATGCAACATGACAGGCCTCAGGAAAAGAGGGGAGGACGAGAGTGCAGCCACCCCTCCTGAACCGTACCAGGCCACATGCCCTCAACATTGGGAGGGTGCTTTGGGGTAGCCCCCCAAAACACCTTCTCCCCATGTTGATGAGGACAAGGGCCTCATCCCCACAACCCTGGCCGGTGGTTGTGGGGGTCTGCGGGCGGGGGGCTTTTTCGGAATCTGGAAGCCCCCTTTAACAAGGGGACCCCCAGATCCCGCCCCCCCGTGTGAAATTGTAAGGGGGTACTTACCCCTACCATTTCACAAAAAAACTGTCAAAAATGTTAAAAATGACAAGAGACAGTTTTTGACAATTCCTTTATTTAAATGCTTCTTCTTTCTTCTTTCTCCTATCTTCCTTCATCTTCTTCTTCTGGTTCTTCTGGTTCTTCCTCCGGCGTTCTCGTCCAGCATCTCCTCTGCGGCGTCTTCTATCTTCTTCTCCTCGGGCCGCTCCGCACCCATGGCGTGGGGGGAGGCTCCCGCTCTTTTCTTCATCTTCTTCTTCATCTTCTTCTTCATCTTCTTCTTCATCTTCTTCTTCATCTTCTTCTTCTTCTTCTTCATCTTCTTCTTCATCTTCTTCTTTATCTTCTTCTTCATCTTCTTCTTCTCCTTCTTTTCTTCTCTTCTCTTCTCTTCTTCTCTTCTTCATTTTCTTCTCCGGGCCGCTCTGCATCCATGCTGGCATGGAGGGAGGCTCCCGCTGTGTGACGGCGTCTCCTCATCTGACGGTTCTTAAATAACGGGGGTTGGGGCGCACGGGACATGACGGGACGTCCCTGTGGCATTCCCCGTAACGTCACAGGGAAGTCCCGTCAAGTCACCGTGTGTCAGAGGGGGGCGGGGTCACAGGGTGGTGTCTTATAGGGCGTACACATGGTTGGACTTTGTTCGGACATTCCGACAACAAAATCCTAGGATTTTTTCCAACGGATGTTGGCTCAAACTTGTTTTGCCTACACACGGTCGCACAAAGTTGTCGGAATTTCCGATCGGCAACCACGCGGTGACGTACACCACGTACGACGAGACTAGAAAAGGCCGGTTCAGAACCAAGCGCGGCACCCTTTGGGTTCCTTTTGCTAATCTCCTGTTAGTAAAAGTTTGGTGAGAGACGATTCGCGCTTTTTCAGACTCGTGGCTTTCAGATCGTTTTCTGCCGTTCAGTTTGTGGTTGTGGGTTTGTATCTGCTCTTCAGTGTGTGCAAGCAAGTTCCGCGTGACTTAGTCATTGTATTCTTGTTCGTTACTGTTTTTCAGGTCGCTCTTCATAGGCCTTGCTGTTCTTCAGTGCGTTCTGTTACTTCGTTCTGAGCAGCCGACCGTTTTCTAGCCATGTTTCGTATGCGTACTCCTCGTAGAGTTCGTGCTGTGCGGGGGCTTGGTGTTGGGGTCCTGACCTTGACACAAGTCCAGTCCATGAACAGGGTGGGGAGGAGTTCATGGACCAAGAATTGTTTGCTTCAGCGTGACCAGTTCTCTCATATGCCTTTGCTCCGTGAGATCCGTGAGAATAATCCTGATGATTTCAGGAACTTTCTCAGGATGACGGACCCCGTGTTTCACCGTTTGTTGGCTTTGCTGACCCCCTATATCAGCAGGCAGGATACCTGCATGAGGCAAGCCATCACTCCGGAGCAGAGGTTGGTCCCTACCTTGCGGTATTTGGCGACAGGGAGTCCAGAAAATGTCGTGATTGTGTAACCTTATTATACAAAGCACTGTTGGCTGGTATTTCCTAAATGCAAAAACACATTTCACTCCAAGTGCACTTGCAACTGCACTGAACCTGCACTTGTAGTGCAAAGTGGATTTGCCCTTAGGAAATAACCCCCATTTTTGCATAAAACAGCAATTACATCACCCCAAAAGTGTTGTAGTGTTGACACAATAATCCACACATTCTTGAGTAAGCCACTTTTTTATACCTGCACAATCACATGTGCATTTACCAAAGGTTTTTAAAACAAACCAACATGTTTGTTGTATAACAATTTTTGCAGTAGCATTATCAAAAATCGAAATATCCATTTCAGATAAAACAGGCCTGTGTAAAACCAACAAGAAAGCCAAAAAACTTGAACTTACAAAGTTCACATTAGGTAAAACCTGGAAGGCTATATCAGACATCAGTATTTAGGAACTGGGTTTGATATAGCGTTTGGAAGATGCACACCAATTTACGAATGTCAACATGTGCTATCTGCCATCAGGGGGGATCAAGGGACGTGTTTTGGGGAGCAAGCCCTTCCTCACCGCGACTTTATAATTGAGGAAGGGGTTGCACCCCCAAAACGCATCCATTGATCTCCCGTGATGGCAGATAGCACATGTTGGCACACTGTGTGCATCCTCCAAATTTGGCTTTTCAAAACATTCAAAAAAATTTTAAAAGATTGGACCACAATAAAACAAGTGATTTTGTGGGGTTTAAATTCGCCCCAAAACATCAATGATGTTATTTTTTTTTTTTAATCACATCATTGATTTTTTGCTGGATGTTTTGCAGTTCGGCATTACACCCCATGATCTCCCCGATCAGGATCTGTGCACTTTCTGAAGTAAAGCGTTCTCTATCCCTCACATCACAATCACCTAAAAAGAGATAAAGAACAAAAAAAGGTCTCAAAAATCTGCCACCATCCATCTCTTTTACCTGAGCCTGTGGTCGCAGACACTCACCTGTTGTGGTGCCAATCTCCACCACATCTTCTTCTTCCTCCTGCTCTTCTTCTTGGGTTTGGGGTATTTCACCTTCTTCCAGAGGTGGGGGGTCTGTGTTTTTCTGGGATGAGGGGTGTCCTCCGAGTCTTTTCTCCCCTATGTAAAACAAAAATGGTATAATTAGCACACAGATATTTGATGCCAGAACTAGAAATAGGAAACATTGCTTGGAAGTGGGGTACAATTGTCTATTTTAGCCGAGTTCCAAGATGTATATTTTTTTATTGCCCTTTGTCAAGCTGCAATACTTTACCTGTTTGGTACAAGCTTCACAGATGTAGCCCCCCCTATAGTATACACTGGAGCACCTGTGTGGCCCCCTAATAAAAATGGGGTCCCACACTAGTGCTCCAGTGTCCAGATGTGAAAACAGCTGCTCAGTGTCCTCTCCTTACACACAATCTAGTTGGCATTTCATTCTAGTAACAAACCCATCTACACAAACAAATATTTGGCATCCAAGTAGGCCCAAAAAAATGTGTGAAAATGCATATGGCCTAAACAATGGTGTTCTAGAGGCCGAAAGAAAAATGTTTGATACGAACGAATAATGGGCCCATGAACATTAAAGTTGCCCTTTTAAACGTTACAATTAATAAAAGCATATGGAGCAGAACGAACGGAATAAAGACAGAAAGAATAGGAACACAGCACAACTACTTACTTTTTTGCAGCACTCTCCGGATCTTTCGGTACTGCTCTGGCTCTCTCAACTTCAGGTCCGACCACCGCTTCCTGAGCTGATCTTTAGATCTTCGTACCCCGAAAATTCCTGTGAAGGCTTTTGATCACTTTAGCAATGATTTTTGCCTTTTGAATGTTGGGGTGGGGGTAAGGCCCATATTTTCCGTCATAGTCGGACTTCCTCATGATGTCGACCATCTCCAACATCTCCCCAAAGGACATATTTGTGGCTTAAAATGTCTCCTTCTGGATAGGGACGTGCCTGGATCCGGGCTTTCCTCCTCCTCGTTGCTATAATTAGCACACACCTGCTCTAAATCCACCATCATGCTCTTCACCCACTGCGCCAAACAAAAAGGGGCGGGGAATAGACTAGAAAGAACGTCAGGGGCGGGCGGAGTTACACGCATGCGCAGTGTGTATAAAGCGTAACACGCGTGCGTATTACGTACGATCTGTGAGCGGAGGAAGGAGCATTGGACGCGCCGATCGTAAGAACGAAGGTAAGAGACAAACTTGTGCCTATACTGCTTCTAGATTCAGGCCTATATTGTAAAAAGATTAGGAGAGTTTTGTCTGACATTAGGCTTTGTCTTGTGTTGTGTCTTGCAGTGAACATGGATATGCTACTCAAAGATAATGACTTTATGTCAGTATTCATAGAGATGCTAAGGGAGCTGCCCTGTCTGTGGGAGATTATCCACCCCCATTTCAAGAACCAAGCAAAGAGGAAGGCAGCACTGGAGCAATTGTGTGAAATTGTGAAGCAGGTGATCCCCACGGCAGACATCACCTATTTAAAAATATTAATTGGTTGCCTGAGGAGCACATATCTAAGGGAGCGCAAGAAGGTCCTGGATTCACAGAGATCCGGAGCAGCAGATGACATCTATGTCCCCAGGATGTTGTACTACGACAGGCTGCACTTTCTGGCAGGCCAGACTGAACCCAGGCCATCCCTCTCCAGTCTTCCTTCCACGCTTCCTTCCCCCCCCGGCTGAGGCTTCTGACGCCCAACCTGGGCCTTCCAGGCTGCATGTGGCGGAGCCCAGATTGAGCCAGGTATAGCATTTCTCTAAATATTTCTGCTTGTACAATCAATGATGTTAACTAGATGTTAGTTGGGAGTAGTAATTTAGGATTGTGATTGATGAAGCAAAAACTAAAACCAAGTCCCTTTTTCATACACAGGGAAGTCTCAGCCAGGAGGTGGCCGGGCCGAGCTGGCTGGCTGATCTGCAGGTCCCTTCACCCTCCCTGAAAAGAGAAAGTGGCAGTAGGAGGAGTGCCCTAGAGGGATTCGAGCCGGAGAGAGCGTCGTGTCAACATCGGGAAAGAAGAGAAGAGACAGCGGCGGCGAGACAGCGGCAGCAGACCGGGCCCCTCGCTGGCAATAGAGCTGGAAGAAGATAGCGGCGGGGCCCGGGAGAAGAGGCCGAACACCGGGAGAAGGTGGAAAGAGACCCCCCGAAGTTGGAAGAAGACCCCGGAGCTGACTAATAAATTACTCCTAAAACCTGTGTACTGTGTTTTTTTTTTTATATTGACACTTTTCCCTAGGTAAATGGGTAGGGGTACCATGTACCCCAAACTCGTTCACACAGGGTGGGGGGCCGGGATCTGGGGGCCCCCTTATTAAAGGGGGCTCCCGGATTCCGATAAGCCCCCCCGCCTGCAGACCCCGACAACCAACGGCCAGGGTTGTCGGGAGGAGGCCCTTGTCCTCATCAACATGGCACCCACCCCCCATGTTGAGGGCATGCGGCCTGGTACGGCTCAGGGGGGGGGCGCTCGCTCGTCCCCACCCCCTTTCCTGGCCGGCCGGGCTGTGTGCTCGGATAAGGGTCTGGTATGGATTTTGGGGGGACCCCCACGCCAATTTTTTGGCGTAGGGGGTTCCCCTTACAATCCATGCCAGACCTAAGGGCCTGGTATGCCCCTGGGGGGAACCCACGCCAGTTTTTTCATTTAAAATTTGGCGCGGTGTTCCCGCCTCAGGATTCATATCAGACAGCTGTCAGCACTGCCTGTCACTCATCGTGGGAGGAAAACAAAGTTTTCCTTTCGCGATGAGTGAAGCATCTCGGCGCTGGCTCCTGCGACGGGGCTCGCAGGTGTCAAATCTCGCCGAGAAATGCGGCGAGATTAACACAATCTCGCGGTCACCTACTGTATGATTCTTACTGCATCTTTTGACTTGTAAGCATCATCCATTTGTGTGACACATCTGAAATAAATTGTCTGCTTTTCAATACACCTGGAGTTCGACTGATCACAAGAGGAGAGTAATCCTAACATTTTGGTCCTTCCGAGCCTGAACCAACAAGTGCATTTCGGGTCAGATGGTCCCGACAAAAATTTTGGTGAGTATTGGACCTCAAAGCTCACTGAGAATTAAAAGTCCCCCCACTCAACGTTAGTGGTGAAATAGGGGCGGGGGCCTGAGACCCAGATCCACTGTCTGGTTTTGAACTTCGTGATCCAGTCCTCCTGGTGTTTGAGAGGTAAGATAATTTAACTTATTCTTAATACTCTCTAAGAGTCTTTTCTTCTCTTTTTGTTTGATTAATGTGTTGTAATTGCCGACACTGGTATTGATTGTATAATATCTTAATAATCCAGTGTGCGAAGACAGAGACACTTGGGAGCATTGTCTAAGGTAAAAAATAGCGTTACCCGCTGTCCAGGACAGATAAAAAAAAAGATTTGAGGTATACCGAACGTCAAAGGGTGAATGCCTGACGTCATCGTCGGAGGTGGATTGCCCTATGATGTAAGTGATCTAGGAAGATCACAAGACTAACTTTCTTTTGTGTGTTTAGTTTCTCCTTTCTCATTGTTAACCTTTCTGTTGATGCTGTAACCTTATTGAAAAGAAAAAAAAAAAAAAAACAACAGTACTGCAGAGACAAGTTAATTATTTTTTGATTCTCCCTATAGTGTGGGGAGTGATGATATTTTTACACTTCTTGTATTCCTATTGTTACCGTGGGCCGAGGGTCACTATACTAGTGTTTTATAGGTAAATGAGAGACCCGTCTGGTGTTGACAATGGGGAATAGTCTCTGTAAAAGAATGTTTTGTGCCTGCTTATGAGGCTGCTGTGTTCCTGATGTGCCAAGTGGGAGACTGGACCTCCTCTTTAGGGACACAGGGCTTTATAGGGAAGTTTGGATTCAATAGTAAACTAACTGTAAAAGTGGCAGGATTTGATGGATAAATTTAAATTGTTAGGACCCAAAGATCAAAAAAGGTATGGGTTGATAATAGGAGTTTAACCACTTCAGCCCCGGAAGGATTTACCCCCTTCCTGACCAGAGCACTTTTTACAATTTGGCACTGCGTTGCTTTAACTGCTAATTGCGCGGTCATGCAATGGTGTACCCAAACAAAATTTGCGTCCTTTTCTTCCCACAAATAGAGCATTCTTTTGATGGTATTTGATCACCTCTGCCATTTTTATTTTTTGCGCTATAAACGGAAAAAGACTGAAAATTTTGAAAAAAATGATATTTTCTACTTTTTGTTATAAAAAAAATCCAATAAACTCAATTTTAGTCATACATTTAGGCCAAAATGTATTCGGCCACATGTCTTTGGTAAAAAAAAAGTCAATAAGCGTATATTTATTGGTTTGCGCAAAAGTTATAGCGCCTACAAACTAGGGTACATTTTCTGGAATTTACACAGCTTTTAGTTTATGACTGCCTATGTCATTTCTTGAGGTGCTAAAATGGCAGGGCAGTACAAAACCCCCCCAAATGACCCCATTTTGGAAAGTAGACACCCCAAGGAAATTGCTGAGAGGCATGTTGAACCCATTGAATATTTATTTTTTTTGTCCCAGGTGATTGAATAATGACAAAAAAAAAAAAAATTTACAAAAAGTTGTCACTAAATGATATATTGCTCACACAGGCCATGGGCATATGTGGAATTGAACCCCAAAATACATTCAGCTGCTTCTCCTGAGTACGGGGATACCACATGTGTGGGACTTTTTGGGAGCCTAGCAGCGCATGGGGCCCCGAAAACCAAGCACCGCCTTCAGGATTTCTAAGGGCATAGATTTTTGATTACACTCCTCACTACCTATCACAGTTTTGAAGGCCATAAAATGCCAAGATGGCACAAAACACCCCCAAATGACCCCATTTTGGAAAGTAGACACCCCAAGCTATTTGTTGAGAGGTATGTTGAGTCCATGGAATATTTTATTTTTTGACACAAGTTGTGGGAATGTGACAATTTTTTTTTTTTTGCACAAAGTTGTCACTAAATGATATATTGCTCACACAGGCCATGGGCATATGTGGAATTGTACCCCAAAATACATTTAGCTGCTTCTCCTGAGTATGGGGATACCACATGTGTGGGACTTTTTGGGAGCCTAGCCGCGTACGGGGCCCCGAAAACCAATCACCGCCTTTAGGATTTCTAAGGGCATAAATTTTTTATTTCACTCCTCACTACCTATCAGAGTTTTGAAGGCCATAAAATGCCAAGATGGCACAAAACCCCCCCAAATGACCCCATTTTGGAAAGTAGACACCCCAAGCTATTTGCTGAGAGGCATGTTGAGTCCATGGAATATTTTATATTTTGACACAAGTTGCTGGAAAGTGAGAATTTTTTTTTTTTTTGCACAAAGTTGTCACTAAATGATATATTGCTCACACAGGCCATAGTCATATGTGGAATTGCACCCCAAAATACATTCTGCTGATTCTCCTGAGTACGGAGATACCACATGTGTGGGACTTTTTGGGAGCCTAGCTGCGTACGGGGCCCCGAAAACCCAGCACCGCCTTCAGGATTTCTAAGGGCGTAAAGTTGTAATTTCACTCCTCACTACCTATCACATTTTTGAAGGCCATAAAATGCCCAGATGGCACAAACCCCCCCCAATTGACCCCATTTTGGAAAGTAGACACCCCAACCTATTTGCTGAGAGGCATGTTGAGTCCATGGAATATTTTATATTTTGACACAAGTTGCGGGAAAGTGACAATTTTTTTTTTTTTTTTTTTTGCACAAAGTTGTCACTAAATGATATATTGTTCAAACATGCCATGGGCATATGTGGAATTACACCCCAAAATATATTCTGCTGCTTCTCCTGAGTATGGGGATACCACATGTGTGGGACTTTTTGGGAGCCTAGCCGCGTACGGGGCCCCGAAAACCAAGCACCGCCTTCAGGATTTCTAAGGGCATACATTTTTGATTTTACTCCTCACTACCTATCACAGTTTTGAAGGCCATAAAATGCCAAGATGGCACAAAACCCCCCCAAATGACCCCATTTTGGAAAGTAGACACCCCAAGCTATTTGCTGAGAGGCATGATGAGTATTTTGCAGCTCTCATTTGATTTTGAAAATGAAGAAAGACAAGAAAAACGTATTTTTTATTCTTTTTTCAATTTTCAAAACTTTGTGACAAAAAGTGAGGTCTGCAAAATACTCACTATACCTATCAGCAAATAGCTTTGGGTGTCTATTTTCCAAAATGGGGTCATTTGGGGGTGAGGGGGGGGTTGTGCCATCTGGGCATTCCATGGCCTCCGAAACTGTGATAGGCAGTGAAGAGTGAAATCAAAAATTTATGCCCTTAGAAAGCCTGAAGGCGGGGCTTGGTTTTCGGGGTCCCGTACGCGGCTAGGCTCCCAAAAAGTCTCACACATGTGGTATCCCCGTACTCAGGAGAAGCAACAGAATGTATTTTGGGGTGTAATTTCACATATTCCCATGGCATGTTTGAGCAATATATCATTTAGTGACAACTTTGTGCAAAAAAAAAAAAAAATTTGTCTTTTTCCCGCAACTTGTGTCACATTATAAAATATTCAATGTACTCGACATGCCTCTCAGCAAATAGCTTGGGGTGTCTACTTTCCAAAATGTGGTCATTTGGGGGGGTTTTGAACTGTCCTGGCATTTTATGCACAACATTTAGAAGCTTATGTCACACATCGACCACTCTTCTAACCACTTGAAGACAAAGCCCTTTCTGACACTTTTTGTTTACATGAAAAAATTATTTTTTTTTGCAAAAAATTACTTTGAACCCCCAAACATTATATATTTTTTTAAAGCAAATGCCCTACAGATTAAAATGGTGGGTGTTTAATTTTTTTTTTCCACACAGTATTTGCGCAGCGATTTTTCAAATGCATTTTTTGGGGAAAAAAACACACTTTTTTAAATTTTAATACACTAAAACACACTATTTTGTCAAAATGTTTGATGATATAAAAAAGATGATCTTAGGCCGAGTACATGGTTACCAAACATGACATGCTTTAAAATTGCGCACAAACGTGCAGTGGCGACAAACTAAATACATTTTTAAAAGCCTTTAAAAGCCTTTACAGGTTACCACTTTAGATTTACAGAGGAGGTCTACTGCTAAAATTACTGCCCTCGATCTGACCTTCGCGGTGATACCTCACATGCATGGTGCAATTGCTGTGTACATTTGACGCCAGACCGACGCTTGCGTTCGCCTTTGTGCGAGAGCAGGGGGGGGCAGGGGTGCTTTTTTTTTTTTTTTTTTGCTTTTTTATCTTATTTTTAAACTGTTCCTTTCATTTTTATTTTTTTTTATCATTTTTATTGTTATCTCAGGGAATGTAAATATCCCCTATGATAGCAATAGGTAGTGACAGGTACTCTTTTTTGAAAAAATTGGGGTCTATTAGACCCTAGATCTCTCCTCTGCCCTCAAAGCATCTGACCACACCAAGATCGGTGTGATAAAATGCTTTCCCAATTTCCCAATGGCGCTGTTTACATCCGGCGAAATCTAAGTTATGAAATGCTCGTAGCTTCCGGTTTCTTAGGCCATAGAGATGTTTGGAGCCATTCTGGTCTCTGATCAGCTCTATGGTCAGCTGGCTGAATCACCGGCTGCATTCTCAAGTTCCCTGTTGGGACAGGAGAGCCAGAGAAAAACATGGACGACGGTGTGGGGGGGGGGCATTCCCTTCCACTGCTTGTAAAAGCAGTCTAGAGGCTAATTAGCCGCTAGGATTGCTTTTACAAGAAAGCCGACCACTGGCTGAAAAGAATGATACCAAGATGATACCTAAACCTGCAGGCATCATTCTGGTATAACCACTCAAAGTCCAGCAACATACCAGTACGTTGCTGGTCCTTGTTGGGCATACATTGTAAACTTTTTTTTCATGCAGCCTGTGGGCTGAACGAAAAAAAGATAGTGATCGGTGGGTATGCCCACCATTAGAATACCTCCCTTCATCCACCCACTTCTAATGATGGGCATACATGCACCGTATATATATGCCGAAGCATGGGGGCATCCTCCCGCAAAAGGCAGGAGCAAATCGCTCCTCCACCCACTGTTGCCCCCACGCTTCGGCATATATGCTGAAGTATGTAACTGTGGTGGTGAAATCACCTCCGACAGCACTGGAGTCACGGCTTTATGTATCGTGGGAGCAAACGCTGTTGCTGTCAAGATAAATAAATCCGTGCTGCAACTGAATGGCGTACCTGCTAAGCAAATGATGGTTAACAAAAAAACAAAGTAACATTACAGTATAACAGTAATACTTACCATACCTGCAAAGCAAAATACAAAAAAACATAGTAAAAAATAAAACATTTAACGCAACCTGTGCCTACCTAAAAAATATATATGCCGAAGCATGGGGGCATCCTCCCGCAAAAGGCAGGAGCAAATCGCTCCTCCACCCACTGCTGCCCCCACGCTTCGGCATATATGCTGAAGTATGTAACTGTGGTGGTGAAATCACCTCCGACAGCGCTGGAGTCACGGCTTTATGTATCATGGGAGCAAACGCTGTTGCTGTCAAGATTAATAAATCCGCTCTGCAGCTGAATGGCGTACCTGAAAACACAAAAGTGGTTAACAATAAAAAAAACAAAGTATAAAAAAATTGCATACCTATAAAGCAAACATGATAAAAACATAACAATAAAACATTGCAGTATAGAATGCAGAACAATAGAGAGAGAATAGAGAGAGAACAATAAAACAACAACAATTTTTGGTTTTTTTATTTTATATTTTTTTTGTGTTTTTTTCTTTTTTTTTACTTTTTTTTTATTTTTTTTACACTTTTTTTTGTAACTTTAACTTTTTTAACTGGTACCAGGTTTGGGTCTCTCAAAATGCGACAGCATCTTGGGAGACCCTGTGGAAGTGTGCCTAGTCTGTGCAGTGCTGTACCCTACGCTAATACTCCACTAGTGTGTGGTAGCATTCAAAACATTCACCAATGCAAAGACCAGGATTGCCAGGACAGAGGGGACAACAATACCGGGTGTCACACCTAACTCCACGCTTGCTGCAGACACGACATCTTTTTTGGGGGGTTCGTTGGGTAGGGGTACTCGTGAGGGCATAAAGAAAATGCCTCTCATGCAGCCGGCTTACTGCTTTTGGTTGGGGATGGTGAGGTGGAGCACCGTCTGGATACAGAAGGGCTCTGACGATCTCTTCCTGGAATTTAAGGAAGGATCCAGTCTGTCCTGAAGCTCTGTATAGCACATAAGCATTCAGCAAAGCCAATTGAAATAAATAAACAGACACTTTTTTGTACCAGCGTCTGGCCTTACGGGCAACTAGGTATGGCGCCAACAACTGGTCGTTGAGGTCCACCCCTCCCATATTAAGGTTATATTCGTGGACACAGAGGGGTTTCTCCACAACACCAGTCGCCGTAGGAATTTGGACCATCGTGTCTGCATGAAGGGAGGTGAGAACGAAAACATTCTTCTTATCCCTCCACTTCATAGCGAGCAAATTATTATACTTCAAGCAGGCTCTCTCCCCCAGCCTAAGACGGGAATCTACAAGCCGCTGGGGAAAGCCCCGGCGATTAGGTCGCACGGTGCCACATGCTCCAATCTGATGATCAAAAAGGTGGCTAAAAAGTGGCACGCTCGTATAATAATTGTCCACGTACAAGTGGTACCCCTTTCCGAATAAGGGTGACGCCAAGTCCCACACTATCTTGCCAGCGCTTCCTATGTAGTCAGGGCAGTTTGTCGGCTCTACGTGACTATCTTTGCCCTCGTAAACCATAAAACTATATGTATAGCCTGTGGCCCTGTCACAGAGCTTATACATCTTGACCACGTATCTGGCACGCTTGCTGGGAAGGTACTGTTTGAATGACAAGCGGCCAGAAAATTTAACCAGGGACTCATCAACGCAGACAATTTGATGGGGGGTAAACAAGTCTGCAAAACGTTGGTTGAAGTGGTTTACGAGGGGCCGAATTTTGTAGAGCCGATCGTATGCAGGGTCTCCACGAGGACGACAGAGTTCATTGTCGTTGAAGTGCATGAACCGCAAAATCTGCTCGTATCGTGCCCTGGCAATGAAGGCAGAGAACAAGGGTGAATGGTAAATTGGGTCAGTGGACCAATATGACCGCAACTCACTCTTTTTATTCAACCCCATGAGGAGGGAAAGGCCCAGAAAGATCTTAAATTCGGAGACCGTAATTGGTCTCCAATCTCTGGCAAGGGTGGACTGGGGCATAGTGGCGATGTATTGACCAGCGTTTAAATTGCTTTGGTCCACAATAGATCTATAGAGATCTTCGGTGAAAAACAGCGAATAAAAATCCAGTGGCGTAAAGTCAACTGTTTCCACCTGAATTCCAGGTTGGCCAGTGAAAGGGGGAAGTACGGGTGCTGCAGAAGTGGTGGGTACCCAATTCGGATTGGCGAATGCAGCAGGAAGGGCACTATGGGCACGACGGGCCTGTGTTCGTCTTCTTGGTGGCAGCGGGACACTACTTGTGCTTGCCACCTCGCCAGCTTGAACTGCACTTATGGGACTCGCCACGTCACCAAGTGTTACTGCAGTGCTGGATGTACGACCAGGGTGTACTAGGCCGCTGGTGCTTGCCAGTTCACCAGAAGGAATAGCGGCACTAGTACTTCTCTGCTCCATACGAGAGCCCTGCGGTTCTTGCACTTCAAGGACAGAATAAGTTCGGGGTCTGGTACGCCTGACCTTAGCAGGGACCACAACTCCGCCGTCAGAGCTATCTGTCATGGAGCCGCTGTCCTCTACAGGATCGTATTCTGAGCCTGAATCTGACAGATGAGTGACTTCCTCTTCACTATCTGTCATGCTCAGAAACCTGTAGGCCTCTTCACTAGTGTACCTTCGATTTGCCATTTTGGCCTCTAAATTTAGGGGTACACTAGTGAGACTCACAGGCAAAAAAGCTCCTGACTGATTCAAAACGCTACCAAAAAACTGTTAGCGATCGCAGGGATCAGGCCTGACTCTGCGACCGCTGCAGTTATGTGTGCTTAGTGTTTTGTAAGTGTCAGTAATCGATCGATACTGCACTTGGGTGGGCTGGGCTGGGCCGAGGAGCAAAACGCAGGTGCTAGCAGGTATCTGGGCTGATCCCGCTAACACTGCGTTTCAGGAAACCCTAAACTGCTGGGGAGTATAGATCTGATCGGATCAGATATCGATCCGTTCAGATACTATAGCACTAAGGGAGGTGTATGCTGCGTGCGTGGGTTTTAGCGGTACTGGCGCTAACCTGACATTGCCTGGGGTGACGCAGACCTTATCTGATCCTAAAAACTTAACTTCTATCACCGCCGGGCAATTAGGGGGTTAAACCTTTATAAGGTAATAAACGGCGGGTGCCCTAAAACTATAATAAACTATAATAAACTGTAATAAACTATAATAAACTACAAAAAAACAAACTATCTAACCAGCGTCACCCGTAACACTTATACGGTGATCGCTGGTGAAAGGGTTAACTAGGGGGCAATCAGGGGGTTAAAACCTTTAGCAGGTAGTATATGGGGGTCCCTGTCGCTATAAAACACTGACAGCGAACCTATATACTTACCTCCCTAAACTAGCGTCACCTGTGTCACTAATACAGCGATCAGAAAAACGATCGCTTAGTGACACTGGTGACGGGGGGTGATCACGGGGTTAACCTTTATTAGGGGGGGTTAGGGGGGTACCTTGGACCTAAAGGGGGGTACCCTAGACCTAAAGGGGGCTAACCTAACTGCCCTAACACTTATAACTGACACAAACTGACACCAATGCAAAAAAAAAAAAACACTGCTATTGGTGTCAGAGTGACAGTGGGTACAGGGGGGTGATCGGGGGGTGATCGGGGGGTGACAGGGGGGTGAAAAGTGTGCCTGGCGTGTTCTACTGAGCGTGTAGTGTTGGTGCACTTACTTGGATGTCTCTCCTCGGCGTCGGATCAAAAAGACCGGCTCGAGGAGAGATGACATCACTTCCTCTCCCTCTGTTTACATTACAGAGGGAGAGGAAGAATTTGATTCGCTGGGAGCGATTGGGAGGGGGTGGCCATCAATGGATGGCCTCCCCCTGACCCCCAATCGCCCGCGAACAAGAGCCGACCGCCGAGGGCACCGGGGGGGGTTCCGATCGGACCCCCCGCCCACGGGAAGGCATCACGTACTAGGTACGTGATTTTGCCTGCCCGTGCCGCCCTGCTCACGTATATAGGCGTGAGGCGGTCGGCAAGTGGTTAAATAACCAGCAAAAAATCTCTCTTCACACCTCATGGTCTGTGTGTTTGTAGAATTTGTGTTGTAGCCTGTTTGCCTATCAGTGACAGATTGGGAGCTGGCAGAGAAGCAGGAAACTTTGCAAAAGCTTAAAGAGATACTTGGTTTAATTGTCTTATGGCTTCACTCTGTAAGGCAGCCAACACCTTGCTAGCCGATGTATTAAGCAGATAAATATGTAAAATACCAGGTGACATTGCACTATATGGCCCATGGGGATTGGACCGGAGCCGGCGTCTTGGATTATTGCACCGTCTCAGGTACCACTGGACAACATTGTCTGGGAGACTGTGCTACATCTGGGCCGCCTGCTCGGGGACAACCCTCGGTGGGACTCATAGGAACCAAACAGTTGGCGCTGCAACTTCTGGTAAAGGTGATCCAATAGCCATATCACTGATGGGTCTAGCAAAAGAGAATTAGACCAGACGCAAATGTTATCTAAATGTTTAACAAATATTCGAGAAGCAGAAAAATAGCTAAGTATGACTGAGTAAATAAAATAAATAAATAAGTGCGAGAAATTATCATAGGGAGATTAAAGCCTGTAGTTTTTCCTCACCCCTCCCCTCGTGTGTAAATCTCCCGTATTACAGGAGGGAGTGAATTGCTCCTCCGTTTCAAATTCCTGTGTGAGAGATTGTGTCTGTAAAAAAAGTTAACTCTTGACCAGCTATGACAAAACAGAAGGGTTATGAAAGTAAATATTGAAACTGAGCATTAAAAAAAAAAAAAAAAAAAGGTACGCTGATAACACCAGGCTGCTTTATTATTTTAGCATGCCATGGTGTTAAAGGAAGCACATGGCAGAAATTGTTGATGGTTTTGAGGAGGTAGATGGGAGACTCGGAGGTGGATTACATTGTGGAGTGAACAGAATGTTGTGGAGTTGACAAGTGGTTTGATGAATGTGAGAAAAGAAAAGGCTGAGAATGTTGTGATTACTTTGAATGTGTCCAGTCCAGAGACAGTATGTGACTGAGTGCTAATTTTACTGCCATAAGGAAATAGGGATTTGAATGGGCTTTGCTAAGAGAAGCGTGCAGTAGTTTTGAAGTCCAGAGAGAGGAGAGAAGGGAATATACAGACTTGATGCTTTTTCTCAGAAACAAGAAAATGCAGATTGCCTGACAGACATAGCAGAAGAGAGCGGGAGATGATGATGGATGACTAGTAGGGCAGCATTAACCCTTTGAGCACACAGAGGTTAATTTGTGCATCTGTAAAAATATTAGGATTTTCAGTGGGAAAGAAAGTCCAAATAATAGTCTTAAAGTAAATATTTCTTGGATATGTTACTTTTAGAATGCCCAGATTTTCAACTGTAAAGTGTTAATGATGCAATGCTGTTTATATTTAGGTACATTTATAAAATTAAAAGGCTAAGTTCTGAATTAGAATATGTGTTTGGGTTAAATAAAAAAAAAAAATGTGTTTTGGGACCAGAGAATAAGGGGAACAATACAAAAGGGGATTCATGTTTCATTCAATTCTGCTAAAATATTGGGGTCTCAGAAAAATATTTTTATATATTGAATATATATGTCAAATAATGTAAATGTCGCTAGGAAACATTTTATGTCTGCATACTTGGTGGACTTATGGACTTATATTTGAATAAATGAAAGAATATTGTTTTTAACAACTCCAAAGTAAGGAAGGCTTTCTTTGGTAGTTTGATCTGTGATCCTGCGCTCATTCATGTTAGATAAAGAGTATCTATTTTTCCTCCTCCTTCTACACAACTGAAGAATGAGGCGAGTTCCTTTTTATGGGGTGGGTTACATTAAATTAAGGTATGAAATAATGTAGACTACACAGTCCTTAGAGACAAAGAAACAATATTGGAGAACAAAAGGTTGCACAAGTATAGATAACATTTACATGCCACCTGATTGAAAACCGGTATTGCCAAAATCCTTATTTAGGTATGCAGCAGTATTGACACATGGAGTAACACATGTGTCAAACAGGGGGGTGACTGAGATGTTAAATAAGGTATGTACAGCCTATGGCTTCACTAACTACTAAAAAACTTTTTCCTCTCAATGGATTATATGTGCAAGATACAATGCTTAGGGAGGCATAAGACCACGGAAAGGGAAGTTCCCCACACCACAATATCCATTCCAACACATTTGCATGGATTTTATTGAATTGGACAAATGTGAAAGGAAGAAATATTGTTTGCTAATCACAGACACCCTGACCAAATGGGTGGAGAATTCCAGACAGGAAGTGCAGATGCACAGACAGTTATAATGGACCCTATTTTGTAAATAAAACTATACAACATTTGAGAGAAGTGATGGGAATTTAAGTGAAATACCATTGTGCCTATCATTCCTAGTCAGCTTGATTGGTGGAAAGACATAATGGCATTCTAAAAAGCAAACTGAGGAAAGCTATGGAAGAAACAGGTAAAAATTGGATGTACTGCCTACTAGTAGCTGTAACCAGTATGCATATCACACCCACAAAAGAAGGTTTAAGCCCATTTGAAATGATACATGGAAGGCCATATAAGATACCCTTACAACCAAATGAAACACCTACTGAGGAGTTTGAGCATACACTAGCAGAATACATGTCTAGGCTGTTAAGACAAAGACGTACTAATGATTTTTGTTCTGTCCTAGAAGGTCCAATTCAAAAAGATGAAAAGGTGCATGTGGGAGATTGGGTCTTAACAAAAAGTAATAAGAAAAAGCAGTGGTACTCCCCAAGGTGGGATGGCCCTTTCAAAGTCCTCCTAACTACCCCTACTGTGATAAGGATTGCAGAGAGGTCTACCTGGATTCACCAGTCCCATTGTAAAAAGGTTTTACAGGTAGAGTAGGGCCAGTGGCTACAAGAGGTTCAGAAAGTCCGGCTACAAAGGGAGGTCTCACACAAGGTGGGACTTGTCTCAAACCGGTGAAGTCTCCCCTACCCTATCCGCTGGAACTCTGTAGCTGGTTAGGATGAAAGGGACATTAATTATCCTTGGGTTACTGGTGACTCTAGGAGAGGCATCCATAAGAGGGGTTATACGTTATGGAAGAGCAGAGGAACCTTTGGATTGGGAAAGAACAGGAAAAGCATTGAATCTAACCTTTATAGAGGGAATAACTAGCACTATACTGGTAGACTTCTGTCAGATTGCAGATTGTGGGGATACAACTGGGGCTAGAGTACTTCTATGGGCAGATAAATACATTTGCTGGCTTTGGGATGGGGCAGGATGTCAAGCATGGGATCAAGCCCTGTGGACCACAGCACATCAAGATCGGGGGTATAATCTACCAGGGCCTAAAAAGAGTGAAATAATTAAATTACAATTACAATTACAGAAGCGGCCAACTCCCCCTACACACATAGTAAGAACTGTAAACAATTATTGATAACATTAAAGGAGTCGAGGAAGGAAGATCAGTGGTTGTACTCTATGGGACCCCTCAGGCAAATTTTTCCTCAAGGTATTACCACCTAATAAAACCTGACAACAGGAAAAGGTAGATTATGGGAGTGTAGATGTGGTGCTATTTCCCTTCAAATTAAAAATATATATATGTAAAATATTAGGGGAGATATGCCTCAAATAAATGAACTGTGATACATCCTCTGTCTGTTGGTCTCAAAATGTGTTTGAAAAAAAAATACAAATATATATACAAGTGCCAAACATCTAAACAAATGCAACTACTTTATGTATTAAACCTCTGATGCAGTAAACCACTTTTGTGTTGCACCCCCTGGGGGCAAGAATTAAAAATAACCTATACAAGTGATAGTGTTACGCCCCCTGTTGATGGATATCAGAGTGTGTGTGTGTTGAAGGTGCTGAACTTCAGATAGGGTGTCCAACTGGTGTGCTACACCCTCTGGAGTCCGCAAACTAAAATCCATGATCTACAATATCTGGAACTGTAGAAATGCAGTGATCTAATCCCTAGTTGGCAAAGTGATAAATATGGATGTCTGCTGTATCAAAAATCTGGTATGTGAATAAAAATCCAATTATGGCAATAGATAAACTTAAAGCAGAAGTAAAAAAAAAAGTAATAATAATAAACAACAAAAATGTAAATGCACAATTCAATATACGTCTCTGTGTTACACCACAGTAAGACCACATTCAAAACCAAAACAAATGATGAAATTATTGCAAACACTAAATTATTAGTAGATAAGTCCATACAAAGTGACGTGCTTAAAAAAAAAAAAAATAGTGTTATATTGTTTAAAAAGGCTTTATTTAATAAAAAGTTTAGGAGATATACTCGCATGATAAAACAAGAGCCGGCGCTGTGTAAACAACAATCGCCGCTCAGACCGGAAGTGACGCCATACTAAAATAGAAGTTCTGAGTAAAACTATAAGATTCACTAATCTAACAGTAGAAGATACCATAGCTTTGGAGACAGGATACCAGGGAAAAAATGAGTGGTTAGAATGGTTGAGGTACACGGTTAAAACTTTAAAAAAAATAAAGGAAAACTGTTTAGTTTGTGCCAGAGCAAGACTACATTTAGCAACTATTCCTTTTCCTCTAGATCACAATACAGATCCAGAAGGTTTAAAATGTATGTTGAGATTATATAATAAGAGTTATAAACCTGAAACAAATTCTACTTGTCACACGTTGAGTTTGTTGTTTCCCTCAGTACAGAGACCTCAGATACCTCCAGCGGTTACTGCTTATCCGGGCAACTTTACTTGTTTTGCACTCCCAGGGAACCGTAGCGGGGTGGATCTTGGGTCGCTACCCAATGACTATTGTAGGGAGAGGGCAATGGTGACTGGGTTGAACATGACATTCAGAGAGCTGATGTCTGGTGGATGTGTGGGGATAAGAAACTGTAAGCTAGGATACTGGCCAATGGCCGAGGGGATTGCGCTATGGTCCAGCTGGCTATGCCCCTGAGGATCCTGTCAGAACACCTGTGGACTAAGAGTCACCAACGGTATTGAAGGGACACCTCCCCCATAGGGTCATTTGACTCTCGGATCTACAGAGATGAGATTGGGGTTCCTCGCGGAGTGCTGGATGAGTTTAGGGCCAGGAATCAGGTGACAGCTGGGTTTGAGTCTCTTCTCTGGTGGGTGACTATAGATAAATATGTTGACTGGATTATATGTATGTATATATATATATATATATATATACACACACACGTACACTATAACCAACAACGGTTTGTAAACTATACTAGGGACGCTGTGAAGGGCCTAACAGAACAGTTGGCCACCACATCTCTAATGGCATGGCAGAACTGAATGGCCTTAGATATGGTCCTAGTTGAAAGAGGAGGGGTATGCAAAATGTTTGGTAGCATGTGTTGCACCTTTATCTCTAATAATACAGCTCCTGGAGGGACCGTGACCAGAGCCTTGGAAGGACTGACTGCTCTATCGAATGAATTAGTGGAAAACTCAGGTATTAATGATCCATTAACAAACTGGCTTGAAGAATGGTTCGGTAAGTGGACTGGACTTATCACATCATGTTTGATCTCAATTGCTGTGGTATTGGCAAATTTTGGTCACTTGCGGATGCTGCTGCATTCCCTGTATTCGAGGACTTTCACAGAAACTGATTGAAACCGCAGTCTCAAGAACAATGTATCAAGCCCTTCCTACCTCTGAGGAGACCTATGTGGACATTGAAGCTCAACTTAATGACATACAGTCCTAAAGTGTATAAACACTGGGACTATCATCGAAATGTGTTGAGATAAAATAGTCACACAAGAGGAGGGAATGTTAGAAAAGTTTTAAATGTTTATTGTGTGACCATTAGAAAAACTATTAGAAAAACAATAACCCTGAGATTTTTCTTAAGATGACTTCTGAGCACATTGTTGTACTAACTTGCTGTATCGTTTGCTTTAACTAACTCCATAGTAAGTTGTAGGATGATTAGGCTTAACCATATATGGTAGAACAAGAATGTACAGGAAACACTAATTGGCAAATAAAGTACCATTTTGTACCAGGCATGCTATGTGTGTTTCCTCAGCCAATAGAAGCGTTATCTCTATATTATTGTAGGTATTAGGAGGGGGGATGTTCTTCTCTTTGTATGATTCTTACTGCATCTTTTGACTTGTAAGCATCATCCATTTGTGTGACACATCTGAAATAAATTGTCTGCTTTTCAATACACCTGGAGTTTGACTGATCACAAGAGGAGAGTAATCCTAACAATTGCTGCCTTCATTGCATATAAAATGCAGAGGATGGAGGAGGGCCAAAAATTCATGTGTGAGGCCCTCATATCGGAGGCTCTGGAGAAAGGTATGAGGGGCCAAATTACACCTCAGACACACCTTCGCGTTGGTCCTCCTCCTCCTCCTGCAGGGCCTCCTCCTCCTCCTCCCTCTCCTCCAGGTCCCCCCAGTCCTCCTCCTCCAGGTCCTACTCCTACTCCTCCTCCTGCCACATCTCCAACTGCACAGCCACAGCCCGGAAGGAAGCGTGGAAGGAAGACCAGACATTTGTACCCGCCACCACCTGCAGCTAAATTGCGCTGCTGTTATGAGCTGTGGGGGGCTGCCATTCAGTTCAGCCCATACTGAGTTTGTGGCAATGCTTTTTCCCTGCCACTGCGTTTTTAAAAGTACCTTGTGTAATTATATATACATTTTTTGCATATTTTGGTATTTATTCCTAATATCGATGGGAAGTTAAGAGGTGTTATATCCACAATCCCTCCCTATGGATATGTGTCATGCTTCTTATGTATGTATATAGATAAAATTATGCAAAAATAATCCATACCAATACCAATTTTTAACCATTCATATTGACTGCGTGCCTCATTAAAAGTCCCATTTTCCTTCTTTACATAGATAGGGATGGAGGCATGACTAGGTCCCTGCCTCATTTAAAGTCCCAAAAATCTCACCTTTTTGCGTTTTTAAAAGGGTGCAGGCATCTTTTTTGCGGAAAACGCAGGCACAGCAGCCCATTCAAATGAATGGGCTATCCTGCCCACACAAGTGTGATCCAGGGCTAAAGGAGATGTATGACCGAAGCTCATTTGGCTGTACTTCTCGTATGGATCACAGGAGTGCAGTTTGTTCTGCACTCCTGTGACCCAGATTCAGCCAACAGTGGGCTGAAGTCTGCTGTCAGCTGATATCACAGAGCTGGTACAAACTCTAGGAAGATCAAGATTAAAGTTGGGATTCACCCAGATGCCTGACCAGCAGCTGGCTTGGCGTTCCGACAAGAACCTGAGCTCCCACCCTCTCCACAGCCCAGCGCTCCAGTGAGTATTGGACTGACAGTCACAGCTCTCTGCTCAGAGAGGAGGGGAGTGATCAGCTGTGTTTGATCACTCAGTTCTCAGGGAAGTCAGCAAGGGACAGGTGCAGTATCGGAGTGATGCCACATCCACCTAGGTTTGTATGTTTGTTTGTTTTTTTTGTTTGTTTTTTTTAATTCCTGAATTTCTTTTTTAAAAACCAAATCCTCAGCCACTTGTTGGGTATTTGTATTTGTAAAATACCAGTCTTTCATTCCCTAACACTGCACCCTCTCTTCTACCGAGCACAACATTTTAGTTTGCCTCACCTGCCATCAGTGGCGGCTGGTGAAGTTTTAGGATGGGGGGTGCCAGACCCTGCCCTTTCTTTGACCCCTTCCACTTCTCATAAGCCCCACCCCTTATAGAATCCACCCACTCCGTTCAGTGTAGTCCACTTGCTTCCACCCATAGTGTCAGGAGTATACTCAGCATCACAGGACAGAGTATATAGCTCAACCTCACAGATCAAAATGTATAGGTCAGCATTACAGATACAGTATATAGATCAGCATTACAGATATGGTGTATAGATCAGCTTTACAGATACGGTGTATAGATCAGGGTAAATAGATCAGCATCACACATCAGGGCCACATGTCCTCAACATGGGGGGGTGCTTTGTAGTCACTCTGTGACGTAAACGGGTGACCCTGCCCCCCCTCTGACACCACGTGACGTCAGAGGAAGGCAGGGTCACCCATTTACATCACCGAGTGGCTCCGCATTCAGCTATATAACAGCTGTCATCGAGAAGAAGTGTCACTCGGCGGGAGCCTCCCATGGAGGAGGAGCTGTAGCGGCTTTTTCTTTTTTCGTTCCGTCAGGCAGCATGAGATGGATTTACATCGCAGGACATTTTTATTTTTTCATAAAGGACTTGTCCCAAAGTGTCTCTTGTAATTTTTACTATTTTTGACACTTTCTTTGTGAATTGGTAGGGTACAATGTACCCGTTACCAATTCAAATAGGGGAGGGGCCCGGATCTGGCGGTCCCCTTGTTAAAGGGAGCTTCCAGATCCCCATAAGCCCCTTGCCCGCAGACCCCCACAACCACCGGGCAAGGGTTGTGGGGATGAGGCCTTTGTCCCCATCAACATGGGGACAAGGTGCTTTGGGGGTGACTCCATGCTGAGGGCATGTGGCCTGGTATGGTTCAGGAGGGGGGGCACTCTCGTCCCCCCTCTTATCCAAACATGCAACCTGGCAGGCCGCAGGATAAGGGTCTGGTATGGATTTTGGAGGGATCCCTACACCATTTTTTTTAATTTGGCACAGGGTTCCCCTTAATATCCATACCAGACCTGAAGGGCCTGGTATGGATTTTGGGGGGACTCCCACGCAATTTAAAAAAAAAAAAATTTTGTTCTGGGGTTCCCCTTAATATTCATACCAGACCCAAAGGGCCTGGTAATGGCCTTTAAAATTATCAATTTTGGTTTTTCATGTTAGTATCCCATAGACTTTAACAGTATTCCGCGGCTTTCAAATTTTCCGCGAACACCCGATGTTTGTGTCGAACTTACGTTTGACTCGAACATCGGCCTCATCCCTAGCATTAAACACTGTTGTGATTGACTCAGTGGCCGAGACAATGTGCGCCCCGGAGGGTTGACAGGATCTTTATGCACTTTAGGAAGCATGTACATGACAGGAGTAACTGGATATTCAGAAATGTATTATTAACAATATTACAGGTATTTATGTAACGCCATCAATTTTCGCTGCACTTTACATATATATTGTACATTCACATAAGTTCCTGTCCTCAAGGAACTTACAATCTAAAGTCCCTGACTCATTCATACATACACATTCTAGGGCCACGCAGGCACAGGGAAAACATGCAAACTCCAGGCAGGAAGGGCTGTTGTTGGAATTCAAACTGATGACACTAGTGCTGTTGGCGGAAGTCCTAACCACTAAGTTTGTGTATCACGGTCTATAATACCCTTCTGTGTAGCTTGTAGCACTATTTTTTTTAAACCTTGATTGTACATGAAAGGATGCATGTCCAAAGGTAAATAAGTCAAGACATAATTTTCCAATTTTTCAGTGTCCATTAAAACAATGGATGCCCCCTTGTCTTGCTGATTGATACTGCTATCTCACCTGGCAGATGAGGAGTTGACAGTATCCAGTTTCTCCCGATTTAAATTGTTAGGGTTATGATCAATCTTTGCAGTTCAACATGATGTTGGAGGAGTAATCTGACACCTAGTGCTCAAATTTAAATTCTTTATAGCTAAAGTTAAAGAACTTAAGTTGTTCACATCTGGTCAGGTGGAATAATAAGCTTTCAATCTAACCTGTTAAAAAAGATCTATACATGGTTCCAGTAATCCATGTCCCTAGTCTGCTTGTCTTCAGCAAACTGTTTGAGGGCTTTCTTTTGTATCATCTTAAGAAGAGGCTTCCTTCTGGGACGACAGCCATGCAGACCAATTTGATGCAGTGTGCGGCATATGGTCTGAGCACTGACAGGCTGACCCCCCACCCCTTAACCCCTGCAGCAATGCTGGCAGCACTCATACGTCTATTTCCCAAAGACAACCTCTGGATATGATGCTGAGCATGTGTACCCAACATCTTTGGTCTACCATGGCAAGGCCTGTTCTGAGTGGAACCTGTCCTGTTAACCTCCCTGGCGGTATGATTATTTCTGATTTTAGGTGCTGAAAGCGGTACAATTATTTTGCACAGAAATTTGGCGTTTTATATTGTAGGCCTGTAATTCTTAGGAATAGTTCACTTAAATCTGTGCAAACAAGAGTCTAGTAGACATCCCGGGTATGATAAAGTTTGAAAAACAAAATAAAAAATTATAATATAATAAATAACTATAAATAATTATAACAAATAATAATATAATAATAATAAAAATTATATAATAATATAATCAAATCAAAAACACTGAAATTTGCTCAGTTGCAGAATTTTAGCTTTTGCTACTTTTAGTGTTTGATGACGGATCTCCCCACAAATCACTATCGCTCAATTCTGCAAGTGATTCTAATTTATTATCGCTTTTTTCTAGCTGCTCTAAAACCACTTTTGATGTAAAGAGACAGTTTTGGTTGCTATGGACAATCTCCAGTTTCCAGGCAGAAAGAACAGTTTTATATATATAAAACTGCATGCAGGACACTGGGCAGACCACTAGGGACAAAGGGGATGTGTAGTTATTTGATACAGTACTGTAATCTGTAAGATTACAGTATGCTGTATCTATACTGTGTGTTTCACTATTTGAATTTACCGCCGAACTCCGTCCCCGTGCGTCGCAACGCTCGCAGGGAACGGAGCTCGGCACTGTGAATCGAGCGAGACACAGCGGCTCGCCGATCACAGCGGGGAGACATCGCAGGATCCAGGGGACAAGGTAAGTATGCTCTTCCTGGATCCTGCGATGCAAGCCCGAGTCTGGCTCGGGGATACTGCTTTTGGTATGTAAAATCCAACCCGAGCCAGACTCGGGAATACCGCCAGGGGGGTTAAACCACTGTATGGTCTTGGCCACCATGCTGCAGCTCAGTTTCAGGGTCTTGGCAATCTTCTTATAGCCTAGGCCATCTTTATGAAGAGCAACAATTTTTTTTCAGATCATCAGAGAGTTCTTTACCATGAGCTGCCATGTTGAACTTCCAGTGACCAGTATGAGAGAGTGAGAGCAAGTCCCATGACACCGGGGAGGGAAAATAGCTACACACACACACACACACACACAATGTATATCCAAAGTGTTTATCACCAAACATAGCATATAGAGTCCAGGGGTCAGGTCTATATATATAGTGTGCAGCAGCCAGAACTATGGCATTTGCAATAAGGTGTACAAAGTGCAGAAATCACAAGAATGCATCACAGGGTCCTTAAGGACATTGCTGACCAGTGGACATCAGAGGACAATGTGCAAACATGTCTCGGTATTGGTGGGAGGAAAAAAAGTTTGAGTCAGTGGGAGGAAATGAATTCTCTGCAACAGTGTTCAGTGGTAAAAACAAAATGCCTGAGTCAAGAGCAGGAGAAATTTCTCTAGCGTCAATGGAAGAAGAAAATGCCCAGTGTACGTATTCAGTGGGAGAAAAAAAAAATGCCTGGCAACATTGTTGGTAAGGTCCTGGCATTAGTGGTCAGTGTAAATAAGCATTGTCCTGACATCAGTAGTCAGCGAGATTATAAATGCTGCTGTGTTGGTGATAGTGGGTAAAAAAAACAAAAACAAAATAGCATTAGTGTCAGTAGGTAGGAAGAAAAAGCATGGATTCCAAAAAGGAAGAAAAAAAGCATTGGAATCACACATCAGGGTATATAGAGCAGCATCACACATCAGGGTATATAGAGCAGCATCATAGACAGGACTGACAGCAATAACCATACCAACCCCCCATGCGGGTCTCGCGCTGGCACACGGACAATACCCCAACAAACCCCCCTCCCCCCATGGCACTCACACACTGACAACAACAACCCCCTCCCCACAGGAGGTCCGGCACTTACCGGGCTGTTGGGTCCTCTTTCCGCGTTTATCAGTGCGGGCAGTCCGATCCTCCAGTTTCCTCCCCTGTGTGTCTCCTTTTCTGCCAAAGCGTTGGGTATCCAATAGGATTGCCTGGCACTTTGGCCAATCGGGAACAGGTCTAACTGACCTGCATTCTGATTGGCGGAGAGGCACTGTGGTGTGAAAATAGGAAAAATTAATTTGCTATGGTCACACAACAGGGTAGGATCAGGGCGCGCACCACCCTTTTTTGAACCCTATTAGAGCCCCTGGCTCTAATCAGGTGCTTAAAAAAACAAGCAAAACAAAAATAAACACCCCCTCCCATCCCCGCCATAGGAGTCCATGCATCCGGTGTCCTGAAAGAGGCCGGGCACATGGATAGGGAGGCGGTAGCAGGGATAGGGGGGCAGCGCCCGTGCACCCACAATGCACGGACCGCCACTGCCTGCCATTACATAGCAGGCAGGTGGCAGGAGGAAGGGGCAGGGCCAGATATAGCCTGTCTGAGGTTTCCTGATGTATTCTGGCTTTCAATCAGTGGTATGGGCTGAAAGCCAAGGGACATGTTCCAGCAGCCCCCATTGCATGCATGATCTACTGATCGCGGGTGCAATGCTTTCCAGGCCCCTGCTGGAAAAAAAATGCACATTTTTTCTGCAAAAATGTTTGCATTTATTAATTTTTCCATAGAAGGAAACTTATCCTTTAATCCTGGAGGGAGTTAGAGGAGTCTGGAGGACCACAGTGCATGGGCTCCTGTGCCAGGAGATGTAGCAGCAGTTCTGGAGGATGGAGATGAGGGAGAGGTATGCATAGGTTCTTAGCTCCTAAAAACATGGCAGAGTAAAGTGGAGAGGACAGCCAGTTTAGTGGGGCAGAACCACCTCAAAAGTAGTGAAACAGGGGTGGCAGGACTAGGAGGGAGAGTGGTGGGTCGGCAGCCTATGCAGGGAGAGTGTGAAGTGTCTGGGTAACAGTAGTGCCATGGTTCCCAGGCCAGGAGATGTGCCGTCAGTAGGGATGGGCAAACGGTTCGGCCAGAGCATAAGTTCGGGCCGAACTTTCTTTGTTCGGTTGTTCAGCAAACAGCCGAACAAACGGGTCGTTAAACCTTTTGTTCGGCCCCCAAACCGACCACAATGCATTGCGGCGCTGAAAAGTGCATTGCAAGCCCTGATTGGCTGAGGCAATAAAAGCTTCAGCCAATCAGGGCACAGAGCACTGTCAGAGTCCTGATTGGACACTGTCATCATGACTTTATCCAATCATGGCTCATTCCCGCCCCATAGTATAGTATTCTTTCGATGGCAGCCATTTTCAGTGTGATTTTGGCGTGGAGAGGGATAGAACAGGGCTCTGTTTAGTGCCATCAGTTAGTGTGCTATACTGTGTTATTTTGCTTCAATTGTCAGTGTAGAATATTAGTTTAGTGTCAATCTATGGATAGTGTGAGTGTAGTGAGGAGGACCATCATTCAGCTTTGCATAGTGTGCAGCTAGAGTAGGTACAGCTCATATAGTTTCATTGTAGTGTAGTGAGACCGTGTCAGTAATCTTCACATTTAGTGTATAGCTAGAGTAGGGACAGTTCAGATAGCGTTAGTGTAGTGACTGTTGAACACTGTCTATTTGATTGCGTTACTGCCAGTTTAACGCCATTTACTTCTGTGTGTGTTACTGCCAGTTTAACGCTATATAGTTTTGCCTGTGTTACTACCAGTTTAACGCCATATAGTTTTGCGTGCATTACTACCAGTTTAACGCCATATAGTTCTGTGTGTGTTACTGCCAGTTTAACGCCATATAGTTCTGCGTGTCACTGTATTGGCACATTATATTGCAGTATATTATAGTGTATCCGTGGAGTGCATCTGTGTATTGTGAGTACTCAAATTAAAGAGCATCAAACACCTCTTTACATTGATTAAAGTGCATCTACGTACAGATTTCAACTACTTCTTTACATTTGCTTATAAGCACCGCCCCCTCCCTTCCAATAATGTCTGAGAGGACAACAAGGAGAGGTAGATGTTCCTTTGGCACTGTAAGGGGGTTAGCAACAAAAGGTGTCCACAGGCAAAGGTGGATGTGGTGGTCAGTCCTCAGGCAGGACATCTTTTCCTCTCTTTAGTGAGTTTGCCCATGCTATCTAGCCACAGCATGCAGAGGTGGTGGACTTGCTTACTAAACCTTCCTCATCCTCCTCATCCTCTGTCACACAAGTAGAGACAAGTGTACAATCCCCTGCAGTTGCCAGAGTGGATAAACCTGCCTCCTTGTGCACATCTATTCCTGCCATAGCCCCAACATCAGCCATTGAGGAGTCTGCTGAGTTATGTGACCACAGCATCAGCCACTTGCTCCTTGATGACGCTCAGCCATTGCTGGATTCAGATGTTGGTTCTGAGGTTGAGGATGACAGGAACATGAGCCTAGTGAGAGGGAGGAACACTGGTAGACACATTGGCATTCATGTTCCCCAAGCCGCAGCGTATTGCCAAGTTGTCTCCAAGGGTAATGATGAAGATAGAGATGATGGTGGGGATGATGATGAGGTCACTGTTGCGACTTGGGAGCCAGATAGAGGAGGAAACTGAAGGTGAGGCAGCACAACCCCAAGGAGGCTGACATCAAGAAAGATTAGAGAGCATCCACCCTATTCCATCACATTCTGAAGCTGGTATATCCCAGCCCACTCCCCAAGCTCAGCTGTCTGGGCCTTTTTTAGCACATCTGCAGCAGATCGCACTGTTGCTAAAAACACCAACCATTTGGGTACCACATGTCTAATAGGGCATTTAACATCCAACCACTCAACCCATTGGCAAGAACACCTAAAAGCCACACAAAAGGGGCACAAATCTGTCCCTCCTCCTCCTTACCCACTTCAGTCTGCCCCTGCGATACCAAGTCATTACCTTTCAGCAGCCTCCACTGACAGGGATAATGGTATAGTACAGGGTGTCCCAGGTCCTAGCAGCACACCACCAGCTGTAGACTGAAGCCAGCAAATTTATCTGCCCCATCTGCTGCAGCGGAAAAAAAAAAAATAATACAGTCCCTGCCACCCACATGCCCAGCGTCTGAATGCAAGCTTGTTAAAGCTGTTGGCTCGCCAACTTCTGCCTTTCAGCCTGGTGGATTCTGCCCCCTTCCATGAATTTGCACAATGTGCTGTACCACAATGCAGGTTCCCAGTCACTACTACTTTTCACGTAAGGCCATTCCATCTCTCTACCATCACGTGGAAGGGAATGTTCTGGCATCATTGGGCAAGGCAGCCAGCCGTAAAATCCACCTTGCTGCTGACACATGGTCCAGCAAGCATGGGCAAGGAAAAATATATTTCGTTCACAGCACACTGGGTAACCCTGCTTGCAACTCGAAAGGATGTAGGACAGGGCTCGGTGCTGCAGCTTGTTGTGCCCCCACGTCTCCATACAGCTGGTGGTGATGATGCCAGACACATGAGCTCTACCCCCCCCTCCTCCTCCTCCGCTACCTCCATGCCCTCCTCTGCAGAATTGTCCTATGAACATCAGGTACCCCCTAAGTGTTCAAAGGGCTATTCCCAGAGCCAGGCTAAAAGGTGCCATGCAGTGCTTCAGCTGGTGTGTTTAGGGGCCAGGAACCACACCGGAGCAGAGACTCTTGTAGCTCTGCAGGGACAGGCCCAGAGGTGGTTCATACCACGCTAGTTTAGGGGACAGGAACCACACTGGAGCAGAGATTCTTGCAGCTCTGCAGGGACAGGCCCAGAGGTAGTTTACACCACGCCAGCTGGAGCCAGGAATGATGGTGTCCGATAATGGCTCAAACCTCCTGTCCGCCCTTAGACAGGGAAAGTTGGCACATGTACCATGCCTGGCACATGTCCTCAATTTGGTGGTGTGTTTCCTAAGTACATACCCAGGGTTGCAAGATGTACTAAAACAGGCCGGAAGAGTCTGTAGCCATTTTAAGTGGTCACTTGCCCGTAAATCGCCTGATTTGTGACATGCCCACTAGGTGGAACTCAACTTTGGGAATACTGCAGCGGCTATACATGCAGCAGAGGGCTGTCAATGAGTATCTGTGCAAGTACGGCACAACGACAGACTCAGGCCACCTCAGCTTTTTTTCCCCACGCCAATGACTGATCATTAAGGATGCATGCACTGTAATGTCACCATTTGAGGAGGCCACAAGGATGGTGAGCAGTGGACATGCGTCAATCTGTAAGTAATGGCTTTCAGCCCCAGGACCCTTGGGAGTAGTACGTGGCTGGGAGGAGGAAGTTCCAGATGCTGTCATCCTGAGTGACCCTTGAGCCTCTGCAAATTTGAGGCGCATGGGCAACCTCATGCTTCAAAGCCTGCAATAGGACCCAAGAATACATGGCATAAAGGAGAAGGATGATTAAGGTTGGCAACCCTCCTTGACCACCGTTATAAGGGGAAGGTCTCAGAATTCATCTCGTCCCCAAAGAGAGTGCAGAAGACAAAATCTCTTGAGGACACGTTAAAGATGTTTTATTGAATGTTTTTCCTGACTCCAGTAGGTTACAGTGTGGTGGAAAACATCGTTTTGAGTCTTCTGTTGGTCAAGAGAGGAGCGTTCGAGAAGGCGTTCGCCTAAGTGCTGCATTTCGGAAATTTTTTTAGTCCTCGCCGCCCAGGGCTGTCCTCTTCCACATCCCATTGGCAGTGTCTGCATCACATGGTGGACGATTACCTCGGGGCCAAAACAGAGATGGAGAGCTTTCCGGCTGATGATTCACTGACTTACTGGGTCATGAAAATAGACCACTGGCCAGAAATTGCCCAGTATGCTATTGAGTTGTTGGGCTGCCCTGCATCCAGCGTGCTTTCAGAATGGGCATTCAGTGCTGCAGGAGGTTTCATTACTGATTATTAGGGATGAGCCGAATACCCCCCTGTTTGGTTCGCACCAGAACTTGCGAACAGGAAAAAAATTCGCTGGAACACGCGAACACCGTTAAAGTCTATGGGACACGAACATGAATAATCAAAAGTGCTCATTTTAAAGGCTTATATGCAAGTTATTGTCATAAAAAGTGTTTGGGGACCTGGGTCCTGCCCCAGGGGACATGGATCAATGCAAAAAAAAGTTTTAAAAACGGCCGTTTTTTCGGGAGCAGTGATTTTAATAATGCTTAAAGTGAAACAATAAATGTGTAATATTCCTTTAAATTTCGTACCGGGGGGTGTCTATAGTATGCCTGTAAAGGGGCGCATGTTTCCCGTGTTTGGAACAGTCTGACAGCAAAATGACATTTCAAAGGAAAAAAAGTCATTTAAAACTACTTGCGGCTATTAATGAATTGCCGGTCTGACAATACACATAAAAGTTCATTGATAAAAATGGCATGGGAATTCCCCACGGGGAACCCCGAACCAAAATAAAAAAAAAAAAGACGTGGGGGGTCCCCCTAAATTCCATACCAGGCCCTTCAGGTCTGGTATGGATATTAAGGGGAACCCCGGCCAAATTTTTTTTAAAAATGGCGTGGGGTCCCCCTTAAAATCTATACCAGACCCTTCAGGTTTTAGGAGGAACCCCGCAACACAAAATTTAAAAAAATTGGTGTGGGGTCCCCCCCAAAATCCATACCAAACCCTTATCCAAGCACGCAACCTGGCAGGCCGCAGGAAAAGAGGGGGGACGAGAGAGCCCCTCATCCTGAACCGTACCAGGCCACATGCCCTCAACATTGGGAGGGTGCTTTGGGGTAGCCAAACTATTGTCATATAGACTTTAACGGTGTTTGCGTGTTCCAGCGAAAATTCGGACCCGAATAATGAACCCTATTAAAGTCAATGGGACCCGAACATCAAAAATCAAAAGGCTTATATGCAAGTATTTGGGCATACAATGGTTATAGGGGTCCGGGTCCTGCCTTGGGGGACATGTATCAATAAAAAAAAAAGTTTGTCATTTGTCATTGTCATTTTATGACAATACCATGCATATAAGCCTTTAAATTAGCACTTTTGATTTCTCCCATAGACTTTTTTAAAGGATGTTCTGCGGCTTTCGAATTTGCCGCGAACCCCCCAAATTGTTCGCTGTTCGGCGAAGTGGCGAACAGCCCACGTTCGAGTCGAACATGAGTTTGACTAGAACTCGAAGCTCATCCCTACTGATCGTAGAACGTGTCTGTCCACAGACTTCGTGAACCGTTTGACTTTTATAAAAATGAATCGCCGATTAAGTCTTTTTGGGATGTGGAATCTCTGAAGGACTTTGAGGCTGCCTAGCTTTGAGGGTGTTCAATCATTTCATCTGGAAGAACGTTTTTGGTATAGGTTTCATGGGCACAATTAACACCCAAAGACCAATTTTTTCTTCACCTGTTTAACAGGTGTATATCATTGCAATTTTTTACAGCAAGGCCAATTCTTTCTTTCATCAGAGTACCTCCTATAGGGTTACGGTGGGAAGGCATCACCGACACCCAAAGACCAATTTTTACTTCTATCCAAAGTCAAAGTAACACCAGAATGTATCCGAAAAATCTCTAATCTTGTTCCCGGTGCACTACATTGTGGCCTCATACACACTGGCTCCCCAGCTGTTGCTGAGCAAAATAAAGGCAGCTTGCAGAGAAAATGGCATTTTTTTGGGCTTTATAAATGCAATTATTGCTGCAGCAGATTCTAGACATGGTACAGATCTGCCACTTTACAGGTAGACTAAGGGGACCCCCCAGGCACTATATTGGAAGGAATTTTTCATTTTTTTGCTTTCACTTTAAAAATAAAAAAATCACTGCTCATTTAAAAAATGACGTTTTTCACAAACTTTTTTTTTTATTGATACATGTCCCCCAAGGCAGGACCCGGACCCCTATAACCATTGTATGCCCAAATACTTGCATATAAGCCTTTTGATTTTTGATGTTCAGGTCCCATTGACTTTAATAGGGTACATTATTCGGGTCCGAATTTTCGCGGTGTTCGAAAGCTCTGGTGCTAACCAAACAGGGGTCTGATTGGCCCATCCCTAGCCATCAGCTCAGGAGATCGGGTGAGAACAGGGCATACTCACTGCTGGTTGCTGGAGAGCATACTGCTGTGACAGGGAGAGAATTTCCAGACAGAACAGCAGCAACTAGCCGATAAGAAGATGGATGTGGCTGCTTCTTTGCAGGGAGGCAGCAGAGTTCACAAAATAGATGTCTATGCTGTCGGGGCTTTAGGGGGGACTCAACTGAAAGCTGGGGGAGGGGGGCGCGCAGAACTCTGTACAACGCACTCCTGAACCTTGCACTCTGTACAACACACTCCTGAACCTGCACGTAGCATACTCCTGCACCCTGCACGTAGCATCCTCCTGCACCCTGCATGTAGCACCAGCATACAGGGGGCACACTGACCACCAGCATACAGGGGGCACACTGACCACCAATATGCAGGGCCAGTGGTTACCTGTATACAGAGGACATAACAAATCAAGTAAAATAACTACCATGCAACTAAAAAAAAATCTAAAATGCAATAAGAGTATCTTGTTAGCTGGTTCCCTTATCTAACGGAAATCAATAAAAAGCAAAAAATGCAGCACTTCATCTAGAATACTACAAATGGACTCATAAGTGCAATGATGAAAACCTATAGATCAATAGCCAGTGCAAATCAATGAATGTATTGCAATATAGTGATGGTATCACCCCCTCTGCAAAAATATTTCAGAAAATGCAGAGCTTCAATGTGCAAATAATGATGAAAATCCCTACATATTATCCCTACATACTAATAACATAGATGTAAATCAATCAGTGTATTAGAACCTTGTAGTGATGGTGTCACCCTCTCTGCAAAAGGTAAGAAATATTGCAGAGCTGCAATGTGCAGATAGTGGTGAAACCCCCTATATATAATCATAAAAAAATGTAAAATATGTACATCAATTGTATATATTATGATTATATATAGGGGGTTTCACCACTATTTGCACATTGCAGCTCTGCAATATTTCTTACCTTTTGCAGAGGGTGACACCATCACTACTATGTTCTAATACATGTAGGGGGTTTTACCATTATTTTAACATTGCAGCTCTGCAATTTCTCAAATATTTTTGCAGAGGGAGTGACACAATCACTACTATATTGCAATACATTGGCTGATTTGCACTGGATATTATTTTATAGGTTTTACCATTGCATTTATAAGTCCATTTGTAGAATTGTATAAAGCAAGTGTAGGGCTGTGCTGCATTTGTTGGCTTTTTTATTGGCATACAGAGGCCAGGACATACTGCTCACCATTGTACACCATGAAGAAACTTCCACTTGCTGACCACACCCACAGGTAGCGCAACCCCATCCCTCCCTCCAATCTTATCTTCTTAACATTTGGTAGTCATATAAAAAAAAATCTAAGAAGTATCTTTTTTTTTTTTATCTCATTGACGAAATGTGAGAAATACTGTGTATATATTAGGGATGAGCCGAACACCCACCAGTTTGCATCCAGAACACGCGAACAGGCAAAAAATTTGTTCGAACACGAACACCGTTAAAGTCTATGGGACACGAACATGAATAATCAAAACTGCTAATTTTAAAGGCTTATATGCAAGTTATTGTCATAAAAAGTGTTTGGGGACCTGGGTCTAGCCCCAGGGGACATCTATCAATGCAAAAAAAAGTTTTAAAAACTGACCTTTTTTCGGGAGCAGTGATTTTAATAATCCTTAAAGTGAAGCAATAAAAGTGAAATATTCCTTTAAATTTCGTACCTGGGGGGTGTCTATAGTATGCCTGTAAAGTGGTGCTTTTTTCCGTGTTTAGAACAGTCTGACAGCAAAATGACATTTCTAAAGGGAAAAAAAAGTCATGAAGTAATAGCGGTGTCGGCTTATAGTGAATTGTCTATGGGAGAAATCAAAAGTGCTAATTTTAAGGGTTAATATGCAAGTTATTGTCATAAAAAGTGTTTGGGGACCTGGGTCTTGCCCCAGGGGACATGTATCAATGCAAAAAAAAGTTTTTAAAACGGCCATTTTTTTCGGGAGCAGTGATTTTAATAAAGTGAAACAATAAAAGTGTAATATTCCTTTAAATTTTGTACCTGGAGGGTGTCTATAGTATGTGTGTAAAGGGGCACATGTTTCCCATATTTAGAACAGTCTGACAGCAAAATGACATTTGTAAAGGAAAAGAAAGTCATTTAAAACACTTGTGGCTGTAATGAATTGTCAGTCCGACAATACACATAAAAGTTCATTGATAAAAAAATGTGTGGGGGTCCCCCTAAATTCCATACCAGGCCCTTCAGGTCTGGTATGGATATTAAGGGGAACCCTGCGCCAAAATTTTAAAAAATGGCATGGGGTTCCCCCTCAAAATCCATACCAGACCCTTCAGGTCTAGTATGGATTTTAAGGGGAACCCCGCACCAAAATAAAAAAAAAATGGCGTGGGGTCCCCTCAAAAATCCATACCAGACCCTTATCCGAGCACGCAACCTGGTAGGCCGCAGGAAAAGAGGGGGGTCGCCCCCCTCTCCTGAACCGTACCAAGCCACATGCCCTCAACATTGGGAGGGTGTTTTGGGGTAGCCCCCCAAAGCACCTTGTCCCCATGTTGATGGGGAGAAGGGCCTCATCCCCACAACCCTTGCCCGGTGGTTGTGGGGGTCTGCGGGCAGGGGGCTTATTGGAATCTGAAAGTCCCCTTTAACAAGGGGAACCCCAGATCCTGGCCCCCCATGTGAATTGGTAATGGGGTACAAATGTACCCCTACCATTTCACAAAAAAATGTCAAAAAGCTTAAAAAACACAAGAGACGGTTTTTGACAAGTCCTTTATTAATCCCTTCTTCTTTCCGCTTCTTCTTCTTTTTCCTGGTCTTTCTTCGTGTTCTTCTTTTTCTCCATCTTCTTCTTCCTCCGCTCTTCTCGTCCTGCAACTTCCTCCTGCTTCTTCTCTGCCTTGTCCGCACGATCCGCCTCAGTGGGAGTCTTCTGCCATGTGACGATTCGTTCTTCTGACACCTCTTATATGACAGAGGGTGGGGCCACCCGGTGACCCCGCCCTCCTCTGACGTACGGGGACTTTACGGAGACTTCCCCATGGCTTTCCCTGTGTTGTCATAGGGGGGCGGGGTCACCTGGTTACGTAAACGGATGACCCCGTCCCCTCTGTCAGCACAATAGGGAAGTCCCCCCAAGTCCCCGTGCATCAGAGGAGGAAGGGGTCACCGGGTGGCTCCGCCCTCCGTTATATAAGAAGTGTCAGAAGAACCGAAGCGTCACACAGCGGAAGACTCCTACTGAGGCGAATCGTGCGGACAGAGCGGAGAAGAAGCAGGAGGAAGATGCGGGATGAGAAGAGCGGAGGAAGAAGAAGATGGAGAATAAGAAGATGGAGGAAGAAGAAGAACACCGAAGGAAGATCAGAATAAAGATGATGAAAGAAGAAGAAATTAATAAAGGACTTGTCAAAAACCGTCTCTTGGTAGGGGTACGCTTTTTCCCTTTAGAAATGTCATTTTGCTGTCAGACTATTCTAAACACGGAAAAAAGCGCCACTTTACAGGCATACTATAGACATCCCCAGGTATAAAATTTAAAGGAATATTTCACTTTTTTTGTCTCACTTTAAGCATTATTAAAATCACTGCTCCCGAAAAAACGGCTGTTTGTAAAACTTTTTTTTGCATTGATAAATGTCCCCTGGGGCAGGACCTAGGTCCCCAAACACTTTTTATGACAATACCATGCATATAAGCCTTTAAAATTAGCACTTTTGATTTCTCCCATAGACTTTTAAAGGGTGTTCCGCGGCTTTCAAATTTGCCGCTAACACCCCAAATTGTTCGCTGTTCGGCGAACTGGCAAACAACCAATGTTCGAGTCGAACATAAAGCCCATCCCTAGTATGTATCATACAATCATTCCATAAACGCATACCACATACACTGCATATATCATTTGAGGAAAATATGCTTATAAAATAGTTTACCATTTGACAAAAAAAAAAAAAAAATGTCCCCGGATTTCATTTTAAAAAACTGGTCACCTTACATTAGGCAGTCTGTTTTAACGCACTGCATTCTAATGTGCAACATAACGTGTGTGTTGAATGCACGGTGATGGACCTTACTGGTGTGAATGGGCTCCTAATCTGCCTTTTCTCTTCCTTCTATTATAATAACCTGAGTCCTGAAGACAGACTACTGTAGTGCCATCCTGGCAAAATATGGCCATATATATCATTCCCTTAACCAAACAAAAATTACGCTATGGCTATTCCCCTTAATTACCACATCTTCTAGCAATGTGTGTTTAGTAACACCATACAATACTACAAAAGCTGCAATGATTTGTTGATTTAGTGCTAATCCTGAATTTCTTAGAAACACAAGTGGCTGAAGATTCTGGTGGAGTATGTTTTGATCACTCATAACTAAGTAATATTTGCAAATTAACAACCTGCATTTTTTAGTTGCCATGGATAGATGCCAAAGGATATAGTACCGGCCCTAATGTAAGATTATCAGGTCTAATGTTAGGCATCGACTCATGTGGCAACCCAGTATTCTTGGTTTACAAATAATACAGAATTTTCACTTTCCAAAGGGAATGTTCCTGCAGCTAAATGGATAAGGTGAGGCTGTATTCATTTCAATTATCCAGTCATGTACAAAAAAATCCTGATGTTCAACTTTCCCAAGCACATACAGTAAATGGTCATTCAAATTGAACTTAGGATCAATATATTCTATTTCTCCTCTTGTACAAAACCAGTAAACTCTACCACTGGATTTTGTAAAACCTAGTGCCACAGCTTTGGTAGTAAAACAACATTTATATTATGTTGATATTGGCTTAGCTCATAGGTTAGTGTGATGGCAAACCTACTACTGATTATATGAGGTAGGATGGTTAAGATCTTTCATGTTGGGGGGGCGTGACCGGAAGCCGACCTTAATGGACGCCTGAACTCACAGCTCCATCAGCCCACAGCATTGAAGGCACATTAGGGGGCGATTCGCAGCACCCACATGGGCAAATCGAGGACCACCCGATCCTCCAAACAAAGGGGCACATCGCAACCCCCTCCAGGAGCATCCACAGACCTCCGCACCTTCTTCCTCCAGACGGACATGTCTCAGAGCGGGGGAGACAAGATGGCGCCAGACACTCAGGCGCGCGGACGATGGAGCTCCCCGCAGCCCAAGCCGCCTCACACCACCCAGCAGCACCATCCATCTGACTCCCCGCTGAAGGAGACAGGCCCAGGGATCCCAACATACCACGAGGGAGCGGTGAGTCCATCGACCCTCCCCGATCCCCAGTCTATGCAGACACACGGGCCGGGGCCCTCCATGATGCCGGCTGCCTCACAGCACTACACACAGTGCTCAGCAGCATTTCCGCACCTTCTCAGAGCGGCCTCAGACCCTTACATGCAGGGAACGGCTCCGCTCTCCCCAGCATCCTCAATCCTCTCCCAGGACTACCCACCATTACCTGCCCCGGCCCACCCTCCTATGCAGAGGCACCAGGACCTGGAGGCTGACAGTGAAAGTCCCTGGGCCATGACTGTATCATCCCCCCCACCAAAGGCACAGAGACTATCCAGATCTAGAGACCCCAGTGTCACTAGGCAGCAACAAGCCTTTAACTCCTCATATGCACAGAAAGCCAGCACCCCTCCTTGTACAACATCAGACAACCACCACATGAGGCCCCCCCAGCTAACACAGGCCCTGCCGTGGTCTGAACAGTGGGAGCCCCCGTTGTCTGGACCCCCCATGCCATTTGAGGCAGGTTCACTTAGCCCACGCTCCCCGCCTCCAGCTCCATCCCCACCGCGCAATTTGGACCGATGCAACCCCCACATATGCCACCTCAATGGCATACATATCTTTAGGACATGCCCACTAAGGAGGACTTCAGACAACTAATAGAAGATGTGAAATCCACATGCCGCACAGAAATTCAAGTTCTCCAAACACCTGGCAGACAGAGTGGAAATGGCGGAAGAAGAGATCCAGGAAACAAAATTAGCAGTTCACAGATCACAACTTCAGGGAGCGGAACATAGATCACTTCTCAGAGACATGCAGAGGCACGTGGAGGATTTGGACAACAGGGGGCGCCGCAACAACATTCGTGTGGGAGGTATCCCAGAATCGGAGGGTAGCGAGGACTTACAAACCACTCTACAAACCATCTTCAACAACCTCCTCGGCGAACCCCCCACAAAACATATAGAAATGGACAGAGCACACCGAGCCCTGCGACCTAAAGGAGCAGCATCCAAGCCAAAGGATGTTATCTGTAGAATCACCTCCTACCCCCTCAAGGAGGGAATCATGAAACAAGCACGCCTGGCACGCAAAATTATTTTTGTTGGGACTCAGTTACAACTATACCCTGATCTCTCTTGGATCACTCTGCAAAAACGCAGACTCCTTCAACCGTTACTGCAACTACTACAGACCAAGACAATCCCCTACCGGTGGGGCTTCCCCTTCACCCTCACTGTGAAGCACCAAGGCACAACTGCTGTTCTGAGATATCCGGAGGACCTCCGCACATTCTGTAACATCCTGGACATTCAACCTCCACAGCTTCCAGATTGGGACCTAGTAGCCACCCCTCCAACACCACCTACAGTCTGGCAGAAGGTCCCCACCTCCAATCAGCCCAGAAACCCTGAAGCATCACGGTAAATCTGCCAAGCACAAGAACGGATAAGCTTCACCGCTCCATGAAGGCCTGCACCTCCGATTGGATCACTACTACTCTGGAACATTGGTTCTTCCTACTCGGGACTTAAATGCCCACTATATTTCTAGATTATAGTCTCCTAAATTGCCCCTACACCATAGAATGATTAACTACAAGGGCTTACCTAGATCGAGCTTTGAGAACGTAGATACTCATTCGATCGCCCCTCACCCCCCCTGTTCTTTTTTGATTCATAGTTTAGCGAATCATAAAGTTTGATTGTATAACTATACTAGTGGCGGTCTCCCTGGTGCCTTCTCCTGGCTGGTCCTTTTGGGTTGGCGGGGGGGAGACATCTGGGAATCCGTGGTTGTCAAGGCCTGTTGGCCAGAAAAGCACTGAAGATAATGTATGCAACATGTTACCACTTGGTCTTATTCTCTCACCTCTTTCTTCCTCACCTCTCTTCCCTCTCTCTCCCTCTTAGTCGTCCTCGGGTGTACACAAAGGTGGAGGCGAGGTGTCCTGGTCCCCTCCCGGAGAGTGCCGGCTCCTGGTTTTTGACCACAGACCCTGGTGCATCTTCGGTAAGTAAGCTCACACACGCCCACCCACACGTAGACAGATGGCAAAGATACTATCCTTAAATGTCCATGGACTAAATTCTAACAAAAAAAGGCATCTGGCGCTGAGGGAGTTCAGACAGTCGGGGGCTGATATTGTACTGGTACAGGAAACACATTTCAATAAAGAGGGCTCATTCGCGTTCGCCTCCAGATATTTCCCTCAAATATATTTATCATCTAGCACTTAAAAAAAAGCGGGTGTGGCTATACTTATTAAAAAGGGAGCCCCCTTCACTTGTGCAAACCACTATGCTGATCCTAAAGGTCACTTCATTATCCTACAGGGTACATGGCACGCACAACCAATCACGTTATGCGCTCTATATGCACCGAACACCAAACAATATAACTTTCTCTCCAAAGTATATTCCCGCATCTTTAAATCAAATCCAGGGGTTTTGGTGGTAGGGGGGGATTTCAATCTTGTCCAATCAGCAACTGCGGACCGTCAGGTGGTGGGCACCCGGATGTCACCAACAGGAGTCCTTAGGTACTCTAGACTCTTTCGACAAATCTCTAGACGATGTGCGCTCTTTGACGCGTGGAGGGCCCTTCATCCAGGCGATCGGCAGTATACATTTTATTCCGCCCCCCACCGCATTCACTCTAGAATAGACTACTTCTTCATCAACAATCTCACGCTCAAACTAACACAAGCAGCTCAAATACTCCCCATCTCATGGTCAGATCATGCCCCCATCCTACTTAGGTTGAACTTAGACACCCCTAACCGCAGATCCTATAACTGGAGACTTAACTCATTCCTCCTCCAACACCTGCCCTCTCAACTGGAATTACATTCCACCCTTAAACATTAATTTATAGAAAATGCCTCCTCAGAAACTTCATTATCTACACTATGGGAAGCCCATAAGGCGGTCCTACGCGGTAAGTGTATGGCACTGTCTTCCGCAATGAAGAAAGATAAACTAGCAGCGAAATTAAACGCGGAGAGGGATCTCAGAGTGTTGGAGCGTAAGCTCCAAGATTAAATGAAAAAAGTGTAGCGCTATGGTGAAGAAGTAAGTGTAAGGTATAGGACAGAAGGAAGTCTGTTTACATTTGAAGAAACGAATGACCTCATTTAATCCAAAACCTAAAAAATATGTGTGCTAAATAGTGCAGTGAATATGGGTGTGACATCCAATATCACCACAAGAGAGATGCTCTATCTTGCTAGGAGGAGCAACAAAACAGCAGATGGCGACACAGAAGGTTGCTGAGACTGGATCCAGGAACAAACTTCACAGTCTGAAGACAGTCAGGAGGCTGTATATTGCCCGGGCAATATACAGCCTCCTGACTGTCTTCAGACTGTGAAGTTTGTTCCTGGATCCAGTCTCAGCAACCTTCTGTGTCGCCATCTGCTGTTTTTGGATTTACACCATGTGGAGGCTCCTTGTTTTTTCTTCATACATGGTCCATGCATGCTGACAAAGACGGTGACCGTGCAGACCTTTTTGGGCAGATTCTTGGCCCCCCATCTGAGGAGGAACCCTTCCGGTGTACAAGCCATCCTGACACTGTCATCCATCATAAGACAGTACAAGCCCAATTGACTCACCGCCAACGGCCTGTGAGTCCATCAAAGTCGGTAAGAGTATTCCATCTTTTACTCAAATTTGGATTTTTCTCTGTGATGTCACCCGCCTGGGATTCAATTTGGGCCAACCACGTTATACACCATATGGACTAATATGTTTATATTGTTTACTTGGGAGTTATACCTCTCCATTTGCATTATGGACACTTTTGACACTATATATTTTTTTCACCACTGATAAGTTTGGATGTTTTACTAATAATAACTTTTTTATATATTTAATTCTTTTTGTGATGTTTTGTTGCTCCTCCTAGCAAGATAGAGCATCTCTCTTGTGGTGATATTGGATGTCACACCCATATTCACTGCACTATTTAGCACACATATTTTTTAGGTTTTGGATTAAATGAGGTCATTCGTTTCTTCAAATGTAAACAGACTTCCTTCTGTCCTATACCTTACACTTACTTCTTCACCATAGCGCTACACTTTTTTCATTTAGTTAATGTGCACAAATTTAGTCGTTTTGTAGTGTTGGCTGCTGTTCTAACTTGTTGGATTGGCGCGGTATTCCATTTATCCGTAAGCTCCAAGATACCCCCACAATACCCCTTCTCCGGAAAATAATTAGTCTCCACTCTACCCTTAAAGAACTCGCACTAGGCCAAGTAGAAAAAGCACTGATTAGACTGAAACAAATGTTTTATGATAAAGGAAACAAGGCGCATTCCCTTTTAGCCAACAAATTACGAGACAAATCCCATATGCAAACACCACATCAAATTAAAAATAAATTGGGACAAATGGTATCCCACCCTACGGAGATTGCCCATGCTTTTGCAGACTTTTACAAAAACCTATACAACAACCCAGACATACCCAGTAACCCCCCCTCGCAGGACTTATCCCACAAACTGCGACAGTATCTAGAATCCAGCAGAATCCCCCACTTGACGCCAACTGACTTGCTATCACTGAATGCACAGATCACAGATGAGGAAATAGAACTGACTGTTAAAAGTTTGCCCCAGGACCAGACGGATTCCCATACGAATACTACAAAACGTTCCTCCCCACCTTACTCCCACATATGCGCAGGATATTTCAAGCCTTCCTACAAGACACCCCCATACCTCCAGACATGCAACGTTTCTTTATTACGCTTATACCTAAACCAGATAGAGACCCCTCCATATGGGCTAGTTACAGACCCATTGCGTTACTGAACTCCGACCTAAAAATCTTTACCAAACTCCTTTCCAACCGCCTCAATCAGATCCTCCCCTCCCTGGTCCATAAAGACCAGGTGGGATTTGTCCCGCTCAGACAAGCGGGTGATAATACTAGAAAGGTTATAGATTTGGTGGAGGTGGCGAACAGGGAAGGCCAGGCATCCTTGCTGTTAAGCCTGGACGCGGAAAAAGCATTTGATCGGTTGGGATGGCCTTTTCTGTTTGCCGCCTTACAATTTATGGGATTTCGGGGACCTTTTCTACAAGCAGTCAAACACTTATACACTAATCCCTCATCCCAAGTTAGAACCCCCTTTGCACTCTCTCCAACATTTTCTGTGGCGAACGGGACTAGACAGGGGTGCCCACTCTCGCCCCTCCTATTCGCACTCTGTGTAGAACCCCTAGCAGCATCCATCAGGAGCAACCCAGATATTAAGGGAATTTCGGTCAGAGGTAGAGAATTTAAGATCTCCCTCTTCGCCGACGATATTATACTCACACTGACTCAACCCCATACTACCCTTCCGATCCTACATACAGAACTAAGCCGCTTTAGAGCTCTTTCAGGATATAAAATAAACAAATCAAAATCAGAAGCACTCCCAATTAATATCCCGGCCACCGAGGTCACAGTCTTAAAATCCAACTTCCCGTTTACATGGAAAACAACATCCCTGAAATATCTGGGGACGTACATCACCCCCAAATTTAACACCCTGTATCAGGAGAACTTTCCCCCATTATTCCGCTCAATTAGATCCTCATTGCTCCAATGGAAAAAGCACCATATTTCTTTACTAGGTCGAATAGCTTCGCTTAAAATGACTATCCTTCCGAAGCTCCTTTATCTTTTTCAAACACTACCCATACCAATTCCGCTCCACCAATTGAAAAAACTCCAGTCTGAACTCCTACAATTTGTTTGGAATTATAAAAGACACAGGGTACCGGGATCAGTGTTGATGGCGTCATGCAATGAAGGGGGACTGGCTTTCCCTAATATTATTAAATACTACTACGCAGCTCAACTACGCGCAGTAGCATCGTGGTACACCCACAAGTCCTACAATAAATGGACAGAAATTGAGAAGTTATGGCTAGCTCCCACACATCCAAATAACCTATTATGGAGTGCGAACGTGGATGTGGCCCCTGAATGTATGCTAGGTCCCATGTCCCTCTTGCGGAGGGTATGGCGTAAACTGGCTTCTACTCATGGACTGTCATCGGAGAGATCGCTCCTGACCTCTTTTGTCTGTAACCCCAAAGTGCCAGATAGCCTTACCTATCAAATGTCACACCCCTGGACCTCCCGGAATTTATTCCATTTTGGAAGCCTGGTGGATCCTAGGACACGGAAACTTTTGCCATTTACTGATCTACAAAATAAACATGAACTCCCTAGACAGGCGTTTTATGGGTATTTACAAATCAGACATTATGCACTTACTATAACACCCAACCTACAATTTTCACCTCCCTCCCCATTCGAAACTATGATTCTGGCAGGCAATGCCCAGAGAGGGCTCATATCGGGCATATACAAGATCCTAAACACATTCTCCCAAGATGGGCAGGGCAAACATTCCTATATGACCAAATGGGAAAGGATCCTTGGTGAGGACATTCCTATGACACAGTGGCATACCATTTGGTCCCAAGCAGCAAAGAGCTCAATATGCTCACTGTATAAGGAAAACTCCTATAAAATTCTCCTACTGTGGTACATGACCCCAGAGGTGCTCCATACTATCTTCCCTAATACCTCCGATAGGTGCTGGCGTTGCCAAGGAGCAAAAGGCACCTTCCTACATATATATTGGAGCTGCCCGCTGCTGGCCCCATACTGGTCCACAGTTCAGAGATTACTAGATCACCTATTGGACACACAGGTCCAGGCTTCCCCGAAGTTCTTTTTATTAGGTCTATCACCACTCAAACTCTCCACCCCATATAAGAAATTAGTGCGTCATGTCCTAACGGCAGCAAGATGCCTCATAGCTTTACACTGGAAACGCTCCACCCCACCAACTGCTGAGGATCTTTATGCCAGAATTAAGGACATGGAAGTGATGGAAAAAAATGACAGCCAGAACACAAGACAGACTGGAGGCACATAACAGGGTCTGGGAGCCATGACACCTCTGGGAGGACCCACCTTGACCAGGTAACACCACCATCTCAACGACTTCTATACCCCCCCCCCTTTTTCTAAATCTCATTCCTTTTCTCCTCTCCTTCTCCTCCTCCTTCTTCTTCACCTCCCCCTCTCCCCCAGTACCCACCTCTAATTTCTCCTACTGCATAGTCTTATGACTTCTACAGTTTTGGAACATATAACCACAGTTTTGCAGTGGTGAAGCATGTATTCCAATAACATGTAAAACAAATGAATCACTAGACGACAAACATTGGACTACCGAAGGCACCTAGTAATACTTTTGTCTATGAGTATAGAAGTTTAGCATCAGCAAACTATATGTTAACTTAAATTTATGTAACGCCATTGCACATACTGTTTTCACTGCAATGTATTGCACATGTGTTTGAAAATAAAATCGCTATTTGGAAAAAAAAAAGATCTTTCATGTTATTATCTAGAGTATACTATCATGAGTCTATTTTATTTCTATTTTGTTTATTACAGCATATCTAAAGTCAAGACTTTTTTTTTTTTACTTCTTGGATAAAATGGGGGATGGAGTTCAAAAGGTTTTTTTTGGCAATCTGTGTCTTCCCTTTTCCTTCATTTTCTGCCCTATAGACTCAATGGAAAGTGAGAAAATATATTTCCAATGTGAGGGGAAAATTCCCTCTTAGGGGGTTGTAATGGGAACAAGTGTCCCCATTGAAAGATATTTCCCTCTCTTCCTGCCCTGGTGGCAGCTCAAAATGTTGGATTTACCCTCGCTTTCATTTACAGTTTTATCTTTATTTGTACTTTGAGTAGTCATATTGATAGACTAAATGGGTGAAATCAGGCCAGATTGAACCAAAAGTCCCTCATAAATAAGGGATCAAAATCTAATGTCATGAGATTAGGCTTCCTCCTAATTTTGTTATTGCACACTTCAACAATGATTCTTCTTGATTATTAAACTGTTTGAGAGTGTCACATAGGATGTAATCATGTCCTGAGCGAAATGTGCAGGTCTTATTAGAGTTCTATTGAATGCTCTTTATTCTCTAGTGTCTGTAGTACCATGGATGACAGCAGTTTTAATACCTCTATAATGGACTGAATTAAACCTGTAACCATTCAGTTGTGGATATGAAAGCCTCTACAGCACTGTAGCTGGCCTGTTAACTAATATTAATGACATTTTTTCTAAAGAAACTTACATTAGAAATGGGAAACTTTTGGCATTTCAAGCGCTTGATATCTAGACACTAAAAATATTGTCAGTAGGCTCTGGAATGATTGTATACAATTTTGGTATAACAGTATCTTAGGTAACTGTCCTAAAGGTGAATGGCACCATGACTTAGAAGCAATGTAAACAACCGGCCAAGAGAAACATTAAAATACATAAAAGAATCAAGCACTTACGTGACACAACTGGACGAGGACGCATGGAATGGGCGGGGCTTAGTAACAAAGGTAAGCCGCTGATTGGCCGAAGAAAGACAGGCGATGAGATGAAGAGCTAAAGGCAGAAGTGGCCCTGAGAGAAGAAGTACAGTATGGACAGACAGACAGTACAAAAAATACAGGGAGAGGGGGGTGGAACACATAGTGGATACCCTTAGCTCCAGGTCTGGACAAGCTAGGTTGCTAAACACAACTTGAAAAGTGTTAATGTGATTACCAAGTTAACACAGAATGGTAATTTTTAAGTCTAGGAAATGATGACATAGAGCTAAGGGGAGTACCAAAAACAGATAACACTTTTCCCAATTCCACCCGCCTCTTATTGACAACAAAAACAAACAGTTAAGAGATATCTGGGTAGAGTAGACAAAAGCAGCATATGACTTTCCAGCTGTGGCTCTCAGCATGCTCTACAGCTGCAATCTTATAGAGCATGTTGGGATATGTGACTGAAAAAAAATTCAGAGGCAAAGGCTAGCCCTACTGCAGAAATCGGATACTTACTAGGTACTCTGTTGATGGCCTTCAATGGTCTGAGGACACGCACAGTTCGGATTGCAGACAGGTTTATATTCTGCAGATCCAGAGAGTATTCCACCATCCTGCAATTAAAGAGATTAGGAGGAAGTTACATTAAAGATAATGCACAAGTTGTCTTGATTAGGCACAGTAGGTTGTAAAGCAGAAGTGAAAAAAAAAGATATTAAGCCAGCTACCTTAGTTCAGTTTTACATTCTATGCCATTAAAAATACAGTGGGGGAACCTGTGTATCGTGTTTGACCTAGAAATAAGTTGTTAAAGTGCTGTTAAACTCAAAAACAAACAAACATTTATTAAATTGCAGCTCAGCAATTCCTAGATGTGGTGCCTGCTTTATTTTTTTAGGCTTTTTTCCTTTAGTTTTATAGAATTATAGATTGACATAGTTGCATAGTTAGCCAGGTTGAACAAAAGACACTAGTCCATATTCAACCAATAAAAACACACACCGAATTATAAAACCTCCATATACACAATCCTATACCCACAGTTGGGGTATAGAAGGCAAAAAAACACCCAATAAAGTATCATCCAATTTGCCCCAGTAGGGGAAAACATTAATTCCTGATCCCCAAGAGACAATCAGAATTTCCCTAGATCAACTACCCCTGTCGTTATTCCCTCTAAATATTAATATCCAGCTATATTTTGTGCATTTAGGAAAGCGCCCCGCTCTTTTTTAAAGCAATCTACTGAACTGGCCAAAACCAGTTTATTTCACTTTTTTTACAGCTCTTAGGCCAGCCCCCCCCCCCCTTGCGCCGGGAGAACACAATAGCTTAGCGGTAGAATTTCCCCCATCAACATTGACTTGTGGTTGTAGGAAAGAAAAATCACACCAACTATGGCCTGCTAAGGCAAATGTTTGTAGCATATGTGCATTCCGTATGTGAAGGTTAAATCTTGTCCTCTGAAATGACCTGACAATGAATAACTCCTACACCAAGTTTACTATATGGACCACTTTTGTATTTATACATGTCAACTATATCCCCCTTTAACCTCTTAATTCCTCAACTCTTTTAACCGCTTGCCAACTGTATACATAGATATATGATGGCATGGCGACTCTTCTATGCTGGATCACATACTATTTATGTGATCCAACACTTCCGGGTAGGGGGCGCGTGCACTGACGTGAACCCAACTGTGCTGTGATTAGACACAGCACCCGCCGATCATATGGAATACACACAGAACAGAGTTCTGTCCTGTCAGAAGAGAAGTGATGGATTTTCTTTCCCTGCAAAGCAGAAAATAAAATCCATTGCTTCCCTTAGTAAAAGTAGCACACGGTTTTCATCAAAACACTGACTAGGCACACATTTAACCCTTTGATCGCCCTAGCTGTTTAACTTCTTTCCAGCCAGTACAAAAAAAAAAACAGAGGACAATTTACCCAAGGGACTTTGGGGAGTGATGCTCTAAAGTAGTACAACAAATGTATAAAAATACATATTTAATGATTAAAATACATTTATTTGATTTGCATAAAAAAGATACAGTGGGGACGTAAAGTATTCAGACCCCCTTAAATGTTTCACTCTGTTATATTGCAGCCATTTGCTAAAATCATTTAAGTTCATTTTTTTTCCTCAGAGTGCCCAGGACCTCAGACTGGGCCGAAGGTTTACCTTTCAATAAGACAATGACCCTAAGCACACAGCTAAAATAACGAAGGAGTGGCTTCACAACAACTCAGTGACTGTTCTTGAATGGCCCAGCCAGAGTCTTGACTTAAAGTGGAGGGCCACCCTAAAAAAAAAATTACATCAAAATGTTCCTAAAAATCTGGAGAAAAAAAATGAAAAAAACTTACCAGAAATGGCTGTTGCTAGGCAGATCGTCCTAATTTGCCACTTCCTACACCGCGGTGATCTTCAGTCTTCCCCTTCTCGCATTGTCTTCTGGGGAATGGGGCGCGCTGTGTTCTGGGAACTGTGTGTGTCCCACAACACAGCGCACCCCATTCACAAAGCGCTGCACGCATGCACAGTGGGAAACAGACAGTGAAGTCGCAAGGCTCCACTGCCTGTTTCCCTTAGTTCGAATGGCGGCACTGGGACCTGAGAGCTGAGGGACGGGTCGGCCTCGGGTGGCCGACATCACGGGCACCAGGGACAGGTAAGTGTGCTTATTAAAAGTCAGCAGCTACAGTGTTTGTAGCTGCTGACTTTTAAATTTTTTTTTTTTCAATTGAGCATCTCTGGAGAGACCTAAAAATGGCTGTCCACCAACGTTTACGTTTACCATCCAACCTGACAGAACTGGAGAGGATCTGCAAGGAGGAATGGCAGAGGATCCCCAAATCAAGGTGTAAAAAACTTTTTGCATCTTTCCCAAAAAGACTCATGGCTGTATTAGATCAAAAGGGTGCTTCTACTAAATACTGAGCAAAGGGTCAGAATACTTGGGACCATGTGATAATTCAGTTTTTCTTTTTTAATAAATCTGCAAAAATGTCAACAATTCTGTGTTTTTCATGTTAATATGGGGTGCTGTGTGTACATTAATGAGAAAAAAAATTGAACTTAACCACTTCCCGCCAGGCCCATAGCAGATGACGGCCGGGCGGTGGTTCAGTTATCCTGACTGGGCGTCATATGATGTCCAGCAGGATAACATGCCACCGCGCGCCTGCGGGGGCGCGCATCGCGGCGATCGGTGGAGCGGTGTGTCAGCCTGACACACTGCTCCACCAATCTTGGTAAAGAGCCTCCGGCGGAGGTTCTTTACCATTGTTTATCAGCGCAGCCCCCCCTCAGATCACCACACTTGACCACCAGGGATCGCCATTAGGACCACCAGGTAAGGGGCAACATGTGGATGGCCAGGTATGTACCTCATGGCCATCCACATGTGCCCAATCAGTGCCCACAAATGGGCACTGATTGGCTCCAACATATTTCAGGACTGCCCAGCAATGCCACCAATCAGTTTATTCAGTGCCACCAAAGAGTGTCTTCAGTGCCACCTGTCAGTGCCCACCTATCAGTGCCCATCAGCGCCACCTATCAGTGCCACCCATAAGTATCAATCAATGCCACCTATGAGTGCCCATCAGTGCCGCATACCAGTGCCACCTTTCAGTGCCCATCAGTGCCGCCTATCAGTGCCCATTATCAGTGCCCATCAGTGCCACCTCATCAGTGCCACCTCATTGGTGCCACCTCATCGTTGCCAATCAGTGCCGCCGTATCAGTGCCCGTTAGTGCAGCCATATCAGTGCCAGTCATTGAAGAAGAAAACGTACTTATTTACAAAAAATTTTAACAGAAACAAAGAAAAACTTGTTTTTTTTCAAAATTTTCAGTCTTTTTTTATTTGTTGCGCAAAAAATAAAAACCGCAGAGGTGATCAAATACCACCAAAAGAAAGCTCTATTTGTGGGAACAAATTGATAAAAAATTTGTTTGGGTACAGTGACTGACCGGCACTGATGTATGACCGCGCAATTGTCATTCAAATTGCAACAGCGCTGAAAGCTGAAAATTGGCCTGGGCGGGAAGGTGTCTAAGTGCCTGGTATTGAAGTGGTTAAATGATTTTAGCAAATGGCTGCAATATAACAAAGAGTGAAAAATTTAAGGGGGTTTGAACAGAGGCGTCACCAGCCTAGGGCCACAGGGGGCCCTGACCACCCCAACATCCTACTGGGCCCCCCCGTGTGCCCCCCCAATTAATCCAGCAGATGAAAGCCGACAGGAGGGAGAGACACACACGGCATCTTTCTGTGACTGTCACAGCACACCGATCTGCCTCCCTGTCCGGGTATACCCACAGCCTGCCCGTTTTCCTCTGCCACAAAACAGATGGATCTGTCAGGACACAGAGTGGGGGAAGGAGCCCCTTCTTAGGGCTGTCTTAACGCACAGGCTCTTCTGCGAACTGCCCAGGGGTCCTTGGGGCATGGAGGGCCCTAGAAGTTTCCTCCCAGCAGTATTCTAGCAGTGGCAACAGTTTCCCTCACTTTGACCATCTCTTGCTACAGTACAGGTGAGTTCTGTTATCTGTCTCTCAGCTGTCTTCAGTGCTTTCTCCCACCTGGCATCTTCCTCCCCACCTCAGCCACTACTATCCTGTCCTGCTCTCTTCCATCCTCACACAGATCTATCTCTGCCTGTCATACTGCCTCTCAGATCGTTGTTAACCCTTGCTCCCTTCTCCCAGCCGGTTTGCCGACATCTCGCAGGCCTGCTGATTTACAGCCTCTTCCCCAGCCGGCCGGCCGAATTCTTTTCCTGACACTTTCCCTCACTCCCCTCAGCCTTCTTCTCCCTGTCTTTTCCTCTGCAGACACATCACCTTCATGCAGGTGTGTATCCTAGGATCTACAAACACTGCAAATGGCAGGTATCCCCCACCCTGCACACCCCCAACACTCTTTACTAGTTAATGGAAATCTGTCCCTCTCCCCTCCCAGCCAGACAGCCCTTTTACTTTTATTATACTGTGACTATTCCTCACCAGCCAACAGTATTCCCCATGCCCATCCCTCCCCAGTCCCCTTGTCACCCATCTATTTGCCCCCCCCCCACACACACACACACCCTTCCCTCATGCCAGCACAAATCCTCCTGCTTTTTTATCCCAATACAGACCAGGATCCTTCTCTTTCATTCCAGTTCTCCTCTACCCATCCCCCATCTCATACCCACCTCCGCTTCCCCCCCCTTCCTCCTCCTCCCCCACCCCATGGTTCTCATTCCCATCTCTCCCCCCCCTGCCCCCCATTTTTTTCAGGGCTTAAGAAAGAACCCCGAGGTGGAGCATCTTAACCATTGCTGTTGCTTGTGTGGGTGGGATGTGTACTGCACCAATCCCTGCTTACTCTCCTCCTCTACTCATCACATATGATTGGTGCAGTACACATCCCACCCACACAAGCAGCAACAGTAATAAGATGCTCCACCTCAGAGTAAGTAGTCACCTAACCTGGCACTATTGTATATCACCTAAACTGGCATTACCACCTAACCTGGCACTATTGTATATTACCTAACCTGGCACTATTACCTAACCTGGCACTATTACCTAACCTGGCACTATTGCCTAACCTGGCACTACCACCCTAACCTGGCACTATTGCCTAACCTGGCACTATTACCTAACCTGGCACTACAACCTAACCTGGCACTACCACCCTAACCTGGCACTATTACCTAACCTGGCACTACCACCCTAACCTGGCACTATTACCTAACCTGGCACTATTACCTAACCTGGCACTACCACTCTAACCTGGCACTACCACCCTACCTGACACTATTACCTAACCTGCCACTACCACCCTACCCTGGCACTATTACCTAACCTGGCACTGCCACCTGACCTGGCACTACCACCTGACCTGGCACTGCCACCTAGCCTGCCACTACCACCTAACCTGGCACTATTGTATATCATCTAAACTGGCACTACCACCTAACCTGGCACTATTGTATATCACCTAACCTGGCACTACCACCTAACCTGGCACTATTACCTTACCTGGCACTAGTACCTAACCTGGCACTAGTACCTAACCTGGCACTACCACCTAACATGGCACTATCACCCTAACCTGGCACTATTACCTAACCTGGCAGTACCACCCTAACCTGGCACTTTTACCTAACCTGGCAGTACCACCCTAACCTGGCACTATTATCTAACCTGGCACTATTACCTCACCTGGCACTACCACCCTAACATGGCACTATTACCTAACCTGACACTATCACTTAACCTGGTACTACCACCTAGCATGCCACTACCACCTAACCTGGCACTATTGTATATCACCTAACCTGGCACTACCACCTAACCTGGCACTATTATATATCACCTAACTTGACACTATCACCTAACCTGGCACTATTGTATATCACCCTAACCTGGCACTATATCACCCCAATCTGGCAGTATACTACCCTAACATCACTTGACGTCGACATACGGTGCGCTGCCTGTCCGCCTGGGTGGAGGGATGCCAGGTATAGGATCCGCCCCAGGTGCCAATTTTGAAAACCTATTATCATTTTCCTTCCACTTCACAATTATGTGCCACTTTGTGTTGGTCTATCACATAAAATCCCAATATAATACATTTAAGTTTTTGGTTGTAACATGACAAAATGTGGAGAATTTCAAGGGGTGTGAATACTTTTTCAAGGCACTGTATGATGTGTGTGTGTGTGTGTGTGTGTATATATATATATATATATATATATATATATATACATATACACACACACATTTTTATAGTTGGCTCCTCTACTTTTGTCCCTGTCCCCCCATGTGCCCCCCCCCCTAAATATGAAAGCTGGAGACGCCACTGGGTTTGAATACTTTCAGTCCCCACTGTAAATACATATTCACATTCATAGTGTAAAAAGTAAGGTCACCATTTCAACAATGTACATTCAAGATGCCGACATAATGATAAATGGATCAATATTAATTTGCGAATACTGTAATCTCTATGTATTTTGTGAGACAACGCCCACTTCATCAGGAGACAGTCGCAGTTGGTTTGTATGTGCATCTATGAAAAAAACCCTATCACTCTGTAAATAAATTGAGATTGTGTTCAATAATCAATGGAGAACAAAAGAACAAATTAATTTAATTAAACGGTACATCCAATTTCAGTAAAAAGAGTCCAAAAAAAAGTCTGACTGCATATACTCACGTAAAAATAAATTGGATATAGTTCAAACCCAGAGATTAAAAGAAATGGCATCTAGATCTCAAAAGCTGCGGATAACCACAGCAGGGGTTTTGCACCTGGAGCTGAGGGCAGCTAATGACCTGTAGGCTGGGCAGAGAAGAGGGGAGCAAAACCCCCACTTTGGAACTCCTGGAAATAAACCTAAAGTGTTAGATAGGGACAGGTGATGGGTTAACATGCCTGGTGGATGGTAGGGGAAGGGAGAAGCCATAAGTAATCTATATAGCCAGGGGGTAGCATTAAGTGAGGTGAAGATACCCTGTTTCCCCCAAAATAAGACCTAGCGTGATTGTCGGTGATGGCTGCAATATAAGCCCTACTCCCCCAAATAAGCCCTAGTTAAAGTCCTTGTAGGTCTTCTTTTCAGGGTAGGGCTTATTTTCGGGGAAACAGGGTAGGGCTTATTTGGGCGGTAGGGCTTATATTGCAGCCATCACCGACAATCACGCTAGGTCTTATTTTCGGGGAAACAGGGTAGTACAGGAAGGGTATACAAATAATACCAAACAAGAGGAATATAAAATGTGAATCCCAAATTGAAATAACTTATTATATCCACCAAATATGAGTTGGCCATGACTCTGTAAGAGCTGAACGTTCTAAGGTTGAGTGCAAAACAAGAAAAAATACCTTAGGTAAGAATGAAAAATCCCAAGGACACTGCAGCAAAAGGGCTGCAGCAAACAGCCAAATGATCAGACAAGGTCTGTGAGTGGGAGGCCCTCTCTTATACCCAGAAGTCTCCTACCAGAGCCAATCAGTGCCCAGCATCATATGTAGGGAGGAGACACATAGGTTCCTCCAAAATACAACCCAACTTCAATGGCAAGTAGCCGCCATTGACAGATGGGGTTTTACAGGACCAGGGCAATGCCCAGCCTCCCCAGATGCACAAACCTGGGCCCGGAGGATGGCGCATGCGCATGATGCCCGTAACCAAAATGACGACGATCACATGCATACACCATTGAAAACAAGCGTGCATGCATCCCGTTCATCATTCACCACTAAGAAAAAGGGGCAGTTGCGAGACACGGGGCGTAAGGCACTGTATACCTCTCCCCAGGTGGGGGAGAGAAGTACATGATGCCGAAGCCATTTGCAAATGGCCATTGTGCCAATTGCAATGAAGGGAGAACTCTGGTTATCTGCAGCTTTTGAGACCTAGAGGATTACTAGTAAAAATAAAAAAATTCCAGTATATACAGTATCCCATAGTGTGTAGATGCTATAACTTTTGCGCAAACCAATCATTATATGCTTATTGGGATTTTTTTTACCAAAAATATGTAGCAGAATACATATTGGCCTAAATTTATGAAGAAATTAGATTTTTTTTTTATTGGATATGTTTAGAGCAGAGTAAAAAAAAAATAAAAAAAAATAAAAAAAAGCTCTATTTGGGAAAAAAAATTACATAAATTTTATTTGTGTACAGCTTTGCATGACCAGTGAAAGTAATGCCTTATCCCAAAAAATGGCCTGGTCATGAAGGGGGTTAAATCTTTCGGAGGTCACGTGGTTAAACAAATTAATTTAACCACGCGATGACTGCCGGCCATGAGAGATCGTGAGCAGGAGACACAGAACAGGGACGAGTGTGTGTAAACACACACTTCCCTGATCTGTTAGGAGTGACAGAACGTGTGTTCCGATTAGCTAGGAACCACAATCCGTCACTTCCTCTAGTTAGTCCCCTCCCCAATCAGTTAGAATCACCTCCCAGGGAACACAGTTAACCCCTTCACCGCCCCCTAGTGTTAACCCCTTCACTGCCAGTGACATTTTTACAGTAATCAATGCATTTTAATCGCACTGATCGCTGTTATTAATGCCAGTGGTTCCAAAAATGTGTCAAAATTGTTTGATGTGACTGCCATAATGTCGCAGTCACGATAAAAAAAAAAAATAATAAAATCGCAGATCGTCGCCATTACTAGTAAAAAAAATAAACAACAAAAATGCTATAAATCCATCCCCTATTTTGTAGATGCTATAACTTTTGCGCAAACCCATCAATAAACGCTTATTCTGATTTTTTTTTACCAAAAATACGTAGAAGAATACATATCGGCCTAAACTGAGAAAAATTAGCTGTTTTAAAAAAAAAATGCTCTTTTTTTGTTTATAGCGCACAAAATAAAAACCGCAGAGGAGATCAAATACCACCAAGAGAAAGCTCTATTTGTGGGGAAAAAAAGGACATCAATTTTGTTTGGGTACAACATCGCATGACCTCGCAATAGTCAGTTAAAACAATGCAGTACCGAATAGCAAAAAACGCTCTGGTCAGGAAGGGGGTAAATTCTTCCGGGGCTGAAGTGGTAAAATAAATGGAACAGATGATTTACCAGAAGCTACAGTCTGGGAAGTGCATAAAGCTTATATCAGAGGTATCCTGATTGCGATAGGGGCAGAACAGGAAAAAAAAAAGAGAAGGGAGAAAATAGCAGTAATAACTAAAAAAAATTCTGAGCTAGAACAACATAAAATAACGGGTGAACAAAAAATAAATTTGACGCTCATGATAAAAAGGGAAGAACTGAAAGACCTATTCGAACAATAAACCTGATCGGCCTTTAAAAGAATTAAGAAAGAGGGGTACCAATGGGGCAATAAGACAGGGAAATATCTGGCCAAAATACCTAAACAGAAATTTTCGGTAAACTACATAGAGAAAATACAAACTAGTACTGGAGGAACAGCTTAACAGCAGAAATAGCAAAGAATTTTCAGGAATACTACGGTAAACTATGCGCGATTAACCAAAAGGACTCACCTGAAAAGGTTAAAGAGAGGAAGGAAAAAAATTAAAGTATTTCTAGATGAATTAGGATTAAATAAAATCTCGGATGAGAAATTTAAAGCCCTAGAGGACCCTATAACTGAGGAGGAGATTAGGAGAACCTTAAAAGATTCACCGGGAAGGAAAAGCCCTGATGGACTGACGACACTTTATTACAAGAAATTTAAAGATACTTTAATCCCCAAACTATGCTCCTACATGAATGGAATAGGGACAAAATGGGAGATGAGAAACGAGGCTTTGGAGGCCGCAGTTACCATTATTCCATAAGACGGGAAAGATGCCTCATTGTGTTCTAGCTACAGACCGATCGCACTATTTAAACGCAGACACAAAGTTATTTGCAAAAGTTCTGGCAGGCAGAATGAAAACTGTTATGAATGAATTAGTACACACAGACCAAGTAGGCTTTATACCCGGAAGGGAATGCCGGGATAATGGAATTAGACCGCTTTTGTTGGTGCAGAAAATAAAAAAAAGTGGAACCCCAGGACTGCTTCTGTCAATTGACGCCGAAAAAGCGTTTGACAGAGCAGACTGGGGGTTCATGCGGAACACAATAGAGGCAATGGGAATAGGTCCAAGAATGATCGACTGGATACAAAAACATATTTGGGGGGCACACCCTAAAATGCGTTTAAATTCAAGATGGTGCTGCTATAAAACCAACAAACAGTAACAAAACATATTACAGTGCACACATTCAAGAATAACATTTCCTGCACGGCTAGTTAAAAACACCTAAATATATTCAAAAAAATTCGGGGGTACTTTGTCGCAGTAAGTGGGCTTAGCACTATATGACCATATAGTGTGACCAAACCCCCGTATTTTTTTGAATATGTTCAGGTGTTTTTAACCGGTTCCGACCGGCCCCTGTACATTTACCTCGGCAGAATGGCACGGCTGCGCAAAGTAACGTACCCGTACGCATAGGTGTGCGCACAGGGTATGCCAGGTGTGCCCAGGCACGCCCTAATCACCCTGTGCAGCATAGATTCCCCCTACTGCCCTAGCCCCCCTTCCCCCAGTACGGCTGTTGGCTTCCCTCCTCTCCTCCCCCGACAGCTGTTGCTGCAGGGATGTTTTATGATGGATATGGATGGAGGAAGGGGCCAGTAAATATGTCATTTACTGGCCCCTTCCCTTTCTGAATGAACACAGTGAGCGATCAGTAGTGTGTGTTTGAGCTTTGGGGTGCACACCCTAATGCAATAGGCTGCGCACACCTATGCCCGTACGTTACTTTGAATTTGCCGCCGTGTGCACGCACACCTGCCGCGGTCTCCATGAGTCGGGTCGTGGGTTCCGCGGACTCGATCGCCGCAGGCATACCCGTGATCGCCTCATGGAGAGGACGAACGGGGAGATGCTGTTGTAAACAGCATCTCCCCTTTCTGCCTAGTGACAAGTGTCACTCGATCTCTGCTCCCTGTCATCGGAGCAGAGATCAGTGACGTCACACACCAGCCCATCCCCCTGACAGTTAGAAATCACTCCCCTAGGACACACTTAACCCCTCCCCACCCCCTAGTGTTTAACCCCTTCACTGCCAGTGTCATTTATAGAGGAATCAATGCATTTTTATAGCACTGATTGCTGTATAAATGACAATGGTCCCAAAAATGTGTAAAAAATGTCCGACATGTCCGCCATAATGTCGCAGTCACAATAAAAATCGCTAATCGCCACCATTACTAGTAAAAAAAAAAATTATTAATAAAAATGCCATAAAACTATGCCCTATTTTGTAAACGCTATAACTTTTGCGCAAACAAATCAATAAACGCTTATTGCGATTTTTTTTTACCAAAAATATGTAGAAGAATATGTATCAGCCTAAACTGAGGAAAAAAAAAAATTTTATATATTTTTTGGGGTTAATTATTATAGCAAAATGTAAAAAAAAAAGAGTTTTTTTTAAAATTGTCGCTCTTATTTTGTTTATGGCGCAAATAATAAAAATCACAGAGATGATCAAATACCACCAAAAGAAAGCTCTATTTGTGGGAAAAAAAGGACGTCAATTTTGTTTCGGAGCCACGTCGCACGACCGCGCAATTGTCAATTAAAGCGACGCAGTGCGGAATCACAAAAAACGCTCTGGTCAGGAAGGCGGTAAATTTCTTCCGGGGCTGAAGTGGTTAATTAGCCTTGCAGGAAATCTCATTCTTGAATGTGTGCGCTGTAATATGTTTTGTTACTGTTTGTTGGTCTTATAGCAGCACCATCTTGAATTTAAACGCATTTTAGGGTGTGCCCCCCAAATATGTTTTTGTATATTGTAATAGACCCTGACCAGGTTTTTTGGGCTGGAGCACCCCTCCCCCTCTTCATTACCTATTATTTAGTAGCCACCAGTGCATAGGAGGAATCCCCTTTAGTTCTCCCACATAGAGGAGTTCAGCTCCCATGGTTGAGACGCAGGATTTTCCATTCTATTACTAGGGTAGGACCAATTAATTCGGGGTACTTTGTCGCAGTAAGTGGGCTTAGCACTATATGACCATATAGTGTGACCAAACCCCCGTATTTTTTGAATATGTTCAGGTGTTTTTAACTAGCCTTACAGGAGATGTCATTCTTGAATGTGTGCGCCGTAATATGTTTTGTTACTGATCAACTGGATAAACGCACTATATAATCATCCAACAGCTAGGGTGAAGGTAAACAGGACAGTCTTAGGACTATTCAAAATGCCTACTGGTACATGACAGGGGTGTCCCCTATCCCCCTTGCTGTTTGTTTTGTCACTAGAACCACTGTTGGTGGGGGATCAGATGGAATCAAGGTATCAAGGGGATCAAGATAGGGGAGGAAGAACATAAGCTTGCGGCTTACGCCAATGATATCCTGTTCTTTTTAACAAACCCTAGGATAACCCTTCCCAATTTAATGAAAAAATTTACGGAGAGATTTCACATTTTAAAATGAATCCATCCAAGTCAGAGATCCTGAATATCAATGTACAAAAGCAGGAGGAGCAGGCATATAAAAATGAGTTCCCATTTACTTGGAGGAAAAAAGAGCTAAAATACTTAGGGGATAAAATTACATAATCTACAGCGACATTGTGCCAATCAAACTTCATCCCGGTTTTAAACGACATCAAATTAGAACTTAATAAAATTGCATCAAGACTAGGGATGAGCCGAACACCCCCCTGTTCGGTTCGCACCAGAACATGCGAACAGGAAAAAAGTTCGCTCGAACACGCAAACACCGTTAAAGTCTATAGGACACGAACATGAATAATCAAAAGTGCTAATTTTAAAGGCTTTTATGCAAGTTATTGTCATAAAAAGTGTTTGGGGACCCGGGTCCTGCCCCAGGGCACATGGATCAATGCAAAAAAAAGTTTTAAAAACGGCCGTTTTTTCAGGAGCAGTTTAATAATGCTTAAAGTCAAACAATAAAAGTGTAATATCCCTTTAAATTTCGTACCTGGGGGGTGTCTATAGTATGCCTGTAAAGGGGTGCATGTTTCCTGTGTTTAGAACAGTCTGACAGCAAAATGACATTTCGAAGGAAAAATTACATTTAAAACTACCCGTGGCTATTGCATTGCCGACAATACACATAGAAGTTCATTGATAAAAACGGCATGGGAATTCAACACAGGGAAACCCCGAACCAAAATTAAAAAAAAAAAAATGACGTGGGAGTCCCCCTAAATTCCATACCAGGCCCTTCAGGTCTGGTATGGATATTAAGGGGAACCCCGGCCAAAATTTAAAAAAAAAATGATGTGGGGTTCCCCCTAAATTTCATACCAGCCCCTTCAGGTCTGGTATGGATTTTAAGGGGAACCCCGCGCCAAAAAAAAAAAAAAAAAAAAACGGCGTGGGGTTCCCCCAAAGATCCATACCAGACCCTTATCCGAGCACGCAACCTGGCAGGCCGCAGGAAAAGAGGGGGGGATGAGAGTGCATCCCCCCTCCTGAACCGTACCAGGCCACATGCCCTCAACATTGGGAGGGTGCTTTGGGGTAGCCCCCCAAAACACCTTGTCCCCATGTTGATGAGGACAAGGGCCTCATCCCCACAACCCTGGCCGGTGGTTGTGGGGGTCTGCAGGCGGGGGGCTTATTGGAATCTGGAAGCCCCCTTTAACAAGGGAACCCACAGATCCCAGTCTCCCCCTGTGTGAAATGGTAAGGGGGTACTTACCCCTACCATTTCACTAAAAAACTGTCAAAAATGTTAAAAATGACAAGAGACAGTTTTTGACAATTCCTTTATTTAAATGCTTCTTCTTTCTTCTATCTTCCTTCATCTTCTTCTGGTTCTTCTGGCTCTTCTGGTTCTTCCCCCTCGTTCTCGTCCAGCATCTCCTCCGCGGCGTCTTCTATCTTCTTCTCCTCGGGCCGCTCCGCACCCATGGCATGGGGGGGAGGCTCCCGCTCTTCTCTTCATCTTCTTCTTCATCCTCGTCACACAGCGGGAGCCTCCCTCCATGCCAGCATGGATGCGGAGCAGCCCGGAGAAGAAAATGAAGAAGAGAAGAAGGAAGAAGAGAAGAGGATGAAGAAGAAGATGAAGAGAAGAGCGGGAGCCTCCCCCCATGCCATGGGTGCGGAGCGGCCCGAGGAGAAGAAGATAGAAGATGCCGCGGATGCTGGACGAGAACGCTGGAGGAAGAACCAGAAGAGCCAGAAGAACCAGAAGAAGATGAAGGAAGATAGAAGAAAGAAGAAGCATTTAAATAAAGGAATTGTCAAAAACTGTCTCTTGTCATTTTTAACATTTTTGACAGTTTTTTAGTGAAATGGTAGGGGTAAGTACCCCCTTACCATTTCACACGGGGGGGGGCAGGATCTGGGGGTTCCCTTGTTAAAGGGGGCTTCCAGATTCCGATAAGCCCCCCGCCCGCAGACCCCCACAACCACCGGCCAGGGTTGTGGGGATGAGGCCCTTGTCCTCATCAACATGGGGACAAGGTGTTTTGGGGGGCTACCCCAAAGCACCCTCCCAATGTTGAGGGCATGTGGCCTGGTACGGTTCAGGAGGGGGGGGCCGCACTCTCATCCCCCCCTCTTTTCCTGCTGCCTGCCAGGTTGCGTGCTCGGATAAGGATCTGGTATGGATTTTTGGGGGGACCCCACACTGTTTTTTTTTTTTTTTTGGCGCGGGGTTCCCCTTAAAATTCATACCAGACCTGAAGGGTCTGGTATGGAATTTAGGGGGAACCCCACGTCATTTTTTTTTTAAATTTTGGCCGGGGTTCCCCTTAATATCCATACCAGACCTGAAGGGCCTGGTATGGAATTTAGGGGGACCACCCACGTCTTTTTTTTTTTAAAATTTTGGTTCGGGGTTCCCCTGTGGGGAATTCCCATGCGGTTTTTACCAATGAACTTTTATGTGTATTGTCGGACCGGCAATTCATTAATAGCCGCGAGTAGTTTTAAATGACTTTTTTTCCTTTGAAATGTCATTTTGCTGTCAGACTGTTCTAAACACGGGAAACATGCGCCCCTTTACAATCATACTATAGACACTCCCCAGGTACGAAATTTAAAGTCATATTACACTTTTATTGTTTGACTTTAAGCATTATTAAAATCACTGCTCCTGAAAAAACGGCCGTTTGATCCATGTCCCCTGGGGCAGGACCCGGGTCCCCAAACACTTTTTATGACAATAACTTGCATATAAGCCTTTAAAATTAGCACTTTTGATTTCTCCCATAGACTTTTAAAGGGTGTTCTGCGGCATTCGAATTTGCCGCGAACACCCCAAATTGTTCGCTGTTCGGCGAACTTGCGAACAGCCAATGTTCGAGTCGAACATGAGTTTGACTCGAACTCGAAGCTCATCCCTAATCAAGACAGGTGTAGTGGATTGGAAGAATTAATATCTTAACAACAATTACTACGACGCTAAGAAACCACAAGATTGTGCATCGATGAAAATATCTGGCTAAAATCAACATCACATATAAAGGGTTCTAATCATCTTATTGAGTCTCTAGCTAATGATCTTCGCCTCCTGAAGACCTGGAATATAATAACTACTGCACCAGGGCACAACTCAAGCATTCTCCTCCAGCCCAGATCCACCAAGACTGGCAGATTGTAAATTAACGTAAAGCCTCCTCAAAGACGTCCTGAGGCTCTTTACAAGTGTCTTATGCTTTATTTCAGACAGATTCCCCAAGTGGCAGAGGTACATATCACCGTACCTTAGACCTCCTATAGTGTTGGCAGTTTACACTGCCGAGTAGACATATTCTTAAAGATGGTAACTTTGTTGTTACCAGCTTTTATAGCTTTTGTTTTCTCAGGTTAAGCACAACCTCAGTCCACGTTCTTCATCCAGACCTTACTTCATACTATTTTATATTGGTACAATAGGTGCGTATGCAGCAGCTTCATGGCCTTCCTATTGAATGGCTCACTAACTTTTCCAGCTTTCCTTATGGATTTTTTGACACCCATACTAGTATGTCCAAGCACTTATCGCAGCAATACTTACCTTCCCTTCCTTATAACGGTATCCTCATTCCACTTCCGTGGTTTTCCATATCATTTGGTATATTCATCATGGGACTTAAGTTCCTCTCCATCAATGCAAGAGGCCTCAATCACACCTCTGAATGAAGATCCATATCGCAAAAAGTACTGTATCACAAAGCTGATGTCCTAGCAGTACAAAGAACTCCATTTCCATAAGAATGCTTCTCCCAAATGCTCAAAACTATCCTCATATCTTTACAGTAGACATGTGCATTTGACAAAAAATTCTTTAGTTTTTGTTTTATTCGTTTTTTTGCTTTTTTCGGAAATTCTAATTTTCAAATTTCCGAATTTCCGAATTTTCGAATTCCAAATTTACGAATTTTCGAATTCCAAATTTACGAATTTTCGAATTCCAAATTTACGAATTTTCAAATTTACAAATTTTCGAATTCCGAATTACTAACTAATAACTAACTATTAAATTATAGGCATCGGAATTTCCTTTCAAATTTGGCTGTTTGTGAACATAACGAATACAAATTTAGCTGAAGTTACGAATTATCTGAAATGACGAATGCCACATCTAAACAAATGGAGTGGAACAAATTAATAATAAATAATAATAAAAAAGTTTTATTATTATTGTTATTAATTATTATTATATTGTTACGTTCCATTCATTTAGATACGGCATTCGTTATTTCAGATCATTCAAAACTTTGGATAAATTCGTACTCGTTACGTTCACTAACAGCCAAATTTGAAAGGAAATTCCAATACCTATAAATCAATATTTATTATTGGTCAGTTATTATTTCAGATTTTCGAATTTTCAGATTTTCGTTCTTATTTTTGAATATTCAAATTTTTAAATTTTCTAATTTTCTAATTTATGAAATTTTGAATTTTTGAATTTCCGAAATGTTCCAATTTCCTAATGTTCCAATTTCTGAAATTTTCCAATTTTTGAAAATTCAGAAACTAGAAAATTCGGAAATTTGAAATTCGGAAATTGAAAAATTCAGAATTTCTGAAGTTTCAGAATTAACAAATTTGTCAAAATTCGTTAAAAAACGAATTCGGAACTAAACGAATTGCACATGTCTGCTTTACAGCATCCATTCCAGTGAAGAAGAGGGGAGTGATGTTAGCCATATGCGATTTGGTCTGTTTTGAGCTTAAAAACGTGATCATTTACTCAGAGGATCGTTATATTATTTTAATTTGTATAATTAATAACGTGCCTTTTACTTGTCTATGCTCCCAACATGCACCAACTGAAATTTCTCAGGAAAGTTCTCAAGAAAATTTCACAGATACGAGTTGGAAACACTGATTTGTGGTGATTTCAATACCATTGTTGATAGTAATTTGGATACTTCCTCTCCGATTAGAGGCCTTTAACCTTTTTTCTGTGACCTCCTTATTAGAGAGGAACTTTATGATGTTTAGAGGTGCCAGAATGCAAGTGAGAAAACATTTACATATTATTCTCCAAGACATAATCCTAATTCCTGCCTAGACTTTTTCCTAGTAGACAAGCTGTTACAGAGAATTTCCAAATCTTCTATCCAAGATATCATATGGTCTAACCGTGCACCTGTCACACTACAGATAGTTGAGGGGAATGCCTTTGCAATGATATGCTTGTGGAGATGCAACAACTCTGTGATACAGGACCCAGAAATACAAAAAGAGTTCTTCCATTTCAATGACCCTCAGGCTACGGGGCCCTTTACCAACTGGAACACCCACAAGGCTTTTGTGCATGCTTTCTGTTGGAAAGACAACAGCATGCAATGTAAAGTACTGTGAACTATATACTGTATGCATTATACTTATCTATACCAGTAGTTGGCACTGCAGTGTTATAGTGTGTATTGTAGGATAAAAAGTACTATACTAATACTACTAATACTCTGCACAACAGGTTGTGCGCCCAGCACACCCAGCAGTTGCCCAGGGCACCCAGGCACTGGAAAGAATTCTACATTGAGTCAGTGAGTACTGTATACAAGCTACTGAAAGATGTCAGGTGGTTCAGATGTGAAGTTTGCAATAGCAAAGCTGAACAATGCCAATTACCAACTGCGGAAGTCCAAACTACAAATGCTTCTTAGCAAGTGCTGAATACAGACAGACCCACAAATGGAGAGGTGGAGAACTGGGACAGAAAGGATAGACAGGCATAAGCTTATTGTTGGAAGATGACCAGCTTATCCACATAATAATAGAGAAAACGGCCAAAGGTACGTGGACTTCATTACAAAAACTGCATGAGCGTTCAAACCTAAACAGCAAGCTCTTTCTACTAAGAAAGCTTTAGACTATGAGACTAGAAGAAGGCCAGCATATGTGTGACCACGTGAAAGCTATGCTAGAGATCACAGAACAGCTACGTGCCATCAGAGAGGACATCAAAGCCAACCATATTGTTGCCCTGCTCCTCTGCAGCCTTCCAGAGACATATACTGCTCTCATTAACACTTTAGAAAGTAGACCCGAGCAGGAATTGTCACCGGAATATGTCAAAGGCAAATTAATCGATGAATATGACAGAAGGAAAGAAAATAAGCACCGTGATAACAAAGCTCTTAAGATGCACAAACGCATAAAGCACAACAAAGAAAGCAGAGCCTGTTTTCGCTGTAAAAAGACTGGTAATTTAAAAAAAGGCAATTTTATCTGGAAAGGCGAGCAGCGAAAGCTAGAGCTATCTACAAAAATCAAAAAGAGTCAAAGCAGCCACAAAGGAAACTGCAGACACATCAAGGAATGGCACCTTTAAAATAACACAGAGCGGCAAGCAAAGCGGCTGGTACGTAGACTCAGGAGCTACAAGCCACATGACTAGCAATGAGACCTTTTTCACAAAAATTGATTACAGTGAAAAAGACAAAGTTTTCCAAGCAACTGGGAAAAGCATCAATGCAGAAAGTAAAGGCCAGGGCTTCCTGAACTGCATTACACCACAAGGCAAGTAGAGTATCCTTGTAAAGAAAGTGCTGTATGTTCCAGAGCTAGAAGGCAGCCTTTTATCAGTGAAAAGTCTTGCAAACAATGGCTCACAGTTAAGTTCCAGGGTGATGAATGCACACTTCACAATAAGCGATTCCTCGCAAAAGGAAAACTGGATGATCACCTATACAGGCTCATCACCACAGACCAACAAGCCAATATAGTCTAATGACATACACAACAAATGTATTTACTAATGGCACAGGCAGCTGGGGCACAGAAGTCCAGAAGCTATACTAGACATTATAAAGAGAGGCTTATAAGAAGATTTAACAATAATGCCTTGCAAAGTGCTCATGAAATGCAAGTGCTTCATTGAAGCAAAAGCCACACGTGCTCCCCTTCCACAGTCATCTCAAAGAAAAACTACCCATCCTCTGCAGCTCATACACAGTGACATTCAGTCCAATGAAAACTCCCACATCAGGCAGGAACAGATATCTACTGACTCATTGATGACTATTTCAGGTACACAACTACTTATCTGATGAAACAGAAGAATGAAACAGAGAAACTCCAGATAAACTCCATGTCTAGCAACAAATTCCAGTGTAAACCAGGAATAATATGCACCGACAATAGGAAGAATACATAAGCAAAGGAGTGGCCTCATATCTGAAGAGACAAGCAATAGTACACCAAACAACCGCACCATACACTCCTGAACAAAACGATGTAGCAGAATGGAAAATTCGCACTCTTATAGAAATGGCCAGATGCATGTTGTCAGATGCCACCCTACCTCACAAGTACTGGGGAGAAGCAGTAATGACTGCAACCTACCTACAGAACAGACTATCCATAAGAGCCATTCAAAGTATTCCATTCAAAATGTGGCATGGATCAAAGCCTAGCATAGGGCACATCAAAGTGTTTGGATGTGAAGCAAATGCCTATATTCCAAGTGAGAAGAGATCCAAGCTGGAGAACAGAGCCATAGAGGGCATTATAGTAGGCTACAGTGAGCAAACTATGGGTTACAAAATCCTACACCCAAAAGACAGACAAAGTGACAATAAGCCGTAGTGTTTATTTTGATGAGAGCCCATCACCAGAAGCACCGATCCCTGAAAGCTGTGAAGTGAATATACCTAGCAAACCAGAAGAAAAGGTTGAACAAAGAAAATCTCTGCAGGATTCAGAACAAGGGGTGGAGCTCACAATGCCTAAATCAAGTTCCCCACCAGATCCTGCTGAATTGCCCGAAGTCAGAAGATCCACTCAGACTACAAAGGGCATACCACCCTACAAGCTGTCATACACTGTCAAAACACACAGCATACTTGAACCAACATCCTGGGAAGACATAGAAAAACTGCCAAAATGTGAAGCCAATAAATGGAGAAAGACAGCAGAAGAAGAATTCCACTCCAAGACACTAAAACCTGGACACTCACAGAGCTCCCTCCTAACTGCAAAACTATAGGAAGTAAGTGGGCTTTCAAAGTAAAGTTAGACGCAGAAGGAAATAGCCACAAATGCAAAGCCAGACTAGTTGCCAAGGGTTACTCCCAGAAAGTTGGTGAAGATTACAATGAATTCACTCCCGTCGTAAAACACTTCAGAGAGCTTTTTAGCATTGCACCCGGGAAGGGCATGCAAGTCAAACACCTAGACATTAAAACTGCTTTGCATATATGGAGACATTAAAGCAGAGGTCCACCCTAAAAAAAACAATTACATAAAAATGCTCTTAAAAATCTGAAAGAAAAAAAAAAATTTTACTTACCAGAAATGGCTGTTGCTAGGCAGATCGTCATAATCTGCCACTTCCTACTCTGCGGTGATCTTCATTCTTCTCCTCCTCGCGTTGTCTTCTGGGGAATGGGGCGTGCTGTGTTCTGGGAACTGTGTGTGTCCCAGAACACAGCCGCCTATTCACAAAGCACCTCACGACTCACGCATGCACAGTAGGAAACAGGCAGTGAAGCCGCAAGGCTCCACTGCCTGTTTCCCCTTAGTTCAAATGGCGGTGCCGGGGCCCAATCGGATGGACAGATCGGCCTCGGGCGCCCGACATCGCGGGCGCCCTGGACAGGTTAATGTGCTTATTAAAAGTCAGCAGCTACAGTGTTTGTAGCTGCTGACTTTTAATTTTTTTTTTTCAGCTGGACCTCCACTTTAAGGAAGATCTCTACATGGAGCAACCACTAGGGCTTGAGCAAGGAGATAACCTTGTGTGTAAACTTCAGAAGAGCATCTATGGTCTTAAGCAATCTGCAAGGATGTGCAATGAGAAAGTGAACAAAGTACTTACCAGAGAGGGATTCTCATGAAGTAAAGCATACCCTGTCTCTAATCCAGGATTTAAGAAGACAGATGCATATACATCCTTATCTATGTTTTTAATGACATTATAACTTCTTTTGAACAAGAAGGGGATTGTAATCAGATTCACAAGTTCACAGTTCACAAGCTGAAAGTAAATTTTGAAATCAAAGCGCTGTTGGGAACATTAGCTACTAGCTGGGAATCCAAATAGAGAGAGAAGATGGAAGTTATCTTTTTAACCAATCTCATAAAATCTCCGAAATCTTGGAACAATTCCATATGCAAGATGCAAAGGAAGTGAAAACTCCTATGGAACCAGGCTATCAAAAGAGCAATGAAGCAGAAAACGTGCTACCAAACAATGAATTGTATCGCAGAACAATTGGTAAGCTGCTATATGTTGCCACTGTGACAAGAACAGGCATAGCCTCAGCAGTGTGCATACTAAGCAGGAAAGTTTCAGCTCCTTGTCAGCCTGACTGGAACGCAATAAAAATAGTGATGCAATATCTCAAAGGAAAAATTCAGATAAAGTTACGGTTACCAGCAACATCCAATCCAAAACTGGCCAAATATGTGGATGCTGATTGGGCCCATGACTGCACAGACTGCAAATCCATAAGTGGATTCATCTTCCAGTATGGGGATAAGGTGGTCTAGTTGAAATCAAGCAACTGTCGCAGAGTACCTTGCAGCAGAACACGCTTGTCAAGAAATGATATGTATTTGTCAACTTTTTGTGGACATTGGGATAGACATGTTAAAACTAAGGATGAGCCGAACACTCCCCGTTTCGGTTAACACCAGAACTTGCGAACAGACAAAAAATTCGGACGAATACACGAACACCATTAAAGTCTATGGGACACGAACATGAAAAATCTAAAGTGCTAATTTTAATGGCTTATATGCAGGCTATTGTCGTAAAAAGTGTTTGGGGACCCGGGTCCTGCCCCAAGGGACATGGATCAATGCAAAAAAAGTTTTAAAAACGGCAGTTTTTTCGGGACCAGTGATTTTAATAATGCTTAAAGTGAAACAATAAAAATAAAATATTCCTTTAAATATCATGCCTGGGGGGTGTCTATGCAAGTAGAGTGGTGCAGTTTTCCCGTGTTTAGAACAGTACCACAGCAAAATTACAAGGAAATTTACAAGGAGAAAACGTAATTTAAAACTGATCGCCGCTGTAATGAATTGTTGGGTCTCGGCAATATAGATAAAACTCATTGAAAAAACGGCATGGGTTCCCCCCCCAGTCCATTACCAGGCCCTTCGGGGCTGTTATGAATATTAAGGGGAACCGCGAACAAATTTTTTTTTAAAAATGGCGTAGGGGTCCCCCCAAAATCCATATCCCTAGTTAAAACTAATTACCCTTTTTGAAGATAACCAGGGATGTAAACAAGCTCACGCAATCAGAAAGATCAATCCTAGGACCAAACACATCGATGTCAAGTATTACCTACTAAGGGACAATCAAGAGCAAGGTGTTGTTGACATTCAATACTGCCCATCAGAGGAGATGACTGCCAATGCACTCACCAAGCCTTTGTTGAAGGAACTTCATAGTTATATCCAGAAGGAGCTGAATATTATTTGACAAAGCACATGATAATGAGAAGGGGTGTTGGAAGGACAACAGCATGTTAAGTACTGTGAACTATATACTGTATGCATTGTACTTATCTATACCAGTAGGTGGCACTGCAGTATTATACTGTGTATTCTATGATACGAAGTAATGACAGGATGTACCGTCTGTATCTAAATGTGTACTTGTTTGTATCCTTGTTCCTGTTCCATGATACAGACATGCTGTAAGACATGTTCTGATATTCCTCCACGAAAGTAAAGTATTCAATATATTCGATAAAGTATCCAAGAAGCTTCCAGCACATTATTTCAATACTCTGCACAACAGTATCCTCATCACATTATGCTCCAGATTAAAAAAAAATTTGCACTGTCAAATTACTTTAGATAACCCATCTTTCCGAAATTTGTGCCATAGATTTATATAACCAATTAACCCTTCTAGTGCGCTGGTCTTGAAATTGTCTAAACTCCATTACAGTCTTAGGGAATTACTATGCATCCAACATGATCACTATCTGCTCAAACTTAGGATGGCCATACATTATACAATTTTCTTGTACAACTTTCCTTTAGATTTACCAAAACCATATAATATGAGGTCAAACCTAAACACTTTCAATTTGTATGCAATCAGGCAGGCCCTTGCACTACATGGTTGAAGGTAAATCTAAAGAAAATTGAATAAGAAAATTGTATGGTGTATGGCCAGCTTAAGGCTCAACTATTATGCCAACAACAATCAAGCAGGCAAATTTCTAGCCAACAGGCTCAAAACTCAAAAAGAGCTAAAAAAAAACTGGAAAATTCTCAGGCAATAGCTGATGCTTTCATTGATTATTATTCCTCACTCTATAACCTGAAAGGAGACATTAATACTCCATACTGAGATATAGACAACTTCTTGGCAACGCTTAACTTGCCTTCTCTCTCAGCACCCCAACTGGGAGGTAGTAAACATAGTTACTCCAGAAGAAAATAGACTGTATTATACTTTACCTAACGGCGAGGCTCCGGGCCCTGACAGGCTCGCAAATTATTATTACAAAACATTTAAACATGTTTTAATGTCACAACTCCTTCCAGTTTTCCATGAAGCAATATCTTCAGGATCATTCCCAACAGAAATGTTTAAAGCTAATGATGTTACCCTTCCCAAACTGGGCCATTGCCTGGTGTTTCAAGTCCCCTGAAACACCAGCCAACTTTTGTCCCATTGCTAAATGTGGACATCAAAATGTTTGCCAAACTACTAGCTAAAATGGTTATTTGACATTATTCTGCTGTTGGTGAAGCCTGATCAACTGGGATTCACCAAGGGCTGTCAGGCATCCGACGCCACCTGACGACTTCAAAATACTATCCTCCTTCAATCAAAACAAGACCCTTTGAACAACAGGTTATCTATTGAAGCACTAGAAATTTTGCTTTCTTTTTCTTCTGTCAAACAATGCGTTAAGAAAGGTATACAGTGGATTTATGAGATATTGGAGGATAAAGTCCTCAAACCGTTACCTTCATTGCTGACTCACTATAACCTTCCTAGTACATGCCAATTCTTGGACACGCGCATCGCCTCCTTTCTGTCCAAGTACCCTCCACCCTTGATTTATCTAAATTCTCAGGTGTAAAAATTACACACAACCACCACTAACAACTGTAACGGTATCTCTCTACTTTACAATGTGCTTCAGCACAAATAAATAAATCTCCCCCTATGTGGTTGTGGAAAGCAGGTCTGAATAAGGTTTTTAACAGCGAACAATGGGCACTTCGGTACAACTATATAGAATCCCACTGTATTAACTTTTAGCTCATGTTATTTATGTAGCGCTGGTAGATTTATGATCTACCATCTGATAGGTAAATTTAGTGAATTGCTCATTATAGGAAGTTAGATTTGCCTCTGTTCCAGCTTGGCTGATGTTGCGTGTGATTCCACACTGAGCCGGTGGGTGTCGTTGTTACCCTTAGCTGGTGTTGGAAAGGCAACTTGTCAAAGCGTATGGGTGCTCCTCTGTCCCGGAGACAACTCGGTGGAGGTGGTCCTCTGAGTTGCATTCTGGGAGAGGGTATTTATGGGACAGACGCCATGTTTAGGGGTCATTTTACAGCCACCTGCTGGCCCTCCTGGCCGACAGGTATGTGTTAGAATACCACCTCCTGGTCCTCCGTTCCGGAGGCCCGCATCACTGCGGCGCATGGGTGGGCCCAGAGGTCTGTCTGGGGCCTACCACAGCAGCTGAGGAATGGTCCTGAGCTGTCTATCCAGAGTGAAGAAGCTGGACAACCGAGGAGATCCCAGGGGAGGACCCGTCATGGAAGGATCACGCAGAGTGCTGGTCTGAAGAGGGGCCTGGTGACTCGGGTGGAGGACGTATCCTGAAGTAGTCTTATTACATAGTACTGCCGGGTTGGCTTAGAGGTCCAAGTACTGTGTCGGACATTCACCACTAACCAATACATCCTGTGGCAGAGGATCGTACGGGTTTATTACAAACAAGTCTGTGGCAGAGACTTTTGTTCGTGCTACGTACTGGCTGCTAGGCAAGTGAGAGAGGCCTATCCAGGCGAGCAAAGATCGTGTCCCACACGGGGATCGCATTCAATCATAGTATTCAACTTTAAAGGACGTTCTAAAGAATCCTAAAGAAAGGTATTTGAGCTTCCCTGCAGTTTCCCTCCTGCCTCTTTCCTGCTACTTCCTTTGTTACTTGGTTCGATAAAGCATTGAAAACGTACTCAAGTGTTGGTGCTTGTATCGTCCAGAGGTAAACTCCACAGAACCCTAGACCCGGTGCCGGTGAAACAGAGGTATCGAGAGTGAAGGTAACAGTCCGCTTATACCAGCAGCTCCACCGAGAGTTATTGCTACATTTACATATCTAAAGATTTCCTTCTAATATACTTTAAGTATCTTGATTGACGTTAGTTATGGGCCCTGCATGGCGCACCTTACTTGTCCTTGTTCTTATATTGTATATCCTTTACAGTATATAGCATCTTGCAGATATTTCTGTTCAATATATACAGTATTCTACTACTTGTGTTTGAAAACTTAATAAAAAGTTATAGAAAATAAAAAAATACAATAAAAATAATTTTAGTGCAAGCAAACACTATATAATACCCATTATTTGGGTAAAATATATAGGTAGGCTACAAGCTAAAAGTAAAGGACCTCCAAAAACTATATTCTGTGTAATATTTCCTGTGCTATGTGCAGCACAGGAAAGGCAGCAAGAGCATAAAGAAATAAATGCATGGCTGAAGACCTGGTGTAATAAGGAAGGATTTGGGTTTCTAGAGCACCAAGACTACTTTTTACTGGGGTACGACCTATATGCTAAAAATGGTTTGCACCTAAATGGAAGAGAGACTATTGTGCTGGGGGAGAGGTTTATGGGAAGGCTGAGGGAGTATTTAAATTGGAGGGGAGGGAAGGGGAAGGGAAGTGAAAATTAGAATATAATGAGGTGGATAAGTCATACAGGGGTCAGACACTAAGAAAGAGTGTAATGGCAAAATATGGGATATGGCAGCTGATAAGTAGGGATGGGCCGAATGGACCCCTGCTCTGTTCGCACCCAAACTTTTGAACACAGCAAAAGTTCGGACCCCGAATAACGAACCCCATTAAAGTCAATGGGACACCAAAATCTAAAATCCAAAGTGCCCATTTTGAAGGCTTATATGCAAGTAATTGGGCATACAATGGTTATAGGGGTCCGGGTCCTGCCCTGGGGGACATGTATCAATAAAAAAAAAAGTTTGTGAAAAACATAATTTTTAAATGAGCAGTAATTTTTTTTTATTTTTAAAGTGAAAGCATAAAAATGAAAAATTTCTTCCAATATAGGGCCTGGGGGGTCCCCTTAATCTACCTGTAAAGTGGCAGATCTGTACCATGTCTACAATCTGCTGCAGCAATAATTTCATTTATAAAGCCAAAAAAATAAAATTTTCCCTGCAAGCTGCCTTTATTTTGCTCAGCAACAGCTGGGGAGCCACTGTGTACGATGAGGCCACAATGTAGTGCACTGGGAACAAGATTAGAGATTTTTTGGATACGTTCTGGTGTCACTTTGACTTTGGATAGAAGTAACGGGTGCGTAAAAATTGATCTTTGGGTGTCGGTGGCGCCTTCCCACCATAAACCTATAGAGCTACTCTTGATGAAAGCAAGAATTGGCCTTGCTGTAAAAAATTGCAATGATATGCCCCTGTCAAACAGGTGCTGAAAAATTGGTCTTTGGGTGTCGATGGTGCCTTCCCACCGTAACCCTATAGAGGTACTCTTGATAAACGCAAGAATTGTGTCACAGTACTACTTACAGTGAGCCCACAGGCGAGCAGGTGACACGGGATCCCCCAGGGCGTGGAGTCTAAAGGGTCAGCTGGGATTCTGCCATTGACCCCTCACAAGGGTTTGGGCTTAGCTGCGTGCTGACCCCAGGTCACGACCCCCGGGTTTACCCTGCTCGCTAGGGAAGTACCAAAAGACACTCTCAGACAAGGATGGATGGATGAAGCAAAGGAGAGCTGGATAGCGAGCCAAGGTCAGGGCGGGCTGCAGACAACGTAATCAGAACAAGCCGAGTCAGTACACAAGAGATCAGTTCACGAGTGGTCAGGTTAAGGCATGTTACACGATGGGAGCTCAGAAACACAGGTCTTTGGACTACCTGCACTGGGCGGCCAGCAGAGGGATAACTGGATCTGGATTTCTCCAGATCCCGATCCTGAAAGCGAATGTCTATTTGAATGCTCAATGCGATTAAATCATCCAATGTGGTAGGAATGGTGCGTCCAGCGAGTTCATCCATGACACACTCAGATAGGCCATGCTAGAAAGTAGCAGTAAGGGCCTCATTATTCCATTTGAGTTCAGCGGCCAGCTTACGGAATTGAACTGCGTATTGGCCGACTGTCATTCCTTGCTGACGAAGACGAAGGAGGGCCCCAGCAGCCAAAGACACTCTGTCGGGCTCATCAAAAGTTTTCTGGAATGCATCCAAAAAGAGCTGAAGGTCGGAGGTGATAGAATCCTGTGATTCCCAGAGTGAGGCCCAAGCTAGAGCATCACCGGAGAGGAGAGAGATGATACAGTATATGCGACTTTGGTGCGATCAGTTGGAAAATGGTGGCTGGAAAGTTCAAAGTGGATGGGACACTGATTAATGAAGCCCCGACAAGCCTTAGGGTCCCCAGAAAAACGAGGTGCCGGCGGCAGATGGAGGCAGAGATTGCCAGGTGTAGCAGGTAACACAGGAGCAGCTGAAGCAGAAGCAGGAATGAGAGGAGCTGAAGTTGCAGCAAGTTGCAGATGATCCAGGCGGGAGGCAAGATCCTGAAGGACCAGCATTATTTGCTCTTGATTTGCTTGCTGGGAGTTAAGTCTCTGAACTAGATGTTGCAGTTGATCCTCAGACAGTGGCCAATTCTCAGAGGCGCTTATGGCTTGAGCAAACTGTCACGGTACTACTTACAGTGAGCCCACAGGTGAGCAGGTGACACGGGATCCCCTCTGCAGCTATGGGTGTCGCGGGCCTCACCTGTTGCTTAATATATGATTCCTTCCTGGAGTCTAAGGGCCAGCCGGTATTCTGCCAGGGACCCCCTCACGAGCAAGCTGTCACGGTACTACTTACAGTGAGACCACAGGCGAGCAGGTGACACAGGATCCCCCAGGGTGTGGAGTCTAAGGGCCAGCCGGTATTCTGCCAGGGACCCCCTCACGAGGGCTTGGGCTTAGCTGCGTGCTGACCCCAGGTTCACCCTGCTCGTATGGAAGTACCAGAAGACACAAGGATGGATGGATGAAGCAAAGGAGAGCTGGATAGCTAGCCAAGGTCAGGGCGAGCTGCAGACAACGTAATCAGAACAAGCCGAGTCAGTACACAAGAGATCAGTTCACGAGAGGTCAGGTTAAGGCATGTTACACGAAGGGAGCTCAGAAACAAATGTTGCTCATACAACCAGAACTAGTCCGAGAGGGATTTAAATAGAGAAGCACATGAGGGGCTGGACAGGAAGTAGCAGGAAGGAATCATATATTAAGCAATAGGTGAGGCCTGCGACACCCATAGCTGCAGAGTGCAGCAGAGCTGAACACAAACTAGTGGAACAACAGGTGCCAGCCAGCCTACAGCAGTTAAGGTAAGACACAGATCAGCTCCGCAGCTGATCTGTGACAAATTGGCCTTGCTGTAAAAAATTGAAATGATATGCACCTGTCAAACAGGTGCAGAAAAAATACTCTTTGGGTGTCAGGGGTGCCTTCCCACCGTAACCCTATAGAGGTACTCTTAATGAAGGCAAAAAAAAATTTGCAATGATATGAAAAATTGGTCTTTGGGTGTTAATTGTGCCCATGAAACCTATACCAAAAACATTCTTCCATATGAAATGATTGAACACCCTCAAAGCTAGGCAGCCTCATAGTCCTGCAGAGATTCCACATCCCAAAAAGAACTAATCAGTGACATCGTCATCAGGGGCTTCATAGCCAGTAATCCAGGACTGATTCATTTTTATAAAAGTCAAACGGTCCACGGAGTCTGTGGACAGACGCGTTCTTTGATCAGTAATGAAACCTCCTGCAGCACTGAATGCTTATTCTGAAAGCACGCTGGATGCAGGGCAGCCCAACAACTCAATAGCATACAGGGCAAGTTCTGGCCAATGGTTTATTCTCATGACCTAGTAAGTCATTGGATTGTCAGCTGGAAAGCTATCCATCTCTGTTTTGGCCCTGAGGTAATCTTCCACCATGTGATGCAGATGCTGCTGATGGGATGTGGAAGCTGACAGCCCTGGGGGGAGAGGACTAAAAAAATTCCGAAATGCCTCAGTTAGGCGGATGCCTTCTCCAACGCTCCTCTCTTGACCTACAGAAAACTCAAAGCGAAGTTTTCCACCACACTGTAACCTACTGGTGTCAGGAAAAATGTTCAATAAAATCCTCTTTAATGTGTCCTCAAGAGATTTTATCTTCTGCACTCTCTGTGGGGATGGGATGAGTTCTGAGACCTTCCCCTTATAACGGTGGTCAAGGAGGGTTGCCAACCAGTAATCATCCTTCTCCTTTATGCCACGTATTCTTGGGTCCTATCGCAGGCTTTGAAGCATGAGGTTGCCCAGGCACCTCAAATTTGCCGTGGCTTGAGAAGCAGACTCCGCGGGGTCACTCAGGATGACAGCATCTGGAACTTCCTCCTCCCAGCCATGTACTACTCCCAAGGGTCCTGGGGTTGGAAAGGCATCGCTTACAGATTGACGCATGTCTTCCTCTTCTACGAAGCCTATGAAAGTGCCAGAAGCCTCTTCCTCATCCTCCTCCCCTCTCTCCTCCTGTGTGTTCTGCAACATAGGAATGATGGTGTCTGGATAAAGTGGGTCTTGAGAGGAAAGGAAGTCCTCCTCTTCCTCTTGCTGCTCTGCCTCCAGTGCCCTGTCCATAATGCCACGCAAAGTCTGCTCCAGCAGGAACAGAACAGGGATTGTGTCACTGATGCATGCACTGTCACTGCTCACCATCCTTGTGGCCTCCTCAAATGGTAACAATACAGTGCATGCATGCTTAATGATCAGTCATTGGCGAGGGGAAATAAAGCTGAGGCGGCCTGAGCCTGACGTCATGCCGTACTGGCACAGGTACTCGTTGACAGCCTTCTGCTGCATGTATAGCCGCTGCAGCATTCCCAAAGTTGAGTTCCACCTGGTGGGCATGTAACAAATCATGCGGTTTACTGGCAGGTGGAATTTCAGCCAACCCAGCACTGGCTGTGTATGACCGCCTGAAATGGCTACAGACTCTTCTGGCCTGCTTTAGTTGATCTTGCAACCCTGGGTACATACTTAGGATAAACTGCACCACCAAATTGAGGACATATGCCAGGCATAGCACATGTGTCAACTTTCCCAGTCTAAGGGGAGACCGGAGGTTTGAGCCATTATCGGACACCACCATTCCAGGCTCCAGCTGGCGTGGTGTGAACCAGCTCTGGGCCTGTCCTTGCAGAGCTGCAAGAATCTCTGCTCCGGTGTGGTTCCTGTCCCCTAAACACACCAGCTTAAGCACTGCATGGCACCTTTTAGCCTGACTCTGGGAATAGCCCTTTGATTGCTTAGGGGGTACCTGATGTTCATAGGACAATTCTGCAGAGTTACCCAGTGTGCTGCGAACTAAATATATCCTCCCTGCCCATGCTTGCTGGACCATGTGTCAGCAGTAAGGTGGATTTTACGGCTGACTGCCTTGCCCAAAGATGCCAGAACATTCCTTTCTACGTGATGGTAGAGAGATGGAACGACCTTACGTGAAAAGTAGTAGCGACTGGGAACCTGCCATTGTGGTACAGCACATTGTGTGAATTCACATAAGGGGGCAAAATCAACTAGGCTGAAGGGCAGAAGTTGGAGAGCCAACAGCTTTGACAAGCTTGCATTCAGACACTGGACATGTGGGTGGCAGGGACTGTATTTTTTTTTCCGCTGCAGCAGATGGGGCAGAGAAATTTGCCAGCTACAGTCTACAGCTGGTGGTGTGCTGCTGGCAGATGTGCTGCTAGGACCTGGGACACCCTGTGCTATACCATCATTCCTGTCAGTGGAGACTGCTGAAAGGTAATGACTCAGTATCACAGGGGCAGACTGAAGTTGGTAAGGAGGAGCGACAGATTTGTGCCCCTTTTTTGTGGCTTTTAGGTGCTCTTGCCAATGGGCTGAGTGGTTGGACGTTAAATGCCTTGTTAGGCATGTGGTACCCAAATGGTTGGTGTTTTTGCCACGTTTGATGTGCCTGAAACACAGTTTGCAGATAGCAACAGTGCGATCTGCTGCAGATGTGCTGAAAAAGGCCCAGACAGCTGAGCTTTGGGGAGTGGGCCGGGGGAGATAACAGCTGCAGAATGTGATGGAATAGGGTGGCTGCTCTCTACTCTTTCTTGATGTCGGCCTCCTTGGGGTTGTGCCGCCTCACCTTCAGTTTCCTCCTCTGCTCTATCTGGCACCTAAGTCACATCAGTGACCTCATTTCCATCTCCTACATCTTCATAATTACCACTGGAGACAACTTGGTAATACGCTGCGGCTTGGGGAACATGAATGCCAATTTGTCTACCAGTGTTCCTGCCTCTCCCCATGCTCACGTTCCTGTCATTCTCAACCTCAGAACCAACATCTGAATCCAGTAATGGCTGGGCATCATCAAGGAGCAAGTGGCTGATGTTGTGGTCAAATAACTCAGCTGACTCCTCAATGGCTGATGTTGGGGCTATGGCAGGAATAGATGTGGACGAGGAGGCAGGTTTATCCACTCTGGCAACTGCAGGGGACTGCACACTTGTCTCTGCTTGCGTGGCAGAGAATGAGGAGGATGAGAAAGGATGAGGATGAGAAAGGTTTAGTAAGCCAGTCCACCACCTCCTGTGCATGCTATGTTTAGTGAGTTTGCATGGGCAAACTCACTAAACATAGGAAATGATGCCCTGCCTGAGGACTGACCACCTCGTCCACCTTTGCCTGTGGACACATTTGTTGATGGCCCCCTTACAGTGCCAAGGGAACATCTGCCTTTCCTTGTTATCCTCCCAGACATTATTGGGAGGGAGGGGGCTGTGCTTATAAGCAAATGTAAAGAAGAAGTTGAAATCTGTACGTAGATGCACTTTAATCAATGTAAAGAGGTGTTTGGTGCACATTAATTTGAGTACACACACATTTCACAGACACACTCCACGGATACACTATAATATACTACAATATGGACAGCGAGGGACACTCACATGAGTCTACACATGAGTGTAGACAAATGGGCTGGTCACCCCATAAAGTGCATAAAGAAACTACGACAACCCCCTATCGGGGCTTTAAAAGCAGCCAATAAAATTCAGTAAGGGTAGTCAAAAAAGGTTGATTTTATTAGTACAAAAATTTGTATAAAAATAGATAAATAGCTTCTGACAATTCAAGTCAGGACATGAACTAAATACAGCATAAAAATTGCAACAAACAATATTCGTGCTTAGAAGCAATACAAATTACAATGTATTATGAGACAGCCAAGGTTTCTTCAAATGTTAAATCCTTATGATATTGCAAAAAAACAGGGCCTGTGAATAGGAGCAATGTACAATACAGTATATGGGACAACAAGAATATATTAATCTTGACACGTTTCGACCCTCACTGGGTCTTCTTCAGAGGATGGGTTGTCCACTGTGGAAATGTAAACATATATCGAAAACACAGCATAAGACTCAATAATAGCAAACCCATGTGCATGCAGTGTAACATATTTACGTAAATTCCATAATTACCTATCACAGGTTTCCTGGCAGTACAGAGTATTTAAAGAAAAATAGTTCCTCCTATGTCCTCTGTCTCCCCCGTATTGGGCCGACTCCCCAGAGGGCGGGTGGAGAACCAAATGCGCCTTACGAGGGATCACGTCTACATACCCCCACATGTGCAGGGGAGGGAAGGGACTGCGAATGGCCAAAAGCTGCACCCAGATAAATTCACGTAAATGCTTCCAATGTTGAGGGCATGTGGCCTAGTATGGTTCAGGAGGGGGGCGCTCTCTCGCCCCCCCTCTTTTCCTGCAGCCTGCCAGGTTGCGTGCTCGGATAAGGGTCTGGCATGGATTTTTGGGGGGACCCCACACCATTTTTTTTTATTTTGGCGTGGGGTTCCCCTTGATGGCCAAAAAGTTAAATTTTAGTCTCATTAAACCAGAGCACCTTCCTCCATACATTTTGGGAGTCTCCCACATGCCTTTTTGCAAACTCAAAACGTGTAATTTTGTTTTTTGCTGAAAGTAATGGCTTTCTTCTGGCCACTCTGCCATAAAGCCCAACTCTATGGAGCGTACGGCTTATTGTCGTCCTATGTACAGATACTCCAGTCTCTGCTGTGGAACTCTGCAGCTCCTCCAGGATTACCTTAGGTCTCTGTGCTGCCTCTCTGATTAATGCCCTCCTTGCCTGGTCCGTGAGTTTTGGTGTGAGGCCGTCTCTTGGCAGGTTTGCTGTTGTGCCACGTTCTTTCCATTTGGGGTTATGATAGATTTGATGGTGCTTCTAGGGATCAAAGATTTGGATATTTTTTTTTTATAACCTAACCCTGACTTGTACTTCTCAACAACATTGTCTCTTACTTGTTTGGAGAGTTCATTGGTCTTCATGGCAGTGTTTGGTTAGTGGTGCCTCTTGCTTAGGTGTTGCAGCCTCTGGGACCTTTCAAAAAGGTGTGTATATGTAATGACAGATCATGTGACACTTAGATTGCAGACAGGTGGACATCATTTCACTAATTATGTGACTTCTGAAGGTAATTGGTTGCACCAGAGCTTTTTATGGGCTTCATAACAAAGGGGGTGAATACATACACACATGCCAATTATCATTTTTTTTTATTTCTGAAAAATAGTTTTATGTATATTTTTTCTAATTTTACTTTACCAACTTAGACTATTGTGTTCTGATCCATCACATATAATTCAGATTTAAAAAAAATTGAACTAAAGGCTGTATTGTAACCAGGGCTTTCTCAGGGGGAACTTGGTGGAACTCAGTTCCATCACCTCTGGCTCAGACCCTTTGGTGCCTGCTCATCATAATCACTTGTAAACACAGAAGTCTGGTTTCTGTGTTTACAAGTGGCAGCTCTGCACTCTGTGGGTAACCCCCATGAACTCTGCACTCTGTATGTAATGCAGTCCTGATATTTAATGCCCCTTTAACTGCTTGCTGACCGCCGGCTGTCAATTGACGGCCAGGCGGCGCAGCTCTCGTTGCGGGTGGGCGTCATATGACGGCCTCGCTTTCCTGGCCCACCAGGGGGCGCACGCGCGCCCGCCGTGTCACTTGGCACCCGGTCCGCGATTGCCGGTAACACAGCAAGACCATGGATCTGTGTGTCTAAACACACAGATCCACGGTCCTGTCAGAGGAGAGGAGACCGATGGTATGTTCCCAGTACAGAGGAACACTGATCGGTCTCCTCCCCTAGTGAGTCCCCTCCCCCTACAGTTAGAAACACTCCCTAGCAACACAGTTAACCCCTCGATCACCACCTAGTGTTAACCCCTTCCCTGCCAGTCACATTTATACAGTAATCAGTGCATTTTTATAGCACGGATTGCTGTATAAATGTGAATGGTCCCAAAAATGTGTCAAAAGTGTCCGATGTGTCCGCCGCAATATCGCAGTCATGATAAAAATCGCAGATCGCCGCCATTACTAGTAAAAAATAAATAAATAAATAGAAATGTTATAAATCTATCCCCTATTTTGTAGACGCTATAACTTTTACGCAAACCAACCAATATACGCTTATTGCGATTTTTTTTTTTACCAAAAATATGTAGAAGAATACATATCGGCCTAAACTGAGGAAAAATTAGTTTTAAAGAAAAAAAAATTGGATATTTATTATCGCAAAAAGTAAAATATATTGTGTTTTTTTTTCAAACTTGACGCTCTTCTTTTGTTTATAGCACAAAAAATAAAAACCACAGAGGTGACCAAATACCACCAAAAGAAAGCTCTATTTGTGGGGAAAAAATTATCACAATTTCATCTGGGTACAGTGTTGTATGACCACGCAATTGTCATTCAAATTGCGACAGCGCTGAAAGTTGAAAAATGGCTTGGGCAGGAAGGGGGTGAAAATGCACTGTATTGAGGTGGTTAAGACCCTTCTACTGTTTGTGAAATATGACCACTAGGGATGAGCTTCGTGTTCGAGTCGAACCCATGTTCGACTCGAACATCGGCTGTTCGGTCGTTCGCCGAATTGTGAAACGATATGGGCCGTTCGCGCCAAATTCGTGTGGCGCGTCACGGCCCATAATTCACTGCGGCATCGCAGTGCATTGCTTGCTGATGATTGGCCAAGCATGCACTATGACCCGCATGCTTGGCCAATCACAGCGCCGCCTGAACAGAGAGCCGTAATTGGCCAAAGCCAAGGAGGCTTTGGCCAATTATGGCTCAGGGGATTTAGTACACGCCCCACACTATGTAAGGCCGCCTGCACGGCGGCCCTGTGTAGTGTGTGTTCCGGCGTTGAAAGAGATAGACAGAGAGACAGTGTCATTTGATTTGAGTTAGATAGATTAGGCAGAACAGTCAGTCAGTTAGCTGCGCTTACAGTGTATTGTGTATATATATGCATCCCAGGTGTTGCATATATATATATATATATATACACTGTATTCAGTTTAGCTAGATCCGTTCCTGTTATCTTCTAGACTATTTACATTTAGTGCAGTGCGTCCTGCTCACAGTGTTCAGCTAGATCCGTTCCTGTTATCTTCTAGACTATTTACATTTAGTGCAGTGCGTCCTGCTCACAGTGTTCAGCTAGATCCGTTCCTGTTAAATTCTAGACTATTTTCATTTAGTGCAGTGCGTCCTGCTCACAGTGTTCAGCTAGATCCGTTCCTTTTATCTTCTAGACTATTTACATTTAGTGCAGTGCGTCCTGCTCACAGTGTTCAGCTAGATCCGTTCCTGTTATCTTCTAGACTATTTACATTTAGTGCAGTGCGTCCTGCTCACAGTGTTCAGCTAGATCCGTTCCTGTTATCTTCCTACTGACAGGCAGGCTTGTCTTGTTACAGTATTAACAGCTACCTAAAGAAAATTACTGGTGTTCTTTTGATCCTATTAGTACCCCGGTCAGGCAGCTAGACTATTTACATTTAGTAAAGTGCGTCCTGCTCACAGTGTTCAGCTAGATCCGTTCCTGTTATCTTCTAGACTATTTACATTTAGTACAGTGCGTCCTGCTCACAGTGTTCAGCTAGATCCGTTCCTGTTATCTTCCTACTGACAGGCAGGCTTGTCTTGTTACAGTATTAACAGCTACCTAAAGAAAATTACTGGTGTTCTTTTGATCCTATTAGTACCACGGTCAGGCAGCTAGACTATTTACAGTTAGTGCAGTGCGTCCTGCTCACAGTGTTCAGCTAGATCCGTTCCTGTTATCTTCCTACTGACAGGCAGGCTTGTCTTGTTACAGTATTAACAGCTACCTAAAGAAAATTACTGGTGTTCTTTTGATCCTATTAGTACCACGGTCAGGCAGCTAGACTATTTACATTTAGTAAAGTGCGTCCTGCTCACAGTGTTCAGCTAGATCCGTTCCTGTTATCTTCCTACTGACAGGCAGGCTTGTCTTGTTACAGTATATAAAGCTACCTGAAGAAAATTACTGGTGTTCTTTTGATCCTATTAGTACCACGGTCAGGCAGCTAGACTATTTACATTTAGTGCAGTGCGTCCTGCTCACAGTGTTCAGCTAAACCTACAAATTAGTGGGGTGCGTCCACCTCACAGTGTTCAGCTAAAGCTACCTGTAGAAGGTTGGTGGTGTTCTCATACTACAGGCAGGCAGTTGATTTTGCTAGCTGCAGTATATATATAAATATATATATATATATATATATATATATATATATATATATATATATATATATATATATCCCAGCTTAGTGCAGCTACAGGCCATTAGTATGTCTGGAAGGCCAAGAAGGAGAGGCAGACAGTCACAAGCCAATAAGAGAGGGCAAGCAGGCTCTGTGTCTAGTGCTGGTCGTGGAGACGGTGCATCCTCATCAGCACGTGGCCATGGGACACGCTTGGCCTTTTTTTCGGCAGCTGGGCGTGTTGAGCCGCAACATGCGGAAGACTTGGTCGAGTGGATGACCAAGACGTCCTCATCCTCCTCATCCTCTCTCACCCATGCCCAGGGTGCTTTGTCTGGCAAAGCAGCGGCCTCTTCCCTCGGCTCAATGTCATCAGTGACTCCTTCCCTAGCTTCACCATGTCCTCCTGAGGAGTCCCTCGAACTGTTTGACCACAGTGTTGGGTACATGCTCCAGGAGGATGCCCAGCGTTTGGAAGGCTCTGATGATGATACTGAGCTCGATGAAGGCAGTAACATGAGCACGGACAGAGGGGGTGCCCAAGAAGGACAGCAATCTGGCAGTCATGCTCCCCCTGCTGCAGCATACTGCCAGGTTTGCTCCAGTGATGAGGAGGGAGGGGATGATGAGGTCACTGACTCAACGTGGGTGCCTGATAGGAGAGAGGAGGAGGAGGAGGAGGCGGCACATCACCAACGAGGCAGGATGCCCTCCAGGGGCCAGCCTAAGGGCAGCACATTGACTGCATCACATGTGCAGGGCGCTGCAGTCTCTGCGCGTTATTCAAAAAGTTCTTTGGTGTGGGCCTTTTTTGAGACGAGTGCATCAGATCGCACCGCTGCTATTTGCAACATATGTCTCAAGCGTATCTCACGTGGCCAAAACATCTCCCGCTTGGGTACCACATGCTTGACCAGACATATGTTGACCTGCCATGCAGTTCGTTGGCAAGCGCATCTAAAAGACCCACACCAAAGAACAAAGAGGACCTCTCCTTGCTCCTCATCAGCTGAGATTTCCAACCCCACTAGACCTTCAGTCCTCTCTGAGACCTGCACTGAGAGGAATGAAGGTGTAGAATTAGGTGTGTCACAGCCAAGTACTTGTGGGCAATCTGCTTTTGGTACACCGACGTCAGATTGTACCAGGCAAATTTCCCTGCCCCAGCTGCTGCACCGCCGAAAGAAGTTTGCTCCCAGCCATCCACATGCCCAGCGGTTGAATGCTAGCTTGGCAAAATTGCTGGCACTTCAACTGCCGCCTTTTCAGTTGGTAGACTCTGCCCCCTTCCGTGAGTTTGTGGAATGTGCAGTTCCTCAGTGGCAGGTACCCAAACGCCACTTTTTCTCACGGAAGGCGATTCCGGCTCTCTACCGGCATGTGGAAGGCAATGTCCATGCCTCGCTGGACAGGGCGGTCAGCGGTAAGGTGCATATTACCGCTGACTCATGGTCCAGCAGGCATGGACAGGGACGTTACCTAAGTTTAACGACGCATTGGGTGACTCTGCTGGCAGCTGGGAAGGATGCAGGACAAGGTGCAGTAGTGTTGGAGGTTGTTCCGCCACCACGCCTCCAAAATGCTAATGATTGTGACACACCTCTCTCCTCCACCCCCTCCTCTTCTTCTTCCTCCATGGCCTCTTCCTCGGAACCAGCGGTGCTCCGTAGTCGTTCAAGGGGCTACGCAAGTACGCAGGCCAAAAGATGCCATGCGGTGCTTGAGCTGGTGTGCTTGGGGGACAGGAGCCACACTGGGGCAGAGGTTCTGTCAGCTCTGCAGGGGCAGGTTCAGAGGTGGTTGACGCCACACCAACTTAAGGCAGGAATGGTGGTTTGCGACAATGGCACCAACCTCCTCTCTGCCCTCCGACAGGGACAAATGACCCATGTGCCCTGTTTGGCTCACGTCCTTAACTTGGTGGTGCAGCAGTTCTTGGGCAGGTACCCGGGCTTACAGGATGTCCTGAGGCAGGCCAGGAAAGTCTGTGTGCATTTCCGCCGGTCATATAATGCCAGTGCTCGGCTGACGGACCTCCAAAAGGAGTTTAACTTGCCCAAGAACCGCCTAATCTGTGACATGCCCACCAGGTGGAACTCAACGTTGGCCATGCTGCAGCGGCTGCACACGCAGCAGAGGGCCATCAATGAGTACCTGTGCGACTATGGCACCAGGACAGGGTCAGGGGAGCTTGATTTTTTTTCCCCACGCCAGTGGGCCATGATCAGGGATGCATGCACTGTCCTGTCACCATTTGAGGAGGCCACGAGGATGGTGAGCAGTGACAGTGCATGCATCAGTGACACTGTCCCCCTTGTCCACCTGTTGGAGCACACGCTGCGTGGAATAATGGACAGGGCACTTGAGGCAGAACAGAGGCAGGAAGAGGAGGACTTCCTTAGCTCTCAAGGCCCCCTTTATCCAGACAGTGTTCCTGCGTGCCCGCCGATCACACAGGAAGAGGACGAGGAGGAGGAGGAGGAGGAGGAAGATTGTGTCAGTATGGAGGTGGAGCCTGGCACTCAGCATCAGCAGCAGTCTTTAAGGGATCAGTCCCAAGAAACACATGGACTTGTACGTGGCTGGGAGGAGGTGGCTGCGGACCATGTCGTCCTTAGTGACCCAGAGGACTCCGGACCGAATGCCTCAGCAAACCTACGCTGCATGGCCTTCCTGATCCTGCAAAGCCTGTGTAAGGATCCTCGTATTCGTGGCATCAAGGAGAAGGACCAATACTGGCTGGCAACCCTCCTTGATCCACGTTACAAGGGTAAGGTTGCGGACCTTATCTTGCCATCGCAGAGGGAGCAGAGGATGAAACATCTTCGGGAGGCCTTGCAGAAAGGTCTGTGCAACGCGTTCCCAGAGACTGGGAGGTTACAAACTCCTGTTTCTGGACAACGTGTTGCTGAGGCTTCGGTCAGTCAAAGAAGGAGCGGTGGAGAAGGTGGCCGTCTGACCGATGCGTTCAGACAATTTTTTGGTCCGCAGCCCCAAGGTATGATCGGTTTCAGCAACCATCGCCAGCGTCTGTTTTACATGGTGCAGGAATACCTAGGGGCAAGATCAGACTTGGACACCTTTCCCACCGAAAATCCTCTGGGTTACTGGGTCTTGAGGATGGATCACTGGCCAGAGCTTGCACAGTATGCAATTGAGCTACTGGCCTGTCCTGCATCCAGCGTTCTTTCGGAACGCACATTCAGTGCTGCTGGAGGTGTGGTAACCGATCACAGGGTGCGTCTGTCCACCTACTCGGTCGATCGACTGACCTTCATAAAAATGAATCAGTCTTGGATCACCACCAGCTACCAAGCACCTGATGCTGATGTAACCGAATAATTTTTTTTGAAATCTCAGATCCCTTCAAAGACTGCCTATGCTGATGCTGAGTGACTATCCCTGAGTAATTATCCTCTTCCTCCTCAATCATCACACTGATAGCTTGTAAGAACATTTTTGGTTCTGGGCGCCACCACCAGTGCCTAAGGCACAATTTTTTAGCCCCTGTTTAACAGGGGCGTGTAATTACAATTTTTGATGTAATACTTTGCAGCAGGGCTCGTTCCTGCATTCCAACTAGAGTGTCTGTGAGGGGTTGCAGTGTTGTGGCACCAGCACCAGTGCCCAAGGCCCAATTTTTCTTCTCCTGTCTAACAGGGGCGTGTAATTACAATTTTTGATGCAATACTTTGCAGCAGGGCTCGTTCCTGCATTCCAACTAGAGTGTCTGTGAGGGGTTGCAGTGTTGTGGCACCAGCACCAGTGCCCAAGGCCCAATTTTTCTGTTCCTGTCTAACAGGGGCGTGTAATTACAATTTTTGATGCAATACTTTGCAGCAGGGCTCGTTCCTGCGTTCCAACTAGAGTGTCTGTAAGGGGTTGCAGTGTTGTGGCACCAGCACCAGTGCCTAAGGCCTAATTTTTCAGCTCCTGTTCAACAGGGGCATGTAATTACAATTCTTGATCTAATATTTCACAGCAGGGCCCTGTGAGGGCTTACAGTGTTGTGGCCACAGCAACACCTAAGGCCCAAATTTCTGTTGAGTATATTGGGCAGGACCCTACTTTCAAACATCTAACTTACAAACGACTCCTACTTGCAAACGGAAGGAGACAACAGGAAGTGAGATGAAATCTACCCCTAGGAAGGGAAATTCTCTCCTGTAAGAGTTAATATGGGAAAAAAAATTCTCCTTTCCACTGATGCTTTCCAATCCTTGTTCCACAAAAAAACCCAATTTTTCAAAAAACATTTTTCATTGGGACAAAAAGTGAGGTGAAATCTTCTGAAGAGGAGGAAAGACAGCAAAACAAATGTCACAGGGGTGATAAACCTTCCCTATGTTTTCCAAAAAGCTTAAAAAAGATTTTTTGGCTGGAGCTAAACACGTTAAAAATGTACCCGTTCAAAATTACAAAGAGATTCTACTTAACAACAAACCTACAGTCCCTGTCTTGTTTGCACCGCCTGTATACTGCTGTTCAGAGTATATAGGGCCTGGTGGCCCCACACCTTTCCTTATTTTAATTTGGGTGCGGGGTTCCCCTTAATATCCATACAAGACCCAAAGGGCCCGGTAATGGACTGGGGGGTACCCATGCCGTTTGTCTCACTGATTTTCATATTGCCATGACCCGACATTACATTAAACCCGCAAGCAGTTTTAAATGAGATTTTTTCCTTTAAAAATGACATTTGGTGCAGGGACTGTTCTAAACACGGGAAACACGCGTCACTTTACAGGCATACTATAGACACCCCCCAGGTACGATATTTAAAGGAATATTTCACTTTTTTTTTTACTTTAAGCATCATTAAAATCACTGCTCCCGAAAAAACGGCCGTTTTTAAAAGTTTTTTTTGCATTGATACATGTCCCCTGGGGTAGGACCCGGGTCCCCAAACCCTTTTTAGGACAATACCATGCAAATTAGCCTTTAAAATGAGCACTTTTGATTTCGAACGTTCGAGTCCCATAGACGTCAATGGGGTTCTAACGTTCGTGCGAACTTTCGGTCCGTTCGCAGGTTCTGGTGCGAACCGAACCGGGGGGTGTTCGGCTCATTGGAGGGTGTGTGGGGGGAGGGGTTTTGGGGGGTCGTGGTTGAGTTCCAGCACCTATTGTTTGAGAAAAAAAGCCCTGATTGTAACAAAATAGGTAAAAAGCCAAGGGGGGTGAATACTTTTGCAAGGCACTGTAAATAGAAAGATTTTTTATCTCTGCAAAAGAAATACACTGTTTTATTGGCACATTGTGTATTGGTACACAGGGTAGCTGGAATTTAGAAAAAAAAAAAAAGTGAACTTATCCTTTAGAGTTTATAGGATAGCAATGGCAATGATATATTTTCATTTAATCTAAGCTATAAACAAGCACATATTGGAAATATAAAACCCTTTAATTTGAAGAGAGCAAGTTTTCCAAGCTGAATACTGTTCACCAAGATTTAAGCTTGCTATACCGGCCAAAATTCGAGCTGTGTATGCATATCAATCTATCGACTGACTTCTCACGAACAGAACTGCTAGAAAATGTCAGTTCAATCAGCGCTGCGGCCAATAGGCTGAAGCACTGATCTGTGTATTATGACTGCAGAGAGGTGGAAGAATCTCCCTGCTGCGGGAGAATTACCACATCCACACTAAATGTGTGGATGGGGTAATCAGTTGAGTTTTTTTCATTCAAACAGCTGGCTGAATGAAAACAAAAGAACCATGTATGGCCAATCTTAGACTGAAAGGGAATGGTGTCAAAGAAGAGTAGAAATGGGAATGCTGCAAATTTAAAATCAGAGAGTAAGTGGGGTGAGATTACTGCTCTAACCAAATAACAAATCTAAAGCAGCTAACACAAGATTTGACAAATTAAAACAGATCATAACACATAGCGATAGAACAAAAATATTGGCATATAAATCATGTGCAAAATATATCATGCAATGCAATAATTAAACCACATTCATAGATTAAAGTGCCAAGTGCAAAAAAGTCGCTGAACGACCAAATACATATAATGATATGGTGAATAGAGTTCATATGGTGATAAAACTCCAAATGATTGAATAGTGAATAAGGTTCATATAGTGGTGTGTTAATGCCACAATATACTAGAACAGTCCACTCAGGGAGGAGGGATCCAAGAAAGTGGTCCAGTACAGAGGGGAAGGGGTATGGAGAAACCTAAAAAAGCCACAAATGGATCACCCGGGATAGTGTGTCCTTGGCCCAATTAGGGGGTAAATACTCTTACTGGATGATGTGGACACACATGCCAGCGGCAGTGGGTCATTCAAGCAGAAAATACAGAATGTGTAGACTTCAAAGACGGACACTGGACCACTTGCACCGGGAATGGAGATTGGAGCTCTGATGGAAATCATCCAAAATGTGGATGGTAGAAATCGTCCAACGTATGAATCAGCAATTACCTCCAATGAGCAGCATGAGGATCATGGAAAGAAAAAAGCCTCCATATGGTGTAGGTCAAACGAGTAAAAAAGTATTTAACCTCCCTGGCGGTTTTCCCGAGTGTGGCTCGGGGTTAAAACTCAGTCCCATTAGCGGTAACCCCGAGCCACACTTGGGATTACAGTGCAGAATCCTGGTGTGGCGTTACTTACCTTGTCACCAGGATCCTGCGATGTCCCCCGCAGTGTCCGTGGGCTCTGTCCTCCTCCTGAAGCCTCTCCGTGCCAGGCTCCGTTCCCTGCGAGCGGCGCGACGCACGGGGGCGGAGCCTGGCGGCAAATTTAAAAAATTGTAAAAATCATAACACATACAGTACTGTAATCTTACAGATTACAGTACTGTATGAAATTATTTCACATTCCTTTTGTCCCTAGTGCTTTGGCCCATGCCCTGCATGCAGTTTTATATTATATATACTGTTCTTTCTGCCTGGAAACTGGAGATTGTCCATAGCAACCAAAAAGTGTCCCTTTACGTCAAAAGTGGCTTTAGACCAGCTAGAAAACAGCGATAGTAAATTAGAACACTTGCAGAATTGAGCGATAGTGAATCATGGGGAAATTTATTTTATTATTATTATTTTTTTTTTATTTATTATATTATAATTTATGTTTTTGTGTTTTAAACTTTATCATACCCGGGATATCTACTAGACTCTTGTTTGGACAGATTTAAGTGTGTTATTGTTAAGAATTACAGGCCTACAATATAAAACATCAAATTTCCATGCAAAATAATTGTACCACTTTCAGCACCTAAAATCCAAAATAATCATACCGCCAGGGAGGTTAAGAGTACCAACATCAGATGAGATGTGTACAAAAAGTGATCACGTATATAAAAGCAATGTGGGAAGCTAAACTAGCAAACCCTGCGCGTTTCGTCCCACTGGGCTTCAACTGGGGTATTGGCCAGCTCCCACCACATTGCTAACTTATATAATAAAACATAATTGCAGTAAAACCTCAAAGAACGGCGTAGCCCTGCCTGCGGTGCCCAGATTGGGAAGCATGGCTGCTTTGGAGTTTTATCACCATATGAACTCTATTCACCATATCATTATTTGTATTTGGTCGTTCAGCGACTTTTTTGCACTTGACACTTTAATCTATGAATGTGGTTTAATTATTGCATTGTATGATATATTTTGCACATGATTTATATGCCAATATTTTGTTCTAGCACTACACCATGTGCTACTAACTGCAAATTTAAATGAGCACATTTATAATCTGCACAGCACTCAAATTTCACAAAATATAAAGTCCTTAATAAAGTCAGGAACACCTATTAGCAAAAGTCTGTAGGCATAGGACACACCCTGCCACGCCCCCTTTAAAGAAGAATTACAGTATACAAAAATATGATTAGTTAAACTAAAACTTTTTTTGTTACCCCTTCTATTACCTATTTTTATACTGCCTTTTGATATTTACAAATGCAGCAATTCAGAAATTGGATGAAACTTTTAGCATTGGGAAACACTTTTTGAAAGATAAAAAGTGAATTTTATATACAACTATATAGATCAGACCACAATGAGGGACAAATGAGGAAGAAAGAGGGACAGAGAAACTTTGTCCCAAATCAGGGACAGTTCCTCGAAATTAGGGACTATGAAAATAGTAGTGCTCTTAAAAAAAAAAAAATGTATCTCTCCTATTCAAAGCTTTTTTTTTCGTGCATCCACACACTAGGAGGTCCACAGTGAGGGGTGAGCTGACTACATATATGTGGTGGAGGGCACAGTGTGGAAATATGTTATAATAATATTTAAAGTGGTATTAGGCCTTAGAATAATTCAGAGGTCTAAGATTTCCAGTGAGTATACTACATTCACCTGGAGAGGTATGTTTTGACATTGCGTGTAGTATTTTAAGTACAAATTGCTTGGATGTTTTCTTCAAAATATTTTTGAGAGACTTTTCTCTGGCTTATATACTGTTTTGGAAACAGTAAGCACTATGTTTTTTTTCTCACTTAACTGCTGAGGTACTCTGGATTTTTGATGAACAGCGGAGATGAACGCATGACAAAGATGAATGCATCAGTAAATGGGGTGGGTGGCGCTACCTGAGATCGATAGGTGTATGAAATAAATCTCTCTGACATAAACTCTATTTACCTTACTTACTTTTAAGCTAGAGGATGTAATGGATTCCTATTCAAAAATGTAAAGGCGTCTACAGGATAACATAAAGTAAAAAACCTTTGTTAAAGTGCTAAGTGCTACAGGTGGAGTAATTAGATAAAATCCTGTGTATTTGTGGCCCTCCCTGCGCAGGGAGTATTCACGGTTACATCCAAACTAAGTGAAAAATATAATAATATATGTGTGATAGCTTAACAGAAATCGTATGTGTACAGGTCTATCCCTATACAGGTGTGACCACAAAAAAAAAAACTCACAAATCCAAACAATCTAAGTGCAGTCCAAGGATATATATATATGTTTAACAAAGCAAATAAGAATGTGATTCAAAACAGTGATCAGTTAAGTTGTGCACATTGATGAACTTCTGTGATCTTTGGAATATTGCATATCATCATTATTGGGACTCATTTTTCTCCTGTTTCAAATGATTCCGATCAGATGGTAGCACATCAGCTCTAGGAGTGTTTGCCTTTCAATGTTCACAACTTAACTGATCACTGGACTGTTTTGAATCACATTCTTATTTGCTTTGTTATACATATATATATATATATATCCTTAGACTGCACTTAGATTGTTTGGATTTGTGAGGTTTTTTTTTGGTCACTCCTGTATAGGGATAGACCCATACACATACAATTTCTGTTAAGCTATTACACATATATTATTATATTATATTCTTCACTTAGTTTGGATGGATCCGTGAAGACTCCCTTGCCACATTTGCGCAGGGAGGGCCACGAATACACAAGATTTTATCTATTTACTCCACCTATAGCACTTAGCACTTTAACAAAGGTTTATAAAAGGTTTTTCACCTTATGTTATCTTGTGGACACCTTTACATTCTTGAATAGGAATCCATTACATCCTCTAGCTTAAACCTAAGTAAGGTAAATAGAGTTTATGTCAGAGAGATTGGTTTCATACACCTATCAATCTCAAGTAACGCCACCCACCCCATTTACTGACTCACTTTATATTCTGGACCCCCCTTTTTTTTGGGGAGTCCTTTTTTTGGGGAGGCAGCAACCTAGCCACTATCCTAAGCACAGGGTACTCTACGTTTGTTATTAAAGATGAATGCATGACAAATAAAGAGAAGAGTATTGGTTTGATATATTTGTATAAATAAAAACGGTATCCAATCTCCTATAATCTAGAAGTCTATTTCAAAGGGTGAACACATTTCCAACAGTTTGAATGAAGGCCTCCATGTAAGTAAAATCATGTTGAAAAGGTGGCACAATATTCACATATTCACAGTGTACAAAAAAAAGCTTTAAATAGGAGGGATATATAATTTTTTTTTATAAAAAGAATAAGTCAGAGTCCAGGTGGAAGACAAAAAGGCAGCTAGCAATAAGGTTGATTGACAAAACCGTCCTAAGTGAATAAATATAAAGCGCAGTGCCTCTGGCAGTACAGTAATGTATCTAAAATAGTGCAATAAATTAAAAAGCAATTAACCTCTGGGATAATGTGCAGATCAACAATAAATAATCAAATTCTTCGATGTGATAAAAAAGAATAGTCATTTTATAAATGGGCGGCACAGTGGTACAGTGGATAGCACTTTCGCCTAGCAGTAAGAAGGGTCGCTGGTTCGAATCCCACCCACGACACTACCTGCCTGGAGTTTGCATGTTCTCCCTGTGCCTGCGTGGGTTTCCTCCGGGTACTCCGGTTTCCTCCCACGCTCCAAAGACATGCTGGTAGGTTAATTGGATCCTGTCTAAATTGTCCCTAGTATGTATGAATGTGAGTTAGGGACCTTAGATTGTAAGCTCCTTGAGGGTAGGGACTGATGTGAATGTACAATGTATATGTAAAGCACTGCGTAAATTGACGGCGCTATATAAGTACCTGAAAGAAAATAAATAATTGTGCAAATTCCACCAGTTCATAAATTTGAATGTGAAAGCTTTCCACCACTCCTATGCGGGCCAACAAAGGATTCTGAGTACCCACCGTGCAGTTACCATCACCAACACTCTGCACTCACCAGAAACTATGGCTGCATAAATATAAGCACCAAAAGCCCTTTATTAAATCGTCCAAGTAACTCCAACTTTCTTCTGGTTTCAGTCCCTTTAAGAGGTCTCCTCACTGGCTGCAACACTGGTCATTTCACCATTGTTTCAGAACCGGGAGGTAAGTACTGCAGCTGTATGGATTAAGTGCTCACAAACAGGTCTCTCACTGTGTAGTATTGTTAAAAATTATCCATTATAAAGCATAATCGAATGCATGCTAACCAACACTTACAAACATGGCCACCACATAACAAGCCATGCGGCGGCATGACGGTAGCACTCTCAAACTCAGCTCAATGTGTTTCAAGCTATAGCGTGTCCTCAGGGGTCTGAAGTGTTTGCTTTGTTTTATATATAGATGTCCTAGGCCTTTTGCCCAATGGAGCTAGTTCTCCGTACCATCCTTATGGGTTATGTTTGTAAATAAAGAAGCTACTGTGGCTAAAACACTATTCTCCTTCAATTGGACAATTGAAAATGTCAACTGAATTTTCCAATTTAAAATTCCTTATTTTAATTCAACAACTGTTCCGTATCTCTTAGATATGCAGGGGTTGAAGTTACGAGAGGCTGTAGAGGATACGCATAAAAAATCATGTTAACCAATATTTACAAATATGACCGCTGTATAACAGTTCATGTGGCGTGTAGTCACCACTCTCAAACTCCGCCCAACGCGTTAATAGAAAAAAGCTTAAGTCTTTAATGGGTTATTGACATAGAGGACAAAGGAACACAATGGCTCAAAACTGATATTATCCATAAATATTTAGTCAAAATAAAGGTGAATAAAGCACCTGGACCAAAGGGCTCACACCCTTGTGTCCTCAAAGAGTTCAGCTCTTTCATTGACTCCAAATTTAAGAGATTCTGCAATGATTGGCATGGTACCATTTGATTGGTGCTAGGCCAATGTGCATCCTATATTTAAAAAGGGATCACAGTCATTATCAAGTAATTACAGACTGGTTAGTTTAAACTTCTATAGTTGGGAAGATACTATAGTATGATAAAAAAAAAAACATAGTTACCTGCTTGCGACAAGCCGCCGCACTTATACTGCTGCAGGTTGGCACAGCTGCGCAAACCGCCGTAGGTGTAAGTCGTCCGCTTTAAGAGCTATAGGAGGCGCACGTGGCCAGCGTGTTGTCCACCAGCGACCCACAATTTCTCCCCAGAGAGACAGAATGGGGATCGGTCAATGTAAACAGACAGATCCCCATTCAGTCAGGGAAGTAGAGAGAGATCTGCTGTTCCTAGTAATCAGGAACAGCGATATCTCTCCCTACTCCCTGTCAGTCCACTCCCCCCACAGTTAGAAACACCTCCCTAGGGAACACTTAACCCCTTGATCGCCCCCTAGTGTTAACCCCTTCCCTTCCAATGTCATTTATACTGTAATCAGTGGCTATTTATAGCACTGATCGCTGTATACTGTAAATTTCAATGGTCCCAAAAAAGTGTCAAAAGTGTACGATCTGTCCGCCGCAATGTCGCAGTCCAGCTAAAAATCGCTGATCACTGCCATAAATTGTAAAAAAAAAAGGAAATTATAATAAAAATGCCATAAATATATCCCCTATTTTGTAGATGCTATAACGCGCAAACCAATCAATATACACTTATTGCGATTATTTTTTACCAAAAATATGTAGAAGAATACATATTGGCCTAAACTGATGAAGAATTTTTTTTTCTTTCTTTTTTGGATATTTATTATAACAAAAAGTAAAAAATGTTTTTTTTTCCAAAATTGTCGCTCTTTTTATGTTTATAGTGCGAAAAATAAAAAAAACGCAGAGGTGATCAAATACCACCAAATAAAAGCTCTATTTGTGGGGAAAAAAGGGCATAAATTTTGTTTGTGTACAACGTCGCATGACCGTAAAATTGTCAGTTGAAATGACTCGGTGCCATATCGCAAAAAATGGCCTGGTCATTAAGGAGGGGGAAACCTTCCAGGACTGAAGTGGTTAAGTGTTTTATTTTAGAAAATAATATAAACAAAGATCAGCATGGATTTGTAAAAGACTTAGGTTATCAGTTCTTTTTATAAGGACGTAAGTAAAAAAAACTTAGACAAAGGAGTGGCTGCTGTTATACTGTAGTATACTTGGCTTTTGCAAAAGCAGTTTGCACAGTTCAACACACATGGCTAATGAGATAAATAGATAAGATAATTCATACCTTCACACCCAAAGACAATGTGCATGTACATGGCTCCAGCCCTCTCTTTCCACCACAATTGGATATTTTTATTTTTTATATTTTTTTATATGTGTTTTTATATTTTTGGAGTTGCAGGGCAGTACTTCTTCTTCCTAGCCTAGGCAAGAATGACATTGTGTAAGCATGCACAAATGTGCTAATGGACTCTACTGGGCTTTGGGACCCACTAAAGACCTTTGGCACATCTGTGCACGTGTGGGTTTCCATGTGCAAGCATGCAAGAATAGTGCATTGAAGGAGGTCTGGGAACTCTTTCCCTGCATATGCATGAGCACAGCTTGGCAGGTTTCTGCATGGTTCCAAAGGCTGGTGCATCTGCACATGCGCCAGACATTTGAAAATGGCAATGCCGGTAGAGGGCGACAAATGCTTGATCAAGGGGGCTCAAGTTCTTTGTTAAAGTCTACAGACTTATAAAATTCAATTTCTAAATAGGTAGAAATCTGTTTAACTTCAGGGGTGAATTAATTATTACGCTGAATTGTCTAGGGTTCCATTTTTAAGCTAATTATCAATGATATACAGTATGTGAAAGTATTTGACTCCTTTGTGATTTTTTTCATTTTTTTGCATATTTGTCACACTGATGCTGCATACAAACGATGGGACATTCCGACAACAAAACCGTGGATTTTTTTCCGACGGATGTTGGCTCAAACTTGTCTTGCATACACACGGTCACACAAATGTTTTCGGAAATTCCGAACGTCAAGAACGCGGTGACGTAAACACGTACGTCAGCACTATAAAAAGGAAGTGCAATAGCCAGTGCTCCACCCTTTGGGCTCCTTCTGCTAATCTCGTGTTCATCTCGTGTTAGTAGAAGTTTGGTGAGAGACGATTCGCGCTTTTCAGCCTCGTGATTTTCAGTTCGTTACTGCTCTTTAGTTTGTGCGTTTGGGTTCGTATCTGTTCTTCAGTGCGTGTTGTCAGTTCGTTACTATCTTTCAGTGCGTTCTATTTATTAGTTCGTATCTGTTTTTCAGTGCGTTCTTGTCCACTTGGTTCTGATTTTCAGCTCGTTCTTCTCGGGTTCTTTCCGATTTTCAGTTCGTTCTGACCAGCCATGTTGCGGGTACGTACTCATCGTAAAGTTCGTGCTGTGCAAGGGCTCAGTGTTGGAGTTCTTGCTTTGACCCAAGCCCAGTCCATGAACAGGGCAAGGAGGAGTTTAATGGACGAAGAATTGGTTGCTCCAGCGTGACCAATTCTCTCACATGCCTTTGTTGCGTGAGATCCGGGAGAATAATCCTGATGATTTCAGGAATTATCTCTGGATGACGGACCCCGTTTTTCACCGTTTGTCGGGTTTGCTGCCCCCTTATATTATGAAGCAGGACACCTGCATGTGACAAGCCATCACTCCTGAACAAAGGCTAGTCGCCACCTTGCGGTACTTGGCGGCGGGGAGAAGTTTCCAGGACATTAAGTTCTCGACTGGCATCTCCCCCCAGGCTCTAAGAATCATTATTCAAGAGACCTGTTCTGCCATCATACAGGTCCTGCAGAAGGACTATATTAGACATGTACCGGATGAAAAAATGTGTTTAGTTTCGTTTCGATTCGTTATTTAACTAAATTTGTTTAGTTAAATTCGTTGCATTTGTTACATTCAGTTTCGTATTCGAAAAAATTCGACCGCATTCGAAAAAATTTGACCGTATTCGAAAAAAACTATCAAATTCAAAAAAAATTCTATCACATTCGAAAAAACCATCAAATTCGAAAAAATTTTACCACATTCGAAAAAAACTGTCAAATTCGAAAAAATTCTACCACATTCGAAAAAAAACTATAAAATTTGAAAAAATTCTACCGCATTCGAAAAAAAACATTAACTGAATTTGAAAAAGTAAACTATATAAAATGAAATCGAATTCCAATAGAAAACATTAGGATAGAATAGAAAATATAAAAGAATAGCATAGAAAAACAATAGAACAGAATAGAAAAAAATATAATATATTGTATTCTAATCTTTTCTATTCGAATTCATTCTGTACCAAATTCCAATTTTGGAAGATGGTTATATATATATATATATTTTTATTTTTTTATTTTTTTTTCTATTCTGTTCCATTGTTTTTTAATGCTATTCTTTTCTATTCCGTTCTAAACTTTTCTATTCGAATTTGAAATTAATTCTATGCGAAATTCGAATTTCGGAAGATGTGTGTGTGTGTGTATATATATATATATATATATATATATATATATATATATATATATATATAAAACCATCTTCCGAAATTGGAATTTGGTACAGAATGAATTCGAATAGAAAAGATTAGAATAGAATATTTTATATTTTTTTCTATTCTGTTCTATTGTTTTTCTATGCTATTCTTTTATATTATTTCCTGTTCTATTGTAATCTTTTCTATTTGAATTCATTCTGTACCAAATTCCAATTACGGAAGATGGTTATATATATGTATAATTTTTTTCAATTCTGTTCTATTGTTTTTCTGTTCTAGTCTTTTCTATTAGAATTCGATTTCATTCTATTTCATTCTGTTTCTGTATAACCATTTTCAGAAATTCAAATTTCGTATAGAATGATTTTGCATTCAAATAGAAAAGATTAGAATAAAATAGAAAATAATAGAAAAGAATAGAAAACAGAAAATCCCCCTAATGGGGCTTTAATGCAGCCAGTAGTGTATGATAAACAGAATGCACGAAAAATAGCTATGGCTAATAAGTTTAATTGATACAGGCAAGTATTGTCAACAAAAGTAGAGACATGGGCTAAAATACAAAAAATATATTCAAAATGAGAAAACAATACCAATGACAGAGGGCAGTGTGTGATACAATTACATCATGGGCAACAGTAATGCAGTAACACAGAGATGTTGATTGTGTGAGATTATTCTATTCTGTTCTATTGTTCTTCTAGTCTTTTCTCTTCTACTCTATTCTAATCTTTTCTATTCAAATTCGAATTCATTTTATATGAAATTCAAATTTCGTATAGAATGATTTTGCATTCAAATAGAAAAGATTAGAATAAAATAGAAAATAATAGAAAAGAATAGAAAAACAATAGACCAGCATAGAAAAAAAAAATATATATATATATATATATATTTTTTTTTCTATGCTGGTCTATTGTTTTTCTATTCTTTTTTATTATTTTCTATTTTATTCTAATCTTTTCTATTTGAATGCAAAATCATTCTATACGAAATTTGAATAGAAAAGATTAGAATAGAGTAGAAGAGAAAAGACTAGAAGAACAATAGAACAGAATAGAATAAAATATATATATTATATTTTATTCTGTTCTGTTCTATTGTTTGTCTAGTCTATTATTTTCTATTTTAATCTTTTCTATTCAAATTCGAAATCATTCTATATGAAATTCCACTTTCAGAAGCCATCTTCTGAAATTTGAATATCGTATAGAATGAATTCAAATTCGAATAGAAAAGTTTAGAATAGAATAGAAAAGAATAGCATAGAAAAACAATGAAACAGAATAGAAAAAAAATTATATATATATATATATATATATATATATATATATATATATATATATATATATATATATAAATAAAACATCTTCCAAAATTCGAATTTCATATAGACCGAAATCAAATTTGAATATAAAAGATTAGAATAGAATAGAAAATAATAGAAAAGAATAGACTAGAAAAACAATAGAACAGAATATTTTCTGTTCTAATCTTTTATATTCAAATTCAAATTCATTCTATACGAAATTTAAACTTCAGAAGCCATGTTCCGAAATTCGAATTTCGTATAGAATAAATTTGAATTTGAATTGAAAAGATTATTATAGAATATAAAATAATAGAAAAGAAAAGCATAAAAAAACAATAGAAGAGAATAATAAAAAAAAAATTATGCTGTGAATGTCCTCTTTGTCTTCATGCATGCGGGAAGCTTTTAATGCTCTTTTTTTGTCCTTCATGCATATTTGCCTTCACTAACCTCCCCAGCATGCTATACTGGGCCCATACACACCTAGCCTAGTCACTTAATGTATTTTGTCAGCTCCATTGTAGTGCTTACCCTAAACACCCCCTAAAATGTGTACAAATTGTATTTTTGTCCTTAAATTCAGACATAGTGCAAGATGCTTTTTTTTGGGGGGGGTGCCGAAAACTCATTTGGAACCCCCCCAACCGCTAAGTCAACCGATACCAATACTCTATCTGCTGACTTTGCCAAACCCATACACACTATACCTACCTCTTTTGTGGACAGATTTAATGGGCCATCAGAGGGGGTGTGGAATCTGATAAGTGGACCTTATACTTTTGACTTTAAATACTCCTTAAAATAAATGTTATACTTACGTTGGCCAAGAATGTTTGTGTCTAATCTGCTTGCAATGTTATGTGCAAAAGTACTAATTTTTTTTCTTTTTTGACTCCACAGTTTCCTTCAAACCCACAGGAATGGCAGACTGTGGCATCCCAGTTTGCCCAGCAGTGGGACTTTCCTAACTGCAGAGGGGCAATAGATGGGAAGCATGTCCACATAGTCCCACCCCCCAACTCGGGGTCATACTATTACAACTATAAGGGATTTAATAGTATTGTGTTGTTGGCGGTGGTGTTGGCGACATACGAGTTCCTCTATGTGGACGTGGGGAAAAATGGCTGGATGGTGGAGTGATCGCCCAGACGGAGTTCTTCAGACATCTCCAGAATGGTGACTTGGGCTTGCCACCTCCAGGAGGCAATGTGGCTGGTCTCCCGTTTGTGTTCTTCGCTGATGAAGCGTTTGGGCTGGGTGATCATCTGATGCGGCTGTTCCCCATGAGGACCCTCACATTGGAGCAGAGGGTTTTTCATTTCCGGCTGGCCAGAGCCAGGAGAGTTGTGGGGAATGAGTTTGGAATAATGGCCAGCCGGTTCCGCCTATTTCTGACACCGATCCACATGGCGGAATATAAACGGAATCATATTGTCCTTGCCTGCTGCGTACTCCATCATTTCCTTAGTAAAAATGCAGAAAACTATGTCGCCTCAGTTGGGACTGATTCCGGCGTTCAAAATCCAACTACCTTGACGACACTTGAACCTGGCCGTCCTGGCTTGCCCCCCCCCAAAGTGCCCGTGAAGTAAGATAAAAGTATGTTATAAATATACGTAAATATAATAAACGTAATTTATTTGATACATGAGGTGACAATCTCTTCTTCAGCTAACTATTATGTTGTGGGTCTGCTACACACACACATTGTTTTTGTTGTTAATGTATGTAATACATTAATGATAAAAATAATCATCCTTTTCAGCTCCATAAATTAATTTCTTTGAGTCCCTAAAATGGCGTGATTGGGGCAAATTTTAGAGCACTGTGGGTTTTTTTTTACTAAAGGAAAATCCACTTTGTACTACAAGTGCACTTCAAGTGCACTTGAAACTGCACTGAAACTTCACTTGTAGTGCAAAGTGGATTTGCCTTTAGTAAATACCCCCATTGTCACTGTAACTACACCAACTTACTCCAAAAACTGGAATTGAACATTGAAATAAGAAGCCACACATTGTTGAGTATAAAACATTCTACTCTTTGGTGTATAACATTTTTACGTTTGACAGTAGAAATATCCTTTCTTTGGTTAAACAGGCATGTTTAAAACAATAATAAACACAACTCAGGAACTTGCAAAGTTCAACTTTGATAAATTGAAGGCAACATGAGACATATGTCAAAACTGTGTTGATCTTGCCATCATCAGATGGGGTGATCTCACCCCTGTAAAAGCAAAATTTTGAAGATGCACACAAATTGGGAGTCAAAATGTGGATTTCACTCCTGATCCCATGTCTAATGTCAACATGTGCTACCTCCATCATGGGGGATCAATGGACGTGTTTCGGGGGTGCAACCCCTTCCTCTCATCTACTTTAGTTGCGAAGAAGGGGTTGCACCCACATCGCGTACATTGATATCCCGTGATGGCAGATAGCACATGTTGACACACTGTGTGCATCTTCAAAATTTGTCTTTCAAATTACTTTAAAATTTGATTTAAAATAAAAAATTAAACGACAAAACTGTTCAATTTTTGTGGGTTTTAGATTCTGCCTAAAACATCAATGAAGTTCTTCATTTTTTGTTGTACATCAGTGATGTTTTGCTTGACTATCTCTAACTCCTGATTGCACACCATTATCTCCCCGATGAGGACTTGTGCACTGGTGAAATTTAGTTTCTTCTTCCACAACATCCACATCACCTAAAAATAAAAAAAAAGACACCATGTATTATACATATGCAGGCATACATCTATTACCTGAAGCTGTGGTCTCAGACACTGACCTGTTGTGGTCACTATTTCGCCCAATTCATGAACCTCTCCCTCCACATCTTCTTCATGGTGTGTGGGGTTCTTGGTGTCCTCATTTGTCCGGATTCTTTTCTCCCCTATGTGAATACAAAAAAGGTATAATTAGCATACAGATATTTGAGGCAAGAAATAGGAATATGAAACATTGCTTGGAAGTGTCGTCAAATTTTCTGTTTTGGCAGAGTTACAAGCTGAAAACATGTTTTTTTCCCTTTCTTAAAGCTGGAATACTTACCTTTTTTGGTAAAGTTTCACACAGGGAGAGACCCCTAGTATCCACTGGAGCACCTGTGTGGGACAACCTAAAAAGGGTGTTCTGGTGTCCCACACTAGTGCTCCTGCGTCCAGATGTGTAAACAGCTGCTGAGTGTCTTCTCCTTACACTGAATCAAGTTTGCATTTGATTCTAGTTACAAACCCATCTAGACAACAATGTACTAAACTTCTTTTAATACAAATAGGCATGAACATATGTAGTTAACCTGCATCTGCCAAAAACATCGTATTAGTGGGCGAACGAACGATGTTTACTACGAACGATTACTGTGCCCACGAACCTGAAACTTGCCATTTTAACCGCTTGTCGACTGCCTCACGCAGATATACTGTGGCAGAAGGGCTTGTACAGGCAAAACCATGTACCTGTACGTTCCCCTTTAAGAGGCGACCAGCGGGCGCGCGCCCGTGGCAAGCTCCGTGAGTCGGGTTGCGGTCCCGCGGACTCGATCGCGGCGGGGGATACCTGCGATTGCCTCATGGGGAGGAAGAATGGGGAGATGCTAAAGTAAACAAGCATCTCCCCGTTCTGCCTAGTGACAGTGTCACTGGATCTCTGCTCCCTGTCATCAGAGCAGAGATCAGTCACATGTCACACACAACCATGCCCCTCACAGTTAGAAACACGCCCCTAGGACACACTTAACCCCTACACTGCCACCTAGTGGTTAACCCCTTCACTGCCAGTGTCATCTACACAGGAATCAGTGCATTTGTATAGCACTGATTGCTGTATAAATGTCAATTTTCCCAAAAATGTGTCAAAAATGTCCGATGTGTCCGCCATAATGTCGCAGTCACAATAAAAATCGCTGATCGCCGCCATGTAAAAAAAAAAAAAATTAATAAAAATGCCATAAAACTATCCCCTATTTTGTAAACGCTATAACTTTTGCGCAAACCGATCAATAATCGCTTATTGAATTTTTTTTTTACCAAAAATATGTAGAAGAATACGTATCGGCCTAAACTGAGGGGAAAAATTGTTTTTTTATATATTTTTGGGGGATATTTATTATAGCAAAAAGTAAAAAATAATGCGTTTTTTTCAAAATTGTTGCTCTTTTTTTGTTTATAGTGAAAAAATAAAAAGTGCAGGGGTGATCAAATACCACCAAAAGAAAGCTCTATTTGTAGGAAAAAAAGGACGTCAATTTTGTTTGGGAGCCACGTCGCACGACCGCGCAATTGTCAGTTAAAGCGACGCAGTGCCGAATCGCAAAAAGTGCTCTGGTCTCCTGACCAGGGTAAAAAGTGCTCTGGTCTCCTGAGAGGGTAAATTCTTCCGGGGCTGAAGTGGTTAAACTGTACAACAGTAAAGAAAAGCACATGGCGCAGCATGCAAATAATAATAATAATAATAATAGGAACACAGGACAAATACTTACTTTTTAGAAGCACTTTCCTGATCCTTCTGTACTGATCGTGCTCCCTCAATTTCAGGTCCGACCAGCGTTTCCTCAATTGCTCCTTGGATCGTCGCACCCCAAAATTCCTGTGCAGACTTCTCACAACTTTAGTCATGATCTTGGCCTTTCTCACATTTGGGTTGCTGTACGGTCTATAATTCCCATCATAGTTGTCCCTCTTCAAGATGTCCACCATCTCTACAAAGGACATATTTGAGGTCTTATATCTCCTCTGGGATCGGGACATTTCTGGCTCCGGCTTTCGTCTTTGCTGCTCTCTGCATGCACCTGCTGTGTCTCCGCCATGTGCTCTCCCACTGCGCCAAAAGAGAAGGGGCATGCGTCGTACGTACGATCTGTCAGTGGAGGAAGGAGTATCATAAGTGCCTTTCGTGCAAACAAAGGTACAATTTTAACTTCGGGCATCAGTGGTTAGTGGCCTATACTGCTTTTAAATTGAGGCCTATATTGGGACAAGATTAGGAGAGTTTAACCTGACATTAGGGTTTGTCTTGTGTTGTGTCTTGCAGATAAAATGGATACATTTAATGACTATAACTTCCTCCCCAACTTCATTGATAAGTACAGAGAGCTGCCCTGTCTGTGGCAAGTAAAACACCAATTTTATACCAACAAACTAAAGAGGAAGGCAGCGCTGGATCAACTGTTGGAATTGGTGAAGCCAGTGATTCCCATGGCAGACATCACCTATTTGAAGTGCAAAATTGGTGTCCTGAGGGGCACTTGTAATAGGGAGTATAAAAAGGTTCAGGATTCCATGAGATCAGGAGCGGCAGCAAATTACATTTATGTCCCCAGGCTCTGGTACTACGACAGACTGCGGTTTTTGTCAGACCAGAGTGAACCCAGACAATCACTCTCAACCTTTCCTTCCACTCTTCCTTCCACCTCAGCTGAGACTTCCAATGTACAACCTGGGCCTTCCACCCAGGAAGATGTGGAGGAGCCCAGCTTGAGCCAGGTGTAGCATTGTTCAACATATTTCTTGTCAAATAAATTAATGATGTTAACTAGATGCTATTATTGATCACTAATTTATGATTTAACAAAGTGGTTTACATATCAATAGACAGTAGTAGCCAAAAATGATTGGGACAAGAATGAAAAATGCTGGAGTCGGAATGATAGTCTTTTCTATTTGTTAACATTCAATTTGCAACAGTCATGAGCTCAAAATTGTGTGTGATTGATGACCAAAAAACTAAAACTATGTCCCATTTTCATACACAGGAAAGTCTCAGCCAGGAGGAGGGCGTGGAAAGTGGCAGCCAGGAGGTGGCCATGCCCAGTAGCCTGACCGAACCACAGGTTCCTTCCCTCCGCTTTCCCACAAAAAGGACCAGGAAGCGGAGGAACCTGGAGGATTCAGCGACTAATTTGATTCGGCAGGCTACTGCGGTCCTCAGAAACACCCCTAGCGTCCAAAAGGCTTTTGGTTGTATGATGGCCAGCAAAATGCAAGAAATGGAGGAGGGCCAATGCCTCATCTGTAGGGAAGTCATATTTCAGGCCCTAAATAAGGGGATGAGGGGCCAACTCACCAATAAAAGTCACGTCTGAGTTGGACCGTACTCCTCCTCCACCTCCTGCAACACCTCCAACACCACAGCCTGGAAGGAAGCGTGCAAGGAACTCTTGAGAGTGATGACCTGGGTTCGGTCTGGTCTGGCAAAAGACACAGGCTGTTGTAAGACCACAGCCTCGGGAAATATATGTCATCTGCTGTTGCTCTCGATCTCTTGGAGTCCTGGACCGGATTGTGTTCCCTATTAAATGGACTCCTCAGGCTATCAATTTTGCCTGTCAAATAATTGTCTGCCCTGGGGTACAAAGGCTTTACCAATTTCAACAGTTTATCCAGCGTTGCCTTCCTCCTTTAGTTTGTTATGACCCCTAATACATTTCTATTTTTTTGTCAAATACTTGGCTATGTGTTTTACATCAAAAAGGACAGTTTGCTTGTGAGTAGGCAGGTACATTTCAAAAATACAATGTCAAATTAACAAGGGACAACAACACCAACCAACCTCTTTGAGGTTAAAAAAAAAACAAGATAATAATGGTGTTGTGGTAACTTGACACACAACAACACAAAATATTATGAAGATCACTATAAAAAAAAAAATCATGAGATCTTGAGAAAAAAAATAAAAAATAAAGTAGATCACTATAAAAAAATAAAGATTATTCTGGAGATCTTGCGAAAAAAACAAAAAAAAACAAAACAAAGATTAGTCAGGAGATCCTGAGAAATAATAAGAAATCAGTTTGTCAGAACTCTGTGTGAATATTAGCAGCAAAGCAATTTCATTATTCTGGCATTATAAAGAAGAAGAGAATGCTATGCATTGAAATATTTAAAAATTTGCAGCGTGACGAATGTGCTATCTTCATTACGAACGCTAGTTTTACACGACCGAACACTTCTGTCTCGTACTTGATTCAGGGCATGCGTGGAATTTTGTGTACACACGCACTGAATTTCCGACAACAGTTTTTTGTCGGAAAATTTGAGAACCTGCTCTCAAACATTTGTTGGCGGAAATTGGCGGACAGCAAATGCCTGGTGGAGCATACACATGGTCGGACTTTCCGACAACCAGCTCACATCGAACATTTCCCATCGGAAATTCCGACCGTGTGTACGTGACATTACAGTAAATGATTCAGATCAAACAAAATTTTAATATTACACAAAGATAACCCAAGTAAATACAAAATGCAGTTTTTAAAGGAGGATTTAATTTATTTAGGGAAATAAGCTGGCCAAACCTTCTTGGCCCTATGTGAAATAGTAATTGCCGCCTAAACCTAATAACTGGTTGTGCCACCCTTGGCAGCACCATCTGCAATCAAGCATTTGCGATAGCTGGCAATGAGAATTTTGGCCCATTCTTCTTTGCAGAATTGTTTTCATTCAGCTACATGAAAACTAGAGGGTTTTTGAGCATGAACGGCCTGTTTAAGGTCATGCCGCAGCATCTCAGATTTAAGTCCGGACTTTGACTAGGCCACTCCAAAACCTTAATTATATTGGGAACAAGAACAAGCTCTCTTCCAGATGTATACGTTTACAGGAATTAGACAAACCATTTAACACTTGCAGGGGTGCTTACAATGATCAGCTTTTTCTGTAAAACCTTTATCCCAAAAGAAAAAAAATGTTTGCTGTAATTGATTACAGGCATACCCCACTTTTAAGTACACAATGGCGTTTATTTACTAAAGCTGGAAAGTGCAAAATCAGGCTCACTTCTGCATAGAAACCAATGACCTTCTATCCCCAGCTTGTTAAATTAAGCTTTGGTAATAAAACCTGGAAGCTCATTGGTTTCTTTGCAGAAGTGAGCCTGATTTTGCACTTTCCAGCTTTAGTAAACAAACCCCATTGTGTACTTAAAAGTGGGGTATGCCTGTATAAAGTGTGAGCTGGAGATTTGAATATAATAACAAGTTGAAGCTAATCTGCTAGAACTAATGCAGCCACCACATCTAATGATTGTGAAGTTGCAATACATTACATTTCTTGTTTTGGGTTTATACCACTCTAAAGTGTCCAAACAATCAAAATCTTTAATGTAAAATGTGCAATCCACCTCCACATGAAATAATGTAGGTATTAACATCCTTTGCAAAATCACAGTGCATATCACATGTGTTCCCCACTGCGAAAACTCACCTCACTGCTCACACTCACTTTCTAGATTTGACCTGAACTAACATAAGAGAGGTTAAAATAGGCTTATGTAGTTTCCCAGGTTCCTATAGCTGGACACTTTACTATATGTTAACCACTTGCCGACCACCTCACGCCGATATACGTCGGCAGAATGGCACGGGCAGGCAGAGTCACGTACCTGTACGTGATCTGCCTCCCGTGGGCGGGGGGTCCGATCGGACACCCCCCGGTGCCCGAGGTGGTCGGCTTGTCTCTGGGAGTGATGAGAGGTGAGGGGGAGACCATCCATTCCTGGCCCCCCCTCGCAATCGCTCCCAGCCAATGGGAATCTTCCTCTGCTGCTGTATGCTAAACAGCAGCAAAGAAAATTATGTCATCTGTCCTCGGCTCGGTATTTTCCGTTTCGGCGCCGAGGAGAGAAGACATCACTGTGAGTGCACAACACATGCACACACAGTAGAACATGCCAGGCACACAATACACCCCCCTTTGCCCCCCGATCCCCCCCGATCACCCCCCAATCAACCCTCCCCCCCCCCCCCGTCACACTGACACCAAGCAGTTTTTTTTTTTCTGATTACTGCATTGTGTCAGTTTGTGACAGTTAGTGTGGTAGGGCAGTTAGTATTAGCCCCCCTTTAGGTCTAGGGTACCCCCTAACCCCCCCTAAGAAAGTTTTAACCCCTTGATCACCCCCCATCGCCAGTGTCGCTAAGCGATCATTTTTCTGATCGCTGTATTAGTCACTGGTGAAGCTAGTTAGGGAGGTAATTACATAGGTTCGCCGTCAGCATTTTATAGCGACAGGGACCCCCATATACTATCTAATAAATGTTTTAACCCCTTGATTGCCCCCTAATTAACCCTTTCACCACTGATCACTGTATAACCATTACGGGTGACGCTGGTTAGTTCGTTTATTTTTTATAGTGTCAGGGCACCCGCCGTTTATTACCGAATAAAGGTTTAGCCCCCTGATTGCTCGGCAATGATATGCGTCTCCCCAGGCAGCGTCAGATTAGCGCCAGTACCGCTAACACCCACGCACGTAGCATATACCTCCCTTAGTGGTATAGTATCTGAACGGATCAATATCTGATCCGATCAGATCTATACTAGCATCCCCAGCAGTTTAGGGTTCCAAAAAACGCAATGTTAGCGGAATAAGCCCAGATACCTGCTAGCACCTGCGTTTTGCCCCTCCGCCCGGCCCAGCCACCCAAGTCACTGTCACTTACAAAACACTAAACACATAACTGCAGTGTTCGCAGAGTCAGGCCTCACGTGACCGCTCTGCTCTGTCTCCTCTCTCCTCCCCAGCTTGTATGATTATACTGTGTCTACTTGTCTACAAATACAATGTCTACTTGTCAGGGCTGGGCTCAGCCCTTCCTTCTCTGAGCTGGCCACTCAGCTTTTGGCTAATTGCCAGCTCCCATCTCTCTCCACAGTTACCCAGCTGTTGTTGATTCTGCTTGTCAGTCCTGCCTACTTACGTCCAGCTTACTTGATCTCTGCCTTTGCCCTGGTCACATCACAAGAAACCATCTCCTGCGTTCCTGTTTAAAGACTGGCTTTGCTAACATCCCTTCTGGCTCCTTATCCTGCTTGCTGTTCCTCTACTTGGATCCCTGACTTCTGACCTGGCTGATTACCCGAACTTGTTACTGAACTCTGGCTTGGCTGACTACCCGATCCGGTTACTGGACTCTGGCTATGCTTTGACTACACTTACTCTATTTACCTTTTTATATTTATTAATAAACAAGTGTGATTTTACTGTACTTCTGTCTCGGTCTGGTTCATGGTTTCTGACAGTAGGCAAAGGCCATGAATTCAGAAGATACAGTCAATCCACTTGTTGGTAATATTCTTTCCAGATTGGATGAGCAAGATCACCACATGGATCAGTTTGCCATGAAGTTACAAACGCTCCTGAGTCGCACGGCTCACCTGGAATCCCCCACTGTGGCTGCTCTGGTACAACCTGAGTTGCAGGCCGTCCCTGCTGCTGTGCCAGGCTCTGTGCAGGCACCCGCCTTGAGTATTACCTCTATAAGAGGTATGTCTGCTTCCGCCCCCGCTTCCCAAGCAATTTGCGGGCGATCCAGTTCAATGCAACCAAGTTGAGATATATTTTGAGATGCTGCCCCAGGCGTTTCCCACGGACAGAAGCAAAGTAGGGTTCGTGATATGTTTGCTTTCTGAGAAAGCCTTGGCCTGGGCAAACCCTCTATGGGAGACGCTAAAACCTATTGTCTTGAGTCACTCTGAGTTTGTGGCCTCCTTTAAAAGGGTATTTGACGTTCCTACACGCCCCTCTTCTGCTGTCAAGTGCCTCATGTCCATCAAACAGAGTACGAGAACTGTTGCTGACTACGCCATTGAGTTGCGTACTCTGGCAGCAGAGGTTGCTTGGAACAATGAGGCCCTTGTGGCTGCTTTTTCTCATGGTCTCTCAGATTCCATCAAGGATGAGATAGCAGCCTGGGATATACCCACTGAGCTGGAGAGCTTGATCTAGTTTGCCATCCTCATTGACTCCAGACTCAGAGAAAGACTCTTTTAAGGAGCGCTTGCGGAAGCCTCCTGTACGTTTGCCTCCGAGCTTTGCAGTCCCACCCGTGCCTCCCTCACCTCCCATGCCTCCTGATACCGAGTCGGTCAGTGAAGATGAACCCATGCACTTGGGCTTCACGTGTCTCTGTGGATGAGAGAGCCTTTAGGAGGAGACAGAGATTGTGCCTTTATTGTGGCCAGGCAGGACACTTTTTGAAGTCTTGTCCTACCCGTCCTGGGAACACCTGAACCTTGAGGTCCTGTCATGGACAGACCTTAGGCGGCGTTGTGTCATTCCCAGTTATCCAGAAGGATAAGCCCCTGGTTTCGGTCAACCATTCTTGGGCTAAGTCGTCTATCGAGATACAGGCTCTAATCGACTCTGAGGCTTCGGGCCTGTTCATTTATGCTGCCTTTGTATCAATGCACTCAATTCCACTGCAGCTGCGTGACACTCCACTTGCCATTGAGGCTCTTGATGGGAGACCTCTACAGCCTGCCCATATGACTCATGAGACGGTTCCGTTGTCCATGTCCGTAGGGCCTGTTCACCATGAGATAATCCAATTCCAAGTGATTTCCTCTCCTAAGTTTCCGCTGGTTATTGGTTATCCTTGATTACAGAGGCACAACCCCTCTTTTGATTGGCTCCATGCTGAGATTCTCTCCTGGTCACCACAATGCAGTGAAACATGATTCCGGAAGGTAGCCAAGGTCCTGTGTACCTCTTCACTCTCCTCCCTGCCAGAGGAGTACCGTGATTTTAGCAATGTCCACACCGGCCATATGATTGCACAATTGACCTTCAACCTGGTGCCACTCCCCCTCGTGGCCGGGTTTACCCTTTGTCGGTCTTTGAGTATAAAGCCATGGAGGAGTATGTTGCAGACGCACTTTCTCGGGGTCTCATCCTCAAATGTACATGCCCCTGTCCTCCTCCGTGATTTCCATAGATGTTTTCCCCTCAAGCCCGGTGGTCCTCTGAGGGGGAGGGCTTGTTGCGGGGGTACTGTCAGGGCTGGGCTCAGCCCTTCCTTTTTTGAGCTGGCCGCTCAGCTGTCGGCTAATTGCCAGCTTCCATCTCTCTCCACAGTTACCTAGCTGTTTTTGATTCTGCTCATCAGTCCTGCCTACTTAAAGCCGTCCAGCTCACTTGATCTCTGCCTTCGCCCTGGTCACATCACAAGAAACCATCTCCTGCATTCCTGTTTATAGACCGGTTTGCTGACATCCCTTCTGGCTCCTTATCCCACTTGCTGTTCCTCTACTTGGATCCCTGACTTCTGGCCTGGCTGATTACCCGATCTGGTTACTGGACTCTAGCTTGGCTGATTACCTGATCTGGTTACTGAACTTTGGCTGCCTGACTACACGATCTGGTTACTGGACTCTGGCTATGCTTTGACTACGCTTACTCCATTTACCTTTTTATTTTTTTTAATAAACAAGTGTGATTTTACTGTACTACTGTCTCGGTCTGGTTCATGGTTTCAGACACTCCTACCACTGAGTCCTCTGGACTGGCAGCATCTAGCACTCTATCACAATCACCTCTAATTCCCAGTCACCTCTTATTTTGTTACCGACAACTCAGTTGCAGATGTTCACAAAACAGTACTCTGGACCCTCATCTTGCCCAATCAAGGGCACAATCCTCACATTTTCCTATACTAGCTAACTAGCTAACTAGCTAACTACCCAACTACCTTAGGCATAGAACTTGAGGTACTCAATCTCACACCTTACCAATTCTCCAATCAAGAGTTGGAGGATTTGAAATTTGGATTAAATTTTTGTCCATATACCAATGTGGACAAATATGAAGTGATCAAGGATATATATGTTTGCCAGGAATCTGACTTACAGGTATATGTATGACCAAGATAGTGTGAGAGCCAAACAGGAACACAAACTGAGAGTATTAAGCATTACAATGTAGAGGACTTTCAAGCCCTCTATGATTTGATGTTGCTCTTGGAGGAAAACTATGCAACTGATGACCCTACTAGTATATGTACCAGCACACAACATTCATCTCAGTCAAATACAGTGCCAACACCTTCCAATAAGTTCAAACTCAAATCTCAGAGATTCCCCTGATTTATCCACAAACGCTTACATATGGGCATTCTTAATTAGTACAGTCAGTGATGTCAAATGCATGAATTTAACTCCTTAAAACAAATAATTTAACATATTCCCAAAAATGAGTTATTATGAAATTAAACAAGCACCCTGATCTGGTGATTAAGGCATCAGACAAGGGTGGGAACATTGTTTTAATGACTAAACGTAACTATGAAAAAACATGTTTTGACATATTGTCCAGCAAAGACTTGTATCGGCAGATTCCAGCATCCCGTATCCCTTCTTAGAAGAGTATTTGACTATCATCAATACCGCTTACCAGAAGGGTTTAATCGATCAAGATACTTACAATTACCTTAATATTTGATTTCCCAGGGATGCAACATTTTATGCACTTCCCAAACTGCATAAAAATTCTGTGTCGCTCCCCACCCTGTAGACTGATAATATCAGGGATTGGTTTATTGACCGAGAATGCTAATAGACTCATCGACTTAGTAGTTATGCCTCATGTAACTAGCTTACCCTTATATACCAAAGATACACTTAATCTCTTGAAACAGATTGAGGGAATTGTGGTCCCTCCTGATGCCCTGCTTGTGACATTGGATGTGGAGGCTCTTGAGAAAAAAAATAAAAAATAAAGTAGATCACTATAAAAAAATAAAGATTATTCTGGAGATCTTGCGAAAAAAACAAAAAAAAACAAAACAAAGATTAGTCAGGAGATCCTGAGAAATAATAAGAAATCAGTTTGTCAGAACTCTGTGTGAATATTAGCAGCAAAGCAATTTCATTATTCTGGCATTATAAAGAAGAAGAGAATGCTATGCATTGAAATATTTAAAAATTTGCAGCGTGACGAATGTGCTATCTTCATTACGAACGCTAGTTTTACACGACCGAACACTTCTGTCTCGTACTTGATTCAGGGCATGCGTGGAATTTTGTGTACACACGCACTGAATTTCCGACAACAGTTTTTTGTCGGAAAATTTGAGAACCTGCTCTCAAACATTTGTTGGCGGAAATTGGCGGACAGCAAATGCCTGGTGGAGCATACACATGGTCGGACTTTCCGACAACCAGCTCACATCGAACATTTCCCATCGGAAATTCCGACCGTGTGTACGTGACATTACAGTAAATGATTCAGATCAAACAAAATTTTAATATTACACAAAGATAACCCAAGTAAATACAAAATGCAGTTTTTAAAGGAGGATTTAATTTATTTAGGGAAATAAGCTGGCCAAACCTTCTTGGCCCTATGTGAAATAGTAATTGCCGCCTAAACCTAATAACTGGTTGTGCCACCCTTGGCAGCACCATCTGCAATCAAGCATTTGCGATAGCTGGCAATGAGAATTTTGGCCCATTCTTCTTTGCAGAATTGTTTTCATTCAGCTACATGAAAACTAGAGGGTTTTTGAGCATGAACGGCCTGTTTAAGGTCATGCCGCAGCATCTCAGATTTAAGTCCGGACTTTGACTAGGCCACTCCAAAACCTTAATTATATTGGGAACAAGAACAAGCTCTCTTCCAGATGTATACGTTTACAGGAATTAGACAAACCATTTAACACTTGCAGGGGTGCTTACAATGATCAGCTTTTTCTGTAAAACCTTTATCCCAAAAGAAAAAAAATGTTTGCTGTAATTGATTACAGGCATACCCCACTTTTAAGTACACAATGGCGTTTATTTACTAAAGCTGGAAAGTGCAAAATCAGGCTCACTTCTGCATAGAAACCAATGACCTTCTATCCCCAGCTTGTTAAATTAAGCTTTGGTAATAAAACCTGGAAGCTCATTGGTTTCTTTGCAGAAGTGAGCCTGATTTTGCACTTTCCAGCTTTAGTAAACAAACCCCATTGTGTACTTAAAAGTGGGGTATGCCTGTATAAAGTGTGAGCTGGAGATTTGAATATAATAACAAGTTGAAGCTAATCTGCTAGAACTAATGCAGCCACCACATCTAATGATTGTGAAGTTGCAATACATTACATTTCTTGTTTTGGGTTTATACCACTCTAAAGTGTCCAAACAATCAAAATCTTTAATGTAAAATGTGCAATCCACCTCCACATGAAATAATGTAGGTATTAACATCCTTTGCAAAATCACAGTGCATATCACATGTGTTCCCCACTGCGAAAACTCACCTCACTGCTCACACTCACTTTCTAGATTTGACCTGAACTAACATAAGAGAGGTTAAAATAGGCTTATGTAGTTTCCCAGGTTCCTATAGCTGGACACTTTACTATATGTTAACCACTTGCCGACCACCTCACGCCGATATACGTCGGCAGAATGGCACGGGCAGGCAGAGTCACGTACCTGTACGTGATCTGCCTCCCGTGGGCGGGGGGTCCGATCGGACACCCCCCGGTGCCCGAGGTGGTCGGCTTGTCTCTGGGAGTGATGAGAGGTGAGGGGGAGACCATCCATTCCTGGCCCCCCCTCGCAATCGCTCCCAGCCAATGGGAATCTTCCTCTGCTGCTGTATGCTAAACAGCAGCAAAGAAAATTATGTCATCTGTCCTCGGCTCGGTATTTTCCGTTTCGGCGCCGAGGAGAGAAGACATCACTGTGAGTGCACAACACATGCACACACAGTAGAACATGCCAGGCACACAATACACCCCCCTTTGCCCCCCGATCCCCCCCGATCACCCCCCAATCAACCCTCCCCCCCCCCCCCCGTCACACTGACACCAAGCAGTTTTTTTTTTTCTGATTACTGCATTGTGTCAGTTTGTGACAGTTAGTGTGGTAGGGCAGTTAGTATTAGCCCCCCTTTAGGTCTAGGGTACCCCCTAACCCCCCCTAAGAAAGTTTTAACCCCTTGATCACCCCCCATCGCCAGTGTCGCTAAGCGATCATTTTTCTGATCGCTGTATTAGTCACTGGTGAAGCTAGTTAGGGAGGTAATTACATAGGTTCGCCGTCAGCATTTTATAGCGACAGGGACCCCCATATACTATCTAATAAATGTTTTAACCCCTTGATTGCCCCCTAATTAACCCTTTCACCACTGATCACTGTATAACCATTACGGGTGACGCTGGTTAGTTCGTTTATTTTTTATAGTGTCAGGGCACCCGCCGTTTATTACCGAATAAAGGTTTAGCCCCCTGATTGCTCGGCAATGATATGCGTCTCCCCAGGCAGCGTCAGATTAGCGCCAGTACCGCTAACACCCACGCACGTAGCATATACCTCCCTTAGTGGTATAGTATCTGAACGGATCAATATCTGATCCGATCAGATCTATACTAGCATCCCCAGCAGTTTAGGGTTCCAAAAAACGCAATGTTAGCGGAATAAGCCCAGATACCTGCTAGCACCTGCGTTTTGCCCCTCCGCCCGGCCCAGCCCACCCAAGTCACTGTCACTTACAAAACACTAAACACATAACTGCAGTGTTCGCAGAGTCAGGCCTCACGTGACCGCTCTGCTCTGTCTCCTCTCTCCTCCCCAGCTTGTATGATTATACTGTGTCTACTTGTCTACAAATACAATGTCTACTTGTCAGGGCTGGGCTCAGCCCTTCCTTCTCTGAGCTGGCCACTCAGCTTTTGGCTAATTGCCAGCTCCCATCTCTCTCCACAGTTACCCAGCTGTTGTTGATTCTGCTTGTCAGTCCTGCCTACTTACGTCCAGCTTACTTGATCTCTGCCTTTGCCCTGGTCACATCACAAGAAACCATCTCCTGCGTTCCTGTTTAAAGACTGGCTTTGCTAACATCCCTTCTGGCTCCTTATCCTGCTTGCTGTTCCTCTACTTGGATCCCTGACTTCTGACCTGGCTGATTACCCGAACTTGTTACTGAACTCTGGCTTGGCTGACTACCCGATCCGGTTACTGGACTCTGGCTATGCTTTGACTACACTTACTCTATTTACCTTTTTATATTTATTAATAAACAAGTGTGATTTTACTGTACTTCTGTCTCGGTCTGGTTCATGGTTTCTGACAGTAGGCAAAGGCCATGAATTCAGAAGATACAGTCAATCCACTTGTTGGTAATATTCTTTCCAGATTGGATGAGCAAGATCACCACATGGATCAGTTTGCCATGAAGTTACAAACGCTCCTGAGTCGCACGGCTCACCTGGAATCCCCCACTGTGGCTGCTCTGGTACAACCTGAGTTGCAGGCCGTCCCTGCTGCTGTGCCAGGCTCTGTGCAGGCACCCGCCTTGAGTATTACCTCTATAAGAGGTATGTCTGCTTCCGCCCCCGCTTCCCAAGCAATTTGCGGGCGATCCAGTTCAATGCAACCAAGTTGAGATATATTTTGAGATGCTGCCCCAGGCGTTTCCCACGGACAGAAGCAAAGTAGGGTTCGTGATATGTTTGCTTTCTGAGAAAGCCTTGGCCTGGGCAAACCCTCTATGGGAGACGCTAAAACCTATTGTCTTGAGTCACTCTGAGTTTGTGGCCTCCTTTAAAAGGGTATTTGACGTTCCTACACGCCCCTCTTCTGCTGTCAAGTGCCTCATGTCCATCAAACAGAGTACGAGAACTGTTGCTGACTACGCCATTGAGTTGCGTACTCTGGCAGCAGAGGTTGCTTGGAACAATGAGGCCCTTGTGGCTGCTTTTTCTCATGGTCTCTCAGATTCCATCAAGGATGAGATAGCAGCCTGGGATATACCCACTGAGCTGGAGAGCTTGATCTAGTTTGCCATCCTCATTGACTCCAGACTCAGAGAAAGACTCTTTTAAGGAGCGCTTGCGGAAGCCTCCTGTACGTTTGCCTCCGAGCTTTGCAGTCCCACCCGTGCCTCCCTCACCTCCCATGCCTCCTGATACCGAGTCGGTCAGTGAAGATGAACCCATGCACTTGGGCTTCACGTGTCTCTGTGGATGAGAGAGCCTTTAGGAGGAGACAGAGATTGTGCCTTTATTGTGGCCAGGCAGGACACTTTTTGAAGTCTTGTCCTACCCGTCCTGGGAACACCTGAACCTTGAGGTCCTGTCATGGACAGACCTTAGGCGGCGTTGTGTCATTCCCAGTTATCCAGAAGGATAAGCCCCTGGTTTCGGTCAACCATTCTTGGGCTAAGTCGTCTATCGAGATACAGGCTCTAATCGACTCTGAGGCTTCGGGCCTGTTCATTTATGCTGCCTTTGTATCAATGCACTCAATTCCACTGCAGCTGCGTGACACTCCACTTGCCATTGAGGCTCTTGATGGGAGACCTCTACAGCCTGCCCATATGACTCATGAGACGGTTCCGTTGTCCATGTCCGTAGGGCCTGTTCACCATGAGATAATCCAATTCCAAGTGATTTCCTCTCCTAAGTTTCCGCTGGTTATTGGTTATCCTTGATTACAGAGGCACAACCCCTCTTTTGATTGGCTCCATGCTGAGATTCTCTCCTGGTCACCACAATGCAGTGAAACATGATTCCGGAAGGTAGCCAAGGTCCTGTGTACCTCTTCACTCTCCTCCCTGCCAGAGGAGTACCGTGATTTTAGCAATGTCCACACCGGCCATATGATTGCACAATTGACCTTCAACCTGGTGCCACTCCCCCTCGTGGCCGGGTTTACCCTTTGTCGGTCTTTGAGTATAAAGCCATGGAGGAGTATGTTGCAGACGCACTTTCTCGGGGTCTCATCCTCAAATGTACATGCCCCTGTCCTCCTCCGTGATTTCCATAGATGTTTTCCCCTCAAGCCCGGTGGTCCTCTGAGGGGGAGGGCTTGTTGCGGGGGTACTGTCAGGGCTGGGCTCAGCCCTTCCTTTTTTGAGCTGGCCGCTCAGCTGTCGGCTAATTGCCAGCTTCCATCTCTCTCCACAGTTACCTAGCTGTTTTTGATTCTGCTCATCAGTCCTGCCTACTTAAAGCCGTCCAGCTCACTTGATCTCTGCCTTCGCCCTGGTCACATCACAAGAAACCATCTCCTGCATTCCTGTTTATAGACCGGTTTGCTGACATCCCTTCTGGCTCCTTATCCCACTTGCTGTTCCTCTACTTGGATCCCTGACTTCTGGCCTGGCTGATTACCCGATCTGGTTACTGGACTCTAGCTTGGCTGATTACCTGATCTGGTTACTGAACTTTGGCTGCCTGACTACACGATCTGGTTACTGGACTCTGGCTATGCTTTGACTACGCTTACTCCATTTACCTTTTTATTTTTTTTAATAAACAAGTGTGATTTTACTGTACTACTGTCTCGGTCTGGTTCATGGTTTCAGACACTCCTACCACTGAGTCCTCTGGACTGGCAGCATCTAGCACTCTATCACAATCACCTCTAATTCCCAGTCACCTCTTATTTTGTTACCGACAACTCAGTTGCAGATGTTCACAAAACAGTACTCTGGACCCTCATCTTGCCCAATCAAGGGCACAATCCTCACATTTTCCTATACTAGCTAACTAGCTAACTAGCTAACTACCCAACTACCTTAGGCATAGAACTTGAGGTACTCAATCTCACACCTTACCAATTCTCCAATCAAGAGTTGGAGGATTTGAAATTTGGATTAAATTTTTGTCCATATACCAATGTGGACAAATATGAAGTGATCAAGGATATATATGTTTGCCAGGAATCTGACTTACAGGTATATGTATGACCAAGATAGTGTGAGAGCCAAACAGGAACACAAACTGAGAGTATTAAGCATTACAATGTAGAGGACTTTCAAGCCCTCTATGATTTGATGTTGCTCTTGGAGGAAAACTATGCAACTGATGACCCTACTAGTATATGTACCAGCACACAACATTCATCTCAGTCAAATACAGTGCCAACACCTTCCAATAAGTTCAAACTCAAATCTCAGAGATTCCCCTGATTTATCCACAAACGCTTACATATGGGCATTCTTAATTAGTACAGTCAGTGATGTCAAATGCATGAATTTAACTCCTTAAAACAAATAATTTAACATATTCCCAAAAATGAGTTATTATGAAATTAAACAAGCACCCTGATCTGGTGATTAAGGCATCAGACAAGGGTGGGAACATTGTTTTAATGACTAAACGTAACTATGAAAAAACATGTTTTGACATATTGTCCAGCAAAGACTTGTATCGGCAGATTCCAGCATCCCGTATCCCTTCTTAGAAGAGTATTTGACTATCATCAATACCGCTTACCAGAAGGGTTTAATCGATCAAGATACTTACAATTACCTTAATATTTGATTTCCCAGGGATGCAACATTTTATGCACTTCCCAAACTGCATAAAAATTCTGTGTCGCTCCCCACCCTGTAGACTGATAATATCAGGGATTGGTTTATTGACCGAGAATGCTAATAGACTCATCGACTTAGTAGTTATGCCTCATGTAACTAGCTTACCCTTATATACCAAAGATACACTTAATCTCTTGAAACAGATTGAGGGAATTGTGGTCCCTCCTGATGCCCTGCTTGTGACATTGGATGTGGAGGCTCTCTACTCGAGCATCCCTCACGAGCAGGGCATCAGAATGGTACACACATTTCTGCTTGAACAGTGGCATACCCAGTGGCAATATAATGAATTTGTTCTAGACCTTCCCAGGTTTGTTCTCACCCACAATTGGTTTAGCTTCAAGGGTTCCCACTACCTCCAGGTACAGGGAGTTGCCACGGGCATATGCTGTGCTCCAGCTTACGCAAACCATTTTCCCTAGGGGGTAGGAATGTAATATCTTTTCTGACTAATCTATCTTTTTTTACCAACCAAGCGCTATGTTGGATTGTAATGGATGTGATTGAGGTATCATGATAAAAAGCCTATTTCAATTTCAATATATACACACACATATATATATATATATATATATATATATATATATATATATATATATATATATATATATATATATATATATACACACACACATACATACATATATGATTGCTACTGCTTATCAGGCTTAACCTTACTCAAAGATGACTGCGAGCTCACCCCTCCCTTATTGTGAAACTGAACTGCAAAAAGTTAAGAAGATTGTCTGCTGTGTTCTCCCCTATCCTAAAAAGTGTATAGAAAAAGCTGTTGACCAATCTACTCCCACATTCGTGAACCAGGAAATACCAGATGATGATTATGTAAGACTTTACACTCCATTACAGACACTCCTTCCTTGAGATGCAACACCATAGGACCATAGGGAAAGCATCTGACTTCCGCATGAGCAAAGTCTGTGGCAAAGGGGGTGATTGGGTAGCGATCACTCGTCTAACGTACAGCACAAACGAGTTCCAAGGCACATGTGGACAGATGAGCTAGGCCTGTAGGGACAGATTGAAATAGACATTTGAAAGGGGGACTGTAATGGATGTGATTGAGGTATCATGATAAAATTTCAATATACACTATATATGATTGCTACTGCTTATCAGCCTTAACGTTACTCAAAGATGACTGCGATCTCACCCCTCCCTCATTGTGAAACTGAAGAAGATTGTGCCTCCTTTCCGAGACTACACCCAAGAGACAACATCGATATCTTGAAAGGAAGTTACCCTATATAGCTATGATCGATTGCTAACCCCTATATGGACATAAACCAGCAAAAAGCTTATACATTGTCACAATATTTTATTCTGCATATGCCTAGCCTTGTGTGACATGAATGTCCAGCTGCTATTATAAAAGCAGCAGAAAGAGGAAACAATAAAGCAGAAGTAACTTTACACTGAACTGTGTGTGTGTTTCAGAGTGATTTACTTCAGTGTGCACACTCCATATTCAAACCAATTTGGCCAGGGACAGACATAAAGGTCCAGGTGGTTCGGTCCGATCCAAAACAATTTGGCACCCAACGTGGGGCTTCGGGCTCTGAACCAAAGGAGAGCCGATCGAGAGGAGATCGGGACGGACCAACACGGACAGGACGGAGATTTATCACCTCTAGGAAAAACGGTAAGACACTTTTCAATACCTTGTCTACTGTTTATCCTGCACCCGTGACTGGTTAGTCTCTGTGTCCGTATCGGCTTCCCATGGTCAGCAAAGACAGGTGAAATATCTTGCCCGAAGTCTATTGATATAATAAGGAACCTGCATTAGTTATATCTGCCGCCTGTATCTTTGTATGTTCTGTTTTGTTGATCTTGTGTCTTGTGGCAGCTGTTGGGAATGAGGGATTGATTATATAGTCAGGGAAGAGGATAATTGATGGGGATAAACTCCTCCTGGGGAATAAATAATTGTGCAGTAAAGCACGGGTGACCAGGAGGGGGCCTCAGAAACACGCATAGCGGCGTGGGGATCCCCTGAGGATCTATAATCCTATATTTCACTTCGGTCATCACATATCTTGTTGGTTATGTCATGTCCTAGGTCTGTTTGTGGACTGTTGTTTGGTATACATGAAGGAGGCTGGGGTTTGGTCAAAATAGTAGAGTCAGGGTATAAGAGAGAATCCCTTGGTTACAAACCCCTACTAGCGGAGACCACAGATGTGTTGGTATTCAGATTAAATGTACATTGCCCAGTCAAGATTGGTGTTGGCAAGTCATTACAGGTTATAGAAGCTGAAGCTAGAATAAGGAGACACACTGTAACAAGGTGCTCATTACAGCCTGAGCAACCGGAGGAGTTTGAAGAAAAGGAGAAAGAAAGACAAAGTGAGAAATTTGGGCATGGTCCTGGGAAAATGTAAATGACATTTAAAGTGGTGAATTGAATTTCATTTTATTTGTTATGTCTTGTTCAGAGTAATAAGTGGTCACATATTACTCGCCTCCCCTACCTGCGGCCACCTCGGGTGGGCAGGACCATGACTAGTCTACGTTTTGGAAAGATGCACACAAGGAGACTTGCATGGCAGTCAAGCACTGTAGACGTTCCTTTCAAATCCTTTCCTTGTCTTACTATCTATTTTGTCCTCATTAACTTGAGACTGTGATATAGTCTGACCCGGTACCAGGTGACGAATAGAGGAGTTGCCAGACCCTCGTGACCCATCTAAAATCCTGAGCAGACACATAAATATCCCAGTCATCAAGATCGAAAGCAATAAGGCAGCCTTATATATTGGGGAGTGGTCCGAAAGTGGGACAGGTGACGGTCAGAAGCGGTGAAGCGGTCCAAGACAGCTTCATAAAACCACCGTACAAATCCTGAGCCCGGACACATAAACCCTCCAATAGCTAACGATGGGGCAGAAGTTAGAGAAGCCCAAATAGGATAGCCTGGCTTGTGACTTAGTACTAGAGCAAGAAGGAGAGGATGCTGTCAAAAAGGGAAAGAGATTGGCAAAAGTGTGTGGGGTCACTATGCAATTGGGTGGAAGGCTACAGCCAGAGGAGTGGCGCACTCTTTTGAGGAGAAAAAGGGGTTTGTTGTCAAACCACGGATTGCTGCGTACAGCAGACGCTTGGTTCAAAGTTGCAACAGCTATTCATGAAGAAGGGTGGACAGAACAGGAAACTAATACAAATGGTTATATTATATATGTGTATAAAAAGCCAGGAAAGGGGTCAAAACCCGAGCCAGCCAGTCAGCCACCGCCCTATGATGGCGTCTGGTCCTCGGGAATTGGGTACCGCCCTCCGTCTACCGCCCCTCTGCCACAGGCGACACCTCCCACTTTGGTGCCTCCCACTCCGACACCTCCCCCGTCCCTGTGGCACGCCCTATGCCACCTCCCCCTGAACCGCCCACACCGAAACCCATCCACATGTATCCAGTGATAGACCAGTCCTCCAGAGCATATTACAAGGCCCAACCCACCCCATTAATGATGGTAAATTCTGTCTCCGAGGAGCACTCCCAGAATGAGGTGGGCTCTGATCACGAGACACGTCATGATGGTCCCACAGTAATAGATCTCTGTGAAACCACCTTCCCACCACCAAGCCAAGGGATTCAGGTGTCCGGCCCCTCCCATTAGAGCCCTGACCAGAGTCACGCCGCCCCAGCCATAGTATCCGGAGACAGGCCGGACCCTACCACAGTGTCTGGAGGCCTGCCTAACATACATACCGGGGCAACTACAATCCCGCTCCAGCAGGCTGTTACATTCCAACAGTGCGACTCACAAGCTGGAGGAATAACAGATTCTTTTGCGCCAATGTTCAACAACCCATTTGGTATTAATACACAATCACAGACCCCCCTCCTACGCCCCTCACAGTTCGAAACACACACCCAGCAGCCACCACCCAGTACTCTGCACCACCCAAGATATGGCCCCTTCATTGAAACACCCCAACCGAGAATCCACCAAGATCTCAGGCGCACACCACAGAACATGGGGGGATCAATACAGGCACCTAGGGGAATAGCTGCAGCACAAGGGGCTCCCCTGATGTATATAATGTTCACCCCCGGACAGGCCACTTCCCTTGTTACAAGCCTACGGGACCCTGAAAAGCAACCCATGCCATTTTACAGAAGGATCGCCTAAATCTAAAAGACATACGGGGCTACCTGGCAGGATTTGGTGAGCCTGTGTGAAATAAAGGCAGGGGATGCTTACTGGCCAGTGATGGAGAAATGCTTCGATGACTATATGGTTTATAGTGACAATACAGTAACTATGACTCAAGATGTGATTTTGTGTCCCAATTGAAAACCTGGGCTCAAGAACATCTGTCAGACCAGGCAACTAGTATACAAGATATTACACAGGATAAGGGTGAATCTGTTGAGAAATTTCACACTAGAATCACACAAGTGTTTACTGATTTGGGTTTCAGCACGCAGAACAAAGCACACACACACATGCTGGCTGTCGCATTTGTTTCAGGTCTCAAAGAACCAATCCAAAAGGGCCTGATCCTATCACGCCCAGAGTACAGAGTATTGCCCCTTGATACGTTGTTATTAGTGGCAAAAGGCCTAGAATCCTCACAGAGCAACAAAAAGGTAGCTCCTCTCATGATGGCCTCTGACACACCGTATCTGCCTTCACCAACACAAAATCCGCGTGTCTGCTACAACTGCGGAAAACCCAGCCACTTTAAAAGGGAATGCCAAAGTCCTCGGAAATTTACCCACAGGCAACCAGGCCCCAACCGTGGTCCACACAAAAACGCTCAGTAGCAGAGATATGAAACCCCACCTCGCCCCTCTCCAGATCACATAGACCTTTTCTGCTAGGATTCCGGCAAGCCTGTGTCACCTACCCCTGCCATGATATCCTCTGGAGACTCAGGAGGCCCTCTTGCAAGAATAACCCTCCCCATCGAGTGCCATCCTACCGCTTTCCTATGTGACACAGGTGCTGCCAGATCCGTGATCAGGGCAGAAGAACTACCCGATACCTCATTCCTATCAGACATTGATATAACATGCATGGGGGTTGATGGAACACCCAGGAAGAACCTCCTAACCCGCCCCCTACAAGTTGGCAATTTTCCTGACCTGCTAGCAAGATTTGTGGTCTCGTCCACATGCCCCTAAAATCTGTTAGAGGCTGATGTCTTGTCCAGACTCCAGGCCTTTATTTCTTACCAACCTGATGGCGGTGTTCTGATCTCCTCACCACTAACCATCGATGACGCCTCAGCCCTATGTTCCGTCCCCCTTCTATTATCCTTGGATACACAAGGTGAGGCTGGAATCCCAAAAGAAGTCTTGGATCGAGTCCCCCCATGCCTGTGGTCCACAGGACCTGAAGATATTGGACACCTAAAGGTGCCACCAATCATGGAGCAGCTGAAGCCAGGGGCCCCTTTGCCCAGAAAGCCACAATAACCCTTGAAGCCAGCTCAATCTACATCAATTTCAAAGCAAGTAGAGGCCCTTTTGTCAAATGGAGCTCTGGTACCCCGCATATCTGCGTGTAACACGCCACTGTTCCTGGTGAAGAAACGAATCGCGAAAGGAGAACCAGAAAAATACATAATGGTCCAAGACCTCAGGGCCATGAACGAAGCTACTGTACTGGAAACACCCATCGTGCCCAACCCACACACCTTGCTGGCGGGAATACCGCCCACAGCAAAATACTTTACAGTGGTGGACCTAGCAAACGCTTTCTTTAGTATTCCCCTCGACCCACGTTGCCAGTTCCTGTTTGCTTTCACCCACGAGGGGCGGGGCTATACCTGGACTGTTATGCCACAAGGGGCCCAGAACTCCCCCTCCCAATTCGCCAAAGCAATGGCCCTCATTCTGGACACCTGGATGAAATTACACCTGGACATTGTACTCCTTCAGTATGTAGATGACCTCTTGCTCTGTACAGATACCCTTGGAGATACCTCAATCTCCTCAGAAAGTCTCCTCCATTACCTAGCCAAGCAAGGATGCAAGGCCTAGAAGCAAAAGGTCCAGTGGTGCAGAGGAAGGGTGGTTTTCCTAGGTCACTGCATCTCCCAAGGCGCTCAACATCTCACTGACGAAAGAGTTGCTGCAATCAAGGCCATCCCCTTGCCTCAAGGTCAAAAGCCCCTACACACTTTTCTAGGATTAATCTCCTATTGTCGCTCCTGCATCCCAGGAGCATCCCTCTTGATGCAACCTCTCTATGATGCCCTGAAATCTGATCCTTTCCTGCTTTCCCCAGAGGCTATGAACAATTTTGAAATTCTGAAGGAGATCCTCTCCACGGCCCCTGCTTTGGGCCTCCCAGACTATGAAAACACTTTCAAACTATTTGTCTCAGAGAGACAAGGACATGCCATGGGAGTTTTGGCTCAGGCCCATGGAACAGGCTCAGGCCCATTGGTTACTACTTCTGTCAACTCGACTCAGTGGCCAAGGGGGGATCCTCCTGTCTCAGAGCCGTCTTTGCAGCCCAAGCTCTTCTGGACAAGACCACTGACCTCGTGTTGGGCCACCCTCTAATCCTTCTTGCCCCTCATGATATAACTGCCATACTGAACCAAATACAACCTAAGCACCTGTCCTCAGCAAGACACCTCAGACTCCAGTGTGCCTTGCTTCTCCCCGATAACATCACCCTCCTCCGATGTGATACCCTCAACCCATCCACTCTGCTTTCTCTTCTCGAGGGGGGAACCTCTTTGGAGAATGAAGATCCTCATTTGACTGCTCATGACTGCTTCGAAGTGATGAAAATGAAAGCAACGCACCTACTGACAGTCAGTGAAACAGCCCTTGAAAATCCTGACTTGACAATTTTTGTGGATGGTTCCAGGTATGCAGACAGCGCTGGACAATACTACACAGGATATGCAGTCACCACCGAAGATACAGTTCTTCAAGCTTCAGCATTACCCTCCTCCATGTCTGCCCAGGAAGCAGAAATCCAGGCCCTGACTATGGTCTGCAAATTGGCAGAAGGAAAGAGAGACAATATTTATACAGATTCAAGATCTGCCCTCGGCGTTGCCTGCGATTTCGGGGTCATCTGGAAAATCAGGGGGTTCCTAACAGCAGAAATAGTGTGCAGATATGGTGTCCCAGAGGTTATAGAGAGTGACCAGGGCCTGGCTTTAACGGCCTTAGTGACCAAAGAATTATGGACAGCTTTAGGGGTCACACTAGCTTTCCACACCCCATACCATCCTCAAAGCAGTGGGAAAGTGGAAAGATTAAATGGCACAATAAAGTCTAGAATGCAAAAAATGTCTCAGGAAACAGGAATGAGTTGGCCAGATAGCCTGCCCATTGCCTTATTCAGTGTTAGGTACACTCCAAGGGGAAATCATGGTCTGTCACCCTATGAGATATTGTTTGGCTCAGCCCCCAGATTGGGTTGTTACTTCCCACAACAGTTACAGCTCCAATCCGATGTGTTAACTGATTATGTGACTGCTTTATCTCGAGAACTAACCCGTATCCACTCGCAGGTATTCTCTTCAATTCCAGATTCTGAGTTAGATACAGAAACACACAAGCTGGTCCCCGGTGATTGGGTCCTGGTAAAGAAGTTTGTGAGAAAGCACACCCTTGAACCCAGATATGATGGTCCTTTCCAGGTCCTCCTAACAACCACCACATCAGTAAAGGTGGCTGGAAAGAACTTGTGGATACACGCCTCTCACTGCAAGAAGGTCCCTGTACCCGAGGAAGAGACCGAGGTGACAAACCCATGATCTTGTATATCCTTTTCATTGTGATTATTGCTCAGGCGCAGGAGGTAGCCATCAGACATTAGATGGTATAACACAATTCTGGTATAACTCCTCTAACACACATGTAGCCGCCTTCATATTTGACTACTGCATTATAGTCTCCTGCCCTCCATCTGGCTGGCAATGTAACATGTATCGGGACACCCCTAGGTCCAGGTCCACATACATATGTGTCACGGATGACTATTGGGGCACAACTGTGACTACTGGGGGTCCATGGGATGGAATACAGGGAATGACTCGGGGCACAGGCTGCAGAGTGCTCTGGACAAGAAAGATAAAAATGGAAAATCCCTACTTAGCAGAATGACCTTACTGAAGACAGGTACATGTTTGAATAGTGGTAGGATAGGACACAGCATGAAATTTACCCTAACCATAGAAAATCCCAGCCTTACAGAGGCTGGTACATATGTCCTGGAAACATGGTTGGTGGGGGGGACAGGAGGATCGACAGGGAAGTTCGAACTTAAAGACATGTATAATTCACCGGACTGGCAGCCCCCTCTGCCCATAGCTAACCCCCTGAGACCTGACATATGGAAATTAGGGGACATGGTGGCCATAGCAGACCCCACCTTCGAGGACACTATGGCCACAGAAACTGGGTTCTCAGATGCCAACCTGTGGGTCGAGTGGATGAGGTACAGTGCAGGGAAGCACAATAAAACTAATTGCTATGTGTGTGGCAGGGCTAGACCTCATTTGGGAACAGTACCCCTGAACATACCCCCCGAACACGAGACATGTTTTCTCAGCCTATTTACCAACTCAACCACTAACCACTGCCTGTGTGAACATTGGAAAAAAGAATATCCTATAGTCACCAAGACCCCCAAGCCAGGAGAAGGTATCACCATATATCCTGGCAATTACACATGTTATGGATGGTATCAGGGAGTGGGGAAACCTCTTGGGAATTTCACCACAGGGTTCTGTGGATTTTATAGCAAGGTGCCTACAGGTCTGGTGCAGAATCAAACCCAGCCTTTGGGAGATGTGTACTGGCTCTGCGAAGACATGAAAATCAGAAGTAGGATGACAGAACAGGGGAATATACACTGGCTAAGGCAATAATGCCTCTACATATTCTCTTGGAGAACCCAGAGCCAGAAAAAAACAACACACCCAGGCCTAACCAGAGGTGTAGGAGTGCCCCAGCAGGGAGCTTTGACCCTCATTTGTATATGGATGCCATAGGAGTCCCAAGGGTGGTCCCAGATGAGTTTAAAGCAAGAGACCAAGTAACAGTGGGATTTGTGTCTCTGATCCCCATCATCACTGTAAACAAGAATGTAGACTGGATAAATTACATCTACAACCAACAAAGGTTTGTCAGCTACACCAGAGATGCACTCCAAGGTTTAGCCGAGCAACTAGAGGCCACCTCACAGATGACCTTCCAAAACTGTATGGCCTTGGATATGGTCCTAGCTGAAAAGGTGGGTGTGTGTAAGATGTTACCCGAGACAAGTACCGTATTTATCGGCGTATAACACGCTCCGGTGTATAACACGCACCCCAAGTTAAGGAGGGAATTTTAAGGAAAAAAACTTTTAGGAGTAAAGTTTAAGGAAGAAAAACTTACATTTAAATGCCCATCAATGCAGCGTTATCGGTGTCCATCTGCAGCCTTGTCAGTGTCAGTGCAGCCTTGCCCCAGTGTCCATTGCAGCCTTGTCAGTGCAGCTTTGCCCCAGTGCAGCCATGTCAGTGCAGCCTTGTCAGTGCAGCCATGTCAGTGCAGCCATGTCAGTGCAGCCTTGTCAGTGCAGCCTTGTCAGTGCAGCCTTGTCAGTGCAGCCATGTCAGTGAAGTAATGTCAGTGCAGCCTTGTCAGTGCAGCCTTTCTCCAGTGCAGCCTTGCCCCCGTGCAGCCTTGCCCCCGTGCAGCCTTGCCCCCGTGCAGCCTTGCCCCCGTTCAGCCTTGCCCCCGTTCAGCCTTGTTCCCTGCCGACATACACAGCGTATGTGTAAATTTAAATATGGCGCCGAGACCGCAGTGACTCGGCGGAGCCGAGATACACATACCCGAGAGTCCTCGGCTTATCTCGGCGCCGCTTACAGTCCCGCCCAGTCCCGCCCTATGGGTGGGACTGTAAGCGGCGCCGAGAAAAGCCGAGGACTCTCGGGTATGTGTATCTCGGCTCCGCCGAGTCCCTGCAGTCTCAGCAGCGTATTTGAATTTATACACTGCTGTGTATGTCGGCGGCGATCGCGGCAATCGGCGGCAATCGCCGCGATCGCTCCGATCACGGCAATCGCTCCGATCACACACAATTGGGGGGGATCGGCCTATAACACGCACCCACGATTTCCCCCTGATTTTCAGGGGAAAAAGTGCGTGTTATATGCCGATAAATACGGTACATGCTGTACCTATATCCCAGACAACACTGGCCCAAATGGTAAAGTGACTTTGGCCATCAGGAAACTCGAGGATTTATCCAAGGAATTCAAAAAGAATTCAGGGCTCACTAACCCCTGGGATCAGTACTTCACCTGGATCAAAGGGGGATGGCAGGGAATTTTAGCACAGATAGGAATAGCCATCCTAATAATTTTAGTGACCTTGGCTGTCACAGTCTGCTGTGTTCTCCCCTGTCCTAAAAAGTGTATAGAAAAAGCTGATGACCTAGATGCAACACCATAGGGCCATAGGGAAAGCATCTGACTTCCGCATGAGCAAAGTCTGTGGCAAGGGGGCTGATTGGGTAGCGATCGCTCATCTAACGTACAGCACAAACGAGTTCCAAGGCACATGCGGACAGATGAACTAGGCCTGTAGGGATAGATTGAAATAGACATTTCAAAGGGGGACTGTAACGGATGTGATGGAGGTATCATGATAAAATGCCCATTTCAATATATATATATGATTGCTACTGCTTATTAGCCTTACCTTACTCAAAGATGACTGCAAGCTCACCCCTCCCTTATTGTGAAACTGAACTGCAAAGAGTTAAGAAGATTGTGCCTCCATTCCGAGACTACACGCAAGAGACAACATCGATATCTTGAAAGAAAGTTACCCTATATAGCTATGATCGATTGCTAACCCCTATATGGACAGAAACCAGCAAAAAGCTTATACATTGTCACAATATTATATTCTGCATATGCCTTGCCTTGTGTGACACGAATGTCCGGCTGCTATTATAAAAGCCGTGGAAAGAGGAAACAATAAAGCAGAAGTAACTTTACACTGAACTGTGTGTGTGTGTCTCAGAGTGATTAACTTCAGTGTGCACACTCCATATCCAAACCACTTTGGCCAGGGGCAGACATAAAGGGCCAGACGGTTCGGTCCGATCCAAAACAGGAGGAGATACTGTGTGTAGAAATTTTATTAAGGTGTGTTCAATACATGTATTGTCACAATGTCTCCCAGTTAACACTGGGAGACACTGTTCTACTTGCGGTTCGCTCATAAGAGTGAACCAGCACAGCTGAAGGACCATTGGTAGTGAAAATCTTCCTGTGGATGTAGAGAGGTGTTCGCCCTGTGAAGATATGTACGAGGGCCCCTACGTTATGCGCAGACATATTCCTTGGCGGGGATATGTTTGCTCTGCAAAGACATTAATCGGTTTGATACCTATCTGCTTTTGTGGAGGGATGTACAAAAATGTCAAACGCTTCCCTGAAGACGTTCACTACGAAACGTACGTCGGAGCGGTACGTGGTCACATGTCCTATCACCCAACAATATCCGGATCTTTTGGCTGCCCCCTTGTGTAAGCTGGAACGCATGCCAGCGTGGAGGAGACATGAAAGGCTTTTTCTGACTGCGAAGTCACCCTGACATGCAAGCAGCCCCAGTGCCGGGTAGGCACCCACCAATGTAAGCGGCCATTTGGCTTTTTAATTTGTTTACCTTTTTAATAAATGGTTTTACGCTATGGAGACTGTTTTTGTTTCCTGTGTATCCTTATCCTATCTTGAATGAGCTTGACGGGAACGATCCATGCCTATAATACCAACCACAGTCCGGCCATCCATGTGAGCAGGCATAGCCCTGCACAAGCGCTAGTGACTCTCTTTTTAACTAAAGGAGTCATTGGTATCTGGTAAGCAGATATCTACTACTTCAAGGTGTTTTCCTTTTCTTATTTTCCTTTGGTGATGGAAAACCTTTTGTTTACAGCAACAAGATTGGGAGAATATTGAAAGATATCACTTCAACCACTTCAAATCACTTTTTTATGTGGACAATCAATCACTATATATATTTTTTTCACTATTGTGGGCACTTCAATGTGTAATCTAATTATGATTTGTCATTATTATGTTTTTCATTTTTTTGGTAATGCAGGAGATATATTTATTTAAAGCACTTGATTAGTATGGTATCTAGCGCCCCCTAGCTTTCTTACATTTCCATTTTTTTGGTAATGCAGGAGATATATTTATTTAGAGCACTTGAATATTATGGTATCTAGCGCCCCCTATCTTCCTTACATAGTCAAAACAAGCCAAAGTTCAGTAACTGGAACGGATATTCAGCCAAGCCAGAAGTCAGGGATCAATGCAGTGGAACAGCAAGCAGGATCTGGAGCCAGAAGGGATGTCAGCCAAGCAAGTCTTAAACAGGAACGCAGGAGATAGTCTCTGTGATGTTGACCAAGGGGAAGGCAGAGATCCTCTGGGCTGGACGGCTTAAGTAGGCAGGACTGACAAGCAGGATATCATCAACAGCTGAGTAACTGTGGAGAGATAGGAGCTGGCAATTAGCCAACAGCTGAGTGCCAGCTCTGAGAAGGAAGGGCTGAGCCCAGCCCTGGCAGTTTTTTTACATTTAATTTCAGTTGTTTTGCAGAGTTTTATACTATAATTCAGTTTTGGGTAGAGACAGTCCATTTTCTGTGAGTAAACGGTAGGAGGCATCACCCATTGTTGTTGTAACATCTAGGTACAGATAGAAAGAAGTCACGTTTTTAATTTTGAAAAGCGGAGGATTTCATTGTGCTTTGTAGTTGCCTGGCAAACACGTTTTATTGGGCTGCCGATGCGTGATTGTATAGCATATAAACCCGAGTAGCAGATTCTAGCATATCGGGAGGCAGTGTAAAATAGTCGGACAGCTGGGTGCCAGTACTGTAAAAATAGGCACTAGGCAGTACTGCTCCGAAAGTTAGTGCAAGTGTGCCCTGGATGCAGGCACACGTCATAAGCGATTCGAGTCATCATGGGCAATGTGCCGTCCAGTGAAAGGATGAAACATTCTAAGGTATTTAACTGTGGAGGTCTGGTTAGTGAATCAGATAAAGATTAATATATAATTTAATTGGTATTTTTGAAATCAGTTGCATCGAACATACCATCTTTAGACTATTTTGGAAGTTTGGAAGTTGATTTTGCTGTAAATTACTTTTTTGGTGTTAAACTGAATTGGGTGTAGCAGGTATTGGATTGGCAAAACGCTGCCAGTGTTTTCTGTCCATACCGTATCTCCATTTCTATTGTTCAGCACGTCTCCCCTATCTTTTATTATTGAATCCTTGAATTGGAAAGATGGAGGGACTAACCTGTCCAAACAGTAATATCAAAACAGGGGATGAAATACCAGATATAAGTTATGTTTCAGAGGTATATGGCATTTTTGTTTCACTAGATCAAAGTGGGAATATCTATGACCATTTACCAATGTAAACAGGGGCGTAACTACCACCATAGCGACCCATGCGGGCACTATGGGCCCCGCAGCCGAGTGGGGCCCAGTGAGGATAAGAGCACCGCCGGCACAGTCTCCCAGCCAGGGGAAGAGAGAGGAAAGGAAGAGGCGAGTTGTCTGTATCAGCAGAGAGCTGAATTGCCCGATGTAAGAGGTTTCATTAGAACTTCCAGTGTTCCCAGGGCTCACGTCACATAGCTCCACCTTTTGGCCCGGTGCCTTTGATAGACAGAACGCTGATCCAATGCGGGACATGTGACGTCATCAAAGGCGTCAGGGGCAAGAGGTGGGGCTATGTAACAATGAGCCCCGGGAAGACAGGAAATTAAAATGAAAGCTATTACAGTGGGCAATAATGCTCTCTGCTGATCCGGGTGGCTTGCCTCTTCCTCTGCATAGGTGGGGCTGTATGGGGCACAGGCAGACCAGGCTGTATTGGGCACAGGTCATGCTGTATTGGGCATAGGTCACGCTGCATTGGGCACAGGTCACGCTGTATGTGGCACAGGTCACGCTGCATTGACACTAGGGCAGCTGTGGGGGGGGGGCTGTTTGCAGGGGGGCCCCATACAACATTTTGCTATGGGGCCCCACTATTTCTAGTTACGCCCCTGAATGTAAACATACAAATTTTGTATTGTTTGCCTTCTTTGTAGGTTAAAGATAAAGGATAGAGTAATAACTTTTGCCTAAAAGTTATTTTTTTTAGGTTCAGTGAGTTCTTGAAAGTATATGTACATATAATCAGGTGTATGTAGATAGCTGCACACATGCAGAAATACACATGCCTAAAAGAAGGTAAAGTATAATAGACTGGGTTCTCCCATTTCATTGTTTTTTGTTTTTGTTTGCACCATTCTAAACCCTGCGTCTCTTCTTCCTATTTGTAATGGGGGAGATAATGGTGGTAAGAATGACAATTTTCAAACTAACAATACTAACCTCTCTAATTCTAACCAAGTTTGTGACCTAGTAGGACAACGTGTTAAGGATCATGACGACAGTCTTTCTTTGATGGAACTTGAGTCAACATTCAGTCCAGTGAAGGAGTCTCCCATTCCAGATGCTAAAAACCTTTTTGTCAATGGTTCGAGGTATTACACCCCAGATGGTAAGCCACAGACAGGTTATGCAGGGACTACAGTCAGTGAAATGGTGTAAAAGAGTTTGAGTTTCCACATATCTGGGTTATCTCCATATGAGGTTTGTTTGGAAGTCAACCAAAAACTTTCCTCAGCAGCTGTTCTTTACATTCCCAGCTGATGGGGTAGGTGCAGGCCCTGCAACGTGAACTTCAAAAAAGTCCACCACAGGGTTCATGAGTCCCTCCCAGACCCTAACATGATAAGAGATTTACATTTTATCCAACCGGGTGATTAGGTCATTGTAAAGAAACGTCAGATACCTTGGGCCCTACCAGGTTCAGCTGACGACACCAACCTCCATAAAGCTTGAGGTATGAGACAACTGAATCCACACCAGCCACTGCAAGAAGCTGCTCAACCACATCAAAAAGTGAGGAGTATCATTTTTATTTATATTCTTAGTTTAGTGTATTTATGCAAGGGTAACAAAGCATGGCAGCGGTACATGCCATGTATGATGTCCGCGTTGGTATGAGGAAATTTGAAAAAACTAGTAAAGACTCCAAACAAACACTTGTCAATAGAACTTAACGATACATTTCTAGAGGGTAAAATCAGTTATACCTTTAACATTAGCTCTGGTTCTTGCCCCTCCTTCACAAAACCAGTATGGGTATCAGGACAACTAGGTAGCCCACAAGTGTGCAAATTTAGTTTTGGTAAAGAGGATAACTTTGTAGGGTCCACTGCCTGTAAGGAAGGTATAAAAGTTAGTCTTACCAATAAACCACCCCGGCCTATTTAATAACACCAATAGACCAGATTACATCTGTTGGAAGGAAGGGTGTGATGTTCAGACCGAGGGAGAGATCCCCCAGTCTGTTATTACTCAATGCACGTGACCATCAGAGGGATTCCCCCTGTGCGACTCTAACTGGCCCCTACTACTTATGTGGTTCCACAGCTTATAAGGTAATCCCCCTAATGCAAGAGGTTCATGCGTCCTGGTGAAACCTATACCAGCATCTTATGTCTCAGCCGATCGTGAGGATCTGATGGCGCGAGAGAAGGCAAGAAAGGCAGGAAGAGCTAGAAGGGAATTGTTCACCAACTCTGACCAGGTCTGGGCATGGTTTCCTGCTTGGATAGGGTGGGGGATTGAACTTAGGAAACGATTGAACAATTTCTCATCCATTGTGGATGGGATGTTCAATGAAACCGTTGAAGCTGTAAGGGAGATCTCACAGGAACAATGACAGATGAAGATCCTTCTATTAAAAGATGGCCCTTGATTATCTGTTGGCATCCAAGGGGGTTTCTGTGAATTCATAGGAAAAGATTGTTGTACCTGGATCAAGAATACTAGTGACAATATGGAGAAGGTTAGATCCCTGCAAGGCAAAGCCAGAGCTATAGCTGGTGAAGGTTGGAATCCTTTTAAGGGTCTGGGAATATTTGGGGTTATTTTTTTATTTTCCATCGGATCATGGTTGAAGGAAGTAGGGGTATATATACACTCATGTTTTTGTTTCAATTTCCTCTATATGCTGTGATGAGGTGTTCCTGCTGCCGGATTGGAAGAGTGAACAGAGCCCGAGCAGATGACTACATCTTCCTCGCTGAGATGAGATGTCCCGAAGCCCAACCCACGTACAAAACGCAGAGGGTCCCAGACCGACCGGTCTTCATGTCCTCCCTTTGAGTCATCCCTTCTGAAGAACAGAGTCTACAAGTCAAGCCGTGTTTTTGTTTTTATGGACATTAAACACTGATTCATTTCCATGTGTAGGAAGATCAAGATTCATCGAGAGACACATGGGAGCATATGACAAGAGGAGGGACTGTTTTGGAAATTTTATTAATATGTATTCAATATGTATTGTCACAGTGTCTCCCAGTGTTAGTTCTACTTGCGGCTTGCTCATAAGAGCAAACCGGCACCAATGAAGGACCATTGGTAGTGAAAAGCTTCCTGTGGATGCAGAGAGGTGTTTGTCCTGTGAAGATATGTCCGCCTGGGAGGGCCCCTGCGTTATGCGCAGACTTGTTCGTTTGTTGGGGATATGCTCGCTCTGCGAAGACATTATCGTCTTGATAACTATCTTCTTTTGTGAAGGGATGTACGCTCATGTTTTTCTGTGTGTCTAATCACCACATAGAGGGACCATGAGCGTGTCCCTGCAGATTGCCTCGTGTCCATAGGAATGGTAATATAATCTGGCTATGCATTGTTCTCTGAACAATGCATAATATGGATTCATGCCAATAGTAGAAGCAGGAGTGTACGCACGAGCTTTGTCAGAACAGCGTTCATGATTTCTTAGACGCCAATCACACTACATGTGGGTTTGTTTGTTAAACTGTAGAGCACAGTTTTCACATACAAGTCTACACGGACACGACCAGACACTCCACTAGTCATTGTTCTTTTTGAATATACACATGTGTTTTCATTGGTTGAATTTTGTATAACACCAACTGTTTGAAGGAATACATGGACTTGATTGGCTGAACTGTATAGTCACCAAGCCTCTTTTGTTACCCCTGTTCAAAGTCCTATAAATAAACAGAGCTCCCATAACAACCCACGACTGTCTGTGGAGCTTCCAATGTGAGAACAACTATCGCATCTGCCTTACTTGGTAATCATGAGTGCACTCAATTGCATTATCCAAAAGAGCTGAAAAGTGCGCTTATTAGAGCAAGCGAAATTGATTAAGCATAGCATACATTCATTTCCACAACAATACATCAACAATATTTTTGTAATTTGGACTGGCACGCAAAGTCAACTGATGACCTTTGTGGAAAAATGAAAGGGGTTGTAAACCCTTACGTTTTTTCACCTCAATGCATTCTATGCATTGAGGTGAAAACCTCTTGTAATGCACCAGCCTTTAGAGCCCCCCTTTTACTTACCTGAGCTCGAGCGTTCCTGTGCCAAGGACCAGCACACCGGCTCTAGCCGCTGTCTCTGGTCCTGATTGAAGAGAAAAGAGAGTGTGTGCAAAATCTCAATTGGAACCAAGTAGGAGTGCTAGCCCCGGCCCGCCTCCTTGAAAACTTGAGAAAAATAAGAAATGGCTGCACATCCAAAGGTTCCAAAACAAAATGCCTTTTATTGAAAATGACCAGGATACACCAGAGACAACAGGTATTAATCACGTAGACACATTTCACACATCTGACCTGTGTTTAAACATCAGGTCCCAATTGGATAGATTGATAACAGCGCAGCCATTGGCTCCCGCTGCTGTCAATCAAATTCAATGACGCGGGTGTCGGAGCGGAGCCGAGTCCTGCTGTCTGTGTCAATGGACGCAGCAGCAGGACACGGGAGCATGCCTGCACAGAAGAGGAGCCAGGAGCGCTGCTGACGGACCCCAGAAGAGGAGGATCTGGGCCACTCTGTACAAAAACCAACTGCACAGAGGAGGTAAGTATGACATTTTTTTTTTCTTTTTAAACAAGAACGTTTACATATCCTTTAAACTGTAATCCTTAAATTCACTGTCAACTATGATGCTCACAAAGTTACATTTTTGGATTTGTCTATTTTTAAGGATCAGGGTGGCTGTTTAGCAACCTACTTTTTCCGTAACAAGACTGCTGGCAATACTTTGCTGCATGCAGCCAGTGCACATCCACCAGCACTAATCCGTAGCATCCCCTATGCGCATTATATTAGACTCTGCCGGAATTGTACACATTTACCTGACTTTAAATTGCAAGCTAAATCTTTACGAACACGCCTGTAGGAGATGCAGAAAATCACTTTTGCGTAGAGCCTACAATAAGGCACTACGACAAGAAATACTTTACAAAAACATAAAAAAAATTTTTTTTTTAAATTTGAAATCCAAGCCTACGGTAAAGCTAATCACATTTTTTTCATCACAACATCTCGAGGTTATAGACATCCTTGTTAGCCATTGGTATCTACTACATCAGGACCCTGCTTTAAGGAAACACATTGGACTCTGACCTGAACTGACCTTTAGACGAGCCAATTCACTTTGTGATAGATTGGTATCTAGCCATTACTTTTCAACCCCAATTTCTACCAACAAAATAAGGGCATCCACAAATGTGTGGTGGTTGCAACATCTGCCCATGGGTCTGTCCTTGGGCAATTTTTACTCTTCCCAATGGGGAAATATTCATCCCAAAATTCTGTGTAAATTGTGGTACACAGGGCATTGTTTACTTGATGCTCTGTAGATGCTTGGCATTTTACGTTGGTAAGACAGCCTGCCAGTTTAGGCAAAGAATAAAAGATCATATTTACTGTATTACTCAGCCAATGGCAAGATACTTACTCCAGTAAGTAGACATTTAGACATATATCACAAATTTGACACTTCGTCTGTTTCCTTTATTGTCTTGGCTATAGTCCACCAAGATCCAAGAGGGGGAAATTGGGACAAAGCTATCCTCAGAAAGGGAACCATGTGGATTGACCGGTTGGATGCCACACATGCCCCTGGCATCAATGAAACTAAATCATATAAACCTTTTTTATAGTCTTTTAAATAAGACCACAGTTAAGTAGGCCATTGTCGACCCCTGTGGGTCCCTGGGTAGTTTGTTGTCCAAGTAGTACCAGAGTTGTTGGGCTTTTGTGGGCACCTCAAATTGCTTTTCATGACTAACCAGTTAGCTGCATACCATGCCCATTGGTATGTGGCTCTCAATCAGGTTGTAATCTATATACTCAATCTATAATAGTGGTCCCGGATCTCTCTAGGCCTGTCTGAGGCATACTTCCCACAGAATAATTCTTGTGTTTTGTGCTTTGTGTTTTAATCTATGGGGGTTTTTGGTGTGGCTATGCCTCGAAGGAGAATCTCTAAGATACTGTGATATTATTGATATTTTTTCTTAAATTAAGGATATAAAGCATATAAAGCAGCAAGCAACTTTATATGTTGCTTGCTGCTTGCCTTTCCTCTAGTTTGACTGACCAAGGTTCCTGTGGATGGATGGGCAATTAACCCATAGCTATGCGGCCGCAAACTGTCGTTTGACAGAGCCTCTTTTGCAAGTGGTCAGTCTATGGTGCTTGTAGGACCAGTTTGGGGGTGGTTCCCAGCCTCCGCCAGGTTCCTCCTTGCAACTGCCTTATCCTCCAGGGGCCTCCCACTGCCCAGTGTCATCCTGTGAATACGGCGTCTGTGTGGATGCTGGAATGCATGCAGTGGCTAAGGGCCGGGTCATTTGGCGTCACTTCTGGCGGCGCCAATGTGACGTCACGAACGGGACAGGTATACAAAGAGATGCTGTTTCAGCATCTTATACAGCCCCCCATTTACCATGCTGTGTGGTATAAACACAGCAGAGGATGTTTGCCTGGTATGTGTTACCTTGATGGCTCTTTATAAGGACTATTATCTATTTAGGGAATCCTAATGACATATGGCAATGTTTTTTCTTGTATATGTCCAATAGGTGATTGTATGGAAAGAACCTTAATATATGGAAGTATATGAAAAGTCTGTCAAAACTCCCTGTAAATCAAAACTACCTAACAGCACCCAATCTTCAATTACCAATGTTTACACTGTGTTGGTCTTTTAACTAATCATAGTGCACTATTGTCAGGGAAATTGTGTGCATAATCGTGCACAAAAGACGTGCAAGAAGATGTGTACTTGCTAATAAGAATTCTCGAGTGGCAGCTAGAGGTACCGTAACTTGCACGCATGCGCATAGAAATTTGCGAGTGACAACTAGACATTCCTGACTTGCCAACGTATTACGCGCATTAGCGTGAACGTGTGTGAGTACTTGGCGCCCTTTTGTCTATTTAAACTGGCTCCATACACCAGAAGATTGCTGAGTGGTCATCAGCTTCTACTATCTGTGACTTGTTCCTGTGTATACCAGCCTTTTTGACTCTGCTCGTTCCTGGTTCCTGATACCCGATTGCTGACCCTGCTTGTGACCAGACTCTGCCTTCTACCTACTGTTCCGGTACCTTCTCTGCTCGCTTGATACCGACTCTGGCTTGCCCCGACTTCTCCTGGATCCGATTCTGTACCTCTGCTGCTTGGCCGTTACCAACTTCTTACTGCCCGACCACCCGAGATCCTGCATCCGCCTGCTCTCCAGCTTGGCTGCTGTCCTTCACCTGCCGCTGTGTACCTGCATCTGCCAGTCCACCACCTGCTGTTCTGCACCTGTTGGCGTGTATCTGCATCGGCCAGTCCACCAAACTGCCCGCCTTATAAAGACTATCTATCACAGCTGGCTCGGAGACAGTCCAGTAAAACAAAAAAATGTCTTTATTCAGCAAAAATAAACATAAGATAAGACAGACTTGTCTTGTCACACGGTACAGCTCACAGTTCAGCAGCACACAGGCTTACAGGTAATAGAAGCAAAAATATGGGCAGAGTTTAGCTCCAAAGAAGCTTAATCATAATATGGCACCAACATCCCTGAGACATATGAGAAACAGCAAATAAGGGATAGGGGACTTTAAAGGTACATTTTGTATGTAGAAAGAAATATGTATACCAAGATCTAAAAAGTTAGTTTATTACAAACAATTAATAAAAAGTAGAGAATACAGTATAGAGCACAGTCATAGGTATATACACATTTGCCTATTATTGACAGTGAAACAAACTGTAATCACATACAGAGAACTAGTGCGTCCACAAAATTCAACATGTTTCGCCGGTGTGGCTTCATCAGGAAAAGGGGGGGGGCGCTTTATCTAGTAACTGTAAAAACATACATTTTGCACAGCTTTAGGTGTATAGAAAAGAAAAAGAAATATTAATATATGACAATTTTATTTTACATATTATAAACATAAACATGGATGTAATGGACACGACTGAAAAAAAAAAAAAAACCAAAACCAAAACCAAACCCCCAATCCCAAAACCCAACCACCCCGTCCCCCCACATGAAAATCCTCTCGTACCATGGAGGGCGTGAGAGTGTATTCAAATGGTGGTGCTCCTAAGCAGGTGGACACCCCCTGACCCCACTCCGGTTCAAAGGTAGCCAGATCACCCATAGGGAGGGATGTAGCTAATGTTCAAAAACTCATAGTAATGCCTGTAACACATAACGTGTATTAAATATCTTTAAGGTTTCAGGAGGGGAGCAAGTGTTCAAAACAGGTCCCAAATAGACATGAACCGTACTCACCTCCACCAAATATATATATATATACACACACACACACACACACACACACACACTGGGAGCTCAAGTGGGCGAGGCAAGTAAGTGGCCCTTAATTTGGTACTGGCGTGTAAGAATTTCACTTATTTAAAAAAAATGATTCTTTTTATTTTATTTGGTAATGCCAATGTACCCTATTGTGAAAAACCCCCACCAGCCAATGGTCAATGAGAACCAAGAGGCAGTGGAGGCACACAAGGCAGAGAGGTGGAAGTAAACACAGCCGATGACCAGATGAAAAGCAGCAAGACTGAACCTATCAATAAAACAACAAAAGGGAAAAAGAAAGAAAAAGAAAACTAGTTGCTAGCCCACTTATGTTTTCACAAACATAAAAGGGATTGATGCTGAATTGGTCCAGAGAATTTACCTATGAAAGCGTTGCCTTTGTCTCAACAGCTCCCCGTTGGCGCCAAAGGTGCCAGATGTCACGCCGTGATGACGCAAATGCGGATGCAAGGCGAGGGTGCGCGAGACACAGTGTCACCCGGATACCAGAAGTATGTAATTGCCGGTACACGCTACAGGACCTCACCGCAATAATGCAGTGCAGACACCACCCGGATGATGATGATTCATCTCCAGGTGTAGGTGTCTGTGTGCTGTGATGATGGTATACCCCGGGGGACTGTCAAATGGGAACCCTCAGAGCGGACATGCAGCAGAATTAGAAACCCCAAATGAGGTACCCAAACCCGCTGCACATCCTTGGGCGTCCGTACGGGGATCTAAGGCATGAGAACCGGAGCTTGGACAGGGCAATACATCTATCCGAGCAAGCCAGTCTTTAAAGTAGGTTGCCCCGGTTCTGGACACACGCAGAATCGGGATCAACTTGACATTATTAATCTGTCATCACATCAATTGTCAGGGGATGAGTCCAGAGTGCTTCAACTTGGTCTCACGTTCTGTCCAGGTGACGATGCAGACAAATTTGAGCTAATAAAGGACCTACATTTGTTTGCCGGGCGCCTCATGTATAAAGTGCTCTATGATAAGAAACCTAACACAACTGAGTATCTATGCCAACCTAATTCCAACTTGGATGGCGCAACTTTTGAGGATTTGAGAGCCCCACAGGACCTGATGGACCTGTGGGACGAAAGCAACCCTGAGGAGGAAGGTTGGGTTTTTGACCCCTCGGGGGCGGGGGCGGGGGCTGGAGTATCTCATACTCAGCCCTTGATCCCTCGACCCCTCCTCTTAAATACCCCTCGTGGCTTTTCCTTTGGTACACCCAAAACGTATAAACCTAAGTCGAAGTCTTTCACGATCCTTCAAGGGAATTCGAACATTTGGGCCTTTGTGATCCAAGTCACCAAGGAAATAGTCCACTAATTGGCGGAGTGGATCTGTATCCAACTTGTCAAAGAACCTTAAACAGGCATTGCGTAACCTTAGTTCTAATAAAAAGATTCTGATAAAGTCATCGGACAAAGGGGGCAATCTTGTTATCATGGATACGGACCAGTACGAGAAAATGTGTTATGATATTATTTTAAACACAACTTGGTATAGACCAGTCCCAGCGTTTGTGTCTTTTACTTCCGGTTTCGGCAGTCGGCCGTGGAACGCACGCCACTAACACTGCACTGTCTGCGGCTTCTGGCGTGGAGCCAGCCGGCAGAGAGTTGTTTGTTTTTAGTTCTCATTTTTTTAGTTTGATGTAAGCTTGAGCTTAATAAAGTCATGTTTGGAATCACACTATAAGGCTCTTCTCTTCTCCCTGTACATGGTATTCTGTCTGGGTGGATGCCTTTTGAGAGCGATCTGGTGACACAAGTGGAGAGCAGGTGGTGAAGGGGACACCGACCGCTTGGATCATCGGATTTACATCTACATGCCCATTACCCCTGCTGGGGTTGGGCGCTCCGGGGAGTGGGGGCACTAGAGGGGGCTCCACACAGGACAGTACATATCTATTGGGACGGACTTACCTGGAACATTGAAGATACACTAGCTTGCTGCACTAGAACTTTTTATGCACACTGGACAATATTTATAGCAATTTAATATACACGGCAATTTTTGGCATTTTTTGGAATTTTTTGGATGCATGGACTTTTTTGCCAGTTTTCTTTCCTCTTATTTTTTTTTCCTTCCCCTCGTGCCAGGCAGGTGTGTTGCCCTGTCCACGCTCCAGTTCCCATGCCTTAGATCCCCGTACGGACGCCCAAGGATGTGCAGCTGGTTTGGGTACCTCATTTTGGGGTTTCTAATTCTGCTGCATGTCCGCTCTGAGGGTTCCCATGTGACACAGTCCCCTGGGGTATACCATCATCACAGCACAGACACCTACACCTGGAGATGAATCATCATGATCCGGGTGGTGTCTGCACTGCATTATTGCGGTGAGGTCCTGTAGCGCGTACTGGCAATTACATACTTCCGGTATCAGGGTGACACTGTGTCTCGCACACCCTCACCTTGCGTCCGCGCCTGCGTCATCATGGCGTGACTTCACACGCCGTGTTTTGGCGCCAACGGGGAGGGATATTTGAACCCGCCATGGCAGTGGCCATGCTGGGAGTCCCTGGGAGCTCTTGAGACAAAAAGGCGACGCTTTCGTAGGTAAATTCTCTGGACCAACTGACCATCCCTTTTATGTTTGCTCTAGTTGCTAGCCCATTTATGTTTTCTTTTTCTTTCTCTTCCCTTTTGTTGTTTTATTGATAGGTTCAGTCTTGCTGCTTTTCATCTGGTCATCGGCTGTGTTTACTTCCACCTCTCTGCCTTGTGTGCCTCCACCGCCTCATGGGTCTCAGTGACCGTTGGCTGGTGGGGGGGTTTTCACAATAAGGTACATTGGCATTACCAAATAAAATAAAAAGAATCATTTTTTTTAAATAAGTGAAATTCTTATACACCAGTACCAAATTAAGGACCATTTACTTGCCTCGCCCACTTGAGCTCACAGTATATATATATTTGTGCAACGCTTTTGTTGGAGGTGTGTACGGTTCATGTCTATTTGGGACCTGTTTTGAACACTTGCTCCCCTCCTGAAACGTTAAAGATATTTAATACAAGTTACGTGTTACAGGCCTTACTATGAGTTTTTGAACATTAGCTACATCCCTCTCTATGGGTAATCTGGCTACGCTTGAACTGGAGTGGGGTCAGGGGGTGTCCATCTGCCTAGGAGCACCACAATTTGAACACACTCTCACGCCCTCCAAGGTACGGGGGGATTTTCATGTATGGGGGTCGGGTGGTTGGGTTTTGGGATTGGGGTTTTTTTTTTTCAGTCATGTCCCTTACATTCATGTTTATGTTTATAATATGTAAAATAAAATTATCATATATTAATATTATTTCTTTTTCTTTTCTATACACCTAAAGCTGTGCAAAATGCATGTTTTTACGGTTACTAGATAAAGCGACCCCTCTTTTCCTGATGAAGCCACACCGGCGAAACATGTCGAATTTTGTGGACGTACTAGTTCTCTGTATGTGATTACAGTTTGTTTCACTGTCAATAATAGGCAAATGTGTATATACCTATGACTGTGCTCTATACTGTATTCTCTACTTTTTATTATTTTTGTAATAAACTAATTAACTTTTTAGATCTTGGTATACATATTTCTTTCTTCATACAAAATGTATCTTTAAAGTCCCCTATCCCTTATTTGCTGTTTCGCTTACAGGTAATAGTTCATGGCTCCAATCAGAGCTACAGTCTTTATGTGGTTAAGCTCACCCAGCAGGTGCACCATTCAGCAATGGACATTTTCACACACCGTGCTGCTGTGTCTCTCTCCTACTCAAACAGCTCTTCTCTGAGACTTTCAGCCCAGCTGACAATAAGCAGGTCTGAAGGGGAAATACCTGCCCTCTTTGATTAACCCCTTGTTCCTGCCCCAGGCTGACCCTCTATAATAAAAATAAATAAATATATTTATATTTATATTATTTTTTAACAAAGTGTTTGTAAAAAATATAATAGATGAATTAACAAATAGACCAGCATAACTTTTTGGTGACACATCCCTGTAATCTTCGCTGTGCCTTGGATACCTGCCCCTTTGTATATTACTATGAGTATAACAATGTAAGTTTTCATCTTTTTTCTCTCCCTCTCTTGTATATAGGGATAAGTCGAACACCCCCTGTTCGATTTGCACCAGAACGTGCGAGCAGGCAAAAAGTTTGTGCAAACACCATTAAAGTCTATGGGACACGAACATGAAAAATCAAAAGTGCTAATTTTAAAGGCTTATATGCATGTTATTGCCATAAAAAGTGTTTGGGGACCCAAAGGGGACATGTATCAATGCAAAAAAAGGTTTTAAAAATGGCATTTTTTCAGGTCAGTGATTTTAATAATGCTTAAAGTGAAACAATAAAAATTAAATGTTCCTTTAAATAACGTGCCTGGGGGGTGTCCTTAGTCTGCCTGTAAAGTAGCGCATCTACCCCATGTTTAGAACAGTACCACAGCAAAATGACATTTCTAAAAGGAAAAAATGTCATTTAAAACTGCTCGCGGCTGTAATGTATTGTCGGTCCCGGCAATATACATTAAAAAAAATTGAAAAAAAACGGCATGGGTTCACCCCCAGTCCATCACCAGGCCCTTTGGGTCTCGTATGAATAATAAAATTTAAAGAAAAAATGGTGTGGGGGTCCCCCCAAAATCCATACCAGGCCCTTCAGGTCTGGTATGGATTTTAAAAGGGGAACCCCGAGCAAAGAAAAAAAAAAAGAAGAAGAGATCCTCCCATCGAGGCAGAGGGTTTTTTTTAGTTCTTTTTTTTTAATAAAGGAATTGTCCCAAACTGTCTGTCATTTTTACTTTTTTGACACTTTGTGTAGGGGTACAATGTACCCGAAACCCATTCACATAAAGGACTTGTCCCAAAGTGTTTACTATTTTTGACACTTTTTTTGTGAAATGGTAGGGGTACAATGTACCATTACTAATTCACATAGAAGGGGGGAGGCTGGGATCTGGGGGTCCCCTTGTTAAAGGGGGCTTCCAGATTCCCATAAGCCCCCCGCCCGCAGACACCCACAACCACCGGGCAAGGGTTGTGGGGATTAGGCCCTTGTCCCCATCAGCATGGGGACAAGGTGCTTTGGGGGTGACTCCAAAGCAGTCCCCCATGTTGAGGGCATGTGGCCTGGTACGGTTCAGGAGGGGGCTTTTCCAGTGGCCTGCCAGGTTGCGTGCTCGGATAAGGGTCTGGTATGGATTTTGGGGGGATCCCATGCCATTTTTTTCTTTTATTTTGGCGCGGGGTTCCCCTTAATATCCATACCAGACCTGAAAGGCCTGGTATGGATTTTAGGGGGGACCCCCACACCTTTTTTTTTTTTTCTAGACCCATGACGTTTTTTACAATGATTTTTATCTATATTGCCGGGATACATTACAGCCACGAGCAGTTTTAAGTGACATTTTTTCCTTTACAAATTTTGCTGCTCTCATTCATAAAACTATGTACAGCCGCTATGTAAGCAGCCCGACATAGTGTGGGGCATGGACTCAGCCCCCTGAGCCATGACTGGCCAAAGGCACCCTGCCTTTGATTGGTCAAAGCATGCACCTGACTTGTAGGCCAATCAGCAGTCGTCAATGCACTGCAATCTCACAGTGCATTGACGATCTCGCCGTTCATTATAGGGCGTTCCACGGACGCTCGAATTTCCCGTGAACGCCCCATAATGTTCTAAATTCAGCAAACAGTTGAACACCCGATGTTCGAGTCAAACGTAAACATCGGGCTCATCCCTACTTGCGGACAATTAGGTTTATATTGTTTGTATACATATGGATGGTTACCTATACCTACCGATATTTATTTTCCCTGTTGGGTCAACATTGTCTGCATATATAGTTGTTAAAACTGGCATTAGTACACCAACATTATACTTGTCCCCATAGCTATGGTGTGCTCTTCACACTTGGGCCCACGTCCTTTGGTCTGATACATTGGGAGTGGGATACGGCAAGCATATGTTACTTACTATTATAATATACTATATCATATCTAACTGTATGAATATTTGTTTTTTGTATTATTTAGATACTAATGTTTGTGAAAATTATTGTTTATTCTCTATCCATATAGAATGTGCCTAAGCTCCTGAAGAAGCGTTCAATATGCGCAACATGTTCAGCTTAGCTGATCTACAGCACACCTCCTATTATTCTATGCTACATCTGATGGAACAAAACCAATGGAAATTGATCCTTTCAATAGGTGGTGTGTTAAGTGTATCAAGGCAACATTGTTGCACAATGGATAGTTAACGTTTTTAGCATTGTTCAATTGTAAATATGTTGTAATAAAATCTATTTAATTTTACTATGTTGACATTGTGGTGCCTATAAAGTCCATCATCCAAATCTCCTTTCATGGTTATACTGTAGTTATGATAGCAGCAGAGGGGAGGGCTAGGGGGTGGATGAAGCTGACAGGTGGGGAGGGAGGAGAGAATGGGGAAAATCTATACCAGACCCTTATCCGAGCATGCAGCCTGGCAGGTCAGAATGGGGGGGAGCAAGTGCCCCCCCTGAACTGTACCAGACCACTTACCCTCAACATGGGGGGGTGGGATGACCCCACCCACTCTGACATCACATGATGTCTGAAGGGGGTGGGGTCACCCAGGTACATCACTGGGTGGCCCCACCCTTGCCTATATAAAACAGTGTCAAAGTGAAGAGACAGCAGTTGGCGGGAGGCCTCCTATCAAGATGGAGCTTTGTTCTTTTTTCAATTTTTTCAGGTCCATCGGGTGGCGTGATGAACAGTGGATGTACATCGTGGGACACTTTTTTCCCTTTTTAATAAAAGATTTGTCAAAAACCTGTCTTGTGGTTTTTACATTTTGACACTTTTTTGGTGAATGGGTAGGGGTACGATTCCCAAGGAGTGGGCCAGGACTTGGGGGTCCCCAATTGTTAAAGGGGGCTTCCAGATTTGGAAAAGCCCCCCACCCGCAGGCCATGACAACCACAGCCCAGGGTTGTCAGGAAGAGGGCCTTGTCCCCATCAACATAGCACCACCCCCCCCATGTTCAGGGCATGTGGCCTGGTATGGTTCAGGAGGGGGGGGCTCGCTCATTGTCGTCCCCCCATCCTGACCTGCCAGGCTGAATGCTCGGATAATGGTCTGGTATGGATTTTGAGGGAGAACTCATGCCAATTTTTTAAAAAATGTTTTTTTTGGTGTGGATTTCCCCTCAAAATCTATGCCAGACCATGGGATGGACGTGGTGTGAGTTCGCTCCTCCTGGTCCAGGTGATCAGCTGCAGCTACTTCCAATGATTTGATCTCCTCTGACTTATTCAGCAAGGTACTGCAGACTTTCCTGAGGCTGCAACAGGCTATAGATTTGGATGAAGTGGGAATGAAATACGATATACAACTGAACCCTGCTGAAATTACTCTGTGTGACGAGACGGCTGCCAGGTGACCCCTCAGGAACCCCCGAGTGTAGCGTGAGGTCCGGGACGAGCAGAGGGAGATACCAGCAGAGGGAGATACCAGCGACCAGGCACGACCGGAGTCGTGCTCCATCGAGGACACACAAGCAGAGCCGAGCTCCGCTGGACCTGAGAGCTGCCGAGATATCCCGAATCCTGCCGAGTGCCTGCAAACAGACCTGAGCAGAGCCAAACCCCGGCAAGATCCACGTGGGTGGTAGCGTCCTGCCTAGCACGCTGACTCAGACTGAGGTACCCGCAGGTGAACCCGAGGAGAGTCAAACCCTGTCGGGGGGACCGGATAGCCCTTTCTTACTTTTTTTTCTGCGTATACCAGGAGCATGGGATAAAGTGGAGAGTGCCCTCGGTAAGAATCTTTAACAAGTGGAACCGGACCCCCCGAGAGACAAAGTAACTGACTGTCCTTTTGCTTTCAAAACTGCGGCAAGATTCCTGGCAAATATAAAAACTCTAGGTGATTTGAAGATCTAGTGACACAGAAACCTAGGTTTTAGGTGAAGTGGGAAGATCGTGACAAAAATATTCGGTTAAGTCACGCTATAAAATTAAAAAACATCAACTGACGGTGTATATGTGCTTTATAAAGAGTGGAGAGTATAGGTGAGAGCTATATTTCTCCACTCTAAATATATTGAACACAATATGCCACCTAAAAGCACGCACTCCCAAAAAACAAAGAGGGGATCAGCAGGGGGTACAGTTAAAAATCCCCCTAAACCCCAATCGATACAAAAAACGGGCATCAAGGGTTTTTTTCAACATTCACAGTCACTACCTCAACAAGAAGGTACGGAAGCGGCTAAATTGAATTTTGCTTACCCTGATAGAGAAGTAGAGCCAAGATTAAACAGTAGCCCTTTGGGTAATATGCAACACTCCACAATGGATATGGAAGGATCAGTGAACAGCCCCAGTTGGGATATGCATACATTAAATCATTACCGACAAGAGAGGACATGGACAAATATGTATATAGGCTGGAAACCTCATAGAAGGCTGAAATACAGGCATTGAAAACATCTTTACTTGACACTCAAAATAAAATTTATATCATAGATGTTAAAATGGCTGGTATCGATCAAAGAATGTTACTAGTGGAAGGGAAAAAAATCAGGAGCATGATCGATACATAAAATATATAATCAATGCTACTGACGATCTCGAAAACAGAAGCAGACAAAATAATATAAGAGTAAGAGGTTTGCCAGAAACAGGCACTGAAAAATTGAAGCCGATACTCCAGGGCATATTTAATACCTTGTTAAAGCGGCCAAAAATGGCAGAATTAGAGATTGATCGTGCACATAGATCACAAGGCCCAAAAGATCATGACCAAACGAAACCGAGAGATGTGATATGTAGAAGCATCATGACAGCAGCGCGGTTACAAAGGGTTTTTGAGTTTGACAGCACCCAGCTTATATTTCTGCAGGAGCTGTCTAGATACACACTGATCAGGAGGAAAGCAGTTAAACCTCTACTGGAAGCATTAAAGTGGATGTAATCCCGAATTTATTTATTTTTTTTATATCATACTGTAGAGTATAAGATTTCCTATCATTTGAGCCCAGTCTTGCCACACAGTTAATCCATCTCTGAGCAATCCTCTTTTATTGTTCAGTGAGAAAAATCTTGACAAACTGACAAAAACTTTGTCAAACAAGAGGTTGCACGGGTTGGATTGGTGGGAGATGATGTTTTTTTTTCTCTTTTTCTTTTGTGTGTGTGTATGTAGAGATAGAGATAGAGATATAAGGTTGGTGCATTTAAAATGGAAAACAAGGTGTAATTTAATTGGAGTGCTATAATGTGCAAATGTATAATGCAGCAGTGGGTATTTGTTATATATGGGATTGAATGAAGGGGCAAAGGGTGGTAGGGGATTTTTTTTTTTTTGAAAATACGATGTAATTTGACAGTAGTGGAGCAATGTGAAATTGCATAATTCATATTAAAGAGTAGGGATGAGCCAACACCCCCCTGTTCGGTTCGCACCAAAACATGCGAACAGGTGAAAAATTTGTTAAAACATGCGAACACTGATAAAGTCTATGGGACACGAACATGAATAATGAAAAGTGCTAATTTTAAAGGCTTATATGCAAGTTATTGTCATAAAAAGTGTTTGGGGACCTGGGTCCTGCCCCAGGGGACATGGATCAATGCAAAAAAGTTTTAAAAACGGCCGTTTTTTCGGGAGCAGTGATTTTAATAATGCTTAAAGTGAAACAATAAAAGTGTAATATTCCTTTACATTTCGTACCTGTGGGGTGTCTATAGTATGCCTGTAAAGGGGCGCAGGTTTCCCATGTTTAGAACAGTCTGACAGCAAAATGACATTTCAAAGGAAAAAAAGTCATTTAAAACTACTCGCGGCTATTAATGAATACACATACACATACAATACACATAAAAGTTCATTGATAAAAACGGCATGGGAATTCCCCACAGGGGAACCCCTGAACCAAAATTTAAAAAAAAAATTAAAAAAAATATGACGTGGGGGGGTCCCCCTAAATTCCATACCAGGCCCTTCAGGTCTGGTATGGATATTAAGGGGAACCCCAGCCAAAATTTTTTTTAAAATGGCGTGGGGTCCCCCTCAAAATCTATACCAGACCCTTCAGTTCTGGTATGGATTTTAAGTGGACCCCCACGCCAACATTAAAAAAAAGCATGGGATCCCCCAAAAATCCATACCAGACCCTTATCCGAGCACGCAACCTGGCAGGGCACAGGAAAAGAGGGGGGTGACGAGAGAACGCCCCCCCCCCTCCTGAACCATACCAGGCCACATGCCCTCAACATTGGGAGGGTGCTTTGGAAAGAAGAAAGAAGAAACATGTTAAATAAAGGAATTGTCAAAAACCTGTCTCTTGTCATTTTTAGCATCTTTGACAGTTTTTTTGGAAAATGGTAGGAGTACACTTGTACCCCCTTACCATTTCACACGGGGGGAGGGCCAGGATCTGGGGGTCCCCTTGTTAAAGGGGGCCTCCAGATTCCGATAAGCCCCCCGCCCGCAGGCCCCCACAACCACTGGGCAAGTGTTGTGGGGATGAGGCCCTTGTCCCCATCAACATGAGGACAAGGTGTTTTGGGGGCTACCCCAAAGCACCCTCCCAATGTTGAAGGCATGTGACCTGGTACAGTTCAGGAGGGGGGGCGCTCTCGTCCCCCCTCTTTTCCTGCGGCCTGAAAGGTTGCATGCTTGGATAAGGGTCTGGTATGGATTTTTGGGGAGACCCCACGCTATTTTTTTTTACATTTTTGGTGCGGGGTTTCCCTTAAAATCCATACCGAACCTGAAGGGTCTGGTATAGATTTTGAGGGGGACCCCACGCCATTTAAAAAAAAAAATTTGGCCAGGGTTCCCCTTAATATCCATACCAGACCTGAAGGGCCTGGTATGGAATTTAGGGGGACCCCCCACATCTTTTTTTAAATTTTGGTTCGGGATTCCCCTGTGGGGAATTCCCATGCCGTTTTTACCAATGAACTTTTGTGTATTGTCGGACCGGCAATTCATTAATAGCCGTGAGTAGTTTTAAATGACTTTTTTTCCTTTGAAATGTCATTTTGCTGTCAGACTGTTCTAAACATGGGAAACATGTGCCCCTTTACAGGCATACTATAGACACCCCCTAGGTATGACATTTAAAGGGATATTACACTTTTTTGTTTCACTTTAAGCATTATTAAAATCACTGCTCCTGAAAAAACGGCCGTTTTTAAAACTTTTTTTGCATTGACCCATGTCCCCTGGGGCAGGACCCAGGTCCCCAAATACTTTTTATGACAATAACTTGCATATAAGCCTTTAAAATTAGCACTTTTGATTTCTCCCATAGACTTTTAAAGGGTGTTCCGCGGCTTTTGAATTTGCCGCGAACACCCCAAATTGTTCGCTGTTCAGCGAACTGGCGAACAGCCGATGTTCGAGTCAAACATGAGTTCGACTCGAACTCAAAGCTCATCCCTATTAAAGAGTATAATTAAGGTCAAAGGAAGAATAGGATGTCATAAGGGTATGATTGTGGGGGGAGGTTGGATTACAGTATCCTTTATGTTTAACATCAATATTGAAATGAATGAGGGGATTGACAAGGATAAGAAAAGGGAATCTAGTCCTAAGTAATCTATCACTGAGGGTTAGGATATGGGGTTTAGGGATGGAAAAGACGGGTCTTGTGGTTTTGTTTTGTTTTTTTTCCTCCTCTCTCCTTTTCTCTTTCTTCTTCTCTCTTTCTTTCTTCTTATCTTAGAAGAATTCTTGTACAAATAAATAAGCCTGGGCTAGGCACGGCCTATCCAAAGGAGGTCCCTTTATACTCCTTGACCTAGGGAACTTACATAGTAAGGTTAGACTCAAAGAAGTCGAGTAGGGAGAGACTGTATAGGGAAGTGTGTAAGGTCTGAGTGGTTGGGCGAGTGTAGTGGGGTGGATTGGTTAAGTGTGGATTGTTCCTTTTCCCTTTTTTTCCCCACCTCTTTCTCTTGTTGTCCTATGGGCACTATAAAAATTTGCTCCTTTAATGCAGTGGTCATCAACCCTGTCCTCAGGGCCCACTAACAGGCCAGGTTTGCAAGATAACTGAAATACATCACAGGTGATATAATTTGCTGCTCAGTGATTGCAGTATTCTAGTCTGCATCTGCCCAAGGTAATACATAAAACCTGGCCTGTTAGTGGGCCCTGAGGACAGGGTTGATGACCACTACTTTAATGTTAGAGGGTTAAATGAAGCAAGGATCACAAGTTCTGCACTTTTTCCATAAACAAAATGTTGGCATTGTTCTCTTTCAGGAGACACATTTTCGCTCTGATCATATACCAAATATACAAAACAGGCACTATTCTGTCTGGTATCATGATACTTATGCTTATTCAAAATCCAGAGGTGTCTCTATAGCAAGTCATAAGTCAATACCTCATCAGGTTGTAGAAAAATTGATGAATTGAGATGGCAGGGCAGTACTATTAAAATTAATTATACATCAATTATTATATACTTACCTAACCTGGATCAGATTAAAATAGGCACTCAACTCCTAATAGATCTTATGGAAAGAGCGGAGGGAGTGATAGTAGTAGTGGGAGATTTTAATTTAGTCTTAAACTGGGATATGCATACTACAGCACTATCAGTGCCTCAGATGAGTAGGGACAAAAAGAAATTTATGGAAATGCTGGATAAATACCATTTGGTTGATATATGGAGGGCCTTTCGTCCATTGGATAAAGATTATACGTTACACTCAAAAGTTCGCACATATCATAGATTATACTATTTTTGAAAAATCAATTGGGAGTGGCTACGATCTCCTCTTCTGAGATAGGTAATTTCCTATGGTCGGATCATGCTCCTATATGCCTGGTGATGGATATTCCAAGTAGTAACGCAATGGGAGGCACATGGAAATGAAATGATAATTTATTATATGATGAGGCATGTTTTTCAGAGATTGGGTCAGCAATATCAAACTTCACGCAGGATCATGTAAACTATAGTACTTCCCTATCCATCCAATGGGAAACATTGAAATGTATAGTGAGGGGTCTTTTTATAAAACACGGTGCTAGGTTAAAAAAAGCAAAAGAAAATAGATCAATACAGCTTTTACAGGAAATTGCTCATTTGGAAAAACAACATAAACAAAATTCAGCACAGGAGATATTAATAGAACTTATGGAAAAGCGACTTGAATTACGAACCCTATTAAATGAACAAACATTAAGGATTAGAGATAAAAATCGCACCCTATATTATCAACAAGGAAATAAACCCGGTAAGTTATTAGCTAGAGCATTACGCCAGTGAATAAACACTACATCCATTGTTAAGGTCAAGACAGAAACAGGCGACATGGTATATGATCCAAAAGCGATTTTGAAAGCATTCCATACTTTCTATTCCCGATTGTATAATATACCTAACCATCTAGCAGAGAGGGATCCTGAAACATTTCAGCAGAATATGCGACAATATATAAAAGGTACTGCTTTATCGACCTTAACAGAATTAGAAGTAGAGCAACTGGAAAAAGAATTTTCGGAGATCGAAATTCAGCAGGTAATCGATTCATTAATACCAGGTAAAAGTCCCGGCCCGGATGGTTTAACTCCACGGTTTTATAAGTCATTTAAAGATTTGCTAACCCCAATCATGAAGCAGACTTTTAATTCAGTCTCTTCCTCTCATCCATTTGTCCCACAGGGTATGCAGGCATATATTTCACTCATACCTAAACCAGAGAAAGATCCTACACTCTGTGGTAGCTACCGGCCAATCTCGCTGACAAATGTGGATCTTTGATTATACTCAAAGATTATAGCCAACAGACTTACACCGAAATTGATATAGATATATTCACTTAGATCAAGTGGGGTTCATTGAAGGACGAGAGGCGAGGGACAATACCCTGAAGACTTTGACATTGATAGAATATGCTCGGAAACACGCCATCCCATCCTGCCTCCTGGCAATTGATGCTGAGAAGGCTTTTTATAGGGTGGGATGGCGGTTTTTCGAAAAGACATTAAGACAATTGGGAGTGGGCCCAACGCTTCTTGAAAAAATAATGGTCCTATATCATTGTCTGACAGCCAGAATACGTGCAAAAGGAGATGCATCGGATATAGTTAATATAGCGAATGGAACCCGACAGGGATGTCCCCCGTCTCCATTACTATATGTATTAGCTATGGAACACCTGACAACAGCGATTCGGAAAAATAAAGACATACAAGGAATAAAAGTCAGAAATGAGGAATATAAATCTGCTAATATATATTATATATTAGGAAACCAGCGGTGAAAATACCAAATTTGATTAAGGAATTTAAATGCTTTGCCGAATTGAGTAATTTCAAAGTAAATTATAATAAATCTGAAGCTTTGAATATTACACTCCCTACGAATACTGTCAAACTCCTTAAAAATAATTTTACTTTTAAATGGCAGAAAAATGCAATCAAATATCTGGTAACATTAATCCCTAGGGAGTTGGAGAAGCTCCAGGAATATAACTATCTCCCAATAATGCAAAAAATAACTAAGACGCTCCAACAATATGATAAAGGGATTTTCTCTTGGATGGGCCGGATAAATATCATAAAAATGGATATACTGCCAAAAATACTCTATATTTTCCAGAATATTCCAATATTTCCCTCAACAAATATTTTGAATCTCCTACGAAAGGCCATTGGGAGTTTTATCTGGGCAGGTAAGCCCGCCACAATTAGTAGAGAAGTATTAACTACCCTGTTTCACTGAAAATAAGACCTAGCATGATTGTCAGTGATGGCTGCAATATAAGCCCTACTCCCCAAATAAGCCCTACCCTGTTTCCCCGAAAATAAGCCCTACCCTGAAAATAAGACCTACAAGGACTTTAACTAGGGCTTATTTGGGGGGTAGGGCTTATATTGCAGCCATCACCAACAATCACGCTAGATCTTATTTTGGGGGAAACAGGGTAGGCTAAAAATAGACGGGGGCCTGGCTCTCCCAGACCTGTCGGTATATCTTAGATCGGTATTTGTGGCTAGGATTGTGGATTGGTTTCATAACACAGAATGCAAACAGTGGGTGAAATTGGAGGAGGAGATCGCGGCCAAAAAATTGAAATCACTGCCATGGATAAAGAGGGAAAATCGCCCCCCTAGGGAAGAGTTGCCGTTTTTGGTTGCATCAACAATGACAGTATGGGATGGATTGGTGAAGAAGGGAATAGGGTCCACATATATAGGCCCAATGACACCCCTCTTCAGCAGTCCAGAATTTCCACTGGCAAGGGAGACTACGACCTTCCTAAAATGGCAGAGAAGGGATGATATAAGGGTGGTACAGACAATAGAGGGAAATAGACTTCCCCCGCTGGAAGCCCTAGGAATGGAACATAAAATGAACTGGATGCAATACTGGCAACTTCAAAAATATATAACTTCTCTCATGAAAGAGGGGATACTGGATAGGTCACTGACAGCACTCGAAACATTATTTCTACAAGAGCATAAACCAACACATATTTTATCTAAGGTATACAAATCTTTATTTTTGAACATTAACCACTTGCCGCCCGCCCGCCGTCATATGATGGCGGGACAGTGCAGCTGTCATTCTGGGCCGCCGTCATATGACGGCGCAGCCTTCCAGGCAACCAAAGGGGCGCGCACCCGCCGCATCGCTCGGGTCCCGGGCACCCGCGATTGCCCGGTAACCGAGCAAGACCGTGGATCTGTGTGTGTAAACACACAGATCTACGTCCTGTCAGATGGGAGGAGACCGATGGTGTGTTCCCTTGTGAATCCCCTCCCCACACAGTTAGAATCACTCCCTAGCAACACATTAACCCCTACAGCGCCCCCTCGTGGTTAACCCCTTCATTGCCAGTCACATTTATACAGTAATCAATGCATTTTTATAGCACGGATCGCTGTATAAATGTGAATGGTCCCAAAAATGTGTCAAAATTGTCCGATGTGTCCGCCGAAATATCGCAGTCACAATAAAAATCGCAGATCGCCGCCATTACTAGTAAAAAAAATAATAATAATAAAAATGCTATAAATCTATCCCCTTATTTTGTAGACGCTATAACTTTTGCGCAAACCAATAAATATACACTTATTGCAATATTTTTTACCAAAAATATGTAGAAGAATACGTATCGGCCTAAAACGAGGAAAAAATTTGTTTAAAAAAAAAAAAATGGATAGTTATTATAGCAAAAAGTAAAAAATATTGTGTTTTTTCAAACTTGTCATTCTTGTTTTGTTTATAGCACAAGAAATAAAAAACGCAGGGGTGATCAAATACCACCAAAAGAAAGCTCTATTAGTGGGGAAAAAATGATAAAAATTTTATTTGGGTACAGTGTAGTATGACCGCGCAATTGTTATTCAAAGTGCGACAGCGCTGAAAGCTGAAAATTGGCTTGGGCAGGAAGGGGGTGAAAATGCCCTGTATGGAAGTAGTTAAGGAGCAGGAGAGAAGTTATAAAAAAGATGGGGGGGGAGAGCTGGGGATTGTTATCCCCAGAGCTAAATGGGAGAAAGCGTGCAGCAATGCTGGCAACACTGTGGTAAGGGGCGGGGGGGCGTGACCGGATGTGGGAGTGAGTGGTTGAGTGGTGTGTGCTCTCCTCCCGGTCTCTGCTGTGATGCTGTGATGCTGAACTAGCGCGGATTGAAGATTCCCCAAGCTAGACAAAGGCAAAGGCACAGGCCCCGTTATTCTTCTTACCGGTGGATTTTCCTGGGTGCTTGGTGTGCGGTGGTGTTCGACTGGCCGGGCGGTGGTGACGGCGGTGACGGTCGGGAGATCTCGCAGCGCCGCCGGAGAAGGAGTGTCTGGATGACGTAGGGTCCCAGGGTCGGAGCCCAGTGACGTGGCACAAGCAGCGCGAGATCAGGAAGGAGAGAGCGAGCCGCAGTGACCGCGCTAGATACGAACGTCGACAACAGCTGACGGAGGTGAGGAGGAAAAACGCTGACTGGCTATCGGCCCTGTGCCGCTCCTGGGACGGAGCAGTTACAAGCAGAAAGAGGTAGAACATTTATTTTTCTTACTGCAAAAGATTTTACTGCCTTGGGACTTTAATTACTGTGCGGTTACCACGGCAAAGTGGGAGGCGAGGAATTCCCTCCTGTGCTGAGAAGCTGGGACTATTTAAATAACTAAAGGGTAACCGCTGTGTGCATTAGCTTTCCTACCTAGGCAAAGTCAAACTAGCCTGCTAAGTAAGTCTTATGATGACTAGGAAGAAGGGTGAGGAACAGCAGCAATCGGCTCAGGAGAACGCACCCGCACACCCAAACCGCTCAGCCAAGGAGAAGGGGAGCCAAAGTGTCTCCGCAGCTGTTGCCGCAGCAAAGCTAGAAAAATTTGCACATACCCCCTCGCAGTCGCCGGGTAAGAGCAACCAAATTCCCCCAGGGAAGGGCTTGATTGGAGGGCCTGGGGATAGAAAAAGTCTGGGGAAGGTAGCGGATAACTCTGCGGCTAACCCGAAAGCAGTGTCTAAGAAAAGCCCTGTGAAGGGCCACTCAGAGGCGACCATGGATAATACCCATAATGTGAATATAGTTGGTCACCAGGAGCCCACCCTAAATGAAGTAATGGGTGCAATAAATGCCTGTAGTAACTCGCTGAGCGAAATGTGCACGGAGTTAAGAGGTCTTAAGGAAGAAGTCAGTAGCACCAGGCAAGAGATCCAGAAAGTGGTTGAGAGAATTAGTGGTCTGGAAGAAAGGGTCAGCCGAACAGAAGATATGGTAGCTCCAATGCAGCAGGACTTTAAAAAAATGCAAGCCCAACTGGAGGCCATTAAGCTTAAAGTGGACGAATGGGAGAATAGGTCAAGAAGGCTGAATGTAAGAGTATTAGGTCTCCCAGAGAAATGCGAGGGCCCCCGTCCCGAGGAATTTATGGAGGGGTGGCTTAAAGAAGTTTTTGGGGCCGAGACTTTCTCTCAACTTTTCTCTATCGAGAGAGCGCACAGAGTGCCTACTAACCTTACACATTCAGAAAATCGAACTAGACCATTGATAATGAGGTTTTTCAGTTTTAAAGATAAAATGAAGGTGTTGCAGAGAGCAAGAGAAAAGGGGGACATTTTTTACAATGGAGCTAGAATATCGTTCTACCCGGATTACTCCCCGGATCTGCAGAGAAGAAGAGCGGGTTTTTTGGATATTAAACGAGCTTTACGGAACTTGAATATACCATACGCACTTTTATATCCAGCACGGTTGCGGGTTGTGGCCTCAGGGTCAACTCAGTTTTTTGAATCAGCTCGGGGGGCCAAGGAATGGCTTGAAGAATACAAAATAAACTGTTAGAGATAACAGCTGAAAGTATACGGGGATTGCAAGATTTTCCTTTTTTTTTTTTTTTTTTTGGCAGGGACCGGGAGGGTGTGTGAAGGGTTGGTTTATTAGTTGATGAATGTAAGAATAGGATGGTGGTTTGAGGTTTTTTTGACTCTTATGATAAGGGGGTCTCAGGGGTTTTGGGAAGGGAAGGGGGGAGGGGGAGGGAAGGGATTGCTATGTAGGTTAAACAATGTTCACTTAGGGAGGGGGGAGGGGGATCGGTTGGATGTGGGTGGGAGGACTAATGAGGTCACGAGGAAAGCTCCTAGGGTTGGCCAAGATAGGCAACGGGGTGGGGATAATGGCTCAAATGTAGCAAGGGTTAAAGATTTCAGAACACGGTTAATAGATGTGGTAACGTCGAAAACAAATAAGAAGATACACTTAAATTGCACAAAGATAGGACAGGAACTACAAATAGCACTGAATAGGTCTGGGGAGGAGGCGCGAGGGGACGGGAGGAGTCTCCTTATGCTTCTGACCTGCGCCCCTTTTTCACAAAAGAGTGATAAAAGTAACACGAATGGGTATTTTTTATTAATTTTATTCTTTTTGGGCTTATTGGTGAATCGATGCAGAGTGTTAAGGGATTGCTGGGGGGGAGAGCACGGGTACCAGTATACTTTTGTGATAATAGTGAAGGGTTGTTTTCCTTTTTTATCTTTTTTTCTATTTAATGTTGGGGAATTAATGCAGTCTCCTCTCGTGGCCCTGGTGTATACATTATTAAGTTGGGAATTAACTCCTCTACGGTTTCGATATTGCTGGTATTTTTTTTTTATGTTAATTGCTTTATGCAGGTTAGAGTATTTGGTATAACCTCCTGGAATATAAGGGGGATGAGTGACCCTATTAAAAAGGCCACTGTTTTTTCGGAACTGGAAGCCTATGGCACAGAAGTGATATGCCTGCAGGAAACACACCTGACAAACGAGACTAAAACACAAATTAGAAATAAAAAATTCCAGACACAGTACCACTCTGTGTACTCCTCTTATTCAAGAGGAGTTAGTATTTTGGTTAAGCGCGGGCTGACGTTTTCCTGCAGGGATGTCACTATCGACAAGCTGGGTTGTTTTATTTTTTTGTATTGTTTAATTGAGGGTAGTCCCTTTGTGATAGTAAATTTGTATATCCCTCCCCCGTTCAGGATGGACGTTCTGTTACAGCTGGTAAGGTTTATGGAAGATAAAGAAGGGGTGCCTGTTGTTGGAGTAGGGGACTTTAATGCCGTACTGAATAACAGGCTAGACAGGTTTCCCCCTGGGCAGGAGGGGAGCAGTGTGTCTGAGGGTAGATTGGCCCAGTTTCTTGAGGAGATGGGGTGGTGTGACCTATGGAGAGCTCGCTTTCCTAATACATATCAATATTCTTGTTTTTCGGGGACCCACCACACCCTCTCCCGTATTGACTTGGCCATCGGCAATCAGGAAATTCAGCCTCTTATAAGGAAAATTGAATATCATCCAAGGGGGGTGTCGGATCACTCCCCGCTGATAGTAAAAATAGGGGTGCAGGGCTGTGATAACCAGAGGGTGTGGTCATTAAACTCAATATGGTTGGAGGTAATTGGGAATAATGAGGAAATGAAGGCAAGGTTAAGGGAGTTTGTTGAATACAATGCAGGCTCTGCGTCCGAAGGGGTGGTTTGGTATTCCTTAAAAGCGTACTTGAGAGGGCTTCTGATCCAACAGATTTCAATAGTGAAGAAACAATCAAGGGTAAGGGGTGAGGCTATTAGAGAGGAAGTGATGGTAGCAGAAAGAAAATACGTGGCAGATCCAAGCCTGGTAAATCAAGAGTGTTGGATAAGGAAACAACAGGAATATAAAATGGAAAGTACTAGAGCTGGAGAAAATAGGAAACTCTTCCGGAGACAGAGGAACTTTGGGGAGGGGGAGAGTGTTGGCCGATTATTGGCCATGCTGGTCAGCGCTAATGCGCCCTCCTCAACAATCCCTCTAATTAGGACACCAGAGGGGGTGATTTCATCGGACCCAGGGGTAATAAGGGAAAGGTTCTTTGAGTATTATAAAGAGCTGTATAGGTCACGACACTGGGCAGAAAGGGGTGAGATGGAAAAATTCTTGGAAGGCGCTGAACTCCCGGCCCTTTCTGCTGCAGATAGGATAAGTCTAGAAGCCCCTATAACTCTTGAGGAAATGTGGCAAGCTATATCAGATATGCCTAATCGGAAAGCTCCGGGTCCAGATGGTCTCCCAGTTGAAATTTATAAACAATATGGGGAGGTGCTGGTCCCGGAGCTTTTGAAGACATTGAATTGGTCGGCGACCGTCGGTGGTCTACCATCCTCGATGTCCGAAGCAACAATAGTTTTAATTCAGAAGGAAGGGAAAGATCAACTAGACACATCTTCATATAGGCCAATCTCTCTGTTAGGGTCTGACGTTAAGATTCTGGCAAAAGTCCTGGCAGCTAGGTTAAATGAGTGTATTACTACCCTGGTGCACCCAGATCAATCTGGGTTTATACAGAATAGAGCTACTAGCAAAAATATCAGAAGGACATTTTTGAATCTTCAGACCCCGACTGTAAACATAGGATCCAGAGCTGTCTTATCTTTGGATATTGCCAAAGCATTTGACACTCTTGAGTGGGGCTATCTCTGGTGGGTTCTGGAGAGGTTTGGTGTCGGCCCGGGGTTTATTGGATGGCTTAAAATACTCTATCAGCACCCTAGTGCCAGATTAAAGATCAATAACGCATACTCGCGGAAGATATCCGTTGGGAGGGGAACCAGGCAGGGTTGCCCGCTTTCACCCCTGCTGTTCGCCCTGGCAATGGAGCCTTTTGCTGAAGTTGTGAGAAAAGCTGTTGGTGTGCAGGGATTTAAGAGGAAAGGGGGAGAAGAAAAAATAGCCCTATATGCTGATGATGTTTTAATATTTCTGGGGGACACAGGGCCTTCATTAATAAAAGCAATGCAGCTGGTGGAAGGCTTTGAGAGGGTGTCAGGGCTGATGGTTAACTGGGAGAAATCGGTCCTTCTCCCGGTTGACTCGGCTAGTGGCTTACTGCCCCAGGGAGTACCCTGAGTTAAAATAGTGGAAAAGTTCAAGTATCTGGGAATAGTGATCTCTAGTACCCCTGACCAGTTTATTTGTGACACTTTAGTCCCAATTTTAGAAAGATTTAAAAGGAAGAAGGATATCTGGTGCCGGCTCCCCCTGTCGGTAGCAGGCCGGATAAACCTGATTAAAATGATTTGGACCCCGCAGTTAATGTACATACTCCACAACTCTCCGGTCTGGATAAAAAGAGATTGGTTTGTTAAAATAAATTCTCTTTTCCGTGAGCTAATATGGAAAAAAGGTCAGGCTAGGATCAGTCTTCAGACATTACAACGCTCTACGGGGGAGGGAGGGTTGGCGGTTCCTCACCCATATAAGTACTTTCTGGCTGCACAACTACAACATCTGGGAGGGTGTGAAAAGAGGGGGGAGATGAACAACAGTAGAGAAATTATGTTATCAGGCAACCCGCACAAATCCTTGGCAGGGGCATTAGAGGCTGAGTCTATACACTGCGCGCTACCAACATACAAGCTGGTGGCAAAAATCTGGCGGGTAGTGAAGGCAGAGTTGGGATATGAGGGCTTTACGGAGTTCTCACCTATATGGAATAATGAGCAGTTGAAGGAATTAAATTTTGTTGGGAAAAACAGGGGGTGGGAAGAGTGCGGCTTGGTCAGATTGGCCCAATTGTATAAGGATAAGGTTCTCAAGTCCTTTCTAGAGCTAAGAACTGAATTTGGTATCCCAAAGGAAACATTTTACTATTACCTCCAGATCAGACATGCCCTGGATAAACAGTTTAAGTCCAGGACGGTGGAATGGAGTAAGGCCCCTCTCCTTAATAGTGTGGTATTAACATCTAATCTCAAGGGAATGATCTCAAGGATCTATGGTCAATTGATGGCTAGAATGGCAAGTACTCAAACGCTCGGGCGTGCCAGGGAGGGATGGGAGGCGGATGCGGGGGAGTTGACGGATGACCAGTGGAAAAGAATACTGGCGATGGGCCCTCTGGTGTCGGTCTCTCCGTCGCAGCGGGTGTCCCACCTTCTGCTGATACACAGAGCTTATTACACTCCAAAGAAGCTGTTCAGGTTCGGTCGAAGACTAGATGAGAAATGTCCTAGATGTGGTGAGACGGGTGATCTCATACACATGATGTAGAGATGCCCAAAATTAGCCAGATACTGGACCGAGATCCTGAAGATTATTGAATCTAGGTTTGGGATAAGTCTGGATCTGGAGGCTAAGGTGTGCGTGCTGGGCCTGATTGGTCAGAACTTGGGAAATAAGCTAAAAATTACAGCAGTGGTGAGATGCCTCTATCAAGCGAGGAAACTGATAGCGCAGTCCTGGCTATCGGCAGTCCCCCCTACCCCGGAGGGTTGGGTTAGAACTATGAATATGTTGGTGAGAACTGAGAGAATAACTTATATTAGAAGAGGAAGCTATAGGAAGTTTAGGATTATATGGGAACCGTGGCTCCAGGGGAGGGGTATTGACCGGGGTTGCCTTTAGGCTGGTTACTGATCAGGGTTTGTGTAGGTTGGGCCGTAAAATGTTCTGAGACTAGGATTGTGGGAAAGGCACAGAAGGGTAACTGGGATATGTCGATTTATCTCTTAAATGTAGATTAAATTACTGCGGTATGGTGTTAGTGTCTTTCTTGATAGAGCCAGAAGGTTGGGGGTGGGAGGGGCGGGTAGAAAGGGAAGGGGTTAAATAATAAAAAAAAGGTATGATGGTAATTGTGTGAGTTATTAGAAGGGGTCGTGCCGGGCCTCTAGAAATGATTTTATATTCATATTGAGTGTGTGATGCTGATTTATGTATTTGTATACCTTGTAAAATTAATAAAGAGGATTGAAATTAAAAAAAAAAATGGGAGAAAGCAATTACGTTAACACACAAGATGTCGATTTCTAACAGGCATCAAGAAATAAATTATAAAGTATTAGCCAGATGGTATAGATGCCCAGTAGATATGCATAGAATTAATCCAGATAATGAAGACACTTGTTGGAGATGTCGGGGTGCAAAGGGCACAATGTCGCATATATGATATTTCTGTCCAGGGGTCCAGATATTCTGGAACAAAATATATAAAATATATCTGGCTGTGACAGGAGTGAATCTACAACCTGATATACTAGTAGTATCTGTATTGTCAATGATTCTGGGATCGGTGAAAAGTATAAAAAAAAGGTATTTTAAAATACTTTTTAACAGCAGCAAGAACGGTTATAGCTAGAAAATGGAAAAATAGGACATCACCTTCCATAGACGAATAAATATCTGAGATGAGCGAGATCCGTTTCCTGAAAGAGAGAATGATGATCGAAAAAGGTTTAAAAAAAAAAAACAAATAATGACAACATGACAAGTGTGGGAAGAATTTAGAGTATCACCCTCCCTATTGTTAGAAGTATAGGATGCTAGCCCAAATAGAGGCAAAAGAGAGAGGATTGGGGGGGGGGGGGTGAAGGGCGGGTTTGGGTTTTTTTTTTTCCTGTATTTTTGGGAATGGAGTGTGAAGTGGTATGGGAGGGGTAAGAATGTGGGGGTATGAATGAGTAGGAGGTTTAGGATAGCAGTAATACGGATTCAATATAAGAATAATATATGGAAATAAGAAAATAGAGGTTAGGTATTTGACTACATATATGTGAAAACAGATTGTAATCCGAAATTACTGCTAGACAAAGAATGGATTTATAAATGTTGGATATTAATATTTGTAAAAAAAATGTTTTTTTAAAGAATTAACAGAGCCCTGAAATTCACCACTAGAGCAGAGATTTTTATTTTTTGGGTTTTTTTTCTTTCCCCTCCCCCCATAACACTTTCTCGAGGACCTGCATGTGTGCACAACCAAATAAATACTTTTGTATGATGCAACTAGATTTAATAAAGATTTGAAGGGGTATGAATAGTTTGCACTTGTATATTATACAAATATGTATTTATAGTCTGCAAAAGTCAAACAAAGCAAAAAAGAGAACATGTATGCGCCCTCTCCCACTCTCCACTCAGCTCCTGGTGCTGATACACAGCACCAATGATCTGTCTTGAGGAACCCTAGAGAAGCAGATGGGTGTGGGAGAATACAACTCAGATGGTTGTCTGGCTATGCTGTGCCAGGAAGACACAGGTGTCCCCCTCCCCATCTGTGTCAACTTTGTAGGCTGGCAGTGTCAATGGTCTGTCCCCAGGGACCTCAAAAAGTGTCAGAGGAGTTACAAGATCCTGTGCGAGCAGGACCAGGTGGAGGAATGTGCCTGGGAGACAGCAGATCCCATGGGCTGAACAGGAGCTTTGTAAGTATGTCCACACAGCCCAACAAGCCCAATCTTAGAGCTGCAGCAGCCGACAGTGACAAGAACAGCTGAAAGATCTATGCTGTTACTACAACTGCACTGCCTAAGAGGGCTTGCCCTGTGCTGCTAAAACCATGCTGTAGGGGCACATAAAAAGTTGCAAAAGGGGGGGTTCACACTGATGTAAGAAAGGCACACTGATGGGGAGGGGAAAATTGTTGTTAGGAGGGTGCATTGATGTAAAGGAGGGCACACTGATGGGGGGGCAAATTGATGTAAGGGGGGCACTTATGTATGGGGAAGCTCCAATGCAAGAAAGGCACTATGGACACTGATATAAAAGGGGGATTGGTGTAAGGGGGGCTCTAAAGTAAGAGGGGACAGTGATGCAACTAAGGTATTGTTGTAGGGGGGGGCACTGAAGAGGGAATTGATGTAAGCGAGTACACTGTGTGACATTGGGGGATGTCTAGCTCAGTGATAGATGCGTTTTAAGTGAGTTCACAGCCAGCAGGAACTAAGGTTTAAGGGCGTGGTATCCCACTTTTATTGAAAGTAACAAAAAGAAAAAAAAAGTTCACACACGCATTTGGTTTCCCACACAGGGGTTCATCTCCCAAAAACAACTGAAAAATGCCAATCCACCAGGCTCTTAAGGCTCGCTCAGCCTTGGGCGCAGTTCCTTGCTGCACAGGACTACTCCTGGCCTTTAGGAAGGGGCTCTCCTGACACTCCAGGCTTCCACACTCCTCCAAGACTCATGGTCCCCTCTGGTCCCCAAGACTCTCTCTTCCAGTTGTCTCAGCTATGGTCTCCCCGACTCTCTCTCAGCTGGCCAAACCCTCTCAGTCCACTGACCTGGAACCTCTCCCACATGGAGTACCGTCTTAAGGATGTTGCCTGGGTTCTTAAATGGTAGCACACCTCCTTCCTGTCTGCAGCAACTGCTCCAACACCAACTCCTTTCCCACACACACTGAGCTATGCTCAGCTCTGCCTTATAACGAGTGTGTGCACCTGGACACACACAACCTGCAGAGCTTCTGGAAAACCTGGACACATGACTGAAGACTCCATTCCTCCCAATGCTCTTTGAAGTCTTCAAGTTTAAAGCCCCAATCCAGACTTACAAAATCCAGAGAAAACTTAAAGCATAGTTTTGTCTGCTCACCGATCTTTTGCTGGAACTTCTCAAATTGCTTCTTTGAGAGTCCTGTGTCCATTTTACAACCCCTGGCAAAAATTATGGAATCACCAGTCCCTGAGGATGTTCCTTTAGTTGTTTATTGTTGTAGAAAAAAAGCAGATCACAGACATGGCCAAAAACTAAAGGCATTTCAAATGGCAACTTTCTGGCTTTAAGAAACACTAAAAGAAATCAAGAAAAATAATTGTGGTGGCCAGTAACAGTTAGATTTATAGAACAAGCACAGGGAATAAATTATGGAATCACTCAACTCTGAGGAAAAAATTATGGAATCGTGAAAAACAAACAAACAAAATACCATTCCAACACATCACTAGTACTTTGTTGCACCACCTCTGGCTTTTATAACTGCTTGCAGTCTCTGAGGCATTGACTTAATGAGTGATAAACAGTACTCTTCATCAATCTGGCTCCAGCCTTCTCTGATTGCTGTTGCCAAATCATCTTTTCAGGTTGGAGCCTTGTCATGGACCATATTCTTTAACTTCCACCACAGATTTTCAATTGGATTGAGATCCGGACTGTTTGCAGGCCATGACATTGACCTTATGTGTCTTTCTTCAAGGAATTTTTTCACAGTTTTTGCTCTATGGCAAGATGCATTATCATCTTGATAAATGATTTCATCATCCCCAAACATCCTTTCAATAGATGGGATAAGAAAAGTGTCCAAAATTTCAATGTAAACCTGTGCATTTATTGAAGATTTAATGACAGCCATCTCCCTAGTGCCTTCACCTGAAATGCAGCCCCATATCATAAATGACTGTGGAAATTTGCATGTTTTCTTCAGACAGTCGTCTGCATAAATCTCATTGGAACGGCACCAAACAAAAGTTCCAGCATCATCACCTTGCCCAATGCAGATTCGAGATTCATCACTGAATATGACTTTCATCCAATCATCCACAGTCCACGATTGCCTTTCCTTAGCCCATTGTAAAATTGCTTTTTTGTGTTAGAGATGGCTTTCTTTTAGCTTTTCTGTATGTAAATCCCATTTCCTTTAGGCGGTTTCTTACAGTTCAGTCACAGATGTTGACTCCAGTTTCCTCCCATTTGTTCCTCATTTGTTTTGTTGTACATTTTCTGTTTTCAAGGCACATTGCTTTTAGTTTTCTGTCTTGACGCTTTGATGTCTTCCTTGGTCTACCAGTATGCTTGCCTTTAACCACCTTCCCATATTGTTTGTATTTGGTCCATGTTTTAGACACAGCCGACTGTGAACAACCAACATCTTGTGCAACACTGCGTGATGATTTACCCTCTTTACCCACATACTAACAAGCAGATTTAATTTGATGCAGGTGTTAGTGTTTGTAATGAAAATTTACAGGGTGATTCCATAATTCCTCAGAATTGAGTGATTCCATAATTTATTACCTGTGCTTGTTCTATAAATCTCACTGTTACTGGCCACCACAATTATTTTTCTTGATTTCTTTTATTGTTTCTTAAAGCCGGAAAGTTGCCATTTGAAATGCCTTTAGATTTTGGCCATGTCTGTGATCTGCTTTTTTTCTACAACAATAAACAACTGAAGGAACATCCTCAGGGACTGGTGATTCCATAATTTTTGCCAATTTTGTAAACACATTTTCACTAAGACAGGGGCTCTCACTCTCACATTTGATATAAAAAGGGGCAAACTGATGTAAGGGGAGGCTCTGAAGTAAGAGGGGAAATGGAATTAATGGGGCACACTGAGGAAAGGAAGGACTCTGATGTAAAAAGTAGGGAATTGATGTAAGGGGGGCTCTGAAATAAGAGGGGACACTGATGTAAACGGGGGTTCTAATGTAAGGTGGGCCATTCATATAAGGTAGACACTAATGTAAGGTTGGACTCCAATGTAAGAGGAGACACTGATGTAAGGGGGGGACTCTGATGCAAGGAAGGCAGTATTTTAAAGGGGGGATTTATATAAAGGGGGGCACATTGATGCAAGGATGGACTCTGATGTAAAAGGGGGCACTGTTGTAAGATGGGGTATTGATGTAAGGGGGGACACTGCTGTAAAGTTGGACTCTGATGTTAGGGGGGATTCTAACATAATGGAGGAAACTGATGTAACGGGACACTGATTTAACGGGAGCATTGATGTAAGGGGGACACTGATGTACAGTGCCTTGAAAAAGTATTCACACCCCTTAAAATTTTCCACATTGTCATGTTATAACCAAAAACTTAAACATATTTTATTTGAATTTTATGTAATAGACCAATACAAAGTGGCACATAGTTGTAAAGTGGAAGGAAAATGATAAATTGTTTTTAAAAAATAAATGAGAAGTGTGGCGTGCATTTGTATTCAGCCCCCCTGAGCGGAGGGGCAATAGATGGGAAACACGTCCACATCATACCACCCCCCAACTCGGGGTCATACTATTATAATTACAAGGGGTTTAATAGTAAAGTGTTGCTGGTGGTGGTGTCGACGACTTACGAGTTTCTGTATGTGGACGTGGGGAAAAATTGTCGGATGGTGGAGTCATCGCCCAGACAGAGTGGCAGCTTGGGCTTGCCACCTCCAGAAGACAATGTGGCGGGACTTCCGTTTGTCTTTGTCGCGGATGAAGATTTTGCGCTGGGGGACCATCTTCTGCGGCCATTTCTGATGAGGACCCTCACCCTGGACCAGAGGGTTTTTAATTACTGGCTGGCCAGAGCCAGAAGAGTGGTTGAAAATGCCTTTGGAATAATGGCCAGCCGGTTCCGCCTATTTCTGACAGCGATCCATATGGCGGAATATAAACTGAATCATTGTCCTTGCCTGTTGCATGCTCCACAATTTCCTACGGAAAAATGCTATAAACTATATGGCCTCAGTTAGGACTGAGTCCGGTGTTCCAAATCCAACAACCTTGACAACACTTGAACCTGGCCGTCCTGGCTTGCCCCCCAAAGCACCCGCAAAGTTAGACAGAAGTATCTGGAGTACTTTGTGGGTAGGGGGGCCATTAATATGCCAGACAATGTGTGAAACTTTTCTCAAATAAATATTTTTGGTATAAACTGAACTCATATTTCATTTCATTTACTGCTTGTTTTTCTTTTAGCTGTCTTCTAGGTTCTCCAATGGCTTTTTTTATAGCCATTTTCTTTAATAGTGCAAGCGTAATTTATTTGATACATAAGGTGACAATCTCTTCTTCTTTGAAATATTATGTTGTGGGTCTGCTACACACACAGCTTGTTTTTGTTGTTAATGTATGTAATGCATTAATGATAAAAAGATTCAGCATTTTCAACACCATGAATGAATTTTGGGGAGTCACGAAAATGGCATGATTGTGGCAAATTATAAAGCACTGTGGGAGTTATTTACTAAAGGAAAATCCACTTTGCACTCCAAGTGCACTGCAAAAGTGTAAACAACTTACTCCAAAAACTGCTATTGAGCATTGAAAGGAGAAGCCACACATTGAGTATAAAAATATTTACTCTGTGCTCATTCACATGTGCGTTAGAAAGGGGTTTTTGTACAAACCAACATATTTTATGAATAACATTTTTGGTATAGACAGTACAAATAGCCTTTTTTGTGGTAAAGTTCTCCCCTGAACTTGCCTTCATCAGATGGGGTGATGTCACCCCTGTGAAAGCCAAATTTTGAAGATGCACAGAAAGTGAGATTGTCAAAATGGGGATTTCACTCTTGATCTTATGCCTAATGTCAACATGTGCTAGCTCATATCATGGAGGATCAATGGACGTGTTTCGGGGGTGCAACCCCTTCCTCTCAGCTACTTTAGTTGCGAGGAAGGGGTTGCACCCACCAAATGCGTACATTGATATCCAGTGATGGCAGATAGCACATGTTGACACACTGTGTGCATCTTCAAAATTTGGCTTTCAAGATACTTTAAAAAAATGGTGAAAAATATCAAAAAATTGAAGACTTTAGGTGTTTTTTTAGATTCGGCCTAAAACATCAATGATGTTTTTGAGTCTTTTTTTCAACATCATTGATGTCTTCCTTGATCTTCTGTAAATCACGATTGCAGACCATGATCTCCCCGATGAGGATCTGTGCACTTGCAATTGTGAAATGGGTTTCTTTTTCCACAACATCCACATCACCTTAAATTTAAAAAAAACACCACGTATTACAAATATGCAGGCATCTATTACCTGAAGCTGTGGTCTCAGACACTCACCTGTTGTGGTCACAATTTCACTAACTTCCAAAACCTCTCCATCCTCCATATCCTCTGGTTGTGTTAGTGGTATTTCCCCTTCTTTAGGAGGTTGTAGGGCCCTGGTGTCCTCAGATGTCCCGAGTTTTTTCTCCCCTATGGGAAAAAAAAGGGTATATTTAGCACACAGATATTTGAGTCCAGAAATAGGAATATGAAACATTGCTTGGAAGTGTCGTACAATTGTCTTTTTGGGCAGAGTTCCAAGCTAAACACCTTTTTTTCTCCCTTTCTAAAGCTGGAATACTTACCTTTTTTGTACAATTTTCACACATGGAGACACCCCTAGTATCACTGTAGCACCTGTGTGGGACACCCTAAAAAGTTTGTTCTGGTGTCCCACACTAGTGCTCCTGCATCCAGATGTGTAAACAGCTGCTGAGTGTCCTCTCCTTACACTTAATCAAGTTTACATTTCGTTCTAGTTACAAACCCATCTAGACAACAATGTGCTAAACTTATTTTAATCCAAATAGGCCTGAACAAATGTAGTTAACCTGCATCTGCCAAAAACATTGTATTAGAGGGCGAACTAACGATGTTTAATACGAACGATTACTGTGCCCACGAACCTGAAAGTTGCCATTTTAAACAGTAAAGAAAAGCACATGGAGCAGCATGCAAGTAATAATAATAATAGGAACACATGACAACAACTTACTTTTTTAAAGAACTCTCTTGATCCTTCTGTACTGATTGTGCTCCCTCAATTTCAGGTCTGACCAGCATTCCTGAGTTGATCCTTGGATCGCTGTACCCCAAAATTCTGGCGCAGACTCTTCACAACATTAGTCATGATCTTGGCCTTTCTCACATTTGGGTTTGGGTAAGGTCCATGCTTCCCATCATAGTCGGCCCTCTTCAAGATGTCCACCATCTCTACAAAGGACATATTTAAGGCCTTAAATCTCCTCTGGGATTGGGACGTTCGTGGCTCCGGGCTTTCGTCGTTGCTGCTGCTGTCTGCATGCACTTGCTCCCTCTCCGCCATGTGCTCTCCCCACTGCGCAGAAAGAGAAAGGGCGGGGAATAGACTAGAAAGAAGGTCGGGGCGGGTGGAGTTTCATGCATGCGCAGTGTATATAAAGCGTAACAAGCGTGCGTCGTACGTACGATCTGTGAGTGGAGGAAGGAGTATCGGAAGCACAGATCGTTAGAACGAAGGTACAATTTGAACTTGGGGCATCAGTGGTCTATACTGCTTATAGATTGAAGCCTATATTGGGACAAGATTAGGAAAGTTTAGTCTGACATTAGGGTATGTCTTGTGTTGTGTCTTGCAGAGAAAATGGATGGCTTCAGTGACCACCCATATTCATAGACAAGTACAGGGAGATGCCCTGTCTGTGGCAGGTGAAACACCCGCATTATAATCATAAACAAAAGAGGCAGGCAGCACTGGAGAAACTGCTGGAGTTGGTGAAGCCACAGATCCCCATAGCAACCATCCCATATTTGAAGGCCAAAATTGGTGGCCTGAGGAGCACTTATAATAGGGAGCGCAATAAGGTCCAGGATTCCCAGAGATCATCAGCAGCAGCAGAAAACATTTATGTAACCAGGCTCTGGTACTATGAGAGACTTTGTTTTCTGTCAGACTGAAGTCAGGCAATCACTCTCAACCCTACCTTCCACTCTTCCTTCCACACTTCCCTCCATCCCAGCTGAGGCTTCCAATATCCAACCTGGGCCTTCCAGCCTGGAAGAAGTGGAGGAGCCCAGCTTGAGCCAGCTATAGCATTGTTCTACATATTTCTTGTTGTAAAATTAATGATGTTAACTAGATGTTATTATTGATCACTAATTGCTGATTTAATAAAGTGTTTTACATATCAATAGACAGTAGTGGCCAAACATGTTTGGGACAAGAAGGAAAAATGCAGGGGTCAGAATGATAGTCTTTTCTCTTTGTTAAAATTCAATTTGCAACAGTCATGAGCTGAAAATTGTTTGTGATTGATGAACAAAAAACTAAAACTATGTTCTTTTTTCATACACAGGAAAGCCTCAGCCAGGAGGAGGGTGTGGAATGTGGCAGCCAGGAGGAGGCTGTGGAATGTGGCAGCCAGGAGGTGGCGGGGGTAAGTGGCAGCCAGGAGGTGGCCAGGACCAGTAGTAGCCTGACAGAATCCCAGGTCCCTCCCCTCCGCCTTCCAACCAAAAGGCCCAGAAAGGGGAGTAATGTGCAGGAGGCAGCACTTGGGCTGATTCGAGAGGCTAAGGCGGCCCTCAGAGCAAGCCCCACTCTTCAAGAGGCCTTTGCCTGCATGACTGCCAGCAAAATGCAGGAAATGGAGGAGGGCCAACGCCTCTTGTGTGAGGAAATTATGTATACGACCAAAACACACCTGTGTGAGTTGGACCATCCTCCTCCTCCACCTCCTGCCACACCACCAACACCACAGCCACAGCCTGGAAGCAAGCAGGGAAGGAAGAGTGGAAGTAAGACAAGAAAGTGATGGCCTGGGTTCAGTCTGGTCTGTTAACAACAGCCTGGGGACATATATGTCATCTGCTGCTGTTCCTAATCTCTTGTAGTCCGGACAGGATTGTGCTCACTATTATATGGACTCCTCAGGCTACCGATTTTGGGTGTAAAATAGTTGATGTGTGCCCTGGGGTACAAAGGCTTCGCCAATTTCACCAGTTTCTCCAGTGTTGCCTTCCTCTTTATTTTATTATGACCCATAATAAATGGCTATTTTGTATTCACAAATACTTGCCTATGTGTATTACTTCAAAAAGGACAGTTTGTTTGTGAGTAGGCAGGTACATTTCCAAAATACCATGTAAAATTAACAAGGGACACCAACACAAACCAACCTCCTTGAGGTTAAAAAAATACAAGATAAAAATGGTGTTGTGGTAACTTGACACACAAAATGAAAAACAATATTATGGAGAGCACTAGAAAAAAAAACAAGGAGATCTTGATAAAAAAAAAACACTATAAACAAAAATTAAATGCATTTATGGAGATCTGATGAAAAACCAAAAATAAAATATTCAGGAGATCACGAGAAGTAATAAAGAAATAATTTTTTCAGAACTCTGTGTGAATATCAGCAGCAAAACAACTTCATTATTCTAGCATTCTAAAGAAGAAGAGAATACGCTGCATTAAAAGATTATAAAAATTGCAGCGTGACGAATTTGCTATCTCCATTACGAATGCTAGTTTTACCAGACCAAGCGCTTCCATCTCGTACTTGATTCTGAGCATGCGTGGAACTTTGTGCGTCGGAATTGTGTACACATGATCGGAATTTACGAGAACGGATTTTGTTGTTCGATGATTTGAGATCCAGATCTCAAATTTTGTGTGACGGAAATTTCAATGGAAAATGTCCGATGGAGCCTACACACGGTCGGAATTTCCAACAACAAGCTCCCATCGAACATTTTCCGTTGGAAAATCCAACCATGTGTATAGGGTATAACAGGTTTTCTTCTAATGCCCCATACACATAACCAGAAATTCCGTCAGAAAAATCTTTGGATGGTTTTTCAGACAAAATTCCGCTTGCCTTGCAAACACAGGGTCACACAGAAGTTCTCTGAACTTTCGACTGTCAAGAACGGGGTGACATACAACACTATGATGAGCCGAGAAAATGAAGTTCAATGCTTCCGAGCATGCGTCAAATTGTTTCTGAGCATGCATGATTTTTTGCGTGTCCGATTTGCATACAGACAAACGCATTTTCTGATAGGAACTTTTTGCGACCGAAAAATAGAGAACCTGCTCTCAATCTTTTGCTGGCTGGAATTCTGCTAGCAAAAGTCCGATGAAGCATACACATGGTCGGAATTTCTGACCAAAAGCTCACATCCGACTTTTGCTGGTGGAATTTCTGATCGTGTGTACAGGGCATAAGATTGCCTGCATTTGACTCTATCCATCTTCCAATCAACTCTGACCAGCTTCCCTGTCCCTGCTGAAGAAAAGCATCCCCACAACATGATGCTGCCACCACCATGTTTCATGGTGATGTGTTCAGGGTGATGTACAGTGTTAGTTTTCCGCCACACATAGCGTTTTGCTTTTAGGCCAAAAAGTTTAAATTTGGTCTTATCTGACCAGAGCACCTTCTTCCACAGGTTTTCTGTGTCTCCCACATGGCTTCTCGCAAACTGCAAACAAGACTTCTTATGGCTTTCTTTCAACGATGGCTTTCTTCTTGCCACTTTTCCATAAAGGCCAGATTTGTGGAGTGCACGACTAATAGTTGTCCTGTGGACAGATTCTCCCACCTGAGCTGTGGATCTCTGCAGCTATTGAAGAGATACCAGGGGCCTCTTGGCTGCTTCTCTAATGAATGCTCTCCTTGTCCGGCCTGTCAGTTTAGGTGGACGATCATGTTTTGGTAGGTTTGCAGTTGTGCCATGCTCTTTCCATTTTCGGGGGATGGATTGAACAGTGATATGCTCAAAGCTTGGGATTTTTTTTTATAACCTAACTCTGCTTTAAACTTCTCCACAACTTTATCCCTGACCTGTCTGGTGTGTTCCTTGGCCTTCATGATGGTGTTTGTTCACTAAGGTTCTCTAATAAACCTCTGAGGGCTTCACAGAACAGCTGTATTTATACTGAGATTAAATTTCACTCTATTTACTAATTAGGTGACTCATGAAGGCAATTGGATTCCACTAGATGTTAGTTAGGGGTATCAGAGTAAAGGGGGCTGAATACAAATGCATGCCACAATTTTCACATATTTATTTGTAAAAAAATGTGAAAACCATTAATTTTCATTCCACTTCACAATTACGACTTTGTGTTGGTCTATCACATAAAATCCCAATAAAATACATTTATGTTTTTATTACAAATAAAAATTAAATGATGAATGTAAAATAAATGAGGGTACCATCATAGATTAATGGCAGGGTGTGTACAGGGTGTGTACACTATGCAAAGCTTCCACAAAAAAAGAGAAAAAAAAAATAATTGTATGCACATCCAAGGGTTAGCATCTCATATATGATTTATTAAAGTGTAAACAGCATCACATGATATAGCTCTCCAAGACGTGACCCCTTCCCCCATGTGTCTCCCAAAGGCCAGTGCCCCTCCTCCCTCCCTGGGACAAAAAACATTAGGGTCCCATGTCTATCGCTCCCTTCCTCATATGTGTAAATAATGGGGCTGCGGTAAACCTCCCCCTCTGAGCCAAAACCAGGAGGCTATAAAACCTACCCCCAAAGATAGTACCCCTGATGAATGTACCTGCAGCCAGGGAACAAAATTGAGAAATAATGCAGGTGAGATGACCTCCCAGAGACCTGAATGGAGAGCTCTACACCTTAGAGCCACAAAGGGCGAATGCAGTAACCACATCCATAACTGGTAATTCTGGGAAACAATCCCACTGGTTGGTGGCTACCTCTATTGCAATTCCTATTGAGGTAAGTCACATAGCCTGACCCCACCTGTGTGGGTATTGACGAGTGCCTAGGAGCCTAAATCCTAGAATATGGTGTAATGACCACATTCAGGGCTGAAAAAACCGCTGGTCGTTCCACAACTATAGCATATCAGTTAAATGTCATGAGAAGGCTTCAGCCCTCAGAGTGGATCACTGTAAGCAGTATACAGATTAAACAGTCATATAATTGTATCCGATCCAGCCAGTGTGAAGTTTGGTCCCAGCACTCCGGGTACCCTGAAATAACTGCCGATATGTTCGGTCTACAATGTGTGATAGTACTCACTGTCCTGCTTCCTCTTACAAAGGCTTGGTGATGGTTATAGTCCTCTGATGTTTCAAATCTTGATAGCTATTAGATGAATGTGGTGCTGTGTGTCAGACAGGGCCGTCTTTAATATTGATTGGGCCCTGGGCAAAAATAGCCCTTGGAGCCCCCCGACTTAAAATCAGGTCAGGCAGCAATTGAAATTGGTTGTCAGAGGTTACAGCATATCATTACTGCTCATTGACTGGATGCTAGAGGTTACAACAAACATTACGATTCATCAATCATCATCAATTAGGCCATTGCACATGCGTTGGCACAATACAAATGATGTCCCTGCTGACAGGCAGGTCCACGGTCTCAAGCGAACGCCTATGCGCACACGTGTGCACGCGCAAGTGCACGCACGGGTGCACAAGGGCGCGCCCCCATTAGCTTTGGCACCCATTTGTAGTATATAAGGATGGCAGATGCACTAGGGCCTTTGCTGTCTGATCTGCAGTTTCCCCGTATCCTGTTCCCAGTGCCTATCCATGACCTGATCATTACATGGCTTCCTGACTACTAGGGATGAGCTTCGTGTTCGAGTCGAACACATGTTCGACTTGAACATCGTGTGTTCGGCCGTTTGCCGAATTACGAACGTTATGGGCTGTTCGCGCCAAATTCGAGTGGCGCGTCACGGCCCATAATCCACTGCGGCATTGCAGTGCATTGCTGGCTGATGATTGGCCAAGCATGCACTATGACCCGCATGCTTGGCCAATCACAGCGCCGTGTGTACAGAGAGCTGTAATTGGCCAAAGCCAGGGAGGCTTTGGCCAATTATGGCTCAGGGGGTTTAGTACACGCCCCACACTTTATAAGGCTGCCTGTGTGGTGGCCTTGTGTAGTGTGTTGCGGTGGAGAGAGATAGATAGACAGAGAGACAGTGTCATTTGATTTAAGTTAGATAGTAGGCAGGTCGAGTCAGTTAGCTGCACTTACAATGTACTGTGTATATATCTATAGCTAGATCCGTTCCTGTTATTCTCTTCCTAATATACTGACAGGCAGGCAGGTGTTTTTACAGTATTTCCAGTTAGTGTACTGCCTTTGCCTGCATGACTGCCAGCAAAATGCAGGAAATGGAGGAGGGCCAACGCCTCTTGTGTGAGGAAATTATGTATACGACCCTAAATAAGGGGTTGAGGGGCCAAATCACAACCAAAACACACCTGTGTGAGTTGGACCATCCTCCTCCTCCACCTCCTGCCACACCACCAACACCACAGCCACAGCCTGGAAGCAAGCAGGGAAGGAAGAGTGGAAGTAAGACAAGAAAGTGATGGCCTGGGTTCAGTCTGGTCTGTTAACAACAGCCTGGGGACATATATGTCATCTGCTGCTGTTCCTAATCTCTTGTAATCCGGACAGGATTGTGCTCACTATTATATGGACTCCTCAGGCTACTGATTTTGGGTGTAAAATAGTTGATGTGTGCCCTGGGGTACAAAGGCTTCGCCAATTTCACCAGTTTCTCCAGTGTTGCCTTCCTCTTTATTTTATTATGACCCATAATAAATGGCTATTTTGTATTCACAAATACTTGCCTATGTGTATTACTTCAAAAAGGACAGTTTGTTTGTGAGTAGGCAGGTACATTTCCAAAATACCATGTAAAATTAACAAGGGACACCAACACAAACCAACCTCCTTGAGGTTAAAAAAATACAAGATAATAATGGTGTTGTGGTAACTATATAATTGTATCAAGATCACTTCATGTGTTTCATCAATATTTAGCGCGGTTATTTCTTTTTTCTGTTCTTTAGAGGTGTACCTTCTCTCAAACTTCGGGTGGCACCTAATATTCTGGACGCTCCTAATAGAGTTTCTTTTTTTCAGAAGTCCAAAGGATATTTTCCATGTCGCAACTGTAAACTTTGCCATTATAATAAAATCAAAGAGAGGAAATTTTGCCATTTTAAGTCCAATGTGACAGGCAGGACTTATGACATTAATACGTTCATTACTTGTACTTCTTTGAATGTAGTATATCTTCTGATTTGTCCGTGTGGCCTGCAATATGTGGGTCGCACTACACGAGCGATGAATGTTAGAGTAAATGAACACATCACGAATATAAAAAAGGGCTTTCTGAAACATAGTTTTTCATGACACATGATCGAGTGTCACAAGAAAAATCCATTTGGAACAAGTTTTATTGCCATAGACAGATTTAACCCCCACTGGCGAGGTAGTTTGGTGAAAAGGGAAATTTCACGACTTGAAACTCGTTGGATTTACGATTTAAAAAGGCATAATCCCTTTGGAATGAATGTCGACTAGGAGGTGAATTGTTTTATAAACAACAGCTAAGAGAAAATTTTAAAGTTTTAAAAACTTTTTATTATCTGCCTTCCCTTTATTCTTGTTATTTTCATGTCTGGATTTTATGTTTGTTAAATTTTAATTGTTTGTTTAATTAGTTGCACATTGTCCCTCCATTCTTCTAGTTTATGTTAGATATGTACAGCCTCCATGTAATTCATTTTACCCTTGTACTTTTCTACATATGATGTTTTAACATATAATTTTAATAATCATGGTATATGACTTCCCATATTAGTCAGCTATGATATTTATATTGATGCATCTTTTGTTGTCGTTGCGCAATTACAGTTGTTTGCGGTCCAATGACATCACTTCCGGTCAGCGATAGCTTTAAGCCATCCTCCTGGAAGCTGTCATTGTTAGTATCATGTCGCCCGGCTGGTGGGCGCATGTGCAGAGTTTGAGCGCAACGCCTGGGTTTGCGGTCCAATGACCTCATATCTGGTCGGCGAGACAGCTTCTCACAAGTGGTTACTATTTGTGTTTTTTTCGGATGTGTGTCTGTTGCGCACATGTGCAGCTGCACGTTCGTTTAAAAACCAGAATATGATGGTTATTATTACTTCCGGAGTACTCCCGGATGTTGTTAGTCCATTGTTCCATCTTAGGACGGGTTGCTCTATTGCGCAAGTGCGGCCGCCCGTTCATACATATTGTGCATACAGTTCCTAGTGTTAGTAGTTCTGATGAGCTATAGCACCTGTTTTTTCTTTTATAAGGGTCACTATATATTGAGCGTGCTTGCATCATTTAGCCTTGCCTCTGATGACATCCTCATTGAATGAAACATGTCAGGCTGGCTGTTGCAAGCATGATTTTATACTTTTCATGATGACTGTTTTTACCACATAATTGTAATTAAACTACAAATACATTTGTGCCTTTTCACCTTACGAACCTCACTATTTTTTGCCACCTTGCTTTCTTTTTCTATGTCTTTGGTATTGCTGAAATACTGAGGTTTGACATTCCATGACTCTTGCCCTGACTTTGGAAATTATTTTGAATGGTGGCCTTTTTTTTCCGTTGGATTATTGATGATTGGTTGGAGGATTCATTTTCGGAGAGTGACATCCACATTTCCCGTGATTAGTGATTTGAGGCTCATCTTAAATCTTTATTTGGTAAGCAGATTTGACACACCTGGGTGTTGGGGGCTCTCTTACACACTGGAAGTGGTGAAGGGCTCTTCATACTATCTACATCCTCAGTGAATAAGGATGTAGATAAGGAGTAAGCAGCTCCTCCCCACATTAGATAACCCCGTAGGAGAAGCGCTCTCCTGAGGGGGTTACCTTGCGGGCGCGCTCCCGAGTCTAGCATTCGGCGTCCATAGCCGCCGAATGTATGACTCGGACCCCGCGTCATTGGATTTGATTGACAGCAGCGGAAGCCAATGGCTGCACTGCTATCAATCTATCCAATCAAGAACCCCGGGCAGAGAGACAGCGCATCCCTGCCGGGTCAAGTTCCAGGGCTCATGTAAGTAAAACGGGGGCGGGCTGGGGGGGCCGGTCACTCGCAGGTGTTTTTTCACCTTAATGCATAGGATGCATTAAGGTGAAATAACATGAAGTTTACAACCACTTTAAAAGGAGCTAAAATAATCCTGGGTGGCTAAACTTTAATGTAAAAATGCATATAAAAGCAAAAGATAAGACCTTTAAAAAATACAAGGCTGAGGGGTCATTGTCAGCATTCCAACAATACAGATATTAGGGCAGCACAGTGGTGTAGTGGGTAGCACTCTCGCCTAGCAGTAAAAAGGGTCGCTGGTTTGAATCCCAACCACGATACTACCTGCCTGGAGTTTGCATGTTCTCCCTGTGCTTGCGTGGGTTTCCTCCAGGTACTCTGGTTTCCTCCCACACTCCAAAGACATGCTGGTAGGTTAATTGGCTTCTGTCCAAAAATTAGCCCTAGTATATGAATGTGAGTTGTGGATCTTGGATTGTGGGCTCCTTAAGGGTAGGGACCGATGTGAGTGTGTGATGTATGTGTGGAGCGCTGTATAAATTGACGGCGCTCTATGGGTACCTTAAATAAATAGGGATAATTGTAGACACACACCCACACTCACTCAGGTTGAACTGGATGGACTGGTGTCTTTATTCAACCTTACTAACTATGTAGGACTATGTACTTTGTCATACAAAGAATGCAATAAGAAAGGTAAGAGTGCAATCAGGGCAGCTAAAATAGACCACAAAAGGCACATAGCGGAGGAGAGTAAATAAAGACAGTCTTTAACCACTTGCTTACCAGGCCAATTCTGACATTTCTCACCTACATGTAAAAATCATCATTTTTTTGCTAGAAAATTACATAGAACCCCCAAACATTATATAAGTTTTTTAGCAAAGACCCTAGAGAATACAATGGCGGTTGTTGCAACTTTTTATCTCACACAGTATTTGCGCAGGAACTTTTCGAACGTGTATTTTTTTGGAAAAAAACAGTATTGTGTTTTACAAAAAAACAAAACAGTAAAGTTTTGTAAAACTTGAAAGTAAAGTAAAGCCCAATGTTTTTGCATATTGTGAAAGATGAAGTTACGCCGAGTAAATAGATACATAAGATGTCACGCTTCAAAATTGCACACGCTCGTGGAATGGCGCCAATGTTCGGTACTTAAAAATCCCCATAGGTGACGCTCGAAATTTTTTTACTGGTTACATGTTGAGTTAGAGGAGGTCTAGGGACAAAATGATTGCTCTCGCTCAAACGTCCGCGGTGATACCTCACATGTATGGTTTGAACACTGTTTTCATATGTGGGCGAGACTTACGTATGCGTTCGCTTCTGCATGCGAGCACACGGGGACAGTGGCACTTTAAAAATGTTTTTTTTTTTATTGTTAATTATATTTTATTTTTTTTTATTTTGACACTTTAAAAAAAAAAATTGATCACTTTTATTCCTATTACAAGGCATGTAAGCATGCCTTGTAATAGGAATATGACATGACAGGTCCTCTTAATAGTGAGATATGGGGTCAATAAGACCCCACATCTCACCACTAGGCTGGGAAGCCTGAAATAAAAAAAATAAATAAAACGATCACCGCTTCCCAGTCGAATCGGCACCATTTTTTTGAATGGAGAGGCCGGGCTTAACGTCATAACATTGCGCCCGGCCTCTGAAGATCATAGAGACTCCGGCGACCAACTGGTCCGCCGGAAATCTCTATGATCTACATCCGGTGCCGGCGGATCTGCTCTCCACCTCACCAATCATAACGGTGAGTCGGAACAAGCACCGGAGGGCGGCGGGAGGGGGGCGTCCCCTCTCGCCTCCCGTAAGAACGATCAAGCGGCGGAACGGCCGCTATGATCATTCCTATGGTGTAGAGATTCGCCAGCTGAAACCGGCAATATCTGAATGATGTCTGTAACTACAGGCATCATTCAGATATACCCGCTCAAAGTCCACGACATCACATGACATGGGCGGGCGGGAAGTGGTTAAACATATAAACAGCAAAAAGGTGAGTCCAGAACATATCGGCCCCATAAAGAATGATGAAGGGAATTTGGTTACAAAAAGACAAAGAGAAGGCAAAAGTTTTAAATGCATTCTTCTACTCAGTTTTCACAAAGGAAGCGGGGGGGATATAGTAACCAAGACTTCAATGTTAACAACACATATGTGTGCGCTAATGAAAAAGACCTGTTTGTGCTACCACTTAATATTCAATAAACATGCAAATGAGGTGAAACAACTGTCAAATGTGAAAAAGAGACAAATAATTCCACAGTGGCGCACTAATTAATCTACAAATCTCCTAAATATTAACATTGTGATAAAATCAACATAAAACGCCCAACATAATAAAAAGTGTCCATATAGCATATCCAAAAAATATATGCTAACATGTGCAAATCAATATGGTAATACAGTCCAACTTAAAGTGATGTGACGAAGTTGGAAGTGACGAAACTGCTCGGGCATGGGGCTACATGGTGTCAGGTCACTTTGAGGCTAGGTGACAGATGCACACCGTTGGGATCAGGAGTGCACCGCAAGGCAGTGGACCCTACGGCTGACTGCTGTGGATGGGAGTCCGGGTATAAGGAAGGCAGGGTCACTGGAACACCAACACGGATCCCACCGGGGTTAGAGCGTAGGATTCCCTGGGACGCGGAGTCTAAGAGCCAGCAGGTTTTCACCAGAGCCTCTGATGGTGAGGATGGACTGGGCTGCAACTGGCTCCAGGTCGCGACCCCCAGAGTCCCCCAGCTCACACCCACAGTAGGCAACAGAAGGATAAGGATAGTAAAGGAATAAGCCAAGGTCGGGGCCACAAGCAGACAAGGACAACAGAGTACACGCCAAGGTTCAGGGTCACAGGCAAACAGGCATGGTCGGGAACACGCCAAAGGTCAGGGTCACGAGCAGACAGGAATAGTTAAGAACAGGCCATAGTCGGTAACAGGAATCAGATGTAGGAAACACAGCACATACACACAGAGACTAACACACAATGGTTGATCAGCACTGCTGGCTTGCAGTGCACAGGTTAATATAGGGTTCCCTGATAGGGCCTGGGGTGGGGCCATGCTTAGAGGAGAGGTTACAAAAGCAGTCAGGTGAGGGTCAGCTGGTCTCTAGAGATGAACACATGGAGACAGGTATGCTGATCGACAAACTCTATTGCATAACCATGACACATGGCAACGCTGAGACGGTGCCTCCATATGTGTGAAGGAAGCTATGAGAAGAAGATCGCAACACTGAGTCACCTGGCATGTTTGGAATTTTAACAAGGCAATGTGGAACTTTTATGATGTAAATGCATTACTTTTAATAAACCGATCACCTTAAGGTGTTTTTACACTATTGGAGGCTCTGTCTCAATTTCTATCTCCACGTGTGGAGAGTGATCTGGATGGAGATTGACGAGTCTTAGCGGCTCTTTAATAACATTTAATAAGGCAATATTTGCCAGACAAGAGAGTGAATGGCAACAGCATCTGGTGAGCTTTATTCTTAAGGAGTGGAAGTGGCACACATCACTTTGGTGAAGGATTTTGGTGGATCAATGAGATTTTGTTTCACTATTGTTTCACACTATTTTTTCATCACTTTAAGTTGGACTGTATTACTATAATGATTTGCACATGTTAGCATATATTTTTTGGATATGTTATATGGACACTTTTTATTATGTATGGGCCTTTTATGTTGATTTTATCACAATGTTAATATTTAGGAGATTTGTAGATTAATTAGTGCACTACTGCGGAATTATTTGTCTCTTTTTCACATTGACAGTTTCACCTCATTAGAATATACCCTCATGGCTAACAGAAGACAGTATCAGAAATAGACTTGAAAAACTTAAAATAAATATGTCGCCAGGACCAGATAGCTTATACCTGAGGGTCCTTAGGAACTCTGTCAGGTCAGTTTACTGATTGGGATGGTACCAGCTGATTGGAAAAAATCCAACATGGTACCAATATTTAAAAAAGGGCCAAGATATATCCCTAGGAACTACAGACCAGTTAGCCTAACATCAATAGTCTGCAAGCTATTACAGGGGATGATAAGGGACTATATCCAAAATTTTAAGAATGTAAATTGTATCATTAGTGGTAATCAGCACAAATTAATGAAGTATCGTTCTTGCCAGACCAATTGTCATGGTACTACTTACAGTGAGCCCACAGGTGAGCAGGTGAGACGGGATCCCCCAGGTTGTAGAGTCTAAGGGCCAGACAGTATTTTGCCAGGGACCCCCTCACTAGGGTTTGGACTTAGCTGCGTGCTGACCCCAGGTCATGACCCCCGGGTTCACTCTGCTCACTAGGGAAGTACCAGAAGACACTGTCAGACAAGGATGAATGGATGAAGCAAAGGAGAGCCGGATAGCGAGCCAAGGTCAGGGCGGGCTGCAGACAATGTAATCAGAACAAGCCAAGTCGGTACACAAGAGATCAGTTCACGAGAGGTCAGGTTAAGGCAGGTTACACGAAGGGAGCTCAGAACAAATGTTGTTCAAGCAACCAGAACTGGTCTGAGAGGGATTTAAATAGAGAAGCACATGAGGGCTGGACAGGAAGTAGCAGGAAGGAATCATATATTAAGCAACAGGTGAAGCCGGCGACACCCATAGCTGCTGAGTGCAGCAGAGCTGAACACAAGCTAGTGGAACAACAGGTGCCAGCCGGCCTACAGCAGTAAAGGTGAGACACAGATCAGCTCCTGGGGGCTGGCTTGGAGGGAAATTTCCGATGAAATTTGGTCACCAAACGTGGGGCTGAGACATTGGTGGCAGGAACCCAAGACCTCTCCTCAGGACCATAACCCTTCCAATCAATCAGATAGAGTAGCCTCCCTCTGGAGTACTTGGAGTCCAATATTTCTTTAATCTCATACTGATCCGTGGTATCAGCCACAGGAACGGGGTGAGAAAAAGGGTGAGAAAAGCGATTGAAGACCAGTGGCCTGAGCAGGGAGACATGGAAGGCGTTGGGTATCCTGAGATGAGAGGGCAGACGGAGCTTGAAAGTAACTGGATTGATCTGACGGAGAATAGGAAATGGACCAATGAAGCGAGGGGCAAATTTCATTGAGGGCACCCAGAGTCCAATGTGCTTGGTAGAGAGCCAAACTCTATCGCCAGGCAGGAACTTAAGAGCCAGACGGCGAGGACGATCTGCTGACGTTTTATGCCTGGAAGCAGCTAGGTGAAGATTTTCAGAGACTTCTTTCCAGATTGAGTTGAAGGACCTTTGGGTTTCAGCTGCTGCTGGTACAAGAGGAGAAATGGAAACAGGAAAGGGAACAGATGGATGCTGCCCGTAAACAGTGAAGAAGGGAGATTTTCCAGAACTGGCATTGGAGTGATGGTTTAAAGCAAACTCTGCCCAGGGCAAAAGGTCCACCCAGTCATCTTGGTGGGCTGAGATAAAGGCACAGAGAAAACGTTCTACATTTGATTGACACGTTCCTTTTGCCCATTGGACTGTGGATGAAAGGCAGATGAAAAATCCAATTTAATCCCAAAGGAGCTGGTCAAGGCTCTCCAAAACCAAGCTGTAAAGTGAACTCCTCTGTCAGAGACGATATGTGAAGGCATCCCATGAAGACGAAAGATCTCCTAAATGGAAGTTGTGGCAAGACTAGGAGCAGAAGGTAGGCCTGGGAGAGGAATCAAGTGACACATTTTGAAGATTGATCCACCACTACCCAGATGACTGTAGAACCAGTTGAGGGGGGCAGATGTGAGATAAAATCCATGGAGATACAACGCCAAGGTATATCGGGAACTGGTAAGGGCAAAAGCAACCCAGCAGGGGCGGACATGGAAGATTTGGATAGTACACAAGTCGTACAAGCTTGAACATATTCCTTGACATCCTTACGAAGAGAAGGCCACCAGTAATGACGCTGAAGGTCACAAGTACAGGGTATGCCAGGATGTCCAGAGAACTTGGAGTCATGTGCCCAAGCAAGGGGTTTGGGACGAAGTGCGGGAACAACAAAAATTTTACCTGGAGGAGGCTGCGTAGACTGAAGCTGAGTAGTGGCTAGAATACGATGCGGAGGGATGATGGGACCAGGAGCTAGGTGATTCTCAGAATCGTTGACATCAAACGACCTGGACAAGACATCGACTCAAAGGTTTTTGGCACCTGGACGAAAAGTAATGTTAAAGTTGAAGCGGGTGAAAAAGAGGGCCCAGTGAGCTTGACGTGGGTTCAAGCGTTTCACAGATTGTAAATACTGCAGATTTTTATGATCAGTAAAGATGGTAATACAACGAGGAGAAATCTCTAGAAGATGTCGCCATTCTTGAAGAGCTAGTTTAATAGCGAGTAGCTAACAGTCCCCAACGGTATAGTTCTTCTCCGCATCAGAAAACTTCTTGGAAAAGAATCCTCAAGGCTGAGACCTTCCCTTCTGAGCTTGAAGTAGGACGGCACCAACTCCTACTGAAGAGGCATCAACCTCCAAAGAAAAAGGTTTTGTAATGTCCAGACATAGGAGAATTGGGGCGGAGAGGAAGGCAGCCTTGAGTTTGAGGAAAGCATCAATGGCTTCAGGGGACCAGAGCCGGGCATTGACACCCTTGCGGGTGAGAGATGTAATAGGGGCCACCAAGGTAGAGTAGTTACGAATGAATTGGCGATAGTAATTGGTGAAGCCCAAAAAGCGTTGGGTGGCTTTAAGACCAGAGGGCTGGGGCCACTCAGAGATGGCCCGAAGTTTGGCTGGGTCCATGAGGAGGCCTCATGATGAGATTATGTAGCCCAGAAATGGAACTTGTGTTTGTTCAAACAGACATTTCTCCAATTTTGCATATAGACAATTGTCCTGTAGAGGCTGTAGCACAGCTTTCACATGAAGACGATGGGTAAGTCTGGTGAGAAAATAAGAATATCATCCAGATATACAATAACACAGACATACAGAAGGCCGCGGAAGATCTCATTAACAAATTTTGGAAGACCGCTGGGGCATTGCATAAGCCAAAGGGCATCACAAGATATTCATAATGTCCGTCCCTGGTGTTAAAGGCGGCCATCTATTCGCCTCCTTCCCAGATTCTTATTAAATTGTAGGCCCCTCTAAGATCCATAGTATAAAAAAGTTTCCGCGCTCACAGACTAAAAAAGGTTTGCAGCCTCCCCTTACACACCCCCAAAGGGGTGATATATAGTATCAAGAGCTTATAGATAGGGGCGAGTGGCGCTACCTGTATTGGATACCTGGTTGGATGTGTGCTCGTGTATATAAATATATAAAGGTGGGTGTGTGCCCAGTGGGATTAATATCCCGTTCTGCTGTGTGCAAAACCAGTGCCTTCTAATTCTAAGATATAAATGGCTACCCTTCCACCCAAGTGTGAATTAATCCAATAAAAATAAATAAATCAATAAATAAATCGATCAATAAACATTCCCTCTAGTGCGTGGAGAGGAATAAATAAATGTATAAGTTTCTAAATGCAAATCCTCCTTCTCATAATTATAATACCTGTGCATTAATAACATTGATCTAAAAATGCATCTTAACATCCAATAATCATGCAACCCTCCGTGCTCTCACCCGTAAGGCTGAACAGGTGGAGAGTGTAATCAAAATACAGTACTTCCGCATTAAAAAAGTGCAATACTAGTGGAAGAATTGAAAAAATGGAAACCTATAAAAAAAATATATATATCGTATATGAAAAGTCCCAAATTAAAAAGTTCCAACATAGATTTAATTGCATAAAGTTGCATAAAGTTCCACCATGAACAGGGTTCCTGTGAATAGTGACTTTCGTGATAACACCAATTTGTATCCAGTGACTTGCGGTGCTCCCCCTCAAGGATCCTCACTCACCGGCTCGCTACACCCCTGCAGGGATAACAGGCATGTAGTGTCAGGCCGTAGATGGCATCTGGGATTCCAGTAGAGTTGTCCCCGGGTGTTTCCCCTCAAGATATGATATCTCCGTCAATGATCCTGGTTGTCCTCATAAGAAAGAGACAGGGCTCCCGTAGTGTGATACCGTAAAATTATTTTATTTAAAACGCTAGTTAAAACAGCACAAAACGAATAAAAAGTATATAAAAAGTTCCAAACTCCTGCTACAGGAGCCTGGCAATCACACTGCGTTAGGGAAATCAAGCCCGGAGAGGAGCTCGTGGATGTATTCCCTCAGCTGAGCAGCGTGCGCCTCAGCTGCGCTCCACACTCTCTCCAACTTCCGTGTGTGACGTAAGTACGTAGCTCCGCCTTACGCATTTCGTCATTGACGTTATCAAAGGCGTGACTGACGTACTTAGTGCAGGACTTTTGAAGGCAAGCGGACATATCTCCTCCCATGGGCGGGATCCCATTGATGTGTTACGAGGCTTCCCTGCCGGGTTAAACTACTCCCAAATATGGGGCTGTTTGTTATTAGTGTCTCAGTTCAAAGGCTTGATACCCCCGCTTGCCATCATTAAGGACAGACATATACATTAAACGATGCTCTTATACAATAAATGTAAATGTTTATACAAATAACATTCTGTAAATTACTCTGAATTAATCACGGGGTAGTACCATTTTCTCAATCCATATGTGAGGATTACAAAAGCTGGGGGGAGAACGTATACGGGGAAAAGGACATATTTGAGATCTCTATTGCTGATGTTAGGTATTTATAATTAAACCTTTTACGTATGTATTATGCCATTCCCATAGTCTACACAGTGAGTGTGTGCTATGAGCTAACATTATAAATCAATATAAATCAATTATTAGTTCCCTTCCACCATATTTGTGCCCTAGGTTGACTACCATGTACTGGATTGAGAAATTGGCAACACCATACATGGAGGAAACATACTCTTATTGGGTGAAATCATTATATTCATGTGTATAATATACAATTACCATATTAGGGGGTCAATATTCACCATTTACATGCCATTATCCATACATGTGTATATGTGTACATATACCTTGTCATATGTCCTACCCTGACCCATACCAGGTGGGGGGTTGTGTGCCCCTCCTGTTGGGAGAGGAGTTCATGTAAATCAAAAAGGATACAGGAGATCCCTGTATAGAATAAGCCAACCGGATCCCAAAGAGAGGAAAAAACCACATATGGGATAAAGTATTAGACCCCTATTGCTATACCCAATACCCCCCATTTAGAGGTCCCTAGCAGGATATCTCTCAGTCCCATCAGCATAGGGGGAGGTAGATATGAACCCTGCGCTAGGCTCTCCACTACCAGTCATCTAAATGTATAGCAGTAAGTATTACACAGGTCTATGTTCACATATTTGCTAAATAGCTGTAGAACACCAGTATGTAATACCCAGATCTGTATCTACGGGTTAGCTATGAAGCAGTTTAGGTCTATGTCCAGATTTAACCCCTTGGGGGCCAGGGATTGTAAACGATAAATCCACTCAGTTTCGTTTTGAGAAATGAGTGTGAGTTTATTATTTCTCCAATGGTCCTCGATATGGTCTATACCGTAGAACACAAGCCCTGTGGGGTCCCGCTGGTGTACCTCATTAAAGTGTCTGTATAGATGGTGTTTAGGGGACCCTTTCTTAATGCTATTGATATGTTCCCTTATTCTAACTGCTAGAGTCCGGGTAGTTCTTCCCACGTACTGGAGGTGACAGGTACATTCTATAATGTATGTCACATGCGTGGTCTGGCATGTAATTAATTTTTTTATTTTTTTTTATTGTTTGTGGTCAACTGTAGATTTGAATACTTCTTTCTTTCTAGGCTGTGGTTTGCTGACCCTACATGGTAAGCACCTACGACATTTATAGAATCCCTTCAACCCAGCACTGATTTTTACTTGCTTGGGAGGGTCTATGGCGTTGTGTACTAGGTAATTCCGGAGACTAGGTGCTCTTCTATACACAAATTTTGGTCTTCTAGGGAGGATTTTTGATAGTACCCTATCCTCTTGTAGGATGGGCCAGTATCTGTTAATAATACGTTCAACATCTTTATATTGATTATTGTATCCTGTAATAAACAGGATCTCTCCTTGTTTGTTCTTTCTCTTCTTGGTGTTATTCATTAAGGTCTTCCTATCCACTTTCATTATCTCCAGCTTCAATTTTGCCAGGGTATCATTTGCATATCCTTTTTCTTGGAACCTCTGAATTAGCACGTCTGCTTGTTTTTCAAAATCTGCAGTAAGATCACAATTCCTGCGAAGACGCATTAGTTGACCCTTTGGGATATTCCCCTTCCACCTTGGATGGTGGCAGCTGGAAGTGGGTATATACCCATTCCGGTCTGTGTCCTTAAAAAAGGTACGGGTACAGAGAGATGTTCCTGACTTAAAGATTTCCAAGTCCAGGTACTCAATTTTCTGAGGGTTCCATTTTCCTGTAAACGTAATTCCATATTTGTGTCCGATGTTCCATCCCATAAGATAATTAGGTCATCAATTTAGCGCCTGTACATCTTAATTTGGGGGATTTTTCTTCCATAGATATACTCCTCCCACATATTTAGGAAGAGGTTCGCTACACTGGGGGCATACCTTGCCCCCATGGCTACACCTTTGGTTTGTACATAGTAGTTGTTATTGTACCAAAAGTAATTGCATTCCATGGCCAATTTGAGCCCCTCCAGGATATAGTTAATCTGCTGTTGTTTCATCCCTGTGTTTTCATGCAATGCTTTTTCTACTCCGGCTAAACCATCTTTTTGTACAATACTGGTGTACAATGAATTTACGTCTATGGTTGCCAGGATCCAATTGCTGCCATCTTTAATTTCTTAGAGTTCCTGGATAAGCTGTTGGCTATGCGGTAAGTACGATTTACCTTGTTGGACTAACGGCTTCAGGTATTTATCCAGGTATTCTCCTAATCTCGAAAATATGGAATTAATCCCACTTATTATGGGCCTTCCTGGTGGTTTATGTATTCTTTTATGTATTTTTGGTGTGTAATACATAACTGGAGTTTTTGTGGATTTTGAAAACAGATATTCGGCTTCTTTTGGGTTTAATATGTCTATTTTCTTCCCTTTTTCAATGTAGGTCTTCAATTTCTTCTGATACAGTAGGTGACCGTGATATTGTGTCAATCTCGCCGCAGGAGCCAGTGCCGAGATGGCTCACTCATCGGGAAAGGAAAACTTTGTTTTCCTTCCGCGATGAGTGACAGGCAGTGCTGAAAGCTGTCTGGTATGAATCCTGAGGCGGGAACACCGCGCCAAATTTTAAATGAAAAAAACGGCGTGGGTTCCCCCCCCCAGGGGCATACTAGGCCCTGAGGTCTGGCATGGATTGTAAGGGGAACCCCCTACGCCGAAAAATTGGTGCGGGGGTCCCCCCAAATCCAAACCAGACCCTTATCCGAGCACGCAGCCCGGCCGGCCAGGAAAGGGGGTGGGGATGAGCGAGCGCCCCCCCCCCACCCCTGAGCCGTACCAGGCCGCATGCCCTCAACATGGGGGGTCGGTGCCTTGGGGGAGGGGGGCGCCCTGCGGGGGCCCCCCCACTCCAAAGCACCTTGTCCCCATGTTGATGAGGACAAGGGCCTCTTTCCGACAACCCTGGCCGTTGGTTGTCGGGGTCTGCGGGTGGGGGGTTTATCGGAATCCGGGAGCCCCCTTTAATAAGGGGTCCCCCAGATCCTGGCCCCCCACCCTGTGTGAATGAGTATGGGGTACATGGTACCCCTACCCATTCAACTAGAGAAAAGTGTCAATATAAAAAAAACACAGTACACAGGTTTTAAGAGTAATTTATTAGTCAGCTCCGGGATCTTCTTCCAACTTCGGGGGGTCTCCTTCTGACTTCTCCGGGTGTTCGGCCTCTTCTCCGGGTGTTCGGCCTCTTCTCCCGGGCCCCGCCGCTATCTTCTTCCAACTCTATTGCCAGCAAGGGGCCCGGTCTGCTGCCGCTGTCTCGCCGCCGCTGTCTTGTCGCCGCTGTCTCGCCGCCGCTGTCTCGCCGCTTCTTCTCTTCTTCCCCGATGTTGACACGACGCTCTCTCCAGCTCGAATGCTGTGTGCGAGCTGCGGAGCCATTTATATAGGCGGTGACCCCGCCCCCTTACGACGTCATGGTCCCAGCATGCGCAGGGACTCTGGCGTCATAAGGGGGCGTGACCCCAGAGTCCCTGCGCATGCTGGGACCATGATGTCGTAAGCGGGCGGGGTCACTGCCTATATAAATGGCTCCGCAGCTCGCACACAGCATTCGAGCCGGAGAGAGCGTCGTGTCAACATCGGGGAAGAAGAGAAGAAGCAGCGAGACAGCGGCGACAAGACAGCGGCAGCGAGACAGCGGCGACAAGACAGCGGCAGCAGACCAGGCCCCTCGCTGGCAATAGAGCTGAAAGAAGATAGCGGCGGGGCCCGGGAGAAGAGGCCGAACACCGGGAGAAGTCAGAAGGAGACCCCCCGAAGTTGGAAGAAGATCCCGGAGCTGACTAATAAATTACTCTTAAAACCTGTGTACTGTGTTTTTTTTATATTGACACTTTTCCCTAGGTGAATGGGTAGGGGTACCATGTACCCCATACTCATTCACACAGGGTGGGGGGCCGGGATCTTATTAAAGGGGGCTCCCGGATTCCGAAAAGCCCCCCGCCCGCAGACCCCGACAACCAACAGCCAGGGTTGTCGGGAAGAGGCCCTTGTCCTCATCAACATGGGGACAAGGTGCTTTGGGGTGGGGGCACCCACCCCCATGTTGAGGGCATGGGGCCTGGTACGGCTCAGGGGTGGGGGGGGCGCTCGCTCGTCCCCACCCCCTTTCCTGGCCGGCCGGGCTGCGTGCTCGGATAAGGGTCTGGTATGGATTTGGGGGGGACACCTACTGTATCAGAAGAAATTGAAGACCTACATTGAAAAAGGGAAGAAAATAGGGATATTAAACCCAAAAGAAGCCGAATATCTGTTTTCAAAATCCACAAAAACTCCAGTTATGTATTACACACCAAAAATACATAAAAGAATACATAAACCACCAGGAAGGCCCATAATAAGTGGGATTAATTCCATATTTTCGAGACTAGGAGAATACCTGGATAAATACCTGAAGCCGTTAGACCAACAAGGTAAATCGTACTTACGGGATAGCCAACAGCTTATCCAGGAGCTCCAAGAAATTAAAGATGGCAGCAATTGGATCCTGGCAACCATAGACGTAAATTCATTGTACACCAGTATTGTACAAAAAGATGGTTTAGCCGGAGAAGAAAAAGCATTGCACGAAAACACAGGGATGAAACAAAAGCAGATTAACTATATCCTGGAGGGGCTCAAATTGGCCATGGAATGCAATTACTTTTGGTACAATAACAACTACTATGTACAAGCCAAAGGTGTAGCCATGGGGGCAAGGTATGCCCCCAGTGTAGCGAACCTCTTCCTAAATATGTGGGAGGAGGAGTATATCTATGGAAGAAAAATCCCCCAAATTAAGATGTACAGGCGCTACATTGATGACCTAATTATCTTATGGGATGGAACATCGGACACCCTTGAACATTTCCTTGGACAACTGAGTAACAACAAATATGGAATTACGTTTACAGGAAAATGGAACCCTCAGAAAATTGAGTACCTAGACTTGGAAATCTTTAAGTCAGGAACATCTCTCTGTACCCGTACCTTTTTTTAAGGACACAGACCGGAATGGGTATATACCCACTTCCAGCTGCCACCATCCAAGGTGGAAGGGGAATATCCCAAAGGGTCAACTAATGCGTCTTCGCAGGAATTGTGATCTTACTGCAGATTTTGAAAAACAAGCAGACGTGCTAATTCAGAGGTTCCAAGAAAAAGGATATGCAAATGATACCCTGGCAAAATTGAAGCTGGAGATAATGAAAGTGGATAGGAAGACCTTAATGAATAACACCAAGAAGAGAAAGAACAAACAAGAAGAGATCCTGTTTATTACAGGATACAATAATCAATATAAAGATGTTGAACGTATTATTAACAGATACTGGCCCATCCTACAAGAGGATAGGGTACTATCAAAAATCCTCCCTAGAAGACCAAAATTTGTGTATAGAAGAGCACCTAGTCTCCGGAATTACCTAGTACACAACGCCATAGACCCTCCCAAGCAAGTAAAAATCAGTGCTGGGTTGAAGGGATTCTATAAATGTCGTAGGTGCTTACCATGTAGGGTCAGCAAACCACAGCCTAGAAAGAAAGAAGTATTCAAATCTACAGCTGACCACAAACAATATAAAATAAAAAAATTAATTACATGCCAGACCACGCATGTGACATACATTATAGAATGTCCCTGTCACCTCCAGTACGTGGGAAGAACTACCCGGACTCTAGCAGTTAGAATAAGGGAACATATCAATAGCATCAAGAAAGGGTCCCCTAAACACCATCTATACAGACACTTTAATGAGGTACACCAGCGGGACCCCACAGGGCTTGTGTTCTATGGTATAGACCATATTGAGGACCATTGGAGAGGAAATAATAAACTCACACTCATTTCTCAAAAGGAAACTATGTGGATTTATCGTTTACAATCCCTGGCCCCCAAGGGGTTAAATCTGGACATAGACCTAAACTGCTTCATAGCTAACCCGTAGATACAGATCTGGGTATTACATACTGGTGTTCTACAGCTATTTAGCAAATATGTGAACATAGACCTGTGTAATACTTACTGCTATACATTTAGATGACTGGTAGTGGAGGGCCTAGCGCAGGGTTCATATCTACCTCCCCCTATGCTGATGGGACTGAGAGATATCCTGCTAGGGACCTCTAAATGGGGGGTATTGGGTATAGCAATAGGGGTCTAATACTTTATCCCATATGTGGTTTTTTACTCTCTTTGGGATCCGGTTGGCTTATTCTATACAGGGATTTCCTGTATCCTTTTTGATTTACATGAACTCCTCTCCCAACAGGAGGGGCACACAACCCCCCACCTGGTATGGGTCAGGGTAGGACATATGACAAGGTATATGTACACATATACACATGTATGGATAATGGCATGTAAATGGTGAATATTGACCCCCTAATATGGTAATTGTATATTATACATATGAATATAATGATTTCACCCAATAAGAGTATGTTTCCTCCATGTACAGTATGGTGTTGCCAATTTCTCAATCCAGTACATGGTAGTCAACCTAGGGCACAAATATGGTGGAAGGGAACTAATAATTGATTTATATTGATTTATAATGTTAGCTCATAGCACACACTCACTGTGTAGACTATGGGAATGGCATAATACATACGTAAAAGGTTTAATTATAAATACCTAACATCAGCAATAGAGATCTCAAATATGTCCTTTTCCCCCGTATACGTTCTCCCCCCAGCTTTTGTAATCCTCACATATGGATTGAGAAAATGGTACTACCCCGTGATTAATTCAGAGTAATTTACAGAATGTTATTTTTATAAACATTTACATTTATTGTATAAGAGCATCTTTTAATGTATATGTCTGTCCTTAATGATGGCAAGCGGGGGTATCAAGCCTTTGAACTGAGACACTAATAACAAACAGCCCCATATTTGAGAGTAGTTTAACCCGGCAGGGAAGCCTCATAACACATTAATAGGATCCCGCCCATGGGAGGAGATACGTCCGCTTGCCTTCAAAAGTCCTACACTAAGTACGTCAGTCACGCCTTTGATAACGTCGATGACCAAACGCGTAAGGCGGAGCTACGTACTTACGTCACACATGGAAGTCGGAGAGAGTGCGGAGCGCAGCTGAGGCGCACGCCGCTCAGCTGAGGGAATACATCCACGAGCTCCTCTCCGGGCTTGATTTCCCTAACGCAGTGTGATTGCCAGGCTCCTGTAGTAGGAGTTTGAAACTTTTTATATACTTTTTATTCGTTTTGTGCTGGTTTAACTAGCGTTTTAAATAAAATAATTTTACGGTATCACACTACGGGAGCCCTGTCTCTTTCTTATGAGGACAACCAGGATCATTGACGGAGATATCATATCTTGAGGGGAAACACCCGGGGACAACTCTACTGGAATCCCAGATGCCATCTACGGCCTGACACTACATGCCTATTACCCCTGCAGGGGTGTAGGGAGCCGGTGAGTGGGGATCCTTGAGGGGGAGCACCGCAAGTCACTGGATACAAATTGGTGTTATCACGAAAGTCACTATTCACAGGAACCCTATTCATGGTGGAACTTTATGCAACTTTATGCAATTAAATCTATGTTGGAACTTTTTAATTTGGGACTTTTCATATACGATAATTTTTTTTTTTTTTTTTTTTTTATAGGTTTCCATTTTTTCAATTCTTCCACTAGTATTGCACTTTTTTAATGCGGAAGTATTGTATTTTGATTACACTCTCCACCTGTTCAGCCTTACGGGTGAGAGCACGGCGGGTTGCATGATTATTGGATGTTAAGATGCATTTTTAGATCAATGTTATTAATGCACAGGTATTAGAATTATGAGAATGAGGATTTGCATTTAGAAACTTATACATTTATTTATTCCTCTCCACGCACTAGAGGGAATGTTTATTGATTGATTGATTTATTTATTGATTTATTTATATTTATTGGATTAATTCACACTTGGGTGGAAGGGTAGCCATTTATATCTTAGAATTAGAAGGCACTGGTTTTGCACACAGCAGCACGGGATATTAATCCCACTGGGCACACACCCACCTTTATATATTTATATACACGAGCACACATCCAACCAGGTATCCAATACAGGTAGTGCCACTCGCCCCTCTAAGATCCAGTTTGGTAAAAACATGAGACCCTCGCAGTCTGTCAAAGAGTTCTGAAATTAAAGGAAGAGGGTATCGGTTCTTCACGGTTATGGCGATAAGGCCCCTGTAGTCGATGCATGGACGGAGTGAACCATCTTTTCTTGCTACAAAGAAGAACCCGGCTCCGGCAGGTGAGTTTGATTTCCTGATGAAACCCTTTTGCAGGTTTTCCTGAATGTATTCAGACATGGCTTGTGTCTCAGGAATAGATAGAGGGTAGACACAGCCTCGGGGAGGAGAGGTCCCAGGTAACAGATCAATGGAGCAGTCATAGTCTCTGTGAGGAGGAAGGCGATCAGCTGACTTTTTGCAAAAAATATCTCAGAAAGACTGATATTGGGAAGGCAACATGGGAGTTGTGGAGGTCTCAGCCAGAGGAATGGAAGGAGGAGGTAGCAACTTGGAAATACATTGTTGCTGACACGGAGGACCCCAAGTCAATACTTATCCAGAATTCCAGTCAAGATGTGGGGAGTGTTTCTGCAACCATGGAAGGCCCAGGATGATGGGACTGGAGGATTTAGGCAGAAAAAGAGGTCTCCTCACCATGCAAAACCCCAATGCGTAAGACAGTAGGAGGGGCTTTAAACTGGATGGGGCTCATAGGCAATAAAGAGCCATCTACAGCGGTCACGGAGAGGGGTATAGCCAAGGCAACAAAGGCTAAAGATTGTTCAATGAAATTCCCGGCAGCACCAGAGTCCACGTATGCAGGGAGTTGATAGGCATTTTGAGCCCAGTGGATAGCCACGGGAATGGTGAAACGAGGGAAGCGGAATTAGCCTTTCATTCATGCATACATATCTTTATGCTAATACTTATTGATTCTACTTTACTACTTTAGATGCCTGACAAACAAACATGTTCACAGCCTATACTCTTTATGGACTTACAAAGTCTCTAGGGTTACATCACTACACCCATGCCATGTCTGCTCTCCGTTTGGCCCCTGGTGGGGTCTCATCTGACTCCGCCCCCTCAGCTCCCTGGTGGGGCTCCTGCTGCCGCTGTCTTGGAGCCGCACATCTGTAGCCATGGTCAAGCTCAGTGGTGAGTATGGGGTACCATAACCCCTCCTACCCTGTGCCTTTCTAACTAATACTGTGCCATTTTGCCAAATATATACTTTTTTCATCCTAGGTACATTGTTACACACATCCACCCCTGAAGAGCGAGCTGGATCTCGCGAAACTAGTCGGGTAGTATGATGCCCGTGTACTATGACTGCTATTACATCCATGTACTGTACCAATATTTCTTGTTTATATATCTTTTTTTTGATTGGCAACTGTTGGTGTTATCTATGCATGTAAACAATTTTACTTGAATAAACCATATACTGTACTTACTACTGTTATGTTTACTGGCGGAAACGGTACCCACTTCATTCAAAGTTCCAGGGCGAATTCTTCATTTTAACGCATGAAAAATTCAATTTTTTTCTACTTACCTGTAAAATCCATTTCTTTGAGTACTGTTGGAAAAGTTTTAATGTTTATTGTGTGACTATTGCATCTGAAATGGAGACTGATTTTTTAAATCGCTTCTAAGGACACGTTGCTTTAACTTGTTTTTTCTCTATTGTCTCAACTAACTGCCTAAGGCTGGAAAAGCACAAGCTTTGCTGTATAAGGGAATAGGTTGTAAAAGTACATTGTGATTTGCAATAAAGCTGTTATGCGTCATGCGCCACCAGTGAACTTTTAGCCAATAAGATTCTGTCTGTTGATCTTATAAAAAGGTTTCACATCCTGTGTCTATGTGTGACTTCTGATTTTCTTCTCAGCATGTAAGCATCACCCATTTGTACCGGTACATCTGAAATAAATCATTTTGCTTTCATAATACTTGTTGTGACTGATCTCGGGTGAAGAGTTTTCCTGTCATCTTGGTCCTTCGAGCCAGAACCAACAATTGGATCTGGGGAAAGGGAATTCTGGTCAATAACTCGGTGAGTATTGTTTCTCACATCACCGATATGAAAGACCTCTGGCTAGGATTGCCGTAAACAGAGGCTGACTGCAACCGTCCCCAAGGTCTGGTTCAGAACCCACTAGATCCAGTCCTCCGTGGTATCTGAAAGGTAAGATCATTTTCTTTTTCAATTTCCTTTTCTTTTAGGGTCTATGTTGACTTTTTGGTGGTTTAAAGACTGTTAATTGAAGTTATTGTTTTAATTAGTGATATACCCATATTGAAATGCTCGTGTAAGATCCAGAGGTTTCAATAGTCGAAGACAGAGCCATTGGGGGTGTTGGCTAAGGTAAATAGATGCAGCCCGTTGTCCGGACAAATAAAAAAATATAGAGCCTGGTGATAGAAGTGCTTAGGGAAGTTGTGAGTGCTCGTATAACGAACACGAGAACTGCTTCCTCGTTTGTATTGGTGACATTTTTTTTTCTATGTCTGGTATTACTAATACTACTTTTACTCATTTAACTTTTTCTATGGTGAATTCAACCTCTGCGGATCGAGGGGTGAATTGTTTTTTGTGTTTGGTCACCCCGTTTAATGCATTTTTGACTCTTTTGTTGATTGCATATCATTTCTTTTGTCAAAGACCTAGATTGGAATTACCGGTGTTCTATTCTAGAGTGAAAAATGAACTTAATTGTGATGGGTAATAACATCTGTAAGAGTACAGGATGTGCCTGTTTGTGTTGCTGTTGTGTGTCTTAGACCCAGCGGTCTGTTAAGGCAGTTATATAATGATGGGTGATGTCTAATCTCGCTCAAATTATCACTATGATTATGATCAAAGGGGGGAATGAAGTGGCAATGAGGGACAGTTAATGTGGGGGCAGTGAGGGACAGTTATTTTGTGACCGTGATACCTGGTAATAGCTAAAACTAGCTAAAAAAATCGTTCTTCACATCTCATGTTCTGTGTGTCTGTAAATTTGCGGTTAAACACTGAACTCACTCCCCCCTCCCCTCACAGACATCTGTATGACAGTTCCCTTCTTCCTGAGCTATAGCCCGCTTGCAGTAACACAGATAGGGAACCCCAAAGGGAAGAAAGTGCAGAGAGGCAGGAAGTTTTGCAAAAGTTTAAATATATGGTTTGCCAAAATTGTCTTATGGTTTCGCACTGCAAAGCAGCCAACACCTTGTTAGCCAATGTATGAAGCAGATAAATATGTAAATTAGAGAATACCAGGTGCAACTTACCGAGACAGGTGGCATTGCACCATATAACCTGTAGGGGTTAGACCGGAGCTGGCGTCTTAGATTACTGTACCGTCTCAGGTACCACTGGACAACATTTGTCTGAGAGACTGTGCTATATCTGAGCCGCCTGCTCGGGGACAACCCTCGGCGTTTAAAAAAAACAAAACTGGACTTATAGGAACCAAACAGTTGGAGTGGCAACTTCAGGAAAAGGTAAAATCTCTGCTTTTTAATTTGGAACATCAGTCAGTCAGTCGGCCTCTTGAGGGAAGGGAAGTCTGATCAACTTCTGAGAGGAAAACCCAATTGGATGATAGAGCATCCCGGGAGGCCCTCAGTCAGTCAGTAATTTTGGGGTGGCAGAGTTTGGTGTGAATTGTATTTGTATGAGTGCAGCAGTGAAGTGAGTGTGGATTCTGTGTTGGTGCATGTCTTAGGCGCGGGTACAGAAGTGTCAAGATATCCAGAACTATGGAGTTCGTGGAGAACCTAAAGGTAAAGGTAAAAGAGAAGTTAACAATATTACAGATGAATAGTACATTTAGTCAGGGCTTTTAATCTCAAACAATAGGTGCTCGAACTTAACCACGGCCCCACAAAACCCCTCCCCTTACACATATCCTACAAATCACATCAAATATTGGGTGTGTTCAGTCAAATTTCATGAAAACAGTAGGAGGGTCTTAAAGGGGCATTAAATACCAGGATTGTATTACATAAAGTGTGCAGAGCTGTCACTTGTAAACACAGAAACCAGACTTCTGTGTTTACAAGTGATTGTGGTGAGCAGGCACCAAAGGGTCTGAGCCAGAGGTGGTGGAACTGAGTTCTACCAAGTTCCCCCTGAAAAAAAGCCCTGCATTTAGTTATAAACAGAAGTTTCAGTCTATGGCTGTGGATTTTGAACCAGGTTTGAGAATATTTATGTTTTTACTGATTTAGAAGAGTGAAAATAGAAAATAAAAAGTGTACAGTATTTTAAAGAGGTTGAAGATTCAGCAAGTAAAAAAAAAAGAAAAAAAGGATAATAATTTGAATCCTACTTTAGTAGTGTGTCATCCCCCAAATGTCAGTGCTTTGGGGTATCATAGAACAATTAGTGCCACACCTCAAGGTTCTATGTTTCTTGATAAAATGACACATTTTTTTCCTCAGTTTAGGCCGATACATATTCTTCTACATATTTTTGGTAAAAAAAAAAAAATCGCAATAAGCGTATATTGATTGGTTTGCGCAAAAGTTATAGCGTCTACAAAATAGGGGATAGTTTTTATGGCATTTTTATTAATAATTTTTTTATTAGTATTGGCGGCGATCAACGATTTTTATCGTGACTGCGACATTATGGCGGACACGTTGGACAATTTTGACACATTTTTGGGACCATTGGCATTAATACAGCGATCAGTGCGATTAAAATTGCATTGATTACTGTAAAAATGTCACTGGCAGTGAAGGGGTTAAAACTAGGGGGCAGTGAAGGGGTTAATGTGTTCCTAGTTTGTGTTCTAACTGAAGAGGGGATGGGACTGTGCAGGGAAACTAACAGATCGCTGTTCATGCTCTGTATGAACAGACAATCTGTCAGTTCACTCCTCAGAGAACCAAAAACTGAGTTTACACACACAGCTCCCGGTTCTTCGTGTGCCCGAGCGATCGCTGGAGCCCAGCGGTGAATGCTGGCACTCGCATCGGCTCGGGGAGCGAGCAGGGGGCGCGCGCCTCCGGCGGCGCCCAAGCACCCCCTAGCGGCCGTTTATGTTACCGATGGAAAATAACGGCGATTTGCGCAGCCGAGCCATGTTGCCGCAGTACAACTGCGGCGGCTGGTCGGCAAGTGGTTAAGTGTGTCCATTAAATCCCTGCCTCTGAGAGTAGAAAAAGGGTTGAACAGCTCCTAGAGAATGTATGGGCAGACAGGACACTTTTGTAAAGCAAAAATGACACATAATCACACACATAGGTTGGACTTGATGGACTTGTGTCTTTTTTCAACCTCACCTACTATGTAACTATGTAACTATGTAACTATGTAACTATATGTAAAGCAAGACAGCATCATTTAATCTTAATGTAAAGAATGAAAAGGGAAGATGCCATTTTTGTGTCCCATTATTGCCTTAAAGAGGAACATCCATGTTAGGATATGTTGTTGTAAGTGACACATTTTATTGCCAGACATGTTGCATGGAAATCAATGGTTTGGTTTAAATAATAGAGCTTATGGTTTTCAAACAGGTTATGCTATAGTGACAAATGCTAGAGTTATCAAAACACAAACCATTTCCCAAACATTTTTTGGCACAGGTTGCGGAACTTGTAGCATTGGGCTTGTGGGGCTTGTGAGGGCTTGTGAGCTCTCAGCAGAAAAATTGGTTACCATTTACACAGACAGCCAAATGCATTCTCAACGGTACATGTGTTTGCACAACACTGGAAGAATAGGGGAATGGTGACCTCTTGTGGTAAACCTCACACACTGATTTCATACTAAAACTACTAGATGCAATTCAGCTACCTAAACAACTAGCTATATGCAAATTTTAAGCACATATCACACACACACTGCAAGGGAACAGGAAAGCAGATGGAGCCGCTAAGACAGCAGCTCAACAACAGACATTCTTTCAGAATGAAGAAATACCACAGGTAGATTATATAGTCCTTAAAGAGACATGCACAATGTAGCTCCACCTAATGAAAAGAAACTATGGCAGACAAAAGGGTGTAAACTTATCAATTACATTTTTATGTCTTCAGACAATAAACCTGTTCTACCAAAATCCTTATTTAGGTATGCCACTGTATTGACACACGGAGTATCTCATGTGTCAAGCGGGGGCATAGTAGCATTGTTAGAAAAAGTATGCACAGCATATGGAATTACTAATTACTCAAAAACTTTTTGCTCTCAGTGTATCATATGTGCAAAACACAATACCACTGATAGGTGGCACTGATGGGCACTGATAGGTGGCACTGATGGGCACTGTTAGGTGACACTGGTGGACACTGGTAGGTGACACTGATGGGCAGCACTGTTGATGAGGCACTGTGGGCACTGGTAGGTGGCGCTGGTGGGCACTGGTAGACGGCACTGTTGTGTACTGCTAGGTGGCACTGGCAGGTGGCACAGGTGGGCACAGATGAGCTTGGGGCAATCTCCTTGATCGGGACCGATGTCCCTATCACAGCCGCCGCTGATCAGCTTTTTTTTTTTCTCCTCACGCTGTCTGCGCGAGGAGAAAAAATAGCCGATTACTGGCTCTGTTTACATCACATGATCAGCTGTCATTGGCTGATAGCTGATCATGTGGTAAGGGGTCAGGATCGACCCCTTACTCCGATCTGTGATCCAGCGAGTCTCAGACTCGCTGATCACAGAGCGCGCAGGCTGCTCGGTCACGGGAGGACGTCAATAGACATACTCCTGGGAAAGCGGGTCTACACTGTAGCCGTCATTCGGCTATAGTGCGGATCTGAACTAGTTAAGGTCAGTAATGACTCTCTTGTATTAAAAATTATGTACATGTATTAAAATATGCTTTGACATGTAAGGTTATGTATTTATCTATTTTTTAAATTGTAGCTGATCTTATTTGCATAGAAAATACCCCTGAAGAAGAAGGTGCCTTTGAAACGCATCTGGTGCTGTATTTCCTCATTATCTATGCAATTGGTAAAATATTATGCTGTAATTTATATGTGCCATCTTTTTTATGGTTGAAAACTCTGTCAAATCATTTGTATTATTAAAATGTAAAACATTTTTATACAATTTTTTGTTATGTAGTCGTTAAAGTCCCACTTATTAGAGGGTATTCTTGAGCCATATATTATTAGAGATGTTGGCTGCACATTAGCACCATATTCTTCTTCATGGTTTCCATGATTACAATCTATGACACACATGATGGTGTGGTAGGCATGTCGATATATTTGGGGGCAATTTGCCTGAAACCCTGTAGGGCCTTAGCAAGCAAATGTGAAAAAGATGGTTAGGATAGTCCAGCCAACTCTCCAGCTACCATCTGATAAGAGGCACAAGAAAGTGCAGGACAGCCAGCAAATTGGTTATGGGTGGAATGGCGTGACTGTGCAGGGTGGTGGGCTCCAGAAAAGGGTGCAGTTCCCCAAACAGCAGCATAATCAGCTCCTTAGACAGACAAAATTTAGTGAACACTTCTACTTCAGGGAAATCATCCAGCAAGGTGCACTGCTTAAAGCAACGTTGACGAAAGACAACCACTCTTCTTTTTCTCCTCGCCCTCCCACATATTTGCCTCCATTAAGGATGTAGGGAAGAGCAATGCAATTGCTAGCCAAATGCTCATTAGACTGTGAAGTGGTGCCCTATTTTGAACATTTCCATGTCCTGCCCATTGAGGTGACCAAAGTCATAATTTTCACCATTACCGCATGCCTGGACCACTACTGAATTACCGCATGCAATTATTTCCTTCTGTAGATTGAGTTTAAACACTTTTTCATGCAGTATTTACCAAGTGTTTTTATCTCTCTTCTGAGATACTGATGTAGTGCTACACCTTTTTCCTCTAGCCAGCAGGGGGAGAGCTAAAGCCAAGCAAGCCCATAGACTTCTATGCAGAGTGCTGAGAATGCTGATAGTTGTAGTTTTAACCACTTCAGCCCAGGAAAGATTTGGCTACTCAATGACCAGGCATTTTTTTGCGATACAGCACTGTGTCGTTTTAACTGACAATTGCGCGGTCGTGCGACGCTGTACCCAAACAAAATTGACGTCCTTTTTTTCCCACAAATAGAGCTTTCTTTTGGTGGTATTTGATCTCCTCTGCAGGTTTTTTTTTTTGGGCTATAAACAAAAGAAGAGCGACGATTTTGAAAAAAACACTTTATCTTTTACTTTTTGCTATAATAAATATCCCAATTTTGTTTTAATCAAAAAAACAATTTTATTCCTCAGTTTAGACCAATATGTATTCTTCTACATATTTTTGGTAAAAAAAATTTGCAATAAGCGTATATTGATTGGTTTGCGGAAAAGTTTTAGCCTCTACAAAATAGGGGATAGATTTATGGCATTTTTATTATTATTACTTTTTTTACTAGTAATGGCGGCGATCTGCGATTTTTTTTATCGGGTCTGCGATATTTCGGCGGACAGAGCGGACATTTTTGACACATTTTTGGGACCATTGACAATTATACAGTGATCGGTGCTATAAAATGATTACTGTATAAATGTCATTGGCAGGGAAGGGGTTTACACTAGGGGGCGATCAAGGGGTTAACCATGTTCCCTCACTGTGTTCTAACTGTAGGGGGAATGGGACTGTCTAGGAGGAGAGAGAGATCGGTGTTCATACATAGTATGAACACACAATCTCTCTCTATTCCCCTGAGAGAACAGGGATCTGTGTGTTTACACACACAGATCCCGGTTCTCGTTCTGTCACAAGCGATCACGGGAGCCCGGCGGGAGCAATGACCGCCGGGCTTCTGCATCGGCCCCTGGCACACACTGCAGGCACACACGCTCGCCCCTAGTGGCCAAAAGGTGGAGAGACGTAAGGTAACGTCGTTTCGCCCAGCCGTGCCATTCTGCCATAGTAACACTGCAGCAGCTGGTCGGCAAGCGGTTAAACGGCAGCCATATAATGGATTCACTATAGTGGTTACACTACAGATCCAAATATGCACTGTTCAGTAGGAGGAGTGGAGAGAGAATTATTAAACTCTCCAGGATAGTTCTCTCTCTTGGCACCAAGGGAGAGCACCTTTGTCTGGATATGTGCCTGCCCTCTGGAGCAGAGTACCACCAAGGACACCCCCTTCTACAGCAGTAGGTCACTGCAGCATTCTGCCAGGCCAAGAGAGGTAAATGGTGCCTCATTAAGAGAGTTAAACTTTAAAACTGCACTTCAGTCAGTAAAATAAAATTGCCAGACAACAAGAGTGCGCAGGCGCGGGACTTCCAAGATGGCCGTGTAAGCCGGGAGCTCCGCTCTTCCCAGCCCAGCAAGCTGCCCAAGCACCGGAGTAAGGCCGACTCAGGATCACCTCCAGCACCGACCCATGTCAGGCAGTTTGATCCGCCGTGATCTGGGACCGCAATTTTTAGCAGAGGATTCCCGGGTCAAATCCAAGATGGCGGCCGCGACACAGCATAAGGAATCCCATGCAGGGGGACACGCGGACACGAGGCAATTGATAGCTCCTGCCACATTGGCTTTCACTCCCCAATCTGTCCCCCACAATTCTTCTATGGTGACACCCTCACCGGGCTCCACAGAATCGCTCCAAGAGCGCACATTTGACGATTACACATTGTCCCCACTAAACCACACACTGGCTCATCAGGGCGCCATGATCTCCTTGGGAAACCCTGAGGTGGACCTACCCATTAATACAGGAGACTTATTCCTTAAGCTATCTGATCTTTTGGACAGGGGGCTTGCGAACACAGCCACAAAAATCACTAACGATAAACAATCTGACTTTCAAAACCTGGGTGCAAGGATGGAAGTGATAGAATATAAATTGGATATCACAGTGTCCACGGCTAATCAGAACACTGATCACATCCACGTCATCCAAGAGCAATTGGAGGTGGCTCTGAACAGGATCGATGACCTCGAGAACAGGTCAAGAAGGGACAACTTCAGAGTTAGAGGAATCCCTGAATCAATCAAAGATGTCCCTAAAGCCATTCAAGACTTAATTAAATCCCTCGTACCAGAGATTTCACCTATTAAGCTAGAGATGGATAGAGCACACAGATCCCTGGGCCCCCCTAGAAAAGACGGGTCTCCCAGAGATATAGTAGTGAAGCCACACTTCTATAGCGTGAAGGAAGAGATCATGAGAATTTCACGCCATCAACCCCACATTCTCTTTCAAGGTCAGGAAATTCAAATTTTTGCAGACATTTCACCTAAGACCATACAAAAACGTAGAGCTCTGAAACCTCTACTGCAAATTCTCAAATCTCTCAAATATTGGTGGGCATTTCCCTTCATGCTAAAATTTTCCCTCAAAGGTAAAACCCACTCGTTCACCACTTTCCCAGAGGGTGAACAAGTTCTTCTATCACTAAAACTCATCTCACAGGATTCTGCAATGGACACATCAAATATGCAAGCTGGTTCATCTAAACGCCCAACTCCCAACAGCCCAATCTCCCCCTCCTGGAAATCCAATAAAAGCAGACAGCTGAAGGATCACATGCCAACCTGAAGATTAACGACACATACCTTTTGTTTTTTGCCTTTCCCTCTTTGATCCATCGGCATTTGGACCCTTCCTAAGGGACTTTACCCTACACGGACCTATCTCCAAGGTTCTCAGAGCCTACTCGAGGACACTTGTCTATCTTTTCCCCAACTCTATTTTCCACGCTATGACCCCATCGGGACTATACTAACAACTTCTTTGGGTCTAATTCCTGTCTATTTACCCAGATCCTGTCCACACACCTATGCAAGAATGGTTATATCAATCTATAAAGGATACTTCTCAGAATGTTTTTGCTCCCGCTCGAGCCCCCTATGTCAGGGGAGGGGTTGGCCTACGTAATTTTATTTTCATTGTTTGGTTTCTCGTGTTTTGGCCATCTCCCCCTGTCTTACCCTCCCACAGCAGTTCGATTAGTCCTAACGTCTTCCTGGACTACCCCTTTTTCCCCTAACCTACTTCTTCCCCAGCAGGTTCCACAGTGGCCCAATCGAATGTTGTAACTCACTTTCCTGTCGGCAGTAATCCTAATTTGAAAGGAAAGTTTAACGTTGGAATTTTTATTGATTGTGTTTATGTTTATATTGTTTTTCTTTTCTCAGCATTTTGTTACAGGCTCCAGGGTTGGCTTTGGCTGAGGCAGTTGCCCTGCGCCTCCATCCATCCTGCGATAATGGAGTTTCCATTCTCGTACGATGGAATGGTGGTCCATAATCCAGACCACTTGTTTCTGCTCTAACCATCCTGTTTTTCTCTTCCCCTTTTCCTCCCGGGTTGCCAGATCACATTCATCTCCTTCTCATCCTGCCACTCCAGGTCCCAGGCACGGCTTCTCACTCACCGGCTGCTCGGTCTGTATCACTACAGGTAGGGTAAGTGACTCACACATAGAAACATCCATTCATCCCAACGATCATGCCTAATAACCCACTGTCCCCTCCTCCTCTAAAAATTATTTCACACAATGTCCAAGGCCTCAATTCTCCAATTAAGAGGAGAAAAATCCTCCATTCTTACCGAGCTCAGAGGGCAACAGTGGTAATGTCAGGGAAATGGCCGTGTTGTGGGCAATTCCGCCAGTAACCGTCATGGTGGCAGGCGAGTCTAGTGAGCACGCCCTGATCTTGTAGGCACACCCCTCTGGCTTATTTAAACCTGCCACTGACACTTGCAGTTTGCTGGATTATCAAACAGCTCCTGTGTTCCTGTGCCTTGTATACTCTGAAGACCCCTGCTTGACCTCTGCCCGGCTTGACCTGTGTTCCTGTTTATCTCCTCGCTCTGACCCCGGCTTGGCTGACTACTCTCCGATCTTCTGCCCTCTGTGTATGACCCGGCTTGTTCCTGTACCTCTCTCGGACTGTCTTTTGGTATCTGACCCCTGGCCTGGCTGCGGACCCTGTTCCTGGTTTACCCAGCTGTTACCGTTCAAGACTTCTCTCCGCACCGCTGCCACAACGCACTCTAGCTACTTACAGCCAACCAGCCAGCTTGCAGTATTCCTGGCAACCCGTGCACCTCTGTGCATCACATTCCCTGTACCCAAATCCAGGGACGTGCTGCACTCAGCCGCAAGGGGCGCCCTCTCAGCAACCCGGCCTCACACTACAGACTTGACAGTATAATCCAGCCATGACTGAGGCCGGCGGAGGTGCGTCCCCATTAGAGACTTTGTGCCAACAAGCCATCACTCTGACCCAAGCAGTTCAGAAATTACAGGAAGGTTATCTGCAACTAACGGATAAGTTACAACACCTGTCAGGATCACCTGCTCACGAACAAACCTCTGCGGCCCCCTTGATGATGTTCCCGCCTCCAGAACCCCGAGTTCCCATTCCGGATCGATTCTTCGGAGACCGGAAAAAGTTCAGATCATTCAAGACTGCCTGTCTATTGTACCTGGCCCTGCAACCCCGGACTTTTGCTTTATAGACTGTTAGAGTCGGGTTCCTCATCTCTTTGCTGTCCGATGAACCTCAGGCCTGGGCCCATAACTTATGGGAACAAAAGAGTCCAGTCATTTGCACGGTGGATGCATTCCTGGCAGCTATGACACAGCTTTACGAGGATCCCCAGCGTACTGCCACCGCTGAAGCCGCTCTGCACTCTCTGCAGCAGGGTAGGCGACCAGTAGAGGACTATACCCTGGACTTCCGGCGGTGGTCCGCAGTCACAGCCTGGAATGAGGCAGCTTTACTACACCAGTTCCATCTAGGACTCTCCGAATCCCTCAAGGACGAGTTGGCCAGGATCGAGATTCCCACTACACTCGAGGGTCTCATCCAATTATCCATCCAACTGGATCGACGTTTGCGGGAGAGACAGTCCGAACGATCGCGAACCTGCAGACCCGCCAGTACACCCACCTTTGGATCAGTTCCCAAGCAGATTGGCCTGTTACGTCCCGCACTAACTCCTGATGAAAGACGTTGTCGTATCCTAGCCAATCTTTGCCTCTATTGTGGAGGAAATGGACATTTTCTATGCGACTGTCCTAGGAAGTTCAAGAAGCCACCTACCTACTCTCCAGCATATTTCCAGGTTTCTAGGACTTCTCCCTCACAACTCGTTCTTCCCATTTCACTGCAGTTGGGAGAAGAAGAGATCCGGCTCCAGGCTATAATCGACTCTGGAGCATGCAGTTGCTTCATGGACTTGAACCTGGCAAGGAACCTTAGGTTGCCCCTCCTCCACAAGAAACAGGGTCTGGAAGTCCGTTTAGCAGATGGCACCCTACCTAACTCCAGCCTTGTTACTCAAGAGACTTCTGATCTCCTTATTACCTCTCTCGATGGCCATCGGAAATTCATACGTTTTGACGTTTTGAGTTCACCTATGTCTCCAATTATCTTGGGTATCCCTTGGCTCCAAGCCCATAACCCCCAGATCGATTGGATCAAGGAGGAAGTCCTGTTCACTTCCCCCTATTGCCAACAACATTGCCTCATCCCTGAATCCAGAGATACCACCAGTTGTCTGACAGTCCAGTCGGTATCCTCCACCAACCAGGATGTACCCCAGGCATACCATGAATTCCTGGACGTTTTTGATAAGAAAAAGGCAGATGTTCTACCACCACATCGGCCATATGATTGTCCTATCGAGCTGCTTCCAGGGGCCGAAGTTCCATTTGGACGTATATTCCCCCTCTCTGAAGTGGAATTGGGGACACTACGACAGTACATAGATGAAAATTTGGCAAAGGGCTTCATTCGTCCTTCTTCTTCTCCTGCCGGTGCCGGCATTTTCTTTGTCGAAAAAAAAAGATAAGACTATAAGACCATGTGTGGACTATAGGGAATTAAATAAAATCACCATAAAGAACCGATATCCACTCCCACTGGTCCCCGAACTCTTCCAGAGACTTCGTTCAGCCCAGGTGTTCACCAAACTCGACCTCCGGGGTGCCTACAACCTCGTTCGCATCCGTGAGGGCGATGAGTGGAAGACGGCATTCAGAACAAGGTTCGGGCACTTTGAGTATTTGGTGATGCCGTTTGGGCTCTGTAATGCCCCGGCTACTTTCCAGCACTTCATAAACAACATCTTCCGGGAATATCTTGACTACTTCGTCATCATCTATCTGGATGACATCCTTATCTTCTCAACCACCTTGGAGCTCCATCGGACTCACGTAAAGACAGTATTACTCACACTAAGAAAACACAGACTTTACGCGAAAGCAGAAAAGTGTGACTTTGAAAAGAAATCCATACAATTCCTAGGGCTCATCATCTCTACCGGTGGTGTAGCTATGGATCCACAGAAAGTGCAGGCAATCCTAGACTGGCCAACTCCGTCAGACAAGAAGGGTGTACAAAGGTTTGTAGGGTTTGCAAACTTCTACAGAAGGTTTATAAGGAACTTTTCTTCCATCATCTCGCCCATAACCCAAGTAACCCGCCTACATGTTCGCTTCCTGTGCTCCTCCGAAGCCCAATCTGCCTTTGAGAAACTGAAGTCTTTGTTTACTTCTGCACCAATTCTTCGACACCCCGATCCTGCCCTGCCCTATATTTTGGAGGTCGATGCCTCAGAGGTAGCTACAGGAGCAGTACTTTCACAGCGCCTGGGACCCAAGTCGCTGCTGCACCCTGTGGCAATCTCCTCCTTGAAAATGAGCCAGCCCGAGAGGAATTACGACGTAGGTGATCGTGAGCTTCTGGCCATTAAGACAGCCTTAGAAGAGTGGAGATACCTTCTTGAGGGAGCCACGCACCCAATAATGATATTTACTGATCACAGAAACCTCGAGTACCTCCGCACTGCCAAACGCCTGAGACCCCGTCAAGCTCGCTGGGCTCTGTTCTTTTCACGATTCAACTTTCACATCACCTACCGCCCTGGCTCCAAGAACGGCAAGGCCGATGCTTTATCCCGAATGTTTCCTGATACCCCAGAAGAAACAACATCCAGTACAATCTTGTCTCCACATAACTTTCTTTTGATTCAACCTGATCTAAGGTCTTCTCTTGAACAGGCCTCCCGCCAATGCCAGGAACCAGAGACTTCCTCTTTAAGAAGCCGGGGGGGTATCTCTGGTATCAGGACAAGATCTTTGTCCCACAACAAGCCAGAATCCAGGTCTTACAAACTTTACATGATCATCAACTTGCTGGCCACTTCGGTGTACGGAAAACTATAGATCTTATTCAGCGATCCTTTTGGTGGCCTACTTTGAAAACTGATTGCAAAAAGTATGTAATCTCCTGCACTACTTGCCAGCGAAACAAGGGCTCCAACATTAAGTCTTGGGGTCTGCTACGTCCTTTGCCGGTACCAGAACAACCATGGAGGAATATATCTATGGACTTCATAGTAGAGCTGCCACCCTCTGAAAGATTCACAACGATTCTAGTTGTTGTAGACCGTCTGTCCAAGATGTCACACTTCGTGCCTATGATAGGTACTCCTTCAGCTGCAGACACAGCAAAGGCCTTCATAAGAGAGATAGTCAGACTTCACGGCCTTCCTGACAGCATTGTGTCTGATAGAGGGGTCCAATTTACTTCCCGATTTTGGAAAGAACTCTGCAAAGTTTTGTCTATTGAAGTTTGCCTATCCTCTGCCTATCATCCCCAGAGCAACGGTCAGACTGAAAGGACTAATCAGACCTTAGAACAATATTTACGCTGTTTTTGCTCCACTTCCCAGGATGACTGGTACTTGATACTCCCCTGTGCGGAGTTCGCATACAATAACTCAGTACACTCAACCACCGATCAATCACCGTTTTGGGCCAACTATGGGTTCCATCTTTCATTTCTACCTAATGTCATTCCAGAGACCTCAGTTCCAGCAGTTCAAGACAGGATAAAATCCATTCAGACTAACTTTCAATCTCTCCGGTTAACCATGCAAAAGGCCCAAGAGGACTACAAGGAACAATATGACAAAAAGAGGGGGGAGAGCCCTAGCTTTAAGGTTGGAGATGAGGTTTGGCTCTCCTCTGTAAATCTTAAACTTCCTTGTCCCTCCCGGAAATTGGGACCAAGATTTATTGACCCATTCAAGATTAGACGGGAGATCAATCCAGTAGCCTTTGAACTGTCACTCCCGAGTTCTTATAAAGTGCACCCTGTGTTTCATGTCTCCTTACTTAAAGCTGTTATCTCTAGTCCTTTTTCAGGAAGGAAAGAAGATCCTCCGCCTCCAGTTTCTGTGGGAGATGAAACAGAGTATGAAGTTGAGGCCATCCTGGACTGCCGCCGGAGAGGTAGGATCATTCAATTTCTTATAAAGTGGAAGGGTTACCCAGCAGAAGAAAGTTCTTGGGAACCTGCAGCCAATATACATGCACCTAGACTTTTGCAGAGATTCAGAGTTCGTTACCCCGAAAGATGGGCCCGGTTGGGCATCCGGAGGTTGCCCCTTGGGGGGGGGCAATGTCAGGGAAATGGCCGTGTTGTGGGCAATTCCGCCAGTAATCGTCATGGTGGCAGGCGAGTCTAGTGAGCATGCCCTGATCTTGTAGGCACACCCCTCTGGCTTATTTAAACCTGCCACTGACACTTGCAGTTTGCTGGATTATCAAACAGCTCCTGTGTTCCTGTGCCTTGTATACTCTGAAGACCCCTGCTTGACCTCTGCCCGGCTTGACCTGTGTTCCTGTTTATCTCCTCGCTCTGACCCCGGCTTGGCTGACTACTCTCCGATCTTCTGCCCTCTGTGTATGACCCGGCTTGTTCCTGTACCTCTCTCGGACTGTCTTTTGGTATCTGACCCCTGGCCTGGCTGCGGACCCTGTTCCTGGTTTACCCTGCTGTTACCGTTCAAGACTTCTCTCTGCACGGCTGCCACAACGCACTCTAGCTACTTACAGCCAACCAGCCAGCTTGCAGTATTCATGACAACCCGGGCACCTCTGTGCATCGCATTCCCTGTACCCAAATCCAGGGACGTGCTGCACTCAGCCACAAGGGGTGCCCTTTCAGCAACCCGGCCTCACACTACAGACTTGACAGGTAATGCTACAGGAAACCCATTTTCCTATTCAATACTCCCCTTCATTCCTCCATGCTCACTTCCCCCAGTTTTACTTAGCAAATGCTGAAGACAAAACCAGGGGAGTAGTGATTCTATTTGCTAAGAACTGCCAATTTAAAGTTATCCAGACCCATAGAGAGCCTGAGGGCAGGTTTATTTTAGTGAAAGGTCAGATTGAAGATCAAATCTATTCATTTGTATCCTATTACTCGCCCAACAAAGGACAGGGAAAATTTTTCATTTCATTATTTCAAACCCTTGGACCCCTTCTAGAAGGGATGGTAATTTTTGGTGGGGATTCTAATGTTGCATTTGACCAGAGCCTTGATAAGTCTAAACCCCCCTCTAAACAACTCACTAGGCCCACTAAAATCAGTTCCAAAATTGCTAAACTAATTCACCAACAGGGACTTAAAGACATTTGGAGAGAGCTTAATCCAACCACAAGGGACTACTCTCATTTTTCAATACCCCATTAATTCTACTCAAGAATTGATCATATTCTTATTTCCTCCGTCCATATACCTGCAGTTATTAAAGCTCATATTAAGGACACTGCCCTCTCGGACCACTCAGTGATCACCCTAGCACTCCAAAGACTCCTCCTTAGACCTCCCTCTCCCCTCTGGTGCATCAAAGATCACATAATCAAAGATCCTATTCAGATCTCAGTATTAAATGGGGCTTTGAAAGAATATTTTTCCTTGAATAATGTAGAGGGAATCTCGGCTGAGACCTTATGGGCGGCTCATAAAGCCTTGATCCGAGGCAAGTTTATTCAAATTTCCTCCCAGTTAAAAAAGGAAAGAACCATGCACATTTTAAGGCTGGAGAAAGATTTTAACCTTCTTTGCAAGAAACACAAAAACCCGTCCATGGTTCAAATCGCACAGCTCGACGCTGCACGTATTAAGCTAAATTTGGAGCTTACGGTCAAAGTAGAGAGTTCTCTTCATTGGAACGGAGTTAAATCTAAATCAGGATAAAATGAGCACGATGCTGGCCTCGAAGCTTTCTCCCAAAACACGTTCTTTCGCACTCCCCAAAATAAGACTACAAGACGGCACGTCAACCCAAAACCCTCAGCGCATCTTACAATCATTTCATTCTTTTTGCTTTAAACTTTATATGACAAATGATTGTACTGAGGAACGAGCTATAGACTCATTTTTAGAAAAGCTACTTATCCCCACTCAACACAAGTCCCACAGAGAAATTATGGAGGCCCACATCACAGTAGAAGAAATACTAGAGGTTATTAAAAATCTTAAAGGGGGTTCGGCCCCTGGTCCGGACGGACTGTCCAATCTATATTATAAGACCTTTGCCGAGACTCTGGCCCCCTATTTAACTAGACTGTTTAACTCCAAAAGGAAGGGCAACCCCATGGAATCACAATTAAATGTCGCTTTCATCTCAGTTATTCCCAAACCCGACAAAAACACAGAATTGGTAGAAAATTACAGACCCATCTCATTAATAAATAATGATTTAAAAATATTAACGAAAATTTATGCTAATAGACTAAACACATTTATTGGTAGGTATATCCACAAAGATCAGGTGGGATTTATCCCAGGTAGGCAGGGTTAGATCAGGTTAGAAGGGCTATAGACATTGCTTCAATCCTACAATCGGGCTGGGACGGAGGATCTCCCCAGGAGGGTCTTTTTCTATCGTTAGATCTACAAAAGGCTTTTGATTCTCTTGCATGGCCCTTCATATTCGCTTCTCTCAAATTTTGGGGGTTCGGTGAAAATTTTGCTGGGATCCTTAGATCACTTTATTCTGAGCCTGAAGCAAAGGTCAAATTGCAGGGGTTCTTATCATCCCCCATTAAAATTGCCAGGGGGACAAAACAGGGATGTCCCTTGTCCCCCTTGGTGTTTGCTTTAGCAATAGAAACTCTCGTTATAGCAATTAGGTCAGACCCAAATATTAAAGGTGTTGAATGCGGAAGAAATATACATAAGTGCGCCCTATTTGCGGATGATATCCTTTTATTTATCACCTCCCCTATTACTTCATTACCCAACATTAACAATCTTCTCCAAAAGTTTGGTGATGTATCGGGCCTTCGGGTCAACATGATTAAATCTCAAACGTTAAACATCTCACTCAGCCCTACCTTAGTTGAACAGTTGAAACCTGCCTTTAAATTCAAATGGAGTGACTCATCAATCCGTTAACTAGGGATAAACCTCACACCCAGAATAGAATCCCTCTATCAAGCTAATTACCCCCCTATGTATCGCAAATTAGAAGAAGACCTACGAGCATGGTCATCCCACAAATTATCGTGGTTAGGGAAAATTCACTCTATTAAAATGACCCTTCTTCCTAGAATTCTATATCTTTTCAGAGCCTTCCCGATCCCAATTAAAAAAGACCACCTCAAGAGTTTTCAGAGGAAGATTATAACATTTATCTGGGGGGTAGGGGGTACAGGTTTGCCAGGAACATTCTTTATGCCCCGAAATCTAAGGGAGGCTTAGGTCTTCCAGAGCTCTTCAAATACTATCAAGCAGCTAGACTGGCCCAACTGTCAACTATCTATTTTAGGGGTGAAAAACCCGACTGGGTTAATATAGAAAGGCAGGCAGTCCCAACATACACTCTAGATTTTCTCCTATGGTGCTCTTGCAAATCTAGACCCCCCATTATGGCTCCCACGCTCTCACACTCCTTTAAACTTTGGGACAATTTGATCCATCTACCCTCTCTGACCTCACAATTACGCCCACTAACGCATATTTTCCACAATCCCCTCTTCAAACCAGGGGTAGATATCAAATCCTTCCAGTGGTGGTTGGATAAGGGGGATGTACCGCATTGGACACTATTTCTCCGCTTCCGGCCCGATCTCCATGAAACAGTGTGTAGACAAATTAGAGCTTCCTCACTCGGAGAAATTCAGATACTTCCAGATCTCTCATTTCCTACACTCAATTTGGAAAAACAAATCTGCCCCCCCAGAATTCACACCATATGAACATTGGTGTGGACAAGCAACAGAGCAAAAAGGGGGCATATCGCTGATTTATGTAGCACTGACTGATCCCTTATCGAAACTCCCATATATGACAGATTGGGAGAGCGACCTATTCGAGTCATGGGACCTGGAAGTGGGAAGGAGAGCCTCCAAAAGGTATAGTACACATTTCACTGATTGAAGCAAACTTGAAGGTCTTTACAAGATGGTACCTGGTCCAATCCAAACTGGCAAAGATGTTCCCATCCTCATCTCCTTTATGCTTCAGAAATTGCCAAACCCAGGGCTCCATGATACACATCTGGTGGGAATGTCCAAAGATTAGAGGATTCTAGAACAAGTTCTTTAACTTGTTTAGAAAAATTATGCACTTTTCCGTCCCAAAATCCCCCCAGATTGCTCTCTTAAATGGCCATATTCCCCAAATTCCCAAAACCTCTGATAAACTCATATCTTTCATGTTAACAGGCGCAAAAATCGCCATAGCGAAGGCCTGGATACCAGGAGTCTCTCTGGTAGTCGCTAAAAGAAAGATATCGTGGATCATGTGCCAAGAAAAATTATCAAGTTCTCTAGCGGACTCAAACAAATCCTTTGTGGCAATCTGGGAACCCTGGGCTAAGCATGTAGGCATCTCCCTCATACCAGGAGTAGGGGCTTAAGATCCGAACACTCTTTTAAAGAAGACTGGCAACCCTCTAATCCCCGTTTTCTCTCACTCTAGTTCTATTTTCTCTCTTTCTTTCTACTATCCTTCTCTGTCTCTAGATACTTAAATTAGAACATTTTAGCATTTAATTATTCTCTTTATTAAGTATAAGTACATTGCATTCCTGTTTTCTCAAGTTTTTTCAGCACCTTAGTTTGGGGCCCCAGGAGATTCTCCTGCTATTCTCTGGCTCCTGGTTTCATCTTTTGGAAGCTCTGAGTAGGATCTTTCTCGCAGCTTGGGATTCCTCTGTATCCCTGAGAGGTGCGAAAGGTCCTGGTATCATAAATGCACACCTATAATATTCCATTCTCCGTTGGAGCTCGACACAGTTTGTTCCCGTTTGGGGTGTCAGGCCTAACATTAGTATTATGTGCCTTTCATTACATTCTTTTGATAATCTAATCTTTAGTAGTCTTTATGTTTATTGCTATTGTTTGATTTAGCAGGAGAGGCTTTTCTATGTTCTTTGATATAGTTGTGGGCTGCGTCCTACAGAAATTTGTCTGCCTTAACATTTAATGTACTGCTCTTCAATAAATATTTTTGAAACTCAAAAAAATAAATAAATAAAATTGCCTTTTGGTAGCTCACCCACATTCCAGGGCAGGATCAGGATCATCGAAGAGCACCGGCTACCAGGGGAGGAATGAATAAGTATTTATCTCTATTAATTCCGCTAGATGAAAGGAGTATTACAACCTTACTATACAGGGAAAGGGGGGAGTTTTATAAGCTGACTGGAGATCAGCTTTAAACCTTCAAATGTAAGACAGCAATAACAGTTCCAGTAATGCCGTGTACACACGACCGGACTTTCTGGCAGAATAGGTCCGACGGAACGATTCTGTCGGACATTCTGATCGTGTGTGGGCTTCATCGGAATTTTTTTTTCAAAAATTCTGACGGACCTAGAAATAGAACATGTTTCAAATCTTCCTGTAGGAACTCCGCAGGAACCAGTTCCTATTGGGAAAACCGTTCATCCATATGCTGGTCTGACGGACCAAATACGACGCAAGGGCAGCTACAGCACCTGCCCGCGAGAATGTATCGCACTGGTTCTCAGGGACAAGGTACTGTACATCTCGCGCTTGCTGCAATAGGAAAAATACATTTTCCTATTGAAACTAGCGTGAGAAAGAAGAGACAATATCCCTTAGGTCTGGTAAGGATTTTAAGGGGAACTCCTACGCCGAAAAAACGGCATGGGAGTCCCCCCAAAATCCATACCAGACCCTTATCCGAGCAGCCTGGCCGGTCAGGAAAGGGGGTGGGGACGAGCGAGCCCTCCCCTCCTGAACCGTACCAGGCCGCATGCCCTCAACATGGGGGGTGGGTACTTTGGGGAAGGGGGGCGCCCTGCGGCCCTCCCCAACGCAAAGCACCTTGTCCCCATGTTGATGAGAACAAGGGCCTCTTCCTGACAACCCTGCCCGTTGGTTGTCGGTGTCTGCGGGCGGGGGGCTTATCAGAATCCGGAAGCCCCCTTTAATAAGGGGGCCCTCCAGATCCCGGCCCCCCGCCCTATGTGAATGAGCATGCGGTACATCAAACCCCTACCCATTCACCTGGGGGGAAAAAAGTGTCAATAAAAAAACACACTAGACAGGTTTTTAAAGTAATTTATTAGGCAGTTCCGGGGGTCTCTTCCAACTCCTCCGCTCTCTCTGGCCTCTTCTCCCACTCATCTCCCGCTCTCTGGTTCTTCTGCCAGGCTCCTCCCCTATCTTCTGCTCTTTTGCCGCTCTTTTGCTAGCATTGGCCCGGTCTTTTCCGTCGTCTCCTTCCCTGTTCTCTTTTTCCGATGTTGACACAACGCTCGCTCCTGCTGTAATGCCATGTGAGCGGTGCGCAATGACTTATATAGGCATGGGGCGTTGTCACCGGGTGATGTCACCCGGTGACCCCGCCCCTTATGACGTCGCAGTCCCATCATGCCCCGGGACTGTGGCCCTTGTCCTCATTAACCTGGGAACAAGGTGCTTTTGGGTGGGGGGCCGCAGGGTGCCCCCCCTTCCCCAAAGCACCCACCCCTCCATGTTGAGGGCATGCGGCCTGGTACGGTTCAAGGGGGGGGGGGCGCTCACTCGTCCCCACCCCCTTTCCTGACCGGCCAGCTGCATGCTTGGATAAGGGTCTGGTATGGATTTTGGGGGAACCCCCCATGCCGTTTTTTTGGCCTAGGGGGTTCCCCTTAAAATCCATACCAGACCTAAGGGCCTGGTATGCTCTTGGAGGGGAACCCATGCCGTTTTTTTAATTTAAAATTTGGCTTGGAGTTCCCCCCTCATGATTCATACCAAACACAGTCCCTGGTATTGGCGGGGATCCAAGATGGATCCCCGCACCAGTATAAACCCGGCCTCAATGTCAGCAATGCTTGTCGCTCATTGGGAAAGGAAAAAAACAATTTTCCTTTCCCGATGAGCTAGCCAGCTCGGCGCTGGCTCCCGCGATGGGGCTCGCAAGGTGTCAATCTCGTCGATAAAAGCGTTGAGATTGACTTCCTCTCTTAGTCCCGTTATCATGTTCAAACTGAACGGACTTTCGACGGACTTTCGAACAGACTTTAGTCCGTTTGTGTGTGGACAAGTCCGTTCGCTCAGAAGTCCGTCGTAAGTCCGTCGGAAAGACCGTCGGACGTTTGATGCTGAAAAGTCCGCCCTTGTGTACATGGTATAACCATACACTGACAGGCTCCTTTGAAAACTGTAAGTCAAATATATGCAGTTAACATAAAAATGTATTAAATTTAGCAAACAAATAGAGCCCACCATAACATATTCCCTCCTATTTGCTCCTCATGCTACATAATTTACAGAATCAAAAATACCATTCTAAATATTTGTAATCCTTTTTACCATGATGTTTATTAACAAGAAAAAAATATATTATATAAAATCTCCTTTCAGATTTTGCACCAGGGTTCTGCAGCTCACTACTAGTTATTCCTGTCAATATCATATGAAGCCATAAGCAGGAAGCTTTTGAGCAAGCACTCCTAATTTTAAAAGACATGCTATGTATGATCAGAGGTACATTATTTCAACAGTTACAGCAACATAATTGTAATTGATTAAAATATACAAAATTGTGTTTACAGAATAAACAAAGAAAGCATAAAAACAATGTAAAATCTTTACCATTGTTTGTCATCATGCAGTTATTTCAAGATGCCAATTAGAAATATAAATTCAAAATAATATAATCATTTGGAGTGTATTTTTTTTACCTCACTAGAAGATGACCTTACTCTCGTCATATGTCTTGCTAGCACAAGCAGTATGGATGATTTTGACTTCTGTCACCTTTCCCTCTAGTACAAGAGGCCACTAACTCATCTGGCAAGGTTCCTAGTCCAATTTCACAAACAATCATTAAGGGAATCAGCAGTTTTCAAGCCAATAAGCTCATTCTTTGAAACTCTAATTAGCAGTAATCAGTGACAGGGAAGGTAGAATATATGGGGCTGGAAAGAAAAGAGACGGACTGTGATAAAGCAGAAACTCCATAGTATCAGCAAAAACTGGTTGATTTACTAGAGCTTTATGTCCTGAAGGTTAAGACCCTGTATGTGCTAAACTCCAAGTTCTGTGTCAAGGGAAATTAAAATAAATAAAATAGTTAATTAATTCAAACTTGGGTTTCATCTCCTGCCTGCAGTACTAGGTGATGATGCTGGCAGAGATGTTTCCATGGCAACCAAAATATTTTTAGTCACAAAAAGGATAAGCGTCGAAATGCGTGGAGTGGAAGGAGGAAGGGAGCTTCCTCCTACCTCTCTGTAAGACATGTTGATTCTGTGGTTCTGTCTTTTTTTTTGTATTAAAGCATCCCCTGGGCTCTTGCCTGCTTAAATTGCACCTATATTTAAAGCAAACCTGCCATTGAAATAAAATTAGCTAATACTAGCTCTGAACAGTAAGCACTATAAATATCCTGCATACATTTTTCATTGCTTCTCAATCATCTTCTGTGCAGCCTTGGATGAATGGAGGAATCTCGCCAGGACATTGCATCTCCCCAGGACATTGCATTCTGACAACTGAGTGCAGCTGATTAGCAGCTGCAGTCGATTGTCTGTAGCCGCTAAGCAAGAAAAGTTTTTCAGCTTCTCCCTTCAAGAGAAGTTAAAGGATTGACTTTTGCTGAGTGGGGGACAGCTACACACTGATCAAAATGTATCTGGTCCCTACTGAACCAGTTAGATTTTTATCAGTGTATGGCCAGCTTAAAATAATCAAAACAACAATAAATACGTAGACTTGTGTGACTTGGCATGAGGATACCTGCACAGTATTCAGAGTGAATATTGTGCAGGGGAAGATCCTAACTTAGCAATGGTGAATTACAGGTTGCTTGGGAGCAGGGGGACCTATGACAAACATGGGGATTCTGCTGCAGGCCCTAAAACAAGTTCCCCCCAGGTTGATGATTGTTCCAGACCAAGGTCTTCCAATGCAACATGTGGCCTGTTTGACCTATTCCAAAGACTTTTACCACTTTCGGAATCGGCGGTTGACGATTTTCCACCATCAGAATTTTGTGAAGTTACATCTTCAGCTTCTCGCCACATGCTGGCTACTGTGGAGACATTAGTTGGGGCAGTGCTTACTTGTCTCTGGCTAGACACATCTAGCGATGCACACTACCCACATACCCACAAAAAAAGTCTATTCCTAGAAAACTTTTTCCTAGTTTTGATCTAGACAATTGGGTGTTACAGTATATCTGTAGCGCTGGTAGATTTTTAATCTTCCCGCTGATAGGTAAATCTTGTGGGTTACTTGTTAGGTGAAGTTAGATTTTCCTCTGTACCAGATTGGCTAAGATTTTCTCTAAATTCTATCAAGATCTTCTGGCTTCCCCATCCTCCCTGCCTGGTCCCTCGGCCAACTCATGGTTGGATAGACTGACCCTCCCCTCCCTAACAACGGAACAACTCAATGACCTGAACGCCCCTTGCAACACAGAGGAGATCCTGACAATTATTAAATCCCTGAAACCCTCTAAGGCCCCAGGTCCAGACGGATTCTCATCCACTTACTACATAAAATTTTCAGGTCAATTAGTCCCGCACTTAGTGAAGCTCTTCAATCACAGAAGGACATACTTTACCAGAAGACATGTTGCTGGCCAACATATCTTTAATATCCAAACCAAATAAAGACCACTCCCTCCCCCAAAATTACAGACCCATTTCGGTCATAAACAATGATCTGAAGCTATTTGGTCGCCTTCTAGCAGATAGGCTATCGACCATAATTACAGCCCTGATATTCCCTGACCAAACGGGTTTTATCCCCGATAGGCAAATTACAGACAATATACGACTAGTCTCTAACATACAGTGGGACAAAAAAGTATTTAGTCAGCCACCAATTGTGCAAGTTCTCCCACTTAAAAAGATGAGAGAGGCCTATAATTGTCATCATAGGTATACCTCAACTATGAGAGACAAAATGTGGAAACAAATCCAGACAACCACATTGTCTGATTTTTGAAAGAATTTATTTGCAAATTATGGTGGAAAATAAGTATTTGGTCACCTACAAACAAGCAAGATTTCTGGCTCTCATAGACCTATATCTTCTTCTTTAAGAGGCTCCTCTGTCCTCCACTCAATACCTGTATTAATGGCACCTGTTTGAACTTGTTATCAGTATAACAACCACAACCTCAAACAGTCACACTCCCAACTCCACTATGGTGAAGACCAAAGAGCTGTCGAAGGACCCCAGAAACAAAATTGTAGACCTGCACCAGGCTGGGAAGACTGAATCTGCAATAGGCAAGCAGCTTGGTGTGAAGAAATCAACTGTGGGAGAACTTGCACAATTGGTGGCTGACTAAATACTTTTTTGCCCCACTGTAATTCAAGACGCAGACCTGTACTCTAAACAAGTCCTTATGCTGAGCCTTGAAATACATAAGGCGTTTGACAGTGTGACTTGGCCATATTTAGAATCAGTTCTATCTAAGTTTGGGTTTCGGGGAGAGTTCGTACATGGTTTTCGTACTCTGGACCACCATCCTCGCACCCTTATCAAGCTTCCGGGCAGCACCTCAGAGTATTTCACGCTGGGCCGGGGAACCAGGCAGGGATGTCACCTTTCTCCCCTGCTTTTCGTTTGGGCGATTGAACCGCTTGCCAGATCAATTTGTTTAAATCCAAACATTAAGTGCTACGTGAAGGGAGAATGGGAATTTAAGTCAAGTATGTATGCAGGCGACGTACTCCTCTTCTTATCGGACCCTGTGGTCTCTTTGCCAAACCTGATGCCCACCTTAAATACCTTCCAGGATATATCAGGCTTAGGGGTCAATCTGTCAAAATGTGTTATATCCCACAATCTACATTACTAGGGATCCAATCCAGTTTTGGCTTCACAATATGTAAAGAAACTTTACCATACCTAGGGATTAAGCTGGCCACCTCTCTCCGTAACCTTTACTTTGCAAATTATCCCCAGGTTTTTACCCGGGTTAAACTATTGTTACGTATGTGGTCTGCGTACCATATTTCATTCTTAGGTAGAATTCAAGCTGTCAAAATGTCTATACTCCCAAAGCTTCTGTTCTTTTTCAGATCCCTACCACTATATATCTCCCGTCAGACTATAGAGCAGATACAGAAAGAAGTGAATGCATTTGTATGGCTGTCCAAAAAACCCTGGTTGAATAAGAAATTGCTTTACTGTCCAGCAAACCTGGGAAGTATGGGGCTACCGCATTTATGGCTATATTACGCCTCAGCTAGGCTGATACAGATGGCACAATGGCACTCCCCCCCAACGGAAGTCCCCTGGATCCAGTTTGAGTGTTCCTCGGTGGGGCCTTATTGCCTCCCAGGCCTCCTCTGGTTGGACAAAGTTAAGCCCTAAGACCTCACGCCACTTAATGGTGTGGTTGGCCCGGCAATACAACTGTGGTCACTGTATAAAAATACATATGACTTGGTTCTACACAGTCCTTGCTTGGCCTCCTTCTTAGGAGACCCCAGATTTCCAGCAGTGTTTAAAACTCCCAATAGTTTTGCCCACTGGACACAGAGGGGCTTGATCTCCCTCGAGGCTTTAACACAAGAGCCCCCCTTTAGCCCATTCACTTTCCTACAGGAGGGGCATGGTCTTTCATGGTCTTGCATGGAGAGAGGGGTCTTCTACTATAAACACTTTTGAACACCTATGCAGGTTTTCTTTCAGGGATAAAGGCACTATATCGACCTTATATCAATATCCAAATGAACTGGACCTTCCCTCCAAAACACAAGCGATGCTCAGCTGGGAAAATGAAGCTGGACTAGAAATAGCCCCAGAAAGTTGGACGGATATGGTTTCCAACATGAGAAAATGTACAAAATCAATGGCGGTTAGAGAAACAGTTTTGAAACTTCACACAAGATGGTATTATACCCCCTCCAGACTGAATAAATTTAGTCCCTTGGTCCCGGGGAACTGCTTCAGGGGTTTCCCAAATAGGGGTACACACCTCCACATTTTTTGGAGCTGCCAGGTCCTTCAACCTCTATGGCTAAAAGTATCTAACAAGGTAGCCCAGATCACTGGAATACACTATAAGTTAATATTTCAGATGGGCTTACTTTTTGAGGACCTCCCCAAGGCACCCCCCCCCAGCTCAAAAACTAGCCCATACACTCTTCAGTGCAGTACACTGGGCTATAGCCCTGCACTGGAGATCACCGACAGTTCCCTGGGACCAAGTATTATGACGCATGGAGGCTATCCGTCTAATGACGTGTTGGACACCATGCATGTGTTTGACAGGAAATGAGCCCCCTGGTCATCAGATGATATATAAGATACTTGGTAGGCGAATTCACATATGGAAGGTACCTCACTGCTCACAGATGAGAGCCACCCACCTCCCACCCACAATAATCAATTGGTCCTCTCCACTCATCCGAGGCACACCGCCATCTTGTGGCCTACACAGCCCTCTGCACCCGGGTGCCACGATCCGCAGGACGGGCGACCTCCCTGTGCTCACCCACTTGCATCAGCTAATCTGGAGGGGGAAGATTGTGTGCCCAGCGCGGGGTGATCCCCGGTAGGCCCCAGGCGGCCGGCTCCTCTAACCCATGGCCAGCCACCATCTTGAGGCCTACACAGCCTGCTGCATCCTCAACAGCAGGGTGCCGTGATTCGCAGGAGAGAGGCTGTCCCACGCTCCTATCTCAGCAACAGCACCTCTGAGGGAGACAGGCAGTGGGTGTGGTGCCTGGAGGCTGTCAGCCGGCCCTGATTAGGCCCCAGTGTGAGACTATGAGACTGCCCCAGCTAGAGCCATCTGCTACCCCTGCATGAAAACCTTCCTCTCTGCAAAGCATCAAATCTTAAAGGGGACGCAACTGTCTTTTTCATGACAGGCAAACGCAGATTCTCCAAGAAAGCAGTTGGCCAGATATCCCGGCGCTCACCTCCAACTAAATGGGTGGCGGCCATCTTGGCAACTACCTCCGTGCCTCCAGCATTGATTGCAGTACAGACGGACCCGGCGATGGCGGCTCTCGGCTCACCGACTCCGGAAGGGGCCTCTGCAGCACCACAGGCGGAACCGGAGCCACTTGGGGAACAGTCCACTGTGATGATCCTGGCGGCCATAGCAGAAAGCAAGTCCTCTGTGGAGGGAAAAATTGACGCTCTGACTATTGAAAGCGGGCTAATAAGACAAGGTATGGACAAATTTAAAGGCTGTCTCACTGAAGCGGAGCAGCGTATATCGGAGGTGGAGGACACAACTGCCTCTACTGTGCAATCCATGACTGAATTGCAAGAAAGGTTAAAATTCTTATGGCCCATTCAGAGGACGCCGAGAACCGCCTCAGGCGCAACAATGTGCGGGTGGTTGGGCTCCCTGAGTGTGCAGAGGGACAGAACCCTGTTGTGTTTGCTGAAATCTTTTTCAAACAACTCCTGGGCCTGCAGCAATTGTCACCTGTATATGTTGTGGAGCACGCACACAGGTTGCCCACTGGTCGGAGGCCTGCTGGCGCATGGCCACGTGCCTTTCTGGTTCGTCTGCTCATCTTCAGGGATAGGGATCTCATCCTGGCAGAGGCTCATAAACACCCTGAAATGAAACATGATAATGCTGTCATACATTTATATCCTGACTTTTCTCTGGAGCTGCAAAAGAAGAGGCGCTCTTTTACGGATGTCCGTAGGCGTCTGAGGGAGAAAAATCTGGTGTACAGTATGCTATATCCCAGTCGCCTGAAAGATGTTCATCGAGGGGCCAGCAAATTCTTTGACTCCCCTGTGGAAGCGGCAGACTGGCTCGACACCATTGCATAGAAAGATGAGAGTGTTGGATATAAAATTTTGTGACTAATACCCGAGATGTAGTATCATTGGACTGTTTACATAACTGCTGGATGTTTTACTGGAAGTAATATTACCTGATGTCAAGACCATCCGTCAATACCTTCCCCTCCTGCAGTGACTGCCTTATCATATGTGGGGAATGTGCCATGCCACCCAAGTACACCAATCTGGTAGATGTGGAAGCTCTGGTTCTGTCTCGTATGCACTGAACTGCACGTCTATCTTTAAAACCCCCCACTTGAATGGAAGAACTCTTGGAACTATCCACTAATGTTTTTTTGTTTTTGGGATCAAAGTTTCTCCAGCGGTTTTTTGGTTCAGTTGGCCTGGAGCAAACAGGACGTTGGGTTCTTGAACTGTTACTTTTTTGGACTGTTTTTTTTTTTTTTCCTTTTTCCCTTTTTTTCCTTTTTTATTGTTTTTTTTTTTAAGCTCCGTCTGCGCCCTGCTGACAAGGTCGGTGCAGAGGGATGTTTTACTTGCCCAGTATAGTACATAGAATTCACCTATAAATACTTGATGACCGTGGCTCTCTGTATTCAGGTTCCTCCCCCCCTGGTCTTCCCCCTTCTGAGTCCCATACCTGTCCTCATGTTATACACAACCTTACCTAATGAGTAATCTCAAACTTCTTTCATGGAATTCCACGGGTTAAACTCCAAATTAAAAAAGATCCCTGGCCCTGCAATACCTTAAATCTTTGAACCCCCACATTATTCTTTTACAGGAGACACACCTAGTGGGTAACAGGATATTGTCCCTCAACTGAAACTGGATACAGAGAGCCGTGAATTCAACCCATTCCTCTTATGCCAGAGGGGTGGTTATTTTGATTCACAAAAAACTGACATGTGCAATTGATCATGTGGTAACTGATCCTTTGGGACGCTATGCTATTGTAGTTATGACTGTTGAATCTCAACTAATAGCTATTGCTAATGTGTATGCCCCTCCTCCTTTCAAAAATGAGGTGCTATACCAGGTGTTGGAAAAAGTTGCCACCTTCGGGCCTTTGAAGCTGCTTGTGGTGTGGGATTTTAACAATATCCTGGATTACTCCTTGGACACCTCGAACCCGACCAGTGCGCAAAATCTGGAGCTTGGGCATTGGGTGGATTCTGCGGCTCTGGAGGAGGTCTGGCGATGGAAACATCCTGGTGAGAGAGGTTACTCCTATCTTTCCCTCGTCAGTACCTCCTCCTCCCACATAGATTTAGCATTTGCGAATCCATTGTTGTTACCCCATATCTCAGAGGTCGGTTACCTAGCTGGGGTCTGTCTGACCACACCCCGTTGCAGGTGACATTGACTCTTGCCGCGGGTGGCCGCAGTGGGTCATGGAGATTGCACCCTGGACGGGTAAGTGAGCCCTCGGTCGAGGCCCTGGTTTCGCCTCATTTACAGGAATATTGGCAACACAATGGGGGCTTGACGGGGGGACCTGTAGTGTGGGACGCATTCAAAGCATTCACTAGAGGGGCATATGTATCGGCCATTAAAGCTGCACGGGTCGAGAAAAACTCCAAGTCCGATGAACTCCAGGCTCGTGAAACACAGTGTGCTAAGGCACATGCTGAGACACCCTCCACATCCTCCCTAACTGAATTGCAGATGGCTAGAAGGGACCTATCAGTACACTTCCAAAACCTCACTCAATATAATTGCAGAAACAAGGCTGAGGAACTATTTGAGAAAGGGGACAAAAATGGGAAGCTGTTGGCGTACCTGAATGCAGAAGCACAGACACATGCGGCTATACCTTGTGTTTATTCCTCGGAGGGTAACATAGTGAGTGATAGGGAGGGCATCATGCAGGCTTTTGTAGCATACTACGTGGACCTTTATCCTGCTATCCCACCATATGACCAACAGGTACTGACTGACCTACTGGGCCCCCTCCAGATCCCGGCGTTGCCCGATGAGGTGGTGGCCAGTCTTGAGGCCCCCTTCACGGACAAAGAATTGGCGATAGCTATTGCATCCTTTCCTAACGGGAAATCGCTGGGACCGGATGGGCTCCTAGTGGAGTGGTACAAGCAATACTTGGATGTCTTGTCACCCAGACTTCTACGACTTTACATGGACTGTTTTGAACAAGGGGGTTTACCAACTTCCTTTTATGAGGCACATGTAGTGTTATTACCCAAACCTGACAAAGACCTGCTCTGCTGTTCTTCATACAGACCCATAGCCCTGCTGAACATGGACTTAAATATACTCACCAAAATGCTTGCGAACAGACTGATGAAGATTATACACTACTTAGTATCACCTGACCAGACAGGATTTATGCCCAAAAAAGCTACAGATATCAACATACGGAGAGTATATACCCATACACAACTGGGGGCGGAGTCGTCCTCTGGGAGGGCAGTGGTGTTTTTTGACCTGGAAAAGGCCTTTGATTCTATTGACTGGGGCTATATGATTCATATACTGCAACGCATGGGGTTTGGCCCTAACTTCCTCAAATCTATCTCGCTGCTGTATGAGCGCCCGGTAGCGGCCCTCTGTGTCAATGGGTTGTCTCTGCGACTTTTCCAGTGTCCAGGGGCACCATGCAGAGGTGCCCCCTTTCCCCTGGTCTTTTTGCATTGGTAATGGAGCCCTTGGAAATTGCATTGCATTCCTCCCCCCAAATCCAGGGCATTAAGGTAGGCACCCTAACTGAAACCACAGCACTTTATGTGGACGACTTGGTTCTGTTTGTCAGTGACACCAGACCTTCTCTGCAGGCTGCGTTGGCACTCTTAGACAGATTCACATTGGTCTCTGGGCTCAGGGTCAACTGGTCTAAATCCAAAATACTCCCCTTGCGCTCCCATCCTATCCCCGAACAAGCTGACCCCACCATCCCCCTCCAATGGGTGTCCCGAATCAAATACTTAGGACTACAGATTACTAACTCAGTGTCTGACTTCATCAATCTCAATATTTCCCGGCTGCTTGTTATAATGACCAAGAAGTTTCAGGCCTGGAAAAACCTCCCTCTGTCTCTCATTGGGAAGATAAACTTGATAAAAATGAAAATTCTTCCCCTTCTATTGTACAACCTTAGGAATTTCCCGTTTTGGATTCCAGAGTCCATCTTTAAATCAATAGATGCCATGATATCCTCCTTTTTGTTGCAGGGAGGAATCCTCCGTCTCAAATTAGCAATACTACAACAGCCTTGGGGGAGGGGTGCCTCACGGTTCCTAACTTCCACAAATATTTCCTGGCTGGACAGTTGACAGTGGCCCACCGCTGGCTGACTAAGCCTCCTGATGATGCCTCTGTATCCCTGGAAGCGGCCTGTGTGGGCTCCTAAGAGGCACTGTCTAATTTTGTATACAGGGGTCTAAAAGCCCCATACTCACTGACATCCTCCATGCGCTCAGTGATGAAGGCATGGGTCATGGCCCGGGGAGGGCGAACGCCTAACTCAACCAGACTTTCTCCTAATACCCCACTGTGGAGGAACCCCAATTTAACCCACTTCTTCGGTTACCTGGATCCAGTGGTATGGACCAAATATGGTATTAAAATCTTGCTCCACATTGTATCAAACAGTACTTTATTGTCATTTGATGAATTAAAACTAAAATATGATTTGCCAAACTCACATTTCTTTAGGTACATTCAATTGTGGCATGCTTTTTGCTCACGATTTGGTAGGGAGCCCCTAGACCTTGAGCCCAGGAACCTAGAGCTACTGACCCGCAGTGAATCACTGCAAAAAACAGTTTCTTACTTATATAAAGATTTATTCTATGAAACAACCCTCCTGTTGGGGCCTTGCAGGAGAGCTTGGGAGGTCATAGCCCCGGGACTGGACAGAGACGATTGGGACGATATGTGGGGGACTGCATTCCAGTATTTAGTATCTAGCAGAGATAGATTGATCCACTACAAGTTCCTACACAGAATTTACCTCAGACTAGACTGGCAAAGATGTTTGGAACCCAGCACTTCCTGTGCTGTATATGCGCTGCACCCTTAGCTAATTTTATGCACATTTTCTGGGAATGCCCATCAATTAAAGCTTATTGGCAAGCCATTGCCTCCTGTATAAGGTCAGTCACTTCAGCCTCTATCCCTGTGTCCATTGAGGTGTGTCTTCTACACTTAGTGGAGCCTCTGGCCACTACCAGGGCCATTCGAACCCTTCTTACCCTGTTACTGTTTTATGCTAAAAAGCTCATTATCCTTTCATGGAAGAGCTCTATGTCACTGACTTTGGAGTCTTGGAAAACATTGGTCAACAAGGCAGTACCCTTTTACAAGGCTACATACTTGAGCAGAGGGGCTCTGAACAAATTTGAGAAGGTTTGGGGGGGTGGATGGCTTCCATGGACATGGAATCAAATTAATCACACTAGAACACAGCCCAGGATCCTTAGTAGGCATACTAACTCAGAGGAGATTGTCTTGAAGGGCTAGAAATTAGTGAGTGGTTGAAGAACTGGCGCACTGCATATTTGGGGATGGGCAACTCTCCTTAATTGAACCATGTCACTGGGGGGTGGGGGGGGGAGAACGTCACCACTCCATGGAGGATATCTGCTAGATCATATGGGAAGTCGCGGAACTGTATCCTTGTGTTATGATAGGCTGCCTCCAGCTTTAGGTAGGAATTTTCGTGCCCTATCTGGGCAAAGTTAGGGGGGGATACATCCTAAATTTGTGTGATACCTTTTATGTTGTACTGTTTTCTGTACCGAAAGTTTGTGGCCGGTTGTTGCCCACAATGTGTGGCTTGTTATAACATGTATTGTATTAAACGAAATAAAAAAAATAATTAAAAAAAAAATAATCCTAGATATTGGTCAGGGCAATGTCAAATTTGAGTTATGTTGTTTTATGCCAGTTGTATTCAGTTACATTTGTGTGGACATTTTTTTTGTCCCTGCTGATCCTGTAATTGATTGCAAGTATTATGTACCTGAAGAGAATATGCAAACTGATTGTACATTTTTCTTTAAAAAAAAAAAAAAAAAAATTGTTGATAATAAAAAATAAATAAATAAAAGGTAAAATAAATAAGAAAAAACATTTATTTTTTTAAAGACGCACCGTCCCGCCGAGCTCGCATGCAGATGCGAACGCATACATGAGGAGCGCCCGCATATGAAAATGGTGTTCAAACCACACATGTGAGATATCACCGCGATCGGTAGAGCGAGAGCAATAATTCTAGCCCTAGTAACTGTAACTTCAAACATTTTAGCCCCTGTAACTTAAAACATTCAACCTGTAGAATTTTTTAAATATTGCCTATGGAGATTTTTAAGGGTAAAAGTTTGTTGCCATTCCACGAGCGGGCGCAATTGTGAAGCGTGACATGTTGGGTATCATTTTACTCGGCGTAACATTATCTTTCACAATATAAAAAAATTTGGGATAACTTTACTGGTGTCTTATTTTTTAATTCAAAAAAGTGTATTTTAAAAAAAAAAAGTGTGCTTGTAAGACCGCTGCGCAAATACGGTGTGACAGAAAGTATTGCAACGACCACCATTTTATTCTCTAGGGTGTTAGAAAAAAAATGTATAATGTTTGGGGGTTCTAAGTAGTTTTCTAGCAAAAAAAAAATGTTTTTAACTTGTAAACAACACTTCTCAAAAAGAGGCTCTGTCCTTAAGTGGTTAAAAAACAGAAGGGGATCCGTCCCCTTCTGTCTGGGTGGATAAGACTGGAGGGCCCAGACTGGAGAGTGGGCTGTGTCTGTGTCTACTATGTCTGAGTGGCTTTGGAGGGATAGGGGTATTCAAAACCACAGTTCCTTGCTCAATTGGCCTCCTCTACATTATATGTACAGTCTGTTCACTCGCCTTAAAGACATCATTATCTACTGCAGGTCCTTCCTTTCCTAGAAGACCTGCCACCTCTAGGCCCACCAGACCTGCTCAGAAGTATTCTTCACATTGAAGGTTCGCCTCCACCCATGGAGATGAGGAGGGAGTTTCCCCTCCTCGGCTTAGATCAGAGACTTCCCAAACTTTTATATCACTCCTTTTTAGGAGAGGTACACAGAGTCTCGATTCTCTGTTGCTGTCCTCTCTCTATTCCTTTCTACTACCCATTCCCACTTGATATGACATTTAAAGTCCATATAATGGATGATGAACATATGAAAGTCCCACACTGGCTTCAGTGTGAAGAATGATACACACAACACCACAGTGTTTCCAGCAAGTCTCCTTACCAGAGGGGTTTCACCCTCAAGTTATAGAGTGGTCATGTATGCATGTGACACATGTCTACCCCAATCCTCAGCACTGGACATCAGGGGAAATGGCTCACGTCAAGGTCTCTATGGGCCATGATGCCTCTGGTGCTGTCCAGTCATTGCCTTGCCTCGTACGCGTCTCTGTGCTCTCTCACTGACACAGCCCCAGGCATTGCCATACGCACTACATCTACAGAGGGGCAAGGAAGCGGTGGCTTCTGCCCCCACTCTGATGTCAGATTGTAGGCGGAGATACTTAAAAACCCAGGACTCTGCATTCATTATATCTGGTCTCCCACTATACAGAACATGGAAATGTAATTATTTTAATAAACATAAACTGCTAAATACCTTTTCTCATCAACAGTTTATAGCAGTCTTGTGATTTTTATCAATGTCTGGTTAAAGTTTGTAGGAGGAGGAGTTTTCATTCTACATTGCCTGTCCTATGAGGCTGCATGACCCCTGACAATAAGGACTTAATGGTATGATTCTTAGCTGTTTCTGAAGGCTTTAGTAGACTAAAGCCTTCAGAAACAGCTGGGCATCATAATATTAAGTCGTTAAGCAAAGATGATACATACTTATATTTTTACTTACATATGTACAATTTTAAGCTACTAGTGGCTATTAATGGATCATTCCAGTGTCATTCGGTATATGTGTAGTTTTGTATGTCTCCTTCTGCTAACATCTGGCTGCACATGCACGTTCTGTAGAAGTTGCAAAGATTAGAATCAAATAAAGAGAGCTTACAGACTTCAATTCCAAGTATCAAGGCTTCCAACCCCTCTTGCATTTCCAACATATCCCAGACACTCACAATGGCTGTGTATGTCCCACAATAATGTAAAAAGAGGGGGAACAAACTACTTCACTGAATAGTTAAGTTCTGAGAACCAGACAAAAAAAATACTTGAAAGCATGATTTTTAGTTTCTCAATTATGTTAGTAAAATTGCTAATGATAAATAGTTAGGAGTGGCGTTCACTCACTAAATTTCTGAACTGAATACCGTAAGTAGCATGTAGCAGCCTGAAAAAAACGCTGTTGACACAACCAAAGCATTGTGCAATCATATGAGATTAATCACTACTGCCAGGGCTGTTGACAAGGAGGTACCCTTATTGGGCCCATGGGATCAGCAGGGCTGCCCAGCACACACAATACACAGGCAGCACAAACCACAGCCAGAGAGAAGCAAACACTGGAATTCAGCTACAGTTGCTTGACTAACCAGCTGATGTCACAGGCTGGAATGTTACTTGTGCTGAGCAGGAAGGGGAGTGCTGTGGCTGGAAGGGAGCTGCAGTTATGTGGGGGAGAGAGGCAGGCTGGATAAAACTATAGAAAAGAAGGGGAGCTAGGCACACAGCCTTCCTTATCTGCACTGCTATTAGCAAACAGTGGTCCCCATTGGGACACATGGGGGGTTGGGCCCAGCTAGCATATATATCATAGTATATATAGTATATATACTGCTCACACAGAAGCCAGAGAGTAGGGAGTATGAATATGAAAAATACTGAAATTTTGTTAGAGCTGCCTGACATGTGATGTCACGGGTTGAGCATGGCCATGGGCTACCTTCCCAGGGAATTAATCACTGGTTGCAAAGCACTTTGGTTGGGAGGGAGATGCAGTATTTACCGGAGAGAGGCAGGCTGGAGAGAAAGCCAGACAAAAAAATCTTAAAAGGTTTTTAAAAATCATTTCTCTCTCACTCTCTCTGTCAGACATTTCCTCAGTTCTAATGGAGATTAGCTTTACAGACATGTGTGCCTTGCTTGTTTGCTCTGGATGTTATCAATCAACCAGAAAGATGCATACCTGCATGCCCCAGTGGATGCAGCCTATCATGTTACATATGTATTGTTTGTTTGCCTGTAGTTAGTCCCAGCCTTCTTAAAGTTTATTAATCTCCATTCATCACATGTACTGTATTCTGCTGGAGATAGACACATTATGATTTTTCCACCTATCTGATGTTTATCTGTTCTGATTTGCAAACGTTTTTGGATTAAATCGGAGGTTCGCCCACCACTGCAAAAATTAAAAGCCAGCAGCTGCACATACTGCAGCTGCTGACTTTTAATAATCGGACACTTACCTGTCCTGGAGTCCAGCGATGTCGGCACCGCAGCTGATGCAAGAATCAGTTGTCGCGTGCATGCTGCCTCCATTGCAAGTAAGAGAACCCGGCAGTGAAGCCTTACGGCTTCACGTCGGGAACCCTACTGCGCATACACGAGGCTCCGCTCCTCTCTCCTACTGGCCCGGCGGCCAGGGAAGGAGGAGGGAGCCCGGGCGGTGACGTCAATACCGGTGGCTGAGGCTCCCGAAAGTGGGAACAGGATAAATGTCAGGTATCCTGACCCTCCTACCCACCGAAAGGTGCCAAATGTGGCACCTGAGGGGGGAAGGAGTACAACGAGCGGAAGTTCCACTTTTGGGTGGAACTCTGCTTTAAAGCCTTCTACGATCTGCAGCATGTCATTTGGATCGAATCACTCTCACTGCCAAGCTGCTGAGTTAAGCTATCTCACCACAAATGGATCAGTTAGAGATCCTTCTTTCAGTGCTTAGAATGTGGACGCAGAACAGTCAAAAAAATAGAATTTAGCTCCAGCAAGAATTCATTGAGGTTCAGTCAAAAAATAATCTAAAGCTCCTGAAACACCTGATATACAGAAGCTTAGGACAGTGCAACAGTTGTCATGTAAACCTGTACATGCCTGCAAGCTAAGCACATCAACCGACAGCCTACTAATTTTTTGTAATGGGACTGGTACAGTATATAAATCAGTGTGTGCATCATACATGTATTCAGTAGAAACTGCCTGCCAGGGCCGTTTTTAAGGCAGGGCAAAAGGGGCAGCTGCCCTGGGCCCTGTCATTGTTGTGGGGCCCAAAGCAGTTGCCTCATACTTGCCAAATATCCTGGTTTAAATTCCCTCGTCCCTTGGGGTTTTAGTCCCATGCTGTGTCCCAATATCTCAGTGTGAAGTGCTGCTACTAATGCTGCCCAGCTCTGGCCTTTCATTGTGTACAGATGACTCACCTGCAGACCCTATGTTTACATGTAAATGACCGGCATTCATATGTAAATAGCGGTGGCATTCATATGTAAATAGCGGCGGCTGGCAGCACTGATATGTATACCTTGCCCCCCTGAGGTCATATCCACAGTAATCTCTAGCAGCCAATCAACAAGTAGAAATCATGTCCTGTAACCTCTAGCAACTAATCAGTGAGCCGTAATGTGTGCTGTAACCTTTAACAACCAGTCAGTGAGCGGTAATGATACACTGTAACCTCTGACAACAAATCACAATCGCTGTCTGATCTGATTCAGTAAACTGATTTTGAGTCTAGCTGCTATTTATTGTATGTCTCTGAGCAGTTGGAGAGCGAAACTGCATGGGGGGAGGACCAAGAAAAGTTTTGCCCAGGGTCCAATCAATATTAAAGACGGCCCTGCTGCCTGCATTGTCACATGCCATTCTGATTTCTGCTTAGAATACCTTCTCAGACAAGTGAGACAGACAGCAGTCTGTTCTCAACCAACACAAACAGAGCAGATACTGCCAGTTAACACTTTCATTGTCAACATAATGTTACATGTTTTAGCCTCCACATTTTAGCCTCCACATTTTATGTGGAGGCTAAAACACCGCAGGAGGCAGAATGTTTTCAGATTAGGAAGAAAGCAGACAGGGTAAATGCTTGCTTAAACTGACTTGGAAGGTTCAACAGAATTATGAAGCTGATAAAAAAGAACTGTGGGTTAATGTTGATCACTTATGTTCTAAAACTTTTGATTTCATATCATACCTTCCTCAGCTTTCTAACTAGGTACTACAACTAGAGTGCACTCTCACAATTCATTGTTACCCATAAGAATTATCAAAGTATGTGCCTTAAAGAGATTGTAATGGTAATTTAAAAAAAAATCCCCCGCTGGCCCTCCTGGCTCCTCCTCTATGTCCAGGGCTCCCACAGGAAGCCACTTCCCATGGGTGCACTTGTGCTTGCTTGCTCCCGAGCTCCGCTGCTACGTCTGTTGACACAGACAGTGGGACTCAGTCCCAACCCCGCTCCCTTGTCACCGGCATTGATTGATAGCAGCGGGAGCCAATGGCTCCCAGTGCACCAGCAAGGCCAGTAAAACCCAGAAGTGAGGGGAGAGAAGAGCTGCAGACATGTGCAGTACTGGAATGAATGAGGGCTCAGATAAGTAAAAGGGGGGGGAGGGGGATGCTGATGCCTAAACATTTTTTTACCTTAAAGAGGTTGTAAACCCTCACATATACCCAGTGAAGTGAAAAGTCTCATCTGATACACAGGTGAAACAAATCCTTCTACATAAGTTTTACTTGTATATCTGCTGGCTTCCCCTTTCAAAAGTGCAGATAGTGTTAAAAATCTTTCTTCATCTGTCAGCAGTACATAGGGAAGGGTGGAGAGACTGCATTTACATTGTGTGAGTGCTGATTGGAGGAAAGGGACATACCCCCCTCCATATAGGCAGAGGAATGAAGGAACAAGCAGAGCTGTATTCTGAATAGACAAGCTCAGTGTTTATCTGCTTCTAAGCACCCCCCCCCAACACAAATTTTAGCTCATGTTATCAAAGGGGCTGGAGAACTTGTCAAAATGACTCATGCTGATAACAGAGGAATGAAGCACCAGAGAGAAATGACACTTAGAGCTTTGGGGAGACAAGTATAGATATGTGGGCTTACTGTAGTTCAAATTTCATGAATGGGGTTTACAGCCACTTTAAGGAATGATTTAAGGTATAAAAATGTTAAGACTTTAGAACCACTGTAAATATACTAACCTTCTAAAGCAGTACAACACTGAAGAGTACATGAAAAAATTTAAGGGATTTGATGAACTTAAAGTGATTTTAATTTTTTTTTTGTTCTGTTTAAAAATAACAAACATGTCATACTTACCTCCTCTTCTCGGGTTCCTCGCTTGCGCTGCTGGCCCCTCCCTCCTGCCGAGTCCCCCCACAGCAAGCAGCTTGCTATGGGGGCACCCGAGCCGAGGCTCTGTTTGTCCATTCAGACACGGAGCTGCGGCTTTTGCCCCCACCCCTCTCTCTCCTCATTGGCTCACTCACTTTGATTTACAGCTGCAGGAGCCAATGGCGCTCGCTGCTGTCTCAGCCAATGAGCAGGGAAAACCCCCTTTACAACTGAGGCTCTCGTGCAACATCGCTGGATCGAGATGGGTAAGTATTAGGGGGGCTCCTGTACACAGAAGAGTTTATCTTAATGTATAGAATGCATTAAGATAAAAAAACTTCTGCCTTTAGAACCACTTTAATGTAGAGAGAGGCAGTTTAGTACTTCAAACAAAAACAAAGGCAGTGGTGAGAATCACACAATTTCATTAATCTAAATCTCATCATGCTCTGCACATACATGAAACTCCTCCAGATCCGCCAAGTACAATTGAGATTTTTTACTCTCAGTCAACAATTTATTAAAGCCTGTGCCAATGTAGAAGCTTCTAAAATTCAGGCAGCCTTTGCCCAAAAGAAAGCACAGATGGAAGCAGAAGCTGCAAAAACTGCACACAAGAAAGCACTGATAGAAGCAGAGGTAGAAGCAGAAGCCATACGCAAGGAAGCAGAAGCTGCACACACAGTGGCATCTCCAGCTTTCATATTTAGGGGGGGCACATGGGGGGACAGGGACAAAAGTAGGAGGGCAACTATAAAATGCAATTATATATATATATATATATATATATATATATATATATATATATATATATCCTAGGGCCCTTTACTAAGATCCCACAATGGCCCTTTCACATGTTCTGCAGTGAGCTCCCTTCCTACTGTATTGGGCTCCCCCCAGGGTGGCAGAAAACAAGAGATATATGTCCCCAGCATACCAAGAAAATATAAGGGTCCAAAGCCTGGTGTTCTGCCACTGTGGGGTTCCCCAGCCTCCTCTTGCTGTCCTGCCCCTGCTATTGACAGCGCTGGTCTGGCATCTCTTGGAATTTACAGACTGGTTCTCCTGTCCTAAGTACGGGAGAAATCAGTCTGTTTTTTCAGTAACAGAGTCCTGGTGGAGTCCTTCCTGCAACTCGCTCTTCTCCCTGCCAATGAGAATGCAGGGGAAGGAGCAGATCGGGTGGCCGTGGTTGTGTAAGCGCTTGCATTATGCAGTGTCAGCGAGCAGAGGGAGGGGGAGGAATCACCCGCAGGAGCTGACCGGGGATGCTCTTGCTCTTAGACATTAACTTTTTGTACAAAAAAAAATATTTTTTTTAATTGGGGGGGGCATATGGGGGGCACAGCATAATGTTGGGGGGGTCAGAAGCAGAAGCTGCATGCAAGAGGGCAGAGACTGAAGCTTTGCAGAAACAATGCGAGCATGCAACAGCCATGGCAAGGTTAAAGGTTTTAGAGCAAGCTGCTTGGGAGATTGCAGGAAGTAACAGCAGCAGACACCAATTTGCATTGTATGCATTATATTCCTCACACTCTCTCCCAAACTTTCAGCTCCCATCCACAGCAGCTGTATCCTCCAAGATCATTACACCACACCTACCACTTCTCAAGTCAGGGAGTCCGCGGGTGCATTTAACAAGACCAGATTTTTTGTTTTTTCTTTTTCTTTTTTGGGTTCGACAGGCGTCATGATTGATGATGGACCCACACCGAGGGACATTTTTTTTTTAAATAAAGAAATTGTCAAAAACTTGTGTTGTAGCTTTATTCACTTTTTACACTTTTTTGGTGAATGGGCAGGGGTACTACTCATTCACATGGGGGCCCCCCTTGTTAAAGGGGGGCTTTCAGATTCCGATAAGTCCCCAGCCCGCAGACCCCCACAACTACCGCCCAGGGTTGTGTGGAAGAGGCCCTTGTCCCCATCAACATGGGGATAAGGTGCTTAGGGCTGGGGAAACAGAGCCCTCCCTGCCCAAAGCAGTCCCCCATGTTGAGGGCACGTGGCTTGGTATGGTTCAAGAAGGGGGGCACTCACCCCCCCTTTACTGGCCTGCCAGGTTGCATGCTCGTATAAGGGTTTGGTATGGATGAGGTGGGACCCCACATTGTTATTTTTCACAATTTTCTATTGCCAGCATTCTTTTGTTTACATTTCATTTGTTAAAGAATGCGGCGGCTGGGCTGCTCCTTAACAACCAGCTATTCTTCACACAAAATTTAAATCAGTCGATAATTTTTTGACCAATCCGAATTTGAAACGTTCTGAAAATTTGGAGTTCGTTAGAAGATGAATAAACAAATTGAATTTAAACAAATTTCAACTAAATTTGTTACTATTTTATTTGGAGATTCAGATGGGAATCTCAGAATAACCAAAAATTAGTCCAAGTTTACATTCGGACCAAAAAAATTGCACATGTCTAACAGTGCAGATGTGCACCTCTCTGAACCATTAATGTGCATGTTTTCTAGAAAACCTGGCCCAGATTGCCATACCCTGCCACATATACCCCCCTAGTTTCGCACCGGAGGGAGAAACACACCAACTCTTCACCCTGGCACCTCTGTGCCATCTACTACTTACAGGAGTCATAACCTGTCTGACTTTTTTCCAGTTGTGCTTCCACAAGCACTTTTTCCTGAACATTGGTCTCTCTACCACCCCTTCTACCTTTTGGCCTTGGGTTCCTACATTTCTATTTAACTCCCCCAGACCTACTATCCCAGGACTGTAGAGGGCCTACTTCTGTGGCATCTGTCAGGGAAGCACCCCTCTCACTTCCTGAACCAACCTTAACCGGCACCATCTGTTTTATAGGTTCTCTAATACTTGTGTGGTTACCCTTGGCAACCAAATCCTATAAGAATAAAACCACATTGTTCTGTTGATCATTAATAGCAATCTTCCATAATGGATTACCCAGCTCATTGTCAACATCACCCGGAACTCTTGTCCCATTGTTTGCTAGGACAGTGTCTGTGGAGGGACCACATACAGGCAACAAGTGGTTACTCCCTACGGGACCTTCTCAAAGTTTCACATCGCTTGCTGCTGTTCAACTCTCCATAAACTACTATTATGCTAACTGACATTTTTCAGCACAACCTTTGTTCAGATTGGTTACACCAATCCCTGTACTACTTCTGGGTCCTCTGTTACTTCAACGAAAACCTCTAACCTGTTTAACAGTGCTCTGGAGTGCCTCTCATACACAACACCAGCAGGAAGCAATCCAACAATGCACTGTGAGACAACTTTCAACATTATCACAAAACATTGCATCACGTAATTCCATTCTTGACAGCTTTTGCCCAGTACAGCTTGTAATATTCAGCTCCAATTGGCAGTACCCGGCAGTACAAATTTTCCTGAATGAAGAGAAGATGGCAAGATATACACCAGCTGTATATTCCATGACTCTAGCATTTCTTTCAGCATGTCTGTCATAACAAGAAGCTACACCCTTAACTTATTTATGTATTGTGGGCAAAACTCCTGCTGTGCATTCATGCTCACTCAGTCATTCTGTCATGAGAGGGTTAACTTTTGCAGCAGCCAACACGCACTTGACTACAAGCTTGTCCTGCAGACCCTTCTGACAAAGCAGAAATAGTGCCCACCTCTCACTATTACCTACAGAAGCTTTTCTCAGTACTGCTATTAACCTCTTGGTCTAATCATTCCAATTAAATGTGTTTAACTCAGTCGTGCTCTGCAGCACTGCATCCACCCAAGGAGACACAGATGGACTAAGGCTCGATTCACACCTATGCATGTTGCTTTTGAGCGTTTTTGGAGGGGTTTTTTTCATGCTTGCCATGTTTTTGAGCAGCGTTTTTGCCGTGTTTTTGCCGCGATTTTGCAGCGATTTTGCCGCGATTTGCGTTTTGCGTTTTTTTTTTTTTACAGTTTTTTTTAAAGTCTTTAAAAAAAATAAAAAATATATAATAAAAAAAACCGGCAAAAACGCATCAAAAACGCACCAAAAACGCATCAAAAACGCTGCAAAAACTGTGCACTTGCGTTTTTGATGCTTGTCCATTGAATTCTATTAGATGCAAAACGCTGCATTTTGCATGAAAAAAGTCCCTGACCCTTTCCAAAAATGCAGAGAAACAAAAAGGCATTGATGTGAACATGTTCCATAGGAACCCATGTTAAAAAATTCCCGTGCATTTCTGCAAAATGCAAAATGCATCAAAAAACGCGCTAGTGTGAATGGAGCCTAAGGGGCTCAAAAGCATTGACGCACTACAAGTTTGTCTAATAAGGAAGCAGGATGGAGGAGAGTTATCGCACTGCCGTTATCTGTTTTTCCTTGTCAAAAGAAGTTTATTGAGTATACAATGTTATAAAGATACATGAAGTAAGTTTACAAGGATCTATAAAGTAAGCTCATTGTTTTACAGTAGGGTTTATATAGGTAAATATCATGGAATTTCAAATATTAAACATCGGGTTCATGTAAACCTAAATTAAAGATATATATCATTTCCTTAGTTACTTTTGTAGGTATTTAAATGATTTATACCTACTATACATATTGTTTACAAGTAGAGTGTATATAGGTCAAATAAATTCTGATAATGAGCTTTAATCGTAAGGTGGAGAAAAGGAAAGAGAAAGAAGAAAAAGGGTTGAAAGGTAGAGGTATGGTCCACAAGGTTGTCCCGCTTGTCAGTTTATTATTCTTTTTAGTTCTCTTTGAAGCCTTAGAATGGGTGTCTCTGTAAGTCATTTAATCTGTTACCATGGCAACAGGACAGAGTCATTGAAGTTTGACAGGAACTGTTGTTTTATCCAAGGATGCCAAAGTTTTTCAAATTTTGGAATTTGATTTGGATCGATGGCTACCATCTTAGCATGGGACATTGTATTATTCATTCTGTGAATTGTTTCTGCTAGTACCAATGTAGGAGATTTCCATGCCTTGGCCACTGTTTGTTTTGCAGCTGTTATTAGTTGGATCATAAGTTTGAATTGAGAGAGTGTTAACCATTCTGGTTTTAGATTAAGTAAAGTTAAATATGGATCTGGTTGTATTATTTTTTTAAATATTTTAGATGCAATCACGAAGACTTCCTTCCAGAAGGTTTGGATTACTGGGCACGTCCACCATATGTGTAAATATGTGCCTATTTCTGGGCATCCTCGAAAACAAAAAGCTGAGGTATTAGGTGAATATTTTGCCACTCTAGTGGGTACAACGTACCAGCGAGTTAGGACTTTATAATTTGTCTCCAGTGCTAAGATGTTGGGTGAAGATGACTTAGATGTGAGCCATATGTTAGACCAGTCCGTGTCTTCTAAAGTTCGTCCCAGGTCCTCCTCCCACCTCTGAACGTAAGAGGGTCTATTAAGATTTGCTACTCCATATAATTGATTATAAAGTGATGAAATTGTACCTTTAGCAAATGGATCTTTTGTACAGATTGATTCAAAAATGGATAATTGGGATAATGGTGTATCCCCCTTTAGGAATGGTGTATAGAAATTTTTGATTTGGAGATATCTAAATATCTCAGAGTTTGGTAGATCATATTTTTCTCTAAGCAATGGGAATGAAAGGAATGATTTAGATGCTATGAAGTCATTTAGTGTCTGAATGCCTGATGTTGTCCAAGCTTTAAAAGAATTTGGGTAGATCCATGCCGGATAAAAGGCCGGATTTCTGATAAAAGAAAGGAGAGGATTGTGTGGAGATTGTAACTGATATTTGGTTTTTAGTTTATCCCAGAGAGATAAGAAGTGTTTAGTTATGGGATTATGAATTTTAAAGCGGTCTTTAGGATCAAGCCATAACAAGTTTGATATTAATAGAGGGTCATTTTCTGAAGCCTCTATAAATACCCATAATGGGATTTCCTGTTTTGCATGGTATTTGGACAGACTGGCCAATTGTGCTGCTCTGTAGTAGTTAGTAAAATTAGGGTATCCCAGGCCTCCTTTATTTTTGGGAAGATGTAGTGTGTGTATAGGTATACGTGGTTTAGAAGAGCCCCATATAAACGAAGTTGCTCTTTTTTGTACTATTCTCAAAAAATAGGAAGGAATTGGAATAGGGAGGACTCTGAATAGATAAAGCAATTTGGGTAGAATAGTCATTTTGATTGCATTAATCTTCCCTAACCAGGATATAGGAAGTTGCGACCATTGTTTTATTAGATTTGTGATCTGTCTTAATACAGGAGGATAATTGGTTGAGAATAAGTCAGAATGAGATGCTGTTAAATGAATTCCAAGATATGGGATTGATTTTTCTGCCCATGTGAATGGGAGTGCATCCCTACCTGGGATCAATTCCATGCTTGTGAGTGAAATATTAAGCACTAGGCATTTCTTAGGCTTAATCATAAGGCCGGATAGGGCTGCAAATCCATCAAGAGCTGGTATTAAGTTAGGACCAGAGACCTGTGGTGATGATAGAAAAAGTAATATATCGTCTGCAAATATACATCGTTTGTGTGTAATACCTCCTACTTCAATGCCAGTTATAGTTTGGTTTGTTCTGATGTATTGGGCCATGGGTTCGAGTATAAGGGCAAATAATAAGGGAGATAATGGGCAACCCTGTCGGGTACCTCTTTCGATATTAAAGGCTTCAGATTTGTATCCAGCATATTTTATATAGGCTTTGGGTTTATTATATAATGCTTTGATCCATGTTAAAAAGTGGGGTCCAAAACCCCATTTTTGTAATGAATATTGCATATATTGCCAGGATACTGTGTCAAATGCCCTCTTAATATCGAGAGATAGAAAACATAAAGGGATTTTCCGTTTTTTAGCAATATGTGCCAATAACACTGCCCTGCGTATATTATCGCCTGCCTGTCTATTTGGCATGAAGCCTACTTGATCTCTATGTATTAATTTTCCTATAATGCTATTGAGGCGTTTTGCTATTATTTTTGCTAATAATTTGATATCAAGGTTTAACAGAGAGATAGGCCGATAATTCAGACAGGAAGTATCATCAGAAAGGGGTTTTGGGATCATACAAACAATTGCCATTAGTGTTTCTTGCCGAAAAGAATGTCCATCTAGAAGTTTGTTAAAAGTTTCAGTGAGAATGGGAGAGAGTATTTCTGAGAATGTTTTATAGTATAAAGCCGAGTAGCCATCTGGGCCTGGTCTTTTGTTAAGTTTTAGGTCTTTTATGGCGTTAGCAACTTCATCTATAGTTATAGGCTCATCCAAACTGCTTTTTTGATTCTGAGATAATTCAGGTAAGGTTATTTTTGAGAAGAAGGATTCAGCCTCTGTAGGTTTAAATTCATTGTTTGTCTTGTATAAAGTTGCGAGATGTGAGTGAAATTTATGGACTATTTTAACTGGATTACAAGTGTAAACATTTTTTGATAATTTCAAACGTATTGGTTTGAAAGATTTGTTAGTTGAATTTAATGCCCGAGCCAAATATGTACCTGGTTTGTTTGTATTCATGTAGAAATTGTGTTTGGAGCGTTTGAGGGATTTATCAACTGACTCAGTGAGAAATAGATCGTATTCCAATCTAGATTTTTCCAGATGAGATTTTGTACTCTGAGATGGATTATCTTGAAATGATATGTAGGCTGCATTAAAATTGAGTTCTAGTTTTTTTGCTAGATTTTTGCGTTCCCGTTTAAATAGTGCCATTTGTCTTTGTATTGTACCACGCAAGACAGGCTTATGAGCTTCCCACAGTGTTATTGGGGAGATGTCTGTTGTATTATTAATTGATATGTATTCCTTTAAAGCTTGTTCAATGGCCATCTGATGTAGTGGGTGTTTGAGCATTATGTCCGGTAAATACCATGTTGGGTCATGCGCTTTTGGTATGGCTGAGGCTATAGTAGTGTATACTGCATTATGGTCAGACCATGGAATCGGAATTATATCTGATGCAATAATTTCTGGTATCATTCCTATTGTTAGAAAAATATGATCTATTCTGGTGAAGGTTTGATGAGGGTGCGAGAAATAAGTGAATTTCTTTTTCATTGGGTTACTTTCTCTCCACGAATCTACCAGATTGTATTTGGAAAGAAGTTGAGAAAAAGGTAATCTAGAGGTTATTTTGGATGGTGTAAAAGGTGATTTATCTAGAAATGGGAGGAGGACCTGGTTCGAATCCCCACACATTATCACTGTTCCTATTTTGTGTGTATTAATCACTTGTAATATATGTGAGAGGAATGGTGTAGATTGTTTGTTAGGAGCGTAGTAGGAAATCACAATGATTGCTGTATCCATTATATAACCCATGAGTATCAGGTATCTACCTTCTGGGTCTTTAATTTCTGATGATAAGGTGAATGGTGTGGATCGGTGAAATGCAATTAGAGTTCCCCTTTGCTTGGTACAGGCAGAAGCCGTGTAAATTTGTTGATAAAATGGAGAAATATATTTTGGAGTAGAATCTTTGGTGAAGTGTGTTTTTTGGAGGCATACTATGTGAGCCTTCTTGTTATGGAAAGTACGGAAGGCTTTGGTCCTTTTTTGAGGGACATTTATTCCCTGAACATTCAGGGAAAGTATATTCAGTGGTGCCATGGCAATAGATCAAATAGTTTTGACTTACTTTTTGTTATGCAGAGCTGACTGTGCAGATCAACCTGTGTGGACTGAAGAGATGAATAGATAGAAAAGAAACCAGTGAATTCTGGAGTAAAGAGTAAACAAAAAACATATGAGATTAGATGATACATTGTATAAATTATTTTTTGCAAGTAATCACAATTTACCCGTGAAAGAGAATAAATATCTCTCTCAGGGGAATAAGTGCCTTCGTCACACTCCCACATAATATGGTTGGGAGAATGAGGAGGGCTAATGGGGGTACACGGATCTTCCGCTTACAGGAAAGAAGTGCTATGTCAAAAGACATCAAAATGATGTTTCATTAATTGGAGTGCAGAATATAGTTTTTGTTGAAATTATTTATTCCAGGGTGGTTGTATATGGTTAGTCTTGCCCTAGGCTAAATAATTCAGTTTGAAAGGTACTGTTAATAACTTTGGTATTGATGAAGATAGTTTGAATTATTTTGGGATTTTAACCCTTTTAGAGTAAACAATTACATATTTTATTCATATGTAACTGTTTAGATATGTTAACTCATAAAATTGAGGTTGTATTGCTTCAGATTAGAATAAACAAAAACATAATTCTAGGAACTAGTTAGGTAATAATATATTTGTTTTAAGAAAAGAAAGAAAAAGCTTCCTTTACTTCTGGATTATTGAACATATTTGTCCTAAAAAGTAATAAATCTATTGTTATTACCTGATAATATATAACTGAACAAGAATTTCCTTATTTCACTATATATTCTAAGGCTATATGAATCAGAAGTAATAAGAAATATAACTGGAATGTAAAATGATCCCACACAGTGTGTGACTATCAGAATGCAGTTACATTCAGTTATAAATATAGTTTTTTTATAGAGAACCATCTCTTAGTATAATAAATGAAGAGATATCAGGAATTAGGATGTCAGTCCATTGAATCTTCTTGGTCCATGGATGATGTGGCAGAACCATCTCATGGGGCACTGTTCAATCCATCATCCAAAAATGGAAAGAATATGGCACAACTGTAAACCTACCAAAACATGGCCGTCCACCTAAACTGACAAGCCCAGCAAGGAGAGCATTCTTTAGAGAAGCAGCCAAGAGGCTCATGGTGTAATTCTGGAGGAGTTGCAGAGATTCACAGCTCAGGTGGGAGAATCTGTCCACAGGACAACTATTAGTCATGCACTCCACAAAACTGGCCTTTATGGAAGAGTAGCAAAAGGAAAGCCATTGGTGACAGAAATCCATAAGAAATCCCATTTGCAGTTTGCGAAAAGCCATGTGGGGGACACAGCAAACATGTGGAATAACGTGCTCTGGTTAGATGAGACCAAAATTGATTTTTTTGGCCTAAAAGCAAAATGCTATGTGTGGCGGAAAACTAACACTGCACATCACCCTGAACACACCATCCCCACCATGAAACATGGTGGTGGCAGCATCATGTTGTGAGGATGCTTTTCTTCAGCAGGGACAGGGAAGCTGGTCAGAATTGATGGAAGATGGATGGAGCCAAACACAGGGCAATCTTAGAAGAAAACCTAGTAGAGTCTGCAAAAGACTTGAGACTGGGGCAGAATGGCCCAGTCAAAGTCCAGACCTAAACTCAATTGAGAATCTGTAGCAAGACTTAAAAATTGCTGTTTACAAATGCTCTCCATCAAATCTGATAGAGCTTGAGCTATTTTGAAAAGAAGAATGGACAAAAATGTCACTCTTTAGATGTGCAAAGCTGTACAGAGAGGGGGGTAACATGTACAGGTAGGGGGGCAAAATGTACAGGGAGGGGGGGGTAACATGTACAGGAGGGGGGTAAAATGTACAGGGAGGGGGAGTAAGATGTACAGGGGGGTAATATGTACAGGGAGGGAGGCATTATGTACAAGAGGGAGCATTTTGCATCAGGGCCCACAAGCTTCAAGCTATGCATTTGCTCCTACACATACAGCTACCGCTCCCCCAGTCCCTCTGTGCGCGGTGGCTCAGCCCAGCAGCGAAAACACTTGACTATCTGCACCCCAGCCACTCTGCTGCTACTGCGCACTCCAGAACCAAGGTAATACTGGCACTCTGGAAGGATCAGAAACCTTTGGAAAAAGCCTTTCGGAGGCGGGCGCTCAAGGTGGTTTCGGAAACACCCGGAAGCACCCTAGGCAATCTTCAGGGTCCTCCAACCCAAACCTCATAGAAAAAACAGTAATGTTTCGCTGAAGCTCTTGGCAGGCTTCGGAAGTGTTCAGAAAGGCTTCAGTCCTGAAGCAGAGGAGGTTTTTTTTTTTTATATATATATATATATATATATATATACACAATTAAGTTGTCCTATTGACTTTTGACTAAAGAAGAAAGCTTACCCCATTAAATAAATAAATCCATATATATGAATGTGTGTGTATTATGTGACTAAAATTAATGGAACTGCATTGCTTTATTTTTCTGGTTCAAACATTTTTATTAGAAAAACCCACAGGCAGTGGGAAAATGCAACCGATATCTTATTGATAGACACTCAGATAACACAAAGTGGATTTTACATAAATGGATATGTAAATAAACATCAGAATGAAACACTAGCCTGCTCAGTGCCCTACCGCCTGTAATGCTGTCACTCCGTAGCAGCAGGACAGAGCACTGTGGCAAGCTAGTATGGGGTGGCACCATGGTTTACCGCACCAGGTGACACCACTGCTCATCAACGTCACCCTGAGAGCTCTGGGTAAGTCTAACACTGTCAGATGCCACTTAGCACTGATCCCTGACTCTAGCAAGTGTTTATCCTGACCTAACCACACTGGTGTGGTGTGGTGTTGCGTTGCTTTTATTATTGCACGCTTTCTCCTGACAATCTGCAGAGTTTCTGAGGCTGGGTTCACACTGGTGCGTTGTAAGACATTGCATGTGATTCACACCGCACTGCTGTGCAGATCACATACAATGTCTGTGTGATGCAAATTCAGCCATACATATATGTATGGCTAAATTTGCATTGCATTTGCACCAAAATGGTGCAGGAACCTTTTTTTGGTCTGCACAGGAATCGGATCGCATGGGTGTTCACACCCATGCGATCCGATTCCTGCACCAATTGACAGTTCACACTGTGATATGCGAACTGATCTGGGGATGTCATTAACTTTCTATTGACACCCACAACTGTTTGCATAGGGCAGTGTGAATTGCCTGCGAGTCCAATGCGATGTGGGAACCGGCACTGGAATCGTGCTGGTTTCTGCATCGCGCTAGTGTGAACCGGGACTGAATGTTTTTGTACCCGGTGTGATCCCCAGGCAGTGCCACTTCCTTTGCTGTCCAATCTGGCTTGTGTAAGTGTAAACTGTCATCCGCCTGCTGTCATTGCAAACAGTAGCGGCCAGTCATGCCGTCCCCGACTCCCAGTCCCTGTGTGTTGCTGCTGGAGGGGCACAGGGATGGTGGGAACCCCTCATAATAGGCACAGCAGGTGTACAGACACAGGAACTCAGCACAGGGATGGAGGGAACCTCTCAATGGGCACAGCAGGTGTACAGATCCGGGAACTCAGTACAGGGATGGTGGGATCCCCTCATAATGGGCACAGCAGGTGTACAGACCCAGGAACTCAGCACAGGGATGTTGGGAACCCCTCATAATGGGCACAGCAGCCAGCAGGCGTACAGACCCAGGAACTCAGCACAGGGATGGTGGGAAACTGCTATTCTGCTCCTTGACAGTGAGGTGTGAGGTTGCTGGTTCCTTAGCTCCTGTGATTCCAGAGACCAGGGGCTAGAATTGCTTCTCTGTCCCAGGAGGGATGCTGGATCCTGGGGAAGAACCCTGGCGGGGGCCCCCTGGATAGGCCTGTGACAAGGCCTCAGGCTGTGCAAGATACTGGGCCTCAGCCTGCGGAAGATACTGGGCCTGGCCCAAGGAGAGATGAGTCAATGTCTTCCTTTAGACAGAGGATTGTCAGTAAGCTAAAACGAATTGAGAAAGAAGAGGAGAAATTGGTAGTTTTGATGGCTGAATTCAGGAAGAAAAAACAGATTTGTGCCAAACTATAAGGTAAGAGGTCTGAGTTGAAGGACTTGGAGCAAGCTGTAAGGAAGCAAAAGGAATTGGTGAGTTCCCTAAAAGAGAATAGTGGAATATTTAAAGAAAAATATAGAAATGAGTGACGATTCAACCGCATGAGAGGAGCCGCTTCCTGCATGGAAGGTGACCCAACCAGTGAGGAGGTGCTGGTACCGACAGAGTCAGCAGAGAGTGAGAAAGTGGGCCCGGAGGATGAGCCCAGCTGTTCAACACCTCAGACATCTGCTGAGCCCTCAATGGTGGAGGCCTCTGTCCCCCTCCCTCCGCAGCAATATGGAACATCTGAGCAGGGGGTTCACTGGCATGCTGGAGTTCATTTGAAAGCTAGAATCCCCTCTGGATGCGGTTTCCCCAGATGATGATGATGAGTAGATGGATATCGTTCCTCGCCCTGTGAAGGAGAGACTTGTGGAGAGAGCTAGATCCGCCATTGAGTCTGCAGCAGCTGGGAGGAATTCTGATCCCACTGTCAGCCATAACATCGCAGAGGTAACAGTACAGCAAGCAGGTACAGTGTGTATGCAGGATGGTGAAGTGAACTTTATTAGTGACAGTGGGCTTGCTGAGGGTAGTAGTGCTACAGGCAGTCAGCCCAGACCCATAGACAATATACAGTCTGATTTACCTGCTGGAGACAAAACCTCAGATTTAAATGAAACTGGTGAGAGTAATTGTCAGCTTCTGGGGGAAGAGTCTGAAGTGAGGAGCTCCATGGACAATACAGGGACTTTGCCTGGACCAGATACAGTGGCTGTTCCTGAGAATGGTAGAGGAGGTGCTGGGTGCAGTAGTGCTACAACTCTCCAGGAGTCTGCAGTAGCCAAGACTGTGATTGAACCCAAGAGAGAAGCTGAGTGTTCAGAGCAGAGGGAGAGGGCGGGAAGATACCTCTATTGATTCAATGACTGCTATCCCAGCTGGATAAGACTCCCTGTCAGCAGGTTTTATTGTGTCTAAGGACAAGACTGCAATCGGCGTGTCTGTGGGGAAAACTTATGCTGCTGTTGCTGCTACAGGATTTGGGAGGAGGGAGCAAGCAGGGAAGGAATGTGGAAATATTTTATCTTCCTCAATGTTTAAAAGGAGGAATGTTGTTCAACCTAAATGGGAGGGTGGAGGAATTCCCCCACATAGGAGGGCAGTGGTGGATAAAATTTTGCAGATGGGGTTTAGGCCCGCAGATATCTTCGCCATAATAAGTCCGGCAGGTTCCTATGAATACGATTTGTCCTTTAACCGTCGTGTAGTGGCCTGCCAGACTGGAAAGGGCTCATCCCAAAACTTGTATCACGGCAGCCACTCATTAGAATGGTGACAATTCTTGTCCGCAATGAGTCCATACCACATAGGGATTTAACTGTATGGTTGAGGAGGTATGGAGACATCCTGAGCCCCCTAAAGAAGATGGGGATGATCGAGGAATATGGATGGGGGGGTGGTCTGTGCAGTTAAAGTTAAAAGTCATTGACAATGTTGTCCAGCGTCTGCCATCCTCAGCTTTCCTGGGGAGAGACAGGCTGACCATCTTCTACGCGGGCCAGCTAAAACTATGCAATAAGTGTGGAGATAAAGGGCATCTTGCATCCTCCTGTGCGGTGATGAAATGCTCTCTGTGTCAGGGTATAGGACATTTGACAAAGGATTGTAATATTATAAGGTGCAACCTGTGCAATGCAGTGGGACATCCTTATAGTCAGTGTCCTAAGGCAATGCACAACAAGCCTGAGCTCATGAGAGAGTTCTTCCGCCTGGACATGCTCAAGATACTCAGAGCTCAGCAGCTGGGGTGCCTGTGAGTCCATCTGAGTCTGTGCCAATACCCAACATGTCTGTGTCTGTGCCAACACCCAATATGTCTGTGTCTTCCCAGTCTGTAGTGCCCCAGTCTGTGCATTTGCCTAGTGTGGCTGTGTCTTCCCAGTCTATATGTAAGGTTTCAGTTACAGAGAATGTGTCTAATCCTTCGGTGTCTATGTCTTCTAAAATTGCAGAGGCAGCAAGAGGTGCTGAGGCAGGTGCATCAAGTGCGGTGCCAGTCCCCCTTCCTCGACGCTGCAAGGTTTCTGTTAAGGATCATGGGGTGCAGAGGAGTGGGGAGGATGATGAAGAGGCTGGCCTGGTGGTGGATAAGGGAAGGGAGAGTGAAGGGGAGGATATCTGAGTTTATCATCCTCTATGGATGATAAGTCCCAGGGTGCAATGAAGCGCGCTGGTTCTCCAGGGAGAGGGAGTAGTCAGGCTAAGAAACGGCTGCCTCAATTACCCTAATGGCAGTTCCCACTCCGTTAAAAATGGCAACCATTAATGTTGCCAGCTTAAGATCAATAGGTGCTCGTCATATGGCTTTATTTTTGCTCAACGAGTTTGATGCTGTTATTTTGCTTTTGCAAGAGACCCATCTGGGTAATCTGGCCGATATACATCTGGTAAAGGAGTGGATCCCTCATTTTAGTCTCTTGCGGCCGAGCCTTACAGCGGGGTTGCGGTCCTTTTTTCTGGTATGGTAAAGTGCTGGCGGGTAATTGAGGTAGAGATTGGGAGATGTATGGTCTTGGACATCTCTGTGAAGGGGCAGGACTTGTGCCTGATTAACACCTATGGTCCCCAGACGAAGTGGGACAGGAAATGCCTCTTTACAAAGATTAAGCCTTTTCTCTTTAAGGCCCAGCAGGTTATCTTTGGAGATGATTTCAACACCATTACTAGGTCTAAAGACAGGAGAGGTTTCAGAGATAAGCTGGGCTATGACAGCCTTTTTCTCGATGCAATAATTAGGGAAAAAGGTCTGGTAGATGCGTACATTAAGAGCTGCCCAGACAGCACGGGGTTCACTTTCAGCGAGGTAATAGATTAAGATAGATAGGCTTTTTTAAAGGGAGACCCTGTTTTTTCAGCACCTGTGTGTCGGGCAGTGGAGTTTTCCGATCACTGTATTCTATCTGTGACACAGAATGGTAGGGGAGGGGTATCTGGAGATTGAATTCGGCCCTCCTGGAAGACGAGAGAGTAAGACAATGCTTTGAGGATTTTTTTCAAGCACAGGTAACGATCCTAGACTTTTGCAGCAGCAAGTCAGAATGGTGGGAGCTTGTAACACAGCAGACTGTTGGGCTTTTCAAGGCCATAGGAAGAAAGAAGCAGCAAGATAAGTATATCACCTACCAGCGTTTGCGGAGGAAACTTGACCACTTTGTTTCAAATGGAGGAGATTCTGGTGCGATCTCTGACATGAAGCTCCTCCTTAGGAGACATCAATATGACCGGCACGCCTCTTTGGTTCAGGAGAGGGATTACGGGAAATACCATTTGCCTGACCCTTACCAGAACTGTAAACAGAGCATAGCAGTTAAGACGGTCAATGGCCTGAAGGACAGTACGGGCTCTCTGACGAAATCTAGGTCAGGGATCCTGGAGGTTGTCAGGTCATACTATGCCGATCTCCTGGGAGGAAGGAACCTTGATCAGACAAGGATGTTGTCTTTTTTGGACTCTACACCAGGTCTGGAAAGTAATGTTCCTTTGATGAATTTGACAGATTAAATCACTGCAGATGAGGTAATCCAGGCTATTGATAAACTAACCATCAAGTAAACACCAGGGCCAGGTGGTTTGATAGCCAAATTTTATAATTGTTTCAAGACGATCCTGGCTCCTACCTTGCGGAGGTTTTTGATGGCTGTTTGTATGAGGGTTCTCTCCCTCCCTCCATGAGGCAATCTGCAGTGATCCTTCTGTCAAAGGGTAAAGATCCTTCGATGATTGAGAATTGGCGCCCCATTAGCCTTCTTAATGTCGATAGAAAGATACTGGCAAAGATTTTTTTCTGCCGATTATCACCAGTGGCAGGTAGTTTGTTATCCCATCACCAGCACTGCTCGGTCCAAGGTAGAAGCGCTTTCTCAGCAGTGTTAGCTTTCCGGGAGGCCTTGGAGCGTTGTAGGGCTGCTGGTTGGGGTAAATTTTTGCTGACATTGGATTAGGCTAAGGCTTTTGATTGCGTTAATCATGAGTACTTATGGCTCCTTCTTGGCAAATATGGCCTGGAGGGGGGTTTCATTGATTGGCTCAAGATTTTGTACAAAGGGGCTGAAAGCTTTCCTCTGGTTAATGGTTGGGTCGGGCAGCCCTTTGTGGTCGGCTCGGGTGTGCGTCAGCGGTGTCAATTGAGTCCTCTGCTATATGTGTTTAAAATCAACCCCTTCATTAGAAGGCCAGAGAGTGGGCCATTGTGTGGGGTACCTTTGGGCATCGCTGGTGAGTAGGGATGAGCTTCGTGTTCGAGTCGAACCCATGTTCGACTCGAACATCGGCTGTTCGCCCGTTCGCCGAATTGCGAACGATATGGGCCGTTCGCGCCAAATTCGTGTGGCGCGTCATGGCCCATAATTCACTGCGGCATCGCAGTGCATTGCTGGCTGATGATTGGCCAAGCATGCACTATGACCCGCATGCTTGGCCAATCACAGCGCCGTCAGTAGAGAGAGCTGTAATTGGCCAAAGCCAGGGTGGCTTTGGCCAATTATGGCTCAGGGGATTTAGTACACGCCCCACACTATATAAGGCCGCCTGCACGGCGGCCCTGTGTAGTGTGTGTTCCGGTGTGCTAAGAGATAGAGAGAGAGAGAGAGACAGTGTCATTTGATTTGAGTTAGATAGATTAGGCAGAACAGTCAGTTAGCTGCACTTACAGTGTATTGTGTATATATATGCATCCCAGGTGTTGCATATATATACACTGTATTCAGTTTAGCTAGATCCGTTCCTGTTATCTTCTATCTAGACTATTTACATTTAGTGCAGTGCGTCCTGCTCACAGTGTTCAGCTAGATCCGTTCCTGTTATTTACATTTAGTGCAGTGCGTCCTGCTCACAGTGTTCAGCTAGATCCGTTCCTGCTATTTACATTTAGTGCAGTGCGTCCTGCTCACAGTGTTCAGCTAGATCCGTTCCTGCTATTTACATTTAGTGCAGTGCGTCCTGCTCACAGTGTTCAGCTAGATCCGTTCCTGCTATTTACATTTAGTGCAGTGTGTCCTGCTCACAGTGTTCAGCTAGATCCGTTCCTGTTATCTTCTAGACTATTTACATTTAGTGCAGTGTGTCCTGCTCACAGTGTTCAGCTAGATCCGTTCCTGCTATTTACATTTAGTGCAGTGCGTCCTGCTCACAGTGTTCAGCTAGATCCGTTCCTGCCATTTACATTTAGTGCAGTGCATCCTGCTCACAGTGTTCAGCTAGATCCGTTCCTGCTATTTACATTTAGTGCAGTGCGTCCTGCTCACAGTGTTCAGCTAGATCCGTTCCTGTTATTTACATTTAGTGCAGTGCGTCCTGCTCACAGTGTTCAGCTAGATCCGTTCCTGCTATTTACATTTAGTGCAGTGCGTCCTGCTCACAGTGTTCAGCTAGATCCGTTCCTGTTATCTTCTAGACTGTTTACATTTAGTGCAGTGCGTCCTGCTCACAGTGTTCAGCTAGATCCGTTCCTGCTATTTACATTTAGTGCAGTGCGTCCTGCTCACAGTGTTCAGCTAGATCCGTTCCTGTTATTTACATTTAGTGCAGTGCGTCCTGCTCACAGTGTTCAGCTAGATCCGTTCCTGTTATTTACATTTAGTGCAGTGCGTCCTGCTCACAGTGTTCAGCTAGATCCGTTCCTGCTATTTACATTTAATGCAGTGCGTCCTGCTCACAGCGTTCAGCTAGGTCCGTTCCTGTTATCTTCTAGACTATTTACATTTAGTGCAGTGCGTCCTGCTCACAGTGTTCAGCTAGATCCGTTCCTGCTATTTACATTTAGTGCAGTGCGTCCTGCTCACAGTGTTCAGCTAGATCCGTTCCTGCCATTTACATTTAATGCAGTGCGTCCTGCTCACAGTGTTCAGCTAGATCCGTTCCTGCTATTTACATTTAGTGCAGTGCGTCCTGCTCACAGTGTTCAGCTAGATCCGTTCCTGCCATTTACATTTAGAGCAGTGCGTCCTGCTCACAGTGTTCAGCTAGATCCGTTCCTGTTATTTACATTTAGTGCAGTGCGTCCTGCTCACAGTGTTCAGCTAGATCCGTTCCTGCTATTTACATTTAGTGCAGTGCGTCCTGCTCACAGCGTTCAGCTAGATCCGTTCCTGTTATCTTCTAGACTATTTACATTTAGTGCAGTGCGTCCTGCTCACAGTGTTCAGCTAGATCCGTTCCTGCTATTTACATTTAGTGCAGTGCGTCCTGCTCACAGTGTTCAGCTAGATCCGTTCCTGCCATTTACATTTAGTGCAGTGCGTCCTGCTCACAGTGTTCAGCTAGATCCGTTCCTGCTATTTACATTTAGTGCAGTGCGTCCTGCTCACAGTGTTCAGCTAGATCCGTTCCTGTTATCTTCCTACTGACAGGCAGGCTTGTCTGGTTACAGTATATAAAGCTACCTGAAGAAAATTACAGGTGTTCAATTTGATCCTATTAGTACCACGGTCAGGCAGCTAGACTATTTACATTTAGTACAGTGCGTCCTGCTCACAGTGTTCAGCTAGATCCGTTCCTGTTATCTTCCTACTGACAGGCAGGCTTGTCTGGTTACAGTATATAAAGCTACCTGAAGAAAATTACAGGTGTTCTATTTGATCCTATTAGTACCACGGTCAGGCAGCTAGACTATTTACATTTAGTACAGTGCGTCCTGCTCACAGTGTTCAGTTAGATCCGTTCCTGTTATCTTCCTACTGACAGGCAGGCTTGTCTGGTTACAGTATATAAAGCTACCTGAAGAAAATTACAGGTGTTCTATCCCAGCTTAGTGCAGCTACAGGCCATTAGTATGTCTGGAAGGCCAATAAGGAGAGGCAGACAGTCACAAGCCAATAAGAGAGGGCAAGCAGGCTCTGTGTCTAGTGCTGGTCGTGGAGACGGTGCATCCTCATCAGCACGTGGCCATGGGACACGCTTGGCCTTTTTTTCGGCAGCTGGCCGTGTTGAGCTGCAATATGGGGAAGACTTGGTCGAGTGGATGACCAAGCCGTCCTCATCCTCCTCATCCTCTCTCACCCATGCCCAGGGTGCTTTGTCTGGCAAAGCAGCGGCCTCTTCCCTCAGCTCAATGTCATCAGTGACTCCTTCCCTAGCTCCACCATGTCCTCATGAGGATTCCCTCGAACTGTTTGACCACAGTGTTGGGTACATGCTCCAGGAGGATGCCCAGCGTTTGGAAGGCTCTGATGATGATACTGAGCTCGATGAAGGCAGTAACATGAGCACGGACAGAGGGGGTGCCAAGAACGACAGCAATCTGGCAGTCATGCTCCCCCTGCTGCAGCATACTGCCAGGTTTGCTCCAGTGATGAGGAGGGAGGGGATGATGAGGTCACTGACTCAACGTGGGTGCCTGATAGGAGAGAGGAGGAGGAGGAGGAGGAGGAGGAGGCGGCACATCACCAACGAGGCAGGATGCCCTCCAGGGGCCAGCCTAAGGGCAGCACATTGACTGCATCACACCCCAAAGCTCCACATGTGCAGGGCGCTGCAGTCTCTGCGCGTTATTCAAAAAGTTCTTTGGTGTGGGCCTTTTTTGAGACGAGTGCATCAGATCGCACCGCTGCTATTTGCAACATATGTCTCAAGCGTATCTCGCGTGGCCAAAACATCTCCCGCTTGGGTACCACATGCTTGACCAGACATATGTTGACCTGCCATGCAGTTCGTTGGCAAGCGTATCTAAAAGACCCACACCAAAGAACAAAGAGGATCTCTCCTTGCTCCTCATCAGCTGAGATTTCCAACCCCACTAGACCTTCAGTCCTCTCTGAGACCTGCAGTGAGAGGAATGAAGGTGTAGAATTAGGTGTGTCACAGCCAAGTACTTGTGGGCAATCTGCTTTTGGTACACCGACGTCAGATTGTACCAGGCAAATTTCTCTGCCCCAGCTGCTGCACCGCCGAAAGAAGTTTGCTCCCAACCATCCACATGCCCAGCGGTTGAATGCTAGCTTGGCAAAATTGCTAGCACTTCAACTGCTGCCTTTTCAGTTGGTAGACTCTGCCCCCTTCCGTAAGTTTGTAGAATGTGCGGTTCCTCAGTGGCAGGTCCCCAAACGCCACTTTTTCTCACGGAAGGCGATTCCGGCTCTCTACCGGCATGTGGAAGGCAATGTCCATGCCTCGCTGGACAGGGCGGTCAGCGGTAAGGTGCATATTACCGCTGACTCATGGTCCAGCAGGCATGGACAGGGACGTTACCTAAGTTTCACGGCGCATTGGGTGACTCTGCTGGCAGCTGGGAAGGATGCAGGACAAGGTACAGTAGTGTTGGAGGTTGTTCCGCCACCACGCCTCCAAAATGCTGATTGTGACACACCTCTCTCCTCCACCCACTCCTCTTCTTCTTCCTCCATGGCCTCTTCCTCGGAACCAGCGGTGCACCGTAGGCGTTCAAGGGGCTACGCAAGTACGCAGGCCAAAAGATGCCATGCGGTGCTTGAGCTGGTGTGCTTGGGGGACAGGAGCCACACTGGGGCAGAGGTTCTGTCAGCTCTGCAGGGGCAGGTTCAGAGGTGGTTGACGCCACGCCAACTTAAGGCAGGAATGGTGGTTTGCGACAATGGCACCAACCTCCTCTCTGCCCTCCGACAGGGACAAATGACCCATGTGCCCTGTTTGGCTCACGTCCTTAACTTGGTGGTGCAGCGGTTCTTGGGCAGGTACCCGGGTTTACAGGATGTCCTGAGGCAGGCCAGGAAAGTCTGTGTGCAATTCCGCCGGTCATATAATGCCAGTGCTCGGCTGACGGACCTCCAAAAGGAGTTTAACCTGCCCAAGAACCGCCTAATCTGTGACATGCCCACCAGGTGGAACTCAACGTTGGCCATGCTGCAGCGGCTGCACACGCAGCAGAGGGCCATCAATGAGTACCTGTGCGACTATGACACCAGGACAGGGTCAGGGGAGCTTGGTTTTTTTTCCCCACGCCAGTGGGCCATGATCAGGGATGCATGCACTGTCCTGTCACCATTCGAGGAGGCCACGAGGATGGTGAGCACTGACAGTGCATGCATCAGTGACACTGTCCCCCTTGTCCACCTGTTGGAGCACACGCTGCGTGGAATAATGGACAGGGCACTTGAGGCAGAACAGAGGCAGGAAGAGGAGGAATTCCTATGCTCTCAAGGCCCCCTTTATCCAGACAGTGTTCCTGCGTGCCCGCCGATCACACAGGAAGAGGACGAGGAGGAGGAGGAGGAGGAGGAAGATCGTGTCAATATGGAGGTGGAGCCTGGCACTCAGCATCAGCAGCAGTCTTTAAGGGATCAGTCCCAAGGAACACAAGGACTTGTACGTGGCTGGGAGGAGGTGGCTGCGGACGTTGTTGTCCTTAGTGACCCAGAGGACTCCGGACCGAATGCCTCAGCAAACCTACGCTGCATGGCCTCCCTGATCCTGCAAAGCCTGCGTAAGGATCCTCGTATTCGTGGTATCAAGGAGAAGGACCAATACTGGCTGGCAACCCTCCTTGATCCACGTTACAAGGGTAAGGTTGCGGACCTTATCTTGCCATCACAGAGGGAGCAGAGGATGAAACATCTTCGGGAGGCCTTGCAGAAAGGTCTGTGCAATGCGTTCCCAGAGACTGGGAGGTTACAAACTCCTGTTTCTGGACAACGTGTTGCTGAGGCTTCGGTCAGTCAAAGAAGGAGCGGTGGAGAAGGTGGCCGTCTGACCGATGCGTTCAGACAATTTTTTGGTCCGCAGCCCCAAGGTATGATCGGTTCCAGCAACCATCGCCAGCGTCTGTTTTACATGGTGCAGGAATACCTAGGGGCAAGATCAGACTTGGACACCTTTCCCACCGAAAATCCTCTGGGTTACTGGGTCTTGAGGATGGATCACTGGCCAGAGCTTGCACAGTATGCAATTGAGCTACTGGCCTGTCCTGCATCCAGCGTTCTTTCGGAACGCACATTCAGTGCTGCTGGAGGCGTGGTAACCGATCACAGGGTGCGTCTGTCCACCAACTCGGTCGATCGTCTGACCTTCATAAAAATGAATCAGTCTTGGATCACCACCAGCTACCAAGCACCTGATGCTGATGTAACCGAATAATTTTTTTTGAAATCTCAGATCCCTTCAAAGACTGCCTATGCTGATGCTGAGTGACTATCCCTGAGTAATTATCCTCTTCCTCCTCAATCATCACGCTGATAGCTTGTAAGAACATTTTTGGTTCTGGGCGCCACCACCAGTGCCTAAGGCACAATTTTTCAGCCCCTGTTTAACAGGGGCGTGTAATTACAATTTTTGATGTAATACTTTGCAGCAGGGCTCGTTCCTGCATTCCAACTAGAGTGTCTGTGAGGGGTTGCAGTGTTGTGGCACCAGCACCAGTGCCTAAGGCCCAATTTTTCTGCCCCTGTCTAACAGGGGCGTGTAATTACAATTTTTGATGCAATACTTTGCAGCAGGGCTCGTTCCTGCGTTCCAACTAGAGTGTCTGTGAGGGGTTGCAGTGTTGTGGCACCAGCACCAGTGCCTAAGGCCCAATTTTTCTGCCCCTGTCTAACAGGGGCGTGTAATTACAATTTTTGAAGCAATACTTTGCAGCAGGGCTCGTTCCTGCGTTCCAACTAGAGTGTCTGTGAGGGGTTGCAGTGTTGTGGCACCAGCACCAGTGCCTAAGGCCTAATTTTTCAGCTCCTGTTCAACAGGGGCATGTAATTACAATTCTTGATCTAATATTTCACAGCAGGGCCCTGTGAGGGCTTACAGTGTTGTGGCCACAGCAACACCTAAGGCCCAAATTTCTGCTGAGTATATAGGGCAGGACCCTACTTTCAAACATCTAACTTACAAACGACTCCTACTTGCAAACGGAAGGAGACAACAGGAAGTGAGATGAAATCTACCCCTAGGAAGGGAAATTCTCTCCTGTAAGAGTTAATATGGGAAAACAATTTCTCCTTTCCACTGATGCTTTCCAATCCTTGTTCCACAAAAAAACCCAAATTTTCAAAAAACTTTTTCATTGGGACAAAAAAGTGAGGTGAAATCTTCTGAAGAGGAGGAAAGACAGGAAAACAAATGTCACAGGGGTGATAACCCTTCCCTATGTTTTACAAAAAGCTTAAAAAAGATTTTTTGGCTGGAGCTAAACACGTTAAAAATGTACCCGTTCAAAATTACAAACAGATTCTACTTAACAACAAACCTACAGTCCCTGTCTTGTTTGCACCGCCTGTATACTGCTGTTCAGAGTATATAGGGCCTGGTGGCCCCACACCTTTCCTTATTTTAATTTGGGTGCGGGGTTCCCCTTAATATCCATACAAGACCCAAAGGGCCTGGTAATGGACTGGGGGGTACCCATGCCGTTTGTCTCACTGATTTTCATCCATATTGCCATGACCCGACATGACATTAAACCCGCAAGCAGTTTTAAATGAGATTTTTTCCTTTAAAAATGACATTTGGTGCAGGGACTGTTCTAAACATGGGAAACACGCGTCACTTTACAGGCATACTATAGACACCCCCCAGGTACGATATTTAAAGGAATATTTCACTTTTTTTTTTTTACTTTAAGCATCATTAAAATCACTGCTCCCGAAAAAACGGCCCTTTTTAAAAGTTTTTTTTGCATTGATACATGTCCCCTGGAGTAGGACCCGGGTCCCCAAACCCTTTTTAGGACAATACCATGCAATTTAGCCTTTAAAATGAGCACTTTTGATTTTGAACGTTCGAGTCCCATAGACGTCAATGGGGTTCTAACGTTCGTGCGAACTTTCGGTAAGTTCGCGGGTTCTGGTGCGAACCGAACCGGGGGGTGTTCAGCTCATCTCTACTGGTGAGTCTCCTTTGAAGGTTGTGACCTATGCTGGTGATGTTCCTGTTTTTGTCTCTGGGACTGGGGAGGCACAGGAGGTGGTCTCAGTGATAAGGCAGTATACAGAGGCATTAGGTTCAAAGGTCAACCAGGACAAGTGTGAAGCTTTCTGGATGGGCATGGAAGGTGAGAACTTTGTTCTTCCAGATGACTTCCTGAATCCCCAGCAAAAAAATTAGAGTTCTAGGCATTGAATTTGGCCCAGGTGACTATGGTCATTCAAATTGGGTAAACAGGCTGGAAAATGCCGATACCAAGGTGGCAAGCTGGAAAGGTTGGTGGCTTTCCTTGAGGGAAAAGGTTGATCTGATCAAGACTTACCTGATTCCGATTTTTTTGTATGTCAGTTTTGTTTGCGTTTTGCTAGTTTCTCTCTATACCAGGGTCTATAGTTGTTTCTTCCAGCTGTTATGGGGGAACAAAATAAACCTTGTCAAAAGGAATGCGACTTACAATCCTAGGCGGGAGGGTGGTCTAGGGTTGATCAACCCTGTAGTCTTTTTCTCTCTGATGTTTGTGAAGTACAATCTTGGTAACATGTTGGCAGAGAGACCGCCTGGGTGGGTTGGTATTTTTCAGTTCTGGTTTAGGCCCTTTCTGCTAGACTGGGAAAATGGGGGGCCAGTGAAAAGCCTGAGGGTCAAGCATGATAAGCTCCCGGCTTATGTTGCCCCATGTTTAAAAATGCTTCAGCAGTGGCAAGTAACAGCAGGAGAAAACAGATCTCTTCCAAGGAAACTTCTTGAGAAGCGGATCATGAGCTTTGCTTTTTGCGAGCCACTGGCCTTAAGGGATTGCCCAAGCCTAGTTTTGGGGGTGGGATTGCAATTGATTAATTTGGAGAGAATCCCAATGAAGTTTAGGGATCAGGCTTGGCTTGCCTTTCATGGAAAACTATATGTGAAGCGCAACTTGAAGTTTCTTTCCATGAGTGATCGGGGCTGCCCGAGAGTGGAGTGTGGAGGAGTGGTGGAGTCCATGGATCACTTTCTACTTCAGTGCCCTTTCAACATAGAGGTGTACAAGAGGGTGGGGAGGGCTCTGAGTATACCCTTCCTTCCCCATATGAGTTGTGCAGAGTGGGTGTATGGGGCATTCCGGAATTGGCTGGATTATGATTTGGAAACACTTCTAGTTAGTCTAGTAGTCCATTATTTCACGTGGAGTGTGTGGTGTCAGGTATCCTTATGGAGTAAAATCCTCCCTGTCGAAGTGGTGATGCAGGACATTCTGGGTAAGGTTGGGAAGATTCAGGGTCTTGAGAAAGACAGGTGGCAGCAGGAGGCCTGGATAAGGGCGTGGAGGAATACCAGGACTCTGTAGCTACTGCCTGTTGATCTCGGGGTGTGCGGCTTTTCTTTGTATTCTTGTTTCACTCCCCTAGATTTTCAGACCAAATATATTTTTGATAAAAGGCTACATGCATGGTGACGGTGATGTTCCTTAGTTTGGTTCTCTCATAGGGATTATGTTATGCGCAATTTGGTTTGCACCATTTATTATGTTCTTGGTTTTTTTTTGTTTTTTTAGGTCGTATTCAATTATTTTGAAAATATGTTTTTATTTATTTATTATGGTTTTATTGTATATAAGTTGTTCTTTGTAAGATTTTTCAAAAAAAAAAAATTAACCCCTCGGAACGGCACAGCGGGTGTACAGACCCGGGAACTCAGCACAGGGATGGTGGGAAACTGCCATTCCACTCCCTGACAGCGAGGTGTGAGGTTGCTAGTTCCTTTGCTCCTGTGCTTCCAGAGACCAGGGACTAGAGTTGCTCCTCTGCCCAAGGAGTGATGCAGGATCCTGGGGAGGACCCTGGTGGAGGCCCCCTGGATAGGCCTCAGCCTGTGGACGACACTGGGCCTGGCCCAAAGAAAAATGGGTCCCTGTCTGCCTTTAGACGGAGGGTTATTGAAACGCTGAAGTGGATTGAGAAGGAAGAGGAGAAGTTGGTGGCTTTGAAAAATGAATTTAAAAAGAAAAAGCAGATTTGTGCCAAAGTGTTCAGCAAGAAAAGACCGGCTCTGAGGCCTGAGCTGAAAGACCTGGAACAAGCTCTGCGGAAGCAGAAAGAACTGGTGAGTTCTCTGAAGGAGAATAGTGGAGCATTTAAAGAGAAATATAAGAATGAAGAAAGATTCAGCCAAATGAGAAGAGGAGCCGTTTCCTGCATGGAGGGTGAGGAGACCAGTGAGGAGATGCAGCTACAGACAGCAGAGAGTGAGAAAGTGGGCCCGGAGGATGAGCCCAGCTCTTCAACACCTCAGACATCTGCTGAGCCCTCAATGGTGGAGGCCTCTGTCCCCTTCACTCCCCAGCAATGTGGAACATCTGAGCAGGAGGTTGAAGGTTCTGCCATGCTGGATTTCATCAATAAACTTGAATCCACTTCCCAGGATGGTGAGGAAAAGATGGACGCCGTTCCTAGCCCTCTGGAAGAAAGACCTGTGGAGAGACAAGGTGCAGGTACAGTGTGTGTGTGCAGGATGATGGTGTGAACTTTAATGACAATGTGCTTGCTGAGGGTTGTAGTGCTGCAGGCAGTCAGCCCAGACCCATAGACAATACACAGCATGTAATAACATCTGCTAATAACTGTCAGCTTCAGTCTGCAGAGAGGTCCATGGACAATACAGAGACTTTGCCTGGACCAGGCACAGCGGCTGTTCCTGTGAATGGTGGAGGAGATGCTGGGTGCAGTAGTGCTACAACTTTCCAGGAGTCTGCAGCAGCCATGACTGTGATTGATCCCAGAAAAGAAACCATGTGCTCGGGGGAGGGGGTGGGTGCTGCCTCTAATCAGAAGACTGCTATCCCAGCTGATTCAGACTCTCTGCCAGCAGGTTTGATTGTGTCTAAGGACAAGACTGCAAATGCTGCTGGTGGAAGAAAAACTTATGCTGGTGTTGCTGCTACAAGATCTGGGAAGGGGCAGCAAGCAGGGAGGGAGCATGAAAATGTTTTATCTTCCTCCATGTTTAAAAGGAGGAATGTTGTGCAATTAAAATGGGAAGGCAGTGGAATCCCCCCACATAGGAGGACAGTGGTGGATAAGATTCTACAGATGGGGTTTACACCCACAGATATCTTCGCCTTGATCAGTCCGGCAGGTTCCTATGAATATGATTTGTCCTTTATCCGTCCGGAGTCTTTGGACATATTTTGGGAGAAGTATGAGCACGTGTGTAGGGGCCTGCCGGACTGGAAAGGGCTCATCCCAAAGCTTGTATCACGCCAGCCCCTCATTAAAATGGTCACAATTTTGGTCCGCAATGAATCCATACCACAAGGGGATTTATCTGTTTGGTTGAGGAGGTATGGAGACGTCCTGAGCCCCCTAAAAAAGATTGTGGACGATCGGGGAATATGGACGGGGGGATGGTCTGTGCAGCTAAAATTAAAGGTTGTTGATAATGTCGTCCAGCATCTGCCATCCTCAGCTTTCCTGGGAAGGGACAGGCTGACCATCTTCTATCCAAGCCAGCCAAAGCTCTGCAATAAGTGTGGAGATAAAGGGCATCTTGCATCCTCCTGTCCAGTGATGAAGTGCTCTCTGTGTCAGGGTATAGGACATTTGGCGAAAGACTGTAATATCATCAGGTGCAATCTGTGCAATGCGGTGGGACATCCTTATAGTCAGTGTCCTGAGGCAATGCACAACAATCCTGAGCTCATGAGAGAGTTCTTCCGCATGGACATGGAGGATGCTCAGAGCTCAGCAGCTGGGGTGCCTGTGAGTCCATCTGAGTCTGTGTCAATACCCAATGTGTCTCCCCAATCTGTGGTGCCCCAGTCTGTGCCAATACCTAAATGTGTCTCCCCAATCTGTGGTGCCCCAGTCTGTGCCAATACCTAATGTGTCTGTGTCTCCCCAGTCTGTGCGTTTACCTAGTGTGCCTGTGTCTTCTGTAGGTAAGGTATCGGTTGCCAAAAATGTGTCCAATCCTTCTGTATCTGTGTCTTCAAAAATTGCAGATGCAGCAAGAGGTGCTGAGGCAGGTGCGTCAGGTGTGGTGCCAACCCCCGTCCCCCGACGCTTCAGGGTTTCTATTAAGGATCGTGGGGTGCAGAGGAGTGGGGTGGATGGTGGAGAGGCTGGCCTGGTGGTAGATAAGGGAAAGGGGGGTGGGGGGTGAAGGGGAAGATAGGGGAGGGGAGGCTGTTGAGTCTGGTTTGTCTAAGGATGATATGGAGTGGTTGGAGGATAGGAGGAGGAGGGGCAAAAGAAGGAAAAAAGGGGGTTCAGTTACCTTAAATCCTAAATTTTTGCCTTTAGAAAATAAGTTTAAGGTCCTGTCTGATGATGATGATGATGAGGATGAATGGGACTCATTCAGTTCTGCATCCTCTATGGAGGATGAGTGCCAGGGTGCAACAAAGCGCGCTGGTTCTCCAGGAAGAGGGAGTAGTCAGGATAAGAAACGGCTGCCTCAACTACCCTAATGGCAGTTCCCACTCCATTAAAAGTGGCAACCATTAATGTTGCCAGCTTAAGATCAGTAAGTGCTCATCATATGGCCTTATTTTTGCTCAGCGAGTTTGATGCTGACATTTTGTTTTTGCAAGAAACCCATCTGAGTAGTCTGGCCGATATACATCTGGCAAAAAAGGAGTGGAGACGTGGTCCCTCATTTTGGTCTCTTGCGGCCGAGCCTTACAGCGGAGTTGCAGTCCTTTTTTCTGGTATGGTAACGTGCCGGCGGGTAATTGAGGTAGAGATAGGGAGATGCATGGTCTTAGACGTCTCTGTGAAGGGGCAGGACTTGCGCCTGATTAACATCTATGGTCCCCAGACGAAGTGGGACAGGAAATGCCTCTTTACAAAGATTAAGCCTTTTCTTTTTACGGCCCAGCAGGTTATCTTTGGAGGTGATTTCAACACCATTACTAGGTCTAAAGACAGGAGAGGTTTCAGAGATAAGCTGGGCTATGACACCCTTTTTCTTAATGCGATAGTTAGGGAAGCAGGTCTGGTAGATGCGCACATTAAGCGCTGCCCAGACAGCACGGGGTTCACTTTTCAGCGAGGTAATAGTCAGAGTAGGATAGATAGTTTTTTTTTAAAGGGAGACTCCGCTTTTTCGGCACCTGTGTGTCGGGCAGTGGAGTTTTCTGATCACTGTATTCTATCTGTGACTCTGAATGCCCCAGACATGCCACCTAGGGGGAGGGGTATCTGGAGATTGAATTCGGCCCTCCTGGAAGACGAGAGAGTAAGACAATCCTTTGAGAATTTTTTTCAAGCACAGGTAACGATCCTAGACTTTTGCAACAGCAAGTCAGAATGGTGGGAGCTTGTTAAACAGCGGACTGTTGGGCTTTTCAAGGCCATAGGAAGAAAGAAGCAGCAAGATAAGTATGTCACCTACCAGCGTTTGCGGAGGAAACTTGACCGCCTTGTTTCGAATGGAGGAGATTCTAGGGCGATCTCTGAGGTGAAGCTCCTCCTTAGGAGACATCAATATGACCGGCGCGCCTCTTTGGTTCAGGAGAGGGATTACGGGAAATACCATTCGCCTGACCCTTACCAGAACTGTAAACAGAGCGTAGCAGTTAAGACGGTCAATGGCCTGAGGGACAGTACAGGCTCTCTGACGAAGTCTAGGTCAGGGATCCTGGAGGTTGTCAGGTCATACTATGCCGATCTCCTGGGAGGAAGGAACCTTGATCAGACAAGGATGTTGGGTTTTTTGGACTCTACACCAGGACTGGAAAGTAATGTTCCTTTGATGAATTTGACAGATGAAATCACTGCAGATGAGCTAATTCAGGCTATTGATAAACTAGCCATCAAGAAAACTCCAGGGCCAGATGGTTTGACAGCCGAGTTCTATAAATGTTTTAAAACGATCCTGGCTCCCTACCTTGCGGAGGTTTTTAATGGCTGTTTGAATGAGGGTTCTCTCCCTCCCTCCATGAGGCAATCTGCAGTGATCCTTCTGTCAAAGGGTAAAGATCCTTCGATGATTGGGAATTGGCGCCCCATTAGCCTTCTTAATGTCGATAGAAAGATACTGGCAAAGATTTTCTTCTGGCGATTATCACCAGTTGCAGGCAGTTTGTTATCCCGCCACCAGCACTGTTCGGTCCAAGGTAGAAGCACTTTCTCAGCGGTGTTAGCTGTCCGGGAGGCCTTGGAGCATTGTAGGGCTGCTGGTTGGGGTAAATATTTGCTGACATTGGATCAGGCTAAGGCCTTTGATCGGGTTAATCATGAATACTTGTGGCTCCTTCTTGACAAATATGGCCTGGAGGGGGGTTTCATTGATTGGCTCAAGATTTTGTACAAAGGGGCTGAAAGCTTTCCTCTGGTTAATGGTTGGGTCGGGCAGCCCTTTGCGGTCGGCTCGGGTGTGCATCAGGGGTGTCCATTGAGTCCTCTGCTATATGTGTTTGCAATCGACCCCTTCATTAGAAGGCTAGAGAGTGGACCATTGTGTGGGGTACCTTTGGGCATCGCTGGTGAGCCTCCTTTGAAGGTTGTGGCCTATGCTGATGATGTTTCTGTTTTTATCTCTGGGACTGCGGAGGCGCAGGAGGTGGTCTCAGTGATAGGGCAGTATGCAGGGGCATCTGGTTCAAAGGTCAACCAGGACAAGTGTGAAGCTTTCTGGATGGGTGTGGAAGGGGAGAGCTTTGTTCTCCCGGATGACTTCCCGGAGCCCCAACAAAAAATTAGAGTTCTAGGCATTGAATTCGGCCCAGGTGACTATGGTCATGCAAATTGGGTGAACAGGCTGGAGAATGTCGATGCTAAGGTGGCAAGCTGGAAAGGTTGGCAGCTTTCCTTGAGGGAAAAGGTTGATCTGATCAAGACTTACCTGATTCCGATTTTTCTGTATGTCAGTTTTGTTTGCGTTTTGTAAGTTTCTCTCTATACCAGGATCTATAGTTGTTTCTTCCAGCTGTTATGGGGGAACAGAATAAACCTTGTCAAAAGGAATGTGACTTACCTTCCTAGGCGGGAGGGTGGTCTAGGGATGGTCAACCCTGTAATCTTTTTCTCTCTGATGTTTCTGAAGTACAATCTTGGTAACATGTTGGCAGAGAGACCGCCTGGGTGGAATGGTATTTTCCAGTCCTGGTTTAGGCCCTTTCTGCGAGACTGGGAGAATGGTGGGCCAGTGAAGAGCCTGAGGGTCAAGCATGAACAGCTCCCGGCTTATGTTGCCCCGTGTTTGAAAATGCTTCGGCAGTGGCAAGTAACAGCAGGAGAAGTCAAATCTCTTCCAAGGAAACTTCTTGAGAAGCGGATCATGAGCTCTGCTTTTTGTGAGCCACTGGCCTTGAGGGATTGCCCAAGCCTGGTTTTGGGGGTGGGTTTGCGATTGATTAATTTGGAGAGAATCCCAATGAAGTTTAGGGATCAGGCTTGGCTTGCCTTTCATGGAAAACTATATGTGAAGGGCAACTTGAAGTTTCTTTCCATGAGTGATCGGGGCTGCCCGAGAGTGGAGTGTGGAGGAGTGGTGGAGTCCATGGATCACTTTCTACTTCAATGCCCTTTTAATATAGAGGTGTACAAGAGGGTTGGGAGGGCTCTGAGTATACCCTTCCTCCCCCATATGAGTTATGCAGAGTGGGTGTATGGGGCATTCCAGACTCGTCGGGATTATGATTTGGAAACACTTTTTTTAGTTAGTCTGGTAGTCCTTTATTTCACGTGGAGTGCACGGTGTCAGGTATCCTTACGGGGTAAAATCCTCCCTGTCGAAGTAGTGGTGCAGGACATTCTGGGTGAGGTTGGGAAGATTCGGGGTCTTGAGAAAGGCAGGTGGCAGCAGGAGGCCTGGATAAGGGCGTGGAGGAATATCAGGACTCTGTAGCTGCTGCCTGTTGATCTCGGGGTGTGCGGCTTTTCTTTGTATTCTTGATTCACTCCCCTAGATTTTCAAGATGAAATATATTTTTGATAAAAGGCTACATGCATGGTGACGGTGACGTTCCTTAGTCTGGCTCTCCCATAGGGATTATGTAGTGCGCAATTTGGTTTGTACCATTTATAATGTTCTTGTTTTGTATTATCATATTTAATTATTTTGTAAATATGTTTTATTTATTTATTATGGTTTTATTGTATATAAGTTGTTGTTTGTAAGATTTTTCAATAAACAAAATTAACCCCTCATAATGGGCACAGTAGATGCACAGACCATGCCTGCATTACTAACAGTTTAATTTTTCAGTTGGTTTGCACCCTTCCAAAAATTTTGAGCACCAGATTGCTGCTGAACACACAGCAAGTCTTTCTTGGAAGCGGATTTCCTCACCAGTCTAGCAAGCACTTCACCAGAATTAATCACATACCCAGTCTCTCTCACATTTTTTGACAGCTTCAGTCTTACCACTCCACTTTTCAGGTGTTGCAATCTCCCTTTGCATGCGTGGCCACAGTAACCATTCCTCTGCAACACTTTCCCTAGCGCATTTCCTCATGCACAGGGTGAAACAACAGATGCCCTCCGAGGCATCACAGACTCTCGGGCAGACCAGCCCTCTTTGTGAGGATGATGAGCTACCTCTCCACTGCAGCTCCACCATCCAGATGAAACCTTTTCTCTCGTTACTATGGGAGACCATACTCTCCCACAAGAACTTTTCCAGCTCTCCCCAACTGGTTGTACGGTCTCCTCATGACCCCAGAAGCAGCCATGACTCTTGGAAGGAACACTCCATCCACAGGTCTCACGACTGATCTTAGCTTTGTTGCTACAGGCAGGAACACTCAACTTTGTAGTCATGCACACAAAAAATTGTTGGCGTACTGTCTCTAATGCTTGCAAGACAATACACATCTCCATGCAGATTTCATTGCAGGCATGCCAGGTGCTGCACACTGCAGAACAAACAGTCTTTGGCAACTCACTGTTTTTGGTGTGCAAGATTTGGAATTCCATCTTTTGCCCACAGTAATTCCTCCACCAACTGTGACAAGTTGGGGGTTTTGTAGCTCATTAGTAGTGCAAAACAGTGAGTTTACTCCAAACATTTCAAGGCTTTTCTTGCCTACTTTTTTTTAAAAGAAAGCAAAAGATTCCTACGCAGGGGATTCCACCATAAAACAGACAAAAGAGTATTCAGCCTCCTGGCTCTCTTTGCAGCTTTACTGCCAACACCTAGTACCTTTGGTCCTCCTGACCATCAAACAAATCCCAGTGCTCATGCACCAACCGCTGTACCTCTGTCAGCTGGTCTCTTATCCTGCGGCTCCTTGCTGCTATGTCCTTCACAGGCTCAGGCTTTTGTCTGTCCTGTCCTGGACAGCATGGTGCAGATGTGCACCTCTTTCTGCTTCCAACACACACTGACCCCCTTGGAAAGGTGGGGCACTGACCTCTAATCTTGTCTCTCCTAGGAAGCCAGCACACACCTGTACCATTATTGTGCCATTATTGTGCCTGTTTTCTAGAAAACCTGGCCCAGAACGCCATATTAACCAGTGACACGGCCCTGCCACACTGTAAAGGACTTTGTGACAAGTCCTGGGCCAAATATGCTTAAATTGTGTATACCCCAAGGGTAAACCTGAAAATGCTGTAGGACTGTATACTGTTCTATATGATCAGAAAAACAGGTCTCATGTAAGATTAAAGCTTTTTGACATGGTAAACATAACAGGAGATGCCTTACCGTACATCCAGTGGAGCTAATACAAGACCAGTGGCTTAAACTATTGTGATGACAATAGTTTAAGCCACTGGTCTTGTATTAGCTCCACTGAAGGCAGTAAAGAAATACCATTACCCACCGTCATTGAGTGGATCCAGGTTCCAAGCAACAGAGAGGAGATACTTATTTCTGTTGCCTTTCACCACTCTCACTTGAGGGGCATAGCTGACCACGTGCCAGCTCTTGACAGAAATGCTGATATTCTCCTGCTTCTTGGCAGATACATCCCAAGGGTACACAAGGTTTGCCAACAAATAAATGGGCCACATGACGCACCACATGCCCAACACCTGTACCTAGGCTGGCTCATCATAGGCAATGTCTGTTTGGGTAATGTCAGGAGGTCTTTCACAGTTTCTTCTTTTAAGACATGTGTCCTACCAAATGGTTGCATTACTTATTTTAAATGGTGCCCACATCACTACCATGTTGAAGAAAGACTTTGCAGTAAAGGTATGCAACAGTTCTTTACAGAAGGCGATAACAAAGTCCTTCATTTTTGGGGTGATAATGTCAGCATTATAGTGTTTGATGTAATGACTAAAGATAATGAGCTGGCAGCCACCATGCAAGACAAGAAGTTCCTTGTAAACTAAGAGTAGTTCTGCCAGGACAGTTCCAACAGCTGGGTGGCACCACTACTATTCCGTGCATCAAGAAATAAACTACTAAATAATGTTCAGCATGCAGAAGCATGATTTAATTCTTTACAATGCACCCTGAAAAGAAAACCTGAGATGAAAAAACATATTGTTGGTTTTATGCAGAAGGTGTTGGTGAGAGATCATGCTGATATTGGAGCGGAGATTATGGTGCAGGGATGCAAACATATTTGTGTCCCAAGGAGAGTGGCTGTGGCTCAGACATAGTTCCAAGACCCTTTAATGCAGCACCTCTTGAGAAACTTAAGATTCTCAAGAGCAACAGATATGAACAGCAAAGGGCACACCTGATTGTAGTGGTTATTAAAAACATTTATTTAAGTAGACAATTGGCAACTTGCACAAGACACATGGCGACAACTGTCATGTAAGTATAAATACACATATGTCAGCTTCTGGGAATGTACCTTTTACAGCAGGACACGCTTCCTTCAAGGATTTACAGCATCAGGGCTTATGGTAAGGCTTCATGTTCCCTTGGCCATCATCTACTGCAGCCGCGGCAAAATCGCGGTTTTGTGTTTTCCCGTGCCCGGCAGTCAAAACTTTCCTATCCTGAACCCATTTCATGTGTAATAAAACATGCATTAACATCATAAAACGTGCAAAAGTCAATCTATACAGTGCATGAATGAAAATAGGAATCCAATTAAAATGCATAAATGGTGCCAAGTTTATAATAATTCACAGTATTTTCTCCTTATGTGGAAAACATCACACCACCACAAAGTGTTCCCAAAGCCTCTTCACCGCAAACAGTGTGATGGAATTATTGGATATCATATTTATATCAATGAGATTCAAGTGGACCATTGCAAGTACTCCAATTTAAACTGCCTTGCCCCATAGGATGTGTATATGTATATATAGGTGTATATGTATATATATGTATATATATATCTACGTGTATGTGTGGGTATATATATATTTCATATATGGGAATGTTTCTTAATATCATGATAGAACAAAGCTCACCTTAAGAAATATATTTACCTTGGTGTGAACCCGAGAAGCCCTAGAGGTGTTGATTAGATCAAAGGGTATTGACAGACCTTAAGGCATTCATTCTTCAGGGGGCCATTAACATGCTTCCAATACACTGATGGGAATCAGGGAAGGTCCCCTAGGTGGTAATCAACTCACCAGGGGCCATTAACATACTACTGTCGGGACTGTTTGGGCTGGGAGATCAAAGGAGATTGTTCATTAATTCATAGACTGGTAGGCACCGAGGGGGTCGCACTGTAACAGCAATGTCCGAGCATGAATTTTGAGACATCTCTTTCATTTGTGGCATCTTCTGATTGGTGGAGAATGCATATAAAAGGAAGTGGGCTAAATGGTTACAAGCAGTCCAGCCCGAGAACATCTGAGGGACATGCTGTCTGTGTAAAGTATCTATGTCTATCTTTCTTTCTAACCTTTTTTTAATCCTAGGATTTATCTTATAACTTTGTATATCTTGTATATGTCCATTGAAAACAATTATGAGTTTATGCCTGAATTAACTTAGAATTAACTTTGCAGCCTAGAGCCAACACTATAGAGATATATGATAAATTCTAATCATTCTAACCTTCTTTTTCTGTGTAAATAAATGTAATTTTTATCTTTTTTCCCTGTTATCACTCGTTTTTATTTTTTATATGGACAAAGGTTTAATCACTTATATTTGTATCGTTAATCGTTTAAGTGAGGTATAGATATTTCCGTAACAAATGGTGCCGTCGTGTGAGGAAGCTTCACGTTTGAGTGATTTGTGGTTTTACGGGGGGAGGACAAGTCTAACTCCAAAAACGGTAAGCATTTTTATGTCTTTGTATGTCTGTCTCCCCTGTATGAACACCCAAACTAGCAAGCTTCTTTGAACATTGTGTATATATATATAACCTTTTGTCTGTACTAATACTTTGATGAGACTGATATGAACAGTATAAGTGAAATAAAATTGTACTGAGAGTGTATGAGAAGGCATCCTGCTCGGTTGGGCCAACACTGCAGGAGGGTGTCTGCGTGAATGATAAGGGGTTCTGATTGGACGTTTGAAGGCAGTGGAAAGAAGTAGGATCTGGGCCTTTCTGCCAACAAGCGCTTCTGGTTGACCCTTGCATGAGTCTAGGTCAAGACGCTTCCCGGTCTTTAAGATCGAATTGCACCTGTGGGCCTAGTACACACTGAATGATCTTCGATGTATGTATCTATCTTTCTGTGTAAACTACTAATTGGGGATCGTAAGCTTTGTGATTAGATCTGTAATGTTGTAACTCCTACAAATCGTATTGCAATTAGGTGTGCATCAGTTAACTACCTCCTGTACTACAAGCACGCATAGGATCCTAATTATCCAAGTTCGTGCTAATAATTCTTGATATAACAGAAGTAAAAGCCTTTCGTTAAGCATTTCCTTTAGAGTACTTCAGAAAAGTCCACGGGGGAGATTAAACTCTTATAGTTTGGAAAATCTCCAGGCTATTTCTTTTTGAAGGACTATAGTCAGAACAGGGAAACTAATGACCCCAAGGGAAGAGATGATAGATAGATATGGACCTTGGGTTGTCAAAGGCAACCTGTAAAAAGGTTGGGGAATCAGTTCAAGGTCCGGAGTCCGTAAAGGATGGGTAATCGAATCGCTTCAAAGAGGGCGTCTAACCGTGGGGAACCATACCACTTGACCCCGAGGGAAGAGATGATAGATAAATATGGACCTTGGGTTGTGAAATATTTGCAAGATTGGGATAGTTGGACTGGGAAAAAGTATTCTAAAAGAGGTACTTTTAAGCCGAACGCTTGGGAAGCCCTGTGGTACAATCACCGCGGGAAGATGACACGAACAAATGAAAGAGATGCGTGGAGCGCGTGGATGGTAGAATCCATGCATAGAACTGATGATGTGAATATTTTTACTGTTGGAGTTAAGGAGAAAAAACACCAGAAGATGCTGCGGAGTAGGGACAAGCAGGGACAGCCACTAGAGCCACATCCCCAGAGTAGTGACAGTGATGAACAGGGGGATGATGAGGAATGGCCAGGATTGGGGCCTCATACAGTCGCCCGGTCCTTGTTGGCCAGATACTCAGAAAGTGATAGGAATTGTCATCTATCAACAGATGAAAAAAAGGGGAAGCTACAACTTGCTGCCAAGTTTAACACCCCAGTTAAAACCCCCAATGAATCACAGAAAAACTCTTCCTGTGAAGCATTGAAACCACAGGAAGGAGATAGCACAGCAAACCAGGGGGAGGGAATGCTGGAATCAGGGGAGAAAAGTCTCCCCAGTTCCAGAGACCAGATACCATCAAAAGGGAAACTTTCTTCCCCTCGGACGGAAGACCCTCCCGAATATAGTAATCCCCCATTTACGGGCTGCGAGCCAGCCTTCTCCCCTAAACGGCAGTTAACTAGCAACCCTGCTGCTGTAAGCAATACTGGCAGTTCTGCTACAGAGTACACAGCCTATGTACCTTTATACCCCCAAGTAACTAGCATCCCACAGCAAGGACCTGTGTGGTGTCACTCTGATGGTGAAAGGATATCACCCAATGTGGGCACACCTGTGTACCATGGGACTGTTAATGCCACCCTTCAGGGCACTTTGCAGTTGTATAAAGTGCCCCCACCTGGCAGCAACCATCGTCCACAGTCTTATTGGGATTCGGTGACAGAACCCCAAAAGACCAATCCACAACTGATATCTTTTTCAGATGACGTATCTGTCTATCCTGTAAGAGAACAGGTGGTCTATGACAACAGTGGGAGATCCACGGGAAAGATGACACATCACGTGCCATGGACTCCCTCTGAGATGAAGGGATTTCTGAGTGTTATCCCCCATCCAAGGACAGATCCTATTAAATTTGCCAAAGAGCTGCTGGACATCCAGACAAGCTACAATGCAAACTGGAGTGATATGCTTCAAATAATGAAGAGGGTTTGTGGAGATGGGGACTTGGATGAAATCCTTAGTAAAACCAATATTCCACAGACCCTGTATGTTGACTCCAGCCATCTAGGAGATATACTCACTAAGCAATTGGCGCAGTTGATTGAAACAGTCTATCGTCCCCAGTCTTGGACCAAGGTGTCAGCAGTGATCCAAGGTCCACAGGAAGATTGTATGACATACTACAATCACTTTAAACAAGCCATGGAATCAGCTGGTGAGGACATTACTAACAGTGCCCTATCACCAGTATTGATACATAGCTTCATGACCGGGTTGAGAGGAAACATCAGAGAAAAATTGATGACTGCAAATCCAGACTGGAGAGATAAGCCCCTCTCCTCTTTGTTGTCACTTGCAACTGCTATTGAAAGCAATATAGCAGATTGGGAGTCACAGAAACCTCAAAGGATCTGCATTGTCACTGATCAGTTGGACAGTGCAGATCTCGGAGAAAAACCAAAAGGGAAACCAGCTTGCTTCAACTGCCGCAGACCCGGACACTTCAAGAAGGAGTGTACAGCTCCAAGACAGAGTAGGCCACCACAACATGGAGAGGAAATGGCCATGCTGGCATTAAGGGAGGAAAGTTTCCAGTCAGAAAGGACACTTTCTGTCCCGCTGACGGGAGAGGATGTGGAATTAAATTTCACTGAAAGAAGCTGTAGTAAGCGCACGGGAAAAACGCCGCAAATCTTTGTGGCCAGGTGGTTAGCTAATCAGTATGAACATTTGAAAGTGCAAATTACATCCCTGAAAGAAGAACTAGAAATCATCAAAGGTAACATCAGTACTTTAGAAGCTTCTATGTTAAATTCAGAGGCTATCCACCAGCAATTAGTACTAGAAAACAAAAGATTACAGGAGGACATTCTCCAGTTGGGAAAGAGACTGAAGGATGCAGAAGGTGGGGTGAAACCATTATCTGTCAGCTGCCAGGAGCCGTTGGATCAGTTTTCAGATAGAGAAGGTAACAAGGTAGCTGATTTGGGCAGGTCTGAATTCAGAGGAACGTCCTCCACACCTAAGGTATGTATCAACGAGAATAAATCCCAGGAAGGTAAGAGCTCTTTAAAAATTGCCCCTATATTTTGTAAGCCGCAGGTAAAAGCTACGAGTGCAGAAAAGTCCATCCCACAGTCATCTAAAACAAAGCCCTTTGTTAAGAGATGTTGTACCACTTTAAATAAGATAAAATGCCACTTATGCGGATTACTGGGTCACATCGCGAGATTCTGTCTATCCAGTTCCAGTCAAAAAGTCGGTAAGCATAATCCATATAGGACCACAAGACGTGATTTTGAAGTGTACTCTGCACGCTTCGCCACATGGCCTAGGTGTAGGAAGTATGGACCACCTGAGTCAGGGGTCCCATTCCAAACTCATGAGAAGGGGCTAATGAAATGGGATGGATCTCTGAAAGAATTTCAACCTTACCAAACAGATGTTATGGGTTTAAGAAGAAGTACCGGGAATTATAGAAAACATGCTAATATGTGTGATGTCTAGAGTTCATCTATAACCTAGCCATTTGTGTGTGTGTGTGTGTGGAATATGCAATATATTTTGTGTTGGGTGACGTTTGTTCTCAGCTGCTGACAGCCCACCCAAATGACCCCCCTTCTTTCTCACCAGGTCTGTGAAAAGGTACAGCGAACTGTATTGACATGCAAATGACCTGAGCCAAGATAATTATCTGTACTAGTGAATTGAAAGATACATGTACTAAAATGAGTTTGTTTTTCAGGAAAACAGTACTGGAGAGGTTCTTTGTGGTGAGGTATTATGATCTTGTGACAAATGGTACTGCTAAAAGGTTTTTTTACGGATTGCTAATTTTTTTTCAACCATGGTGAATACATTTTTTTGGGAATTATTGGTATACCATAAAACATAAATCCACGTGGTATTAATGTGTATTAAGTAATACATATTAATGATAAGTTGAGCTCAACAATTTTTTGGTATCTTAAAAAAAGAAAGTGCACTGTTTATGTAATGTAATGTATATTTGTGTTTCATATGCTAATGTCTTGTTACAGGTATATAACCATTGGATTATTTTGTTTCTAGGAGGAAAATTGAATATTCATTACTAAATTTTATTGGTGTTTTATTTCCCAGATTCGATAATCGGGTTTCCTGGCTTTAAAGGGCACATCGGTCGGCTCGTGTACCCACTACTGTTCAGTGATCCCGGCGCTTCAGTGCTGCAAGGGATATTTCTTTGCCCTTTGGCCAGTTGTGTTTGGTAGCAGAAGTTCCTCGAGTTGGATACACATTATGCAATTTTTGTTTTCCAATTTCCTTCAGATTTACCTTCAGATGTGTAGTATGAGGGCCTGCCTGATGGCATACAAGTTGAGAGTGTATAGTTTTGGGAGAGCCCGGAGAAGAGTTGTGCAGGAAGATTGTGTATATTGCACTCTGTGTTCTGAATGAAGAGGTCATTGCTGGGAAGGAAGCACCTGGGTATTAGTTGGGACATGGACGAGTTTGTTTCTGTGTCCTAAGGAATACCGATGTAACGATAGTCAGGAAACTAGAGGGTTCTTTGAACCTAACCATAGGTAGAGGTGCATTGTATACCCTGGGCATGGTCTCTGAAATCCAGGCACAGGGATGGAGTTGTGTGGGCACGCTGTATTCTCCTCGGTGGATACCCATAGGTGTCCTTCCTGTCCTAGACTCCTTGTGTACCTTAACTAGTGGTCCGTGTCCTGCATGACAGGAAGACCAGTGCCCCATAAGGTGTGCAACCTCTATGAAGAGACAAGTGTACCTGGTGGCAGGTGGTTTTCAATCCGGGTATTCTGACTATTTCCCATCCTTAGGAAAGAGAGGCTTAATGGAGACTGTCTTTGGAGCTGGAGGTGGGGCACTGGGTACCTTAAAACACTATGGAGCTGGAGCTATTCAGGATCACATTGGGGGGTCTTGTGCTACATATCAGGGAAGGGGTTAGGAAAGCCAACTTGCTCTGTCCAGCCTCACTTTGCAGGGACAGACAGGTGGGGGTAGTATCCAGGTTGCCTATGAGTCGTAATAGATTGGTGGATGACTCAGTTCCAGGATCGTCAAAAATCTTACTTGCACTGTTCTCATCCCTAATGGCAGGGATGGAACATTGTGCAGATATCACGGTCAATCTGGGTACTATCCTATCAGACTCTACTGGATTACACCCTGGAGTCCATCTTGTTCTGATGGTTTGAGTCTGGACAGCCTCAGATGACTGGTACTGATGAGTGCTAGAGGAAGGTAAGGGTTGTGCTATGGGAAAAGGCAATAATGCTGGCACGGGGGGGGGTCATGTCTATTGGATGCCGGGGTAGTGTCCCAACTAGTCCTAAACAAAGTTAAAACTACTTGAGACTGGAGACCAGGGTACTGGTGCTAGTATCACATGTCTAATGATGCACTAATGTTTTCAGCATCAGGTTAAATGGTACTCAGCAGGGTACACTACCTCGGGGAGTCTATAGTACACCTCCTCTGGCCCGTGGCATGGATATAGCAGGAACACCGGGTTGTACCCCGATCACCCCTGAAGAAAGGTTTTATAGCAAACCTGACATCCCCTTACACCTACAGAAACTTCCTCTGGGATTTGGGGCTGAGTTAAAAGCTTGGCTGATGGATTTCGGACAACAGGATGAAATATTAAATGTACTAAGAGATGCTGAAAAACAAGCCACCATACGACTCACCCATGATCAAAATAGACTGATCCAAGTATCCCACGCTTTAGACGCAGATGCTAAGATTTCCTGGTGGGAAAAGTTTATTTGGGTATAGTCCGAACGCTACAGCTTTCCTAAACATTTTGCTCCACCCTGTTGTTGTCCTAACCTGTGCAGCCTTATTGCTTTTCCTGATGCAGGTAATAATGTGCGTTACTATCAGGAGAATGAATGCCAAAGCTATGAGAATGTGTACCTCAACAAGGTATCTTCTCTCAAGGAACAGAAAGGCCACTAACTCAGAAACAAATCTCTGAGGAAGCCATATCCAATCCAGACCAGTACAAAGAAGTTGCGCATTTAAGAGAGGACCCTAGAACTATATTTTCTTGTTCCAGGGATAAGCCTCTTCAATTTTTAGCAATAAAGTGCAGTCAGGTTTACCTAAATTCCAAAAGTTTTAATCATTTTTTTTAATTATTTTTATTTTTTATTTTTTTCTCTCCCTTTTGTTGTTAATATCTGTGTACCTGACCTGCAAAAATACTGTTAATGGGAGAGGAGTTTTTTTTAAAAAACATTTGTTTTGTTTTTTGTTTTTATTTTTTTATTATGTTTTTTTAACCAATGTATTCATTTTTTTTTATATACAGATTCAAGGCTCTTTAACAGTCTTGGTTGGAGCAGCGTTCAATCTGTAGACTTTTCCGTTTTTTGTTCTTTTTTTCATTATTATTCCCACTATTTTTCCTGTTCATTTTCATTACTCACCTCTCTTCTATTCCTTTCTCTTCTTTAATATTATGCTCTCTAAGTTTTTCCTTTGGTTTCTATCATTTATCTTTTCAAAATAATGTAACTAAGACATCAGTATCATTTTTCTTTAAAAAAGACTTTGCCTGCCCGCAAGTACCATATTTTAACTAAAGTATCCCTGGACATCCAGTTTTATGTCTTAATGTAATTCCACCTCCTCTAGTCTACCTACTACTTTAACCTGAGCCCCGTGAGCAGGTGTGGTGAACCCAGGGACCTGGCAATAACAGACAGTATTGACTATCCCTACCATCAAGGGCCATGGATGATACTGGCTGTTGCTCAGACTCTGTACCCTGTGGGAACCCACTCTACTCATCCACATTACACCCTTTATGAGTATTTAGTCTTAATGGCCAACACTCTGCTCCTGTCCAGCATTTCTCCAATATCTGTACACTAACGTTCTCCTCTCTCTTTTTGTATTCATGCACGACTGTCTGGAGACCCGCCCGACCCCACCTGAAGAAGCAGCGACCACCAAGTTATTTCTTGAGATAAATGTGTCACGAATAAGACTTTCCTGGACTTTCCTTCACCATGCTGAAAAGTGCTGTCTCGCGGTCCGATCCAATCGATGCAACCATTACATGGTCTTACAAAGATACAGGACTAGATATGCCAGGATCCCGCCATCAATGTTGGAGTTCCGCTCCCCCAAGGCAGAGGAGTGATGAAACATTGCAATACAGACACTCATGGTTTGAATGTGAAGTCTCCAAAGGACAAGGATTTCTTTGCTATCTTAAGCCTACTTTGAGGAGTTCCGGCGTGTTCAAGAAAGGAAGAGGAGGCCGCAGTGGTGGTGGGGAAGGGTCGGGGCTTCTGGGCTGTTGTGGGTGGGTGCAAGATCATTGAAGGAGGACATAAGTTCAAGAATGAACTTCAGGGGGAAATGTGATGGAATTATTGGATATCATATTTATATCAATGAGATTCAAGTGGACCATTGCCAGTACTCCAATTTAAACTGCCTTGCCCCATAGGATGTGTATATGTATATATAGGTGTATATGTATATTATTATTATTATTATTATACGAGATTTATATAGCGCCAACAGTTTACTCAGCGCTTTACAATGTATAAGGGGGACAACACAATTACAGTACAGTTCAATACAAAAGGTACAGGAGGGCCCTGCTTGTAGAGCTTACATTCTAAAGGGAGGGGGTGGTGGTACAAAAGGTAATAGCTGCAAAGAATGATTTGATGGGGGTGGCTCAGGGACAGTTATGTGGGTGTGGGATAGGCTTCCCTGAATAAATGAGTTTTCAAGGATCTCCTAAAGGTGGACAGGGTAGGGGCTGATCGGACATACTGGGGCAGGGAATTCCAGAGGATGGGAGAGGCTCTGGAGAAGTCCTGAAGGCGAGCATGGGAGGAGGTAACAAGGGAGCTAGAGAGCAGGAGGTCCTGGGAGGAGCGGAGGGGGCGATTTGGGCGATATCTGCAGATGAGGTTGGTGATGTAGGTGGGGGCGATGTTGTGAATGGCCTTGTATGTTATGGTTAGCATTTTGAATTTTACACGGTGGGGTAGGGGAAGCCAGTGAAGGGATTGGCAGAGAGGAGCAGCAGTCACGGATCGATTAGTGAGGTGTATTAGTCTAGCAGCAGCATTCATAATAGACTGAAGGGGGGATAGCCTGCTTAAGGGTAGGCCATTAAGGAGAGAGTTGCAATAGTCGAGGCGGGAAATAATCAAGGAGTGAATAAGTTGTTTTGTAGTGTCATTAGTCAGGAAGGGTCGAATTTTGGAGATGTTGCGGAGGTTAAGGCGGCAGGATTTAGCCAGTGATTGGATATGGGGGCTGAAGGAGAGGTCAGAGTCAAGGATTACACCCAGGACTCTGGCATGTGTGGAGGGACCAATGGTTGTGTTGTTGATATTAATGGTGAAGTCACAGGAGGGGGACCGTGAAGAAGGAAATATAACAAGCTCAGTTTTAGAAAGATTAAGTTTGAGGAAGTGGTGTGACATCCATACCGATATGTCATTCAGCAAGTTTGAGATCCGTGAGGAGATAGTGGGGGTGAGTTGGGGAGTGGAGAGATAGATCTGTGTGTCATCGGCATAGAGATGGTATTGGAAGCCATGGGAGGTGATCAACTGGCCCAGGGAAGAGGTATAGAGTGAGAAAAGGAGAGGCCCAAGGACAGAGCCTTGGGGTACCCCAACAGAAAGAGGAAGGGGAGCGGAGGAGATGGAGTTGTAAGTGACGCTGAAAGTGCGCTGAGATAGGTAGGAGGAGAACCAGGATAATGCAGAATCACGGAGGCCAAGGGAGTGTAATTTGCTGAGGAGCAGCAGGTGGTCAACTGTGTCAAAGGCAGCAGAGAGGTCTAAAAGTATGAGTATGGAGTAGTGGCCATTGGTTTTGGCAGTTATTAGGTCATTGGTGATTTTTAGTAGGGCAGTTTCAGTCGAATGTTGTAGGCGGAAGCCAGACTGTAGGGGGTCGAGAAGGTTGTTGTCCGTGAGGTAGCGACTCATTTGGTCATGAACAAGGCGTTCGATGAGCTTGGAGGCAAACGGGAGAAGGGAGATAGGTCTTAAGTTATTCAAACAGGTGGGGTCTAGTGAGGGTTTTTTGAGTATGGGGGTAACCAGTGCATGTTTGAACGGGGAAGGAAAGGTGCCGGAGGAGAGGGAGAGGTTGAAGATGTGGGTTAGGGAGTTGAGGATAGAGTGGGAAGGTGGTCGCAGCAATTGAGAGGGGACAGGGTCCAGGGGACATGTAGTGAGGTGGGCCATGGAGAGGAGTTTATCAACTTCTTCTGTGGTAACAGGGCAAAAGGAGGAGAGTATTGAGTGTGGTGTTGGACTTGATATGTTGGGTAGGGGAGGAATTTAAATGCTGGATATCTCCTTGCGAATTGTGTTGACTTTGCTATTGAAGTGGTTGGCAATCTGTTGAGCGGTAAGCAAGTTGGTGGGAGGGGGCAGTGGGGGGTGAAGTAAGGAATTAAGGGTAGAAAAGAGTTGACGAGGTTTGGATGAGAGGGTTTTGATGAGAGTGTTGTAATAGGTTTGTTTAGCAGTATGGAGGCAGGAGTTGTATTTGAGAAGGACAGATTTGTAGAGGGTAAAGTCTTGCAGGGATTTAGATTTACGCCATGCTCGCTCAAGAGCACGGCTGCGTCTCTTGAGACTTCTGGTGTCGTCTGTTTGCCAGGGTTGTGGCAGATGGGGCCTGGTTCTGCGTGTAGAAAGAGGAGCAAGTACGTCTAGGGAGGATGACAATGTGGTGTTGTAGATGGAAGTGGTTAGGTCTGGGCAGGACAGGGGTGCGATTTTGTCATAAAGGCCATCAGTAGCAGAGTGAAGAAGGGAAGGTTTGAGGTTGCGAAGGTTCCTGCGGGTAGTGGTTTGTGGGTTGGCAGCATGGGATATAGGAGACAAGGAGAGTGTGAAACGGATAAGGTTGTGATCAGAGAGAGGAAAGGGTGCGTTGGAGAGATTGCAGGGAGTGCAGCGATGGGAGAATACAAGGTCAAGAGTGTTGCCGTTGGAGTGAGTGGTGGTTTGTGTCCATTGTGTTAGGTTAAAAGAGGAGGTTAAGTTGAGTAGTTTAGAAGTGGTAGCATTATTAACATTGATTGGAATGTTAAAGTCACCTAATATATAATATATATATATCTACGTGTATATGTGGGTATCTATGTGTGGGTATATATATATTTCATATATGGGAATGTTTCTTAATATCATGATAGAACAAAGCTCACCTTAAGAAATATATTTACCTTGGTGTGAACCCGAGAAGCCCTAGAGGTGTTGATTAGATCAAAGGGTATTGACAGACCTTAAGGCATTCATTCTTCAGGGGGCCATTAACATGCTTCCAATACACTGATGGGAATCAGGGAAGGTCCCCTAGGTGGTAATCAACTCACCAGGGGCCATTAACATACTACTGTCGGGACTGTTTGGGCTGGGAGATCAAAGGAGATTGTTCATTAATTCATAGACTGGTAGGCACCGAGGGGGTCGCACTGTAACAGCAATGTCCGAGCATGAACTTTGAGACATCTCTTTCATTTGTGGCATCTTCTGATTGGTGGAGAATGCATATAAAGGAAGTGGGCTAAATGGTTACAAGCAGTCCAGCCCAAGAACATCTGAGGGACATGCTGTCTGTGTAAAGTATCTATGTCTATCTTTCTTTCTAACCTTTTTTTAATCCTAGGATTTATCTTATAACTTTGTATATCTTGTATGTCCATTGAAAACAATTAAGAGTTTATGCCTGAATTAACTTAGAATTAACTTTGCAGCCTAGAGCCAACACTATAGAGATATATGATAAATTCTAATCATTCTAACCTTCTTTTTCTGTGTAAATAAATGTAATTTTTATCTTTTTTCCCTGTTATCACTCGTTTTTATTTTTATATGGACAAAGGTTTAATCACTTATATTTGTATCGTTAATCGTTTAAGTGAGGTATAGATATTTCCGTAACAACAGTTAAAGCTCCTTACCAGATTTTTTGATCTCACAGAGAGATCACAGAATGCCTTGCTGTTCTGCTGCCAAACATACCACAATCCATAAAAATAGGACTTTCCAAGGTCCTGAGGCACTACACTCCAAAAAAGGGATTTAAATGCAAAATGAGGCCCTCATAGTGTAGTATTTTACCAAGTTAATATGAATACACTTACAGAATGCATTGTAACAGTGTGTAACTCCAATAGCAAGAACATCTGAGCTTGCACCCGGCTTGTGGAATGATGTCATGTGTGAGGCCCCACCCAACATGTTTTTCCGTAACAAGCATCGTCTGGGGAACTGAGGCTCGCATGCATTACTTTATATTGTTTAACATTAAACCTAATTTTCCATGTAGTTGCCCATCCCATTATTTTATTGTGGTCTTCCTGTAAGGTTTACACATCTTGCTGTGAAGTTATTTCCCTGCTTAGCTTTGTATCGTAAGCAAACATTGGGACTGAACTACGGTATTTATGACAACCTCTATATCATTTATGAATGAATTAAACAGAATTAGTGATAGGATAGATCCTTGGGGGACCCCACTTATGACTCCAGTCCATTCTCGCTATTTATCACCACCCTTTGAACGTACCCCTGTAACTGGTTTTCTATCCAGGTACATATGGTCCATGCCAACAGATCATGATTTGTAAAGTAAATGTTTATGGGAAACTGTATCAAACCCTTTGCAAAATCTGGATATACCACATCCACAGGATTCCTTTATCTAGATTATAGCTTGCTTCCTCGTAGAATGTTAGCAGATTGATCTGGCAAGAACAATCTTTCATATATCCGTGCCGATTACTACTAATACTGTTTTTGTGAGCAAAATCTTGGATATAGTGCCACTGCCTTATAATCCCCTCCAACAGTTTACATACTATCAATGTTAGACTGACTAGTCTGTAGTTTCCAGGTATATACTGTATCTCTGCCCCTTTTTTAAATATTGGTACCATGTTGGCTTTTCGCCAATCTGCTAGTACTATTCCAGTCAGTAAACTATCCAGAAACTTAGGAACAATGGTCTGGCTATAACTTGGCTATGTTTTTTAAGGACTCTCAGGTGTAAGCCATCGGGTCCTGGTGATTTATTTATGTTAAAGCGTTTGTTAACCCCCAAAAAATAAATAAAGATCCTGTTCCCTTAAAGCATATTATACAGCACAGTGCTTGTGCTGTCATTTAGACCCTTGTATCACCTGAAATACCTGGCTGATCCTGCCTGGCTATGCTCTCCCCTCTGCAAACTGACCACGATAATCATGGCTGCTGAGCCATGACATTGTGGTCCGTTTGCGTGCCTCCGTCATCCGCAGCCTCCCATCTGTCTCCTGTGTCCTTCTCCCCCCTCCCATCTCTGCCTGTCTCTGCTCGCAGTGGGCTCGGACCCGCCCACTGCAGCTGTGAGCCGCAGACAGAAGAGAGGAGAGGAATCAGCTGAGCGGCGGGAGCGGAGCTCATACAGGTATAAATCGGGCAGATTTTTTACAGAACACAGGCACAGGGACAATTATAATGGAGCAGAGAGCATGGGAGCATTTAATAGAAGTGGGTTACCAACCACTTTAAGTTTTTCAAGTCTATCTCTGACACTGGCTTCTCTTAGCCACAAGGGTACATTCTGTGACGTGTTATTAACCAAACAGTCTTGATTACTATACCCCTCCTTTTCTTTTGTAAAAACTGAGGAGAAGAATGCAATACAGATGCCTTCACCTTGTCTTTTGTAATCAACCTCCCTTAGGAGCCAATATACTCCAACTTCACTTTCTTACTGTTAATATATTTAAAAAATGTTTTGGTTTTTTTTTTTACTCCTCTCCGCTATGTGCCTTTTATGGTCTAATTTAGCTGCCCTGATTGCCCTCTTACACTTCTTACAATCCTTGTAGTGATGGAATGCTGTCAGTGACCCCTCAGCCTTATAGTTTTTGAAGGCTTTTATTCCTCTTTCATATGCATTTAACCTTAGCTCTCTTACTGCATATTTGTTGCCAATTGGAATGCACCTTTAATGCAGGAACTGCAGTCTGCTCACATAATTTGTAATAAAAACATCTTTGCCATTCTGGAGCTTCCCTCCAACCACTTTTCATATTATTTTATATATACTGTGATTCTGCACTTGCCAAATATGCTGCAGAAATCTCCCTGCACTAAGTTTAACTATGGGCAGCTGAAGCTGCTGCCTGTTCACTTCCTGGATTTACACAGACACACAGAGGCACACCTTCAGCTTTGCAGCCCTGCAGCTCTCATTGGCCCTCTTATGACTCATCCCATTCCCATCCTGGCAAACTCTCACGAGAGTGAGAGCTGTGCATGATGTGCATGATGTTATAAGCAATTTCTGTGCTGTCCCAGTGGGCCCACCCCCCACAAAGTTAGAAAACACACTAAGGGAACACAGTTAACCCTTTGATCACCTCTAGTGTTAACCCCTTCCCTGCCAGTGTCATTTATACAGTGATCAGTGCATTTTTTTAAGCACTGATCACTGTATTGGTGTCACTGGTCCCCAAAAAATGTCACTTAGGGTCAGATTTATCCGCCGCAATGTCGCAGTCCCGCAGATCGCCGCAATTACCAGTAAAAACAATTTTAAAAAATGTAAAGTCTCTAAATCTATCCCCTATTTTATAGACTTTTGCGCAAACCAATCAATATACGCTTTTTGGGATGTTTTTTACCAAAAATGTGTCAGAGTACATATTGGCCTAAACTGATGAATACATTGTTTTTTTACATTTTCTTTTGGTTAAGCATTAAAGCAGAAAGTAAAATATATATATATATTTTTAAAATTGTCATTCATTTTTTGTTTATAACGCAAAATAAAAACTGCAGAGGTGTTCAAATACCATTAAAAGAAAGGTCTATTTGTGGGAAAAAAAAGACATCACTTTTATTTGGCTACAATGTCGCACAACCGCAAAATTGTCAGTTAAAATAACCAAGTGCCATATCGCAAAAAATGATCTGGTCATTAGGGGGGTAAATCCTTCTGGGGCTGAAGTGGTTAGGCACTCCTATTTTTCCTCAGTGTTCATTGTTTCTCAGGTTTTATCCCATTTAATATCATGTAGCATAGAGAAGTTGGCTTTTTCGAAATTTAGCATTCTTGTAGTACTCTTGTGTTTTTTTTCTGGTGTTTTATACTGAATGTAATTACCTTGTGATTGCTTTATCTAAATTGTCCCTTATTTCCACATCTGCAATCAGGTCTGTGTTATTTGTAATTAGGGATGGGCCGAACACCCCCTCGTTCAATTCGCACCAGAACATGCGAACAGGCAAAAAAATTTGTTTGAACGCGCGAACACCGTTAAAGTCTATGGGACACGAACGTGAAAAATCAAAAGTGCTAATTTTAAAGGCTTATATGCATGGTATTGTCTTAAAAAGTGTTTGGGGACCTGGGTCCTTGCCCCAGGGGACATGTATCAATGCAAAAAAAAGTTTTAAAAACGGCCGGTTTTTCGGGAGTAGTGATTTTAATAATGCTTTAAGTGAAACAATAAAAGTGTAATATTTCTTTAAATTTCATACCTGGGGGGTGTCTATAGTATGTATATTAATCAGTGCAGCGCTAAATTAATAACTAAAAACAATCAATAAATAAAAAATTCAATAAATGAAAAGTTCATATGTTCGTATGTTAAAACACACATGTAGATAGAGAGGCACACAGACGTCAATGGTGATAAAGGGTGCTTCATGCAAAAGTTTGGGGTGCTCCTTGATCCGTGCTCACACCATTTGTTTAGCCAAACTGCTCACCTTGCTTATTAGACCCCTGAGCTAACAGGAAGGTCATAAGAGCTTTCACCACCTCTGGTGGTAATGGTAAACTTGTGGATGGAAGCTGGGCACCTCTCGAACTCCGCAGATAAGCCTTGTAACTCTCCCGTAGCAACATATAATACAAAGAAAGAATCTAGTGCTCTCTGTATGACTGGTAAAAGGTATAATTTAATAAAAGACGGGTACTCACATAAATAGCACTTAATCCAAGTGCTAGGATATAAAGCATAAAAAGACTGATAACAGCAAAGCTGGTAAGGTGGCTGTAGTGACATTAAGATGAACTCCCGCACGCGTATCGTCCATAGGACTTCCTCAGCGATAATGGAGTCTCACAATGCCACTGCAGTTTAAATAGATAGCCCCTTATCACAATCACCTGTGTAATTAAAGAACGAGCGGTAAGCATCCAATCAGGACGCACCACTCACTAGTAGGAAGTGTATATCTAGAAAGGTTACCATAGTGATCCCTAAAGCGCGTCATGCGGCGAGGGACATGTATGGTAATCCGACTGTGTGATTGAAAAAAACGAGCGGTAAGCATCCTATCGGAGCGCACCACTCGGACATGGGAGTAGTTTGGTAGGCTGTGGCTCCATAATGGTCATTACGCCGCGACGGCGTGTCGGCGCGACGGCGGATCACATGACCACCCACCTCAGAGAGTACCTCCCACCTCGAAAAAACATAAACAAAACTAAGACATGTTTAACTGTTACCATGGTGATCCGGCGTTACGTCCGCAAAGGGGAAGATCACACGCCAGTCATCCCCACAGTATACCGCCTTCCTGGGGCGGAGTAAACATACAGCCTCAAGCGTATGTGGTTGCCACAGCAACCAAAGAGAAGGGGGCTGGGCACACACCACGTCACTACTGCAAACCGAATATCCTTCGAAAATAAATTTATAACATAACCAAACATATCGGTAACCACCCTACATTAGAAAGGGGTCGCCCTGGGAACCAGCCTGGCCTAAGGCTCTCTAAGACTAAGAGGTTATTGTTAATGCCTACATGGTCTGTGGTCATCAGTGCTGACCCAAAATCCGGCATCAAAGAATGAACATAATACTTCAAAAATGTAGTCGGATAAAGACAAAAATAACTAAACAATAATTGTTAAAAATAATCTTAATTAGTCACTACGGCCACCTTTTACAATCTCCCAAGTATAACAGACACCAATTACATAAAACACTTAACACATAAAAAACTACAGAAAAAAAAAAAAAAAACAACTAACGATCAGAAATAAAACAATTCAAATCAAACTCGACATTGAGCCCCGTAGGTACTCCCACATGTGTTTCATATATCCAGAAAGACTCGCGGCGGCTCAATTAACAATTATTTTTAACAATTATTTTTAGCAATACATTTTTTAGGATGTCCTTGATTGGACACCTGTTTAGTTATTTTTGTCTTTATCCGACTAATTTTGAAGGATATTCGGTTTGCAGTAGTGACGTGGTGTGTGCCCAGCCCCCTTCTCTTTGGTTGCTGTGGCAACCACATACGCTTGAGGCTGTATGTTTACTCTGCCCCAGGAAGGCGGTATACTGTGGGGATGACTGGCGTGTGATCTGCCCCTTTGCGAACGTAACGCCGGATCACCATGGTAACAGTTAAACATGTCTTAGTTTTGTTTATGTTTTTTCGAGGTGGGAGGTACTCTCTGAGGTGGGTGGTCATGTGATCCGCCGTCGCGCAGACACGCCATCGCGCCGTCGCGGCGTAATGACCATTATGGAGCCACAGCCTACCAAACTCCTCCCATGTCCGAGTGGTGCGCTCCGATAGGATGCTTACCGCTCGTTTTTTTCAATCACACAGTCGGATTACCATACATGTCCCTCGCCGCATGACGCGCTTTAGGGATCACTATGGTAACCTTTCTAGATATACACTTCCTACTAGTGAGTGGTGCGTCCTGATTGGATGCTTACCGCTCGTTCTTTAATTACACAGGTGATTGTGATAAGGGGCTATCTATTTAAACTGCAGTGGCATTGTGAGACTCCATTATCGCTGAGGAAGTCCTATGGACGATACGCGTGCGGGAGTTCATCTTAATGTCACTACAGCCACCTTACCAGCTTTGCTGTTATCAGTCTTTTTATGCTTTATATCCTAGCACTTGGATTAAGTGCTATTTATGTGAGTACCCGTCTTTTATTAAATGATACCTTTTACCAGTCATACAGAGAGCACTAGATTCTTTCTTTGTATTATATGTTGCTACGGGAGAGTTACAAGGCTTATCTGCGGAGTTCGAGAGGTGCCCAGCTTCCATCCACAAGTTTACCATTACCACCAGAGGTGGTGAAAGCTCTTATGACCTTCCTGTTAGCTCAGGGGTCTAATAAGCAAGGTGAGCAGTTTGGCTAAACAAATGGTGTGAGCACGGATCAAGGAGCACCCCAAACTTTTGCATGAAGCACCCTTTATCACCATTGACGTCTGTGTGCCTCTCTATCTACATGTGTGTTTTAACATACGAACATATGAACTTTTCATTTATTGAATTTTTTATTTATTGATTGTTTTTAGTTATTAATTTAGCGCTGCACTGATTAATATACATAGTTCTGAAGGGTTTATATATTTGCCTTTAGTGTTCAGCTGCTGTGAGTAGACATTGAGTTGTGCGCTGACTGTTTGTTTTCAATTGGGTGTCTATAGTATGCCTGTAAAGTGGCGCATGTTTCCCATGTTTAAAACAGTCTGACAGCAAAATTACATTCTAAAGGAAAAAAAGTCATTTAAAACTACCCTTCAGGTCTGGTATGGATATTAAGGGGAACCTAGCACCAATTTTTTTAAAAAAAATGGCGTGGGGGGTCGCCCTCAAAATCCATACCAGACCCTTCAGGTCTGGTATGGATTTTAAAGGAAAATAGGAAAATAAAAAAAAAAGGTGTAGGGGTCCCCCCAAAAATCCATACCAGACCCTTATCCGAGCACGCAACCTGGCAGGCCGCAGGAAAAGAGGGGGGATGATGAGATGTTCAGGTGACAGCTTTTATATAATGGAGGGCGGGGCCCCCCGGTGACCCCGCCCCCTCTGACGCATGGAGACTTTCCTATGGCTTTCCTCGTGTTGTCAGAGGGGGCGGGTCACCCGTTTACGTAAACCTGTGACCCCGCCCCCCTCTGACACCGTGGGGAAAGCCATAGGGAAGTCCCTGTGTGTCAGAGATGGCAGAGTCACCGGGTGGCCCTGCCCTCCATTATATAAGAACTGTCACCTGAACAGAAGAGTCACACAGCGGGAGACTCCCATTGAGCCGGATCGGAGGATGAAGCGGAGAAGAAGAAGCTGGAGGAAGATGCAGGACGAGAAGACTGGAGGAAGAAGCGGAGGAAGATAGAGGAAGAAGTGGGGGAAGAACAAGTTGGAGGAAGAAGAAGAACACAGAAGGAAGACCAGAAGATGATAGAACAAGAAGTGGGGAAAGAACAAGAAATGAATAAAGGAATTGTCAAAAACCGTCTATTGTCTTTTTTAACATTTTTACACTTTTTTGTGTACATTTGTACCCCATTACCAATTCACACAGGGGGGGGCTGGGATCTGGGGGTCCCCTAGTTAAAGGGGGTTTCCAGATTCTGATAAGCCCCCCTGCCCACAGACCCCCACAACCACCAGGCAAGGGTTGTGGGGATGAGGCCCTTCTCCCCATCAATATGGGGACAAGGTGCTTTGGGGAGCTACCCCAAAGCACCCTCCCAATGTTGAGGGCATGTGGCCTGGTACAGTTCAGGAGGGGGGGAGCTCTCTCGTCCCCACCTCTTTTCCTGCGGCCTGCCAGGTTGCGTACTCCGATAAGGGTCTGGTATGGATTTTTGGGGGGACCCCACGCCATTTTTTTTTAGATTTTGGCACGGGATTCCTTTTAAAATCCATACCAGACCCTTCAGGTCTGGTATGGATTTTGAGGGGGACCCCCACGCCATTTTTTTTTATTTTGCCATGGGGTTCCCCTTAATATCCATACCAGACCTGAAGGACCTGGTATGGAATTTGGGGGGACCACCACTCATTTTTTTTTTTAATTTTGGTTCGGGGTTCCCCTGTGGGGGAATCCCATGCCGTTTTTATCAATGAACTTTTGCCGGACCGACAATTCATTATAGCAGCGAGTAGTTTTAAATAACTTTTTTTCCTTTAGAAATGTCATTTTGCTGTCAGACTGTTCTAAACACGGGAAACATGCGCCACTTTGCAGGCATACTATAGACACCCCCCAGGTACAAAATTTAAAGGAATACACTTTTATTGTTTTACTTTAAGCATTATTAAAATCACTGCTCCCGAAAAAACGGCCGTTTTTAAAACTTTTTTTTGCATTGATAAATGTCCCCCGGTGCAGGACCCAGGTCCCCAAACACTTTTTATGACAATAACTTGCATATTAACCTTTAAAATTAGCACTTTTGATTTCTCCTATAGACTTTTAAAGGGTGTTCCGTGGCTTTTCGAATTTGCCGCAAACACCCCAAATTGTTCGCTATTGGGCGAACAGCCAATGTTCGAGTCGAACTCATGTTCCACCCGAACATAAAGCCCATCCCTATTTGTAATCAGTAGATCTACCAATGCATTATTTCTTGTTGGTGTATCCACCAACTGACCCATGAAATTGTCCTGCAAGACACTTAAGAAATGGCGAACCTTAGATGAGTGAGCAGTGCCTTCTGTCCAATTGATATCTGGATAGTTAAAATCCCCCATTATGATCAGGACCATCTTTAATATTGATTGGACCCTGGGCAAAACTTTTCTCCCCCCCATGCAGTTTCACTCTCCACCTGCTCTGAGACATACAATAAATAGCAGCTAGGCTCAAAATCAGTTTAATGAATTAGATCAGGCAGCTATTGCGATTGTTTGCCAGAAGTTACAGTGTATCATTACCGCTCACTGACTGATTGCTAGAGGTTACAGCACACATTACGGCTCAGTTGCTAGAGGTTACAGCACATGATTTCTGCTTAGTGATTGTTGGTAGAGATTAGTGTGGATATGACCTCAGGGGGGCATGATATACATATCAATGCCGCCGGACGCCGCTATTTACATATTAATGCCTCCGCTATTTACATATGAATGCTGGTAATTTATATGTAAACCCAGGGTCTGCAGGTGAGTCATCTGTACACAAAAATAAGGCAGAGCTGGGCAGCATTAATGGCAGCACTTCACACTGAGATATTGGGATACAGCACAGGACTAAAACCTCAAGGGAATTTAAACCAGGATAGTTGACAAGTATGAGGCAGCTGCTTTGGGCCCCACAACAATGACAAGGCCTAGGGCAGCTGCCCCTTTTGCCCTGCCTTAAAAACGGCCCTGTTTATGATAACATTTTGCTGCCTTGCTACATTCTCAACTGTGATAGGAGATCAGATTCCTCCTCCTCCATGTTAGGGGGCCTGTAGCATATGCCCACTATTACTTTCCCTTTGGTTTCTTCACTTTGGAGCTCCAGCCACAGGGATTCCCCCTCATTCTTTGCTCTATTAGCAAGGTTGTCTCTCACATTCACATCATTCTGATATCCAGGCATACCCCCTCCACCTTTTTTTACTCCCCCCCAATATAGGGAATACCCCTGAACGGTTGCCAGCCAGTCATTGGAGCTGTCAAACCAGTTTTCTGATATTCCCACAATGTATAAATCATTCTCTTATATTAGCAGCTCCAGTTCTTCCATTCTATTAGCTAGACTTCTAGAATTTGTGTACATGCCTCTTAATTTTGTTCACATATTATTTCCTCCTTAGTTGTTATGAAGCTGCAATTGGGTCCTGCCAACCTAATTACCTTGTGTTTAGGTTTTTTAGTTACCCTACCACTAATGCCTCCAATAACACCCTCTAAGGCCCCATACACACTATTAGATTTTCTGCAGATTTTTGTCCTCCGATATACCAAAACCATATAATATGAGGTCAAACCAAGAGTTTAAATTTGTATGCAATCAGGCAGGCCCTTGAATTACATGGTTTTGGTAAATCTGAAGACAAAAATCTGCAGAAACTCTAATGGTGTGTATGGGGTCTAAAGCCTTGTACACACGATCAGATTATTGGATGAATTTGTCAGTTTTTTGATGCTAGTCTCAAATCGAAAGTGAAGAGGGTACTCAGCATCAGAAAATTTTCTGACAACAGAATTCAACATCAGAAGTGATGTAATGTGTTGAATTGTTTTGTATGTGTTCTTTCATTTCTGAGAGTGTCTAGTCTTGCTCTTTGGATTTTTTTTGTCAGAAAACCATACTAATGAAAAGAAAATAGAACGTTGTGGTCACATCAGACAGAAATTTTCAAGCTTGCACATCCAGTTTTTGTCTGCCAAAAAAATCGTAATCGTCTGTCAAAAGCAGCATACTAACTATGCCGGCAGATCGTTTATCGGATGAAGTTTATCTTCAGATTTTCTGACACTGTGTATGGGCCTTAACACTTGCTCATTGCTAGCTATCAGTTCCTCTGATACCCCACCTCCTAGTTTAAAAGTACCTCTAGCTTTTTGGTCATCCTCTCTCCCAATTGAGCTGCACCCTGCCCATTTAGGTACAGCCCATTATAGAGCTGGTAACCGACTGAAAATCAGCAACCCAAACCCCTCCTCTTCCTGCACTAGTTCCTTGGCCATTTGGTAATTTCCCTAATCTCCTGCTGCCTCTCTTTTGTGGCTCGGAGTACAGGCAGTATTTTTAATACCACCTTGGAGGTTCTTTTCTTCAATATAGCCTCTAACTCCCTGAAATAACTTTTTAGGATGCTCCACCTTCCTCTAACTTTGTCATTGGTATGAATATGTACCATGAAAGCTGAGTCCTCCCCATCCCTTCCCAACAATCTGGCCATCTAATCCACAATATGTCAAACCCGAGCACCTGGTAAACAACACACTGTTCGGCAATCACTGTCTTTGTGACAGATTGCCCTATCTGTCCCTCTTATAATTGAATCACCTACCACCAGAATAGATTTATCCTTACCCTTCGTCTTGCCCCCATCCTCACTGGTGGAGTTCTTCCCCTGGCAGCTAGGGTAGTCACTCTGCTACAGTAATGCCACTCCTTGACTGTCCTCCCCAACATCACACAGCAGGGCATACTTATTGGGATGTGTCAGCTCAGGGCTGGTCTCTCTTATGCCGCGTACACACGAGCGGATTTTCCATCAGAAAAATCTTGGATGGTTTTTCAGACGGAATTCCGCTCAAGCTTGGCTTGCCTTGTGTAGGGAAGCCAAGCTTGAGCGGAATTCCGTCAGAAAAACCATCCACAAAAGTTCGCTGAACTTTCGGCCATGAAGAACGCGTTGACGTACAACACTACGATGAGCTGAGAAAATGAAATTCAATGCTTCTGAGCATGCGTCGAATTGTTTCCGAGCATGCGTAGCAATTTTTCGCGTCGGAATTGCCACAGACGATCGGAATTTCCGATCTGAACTTTTTTTTGACCGAAAAATTGAGAACATGCCCTCAATCTTTTGCTGGCTGGAATTCAGCCAGCAAAAGTCCGATGGAGCATACACACGGTCGCATTTTCCATCCAAAAGCTTTCATCTGTCTTTTGCTGGCTGAATTTCCAATCGTGTGTACGCGGCATAACACTTTTCCCTCTACCCAGTCTGTCACCCAACTTTTCTGCTCTGGTGCCTGCACCTCCAAATCTCTACCCACCTCTGTGCTGGTCCCTGCCAACACCTTACAGTGTTGCTTTCAGGTTGATAATTCTTCATAATGTTGCCAGCTGCTGCCCTAGATTCAGGACCTGGGCTTCCAAGGAAGCAACCTGTCCATATTTTGCACAGTGTTTGCCCTCAAATGGATGCTCAAGGAATGTAAACATGTCACAGCACCACACCTGTTGGACATGGTACCCTCTAATGTACTGATGATAATACTTGAAGAATAGTAACTCTATTTTTCACTTCTAAGTGCTAATCTTCCTTTCTGACTCTATTTTATTCTGAGTTAGTCCCCAACTGTTTGGAATGTCCCGACTCACCAGCCTCCTCTCCTCATGCCCGCTGATCACCGCCCCAGGCATCCTCCATTCTTGCTCCCTGATCACACAAACCCCCCCGGTGTCCTCTCCTCTTGCTCCCTGTTGAAACAGCCACTGGTATTCTCTCCTCCTGCTCATACGGCTTCATCAGTATCCAATGCTCCCGGCTATTCAGTCCTCAGTACACAATGAATGAATGATTTGTAGAGCGCTGCAAATGCGAACTGAATCGCCTCAAGGCGCTAGATGTGTTCTCTGTTGTCAGCGTCTTAGAAAAGGAAGGTCTTTAGTTTTTTCCTGAAGGCCTGATGGTTTTCTTCCATGCGGATGTGGGTCGGAAGAGCATTCCATAGTCGAGGTCCTTGGACTGCGAATCTTCGTTCTCCCTTTGCTTTGTAGCGGTATTTGGGAATGATGAGGAGGTTTTGGTTAGCTGATCGAAGACTGCGATTAGGTGTGTAGTGTTTTATTTTCTCCCAGAGATATAGCGGAGAGTTTACTTGCATGCATTTGTGGGTGAGGCAGAGGGTGGGAATGTGATCGGATTCTTTACGATTAGCCAGTGTAGGCACTTTAGGGATGGGGAAATAGATTCCCAGGGTTTTTTCCCTGTTAACAGTCTTGCCGCCGTGTTTTGGATGAGTTGCTAGCACGCAAGCTGATATTGGGGTAGTCCTACGTAGAGCGAATTTGCGTAGTCGAGTCGGGAATTGATGATTGTTCCCACAACAGCCGCTTTGTCCTCTTCTGGGATGAAGGGGATGAGTCTACGTAGCAGGCGGAGGAGATGGTGGGATCCGCTAACTACTGATCCTATTTGTGCATCCATTGTCATTCCTGAGTCAAAGATGACTCCGAGACTCTTGGCTTTGGTGCTTGGAGAGATGGTCTGTCCGAGGATGGTGGGAGGTGTCCACGGAGTCTTAATTTTGGAATTTTTGTTAGCGTGTAGGAGAAGAAGTTCTGTTTTTGAACCGTTGAGTTTGAGGGAGCTGATGGTCATCCAGTCATCTATTAAAGTGAGGCATTTCTCTAATTGCTGATGATGGTTTTTTTGTCTGGTGATGCGAAGGTAGAGTTGGGTGTCATCAGCGTATGATTGGAAGCAGAGGTCCGTTTTCCTAATGATATTGGGAAGTGGGCGGATGTAGATGTTGAATAGCACTGGTGACAGGGGTGAGCCCTGAGGGACTCCGCAGGAGATTGCCCGGGTTTCCGAGGTGAATGTTCCTAGTTTCACTATCTGAGAGCGATTCTCTAAGAAGGATGCAAACCATTTTAGAGCAGGAACTGTAGCTCCTGCAACTTCTGAGAGGCGGACAAGTAAAGTATTGTGGTCCACTGTATCGAATGCTGCGCTGAGGTCTAACAGTACCAGGAGACATGATTCTCCGTCATCTGCTCCTTCAAGGGCGTCGTCCCATGCTCTCAGTTACTCGGTCCTCGGTACACAACGCTCCCAGTTACCCAGTCATCAGTACACCATACTCTGTTACTCAGTCCTCAGTACCTGATGCTCCCAGTTACCCAGTCCACTGTACACAATGATCTCAGTTACTCAGTCCTCAGTACCCAATGCTCTCAGATTCTCAGTCCTCAGTAACCAAAGCTCTCAATTACTCAGTCCTCGGTACAGAATGCTCCCAATGCTTTTGGCACAATGCAAAGGGTCACTGATATCTCAATGCAGTATAGCCATTCGGAACTTGGAGTTTTTTGTGTGGTTGATCAATAAGAACACAGAGATTATATTTATTTATTATATTATATTATATTATATTATATTATATTATATTATATTATATTATATTATATTATATTATATATTTATTGTAATTCCTTATGACTGCAATCTATTTATCTGGCAGTCAGGACACTTGGCCAGGCTTTCCCTCTAGGAAACTACTAGACAACAATGAACAGTCACTTAACTTACAGGTATTCTAATTAGGGATGAGCTTCGAGTACGAGTCGAACTCTAGTTCGACTCGAACATTGGCTGTTCGCAAGTTCGCCGAACAGCGAACAATTTGGGGTGTTTGCGGCAAATTTGAATGCCGCGGAACACCCTTTAAAAGTCTATTGAAGAAATCAAAAGTGCTAATTTTAAAGGCTTATATGCAAGTTATTGTCATAAAAACTGTTTGGGGACCTGGGTCCTGCCCCAGGGGACATGAATCAATGCAAAAAAAAGTTTTAAAAACGGTCGTTTTTTCAGGAGCAGTGATTTTAATAATTCTTAAAGTCAAACAATAAAAGTGTAATATCCCTTTAAATTTTGTAGCTGGGGGGTGTCTATAGTATGCCTGTAAAGGGGCGCATGTTTCCCGTGTTTAGAACAGTCTAACAGCAAAATTACATTTGGAAGGAAAAAAGCCATTTAAAACTACTCGCGGGTATTGCATTGCCGGTCCGGCAATACACATAGAAGTTCATTGATAAAAACGGCAAGGGAATTCCCCACAGGGGAACCCCGAACCAAAATTAAAAATAAAAATTAAGTTCGGGGTCCCCCTAAATTCCATACCAGGCCCTTCAGGTCTGGTATGGATTTTAAGGGGAACCCAGCGCCAAATTTTTTTAAAAAAACGGCGTGGGGTCCCCCCAAAAATCCATACCAGACCCTTATTTGAGCACGCAACCTGGCAGGCCACAGGAAAAGAGGGGGGGACGAGAGAGCGCCCTCCCTTCTGAACCATACCAGGCCACATGCCCTCAACATTGGGAGGGTGCTTTGGGGTAGCCCCCAAAACACCCTCTCTGACGCACGGTGACTTGACGGGACTTCCCTGTGATGTCACGGGGAATGCCACAGGGAAGTTCCGTCATGTCCTGTGCGTCAGAGGGGGGTGGGGTCACTGGGTGGCCACGCCCCCTGTTATTTAAGAACCGTCAGACGAGGAGACGCCGTCACACAGCAGGAGCCTCCCTTCATGCCAGCATGGGTGCGGAGCAGCCCGGAGAAGAAAATGAAGAAGAGAAGAAAAGAAGAGGATGAAGAAGAGAAGAAGATGAAGAGAAGAACGGGAGCCTCCCCCCATGCCATGTGTGTGGAGCGGCCCGAGGAGAAGAAGATAGAAGGCGCCGCGGAGGAGATGCTGGACGAGAACGCCGGAGGAAGAACCAGAAGAGCCAGAAGAACCAGAAGAAGAAGATGAAGGAAGATAGAAGAAAGAAGAAGCATTTAAATAAAGGAATTGTCAAAAACTGTCTCTTGTCATTTTTAACATTTTTGACAGTTTTTTAGTGAAATGGTAGGTACCCCCTTACCATTTCACACAGGGGGGCGGGATCTGGGGGTCCCCTTGTTAAAGGGGGCTTCCAGATTCCGATAAGCCCCCTGCCCGCAGACCCCCACAACCGCCGGCCAGGGTTGTGGGGATGACGCCAAATAGTGCTGACTTGTTCACTCTGTACGCTATGTTGTATGTTGCACAATGAAGGGGGCACATTGGTTGCTATACTGCTGGGGTTTTATTATTGTGCAATGCAGTAGTTTAGTTACTGTGTTGTACTGGGGGGTTATTATTGTGTTGCGCTGTGGATTTACTACTGTGTTGTACTGGGGGTTTATTATTGGGTTGTGCATTTATTACTGTGCTGTGCTGGGGATTAATTTTTGTAATGTTCTGCAGGTTAATTATCATGAGATGTTGCAGGTTAATTATGTGCAACATTTGAGGCTAATTATTGTGCAACATTGGAGGTTAATTATTGTGCAACATTGGTAGGCTAATTGTGTAATTTTGTGTTTCATTGTTGTTCATTGTTGGGGGTTAACTGTTGTGCAATGCTGGGTGTTAATTATTATGTGATGCTGGGGTTAATTACTGTGCCATGTGGAGGGTAGGTATTGAAACATGTCCTGGTTAATTACTGTGCTGTGATAGGGGTTAATTATTTTGCTGTGCTGGGTTTTTGCTTAACTTGACACAAGCTGGGAGTTTATCATTTCTGACTCCAGCTGGGCTTATTTTAATCCACAGTTCACTTCCTGCTCTTATTTGATCTATACAAATGGAGAAAAGTGTTGCACTACAAGCCATAGACCATGAAGAAACCTCCACTTGCTGACCATACCCACTTTCTGGGCAGGCCCACAGGTGCATGGTAGGCGAAATGCGCATTAGCACCCCCACTCATACCTTCAGCACCAGCATTGCACCCCCAAAAAATCTGGCTAGCTGTATTGCCTAATAATATTACAACTAAATTACATTTGAGCCAGGAATGGGTTCTTCCTGCATACTATGAAATAAAATAGGAGACTGAGCTACACTGACAGGATGCTGGCAGTGTCATAAAGACTACAACCTTACTCAGAAATTTGGATTAACTGTGTTATTTCAACTGGCCAGAATAAAAGGCATCGACCAGACCTGTCGTGGATTAAATAAAGTCAGAGTCATTCATCAGACCTATGGCTTTTTAGCCATACTCTGTCTGTAGAGGAAAACCGATTCTACCAGAAGTGTTGTGATATCTGGGGTGCCTATCTCACATATATTCATTGAAACCATCTGCAATATATCTTAGCTGGGACTCTCGGCCGGTTTAGCGGAACCAGCCATGGTTTGAACTATTAATGGGCAGGCTGAATGTACCAAGTTGAAGTGCACACATTTTTGGCCCATTATCAAATAGGTCCAGCCTCCCAGACAACAGTAGAACTCCATAGTTTAACGTTTTCTCGCTCATTATAAATAAATTAGTGGCATCATACCCTGTATCTTATACTAGGTTTTGTGCATCTGTGTGTTCAGTTGTCAGGAAAATTGGAAATGTGTGTCAAAACCATAACGTAGTTCTTCTTTCCTGATAAATCACAATTGCAGCATGGATTCCCTTCCTGAAGTTCACACACAGCATATACAAATATACAATTACCATAAATAACATCTGGTGTTAAACCCTAAAAAAACAAAAACAAAAAACCTGCAAGACAAAGGCATAATGAGCTAGTATGCATAGCATACTAGCTCATTATGAATTACTTACCTGAGATCAAAGCTTCCACTGTGGTGCCCGTACACAGCACCGGCCGGCAACATTTCTCCCCTGAGTTACTTCCAGGTATTGCAGCTCCGGCACTGATTGGCCGGAGCCACGATGACGTCACTCCTGCGCATGTGCCTGGGAGCTGCTGGTAACGGCACAGTATAACTGAAGCAACGGCATGTACTGCCATTGCTTCAGTGCGCATGTGCCGATGATGTTGGCACATGCAAATACAGGGGATATCTCCTAAACCTGCACATATCCAGTGTAGCTACAGGTAAGCCTAATTATAGGCTTACCTATAGCAAAAAGTGGTTGTAAAGGGTTTACAACCACTTTAAGATGCTTTCACACTTCCCACGGTGCACACACAGGAGAAGAGGGGTGGGAGGAGAAGAAGCAGATCCACTCTCTCCTCTACCATGTGTGTGAGGGAAGAGGGAGGTTGAACTGTCAATGCAGGCTCTGTCTGGACTGTAGGAGAGAGACGCTCTCAGCTCAGAGTCCTAATGAGGAGGCACTGATAGTCTGCACTAATAGGCGGCTTTGATGAGCACTGATAGGTGTCACCAATAGGCAGCATTGATGAGCACTGATAGGTGGCACTAATGGGGACTGATAGGTGGCACTCATGGATGGTATTAATGAGCACTGATAGGCAGTAGTTGGTCACTGATAGGCATCACTGATAATCAGGGCACAAATTTGTGGTAGTGTTAAATTGTAAGTCTGTTAACTTGCTGCACATTTTCACTGGCAAGTTGTACTCTGCAAGTGTGCAAGCACTTGAAGCACAATTTCTAGTTTACAGGTTTCCAATTTGTAGCACATTTGCATGGCAAGTCTCTAGCAAAAACAAAGTTGCATTGATGAGTCTACAGCAAGAGCTCTGCAAGTCTGCAGCATGAAAATTCAGCCACACTGACCCCTGTGGTAGGATGACTATTGCACAACATAACTGAACCAGAACTTGCAGCAGACTTGCAGAATCTTTGCAAAGAAAGTGATCTTTGATCATTGATCTGGAGTTATGCAATGCGGATTTGCTGCAATTGTGCAACAAACTTGTGAAGCCTGGCAAGTCTAGCAATAGCTTAGCAAGTCATTTTCAAACTTGCAGCACAATTGCTTACTATCTGGAAGAGTGTGCTGGATGTGTGCCCCAAGGGGCATGCGGGAGGCAGGGTTCTGTGAGGATGTCCATGGACACCCTCCCAGAACTGGAAGCCAGATGGAAGGGGGGGTCAGGGGGGCCCTTCATGGTTTCTTGCATTGGGGCCCTGAAGGTTCTAGTTACGCCTCTGTCTGTTACTATGCACAAATATACAGGTTGAATCACCCACAGACCTAAGAGGCCTCTCTCCATTATCAAAAGAACTAAAGGTAAACAGCAGCAATTGGAGTTGTAATTATAACATTAGGCCATTTAAAGCAGCCATTTCAAGCAGCATAACACCGTAAACAAATTCAGGGAAACTGCAGCAAACATACAACTGACCAACAAGCCTTTTACTGTAGGTCCATTTATAACTATGACAGCCTGCATTTTGGGAACATTAGTAAAACCTCAAAACATGTGAAAATAAATGACATAAAGTGTATTGAAGACAAATGGTACTGTATGCATTTTTACAACATAAGGTGTACCTCCAACACAATTAGGGCTATGTGTGTAGCACAGCCATTGAATAGGACATTTTAAATGCAAAGCCATGGCTGCACGGGGCTTGCATAGGATTTTCAATAACAGCATAACTGTTCATATGTACAATGTATCACAGAGGATTTGTTTCCTTATACAGTGATTTGTCTTATCTTGTATTTCCTTTTACTCTCATTCTGACATTTCTGTTTATCCAGCCCCCTTCTCTTTTGTACATCTCCCTCTCCAGTATAAAATGCTGTAAGGAAATTATACAGGTGAGAGAAGAGATAGGAAGAACTAGAGCAGAGAAAGCAGGAGAGAAAGCAAGCTCTCGCTCTTGCATTGATAAATACATGATCTCATGCATGGTCTCAGCACTTGATTCAAAACAGCTTATGTGCACCGGATAAAAATACAGGTACAGCATCAATGTATAGCACAATCATTTTTTGCATATCTGAGTCAGCATTGTAGTAGGCAGGAAATTGGTTAATTGTGAATTTTTTTTTTTTTTAAACTGGTTGCTTTCTGTCTGTAAGCATGAATGCAAGCTTCTGTTTGCCTCCCAGATAATTGCATTTGCATTATTTACTGTTATGATTAATCTACCAAGTCCTAGCTTTTTTTTATTCATCTACAAATGAAATGCATTGTACACATTATGTCAACACTATCTGCCCTTTTGTGCTGTATAACCAAGGATGAACAGTCAAAATCACAAAATAAACAAACTGACCAAATTTGAATAGTTCAACAGCGCAAATCCCTGATTTTTGTTTGTAAATAAACTGGCTGGGTATCTGTCGATACGTAGCACTACTGCCCCTAAATTAAGTATCCCTAGCTAGCTGCTGTTAGTCAACAACCAAGTGTGACATCCCTAACCAAATATGTTCATGGACACCAGTGTTAATTTTGACGTCAAATTTCGATTTAGTTTTATTCAAAGTCTTTTGACTAAAATGCCATTTTAGTTTTAGGAAAAATAGGAAATACCAAATTCCGGACAGCTAATGGAGGAGTTTTCAACAGGACACTGAGGCGGAGGTACAGCCTGGTCTAGGGCAAATAGACAGCTTTTTCTTTTCTGCAAAAGAGGGCTTCACTGTGGCTGTGTTGTTGTGGTCATTCCGCTCTGGGACCTTTGTGTGGGCTTTTCCAGGCTCGGACGAAATTTATCCTCCCTTTGGTTGGATAATTGATGGCGGAAGTTTATTTAACCCCTTAGGGAAATCGCTTTTTCTGCACATATCTTTGTATATATATACAATTCTTTATATAATAATTGGTATCTTTGGATATTTTTTTACCACCCACGAATCTTGAGTCTGGGTCCACTTCCTAAGCTCCGGAGGGCTTTTTCTGTACAGGCTTCACCTGATCCTCTGTAGCGGGGGATCATGGGGTTCTGGTAAACGGCAAATCTTTATCATTGGTGGTGGACTGAACACAAGATTTTTCACGCTATGTTACAATACGCTATTCCATAAAATATGGTGGACTTTTTCCAATATTATTGCATTTTAATTCATTTGTTCACGGGTGTTTGGCCATTTTAGTGTTTGGACATTACACTATATGCCACATACATTTTGATTTTACTAATATTCGTTGTCTTTACTTTTTGCTTCCAATTTTGGCATTATATTATTCTGTGTTAACCTGTTCATGATACATATGCACATGTTTCATGGGAGGTATTATCGATTGATGTATACATTATTAAGTAAATGAGTTTATTTTTTTTCTCTTTTACATTTTAGTTTAAGCCATATTTTAATAATCTCAATTGTTTTAGTTTTAGTCTAATTTTAGTTGAGTAAAAAAAGTGTTCATTTCATCAATGAACATGTTTTTATCAACAAAATTAACACTAATGGTCACCTCCCCTGCAAGATACCCTTTACATTTGCTAGGTGTGAGGGGGCTCCCTTTCCTGGCCATGAACACAGCAGTGGAGAGACTGAGGGTTCAAACGGGCCAGAAGATGCACTTCTCAATCCATTATTCAGAAGCCAACATGGTTTGATACTCCTGAAAGAACGTGTTGTCCACCAAATATTTTCTATGTTTGAGCATGGAGGTGAGATTTTCCATGGTCTTGATCTCCATAACCTTGCTAAATAGTGACCGGTCCCTTACCCTGAATGTGTACACACAAACACACACTTGTTTCTCATAATTTAAAAAAAAAATAAAAATAAATGTGAGGTCCTTTACTTTATATTAGCCTTTGGTGTGTGGGTATAGGAACGATTGGACACAGCTGACACAGCCAATCAAATGGGCAAAGCGCCGCAGCTCTTTGCTGAGATCGGGGTCACGCAATGAACCCAGGGATTGCCGCGCCGTGCGCCCCCTGTGGGCATGCGATTGTGGCTAAACTGGGCGCCATCATATGACGGTGTCTCAGAACGAGAGCCGCACCACTCCGCCGTCATTTGACAGTGGGTGGGCAGCAAATGGTTAAGAGAGTTAGTGAAATATAGAAGGCAATCTGTCAAGTATATATTTTTGAATAATTTGTGTGTATTTGTGACAGAGCCTGGGTCCAATAATCAGCAATGGCTGGTTTTCTTGAGAAGCAAAAAGACTGAGTCTCTCTAAGAGGAAGCCAGTAAAGCAGTCCTCACATTTTCCACTCACCTACTCGCATTTTGTAAGTGGAAAATGAGGGCTGGCGAGCATAGGCTGCCTCGGAGAAGGGGGGGCGAGCACCGCTGGCAGGCGGGGTTGAACAGGAGCTGTTCTCCCAGCCAGAGGAAGAGAGGAAAGGAAGAGTCGAGCTGGCCAATCAGAGAGCGGGGATTACTCCGCTCTTTCACGTGAGTTCCTCTTTCCCCTTTTCCGCCTCTCTCCCTCTGAGAGAGGCGGAAAAGGGGAAAGAGGAACTCACGTGAAAGAGAGGAGACTGACTGCTGAAGCCAAGGTGGAAATTTGTATTCCCTTCTTGCAGAGAGGACTCTGCCGTTTATTGATGGAGAACGCCCTGGGAAGCCCTGAATTGCACACACCCGGATCCTGACCGAACAGGGATACTAGCTTGATGGAGGAGCAGACTGACCGGTACAGTTACTAAGGAGGAAAGCCATTTAAAGCCACCCACTCTGTGCCTATCACCCCTGCAGGGGTAACTACATCCGGTGAGTGGGGACCCATTGGGGGATCACTACAGTCACATTACCTGTCGAGCACGGAAGTCACTTTATATACGGAACACTGAACATTTTGGGACTATTTATTTATTTTTCACATGTATGGTTTTTTGATTTTGACCAAGCTTTGGGCTATCATATTGGACACTTAACATATTTATGCCTAATTGTGGACTTATTGCACTGGTTTAAGTGGGGTATGCTCACACGCTTAACATTTGTATGATAGTGTGTGGATACCCCTGGACACCTTTGCACGCTCATATTATATAGTCCTATATTTTATTATTTATTTATATATAGTTTTATATTTTTATCTATTTTCATTTCTAATATTCAATCACAGCTAATTGCAGTTAGCATGTATTTAATCCTTTAATATGCACTTACTCTTTAGATTGGAGATATTTACGCCTTCTAAGGACTGACATTTTTTACATTATTCACATACCATACCCCCTTGTGGGAGCACGCTCATTGCTGATCTGGTGTAAGGAGATCAGTATAATACTTATACTGCTTCTTGACAAACCACCTAGCACCATATAGGGTAGCGCCAATCACCCTATTTTCTATACATACCTCTGTAAGTTCCCTTGGGAACCCAAAAAGGGTGGGCAGCAACCCATACTATCCTAAGCGCGGAATCTATTTTAAGTTTAATCTCCAAGATGTACACTAGTTTGGGCGAGAGAACTATGAGTGGAGTGGGTCCTCTCAAAAGCAAAGAGGGGTGGGAGAGAGACGTAGGGACAATAACTTCAAGTAGTAAAGCGCTACGTAAACTGTTGGCGCTATATAAATCCTGTATAATAATAATAATAACTAGGGTACAATGGGGTAAGATTTTAGAACAAGGAGCCCTGGTCTTGATCTCCCCTTCGCAGAAGTTTTCTCATTTGTTTCTAATCCATAGAGTCTATTATAACCCCCAAAAAATTTTCAAACTGAGTTGGAAACAAAATGATGAGTGTCCCAGGTGTAAGGTGATAGGAGACTTTCTCCACATGGTATGGAAGTGCCCAAAGCTCTTTAGATACTGGAGGGGGATAATTACTAGGATAAATAAAACCTTCAAGAGTTCACTGGAGCCTGAAGCCAAAACATGCCTGTTAGGGTGCTTGGAGGAAGATAGAGTCCTCCCCGGTACCATAGAGGTAGTGTTGAGGTGTTTGTTCCAAGCGAGAAAACTGATTGCACAAAAGTGGCAGGCCCAGGCCCCCTCGACGGTGGAGAGTTGGATTGCAACTATCAACTCCATGGTTGAGAGCGAGAGAGTGCTGTATATTAGGCAGAACAATATCAGAAAGTTTGAGACAATGTGGGGACCTTGGCTGCAGAGAATGGGATGTTCCGTATGAGTGCCCCTGCTATCTCTTCCTTTCTCTCTTTTTATAATATGGTCCCTTCCTTATTTCTTCCCCTGTCAACGGGGGGGCTCTTTTTTTTTTTTCTCCTCTCCACCTATAGAGTTGGACAATCAACTTCCTGATAGGTATAGACAATGTTGGGACGATGTGTGGGGGGGAGGGTGAAGGTGAAGGTTGGGTTGGAGGTAGGGTGTAGGGATAGAGTATAATAGTAACAATATTCCTTTTTTTTGCACATACTATATACAATTTATGATGCTGTAAGCTTTTAATTTTTTGTAATACGAAAAACAAAAAGTAAAAAAAAAAAAATTATTTTTGTAACTTAATTCTGCATTAAAACCTTTAAGTGTAATTTCATTAGATAATTTATGAGGGCGTGTTTAGGGGCGGGTCATGGTTGGGGTTGGGCGGGGCAACTGGTGGCGAGTAACCTTTAAGCAGGGCCGATCCTAGAGTCACAGACACCTGGGTGCAGAAATATTTCTGGCGCCCTCACATGGGCGAGGTCATCTTACTAACTCCTCCCCTTTACAAATGTTTCTATGGCAACGACTCAAACACAGAGATGCTCCCCTAAGAAGTCTTCGTTACCCTGGGATCCTCCCATGATCTTTTAACAATAAAGAAAATACAGCAGGAGAATACACTAATGGGACCTGGAGGGGAGTGTCTCTGATGCACACCAAGGTTCGGACATCTCTGTAGACAACAATGTGGCCGCTTTGGAATGAACACGAGGTTTGGTCCTGAGGGATTGATGGTCAAAGTCAAATATGGCCGCTAGAATTAGAATGAGGCTTGGCCATCTATATCATATGTATCACTGCCATTTTAAATTAAAATTGAGGCTTGGCCATCTACCTTATTAGGTATGGTGGCAATTTTAGATTGAAAGCGAGGCGTGAACGTGCCGGTTGTCTCCTCTTGTTTGGACTCCATATAAAAAAGTGTTGTGATGAGTGTGCCCTCGATGCCCCAATGACGTAAGTTCTGACAAAACATGTAGAGCGGAGTTCACGCTTGTGACGTCACCATGCACGCTGAAACCACGAGGTGGTCAGATCAGCTCCCTGGACCGGTATTGCTGTATACATGCTTGATTTTACTGCTATCATTATGGAGCAATTCTCACCATTAGCTGCAGGATCACTCTAATGAAAGAGGACGAAAAGGAGTATATGAGATACATACTAAGAGATATTTATGCACACAGCGCTTTTGACTCTTCACAGTATGAGTCCACTATTTCTGGTAAGAAGGCATTTTTCACCTTTTAGTGGAGGCGCACTTACTTGTTTGTTACCTACATTCATATCTGATGCACATATTGGGAGTTTACATATAGTGGAGTTTTCACGTTTGGAACTTTCCACAGGATGTTTTAAATGGACTACTCATCAAATGTGACTCACTTTCTTTGACACATAAGCGTTGCTTTTCAATTTTTATCACATTGTATTAAAATTCAATGTTATGCCCCGTACACACGGTCGGACTTTGTTCGGACATTCCGACAACAAAATCCTAGGATTTTTTCCGGCGGATGTTGGCTCAAACTTGTTTTGCCTACACACGGTCGCACAAAGTTGTCGGAATTTCCGATCGACAACCACGCGGTCACGTACACCACGTACGACGAGACTAGAAAAGGCCGGTTCAGAACCAAGCGCGGCACCCTTTGGGCTCCTTTTGCTAATCTCGTGTTAGTAAAAGTTTGGTGAGAGACTATTCGCGCTTTTTCAGACTCGTGGCTTTCAGATCGTTTTCTGCCGTTCAGTTTGTGCTTGTGGGTTTGTATCTGCTCTTCAGTGCGTGCAAGCAAGTTCCGCGTGAATTTAGGTAGTCATTGTATTCTTGTTCGTTCGATACTGGTTTTCAGGTCGCTCTTCACAGGCCTTGCTGTTCTTCAGTGCGTTCTGTTACTGCGTTCTGAGCAGCAGATCGTTTTCTAGCCATGTTTCATATGCGTACTCCTCGTAGAGTTCGTGCTGTGCGGGGGCTTGGTGTTGGGGTCCTGACCTTGACACAAGTCCAGTCCATGAACAGGGTGGGGAGGAGTTCATGGACCAAGAATTGGTTGCTTCAGCGTGACCAGTTCTCTTATATGCCTTTGCTCCGTGAGATCCGTGAGAATAATCCTGATGATTTCAGGAACTTTCTCAGGATGACGGACCCCGTGTTTCACCGTCTGTTGGCTTCGCTGACCCCCTATATCAGCAGGCAGGATACCTGCATGAGGCAAGCCATCACTGCGGAGCAGAGGTTGGTTGCTACCTTGCGGTATTTGGCCACAGGGAGAAGCCTGCAGGATCTCAAGTTCTCGAATGGCATCTCCCCCCAGGCTCTGGGGATCATTATCCCAGAGACCTGTTCTGCCATCATCCAGGTCCTGCAGAAGGAGTATATGAAGGTAAGATTTTTATCCTTTTATCTCACATTTTATTGTATTGAATGTTTGATAATATATTGTATTTCTTTCCTCATTCCCTAATTACCATGATTGTAATAGGCTGTGAATGTCCCCTTTGTCCTCATGCATGCTGGATTTTTATGTAATTATTATTTTAGGTCCTTCATACATATTTGCCCTTCAATAACCTCTCCAGCATGGTGTCTCCTGCCCTATATTCACCTCATGTAGTCACTTAACAATGTATTTTATCAGCTCTATAGTAGTGCTTTACCCCAAACACCCCCTAAAATGTTTTGAAATGTTATTTTTTTGTTTTCAAACGTTTTTATTGTAGAAAAATATAACATTTGGGTGTACAGGCACTGTAGTGACATGAATCATAATGGTATAAAAGCATTTAACAGATAAATGAAGTATCACACACAGTGCGGATCATAGCTCATACAAGCGTATAAAGTGAACCCATAAAGCAATAGTAGTAAGATGATAAAAGTAAAAAGGAAATAAAAAGACAAACGAGTAAAGAAAAAATGAGAAAATCAAAATCATACAATTGTGATCGATGTGTACCTCTAGTAAAATATGTTTACAGTCAGGGAGAAAGACACAATGTACCTATTATTGTAAGGGTCTAATACGTTGTGAAGGCCCTGGGGTGTCCCCTTAGTATGTTCTCAACAGATAAAGCTAACCCTCATTTTATAGAGGGTCAGCCGAAGCATCTGAGGGATCCTCCAGTCTGTTGCTCAATAGATGAGCTGTCCAGATGTTCCATTTTCGGTCAAATATAGGCATGGAATCTAGGAGAGTGTGATGTATTCTCTCCATAGACCTGATAGACTCCATACGGGAAATCACCTGTGACCAGGATACCTGGGGGCGTTTCCAGTTCAAAGCTATTGCCCATTGAATTGCACTGAAGAGTGTGTGGATTAATTTTTGTAAGGGGTGGGGAACATCTGGAAGCTCCGCAAACAGCAAACACATCTGACATGTCAAGGTAAGTGATATTCCCGAGAGAAGTCTGATAAGGGATGTAGTTTTGTGCCAAACAGTGTCCAAGGCCTTACAACTCCAGAACGTATGTAACAGCGTTCCCCTGTCCTGGCATCCTCTGAAACATGTGCCAGCGACCAGGGGATATATTCTGTGTAGTACCATCTAGTACCATCTAGTGTGAAGCTTAAGCACTGTTTCCTTTATTGACACCGAACGTGTACATTTGTGCATGTTATCTAGCATGTCTTGCCAATCACCATCTGGGATCTCTTGGGCCAACTCCGCCTCCCAAGCTACCATCGCCAACGACTTTCGAGGGGAGTTGTAGTCATTGAGGTATTGATAAAGTACGGAGATTGTCCCTCTTTCTCTAGCCGCCTCCCCACACAGATGTTCAAATGGGGTTTTCGACACCTCCACCCCACCCCTCAACAGAGTCGAGTAGAAGTGTCGAATTTGCAAGAATTGGTGGAACTCGGATCTACCCATCCCATAGGTCTGCTGCAAATGTGTGAAGGAGCAGAAGGAGGTGTTCTGCAGCAGAGAAGCGAGGTCCACCAAGCCCGATGCAATCCATCTAAGATATGGCAGATTAGAGGGAAAAGCTGGGGGAAATGAGGGTTCCCCCAAAAAAGAGGACAAGAGGGGGACGTCAGAATGCAACCTGAACTTTTTACGGTAAAGGGACCATAGATAAAGTGACTGACCAACAATATTGTTCAGTGGGGTAATATCTTTAGGGGAGACTGAACGGGACCAGAGAAGGCCAGGGAGGTAATAAGGAGTTATTGAGATCCGCTCAAATTGTAGCCATGGCACTGGGGTCGGGAAGGAATGCCACTGCGCCATTTGGGTAAGCCGAGATGCCAGGAAATATTTCCATAGATCAGGGCATCCCAATCCCCCCCTTCTCTGGGTTCTATAGATCAGTGCCCGTCCCACTCGCGGCTTTTTATTCTGCCATATAAATCTGAGTAAGTCTGCCTGAACCTTCTGAAGGATTGATCGTGAGACATATAGGGGTAGAGATCTGAAGAGAAATAGGAGTTTAGGGAGGATATTCATTTTCACTGCTTGGATTCTCCCTAGGAATGATATGTGATAGGAGGACCATTGATTTAGCAGATATTTGACGTTAGAGAAAGCTGGGGGGTAGTTCAATGAGTATAACTGTTTTAAAGAGGGGGCTAATTTAACTCCTAGGTATTGTAGGGAGATATGGTTCCATGAGAATTTAAATTTTTCTGTAAGGGTGGTCAATAGGGGTTGCGGAAGGTGAATTGGTAGAGCCGAACATTTGGAGGGGTTAACGCTCAGGCCTGATAGTTTGTGGAAAGAGTCAAGAGAGGACATAAGGTTAGGGAGGGAGATCAAGGGGTCTGAGATGAACAGTAGTACATCATCTGCGTACAGGCTAAGTTTAAATTCCTGATCTCCCTTACTATAGCCCCTGATGTTTGGGTCATTAGAGATGGATCTAGACAGGGGTTCCATAGCCAATGCGAACAAAAGCGGGGATAAAGGACACCCCTGTCTAGTGCCACAGTCCAGAGAGAAGTAATCTGAGTAACATCCTGGAAGTTTAATTCGGGTTTTTGGGTTATGGTAGAGGGCCTTAAAGCCATGTAAAAATGCCCCACTAAACCCAAATCTGGCCAACACTGTATCTAAATATGTCCAGAGGACACTATCAAATGCTTTGTTTATATCTAAACTCAAAAGCAATACTGAGTTAGAGTTCATATGGGCGTCCTGCAAGATATTAGTGGCCAAACGTATATTATCAGTAATTTGTCTCGATGGGATAAATCCGGTTTGATCGGGTGATATCAAGGTTGTAATAACCTTGGCCAACCTGTCGGCCAAGATCCTCCCAAATATTTTAAGATCGTTATTTATAACTGAAATGGGGCGAAAATTTTGAGGTAGGGAATGATCCTTGCCAGGCTTGGGAATGAGGGACATGTTGGCCAATAGCATTTCTTCAGGGAAACATTGTCCTTTGAGTATTTGATTAAACATGTTTGTGAGTGTGGGGAGTAGGGATTCAGCGAACTTTTTGTAATAAACAGGCGAAAAGCCATCTGGGCCTGGGGCCTTAGAGGGTTTGAGGGAGGAGATAATAGAGGCCACCTCCTCCGATGAACAGGGAGCATTAAGGATGTCCAATTGCTCCTCTGAAAGTCGAGGGAGCGAGAGGGAATTCAGCCATGATTGCATAGGGGGAGGGCGTGAAGAGTCTGGGCCAGAAAATAGTTTTTGGTAGAAGGTAGAGAAGATCTGCAGAACATGTTTTGGATGAGAGGTTATGTTGCCATGGCTATCTTTTAGTTTATAGAGATGGGTCGGTTGGATTGATTGTTTAAGCTTTCGCGCAAACTGCGTGGAAGCAGAGTTACTGTATAGAAGGAAGCGGGCTTTAGACCATCTAAGAGACTTCTCCACCTGATCTGACAGTATATCATCTAGAGCCCTTCTTTTTTCTGTGATTTGAAGAAGCAATTCCTGTGTAGGGGTCTGTGTGTGTCTATGATAAAGTTGTTCCAGTTCTAAGGTAAGTTTGTGGGTGTCTTGTTGTTTCTGTCTTTTTTGGGTCGTGGAAATCTCTATTAGGTGGCCCCTCATCACAGCCTTATGGGCTGCCCACAGAGAGGTAGGGGAAATGTTCTCTACATTATTGAGCCTAAAATATTCGTTAAGACGTTCCACCAACTGAGCCATAATCACAGGATCTGTGAGTAGTGTGTCATTGAGGCGCCAGGACCTGGCTGCATGTGGGAGGCCCAAGCATGAGATATGGGTGGATACAATGTGGTGATCCGACCATGGGCACACATGAATGTTGGCTGTAGTTGAGTTCACTGTTAGAGAGGGGGTGCCAAAAATATAGTCTAAACGAGAGTAACTATCATGGGGGTGGGAGTAGAACGTATATTCCCTAGAGCCTACATTATGGGCTCTCCATATGTCTATCAGTTGGGAGGATTTTAAGGAGTGTTGGAGGGATTTAGGAAAGGCCTGGGACGTTGGACATGTTCGGCTTCTATCAAGTCCTGAGTGGGCAACCAAATTGAAGTCCCCTCCAATTAGCATATGAGGGGAGTGGAATTTATCTAGCGTTAGGAAGAATTCCTTGAAAAATGTTGCCTGTGAGGTGTTTGGGGCATACACTGAGGCCAGAGTTAGAAGTTTGTTTTGGATGGTACCCTGAGCTATCACGAAGCGACTATTGGGATCTTTATAGATCTTTTGAGCCTGAAACATCATAGAATTCTTGATAAAGATGGCCGCTCCCCTAGACCTGGACCCATGAGTGGTGAAATAGCTTTGATTATAAGATTTGTCAAAGTGTGATGGGTGATTATCTCTGGAGAAGTGAGTCTCCTGGAGCAAAATTATATCCGCCCCAAGAGATTTATACATTTTGAACGCTTTTCTCCTCTTCTGGGGGGTATTAAAACCTTTAACGTTATGGGAAATTATATTAATGCCCATGGTTATTTATAGTAAATTCGCTAGTGTCAGTAAGGGGTCCAGGCCGAGAGGGAGCCATCATACAACAACCCGGTCTCCTCAGAGATATTGCATAGCTCAGACGTACAGTCCCGTGAGTCTGCACGCATTGAAACCCTGAGATGGTAGCACATACATCACAAAAAAAAAGCCTGTAAATTCGGATAACATAAAAAGAGAATAAAAACATAAAATCATAACCACATAGAAATAGAAAAACTAGAGGCCTGAAAACTAGGCCTAAAAAAGGCCAAACATAGCTCTGGGGGGTCATGGGGAAAAACATCCCATGGACCCAAGAAAAAATGTCCATTCGGACCATAGGGTCCGACACTCTGAGCAGTAATGTTCGTGTCATCCGTGCAGACATAAATTCTGCCGGGGAATTTACCTGCGGGGAATCAACCAGCTTCAACAGTATTAGCCAGACGAGAAGCCAGTCAGTTCTCATTGATAAGGAGTGTGGGGACAATCATGCGGACGCTTCCGGGAGTCCGTAATGAGCCGGGAGAGTCCAATGTTCTCTAAGCACGACGGGAGATGATCCAATCTCGATACCCTGGTGGTAGAGAGACAAAGAGAAAAACAGGGGTAGGGAAAAAAGTAAAAAAAAAGAAAAGAAAAAAGTTGTGCCTCGATATTAGTCACGGCGTTGGTCTCGGCGGTCTCTTCTTGGTGGAGGGGTCACCCAAATAGCTGAGTGACGTGGAGTAGAGGGTAGTCTGGGCAGGGAAGCCGCATCTAGGAGGCCCAGCTTCACAAGCAATTCTTTTCCCTCCATCGGTGAGGTTACGGTGTATGTTGTGCCGTTGTGGGGCACCTGGAGCTTGAAGGGGAAACCCCAGCGATAGCGAATACTGGCAGCCTGGAGAACCGAAGTAACTTCCTTCATCCTTCTGCGCTTATCCAGGGTGGTAGGGGAGATGTCAGGGTAGATTTGAATCTGGGTACCTTCCAGACGAATGCTTGGGCTGTTCCGCGAGGCTCTAAGTATTTCCTCTTTAATCAGGAAGTCCTTAAGACAGAGTACTATGTCTCTTGGTGGTTTTTCTGGGGGAGGGCGAAGGGCCCTGTGGATCCTATCGCAGGAGAAGGCTGAAAGTGGGGAGTCTGGTAAGAGGGATTGGAAGATCTTTTGTATCGTGGGTAGTAGATCTGTAACAGACTCAGGCACTCCGCGTATCCTGAGATTGTTACGGCGGTTTCTGTTGTCGAGGTCTTCAATGTGGGCCTGTAGTTGCTGGACCGTTTCAGATAGGGACTCATGTTCCTTCCTTAGGTCAGAATACACTAGGGAGAGCTCATCGTGTTTTGTCTCAAGTAAATCAGTTCTGCTACCCAGGGCCGCAATCTCCAGGGACAGCGTGTTGGTAGATTTGTGGAGCTCAGATTGAAATTTCTGGGCGATCTTGTCATACATTAGCGTCAGGCTCTCATCCAGATCAGCTTTAGTAAGATGAAATGAGTACTCACTGTCTCCCTGGGAGTGCGGTGGTGAGGGAGCTGCTGCAGGAGAATGTGCCTGAGTCTGTGTCTTACGGGCGCCATCTTGGGCCTGCATGTTTCTCTCCTTCTCTCTCAGCAAGTATGTCGTTAGGGATCTTTGGGCCGGTTTTCCACGGCGATTTCTGGTGCCCGTCATGCGCTGAGTGTTCCGCCGGGGGTGCGGGGGAAAGTTAGGTAGATTGTGTGTGTTGATCGCCCCGGGGAAGTGCCGTTAGTCTCCGCGGCTCACGGAGCTCTCAGCCCTTGCTTCCTCCTCGGTTCGCGCCGCGCATGCGCCCCCGAAATGTTATTTTTTATTTAAATTCAGGCAGAGTGCCAGAGGGTTTTTTTGTGGTGTCCCCAAATTTTTTGTAACCCTCCCTCCCATAACTGCTAAGTCAGCTGATCCCAATTCTCTATCCTCAATCATCTATCTGCTGACTTTGCCAAACCCATACACACTATACCCATCTCTTTTCTGCTCAGATTTATGGATGAATTCCCCAAAGCATGTAGTGCAAGGGCCTGCCTGTATACTTTCCAATGGTACTGTTTAAAGTTTTTGGATCCTATTATTATCTTGATAGGTAATAGCAGAATGTTCAAATGTGCTCAAATGTGTACAGTGTGTATTTATATCTTTGTATTATGACACTTCTTACCTGTCCAGTGGTCTGCCAATAGTGTAACTAAGGAGGGTCTGTTCCAAGTAATACACTGTATTTAGGCATTCATCTCTCAATGAAGTGAAGAGGGTTACCTGTCCAAGAGTTCCCCCCCCTATAATGTTAGAAATGGCCCATGAGGGGGGGAGGGGGAATATGATAGGTGTACCTTATACTTTGTTGTTGTTAAATTCCCCTTAATAAATGCTATCTGGAGGTTGCCCCATAATGTTTGTGTCTAATCTGCTTGCCATGTTTCTGTGAAAAAATAGTAATGTTTATTGTTTTTTCCTCAACCGTTTCCTTCAACGCCACAGGAATGGCAGACTGTGGCCTCCCACTTTGCCCAGCGGTGGGACTTTCCTAACTGCGGAGGGGCAATTGATGGGAAACACGTCCACATCGTCCCACCACCCAACTCGGGGTCGTACTATTATAATTACAAGGGGTTTAATAGTATAGTGATGTTGGCGGTGGTGTCGGCTAATTACGACTTCTTGTATGTGGACGTGGGGAAGAATGGCCGGATGTCAGATGGTGGAGTGATCGCCCAGACGGAGTTCTACAGGCGTCTCCAGAATGGCAGCTTGGACTTGCCACCTCCAGAGGACAATGTTGAAGGTCTTCCATTTGTGTTCGTTGCTAATGAAGCACTTGCGCTGGGGGATCACCTGATGCGGCCATTCCCGATGAGGACCCTCACCCCGGAACAGAGGGTTTTTAATTACCGGCTGGCCAGAGCCCGAAGAGTGGTGGAGAACACATTTGGAATCCTGGCCAGCCGGTTCCGATTATTTCTGACACCCATCCATATGGCGGAGTATAAACTGAACCATATAATACTTGCCTGCTGTGTTCTCCATAATTTTTTAAGAAAACATTCAGCCAACTATGCTGGCTCAGTTGGGCCTGAGGCCGGAATCCCAAATCCATCAACACTGACGGCGCTTGAAAGAGGCCGTCCTGGCTTGCCCTCCCTGAGTGCCCGTGATGTCCGGTTACGCTACCTGGAGTTCTTTGCGGGTAGGGGAGCTATCAATATGCCAGACAATATGTGAAACCTTTTTCAAATAAAAAACAACCAAAAGAAATTCTTTGTGGACATTTACTGCTTGTGTTTGTTTTAGCTGACCCTGACAGAAATGTGTTGAGTGCAGAAAATGTCGTGATTGGGTAACCTTATAAAAAACAGTGTTGGCTGGTACTTCCTAAATGCAAAAACACATTTCACTACAAGTGCACTTGCAACTGCACTGAACCTGCACTTGTAGTGCAAAGTGGATTTGCCCTTAGGAAATAAACCCCATTTTTGCATAAAACAGCAATTACATCACCCCAAAAGTGTTGTAGTGTTGAGACAATAATCCACACATTCTTGAGTAAGCCACTTTTTTATACCTGCACAATCACATGTGCATTTACCAAAGGTTTTTAAAACAAACCAACATGTTTGTTATATAACAATTTTTGCAGTAGCATTATCAAAAATCGAAATATCCATTTCAGATAAAACAGGCCTGTGTAAAACCAACAAGAAAGCCAAAAAACTTGAACTTACAAAGTTCACATTAGGTAAAACCTGAAGGCTATATCAGACATCAGTATTTAGGAACTGGGTTTGATATAGCGTTCAGATGGGGGGAAATCACCCCTGGAAAAGCCAAATTTGGAAGATGCACACCAATTTACGAATGTCAACATGTGCTATCTGCCATCAGGGGGATCAAGGGACGTGTTTTGGGGGAGCAAGCCCTTCCTCAACGCACCTTTATAATTGAGGAAGGGGTTGCACCCCCAAAACGCGTCCATTGATCTCCCGTGATGGCAGATAGCACATGTTGGCACACTGTGTGCATCCTCCAAATTTGGCTTTTCTAAACATTGAAAACATTTTTGGAAGATTGGACCACAATAAAACAGGTGATTTTGTGGGGTTTAAATTCGCCCCAAAACATCAATGATGTTATTATTTTTTTTAATAACATCATTGATTTGTTGCTGTATGTTGTGCAATTCGAGATTACACCCCATGATCTCCCCGATCAGTATCTGGGCACTTTCAGATGTGAAACGTTCACTCTCCCTCACATCACGATCACCTAAAAAGAGATAAAGAACAAAAAAAAGGTCTCAAAAATCTGCCACCATCCATCTCTTTTACCTGAGCCTGTGGTCGCAGACACTCACCTGTTGTGGTGCCAATCTCCACCACGTCTTCTTCTTCCTCCTGCTCAGCATCTTGTGTTTGCGGTATTTCCCCTTCTTCCAGAGGTGAGGGGTCTCTGTTCTCCTGGGATGAGGGGTGTCCTCCGAGTCTTTTCTCCCCTATGTAAAACAAAAATGGTATACTTAGCACACAGATATTTGATGGCCGAACTAGAAATAGGAAACATTGCTTGGAAGTGGGGTACAATTGTCTATTTTAGCCGAGTTCCAAGATGTATATTTTTTATTGCCCTTTGTCAAGCTGCAATACTTTACCTGTTTGGTACAAGCTTCACAGATGTAGCCCCCCCTATAGTATACACTGGAGCACCTGTGTGGCCCCCTAATAAAAATGGTGTTCTGGTGTCCCACACTAGTGCTCCAGTGTCCAGATGTGAAAACAGCTGCTCAGTGTCCTCTCCTTACACACAATCTAGTTGGCATTTCATTCTAGTAACAAACCCATCTACACAAACAAATATTTGGCATCCAAGTAGGCCCCAAAAAATGTGTGAAGATGCATATGGCCTAAACAATGGTGTTCTAGAGGCCGAAAGAAAAATGTTTGATACGAACGAATAATGGGCCCATGAACATTAAAGTTGCCTTTTAAACGTTACAATTAATAAAAGCATATGGAGCAGAACGAACGGAATAAAGACAGAAAAAATAGGAACACAGCACAACTACTTACTTTTTTTGCAGCACTCTCCGGATCTTTCGGTACTGCTCTGGCTCTCTCAACTTCAGGTCCGACCACCGCTTCCTGAGCTGATCTTTAGATCTTCGTACCCCAAAATTCCTCTCAAGACTCCTGACCACTTTCGCCATGATCTTGGCCTTTCGGATGTTGGGGTGGGGGTAAGGCCCATATTTTCCGTCATAGTCGGACTTCCTCATGATGTCGACCATCTCCAACATCTCCCCAAACGACATATTTGTGGCCTTAAAACGTCTCCTTCTGGATCGTGACGTGCCTGGATCCGGCCTTTCCTCCTCCTCCTCCTCGTTGCTAGAATTAGCATGCACCTGCTGTAACTCCGCCATCATGCTCTTCACCCACTGTGCCGAATGAAAAAGGGGCAGGGAATAGACTAGAAAGAACGTCAGGGGCGGGCGGAGTTACACGCATGCGCAGCGTGTATAAAGCGTAACACGCGTGCGTATTACGTACGATCTGTGAGCGGAGGAAGGAGCATTGGACGCGCCGATCGTAAGAACGAAGGTAAGAGACAAACTTGTGCCTATACTGCTTCTAGATTGAGGCCTATATTGTAACAAGATTAGGAGAGTTTTGTCTGACATTAGGCTTTGTCTTGTGTTGTGTCTTGCAGTGAACATGGATATCTTAATGAAAGACAATGACTTCATGTCAGTATTCGTAGAGATGCTAAGTGAGCTGCCCTGTCTGTGGGAGATTACCCACCCCCATTTCAAGAACCAAGCAAAGAGGAAGGCAGCACTGGAGCAATTGTGTGAAATTGTGAAGCAGGTGATCCCCACGGCAGACATCACTTATTTAAAGATTTTCATTGGTGGCCTAAGGAGCACATATCTGAGGGAGCGCAAGAAAGTCCTGGATTCACAGAGATCCGGAGCAGCAGATGACATCTATGTCCCCAGGATGTTGTACTACGACAGGCTGCACTTTCTGGCAGGCCAGACTGAACCCAGGCCATCCCTCTCCAGTCTTCCTTCCACGCTTCCTTCCCCCCCGGCTGAGGCTTCTGATGCCCAACCTGGGCCTTCCAGGCCACATGTGGAGGAGCCCAGATTGAGCCAGGTATAGCATTCCTCTAAATATTTCTGCTTGTCCAATCAATGATGTTAACTAGATGTTAGTTGGGAGTACTAATTTAGGATTGTGATTGATGATGCAAAACATTACAACTATGTCCCTTTTTCATACACAGGGAAGTCTCAGCCAGGAGGTGGCCGGGCCGAGCCGGCTGGCTGATATCAAGGTCCCTCCACCCCCCCTGAAAATAGAAAGTGGCAGTAGGAGGAGTACCCTAGAGGAGGCTGCTATAGCATTCTTTTGGAGGGCTACAGAGGTCCTGGGAGCACCCCACACCATGGAGGAGAACATTGCTGCCTTCATAGCCTATAAAATGCAGAGGATGGAGGAGGGTCAAAAAGTCTTGTGTGAGGCCCTCATATCGGAGGCTCTGGAGAAAGGTATGAGGGGCCAAATTACACCTCACACACATCTTGGGGATGGTCCTCCTCCTGCAGGTCCTCCTCCTCCTCCTCCCTCTCCTCCAGGTCCTCCCAGTCCTCCACCAGGTCCTACTCCTCCTCCTGCCACATCTCCAACTGCACAGCCACAGCCCGGAAGGAAGCGTGGAAGGAAGACCAGACAGTGATTGCCCTGGGTTCAGTCTGGTCGGTCAAAAGATGCAGCCTCTTGTGGTACCACAGCCTGGGGACACAGATGTCATCTGCTGCTATCCGGATCTCTGCGAATTCTGGACCAGACTGCCCTCCCTTACATATGGACTCCTCAGGCCACCAATTTTGATGTTGAAGAATTGATGTCTGCCCTGGGGGTCCCAGGCTTCACTAATTTCTGCTGTTGATCCAGTGTTGCCTTCCTCTTTGTTTGGTTCTGATCCCTTAATAAAGGATTTTGGTTTTGAATTATACTTTCCTATGTGTTTTACTTCAAAAAGGACAGTTGGTTTGTGAGGATTCAGGTACATTTCAAATATACAATGTGAAATAAACAAGGGACACCAACACCAAACAATCTCCTTGAGATTAAATAATAAAAGATATCAATGGTGTTGGGGTAACTTGACACACAAAACACAGACAAAAATATTCGGGAGTAAAAATAAAAATAACATTGAACAAAGATCAGCCTTGGCAAAAATCCAAACATTAAAGAAAAAAAAAGGCTGAAAATCCAAAAAATAAAAAATAAAAAAAATATAAAACTGTCAGATGTGACAACTAATAACAATATATTCAGGGAATCCCACTAAAAAAACACAAATAAAAGTTTGTGAGAAGTGTGTGTGAATATGAGCAGCAAAACTACTTAATTCTTGTCACATTATAAAGAAGAAGAGAGTGCGCTGTATTAAACCATTTTTAACATTGCAGCGTGACGAAAGTGCTGTATCCATTGCGAACGCTAAGTTTACCAGAACGAGCTGTCCCGTGTCGGAATTTCTTCTGAGCATGCGTGGCACTTTGTGCGTCGGAACAGGCCACACACGGTCGGAATTGACGCGATCGGATTTTGTTTGTCGGAAAATTTTATCTCCTGCTCTCCAACTTTGTGTGTCGGAAAATCCGATGGAAAATGTCCGATGGCGCCCACACACGGTCGGAATTTCCGACAACACGCTCCGATCGGACATTGTCCATCGGAAAATCCAACCGTGTGTACAGGGCATTAGTGTGGCAAATCCAATCATGCACGTTATTTACAATTTTATCCAATGGTTTTTTTGCCAGCAGCTTATTCTGATCTACCAGCATATAGTATTGGATATTTGTATTACAACGGAGATTCTTTCTTCTTTATTTTCACATTGATTATCATTTTATCATTAATATTTTTGAATTTAGTTATTCACTTCTTTTTCTATAATCACTTGCCCATACTTAAAATGGATGTTTTTGATTATGAGCATCACTCAATTTAATCACTGAGGTTGTATTCACTGGCAGAAACTGCTGACTCCCAAGTAGAAGGTCTGTTCCTTAGAATTTAAGGGTAACTCCACTTTCGTGGGGAAAAAAGAAAAAAATAAAGAAAAAAATAACATAGCATATAGAATTGCGACACAAGTCAAATTGTAATTTAAATGCTATTAGAAATTTCTTTTTCAATCTGCAGCTCTGTAATTTTCTGAAAATGCAATGCAATATGGCTACCTGGTGGTTTTCTGTACACAGAATGTGTGCAGAACACGACCCCAGAAATATAATTTCCTGCTTGTGTGATTGGCTTACTGATTTTACCAGAAGTCTGCCCTAATCCACAAGTCAGATTTCGGGCATCCCCTGCAACAAAAATGTAATTTTTGGTGATATACATTCAATAGGAAATCAAGGCTAAAGGAATGCAGGTAGCTGATTAAAAATTATGAAACCATTCCAATTAGATTCACTTTCCCACATGGATATAGACAAACGCACAGGGCTTTCACAGAGTAACAAAAGGTAGGAATCTGCAACAGTTTGTTAAAACCCTTGTAATGTACATAAATGACCCAGAGCCATAATGTTTTTTTTTCTCAACAAAAGTGGAGTTACGCTATGAAAATCGAATAATATCTGAGCTGCATATCCAATGGGATGTAGCATACTTAGAACAATATATAAGTGAATAAATGGTCCCACGTAGTCTAAGGTGGGAAGTCAACCTTAATAAAAGGGGAACTAGAATTAGAATCTTGGTTTAAATATTTCAACAAAGCAGGGCTCAATTTTCTAAAATTTCTAGTACATGGAAAAAAGATCAAACTTTCTACATTAGATAAAGAAATTAAGGAAATTAAAGGACAAACTTTTGCCATTCAGAGATGACCCGAGATACATCTCTTTCTTCCAATTTGAAAGACATTTTGGAAAAAAACAGACAATTAAAAAAAAAGGAGGAAATTATCCTACAAAAAATGGGCAGCGTTTTCCCAGGGAACCAATAGGCAGGAAAAGGGGCCCTGCACAACGACAGGGACTCGAGGGGGAAGGAAACTACGAAGGCAAAAGACATAAGATGTAATATGTAAAAGGTACGAGGACTTTCAACCTAAGTAGAACAACCCTTACTGATGAAGAAAATTTGGTTTTGGCTATGGAACTTTAAATTGCTCCATCTAAAAAACTAAATAAATTTAACACCTTCATTGATGTTCAAAAATATATCTGTAAGATCAATATCCAAAGATTTATGGTCTCTAATCCAATCTCTATAAATACAGCAGTACATAATGTGGGGATACGACATTCATGCTTTTCCAATGCCTCAGTCTTTAACCCTCCTGGTCCATTACCTCCCTCCATTAGCGTCTTCAAGGGTATTAAGAGACCTGGATGGATTGGTAGGAAAAAAACCCCCAAACCAACCCTTCATTTGGCATAGGTTTGAAACAACTTTGTGAAAGAAAAGACCTTGTTATCCACCCCGCTGTCATTTTGGACAAACTTGATTACCAACAGGAAATGTTTAAAATCCTAGGTGATCAGAACACCTATGGATCGTTGAATAACAATTCCACCTTTTCTTATAAAAAAAAAACTCATCAAACTTATAGACAAGGGCTTTAAAGACAGGATCCTTGATAAAAAAGAAAAGGCATATTTAATACCAGTTGCCCCACGTATCTCCACGATATATTTAACAAAAATGCAAAGACTTGTCATCCACCTGGTTGCTCCATAGTAAGTGGGATTGGTTCTATTACTAAGTTGTATAGTATTAAACTGCACTTGGTGTTCAAATGGTAAAAATAGAAACTAATTCAAATCAGCCAGCACTACAAGGGACAACTTGTGGAAAAGAAATGGGTATAAACAGTGCAGCGCTAAACATAAATCATATAAGTATGAATAGTAATAATGAATAGTGAATCATTATGCGAGAAGAAATGAATAACAACATCAATAATAAGAGAACTCATAAACAGTTCATATATGGAAATAATGAGTAGGACATAGATCCCAGGAGAAAGGATAGAAGACTCGACAGTGTAAAACCATAGATAAAATTTATTTAAAAAAAGGTAGATCACTCACATTTCAGTAAACATCAAAAAGCATGGCTTGAATGATGCATGGAAAAAGCGAGTTGTAGTGGCATAGATAGGACAGTAGATCCAACGCGTTTCGTCTCAGACATCATCTGGGGTGTCCCAATGTCTCTGCCACCCTAATTTTATAAACAATCTGACTCCTGAGATGGATAGCCACGCTGCCTAACGCAGTGTCTAATTGGCCAATCACTTGTGGAATCACCAACAAAATGGCAAGAGGCAAGCGCGTCAAGCCTCCATGTGAGATTGAGGAGAGACAACTGGAAATTACGACATCACAGATTGCAGGTCAAGCCTCATATAGAAACAAACACAAAAAACAGCCCACGTAGCGTCAAAAAATGGCTAATTGCACGCTACTCAAGCCTCTATATGAAAAGACAAAGCAATAGGCGACATCAAATATCCTGGTCAAGCCTCGTCTGGAAATCAAGGCAAAAACTAGCCCAAATGTCACCACCACTGCAAGTCAAGCCTCGCTACACAATCGGTCATAACACAACATGTATAAACAAATAAATTGGTAGTAAATCTAAAATTGAAGAACAATAATACAGGTATAATACAGGTATAATATTGTAAAAAGAAAAAAAATATATAAAATGGATTGAAAAACCCCCAGAACCATGTATCTGATATTCTTAAAGAATCGTAAAAAATTACGCTTGATTAATAAAAGCGTTAATATCCCACTCCACGTTCATCCCAAATGGGGAGTAGGAACGTAATTGGTAAATGCAGAATGTTTTGAGTCCTGAAACACCTCTAGTAAGTGCCCCAGCACGCCAAGGTGGTAGGTAGTGATCAATGATCAAAAATTGGGTACCACTGGGATCCCGATTGTGGTATTTGCGATAATGTTTAGGAACACTATGATTAGTTACTCCCTTTTTAATATTGGCTATATGTTCATTGACTCGTACAGAGAACGAGCGGATAGTTTTGCCAACTTATTAACAACACAAAGTCCATAAATCAAATGAACAGGTAGTCCACTAGGCAGTGGGAAGAAGTCCCCGATCGCTGTTCATAGGGATCAATGTGTAAAGGGAGAGAGTAGGAAAACACCCATCATAGTGATCCTCCACCACCTGAGGTGCACGCTTAAAAAAAATCCCAGTAAGTGTATAATAATTGGTTCGTGTGATCATGGACATATGTACGCAAATGATCATGTACAGATGTGTGCAGGTGATCATGGACATATGTGTGCAGATAATCATTGGGACATGTGATTTTAGTGGGACATATGTGGGGGACAGCTTTTTTTTATTATTTGAGGACATGTGTTTTGGGGATATGTGTTTTGGGGACATGTGTTTTGGGGACATGTGTTTTGGGGACATGTGTTTTGGGGACATGTGTTTTGGGGACATGTGTTTTGGTGACATATATGTGGGGACATGTGTGTGTTTTATATTGTATGGGGACATGTGTGTTGACACTAGGTTGGTGATCAGTGAGTAAAAAGCTGTAAAAAACAGCTCATACTCACTGATCATCAGCCGGCTGCAGTGATCCCCTCTCCTCTCCTCAGCGATAACTTCTGTGTGAGGAGAGCTGATCGCCTAGCAACCGGCTGTGTTTACATCACATGACGGCTGTCATTGGACACAGCCGTCATGTGATCAGGAGGGCCAATCAGAGATGCGCCGTGTCCGGGTGCACGAGCGCATTGGGATCGCGCCGCTGCGTGGGCACGTGTGCACGCGCAATCCCGCTCCTTCTGAGGGACGTTCCTGAACGTCCACTCAGAAGGAGAGGGCTCCCACCCGGCCGTTTATGTACATTGGCCGGGTGAGAAGTGGTTAAGCTATATTTTACAATGCTAAAACATTTAATGTGAAAATGGCTTAAAGTGGAGTTCCACCCATTTTACACAGTTCCTCACTCTGATATCCCCTGTAAAAATCCTTTTCGCCATGGAAATTCTTTTTTTTTTTTAAAAGGAAATACCTTAATTATCTTTTTTTCTCCGGCATTTCTGGTAGTCCTGATTACTTTACTAGACGATTTGCAAGGGCCCTTGACAAAATCTCACGATGATTGAAGGAACGTCCGCCAATGCCGCTATGGCAACATGTCAGGACTCAAGCGGAAGGAGTGCCGTGCGGTGGCATTACTGCGCAGGCGCGAGATGTGGAGGTGCCTGCTGCACCGATTCCCGGAAATGGATAGAAGAGGGCTTTAGATGCCCACAGTGGAGATGGACACTGCCAGCTTCCGAGATCCAGATCTTTTTATTTATGTTTGAATAGAAAAAAAGTGAGTACTAGAATAACACTATTTAAAGATTGCATATAAAGTGGATCAAGTTGAAGTGGAGTCTTAAAATTTGAACTGGGGGACTGGAAATGCGCTTTAATGTATCTTAATGTAGATAAACGTGTAATAAAGTGCCTACACCTCAATCAGTTGCCCTGAAATTTTTTGCACAGAGTAAGATCTCAATTTCCCAAACTCATCCTATAAGTTACATGCGATTCTGTGTTCCACAAGGCAAACTAGGGACATTAAGCTTGTTTTTGGGGAGCTTAATGTGGCTTAATGTACAAAAAAGACCTTAAATATTAACCAATTTCCCCCAAACTTCATACAATAGAAGACTCTATCCTTGCCAACATACTCAGAACATTTCAGCTCATTTGTTAAATCACACCAAAAGTTATTCACATACAATCCCAAACATGTGGCTCAGTGTAAAAAGAGCCTAATGTACCATAATGTGCCTAAACTTTCATAAATTGTCTTGAAACTTTGCATAACCTAAGTTTTTCAACTTCTAAAACCTATCCTAAAAGTGTCATGAATTTTGGTCTCCCACAAAGAAAATGAAGGTGTAAAGCTTGTTTTTTTGGGGAGCTTAATGGGGTTTAACTTACAATAAGGTGCCTAAACCTTAATCAATTGCCTTGAAACTTTGCACAATCCAAGCTTTCAGCTTCCCCAAACCTATCCTGGATGTTTCAAGGATTTTTGTTTTCCACAAAACAAATGAGTGACATTAAGCTTGTGAAGCCCCTACCACCTTTTGTGTAGTGGCTGTAGTGTGGGACTGCCAATGGGGGAATATTATGTGTGTGTGTGTGCTCACCAGCCATTCACTAGGGGTTTCTTGGCCAGTGGTGCATGCTGGGGAAGTGCATATATACTTAGGGGAATTGCCATATGCTCAGTCTTCATACAGCCTACATCCAGGCTTGTCCTGGAGATGGGAATGCTCAAGTGTGGAAAATGTTTGACTAGGACTCAAGCCTAGAAGAGGCCTCACATGCTGATTGAGGAGGAGAACCAGAGATGCTGGATGGCTACTGGAGGTATCTGTTACTGGAAAGGACCTAAGGAGCAAGTCTGGTGTCCCTCCTACTGAAGATCTTATGTCTATTCCCTATTCAGCTGTTTTTCTAATACCCAGTGCCAGCCTGTGCTCCTATTGATTCTGCACTGTGGAATACTGAAAGGGACTGGTGAGTCTGGAGTTATGTTCTAATCTAGTTTTGCCATGGATGTTCTCAACCCTATGACTTCTGTTGGTTATCGAGTTCTCCAATAAAGCATTTAAAAATGTACTTAAAATGACTGGCGCCAAACCTTTCTTTGATTGCACAGCCCTACACTGGTCTAGGGTCTGTCCGAGATCAAAATGTCAGTCTTCCCTGCCTTTGGGTGTTCATGCTATGCCTCTGGGGGTCAGGGGGTGCTGTACTTTTTTTTTGGATGTTATCCAATTTCCCCAAAATGGAAGACTGTATCTATGTCAGCATATTCTAAAAATCTCAGATTGTTTGGTAAAACAGACCAAAGGTTATTCACTTTTAACAATTTTATTATAGTCCTGAAACATTTAATTGGAATAGCTTAAAGGGTAAGTTCACCTTTACAGAAAATCTGTAAGGTGAACTTACACTGGACCCCCCTCCCCATCCCCCTCGCCCACACGAATTCCCCCAAGGGAGAGCGGCTCTCCAACCTGTCATTTAAGAAGAGGAGGAGCCAGGATCACTGCTGAGGGATCCCAGAAGAGGAGGATCCGTGCTACTCTGTGCAAAACCAACTGCACAGAGGAGGCAAGTATGAAATGTTTGTTTAAAAAAAGAAAATGAACCTTTACATATCCTTTAAGCTAAAGTCACTAATTCCCCTTGTGGGAAACCAAAATCCATATTAAGGATAGGGTTGGGAAGATAAAAACTTTGATTGTGCAAAGTTTCAAGGCTATTGATTACCCACTTCAGTCCCGGAAGGATTTGCCCCCTTAATGAATAAAAAATATCCCAAAAAAATGTAAAAAAAAAAATTTCTTCATCAGTTTAAGTCAATATATATTCTTCTACATATTTTTGGTAAAAAAAATAGCAATAAGCGTATATTGATTGGTTTGGGCAAAAGTTATAGCATCTACAAAATAGATAAAAGATTTATGGTATTTTTATGGCATTTTTATTATTTATTTATTTGTTACTAGTAATGGCGGTGATCTGCGATTTTTAGTGGGACTGCAACATTGTGGCGGACAGATCGTACACTTGACACTTTTTTGGGACCATTGACATTTATACAGCAATCAGTGCTAGAAAAATGCACTAATTACCACACGCATCGAGTCCCCCACCGTGCAGCAGGCACGTGCATGCTATGGCTCCTAAAGGATATTTCTTCAGTGTTGTCACATGAAAAGATATAATACAATATTTACAAAAATGTGAGGGTGTACTCACTTTTGTGAGATACTGTACCTCTTATGTGCAGTGTTTTTTTTTACAGAGCAGCCCTGATCCTCCTCTTCTCAGTTCCCTCCCTGGCGCTCCTGGCTGCTTCCTCCTGCCAAGTGCCCCCACAGCAAGTGGCTTGCTATGGGGCACTTGAGCTGAGCCGCAGCTTTGTGTGTCCATTTAGACACTGAGCCATAATTCGGCCCGCCCCCCTCTCCTGATTGGCTACCTGACTTTGATTGACAGCAGTGGGAGTCAAAGGCGACACTGCTGTGTCTCAGCCTCTTCAAAACAAGCTTAACCACTTACCAACCAGCCGCCGCAGTTTTACTGCGGCAGCATGACTTGGCTGGGCGAAATGATGTTATGTTATGTCGCTTCGCCCTGTGGCCACTAGAGGCGCGCCCACAGAGACTATGCAAGTGCCCGGCAGGCGCGATGTCAGCCGGGCACCCGCGATCGCTCGTGACACAGCGAGAACGAGGATCTGTGTGTGTAAACAGCGATCTGTCATTTTCCCTAGCAAGTCCCATTCCCCCTTCAGTTAGAACATGCAGAGGGAACACAAATAACCCCTTGCTTAGCTCCCTAGTGCTAACCCCTTCCCTGCCAGTGACACTTTTACAGTAATCAGTGCATTTTTCTAGCACTGATCGCTGTAAAAATGCAATGGTCCCAAAAATGTGTTAAAAGTGTACGATGTGTCGCCATAATGTCGCAGTCCGGATAAAAATCGCAGATCGCCGCCATTACTAGTAAAAAAAATAAGAATAAGAAAAATGCCATAATTTTATCCCCTATTTTATAGACACTTTAACTTTTGCGCAAACCAATCAATATACGCTTATTGTGTTTTTTTTTCCCCAAAAAATATATAGAAGAATACATATCAGCCTAAACTGTGGAAAAAATGTGTTTTTTATATATATTTTTGGGGGATATTTATTATAGCAAAAAGTAAAAAATATTGTTTTATTTTTCAAAATTGTCGCCCTTTGTTTTATTTATAGCGCAAAAAATAAAAATCGCAGAGGTGATCAAATACAACCAAAAGAAAGCTCTATTTGTGGGAAAAAAAAGGATGCAAATTTTGTTTGTGTACAACATCGCACGACTGCGCAATTGTCAGTTAAAGCGACGCAGTGCCGAATTGTAAAAAGTGCTCTGGTCAGGAAGGGGGTAAAATCTTCCGGGCCTGAAGCGGTTAAAGGGATTTTAAAGTCAGAAGGTTTATTTATCTTAATGCATTCTATGCATTAAGAAAAAAAGCCTTCTGTGTGCAGCAGCCCCCCTAACACTACCCTGAGTCCCATCTAGATCCAGCGATGACATTGCAAGACCCTGACAATCACAGGCATGACTCCTAGAGGCAGAGGCATTATGGGATTTGTAGTTTCACCACAGCTGGAGTGCCGAGCTTGCCTAACCCCTGACTTAAGATAACAACATAATACATTTTTTTTTTAAAGGACAAACAAGGCTTTCTTTTTGTGAATATTGTCCTGCAACAATAATTATTTTTTGCAATTCTTAGACAATTAAATGTAATTAAAAAAACTAAACAAAAGGCATTTTTATTTCTTTTGATATATATATATATATGTAAACAGGTGTCAAAAATATTAATAAGCAAAGAAAACAAAAAACAGAAAAAAAGTTTAACTATTAGTTAATAAGGAAGAGCACCTACATTGAAATAAATAAATTACCAAGTAAAAGTACCATCATCCCAAATGTCTAGTACAAAGAAAAGGGCAGGGGGTAGGGAACAGCCGCAGTTAGCTGCTTCTGTCAGCGGATGTCCCAACCCTCCACACACAAGGGGAAACAAGGGGGGACTATAGCGGTACTGAAGGTAGTCAAGAATTTGATAGAAAAGAATGAAAATGAAAAAGTAATATAATAAAATTTACATTTTAATGAAAAACAATGTTAAAAATTATTACAGTGTCACATACAGTCGTAATTCATAGCAAGAGCAATCTATACAACCATACGAATTGCACCCAATAATAACAGGGGGTACATATATGACTTAGTTTCTCGACCGGTTTCGCAGTATTCACCGCTTCCTCAGGAGAGTACAGTCTAAAAAGTAACATGAAAAGCATATATTGAATACAAACAGGTCTGCAAATACATGATAACTTCTTAATATGGTTGCAGCAAAGTCATAATACATAAAACATTTACATACAAATTGGATACAAAAAGGGCAGGCTCACCCGTTCAGACATTCTCTGTGGGAGTGTATAGCCCCATATAATTCCCCCCGTGGCGAACACAGGGGATAGCGAACAGCCTCTGGTAAGTAAAACAATTGAATCATTGATTTGTATAAATCACTAAACCACAAAGTAAAGAAAAAGAGTGCATTAAAGGGGTACCAGTGACATAGCTCTAAGATTAAAACCAGTGTGCAGGAGCAAAAGTAATAAGGGGGGAAGGGAAGGGGGGGAAAGGGGGGAGGAGGAGGAACTGGAGGGAAGAAGGGAGGGAGATGGGGGAAGGAAGGGGGAAGGGGGGGGAAGGAAGGGGGAAGGGGGGAAGGGGAAGGGGGGGGGGAGGGGAGGGGGGGAAGGAGGGAGGGGGGGAGGGGGGGAGAAAAGGGAGGGGGGGGAAAGGGGGGGGAGGGGGAAGGAATTGGAGGTCAGATAATACAGCGGGATCAGATGCTTTCAATAGTGTGAAAGGCAGGTCAACCTTGCAAGAAAAATGCACACAGGTGTTAGGAGCTACACTTACCCCTACAGCATTAGTCAGTTGAAAAGCAGATGAATTAAGATGAAGGAGAACAATGTAGTGAGGATTATATAATATACAGAGGTTGAAACAAGCCAGGCGCCTATTGGGTTAACAATGAGAGCCCACCAGGGCTGGAGCCATTAATGTGTACTGAAGAAAGTGATCAACTGCAGCGGCTGTAATTAAAGTTAATGGAGATTAACATCCATGATAGCACAAGGAGGTAGCCTACAAATGAAAGAGATAACCCCCTAAAGTAAGCATTACCAGACCATAAAAAGTAAATTGATAATGTGTCAAGCAATATCAAATTGAGGGATATTGATCCTGAATAAAAAGATTAAAATATCCAGTGACAATAGATAGGTCTGAATTAGCACTATAGGCAACCCTGCATGGGGAGGTAGCAATAAACAAAACTGATATGGACCAGGGGAAAGGCATACAAGTAAAAAAAAACACAACTATCCCCGAAACTATGGGTCTTCCTGGAGGGCGGTGCACATCTTTATGAGTCTTGGGTAAGAAGGCAGGGGTACGGGGAAATTTGGGGACCAGGAACTCCATGGTATCTTTGTCTATGAGGCCTGAAAGGTAGGCCTCAGTGCAAAGAGCCTGGAGTTCCTGTGCAAAGGAAGATACGTGTGTGGTGGAAATGGGTCTATACCAGTGTTTGTTGTTCAGAATGGCAAAGCACATAGATTGGTATTGATGGTTGGTCATAAGGACAATATTCCCACCTTTGTCTGATTGCTTAATCACGATATCGGAACGTTGCTGCAAAGACCGAAGAGCTCGAATTTGACTGGGGTCCAGGTTTGGGGAAAATTCGGGCCATTTTTGTTTCTTAAGGTCACTAATTGTGGCTCGCAGGAAAGCCCAGATCTCAGGGCAGGTATTCAGATCGGGAACCTGCGGGATCGTAAACGGAAGGATTTGGGTAGGGGTGTGTGTCTGAGGGCGATAGATGGACCAGACCTGTTGGGTGCAGGGGGGGCAGGTACAGATGTCCCTGCTGAAGATTCGTTTGAGGAGGAGTGAACAGGATCCTCGCCATCCTGTGAGGCTGGGGGATCTCCAGTATCGCCCTCGTCGAACAGGAGCATCAGGTCGCGGAGCGCCCTGAATTCCTCCATAGAGAAACCTTTGGTACGCTCAGCGAGCTCACGCTCCAGTCCCGTGTTGATGCGATCCTTGTCATAGATGAATCTAAAGGTTAAGTTTCGTGCAAACAAGTACAAATCCTTAATTGTTTCAGTGACCCTAAGTGCATCAAGAGGACAGAAACCCAGACCCAATTGTAGTACCGAAATTTCCTCGCTATTAAGTGTATAGGGAGTAAGGTTAATAACGTTACGATCCATATGATGTGCAGGGGGAGAATTTATTGGGACGGTGGGGGTTTGAGAACGTAGGCATCTAAATTGCTCTGTTGTTTTTTGAGGTCTAAAAAAATACCCAAAACTCTTTTCGGACCTTTGAGTGAACAGCAACACTCATTGAAACGTCCCCAGCAATAGCGCCTGTATACACTCCTTTGACATTGCTATTAACTGTACCTTATAGTTTTTGTATTGTGTCAGTATAACACATTTTAGGGGTCGCCGCCGACAGCTTGGTACAATATGGATGTCCTAGGCACAGACTGGACGGGCTTTTTGTCCAACTTGAAAACAACTTGTCTGAATGAACATAAAATTGATGATGACATTTCAATGTTTTTTGCGCGAATGTTTAAACTCCTTAAACGTAAGTCTCACTTACATTGGCACATTGAATACTTTAAATTATACGTTAGCGAAAGAGTTTGCCCCCTGGGGTTGAGAGGCCAGATCTTCCCCACTCTTAAGGATCCCTCAGTGGACTTTAAGAAAACCTGGGAAGATATTCTAACCAAAAATAGCCTTGAACTAATTGGACTACTTATTACCCAATATACCCTCGACATGACTCTTCTTGACAACGATATCGAGCGACTCAATACCGAATACTCCCATTTGACCGACAATACGTTTTTCAAAACTAAATGGAAAGAACTCAGGGAACGCTTGGAAATTATGAACAAGGATATTATTGTCAAAAAACAGATTAAATTTGGAAAGGATAAAGCTGCCTTCACTGAGGGCCTGGCCTACCGTTGGCCTGGGAGAGGCCGAGGTAGACGAGGCCCCCCTCGCACCAATAATAGAAATTTCACGACCGATATTGAATCAGATTCATCACTTTCTTCCACGGTATCTTCTTTAAACACCACTCAACCCAACACTTCATCTGCACTTAACGCTTCACGTAAGAGACTTCGCTTTGGGGGTAACACCCCACCCACAAACCCCGAAAAAGATAAAAAAGGCCCTAAAGGCCCTAGACTTACCCAGGTACCACCCACACAAACCACACATGATACCAATACCCCCTTGGAAGGGGCAACTGGTCACTCCACATTGCACGGCACAATTCCAAAAATTCTAAATTCTGGTTTAATGACCAATAAATACACGAAAATTAACGAGGATGCTATTTTTTTAGACCTCAAAAAACAACAGAGCAATTTAGATGCCTACGTTCTCAAACCCCCACTGTCCCAATAAATTCTCCCCCTGCACATCATATGGATCGTAACGTTATTAACCTTACTCCCTATACACTTAATAGCGAGGAAATTTCGGTACTACAATTGGGTCTGGGTTTCTGTCCTCTTGATGCACTTAGGGTCACTGAAACAATTAAGGATTTGTACTTGTTTGCACGAAAATTAACCTTTAGATTCATCGATGACAAGGATCGCATCAACACGGGACTGGAGCGTGAGCTCGCTGAGCGTACCAAAGGTTTCTCTATGGAGGAATTCAGGGCGCTCCGCAACCTGATGCTCCTGTTCGACGAGGGCGATACTGGAGATCCCCCAGCCTCACAGGATGGCGAGGATCCTGTTCACTCCTCCTCAAACGAATCTTCAGCAGGGACATCTGTACCTGCCCCCCCTGCACCCAACAGGTCTGGTCCATCTATCGCCCTCAGACACACACCCCTACCCAAATCCTTCCGTTTACGATCCCGCAGGTTCCCCGATCTGAATACCTGCCCTGAGATCTGGGCTTTCCTGCGAGCCACAATTAGTGACCTTAAGAAACAAAAATGGCCCGAATTTTCCCCAAACTTGGACCCCAGTCAAATTCGAGCTCTTCGGTCTTTGCAGCAACGTTCCAATATCGTGATTAAGCAATCAGACAAAGGTGGGAATATTGTCCTTATGACCAACCATCAATACCAATCTATGTGCTTTGCCATTCTGAACAACAAACACTGGTATAGACCCATTTCCACCACACACGTATCTTCCTTTGCACAGGAACTCCAGGCTCTTTGCACTGAGGCCTACCTTTCAGGCCTCATAGACAAAGATACCATGGAGTTCCTGGTCCCCAAATTTCCCCGTACCCCTACCTTCTACTCCTTACCCAAGACTCATAAAGATGTGCACCGCCCTCCAGGAAGACCCATAGTTTCGGGGATAGGCTCTTTAACAGACAATGCGAGTAAATTTGTTGACGCTTTTCTAATGCCCCATGTCCGGAGTCTCCCGTCCTATATTAGAGACACTATAGACCTGTTGCAACACCTTGAAGGTATCCGGATCCCTCCGGACGCCCTGCTCATGGCTGTCGATATTGAGGCCCTTTACTCTAGTATCCCCCACGAGCTGGGCGTACGGACGGCTGGATCCTTCCTAGCTGAACAAGACACAAGGACCTGGCCCCTTAACCAGTTTGTATTGACACTACTGTATTTCATTCTAAGAACTATTTTACTTTCAATGATCAACTATTTCTACAAATACAGGGTGTCGCAATGGGGACGTCTTGTGCCCCAGCATATGCAAACCTATATTTAGGTGGCTGGGAGCGACAGATTTATGCTTATGACCAATACACGGAGTTTCTGAACGATATTCTTTTATGGTATCGCTTTATTGATGACCTGTTTATGGTCTGGTCGGGTACCAGGGACAAACTTCTACAATTCCTACGTCAACTTGACAACAACGATTTAAATTTCAAATTTACCTTCAAAATTGAGACCGAACAAATCCCCTTTTTAGGAACTGGGACCTTAGGAACTGACCTGTATAGAAAACCCACCGCAGGGAATACTTTATTGTTCGCCACAAGTGCTCACCCGAACTCTTTGGTACAGAGCATACCCTATGCCCAATACCTGCGTCTACGCAGGAATTGCACACACGACAGCGATTTCAAACGCCAGGCTAGAGCACTACGCGACCGCCTTTTACAACGAGGCTATTCCTCGACCACCTTGCGCAAAGCATATAATAAATCCTTGTCACGTTCACGAACCTCTCTCCTCTTTAAGGATAGGAAACCGCTTACCCCCACAGAGACTGTACGATTCATTACTACCTACTCTGCACACCACAACGTACTCCAGAATATCTTGGCCAAACATTGGCATCTCTTGACCGAACATCATACACTTACTAAATATGTTAGACAGAGACCGGAGGTGGTCTTCCGTAGAGCTCGATCACTACGTCATAGACTAACCACCAGCCACTACAACCCTACTAAATCTGTGAGGAATGGCCCCAATGGCACCTTTCAATGTGGGGAATGTCCCCGGTGCCCATGGGTCCTTGAAAGCAGATCGGTAACCTTACCCAATGGGGAAATTTTGGTTCCACGGACTTTTGCTAACTGTGCTACAAAAGGGGTTATCTACCTTATGAAGTGTGTGTGCAAAGCCTTCTATGTGGGCAAAACTATTCGGGAACTTAGGCAGAGAATTGGTGACCACCTCTATGACTCAGAAAATGGCAAATTGACTACCATCGGCCGACACATTGGCCTTTATCATAGATTTGACAACTCCGTGGCCAAGTTTCTGGTACTAGAGGTGGTCCAACCCAGTCCCAGGGGTGGTGATTGGGATCGCTCGATACTCCAGAGGGAGTCCCTCTGGATCGAGCGACTCAACGCCACCACTCCGCCCGGCTTAAACGAGTCAGTGTCCTATAGGGCCTTCTTATGAGATCCTGTCCTACTTTTTTCTTTTTCCTTTTCTCTTTCCTCTGGCTTTTCCCCTTTCCCCTTCCCCTCCCCCCCTCCCTCTCTCTCCTCCCCTTCCCCCCCCCTATCCCCCTCTCCCCTTTCCTCCACCCATCCTCCCTCCACACCACCATCCCCCACCACAACCTTCCCCCCCCCTCCCCCCTCCCCCTTGTTTTTCTCCTCCCTTCCCCCTCCCCCCCCTTTCCCCCCCCCTCCCCTGCTCTCTTTCACCCCCTTTTTATTTTATTTGTTCCCTTTTATTTTATTTATTATTTAATTTTTATTTTTATTTTATACTTTTTATTTTTTTTTTTTATTTATTATTATTTTTATCCTAATTCTTATTTTTTATTCATTCATTTATTTTTATTTCTATATTTATTTTTATTGTCATTTTTATTTTTATTTTCATTTTTTCTCCCCCCCCCCCTCTCCCCCCCCCTCTCCCCCCCCCCTCTCCTTCCCCCCTTTCCTTTTCCCCCCCTTCCACCCCCCTCCCCCCCTCTTCCTCTCCTTCCCTCTTTTCCCTGATTCTACCACTTTAGGTCTCAGCATCAGTACCTGTCTGTCTGAGGTTTTTTTTAAACATTTTGCTTTATTGAGAAGTACAAAAAAATATTTGCTTACAAAGCAACAGCAGAGAACAATTGCTTGTCAGATATGTTACAATAGTAGGTAGACATTTTGAGCATAAGATGGAATTACATTAATTTTTGTGCGATTATCATCAGTATGCCATAACTTATGAAATATAGCTTAAGGAACCAAATGAAAAGTTAACTGAGTTTCCTCAATCTGTATGTTAGTTATGGGGTAAACATTTGAACCCACATCATATCCCTAGAAGGGGTAATTACTTCCTCTTAGTAACTAAACAACATACATTGCGGTATTCAACAGAGTACAATTGGTTTATCATCTTATGTAAACATCACCTTCTTCTTAATGTTAACTGTTATAAAAATAGAGAGGAGAGGAGAAAGAGTAAAAAAAAAAAAAAAAAAAAAAAAAAAAAAAAAAAAAGGGGGGGGGGGGGGGAAGTGTGGATGGGAGGTGAAAGAGGAGTCAGACCAGACTTTGTGCCAAGATTGTAGTGAAATCTTGCGAGTACTTAAAGATGAACCAAGGTTGCCAGGTTCTATGAAATCGTTCAATGTGGCCCCTGTCCTGCGCTAGCATGTCCTCCATCTCGCAAATATCGCCAACTTTATTCAGCCATTCTGCTGTAGAAGGAACTTTCACTGAATTCCAATATAGCGGGATCAAAGATTTAGCCGCGTTTAGAAGGTGCTTAGTCAAAGAGTGCTTGTACCGCTTGAATGAAAAGTTCGTTACGTGTAAAAGGCAGCAAGCAGCCGTGAGATTTATTCTTGTTTCGGTGATTTTTTTAATCAAATTTTTTATTGTAGACCAGAAATTTGCGATAGGAGGACAGTGCCACCATATATGTGCCAATGTGCCCAACTCACCCTGACACCTCCAGCATAATTCTGACCTCTGAGAGTTCCATTTATGCAATTTATCTGGTGTGTTGTACCAATGCATTAGTAGTTTATAGCTCGTCTCTTGTGATTTAGTGTTTATAGAACCTTTGTGAGCAAAAATACATGCATACCTCCATTGTTCTTCCGAGATGTCCTCTCCCAGCTCCTCTGACCACCTCCTCCTGTGACCGCCATCATCAAAGCTCCTGGGGTGTTGCAGCCAAGAATATGCAAATGAAATGGCTCTGTTTAGAGGAGTCTTACTATGGCAAACCGATTCCAGATCCGTGAGGGGTCTAAGGAATTCCCCCTTTTGACTATGGCTGGTTAGGTAGCTTCTTAATTGAAAATAAGACCATTGCCTTAGATGTGGTAGGCTATTTTCCACCTTCAATACCGTCCAATCTTTAGTAAAACAGTCACCCGTCAGTAATGGAGATGCGTCCTGAGTCATGGGTTTGAACAATTTGTTTCCGAGTCCAGGGGCAAAATCTGGGTTATCTGTTAGAGGAGTAGGGATGAGCTTCGAGTTCGAGTCGAACTCATGTTCTACTCGAACATTGGCTGTTCGCAAGTTCGCCGAACAGCGAACAATTTGGGGTGTTCGCGGCAAATTCGAATGCCGCGGAACACCCTTTAAAAGTCTATGGGAGAAATCAAAAGTGCTAATTTTAAAGGCTTATATGCAAGTTATTGTCATAAAAAGTGTTTGGGGACCCGGGTCCTGCCCCAGGGGACATGGATCAATGCAAAAAAAAGTTTTAAAAACGGACGTTTTTTCAGGAGCAGTGATTTTATTAATGCTTAAAGTCAAACAATAAAAGTGTAATATCCCTTTAAATTTCGTACCTGGGGGGTGTCTATAGTATGCCTGTAAAGGGGCGCATGTTTCCCGTGTTTAGAACAGTCTGACAGCAAAATGACATTTGGAAGGAAAAAACTCATTTAAAACTAGCCGCGGCTATTGCATTGCCGACAATACACATAGAAGTTCATTGATAAAAACGGCATGGGAATTCCCCACAGGGGAACCCCGAACCAAAAAAAAAAAAAAAAAATGATGTGGGGGTCCCCCTAAATTCCATACAAGGCCCTTCAGGTCTGGTATGGATATTAAGGGGAACCCCAGCCAAAATTGAAAAAAAAAATTGACGTGGGGTTCCCCCTAAATTCCATACCAGACCCTTCAGGTCTGGTATGGATTTTAAGGGGAACCCCGCGCCAAAAAAAAAAAAAAAAAACGGCGTGGGGTCCCCCTAAAAATCCATACCAGACCCTTATCCGAGCACGCAACCTGGCAGGCCGCAGGAAAAGAGGGGGGGACGAGAGTGCGGCCCCCCCCCCCTCCTGAACCGTACCAGGCCACATGCCCTCAACATTGGGAGGGTGCTTTGGGGTAGCCCCCCAAAACACCTTGTCCCCATGTTGATGAGGACAAGGGCCTCATCCTCACAACCCTGGCCGGTGGTTGTGAGGGTCTGCGGGCGGGGGGCTTATCGGAATCTGGAAGCCCCCTTTAACAAGGGGACCCCCAGATCCCGGCCCCCCCCCTGTGTGAAATGGTAAGGGGGTACTTACCCCTACCATTTCACTAAAAAACTGTCAAAAATGTTAAAAATGACAAGAGACAGTTTTTGACAATTCCTTTATTTAAATGCTTCTTCTTTCTTCTTTCTTCCTTCATCTTCTTCTGGTTCTTCTGGCTCTTCTGGTTCTTCCTCCGGCGTTCTCGTCCAGCATCTTCTCCGCGGCGTCTTCTATCTTCTTCTCCTCGGGCCGCTCCGCACCCATGGCATGAGGGGAGGCTCCCGCTCTTCTCTTCATCTTCTTCTCTTCTTCATCTTCTTCTTCATCTTCTTCTTCTTCCTTCTTCTCTTCTTCTCTTCTTCTCTTCTTCCTGTCTTCTGCGGGCCGCTCCGCAGCCATGCTGGCATGGTGGGAGGCTCCCGCTGTGTGACGGCGTCTCTTCGTCTGACGGTTCTTAAATAACGGGGGGCGGGGCCATCCGGTGACCCCGCCCCCCTCTGACGCACGGTGACTTGAGGGACTTCCCTGTGACGTCACGGGGAATGCCACAGGGAAGTCCCGTCATGTCACCGTGCGTCAGAGGGGGGCGGGGCCACCGGGTGGCCCCGCCCCCCGTTATTTAAGAACCGTCAGACGAAGAGACGCCGTCACACAGCGGGAGCCTCCCACCATGCCAGCATGGGTGCGGAGCGGCCCGCAGAAGACAGGAAGAAGAGAAGAAGAGAAGAAGAGAAGAAGGAAGAAGAAGAAGAAGATGAAGAAGAAGATGAAGAAGAGAAGAAGATGAAGAGAAGAGCGGGAGCCTCCCCCCTCATGCCATGGGTGCGGAGCGGCCCGAGGAGAAGAAGATAGAAGACGCCGCGGAGAAGATGCTGGACGAGAACGCCGGAGGAAGAACCAGAAGAGCCAGAAGAACCAGAAGAAGATGAAGGAAGAAAGAAGAAAGAAGAAGCATTTAAATAAAGGAATTGTCAAAAACTGTCTCTTGTCATTTTTAACATTTTTGACAGTTTTTTAGTGAAATGGTAGGGGTAAGTACCCCCTTACCATTTCACACAGGGGGGGGGCCGGGATCTGGGGGTCCCCTTGTTAAAGGGGGCTTCCAGATTCCGATAAGCCCCCCGCCCGCAGACCCTCACAACCACCGGCCAGGGTTGTGAGGATGAGGCCCTTGTCCTCATCAACATGGGGACAAGGTGTTTTGGGGGGCTACCCCAAAGCACCCTCCCAATGTTGAGGGCATGTGGCCTGGTACGGTTCAGGAGGGGGGGGGGCCGCACTCTCGTCCCCCCCTCTTTTCCTGCGGCCTGCCAGGTTGCGTGCTCGGATAAGGGTCTGGTATGGATTTTTAGGGGGACCCCACGCCGTTTTTTTTTTTTTTTTTTGGCGCGGGGTTCCCCTTAAAATCCATACCAGACCTGAAGGGTCTGGTATGGAATTTAGGGGGAACCCCACGTCAATTTTTTTTTTCAATTTTGGCTGGGGTTCCCCTTAATATCCATACCAGACCTGAAGGGCCTTGTATGGAATTTAGGGGGACCCCCACATCATTTTTTTTTTTTTATTTTGGTTCGGGGTTCCCCTGTGGGGAATTCCCATGCCGTTTTTATCAATGAACTTCTATGTGTATTGTCGGCAATGCAATAGCCGCGGCTAGTTTTAAATGAGTTTTTTCCTTCCAAATGTCATTTTGCTGTCAGACTGTTCTAAACACAGGAAACATGCGCCCCTTTACAGGCATACTATAGACACCCCCCAGGTACGAAATTTAAAGGGATATTACACTTTTATTGTTTGACTTTAAGCATTAATAAAATCACTGCTCCTGAAAAAACGTCCGTTTTTAAAACTTTTTTTTGCATTGATCCATGTCCCCTGGGGCAGGACCCGGGTCCCCAAACACTTTTTATGACAATAACTTGCATATTAGCCTTTAAAATTAGCACTTTTGATTATTCATGTTCGTGTCCCATAGACTTTAACGGCGTTCGCGTGTTCGAACGAATTTTTTTCCTGTTCGCATGTTCTGGTGCGAACCGAACAGGGGGGTGTTCGGCTCATCCCTATAGAGGAGTCAGTGGGCTTACGTCAGAAGTAATACAATGGCGATTGGCGAGTGAGTGTATAATCTCTAGCGTGACGCCAGTTATAGGGTGTTTGCGGACATTCAGCGGATATCTAGCCCAGGGGATCCATGGGTAGTATTGTAACGTAAGGGCGTTCAGCTCTCCCTCCAGGGGTACCCAGTCCTTCATGTGGCCATGGCAATGCCAATCTATCACTCTGGCTAAATGTGAAGCGTAGTAATAATGTTTAAAGTTAGGAAGGTTAATCCCCCCTAAATCTTTGGGTCTTGTCAACCAGGGTAACCTAATCCTAGGTTTTTTTTGGTTCCAAAGGAATCTCAAAATTATAGAGTTTAGTGTACGAAAAAAGGTATGAGGGATTCTAACTGGTATGGTGCGCATTAGGTATAGAAACCTGGGTAGAATAATCATTTTTATAATAGCAGCCCGCCCGAACCAAGATAGAAAATCTAAGTGCCAGTCTTTAAGATTTTTTTCACAGCTCTTCAGGAGTGGTGGAAAATTCTTTTCAAACATGTTCTGGAGTCGAGGAGTAAGCCAGACTCCTAAATATCTAAGTGTATTGGGGACCCACCTAAACTGTGAATTGGCGGTGGTTAGGCGGAGCAGATTATCTGGTAGCGTAATGTTGAGGGCTTCAGATTTAGAGTAATTTATTTTTAAATTTGAAATGTAACTGTATGTACTAAATTCTTTAAGTAAGTTAGGTATGGAGACAGTGGGGTTCGTGAGAAAAAATAAAAGATCATCTGCATAAGCTGCCACTTTGAACTCCCTGTCCCCAATCCGGAATCCAGCTACTGCGGTGTTTTGTTTAATCGTTCTTATGAATGGTTCCAGGGTTAGTATAAATAGCAGGGGTGACAGCGGGCACCCCTGCCTCGTCCCGTTCGTAATGTGTACAGGTTTAGAAAGGGTACCATTAATCTTTAATTGTGCTTTAGGGTTTTGGTATAAAGCTGATATCCAGGAGAGCATGTGCGTACCCAGTCCCACATGTTGGCACACTGCCTTCATGAAATCCCACGCTACTCTATCGAAGGCCTTCTCCGCATCCGTGGACAGGAGAAGGCCCTCGATATCCCTCGCTTTTGCTGCATGTATAAGAAGGAGCGCTTTAGTGACATTGTCTTTCGCGTCTCTTCCAGGAACGAAACCCACCTGATCCAAATCAATCAGTTCTGGCAATAGTGGGCTCAGTCTCGTAGCGAGTATTTTGGCGAATAGTTTAACATCCAGGTTTAGCAGGGAAATGGGTCTATAACTTGGGCATTCTAATGGGTCCTTTCCTGGTTTCGGTATCACTGTAATGTGGGCCGAGAGAAAATCTGGGGTCACCTCCCTAGGCGAGGACAGGGAGTTCAAAGCAGCCGCCAGGGGGTTCTTAAGGATGCTCAAAAAGGTTTTATAATAAATGGCTGAATAACCGTCCGGTCCTGGGCTCTTGCCATTTTTTAAATGTTTAATGGCCTGGGTAATTTCTAGTGGTGTGATTGGGTCCTCTAGTAGGACGGCGTCTGACTCCTGAAGAGCTGGGAGACCGCTCCTGAGTATGTAATCTTTTATGATTTGGATTCTGTCGTCAGTCACGTTTTGTTCCCTGTGTTGTGGTGGAAGATTATAGAGTTTTGTGTAATATTTCTGGAAATGATCGGCAATCGCTTCTGTTGTTATGTCAATTTTACCTTGTGTCCCTCTGATGCCGGGAATGTTATTAGAGGTTGTGTGTTCCCTTATCGCTCTTGCTAAAAGTTTTCCTGTTTTATTTCCTGCCTCGTAGTATAGTTTCTTTCTAAAGAATAGGGTTCTTTTAGCTCTGGAATCCAATATTTGTTGAAGAGTCTTTCTAGCTTCTAGTAGTTGTGTGGCTGTGGTTGTAGATAAAGACTGTTTATGCAAGGTCTCTAGGGTGTTGATTTGTGTGATCAATTTTTTAATAGTAAGTTCTTTTTCTCTTTTACGTTTGGATCCCATTCTTATCAACTCACCCCTAATCGTACATTTGTGGGCCTCCCAAATCATAAGAGGGTCTGCGTCTGGGGTGTTGTTTAAGTTGAAAAACTCAGTCAGTGTGGAAGTTAGAGTAGGAAGAAACGACGGGTCTGTCAGGAGTGATGCATTTAATCTCCATGTCGGTTGTTTCTGTGGAGGATTTAATAAATCCAGCGACAGAGAAATAGGTGCATGGTCAGAAATCGTTTGGTTTCCTATGTGTGCACTCTCCACTAACTGAAGATCTCTCTGTGAAATAAATAGGTAGTCTAGTCTCGCATATCTAGCATGTGGGATAGAAAAAAAGGTAAAATCTCTATCCTCAGGATGGAGAAAGCGCCATGTATCAACCAACTGTAGGGATTGGAGCATTGCCTTTAGTTTTTTGAGGATTCTGTAGGTGATACATGTTTTCTCGTTGGACGTGTCTGCTAAAGGGTTAAGCGGAACATTAAAATCCCCTCCGAGGATCAGGCAGCCTGAGGCAAATCCCTGCAGCTCCTTTACCATGCGTTGGCAAAACGTGACATGAGCCTTATTCGGGAAATACACGTTCGCTAGAGTTACTGGGGTACCTCCTAGAGATCCCTTTAAAAAGATAAACCTACCTTCGGGGTCAGAGAGTTGTTCAGTTAGTTCAAAAGGTATGTTTTTGCTTAATAAAATTGATACTCCCTTGGATCTGGAATCGTTATTTGTAGCATGGAATGCCCTTGTAAAATGGGAGTTCGTAAGTTTAGGGACATGATGCGTCCTGAAATGAGTTTCCTGCAAGTAAACAATTTGCGGCTTACCTTTTTGGAGTTCCCTTAGAAGGGAAGTACGTTTCTCAGGGACATTCAGTCCTCTTACGTTGTGCGAGATGATCAGAGGATTTTTCCCTAGAGATGAGTAGGCCATGGCGGCAGGTCAGGAGGAGGTGGCTTCGAGGACAATCTGCAAGGAGACAGCTACAAAAACCTGGTTAAACACTTTGTTATTATCACAAACTCTCGATCTCAGTCCCAGTTGGTGTGGGTCTGAGTAAAATAGAACTAGAACACCAGAATAAACAAAAAAAAAAAAAAAAAAAAAAAAAAAATTTAAAAAAAAATTGGGGGGGGGGGGAGGGGAAGTGGGGAGTAGATAGAGAGAGAAAGGTAAACGATAAGTAAATAAGGAAGGGGAAAAGAAGATTGAAGGAGCAAATAAAGCACTGGGGGGTCCCTCACCAGGGCGTGCTCTTGCCGCCCCAGAGGGGGAGCCCACTGGATATGATAGTGAACCCCGAGACCTGCAGTCAGGCCACTGGGTCACTTTGTGGGGGAAGAGGGAGTCGTCAACGACCAAGCGGGGGCACACCAACTAAATTAGTATATGTGTGAAATTAGGTTTGAGAGAGAACTCTATTGAGTCACACACAGCCTTAAGAAAATTAGCTGAAAAAAAAGAAATAAAACTGAACCATCGTATACCCGGCCCAGGTATCAGTCAAAAATTCTGGGTGAGGTGGTGGAATGTCTTATGAGGCTAGGGCTGAGACCTAACATAAAATTCAAAACTAAAGCTAAAGTTCTTTAAGGACTTGTAGAAAGAGACTAAATGGTGCACTAATGGTGTCATCGTCCTCTTTGTATGATCCATATTTCCGCCCTGTGAGAACAGCTGAACTTCAGTTGCGACTTAAGATGAACATGAGGGATAAGAGCAGCTGTGAAACTGTGGGGCCTCACATTCGTGCCAAGGGTCTTAAGATTCAAGGATAAGTAAACAAATTGGGTCTGCTCAAAGCAGATGTAAACGAAAGTTATCAAGAAGTATCTGCAGAGCACCCGTGAACAACGTAACTGTGCAAACTTTAGTGAACACTGACAACAGATTGGGATATAGGCGACACTTCATTCATCCTCCTGGAATCTGGCATCCTCTGCGGGTCTTCTCGGGGTTCCCATTTTGGAGTTTCCAGATCTGCTGTATTTGGATTTCTTGGACAGTCTCTTGTCAGGTGTAGAGAGAGGTGAGCTCGGTGGGCTTCTTTCAATTGGTGTCCGGAGGAAATCAGCGTACCACTCTGGTAGGTCAATCTGATCCAAATCTAGAGCGCGGCAGAACTCTGGGAGGTCAGCAGGGGTGCGTAGGGTGTGTTGGTGGCCATTGTAGGAGACCAGTAGGGCAAAAGGGAATCGCCAGGAATATCTGAGATCTTTTTCCCTTATTTTCTCCAGCAGAGGGCGCAAAGCGCGTCTGTTTTGTAAAGTGATCTGGGACAAGTCTTGAAATAGCATGATCGTTGCTCCATTGAAGACAATTCTCTCATTTCTCCTTGCTTTCCTCATTATTTCGTCTTTTAACACAAAACTTTGTAGGCAGCATATTATGTCCCTTGGAGGGGCTGTGTCTGGACCTTTCGGTCTAAGGGCTCTATGAGCTCTGACAAAGTCAATCTCTGTGTCCTCAGGTCTCTCCAATAAACTGTTAAACACCCTTTGCAGTGCTGGGGCTATTTGGGCCTGTTCTACTGATTCAGGTATCCCTCTCACCCTGACATTGCACCTTCTGCCTCGGTTGTCGAGGTCTTCGATATGTCTGTTCATATTTATTAGGTGCTGGGATTGTGTCAGTGAGGCCTTTTCAAGTCTGCCTATGGCCTTATCCCTGTGTCTTCCCGCGGCCTCTGCCGCCGCCATCTTCTCATTAATAACCAGCATGCTGGTCTTAAGGTCTGTGATGGCAGCAGAGAAAGTGGCTTTGATGTCAGCCGCTATCAGGGACATATCAGCGAACGTTAAGGGGTGATCCGGTCTGTGCTTACCCCTGCCCGAGTCCTCCGGAGCTGACTGGGAGTCCTCGCTGTACTCCTCCTCGTTGTGCGCCGGCGCCATCTTGGATCTCGTTATGCTGCCGGTGAGTTGTTTGGCTTTAAAGATGTCCGGAATCGTAGAAGCCGAGTGAGGCACCGATCCACGTCCCGAGCGGGATTTAGGTGTGTAGTGTAGCTTCTTACCCGGCATCTGGTGGCTCTGGGTCGGGTATTTAGGTTGCGGATGGCTGTGTGTGCTGCGGAGCTCAGTTAGTGTGCGACCATCCTCGCCGCGCGCCAAGCCACGCCCCCCGTCTGTCTGAGGTTTATTCCCTGAGTTGTGGGTGACTGACATCTTTACACTTTTAACTATTAATGCATTATATGTGTTTTTTCTTTTTTCTTTTTAATTTATTTCATATTGCCTTGTTATTCAGATTGCTGTTCAAGGTTAGGCTCCTCCCCCCGTTATCAGACTTTGTGGGCTGTGTTCGTCTCAGTCCTTCTCCTACTCGGCGGACACATGCTCGCCCTGGCAGCCTCCCGGCCGCTTGCGTCTCCTTGTTTGGGAATCCGATTCCCTTTGACAGGAGCGCACGCTTGCGCAGTAGCACATACTGTGCACCTGCGCAGTGCGGGCGAGCAGACCCGGTTACGCGAGGGACCGCCTCCGCTACGCCGTCCCTGTCTTCCGGGTTGGGGTGCTCATATAGCGGCCGGACGCGGCCGCTGTGTGAGCCTACAGCCTCCCGATGCCGCGCCAGTTGAAGCCCACCATTCTGGGTAAGTTTCGCTCTCCCTCTCCCCTCCTCCCCCCCTTCCCCTTCCTGGTTCCTTTCTCCTGTTCCCAGTTATGTTTTTTTTTTCTTGTATGCCTTTCCCCTAGTCCATATCAGTTTTGTTTATTGCTACCTCCCCATGCAGGGTTGCCTATAGTGCTAATTCAGACCTATCTATTGTCACTGGATATTTTAATCTTTTTAGTCAGGATCAATATCCCTCAATTTGATATTGCTTGACACATTATCAATTTACTTTTTATGGTCTGGTAATGCTTACTTTAGGGGTTATCTCTTTCATTTGTAGGCTACCTCCTTGTGCTATCATGAATGTTAATCTCCATTAACTTTAATTACAGCCGCTGCAGTTGATCACTTTCTTCAGTACACATTAATGGCTCCAGCCCTGGTGGGCTCTTATTGTTAACCCAATAGGCGCCTGGCTTGTTTCAACCTCTGTATATTATATAATCCTCACTACATTGTTCTCCTTCATCTTAATTCATCTGCTTTTCAACTGACTAATGCTGTAGGGGTAAGTGTAGCTCCTAACACCTGTGTGCATTTTTCTTGCAAGGTTGACCTGCCTTTCACACTATTGAAAGCATCTGGTCCCACTGTATTATCTGACCTCCAATTCCTTCCCCCTCCCCCCCCTCCCCCCCCCTTTCCCCCCCTCCCCCCCCCTTTCCCCCCCCTCCCTTTTCTCCCCCCCTCTCCCTTTTCTCCCCCCCTCCCCCTTTCCCCCCTCCCCCTTTCCCCCCCAATTTCCTTCCCCCATCTCCCTCCCTTCTTCCCTCCAGTTCCTCCTCCTCCCCCCCCTTCCCTTCCCCCCTTATTACTTTTGCTCCTGCACACTGGTTTTAATCTTAGAGCTATGTCACTGGTACCCCTTTAATGCACTCTTTTTCTTTACTTTGTGGTTTAGTGATTTATACAAATCAATGATTCAATTGTTTTACTTACCAGAGGCTGTTCGCTATTCCCTGTGTTCGCCGCGGGGGGAATTATATGGGGCTATACACTCCCACAGAGAATGTCTGAACGGGTGAGCCTGCCCTTTTTGTATCCAATTTGTATGTAAATGTTTTATGTATTATGACTTTGCTGCAACCATATTAAGAAGTTATCATGTATTTGCAGACCTGTTTGTATTCATTATATGCTTTTCATGTTACTTTTTAGTTTGTACTCTCCTGAGGAAGCGGTGAATACTGCGAAACCGGTTGAGAAACTAAGTCATATATGTACCCCCTGTTATTATTGGGTGCAATTCGTATGGTTGTATAGATTGCTCTTGCTATGAATTACGACTGTATGTGACACTGTAATAATTTTTAACATTGTTTTTCATTAAAATGTAAATTTTATTATATTACTTTTTCATTTTCATTCTTTTCTATCAAATTCTTGACTACCTTCAGTACCGCTACAGTCCCCCCTCGTTTCCCCTTGTGTGTGGAGGGTTGGGACATCCGCTGACAGAAGCAGCTAACTGCGGCTGTTCCCTACCCCCTGCCCTTTTCTTTGTACTTTAACTATTAGTTAATAAAAGAAAAAAATCACCAGGAAAATTACAATTGAATAGAGAAGGAGAATATAGAGTTAATCAGTGCTGCTTAGAGAAAACTAAAGGGTTAATAAGGAGTTCAACAGAGGAACATTTAATTAGAAAAAACATTTTTTTTTTACTTGTCAAAATTGCTTTATCTCTCTTTACCTGCAAATCGAAGTTCATCCCTTTAATCTGTGAATGCAAAACACAGAAAGTTACAATTGATACAATGTTTTAATGTAACTTTCTGTGATGTGGTTGTTGATAAACATTGCCAGCCTGTTTCCTTTTTTTTGACAGCTCCTGCTGAATTGTTGGGTACTGAGACAGGGAAGCATCCTGGCAGCAGAGCAGAAGGACTAGATGTACTATACATGACCTGTGTACACTGATGACATGTTTTTGGGTGTGTCTAGTGTGCCCAAAGTCTGCAACTGGTTAAGGATTGTAAAAAAATGGTTAAATGTGAATAACTTTTGGGGTGATTTACCAAACGATCTGGAATTCTTAAATAGGTTTGGGAAGTTGAGAACTTGAAGTTGAGCTGTGCAAAGTTTCAAGACAATTGATTGAGGTTAAGGGACATTATGGTACGTTAAGCTCTTTACATTAAATGTTTTAGCATTGTAAAATATAGCTTAACCACTTCAATACCAGGAACTTAGACACCTTCCTGCCCAGGCCAATTTTCAGCTTTCAGCGCTGTTGCAAGTTGAATGACAATTGCGTGGTCATGCTACACTGTACTCAAACAATTTTTTTATCACTTTGTTCCCACAAATAGAGCTTTCTTTTGGTGGTATTTGATCACCTCTGCGGTTTTTATTTTTTGCGCAACAAATAAAAAAAGACCGAAAATTTTGAAAAAAAGTTTTTCTTTGTTTCTGTTAAATGTTTTTGTAAATAAGTACATTTTCTTCTAGAATGATGGGCACTGATATGGCTGCACTGACAGGCACTAATACGGCGGCACTGATGGGCACCGATGAGGTGGCACTGATGGGCACTGATGATGGGCACTGATAGGTGGCACTGATGGGCACAATAAACAATCAGCGCAGAGCCCCCCTGTCAGGAGAGCTGCCGATCGTGTCTGTCAGACCGATCAATGGCTCTTCCTATTGACATCGTGATCAGCCGTGATTGAACACGGCTGATTACGTGGTAAAGAGCCTCCACCGGAGGCTCTTTACCAAGATCGGTGGAGCAGTGTGTCAGGCTGACACACCGCTCCACCAATCGCCGCGATGCGTGCCCCCGCGGGCATGCGGCGGCATGTTATCCTGCTGGATGTCATATGACGCCCAGTCAGGATAACTGAACCACCGCCCGGCCGTCATCTGCTATGGGCTGGGCGGTAAGTGGTTAATGTGAATAACTTTTGGCGTTATTAACCAAATGAGCTGAAATTTTCAGAATATGTTGGCATGGCTAGAGTCTTTTATTGAGTGAAGTTTGGGGGAAATTGGTTAACATTTATAGGGCGTACACACGGTCGGACTTTGTTCGGACATTCCGACAACAAAATCCTAGGATTTTTTCAGACGGATGTTGGCTCAAACTTGTTTTGTCTACACACGGTCGCACAAAGTTGTCTGAAAATCCGATCGCTCTAAACGCGGTGACGTAAAACACGTACGTCGGGACTATAAACGGGGCAGTGGCCAAAAGCTTTCATCTCTTTATTTATTCTGAGCATGCGTGGCACTTTGTCTGTCGGATTTGTGTACACACGATCGGAATTTCCGACAACGGATTTTGTTGTCGGAAAATTTTATCTCCTGCTCTCCAACTTTGTGTGTCAGAAAATCCGATGGAAAATGTCCGATGGAGCCCACACACGGTCAGAATTTCCGACAACACGCTCCGATGCATCCAGTGCATGGAAAGCTCCACGCTGACCACTCTGGAGCGCGGAAGAGGAAATTATGTCACTGATGCACGGCAAACGTCCAGGCTGGTGTTGAGGATAATGCTAGGATAGTACAGGCTACGTGCTCTGGGCTCACAGCTCCTTCTACTGGCCCCGAGGAGCTGTGAGCCCCGAGCGCGTAGCCTGTACTATCCCTGCATTATCCCCAACACCAGCCTGGACGTTTGCCGTGCATCAGTGACATAATTTCCTCTTCCGCGCTCCAGAGTGGTCAGCGTGGAGCTTTCCATGCACTGGATGCAGCGGTTCAGCCTGTGAACAGACTCCACACCCAGACGCCTGAAGGAATGAAATCCGAGCCGGAAACAAGATAACAGCACATCCCAGGACACTTTCCATCTCAAAGAAACACCTCCACCCTGCGAACCAGTAAGTGTAATTGTTAAACTAACTTTTATTTTTGCATAAACAAGCTACCACAGTTGGCGCCTCCACACCCCTCCTTTTTTCAACATTGATTATCAACAGAGGTAATGGACACCCTCTGAGGATGGCTGCCTCCTCATTCTAGAATTTACCTGCCTTATTTTAATGTGCTATTATAGCTACCATTTTACTATTTACCTTAGACATCACATGTTGCGGAGCGCCGGAAACCCCCCCCCCTTTAGAGTCTTTTATTGTGTGAAGTTTGGGGGAAATTAGTTAAAATATAAGGTCTTTTTTGTACGTTAAGCCACATTAAGCTCTCCAAAAAACAAGCATAATGTCCACAGTTTGCCTTGTGGTACACCGAATCGCATGAAACTTCTTGGATATGTTTGGGAAGTTGAGAACTTAGGCTGTGCAAAGTTTCAAGACAATTGATTGAGGTTAAGGCACATTATGGTACGTTAAGCTCTTTACATTAATCGTTTTAGCATTGTAAAATATAGCTTAAGGTGAGTAACTTTTGGTGTGATTTACTAAATGAGCTGAAATTTTCAGAATATGTTGGCATTGATAGAGTCTTCTATTGTGTGAAGTTTGGGGGAAATTTGTTAACATTTAAGGTCTTTTTTGTACGTTAAGCTCTCCAAAAAACAAGCTTAATGTCCCTAATTTGCCTTGTGGAACACCGAATCGCATGAAACTTCTTGGATAGGTTTGGAAAGCTGAGATCTTAAGCTGTGCAAAGTTTCAGGGCAATTGATTGAGGTTTAGGCACTTTATTACACATTAAGCTACATTAAGCCATTTTCACATTAAATGTTTTAGCATTGTATAATATAGCTTAACGTGAATAACTTTTGGTGTGATTAGCTAAATGAGCTGAAATTTTCAGAATATGTTGGCATGGATAAAGTCTTCTATTGTGTAACGTTTGGGGGAAATTAATTAACATTTAAGGTCTTTTTTATACATTAAGCCACATTAAGCTCCCCAAAAATCAAGCTTAATGTCCCTAGTTTGCCTTGTGGAACAGCGAATCGCATGAAACTTCTTTGATAGGTTTGGAAATGTAAAAACTTAGGCTGTGCAAAGTTTCAGGGCAATTGATTGAGGTTTAGGCACTTTATTACACGTTAAGCTACATTAAGCCATTTTCACATCAAATGTTTTAGTATGTCCCCCACAAATGTATGTAATGTAGGCAGTACAATATGTAGGTGGAGCCAAGTGTGGGTGTGGCAGAGGGGGCCCCATGATCTCCTATTGCCCGGGGGCCCCATGGATTGTCAGTCCGCCCCTGGGTGGGATTGACTTACAGACTGTTCCCTTTGCGAGCAAATTTTCCCCAGAGCCTGGAGCATGAGATGAATCTCTGCTGACTTCCATCATCCAATCTTATGAAAGCAGAAATGCTGTTTTTTTTATTCTCCTTGCACGTAATCAAATGTTCTTTGCAAAGTGAAACTTTACCAGATTCATTAAGCATCGATAAAAATTCTCTTACTACCCGAAGTGCCTCTGTAAAAAAAAAAAAAAATGCTGTTCACTTTGCAAGGAAATTTTACAAAGAACTTTGTGAATGTGATACAGCTCTGTGACTTCCATCAACCAAATCATGTTCAAGCAAAAATGCTGTTTTTTTTTCAAATTTCTTTGTACATGATTGAGGATTCTTTGCAAAGTGAAATTTCTGCACGTTTATCAAGCTAGTAAATCAACCTCAGTGCTTTTTGCCTCCATGTTACAGGCAGTGCCTCTTGCCTATTTGTTGCAGACAGTTTCTCTTTCCTCTCCAAAACATCCAGGGCCTCATAACTTTCACCTTCATACTGTACACCGTTTTAATTAAGCGTAAAGAAAAGATTGTAGGATTCATCTTCAAACAACATTATATAATCTCTGTGCAAGCTATTCCCATTATTACCCTAAGCAGGGCTTTTTTTCTCAAACAATAGGGGCTGGAACTCAACCATGACCCCCCAATACCCCTCCACCCACACACACCCTCCAAATCACATCAAATAGTGGGTGTTGCCAGTCAAATTTCCCGAACAGTAGACTTGTCTTAAAGGGCCATTAAATACCAGGATTACATTACATACAGAGTGCAGAGTTCAGGGGGGTTACACACAGAGTGCAGAGCTGTCACTTGTAAACACAGAAACCAGACTTCTGTGTTTACAAGTGATTGTGGTAAGCAGCCCCCCCCCCAAGGGCCCGAGCCAGAGGTGGTGGAAAGCCCTGATCCCTAAGCAATCCACATCATGCAAGATTATCTTTCCAGCATATAATGGGTTACATGCTATAACACTATACTTATACAAACATAACCAGTACGTATCACAGCTTAAATCATTGCTTATGCTGTCTTTTTTATAATTTGAGATATAGTACATCAGTCGCCACACTAAAATCCACCATAAATGGAACTGTCTTATTTTATTGATATATACTCACCTTTTTACACATTGAGGCTTCGGCATTATCCCTTCCATAGTATATTAAATATACTCCTCAAACTTTTGCATATTTATTAAAAGAGAAGAGAAACATTTTACTTATCCCCCCCCCCCCTTGTTCCTACTCCCAACACATATATGTTTCATTGGAATCACACCATGTATATAGAGACATTACCAGTAATAGTACCATAAAAACAACATTAAAATGAAAATTAGAAGAAACATATGTATATTACTGAAACACCCAATATACATACATACATACCTTACAGCTTTAAAATGTTAGGCATTTTACCTATAATCACAATAACTAAAGTGCCTTCTTACCACTTTTTAATTTGTGTTTTTATATATACAATTTTCACCCTTTGTATTCACTCTGAAAAAATTGCTTTATTTATAATTTTAGGGATCTCTTCCAGTATACTGGACACCTTTTCCTGATGAAGTGGCCATTAAAAGAGCCACAAAATGCACTGATTGTACGCTTTAATGTGTTCTTGTGATAAATAAATATCCACTTTCCTAAATAATCTATTTGGAAGCATTTATTTATTTAATGGGTACCTTTGCTGACCTCTTATTGGTTCCACTTTGGGGTCTCATCCCTTCCAACATTGTTCACCGGAACCTGATCACAGCCTTGCATAGGTGTGCGCAGCCTATTATTTTAGGGTGTGCATCCCAAAGTTCAAACACTTATGCGTATATAAATATTTATATACATACACAGACACACACTTATGGCAGAGCTGGCACAGTGAAAGAAGTACGGTAGCACTTCATTAATGGCAGAACTGGGCAGAGGGAGATATTTCCCATCTCCCCGCTGGCACACAGTTTGATAATGCTAATGCACACAGGGTTTTTAGGGTGTGCCCTGGCACACCCCCTGCGCACGCCTATGCAGCCTTGCACAGTGGAAGACCCTGATTAGTATTAAGTGTGACCACCCACATTCTAAATGGAGACACATTCTCCACATTTGCTAAATTAGTTTGCTTGACTCCAACATCCTTATGAACGTGGGTATATGCTTACCACACTTTTTGCTATACCTTCTGTACACGTAATATTGAACACTATCCTTTGAAGCATCTCTCTCATGACTTTTCATCCCTCTTGTTCTTCTTGACTCATCTCTCCTGGGGCACCACCAACTGAACTAAACTGTAAAATCTCTAGTCTCCTTTACTTTCTCTGTGCTGTAAGGAGCATATGCTTAGCTGTGTAGATTTATTGCCCCCAAAACATCCACTACAGTCTATTCCTCACATTGAAATTAACCCTGTATGCCTAAAAACAGTATTCTCCAAGCTTTCAAAAAAATCCCAAAATGCTTTCTGACGAATAGCCTGATAAACCTGATCAGAGATCTGGGATGTGTAGTTCTGCAAAAAAAGCCAGTGAGTAAAGAAGTTTTGAAAAATAGGAATCTTTGTGCTTATTCCTTTCTCTGTAGTCAAACTTGTATTTAACCCATGCAGTTTGTGTGTGGAGGGGGACTGTATGGGTAAATCTAAAAACAGCCTGGCATTAGAAGACAACAGAGTCCGGTGGGGTTGGTAGATGGGATAGATTAATTTTAGGGATTTTATTTGCATGATCTTGCTTTTATTTTCTTACATGGTTACAGAGTTAATTTAATAAGTCAAATGTGTACTGTGCAGTAAACCGCGGTAATTGTTTTACTGTAGCCATGTAAAGTGCTGTAAGCCTCAGTTTCCTTTAGCTAACTTGCATGCAGCCAATGCATTCTGCACAGTTTAATTAAAATAAGCCTGGAAGTGCTTTAATAGTTTTTAGCTTTTTTTTGTTTACTTTTGTTAATATCTATCTCTCTCTAATGCCGTGTACACACGAGCGGAATGTCCGACAGAAAAAGTCAGACGGGAGCTTTTCATCGTATATTCCGACCGTGTGTATGCCCCATCGAGCTTTTTACGTAGAAAATTCTGACGGACCTAGAAAGAGAATATGTTCTAAATTTTTCCGACTGAACCAATTCCTATCGGGAAAACCGATTGTATGCTGTTCCGACGTACCAAAAACGACGCATGCTCTGAAGCAAGTACGAGACGGAAGCTATTGGTGTTCTGGCTATTGAACTTCCGTTTTCTAGTCCCGTCGTACGTGTTGTATGTCGCTGCGTTCTGGATGGTCGGAATTTGGTGTGACCGTGTGTATGCAAAACAGCTTGTGCGGAATTCCGTTGGAACTCCATCAGAAAAACCTTCAGAGTTTATTCCGACGGGAAAACCGGTCGTGTGTACAGGGCATAACAGTCTGACTAGTACCAATAAATTGTGAAGCATGCTAACAGTAATATCAATAATGCTAAAAGCATGATTCATATCATCCTACGTTCTAACACTACAGTATCTCCAGCTCTTCAGTAATTTGGTTACTTCTTTAGTATTTGAATAATGCTGTCACCACAAAGCTCTCTTTTCTTTAATCTCCAACATGGCTTAATGAATTCTGCTCGGTTTTAATCTGCTCATTAAAAAGCATGCAAACTCTGACTTACCCAGCCATTACAATGAAGAAATCCAATCTGTTCCATGTATCTCCAAGGTAGCATTTCTTCCCAAAAATCCCCAAGGCCACCATCTTCACCACCATCTCCATTGCGAAGAAAATAAATATGAAGTCATCAAATACCTGATATCATTGACAGGACAGAAGAAAATAGGTTAGGAATATAGCAAGAACTTGCCAAAATTACTTTGCACTTTTCAAAAAATGCTTACTTCGAATGTATCCAAACACAAAAATCTAATATAATAAAAAATAATAGATTGCAGCTTACCACTCCTTAGATGTAGTGGCTGCTCCAGTTTTCTTTTTCCATGCTTCTTTATTTTCACCTAGTTCTAGTAACAAAGTAACACACTTTCAGTCTTAGGGTGCCAATGTCACTTACTGTACTGTACCTATGAAGGAACAGTGTTGTCACTCTAGGACATATAATTACACCCATTGCTGAAGTTTATCCATATAGAAAGGAAGTGGCTACAAAGAAGCTGCAGAAAATTAGCAGCATCGAGGTGCAACAAAGGATGGAAATATGTGAACGCAAGTATTCCATTACAAAAAGATGAAAAATAAATGTAATTTAGTTGGGGTTTACGTCTGGTTTAAAGTAAAACTGTTATGCCGCGTACACACGAGCGGACTTTACGGCGGACTTTGCCCGGCGGACTTTTCGACGTACTTTCCGACGGACTTTGTGAACGAACGGACTTGCCTACACACAATCCACCAAAGTCCGTCGAATTCGTACGTGATGACGTACGACCGGACTAAAACAAGGAAGTTCATAGCCAGTAGCCAATAGCTGCCCTAGCGTGGCTTTTTGTCCGTCGAACTAGCATACAGACGGCGGACTTTTCGACCGGACTCGATTTCAACGGATAAATTTTAAACAAGTTTCAAATCTAATTCCGTCCAACTTTTGAGAAAACAAAGTCCGCTGGAGCCCACACACATCGAATTGTCCGACGAAATCCAGTCCGCCGGGCAAAGTCCGCCGTAAAGTCCGCTCGTGTGTACGCGGCATCAGGTTCTAAAAAATTCAGCTGACAGTTCCTTGCACAAGAAAAGGTGGCATACTTACATACTGTGGTTCCTTCCTCCAATCCTACAGTATTGAGTAGTGATGTAGGGGTCAGAAGAGGAAATTACAGCACACCACATGAGATACAGACATCTGAAAGTCCCTAAGTGCTAAAGACACGGGTGAGAGCCTACTTCGCATAGGAGACATGGGCCACCAGGTGAGTATACCACTTCTCTTTAATTACTTGAGCTCTTTGGTTGTGTGAAGGAGTTAAAACAAGCTCATGGCTCTTTCACTCCTTCCAAAGCCTGGGATCACAAGATAGGGTTTCAGGATGGTGAACAGAAAATTAGGGAACATTCAATCCCCTCATTTATTGGTAACTCTAAATGGATGAGCTGTAATAGAATTTATAGCATCTTTGACTGATAATTTTGGGTACCCTACTTTAATTTTAGGTTTCACAGGTGCACACAGTTTTTATGCTGGACATGTCTGGTATATGTTTACTCTGAACACTAGCTCATTTTTTTTTGTTCCCCCCCAACCCCCCCTCACAAAAAATGGACAATAGGTTGCATTTTTGTGCACTTAAATATATTTTAGAGTATTTTTTACTGAAAATATAAATATAGATTTGATAAAACAATTGCACAAAAATCCATCAGACAGTTTCCATCGGAATTTCTGACACACAAAGTTTGAGAGCAGGCTATAAAATTTTCTGACAACAAAATCCGATCGCGTAAATTCCAATCGTGTGTAGACAATTCCGACACACAAAGTGCCATGCATGCTCGGAATCAAGCAGAGCAGCAGCACTGGTTATTGAAATTCATTTTTTTTCAGCTCGTCGTACGTGTTGTACGTCACCGTGTTCTTGACATTCGGAATTTCCGTCCAACTTTGTGTGACCGTGTGTATGCAAGACAAGTTTGAGCCAACATCCGTCGGAAAAAAAACGAAGGATTTTGTTGTCGGAATGTCCGATCGTGTGTACAGGGCATACGTTTTTAAAATGTTCTGGTTCTTTTTAAAGTGTCAACCCAAAACTTTTAATCTCATATTATGCTTTAACCACTTCCCATCCATAGGACGTACCCATAAATCTTTGGATGGGAAGGATGATATCGTGGTCATCACTGCAGCAATGATTGAGGTATCATTTTTTAGGGCCAATGATTTTGCACAAGTAAAATTAAATTTAGTGGCTATAGAGCTGCCAAATTACTTTTACAGGTGATGGAAGGGCCCCCCTTCTGCCACCACCGCCTTGACCGTGCTCTCCCGCTCCATCAGGGAGCCGGTAAGGATGCGTCTGGCGGGATCCACTTGAGACACAGTGAGAGGAACCGATGTTGTTCCTCTCACAGTGTGACATCAACAGTCTGGGAGTGAAGAGGATTTCATCATTTCCAATTTTGGTCTCATGTAAACAAGCCGTTACCGGCTTGTGAAAACATCTAAACAACCCAATCTCGGTTTGATTAGAAGCTTTGGAGGCCAAAGGAGAGATATGGGGTCTAATAGAGCCAGATCTCTCCGTAAAGAGGATCTGTCATGGCTTATGCTATCACAAGGGATTTTGATCATCCCTTCTGATAATAAAAGTGATTAAAAAAAAAAATTAAAGAGACAGTGTATTAAAATTCTAAATAAAATAATAAAAGAACAAATATATTTTAATGCACCCCCCCCCGTGTTCACACGTAAATGTGAATGTGAATGTGCACTTCAGTCCCACATCTACATATAAACTACAATCCCACCACACATGTGAGGTATCTCCGCAAACCTCAGAATGAGAGCAATAAATTTTGTGTCAGACCTCCCGTGTAACTCTAAACCCTGTTCTCAAACTGGCGGCCCTCCAGCTGTTGCAAAACTACAACTCCCATCATGCCTCTGTCTGTGGGAGTCATGCTTGTAACTGTCAGCCTTGCAGAGCCTCATGGGACTTAGTCCTGCAACAGCTGGAGGGCCGCCAGTTTGAGACCCCTGCTCTAAACTGATAACTTGCAAAAGGCTTTTAAAAGGTCACCTATGGAGATTTTTTTTTCCCGGTACTGTAGGTTGATGCTGTTCCACAGGCATAGGCAATTTTAAAGCATGACATGTTTGATATCTATTTACATGGCGTAACAGCTTTTATATTTTACCAAACAAGTGGGTATTATATTGTGTTTTTGTGCATTAAAACTCTTCAAAGCGTATTTTTTCCAAATAGCATTTGAAAAAAGCACTGCACAAATATTGTGGGACATAAAATTATGCAACACTACCATCTTATTCTCCAGGGTCTCTGCTAAAAAAATGTATGTATGTATATATATATATATATATATATATATATATATACACACACACACACATACACACACACACACACACACATACCGTTGCAATAAAAAGTATGTGAACCCTTTTGGAATGATATGGATTTCTGCACAAATTGGTCAAAAAATGTGATCTGATCTTCATCTAAGTCACAACAATAGACAATCACAGTCTGCTTAATCGAATAACACACAAAGAATTAAATGTTACCATGTTTTTATTGAACATGTAAACATTCACAGTACAGGTGGAAAAAGTATGTGAATCCTTGGATTTAATAACTGGTTGAACCTCCTTTGGCAGCAATAACTTCAACCAAACATTTCCTGTAGTTGCAGATCAGACGTGCACAATGGTCAGGAGTAATTCTTGACCATTCCTCTTTACAGAACTGTTTCAGTTCAGCAATATCCTTGGGATGTCTGGTGTGAATTGCTTTCTTGAGGTCATGCCACAGCATCTCAATCAGGTTGAGGTCAGGACTCTGACCGGGCCACTCCAGAAGGCGTATTTTCTTCTGTTTAAGCCATTCTGTTGTTGATTTACTTCTATGCTTTGGGTCGTTGTCCTGTTGCAACACCCATCTTCTGTTAAGCTTCAGCTGGTGGACAGATGGCCTTAAGTTCTCCTGCAAAATGTCTTGATAAACTTGGGAATTCATTTTTCCTTCGATGATAGCAGTCCGTCCAGGCCCTGACGCAGCAAAGCAGCCCCAAACCATGATGCCCCCACCACCATACTTCACAGTTGGGATGAGGTTTTGATGTTGATGTGCTGTGCCTCTTTTTCTCCACACATAGTGTTGTGTGTTTCTTTCAAACAACTCAACTTTGGTTTCATCTGTTCACAGAATATTTTGCCAGTACTGCTGTGGAACATCCAGGTGCTCTTGTGCAAACTGTAAACGTGCAGCAATGTTTTTTTTTTGGACAGCAGTGGCTTCCTCTGTGGTGTCCTTCCATGAAATCCATTCTTGTTTAGTGTTTTATGTATCGTAGATTCGCTAACAGGGATGTTAGCATATGCCAGAGACTTTTGTAAGTCTTTAGCTGACACTCTAGGATTCTTCTTCACCTCATTGAGCAGTCTGCACTGTGCTCTTGCAGTCATCTTTACAGGACGCCCACTCCTAGGGAGAGTAGCAGAGGTGCTGAACTTTCTCCATTCATAGACAATTTGTCCTACCATGGACTGATGAACAGCAAGGCTTTTGGAGATACTTTTATAACCCTTTCCAGCTTTATGCAAGTCAATAATTCTTAATCATAGGTCTTCTGAGAGCTCTTTTGTATGAGGCATCATTCAGATCAGGCAATGCTTCTTGTGAAAAGCAAACCCAGAACTGGTGTGTGTTTTTTTATAGGGCAGGGCATCTGTAACCAACACCTCCAATCTCATCTCATTGATAGGACTCCAGTTGGCTGACACCTCACTCCAATTAGCTCTTGGAGATCTCATTAGTCTAGGGGTTCACATACTTTTTTCCACCTGCACTGTGAATGTTTACATGGTGTGTTCAATAAAAACATGGTAACATTTAATTCTTTGTGTGTTATTAGTTTAAGCAGACTGTGGTTGTCTATTGTTGTGACTTAGATGAAGATCAGATCACATTTTTTGACCAATTTGTGCAGAAATCCATATCATTCCAAAAGGGATCACACATCATTTTTATTACAACTGTATATGTAAAGTTTGGGGGTTTAAGCTCCATGGGTTCATGTGTAAAGCTATTTAAATTTAAACAAAAAAGGTGATTTTTCTTCGGGCAAAACAAAATAAAATTGCTTCCAGCAGCAAAACAAAATACAATACAAAAGTCTGTTTGTCTTCAGCACAAAAACAGCATAAACAAAATATAACTAAATACTCAGTTCATAGAAGATGGGACTTTACACCAGGGTTAGCACTAAGAATGAGCTCTGGCGTGTTCGCACACTCCATGTGCAGAGCCCGCCAGGAAGTCAGCACGGCGCTGCTGTAATTACAGGCAGTGAGACATTTTCCCAATGTGCGGCTGCAGAGATCGGGAAATGTCTCACTGCCTGTGATTAGCGCAGCACCGTGCCGACTTCCTGGCGGGCTCTGCACGTGGAGTGTGCGAACACGCCGGAGCTCATCCTTCGTTAGCACATTCCCAGTCTGGTTATCTGGCAGCTTCCAGCCAATGTACAGCACTCCAACCAGGTGTCTCTCTCCACTCCTACTCACACACCATCACACCTAATACTACTTCCTGTTTTAAGTGCTGCTTCTTGTGGCTCTTAACCCTGTGAGGACTAGAGTCCCTGAAATTAGGAGTGGAGGCCCCTTTCCCACCCGAATATCACTTCAGAGCCTCCGAAATTCCGGGTTCCAAATACCTCTCTACTAAACACAGAGAGGTCTGTGAGTCAGTCCTCTCCTTAACATGGCTATCCTGGGAATTCCTCACCCATCTCGGGTGACCCATTGACTACTCACACACTTTGGGATCACAACCCAAATACAGGTGCTACAAAGCACCCGTCCAGGACCCAACCTTGGCACCCTGTACATATCCCCCCCCCTCTGCCTCAACGCGGAGGTGTTGGAAGCACCATTTGACACCATACAATGCACTCGGGAGAGGGCATTGGCATTTTGATTTTGTCTCCCGGGTCTGTGCTCTACCACAAAATAAACTCCTAGAGAGAAAGGAACCATCTTGTCATCCTGGCATTGGTCTTCTTGTTTTGTCTCACCCAGGTCAATGGGGCATGGTTTGACACCAGGCGGAACCTCCTACCTAGCAGGAAGTACTGCAGAGAGAGTGCAGAGCGCATTTAATGGTGAGACACTCCTGCTCCACCACAGCATAGTTTCACGGCTGTCATCAGTTTCCTACTAAGAAAAGCTACAGGGTGCTCTTCCCCATTGACCACTTGAAACAAGACCGCTCCTAATCCTTCACTTGAAGCATCTGTCTGCACCACAAACTCTTTAGAAAAATCTGGAGCTACGAGCACCGGATGATGGAACAATGTCATCCTAAGCTTCTTCGGCATCAGCATTCCACTTAATCATCACTGACTTCATGCCTTTTGTTAAATCAGTCAATGGTGCAGCAATGGTGGTTAAGTTGGGGACAAACCTCTGGTAGTAATAAGCTATGCCCAAAAAATGCTCTGACCTGCTTTTTGGGCCAGTTCTGTATGGCTTCTGCCTTACTCATTTGAGGCTTCACCAACCTCCTCCATCCCAACCGCACACTTCTCAGGATTGATTGTGAACCCAGCTTTCTTCAAAGAGTCTTTGACTGCCTAAACCCGGAGATGATGAGACTCCCAATCGGTAGTGAAAATGACAATGTCATTCAGGCAGACCGAAGTGTATTGACGATGGGGGCGTAATTTTTTGTCCATTGACCTTTGGAACGTGGCCAGGGCAGAGCGTAAGCCAAATGGCATCCTTTTATACTGGAAGTGGCTTTCCGGAGTGAAAAAAGTTGTTTTCTCCCTGGCTTTCTTGGTGAGGGGAATCTGCCAGTACTCTTTCCCTCTCAATTATCTTGTCTACCCGGGGGAACGGATCTGCATCAAATTTGGAAAGTTTCCTAAAGTCATTGCAAAAGCGCAGGGTGCCATTGGGTTTTGGTACCAAAACGATTGGACTTGACCACTCACTCTGCGACTCTTCAATGACATCAAGTTCGAGCATTTTTACTTCCTCTGAAACGGCCTTCTTATGTGCCTCTGGGATGCGATAGGGCTTTAGCCAGATTTTGACATTGGGCTCTGTTATAATGTAATGTTCGATGATGTTGGGGAGACCAGTCAACCTTGAAAACATTTCCCTGTTTCTCTACATAAACTCTTTTGCCTGTTGGCTTTGTGGTTTGGACAGGGTAGCAGCAATTTGCACCATGTCAATTCCTGCAGTCCCCTGCATTGACACCTACCACAGCGGATAACTGTTCTCGGTCGCTCCAGGGTTTTCACAAGTCGATATGGTAAATATGATACAGTTTCCTCTTCCCAGGTTGGTGTACCCTGTAGTTCACATCCCCCACTTTTTATGCCACCTCAAACGGTCCCTGCCACTTGGTCAAAAATTTGCTCTCTACCATGGGGATTAGAACAGCTACCCGGTCTCCTACTTGAAACTGTTGGACATTAGCTGACCAGTTGTACACCCTACTTTGGGCATCCTGAGCCTTCTGGAGATGCTCCCACACTAACGGCATCACCCTAGCCACCCTCTTGCATTTGGGAGATATGTTCTACCATGGTTTTGTGTGGTGAGGACTCACTTTCCCATGCTTCCTTTAAAAGATCTAGCAATCCACGGAGTCTTCGCCCGTATACCTGTTCAAACGGCGAGAAACCCGTAGATGCTTGTGGAACCTGCCAGATGGCAAACAACAGAGCAGGGAGCAACATGAACCCGATCCTTCCTGTCCTTCTGGACTACCCTTTTTAACATTGACTTCAGGGTTTTGTTAAACCTCTCAACGAGGCCATCTGTTTTTGGGTGATAGACAGATTTCTACAACTGCTTGATCTGAAACAGTTTGCACAAGTCCACCATCACCATTGACATAAAAGGGGTGCCCTGGTCCGTCAGTAGCTCTTTGGGGAACCCAGTCCATAAAATCCTGTGAAACAGTTCACGGGCAATGGCCTTAGAGTAAGTTTTCCTTAACTGGACTGCTTCTGGATACCTAGTTGCATAGTTTAGGATGATTAATATATATTAGTGCCCCCTTGCTGACTTTACCAGGGGTCCCATGAGATCCATAGCAATCCTTTCAAATGGCATCTCAAATATTGGCAAGGGCACTAGGGAATTTCTGTAGTGGGACACTGGGGCAGTTAACTGGCAAGTGGGACAAGATGCACAGTATCTTTTAACCTCGGCCTTCACCCCTGGCCAGTAAAACCGGTCGGTTATCCTGGACTCCGTTTTTTCAGGCCCCAGGTATCCTCCCAATGCGTCATTGTGGGCTAGATTGAGAAGCATTCGCCTATATGGCTGGGGAACTAGCAATTGCTCTACAGTTTCCCCTTGGCTTTCAGCTACTCAATAAACCACATCCCCAGTCAATGCAAAATGAGGAAACCTCTGATTTGCACCAGGTATTTGTGGGACCCCATCCACAACAGAAACTTGCTCTTGAGTATTGACCAATGTAGAATCCTGTAACTAGGCGGTGCCAAACGCACCCCTGGATACCTCCAGGTCTGGGTGCACCGGCCTAGAGGAAGTCTCCCCTTCACCCTCAACCGGGATCTGTAATGGGGAGAATTTCTCTTCGACTTCCACCAACATGACCTGTTATGGAGAGACACCCCCCCAGGTCAACTCGGTTTTGAGACCTGCAACATGAACATTATCACCCATATTAACATTCTGTGCATTGTCATTATCAGCAACAGGTATCTCCACAATAGGGGTGTGTGTTGGGGGGGGGGGTTCAGGCCCAGACCCCTCAGACTCTGTCCCTTCAAGGCCCAGTGTCCCCAGTCCTCTTGGCTGTCCTGGAAGTCCACTCTGTACCTGGTTCCACAGTTCAAGAAACAGTGGACAGTCTCACCCAACTATAATATCACGTATTAAGCTTTTCACCACCCCAACCTCTTGGGTCACCGAAGTATGGCCGTAACCAATGGACACTGGGACCAGGGGGTATTCTCTGGTGTCCCCATGGATACATACTACCCATAGAGTCTTACCTACCGGGCCGAGTCTTCCGATCACCCTGGCATGTACCAGCATAACCATGCTGCCGGAGTCCAGCAGAGTCTTGGCAGGTAGGTGGTTCACCCACACTTCACATTCAAACCGACCTGTAGTCAATTCAAGGTGGGTGACACATGCCCTTTGGACATAGAAAGAGGCTTTCCGACCAGTCCCGCATTCCATAGGCTCCTCCTGAAGTTAAAACTGCGCTCGGGTATGACCCCAGGACTAGCATCATCAACACTGTATGTTCCCCATTCTTGGGACAGGGACTGACCTTCGTGGTTCTGCAGATGGTTTGTGGGTTCCAACGTCTGGTAGGGCTTCCCTCCTAGGCACTATAGCTGGCCTCGCTGCTCTTGGTGTGGGTTCCAAACATTTGCCAGGCCTGAGCAGGTCCTCCAAAACAGTGTATCTTTTGACCAACTCTACCAGCTGGTCCCCAGTTGCAGGGTCTCCATGGCTTACCCAGCACTGCAGGTCTTCTGGCAGGGGCCCGCAGGGACCGGTCCATCACCACCCGTTCCACCATTTGCAGGCCTGTCAACTTTTCTGGCTGCAGCCTTTTTGACCAGCTGCACCAGTTCATGCATTTGAGAACTTGGTGGCAGGCCAAGTTGGTACCTCCAGTGGTGTACCCTCTGAGCCCAGACAGCTGTGGTAAATCCTAGGGGGGCCAGGATCTCTGCCTTCAGATGTTCATAGTCCCTGATGTGCTTGGTTGGCAGGTCAAAGTAGGCCTTTTGTGGGTCATCGGTAAGGAAAGGGGAGATAATGCCAGCCCATTGATCACGGGCCATCCCTCTCTCACTCCGCTCTCCTCTCAAAGGTGGTGAGAAAGGCCTCCACATCATCATTGGCTGGCACTCGCGGCTACTTGGTTGCCAGGGCCAATGGCCGCTTGCTCCTGTCCCTGAGCAAAACATTGCCTCCTGCAAGGCAGCCACTTGTTGCCGCAAGGTTTCCTGCTGGGCAGGAAAAAAAATAATACACTCCCTGCCACCCACATGCCCAGCGTCTAAATTCCAGCTTGTCCAAATAAAGAAAGCTTGCAGGGAAAGTCAATTTAAAATGTATTTTTTTTCTTTATAAATGTCAGTTTTGCTGCAGCAGGTTCTATACATGGTACAGATGCGCTACTTTACAGGCAGACTAAGAGGACCCCCCAGGCACTATATTTAAAGGAATTTTTCATTTTTATTGTTTCACTTTAAACATTATTAAAATAATTGCTCCTTTAAAAATTATCTTTTTTTAAAAGTTTTTTTGCATTGGTAGATGTCCCCCAGGGCAGTACCCAGGCCCCCATACTCTTTTTATGGCCAATAACTTGCACATAACCCTTTAAAATGGGGACTTTTGATTTTTCAAGTTTGGGTCCCGTAGACTTTAATAGGGTTCATGGTTTGGGTCCGAACTTTTGCGACGTTCGAACGGGGGGGTGTTTGGCCCATCTGTAGTGACTGACAGAGCATCAATCAACTGTGTGGCCTGGGGAAAAGGCAACAGCACACTGCAGTGACATATGACATTAGACACAGGGAACGGGCTCCTTCCACATATTGCAGATTGGCTATCCAACAAGTAGGGATGAGCCGAACACCCCCCGGTTCGGTTCGCACCAGAACCCGCGAACGGACCGCAAGTTCGCACGAACGTTAGAACCCCATTGACGTCTATGGGACTCGAACGTTCGAAATCAAAAGTGCTCATTTTAAAGGCTAATTTGCATGGTATTGTCCTAAAAAGGGTTTGGGGACCCGGGTCCTACCCCAGGGGACATGTATCAATGCAAAAAAAACTTTTAAAAACGGCCGTTTTTTCGGGAGCAGTGATTTTAATGATGCTTAAAGTAAAAAAAAAAAAGTGAAATATTCCTTTAAATATCGTACCTGGGGGGTGTCTATAGTATGCCTGTAAAGTGACACGTGTTTCCCATGTTTAGAACAGTCCCTGCACCAAATGTCATTTTTAAAGGAAAAAATCTCATTTAAAACTGCTTGCGGGTTTAATGTCATGTCGGGTCATGGCAATATGGATGAAAATCAGTGAGACAAACGGCATGGGTACCCCCCAGTCCATTACCAGGCCCTTTGGGTCTTGTATGGATATTAAGGGGAACCCCGCACCCAAATTAAAATAAGGAAAGGTCCCTATATACTCTGAACAGCAGTATACAGGCGGTGCAAACAAGACAGGGACTGTAGGTTTGTTGTTAAGTAGAATCTGTTTGTAATTTTGAACATTTTTAATGTGTTTAGCTCCAGCCAAAAAATCTTTTCTAAGCTTTTTGGAAAACATAGGGAAGGGTTATCACCCCTGTGACATTTGTTTTGCGTCTTTCCTCCTCTTCAGAAGATTTCACCTCACTTTTTTGTCCCAATGAAAAATGTTTTTTGAAAATTTGGGTTTTTTTGTGGAACAAGGATTGGAAAGCATCAGTGGAAAGGAGAAATTGTTTTCCCATATTAACTCTTACAGGAGAGAATTTCCCTTCCTTAGGGGTAGATTTCATCTCACTTCCTGTTGTCTCCTTCCGTTTGCAAGTAGGAGTCGTTTGTAAGTTAGATGTTTGAAAGTAGGGTCCTGCCCTATATACTCAGCAGAAATTTGGGCCTTAGGTGTTGCTGTGGCCAAAACACTGTAAGCCCTCACAGGGCCCTGCTGTGAAATATTAGATCAAGAATTGTAATTACATGCCCCTGTTGAACAGGAGCTGAAAAATTAGGCCTTGGGCACTGGTGCTGGTGCCACAACACTGCAACCCCTCACAGACACTCTAGTTGGAACGCAGGAACGAGCCCTGCTGCAAAGTATTGCATCAAAAATTGTAATTACACGCCCCTGTTAGACAGGGGCAGAAAAATTGGGCCTTAGGCACTGGTGCTGGTGCCACAACACTGCAACCCCTCACAGACACTCTAGTTGGAACGCAGGAACGAGCCCTGCTGCAAAGTATTGCATCAAAAATTGTAATTACACGCCCCTGTTAGACAGGGGCAGAAAAATTGGGTCTTAGGCACTGGTGCTGGTGCCACAACACTGCAACCCCTCACAGACACTCTAGTTGAAATGCAGGAACAAGCCCTGCTGCAAAGTATTGCATCAAAAATTGTAATTACACGCCCCTGTTAGACAGGGGCTGAAAAATTGGGTCTTAGGCACTGGTGCTGGTGCCACAACACTGCAACCCCTCACAGACACTCTAGTTGAAACGCAGGAACAAGCCCTGCTGCAAAGTATTGCATCAAAAATTGTAATTACACGCCCCTGTTAGACAGGGGCTGAAAAATTGGGTCTTAGGCACTGGTGCTGGTGCCACAACACTGCAACCCCTCACAGACACTCTAGTTGGAATGCAGGAACGAGCCCTGCTGCAAAGTATTACATCAAAAATTGTAATTACACGCCCCTGTTAAACAGGGGCTGAAAAATTGTGCCTTAGGCACTGGTGGTGGCGCCCAGAACCAAAAATGTTCTTACAAGCTATCAGCGTGATGATTGAGGAGGAAGAGGATAATTACTCAGGGATAGTCACTCAGCATCAGCATAGGCAGTCTTTGAAGGGATCTGAGATTTCAAAAAAAATTATTCGGTTACATCTGCATCAGGTGCTTGGTCGCTGGTGGTGATCCAAGACTGATTCATTTTTATGAAGGTCAGCCGATCGACCGAGTCGGTGGACAGACGCACCCTGTGATCGGTTACCACGCCTCCAGCAGCACTGAATGTGCGTTCCGAAAGAACGCTGGATGCAGGACAGGCCAGTAGCTCAATTGCATACTGTGCAAGCTCTGGCCAGTGATCCATCCTCAAGACCCAGTAACCCAGAGGATTTTCGGTGGGAAAGGTGTCCAAGTCTGATCTTGCCCCTAGGTATTCCTGCACCATGTAAAACAGACGCTGGCGATGGTTGCTGGAACCGATCATACCTTGGGGCTGCGGACCAAAAAATTTTCTGAACGCATCGGTCAGACGGCCACCTTCTCCACCGCTCCTTCTTTGACTGACCGAAGCCTCAGCAACACGTTGTCCAGAAACAGGAGTTTGTAACCTCCCAGTCTCTGGGAACGCGTTGCACAGACCTTTCTGCAAGGCCTCCCGAAGATGTTTCATCCTCTGCTCCCTCTGCGATGGCAAGATAAGGTCCGCAACCTTACCCTTGTAACGTGGATCAAGGAGGGTTGCCAGCCAGTATTGGTCCTTCTCCTTGATACCACGAATACGAGGATCCTTACGCAGGCTTTGCAGGATCAGGGAGGCCATGCAGCGTAGGTTTGCTGAGGCATTCGGTCCGGAGTCCTCTGGGTCACTAAGGACAACAACGTCCGCAGCCACCTCCTCCCAGCCACGTACAAGTCCATGTGTTCCTTGGGACTGATCCCTTAAAGACTGCTGATGCTGAGTGCCAGGCTCCACCTCCATACTGACACAATCTTCCTCCTCCTCCTCCTCCTCCTCCTCGTCCTCTTCCTGTGTGATCGGCGGGCACGCAGGAACACTGTCTGGATAAAGGGGGCCTTGAGAGCTAAGGAAGTCCTCCTCTTCCTGCCTCTGTTCTGCCTCAAGTGCCCTGTCCATTATTCCACGCAGCGTGTGCTCCAACAGGTGGACAAGGGGGACAGTGTCACTGATGCATGCACTGTCAGTGCTCACCATCCTCGTGGCCTCCTCGAATGGTGACAGGACAGTGCATGCATCCCTGATCATGGCCCACTGGCGTGGGGAAAAAAAACCAAGGTCCCCTGACCCTGTCCTGGTGCCATAGTCGCACAGGTACTCATTGATGGCCCTCTGCTGCGTGTGCAGCCGCTGCAGCATGGCCAACGTCGAGTTCCACCTGGTGGGCATGTCACAGATTAGGCGGTTCTTGGGCAGGTTAAACTCCTTTTGGAGGTCCGTCAGCCGAGCACTGGCATTATATGACCGGCGGAAATGCACAGAGACTTTCCTGGCCTGCCTCAGGACATCCTGTAAGCCCGGGTACCTGCCCAAGAACCGCTGCACCACCAAGTTAAGGACGTGAGCCAAACAGGGCACATGGGTCAGTTGTCCCTGTCGGAGGGCAGAGAGGAGGTTGGTGCCATTGTCGCAAACCACCATTCCTGCCTTAAGTTGGCGTGGCGTCAACCACCTCTGAACCTGCCCCTGCAGAGCTGACAGAACCTCTGCCCCAGTGTGGCTCCTGTCCCCCAAGCACACCAGCTCAAGCACCGCATGGCATCTTTTGGCCTGCGTACTTGCGTAGCCCCTTGAACGCCTACGGAGCACCGCTGGTTCCGAGGAAGAGGCCATGGAGGAAGAAGAAGAGGAGGGGGTGGAGGAGAGAGGTGTGTCACAATCAGCATTTTGGAGGCGTGGTGGCGGAACAACCTCCAACACTACTGCACCTTGTCCTGCATCCTTCCCAGCTGCCAGCAGAGTCACCCAATGCCCAGTGAAACTTAAGTAACGTCCCTGTCCATGCCTGCTGGACCATGAGTCAGCGGTAATATGCACCTTACCGCTGACCGCCCTGTCCAGCGAGGCATGGACATTGCCTTCCACATGCCGGTAGAGAGCCGGAATCGCCTTCCGTGAGAAAAAGTGGCGTTTGGGTACCTGCCACTGAGGAACCGCACATTCCACAAACTCACGGAAGGGGGCAGAGTCTACCAACTGAAAAGGCAGCAGTTGAAGTGCTAGCAATTTTGCCAAGCTAGCATTCAACCGCTGGGCATGTGGATGGCTGGGAGCAAACTTCTTTCGGCGGTGCAGCAGCTGGGGCAGGGAAATTTGCCTGGTACAATCTGACGTCGGTGTACCAAAAGCAGATTGCCCACAAGTACTTGGCTGTGACACACCTAATTCTACACCTTCATTCCTCTCACTGCAGGTCTCAGAGAGGACTGAAGGTCTAGTGGGGTTGGAAATCTCAGCTGATGAGGAGCAAGGAGAGATCGTCTTTGTTCTTTGGTGTGGGTCTTTTAGATACGCTTGCCAACGAACTGCATGGCAGGTCAACATATGTCTGGTCAAGCATGTGGTACCCAAGCGGGAGATGTTTTGGCCACGCGAGATACGCTTGAGACATATGTTGCAAATAGCAGCGGTGCGATCTGATGCACTCGTCTCAAAAAAGGCCCACACCAAAGAACTTTTTGAATAACGCGCAGAGACTGCAGCGCCCTGCACATGTGGAGCTTTGGGGTGTGATGCAGTCAATGTGCTGCCCTTAGGCTGGCCCCTGGAGGGCATCCTGCCTAGTTGGTGATGTGCCACCTCCTCCTCCTCCTCCTCCTCCTCCTCTCTCCTATCAGGCACCCACGTTGAGTCAGTGACCTCATCATCCCCTCCCTCCTCATCACTGGAGCAAACCTGGCAGTATGCTGCAGCAGGGGGAGCATGACTGCCAGATTGCTGTCCTTCTTGGGCACCCCCTCTGTCCGTGCTCATGTTACTGCCTTCATTGAGCTCAGTATCATCATCAGAGCCTTCCAAACGCTGGGCATCCTCCTGGAGCATGTACCCAACACTGTGGTCAAACAGTTCGAGGGAATCCTCATGAGGACATGGTGGAGCTAGGGAAGGAGTCACTGATGACATTGAGCTGAGGGAAGAGGCCGCTGCTTTGCCAGACAAAGCACCCTGGGCATGGGTGAGAGAGGATGAGGAGGATGAGGACGGCTTGGTCATCCACTCGACCAAGTCTTCCGCATGTTGCGGCTCAACACGGCCAGCTGCCGAAAAAAAGGCCAAGCGTGTCCCATGGCCACGTGCTGATGAGGATGCACCGTCTCCACGACCAGCACTAGACACAGAGCCTGCTTGCCCTCTCTTATTGGCTTGTGACTGTCTGCCTCTCCTTCTTGGCCTTCCAGACATACTAATGGCCTGTAGCTGCACTAAGCTGGGATAGAACACCTGTAATTTTCTTAAGGTAGCTTTATATACTGTAACCAGACAAGCCTGCCTGTCAGTAGGAAGATAACAGGAACGGATCTAGCTGAACACTGTGAGCAGGACACACTGTACTAAATGTAAATAGTCTAGCTGCCTGACCGTGGTACTAATAGGATCAAATAGAACACCTGTAATTTTCTTAAGGTAGCTTTATATACTGTAACCAGACAAGCCTGCCTGTCAGTAGGAAGATAACAGGAACGGATCTAGCTGAACACTGTGAGCAGGACGCACTGTACTAAATGTAAATAGTCTAGCTGCCTGACCGTGGTACTAATAGGATCAAAAAGAACACCTGTAATTTTCTTAAGGTAGCTTTATATACTGTAACCAGACAAGCCTGCCTGTCAGTAGGAAGATAACAGGAACGGATGTAGCTGAACACTGTGAGCAGGACGTACTGCACTAAATGTATATAGCAGGAACGGATCTAGCTGAACACTGTGAGCAGGACGCACTGCACTGAATGTAAATAGCAGGAACGGATCTAGCTGAACACTGTGAGCAGGACGCACTGCACTAAATGTAAATACCAGGAACGGATCTAGCTGAACACTGTGAGCAGGACGCACTGCACTGAATGTAAATAGCAGGAACGGATCTAGCTGAACACTGTGAGCAGGACGCACTGCACTAAATGTAAATACCAGGAACGGATCTAGCTGAACACTGTGAGCAGGACGCACTGCACTGAATGTAAATAGCAGGAACGGATCTAGCTGAACACTGTGAGCAGGACGCACTGCACTGAATGTAAATAGCAGGAACGGATCTAGCTGAACACTGTGAGCAGGACGCACTGCACTAAATGTAAATACCAGGAACGGATCTAGCTGAACACTGTGAGCAGGACGCACTGCACTGAATGTAAATAGCAGGAACGGATCTAGCTGAACACTGTGAGCAGGACGCACTGCACTAAATGTAAATACCAGGAACGGATCTAGCTGAACACTGTGAGCAGGACGCACTGCACTGAATGTAAATAGCAGGAACGGATCTAGCTGAACACTGTGAGCAGGACGCACTGTACTAAATGTAAATAGTCTAGCTGCCTGACCGTGGTACTAATAGGATCAAAAAGAACACCTGTAATTTTCTTAAGGTAGCTTTATATACTGTAACCAGACAAGCCTGCCTGTCAGTAGGAAGATAACAGGAACGGATCTAGCTGAACACTGTGAGCAGGACACACTGTACTAAATGTAAATAGTCTAGCTGCCTGACCGTGGTACTAATAGGATCAAAAAGAACACCTGTAATTTTCTTCAGGTAGCTTTATATACTGTAACCAGACAAGCCTGCCTGTCAGTAGGAAGATAACAGGAACGGATCTAGCTGAACACTGTGAGCAGGACGTACTGCACTAAATGTATATAGCAGGAACGGATCTAGCTGAACACTGTGAGCAGGACGCACTGCACTGAATGTAAATAGCAGGAACGGATCTAGCTGAACACTGTGAGCAGGACGCACTGCACTAAATGTAAATACCAGGAACGGATCTAGCTGAACACTGTGAGCAGGACGCACTGCACTGAATGTAAATAGCAGGAACGGATCTAGCTGAACACTGTGAGCAGGACGCACTGCACTGAATGTAAGTAGCAGGAACGGATCTAGCTGAACACTGTGAGCAGGACGCACTGCACTAAATGTAAATACCAGGAACGGATCTAGCTGAACACTGTGAGCAGGACGCACTGCACTGAATGTAAATAGCAGGAACGGATCTAGCTGAACACTGTGAGCAGGACGCACTGCACTGAATGTAAATAGCAGGAACGGATCTAGCTGAACACTGTGAGCAGGACGCACTGCACTAAATGTAAATACCAGGAACGGATCTAGCTGAACACTGTGAGCAGGACGCACTGCACTGAATGTAAATAGCAGGAACGGATCTAGCTGAACACTGTGAGCAGGACGCACTGCACTGAATGTAAATAGCAGGAACGGATCTAGCTGAACACTGTGAGCAGGACGCACTGCACTAAATGTAAATACCAGGAACGGATCTAGCTGAACACTGTGAGCAGGACGCACTGCACTGAATGTAAATAGCAGGAACGGATCTAGCTGAACACTGTGAGCAGGACGCACTGCACTGAATGTAAATAGCAGGAACGGATCTAGCTGAACACTGTGAGCAGGACGCACTGCACTAAATGTAAATACCAGGAACGGATCTAGCTGAACACTGTGAGCAGGACGCACTGCACTGAATGTAAATAGCAGGAACGGATCTAGCTGAACACTGTGAGCAGGACACACTGCACTAAATGTAAATACCAGGAACGGATCTAGCTGAACACTGTGAGCAGGACGCACTGCACTGAATGTAAATAGCAGGAACGGATCTAGCTGAACACTGTGAGCAGGACACACTGCACTAAATGTAAATAGTCTAGATAGAAGATAACAGGAACGGATCTAGCTAAACTGAATACAGTGTATATATATATATGCAACACCTGGGATGCATATATATATACACAATACACTGTAAGTGCAGCTAACTGACTGACTGTTCTGCCTAATCTATCTAACTCAAATCAAATGACACTGTCTCTCTCTCTCTCTCTATCTCTCAGCACACCGGAACACACACTACACAGGGCCGCCGTGCAGGCGGCCTTATATAGTGTGGGGTGTGTACTAAATCCCCTGAGCCATAATTGGCCAAAGCCACCCTGGCTTTGGCCAATTACAGCTCTCTCTACTGACGGCGCTGTGATTGGCCAAGCATGCGGGTCATAGTGCATGCTTGGCCAATAATCAGCCAGCAATGCACTGCGATGCCGCAGTGAATTATGGGCCGTGACGCGCCACACGAATTTGGCGCGAACGGCCCATATCGTTCGCAATTCGGCGAACGACCGAACAGCCGATGTTCGAGTCGAACATGGGTTCGACTCGAACACGAAGCTCATCCCTACCAACAAGTAAGAAGGCTGGCCGGAGGCTAGCCTGTATTTGTAGGAGGAGTCTGGGGGGTATATATCCCTCCTCCTCTGCCTGATCCTGCATCGGTTCATCTTAATGGTTAAGGCTGATGTCATTTCCGGGTTCACAGGGCGTCCGTGTCACTTCCAGTTTTCGGTTTGCAGAGCGGCAGCATGGTCAGCTACAGGAGACTCCTGGCAGCCACCTCTTCCAGTGTTCACAGTTTTGGTTGGTGCGGGTGGAGGGCATCAGTGGGGGGGGCCCATGTCGGATGCCTCCCATAGCTCGGGGGGTGGCAACAGTGTCAGGGGGGTCTGCCCGCTCACAGCAGACCATCCATTCCTGGGGCATTGGAGAAATGGGAGGGGGACAGATTAGCCAGCTAGTCTGTCACTGGAGGTCCGGGGGAGGGCATACGCATGCTGTCAAATGTATATATTGTTATTCTGTAATTAGAGATATGACAGATACAAAGCAGAAAAATTGTTTCAGGTATAAGAACAACCAAAATTATGGTTTTGTCTTAGACTGACATGGGCTTTATAACCTTTAGCCACAGGTTACTGCACTGTATATTGTGTGCAATATACGTGTATGTACCGATGTCCCCATCTATACTGAGCTACACATCATATATACTGCTCGGTATACTGTATGCGCGTATATTTACATCTGTCCCTTGTCATCTCTGCAAAGTTGTGAGGTCTGATTGCCAGATGTTTTCAGGCTGGAAGGATAATTAATAAGGGGGGGGGGCTGGTTTGTGACTCAGCTCCACGGTCATTCTTGCGACACATACGATTTGTCTTAGCATTTCTGTCGCAGCGTCCTGTCATTTCGTTTATTCGTCTCAGCGTTTCTGTCATAGCGGTTCTGTCATAGCATGTTCTGTCATAGCGGTTCTTCCATGGCGTGTTCTGTCATAGCATGTTCTGTCATAGCAGGGTCTGTCATAGCATGTTCTGTCATAGCGGGGTCTGTCATAGCATGTTCTGTCATAGCGGGTTTCTGTCATAGCGGTTTCTGTCATAGCGGGTTTCTGTCATAGCATGTTCTGTCATAGCATGTTCTGTCACAGCATATCGGTGCCATGCAGTTACGGCACATACACCGGTAGCCGTTCCATTTTCATTTCTTTTCCATGTCTCATCGTACTTTTCGTTCAGGGTTCTTTGTATACTTGGGTTGAGTTAGCTAGTGCTCACATCTCAGGATCTGTCATGTCTACAGATTCATATGAGCTGAGGTTTCCTTTTTAAATGCTTGTTGAACACACTTCTCGCCCATATACCATACGTCATACGATGCACGTTCATTTCATTACACCTGTACAACTACCCACCACAGTCTGTGGGTACATTAGCCCTGAGTGTTTTTTTTTTAACAAAAACAGTGGTGCTTTTTTTTATTGTAATAGATAATCAGAGTTACAGAATACCATTCAAAAGAGTACAATACATTACATACGTAGAGTACATATTTGAGGATAGGGAAAATAATATGCAAAACCCACAAGCAATACGTAAGGTTAATAGTACCATTCTCAACAAGTACCGTCCACCCTCCACCCTCCAAAACCCTTCCCTATTGGGGCAACGAACGTAGTGAACTGGATGTTTCTCTACGAGGCCATCCACGGAGCCCAAACTTTTTCAAATTTCCACGGACAGCCACGGTTTATATATGTCATTTTATACATGGGGATTATTGCTTCAATCTGTGCCTCCCAGGCTGAAAAGGATGGAGGGGAAGAATCTATCCATTTCATGAGTATTTCTTTTTTGGCATAGAAAAGAAGGAAGGAAATCAGTAATTTAAGATGATATGGCCTCTGCTCATCATCATGTATCCCCAGCAACGCCATGGTCGGCAAGAGCGGGATAGAGGTCTGCAATCTGGAGTTGATTTCACCTATGATCTTAGTCCAAAATAGTGGAACAACTGGGCACTCCCAGAACATATGTATAAATGTGCCTATATGCACTTTGCATTTAGGACACACGGGGTCTCTCTCAGGAAATATGCAATGGAGTCTCTGCGGGGTATAGTAGACCCTGTGTATAAATTTAACTTGAATCAGTTTGTCCTTGGATGCTATCACTAATTTCGGGCCATACTCTAGACAGTCCTCCCATCCCTCCCTATCCAGCGACGGGATATCAGCCCGCCATCTTTCCCATAATTCATTAATGTTAGGGGAATCTCTTCCCAACAACGCATTATATAGAGAGGATAGGGCTTTAGACAAGTCTCCAGGAGATAGGAGATCTTCGATGGGGTCCGTCTGTAACAGGGGAGTTTGCGGGAATTGAGCCCTGGCCGCATGTCTCAGCTGTAGGTACCGGAACCCCATCCAACGGGGTAGTCCAAATTTAGCCGTAAGCTCACGCAAGGAGAGCAGTTGACCCCCAGACATTTCGTGTTCCAACAAGGTTACACCATATCTGGCCCACACCTGTGGGTCCGGTATCATACGGAAGTGTTTAAGTCGTGGGTTCCCCCATAAGGGATGAGCTGGAGACAATTGGCCAGGTCTTAAGTATCTGCGCCCAGCCGCTTCCCATACCCTCCAAGTTGCTCTAGTAGGCCCAGGGACCTCACAATATGCCTTGGGTCCTCTATAGGGAAAATTCCGAAGGTCCGTCAGGGAACCCAGAATATTCGCCTCGAGACAGGTTGCAACATTAGATCTAGAACCCTGGAACCACCAGTGCACCGTCACCAACATGGCTGCCCAAAAATATAACTGGAAATTTGGGAGGGCAAGTCTGCCCAAATCTGCAGGTAAACATAACGTAGTACGTGCCAACCTAGGGTTTCTCCCCGACCAAATAAAGGAACCCACTATACGGTCAATCTCCCTAAAAAACGAGGCGGGGACCCAAAGCGGGCAATTCCTAAACAGATAGTTAAATTTGGGCAGTATCATCATTTTAAGGAGACTAATGCGACCCAGAAGATTCAGAGGAAGACTCTCCCAGGCAGCACATTTCGAACGTAGGGTGTTCAGGACAGGGGCCATGTTTTTTACAATAAAATCAGAGAGATTCCTAGTGATCACAACTCCAAGATATTTAAATTCCCTAACCCTTTGTAGTGGAGAGGAGAGGGGTCCAGAGTTAACTCCATCATCTATAAAAAATAGGACTGATTTGGTCCAATTTATCTTAACTCCTGAGAGTCCACCAAAATTGTCAAAAATATGCAAGGCAGCCTGAAGAGAGGGCCCAGCATCATTAAGGTACAATAATGCGTTGTCGGCATAGAGGGAGAGGCGCTCTTCCATCATACCCACCCGCAGGCCCAGAACGTCCGGTGCACTCCTAATGGCAATTGCCAGAGGCTCCAGCGCCAGGGCGAACAGGCTGGGGGAGAGCGGGCATCCCTGCCTCGTACCACGAAACAGAGCAAAGGAGTCTGAGACCCAATTGTTGGTGCGAACCCATGCCCGGGGGGGATCGGTACAGCAATCGTACTCCGTGAATAAATTTGGGACCGAATCCAAATCTACGCAAAGTTTCCCATAAGAATTTCCATTCAACAGAGTTGAAAGCCTTCTCGGCATCTAAAGAGGCAATAACCCTGGACCCCGTGTTGTCATGTGATGTTGCTAAGTTAAGGAATAGGTGCCTAATATTAATATCTGTGCCCTTGCCTGGCATAAATCCCGTCTGGTCTATACCCACTAGGTCTTCTATTACATGGGATAGTCGGGTGGCCAAGACCTTAGCAAAGATCTTGGCATCAACATTAAGCAACAAGATGGGCCTGTACAATGCGCAATCAAGAGGGTCTTTTCCTGGTTTAGGAACCAGTACAATAACCGCCTCATTCATTGAGTCAGGTAGGGCTGGCAGATTTGAAAATTTAGAAAGCAGTGAAGTCAACTTAGGGGCCAGTAGTTCAGAAAAATTGGAGTAAAGTTCAGATGGTAACCCATCTGCACCCGGGACCTTCCCTCCCTTGAGATGTCCCATGGCAACCTGTATCTCCTCAAGTGTGATGTCAGCCTCCAGCCCCTCCCTTGCTTCCTCAGACAAAACAGGGATACACAGGGAGTCAAAAAAAGAGGACATGGATAAATCCGATGCAACATCTCTAGAGGAGTAAACCTCCTGAAAGTATTCTCGAAAACGGTCATTAATATTAACAGGGGCAGTAAGGATCTGGTCAGTATTGTCTCTAATGGAGCCTATGGGGGTTGAAGGTATGTTTCCCTTAGCCAGCCACGCAAGAAGCTTCCCATTTTTACCACCATGCTCGAACACGCGTTGAGCGGAGTACAACAAAGCCTTGTCTGTCTAGGCCATCCTAGTGGTGGATAGGTCGCGCAGAGCCTTTTTCCACGCCCTGTACCGGTCCTCCCCAGGAGCAGAAACGTATTCAACCTCAGAAGGGGCAGCTGATTCAGCATTATCCGTCCAGAAATTGCAGATAGAGGCCGTTAGGGGTTCCAACAGTCTCTCATCATTAGCCCAAAATCTGGATAAACGCCACAGGCGAGTCCCTGGTGGAACAGACAGTGTCAGTGTCAAGCACAATGGTGCGTGATCTGAAATTCCCCTAGGAAGCACAGATAGGTCATGTACATATTGTAATGCAGGTCCTGAAGCATAGACAAGATCAATTCTAGATAGCGTTTTGTGTGAGGCTGAATGGCAAGTGAAAACTTTCAATGTCGGGTACAGGTGCCTCCAGACGTCAGTGAGGGCAAAGGTTTCTGCCCACTGCCTGAGGTCCGGAGTGTCCCGAGCCGAGGATTGCAGCCGATCAAGTTCCACCAGTGGAACCATGTTAAAGTCCCCCATGAGGTATACCAATGCGGTATCAAATTGCACCGCTATTTGCATGATCTCGTGAAGGACCCTGCCAGATGCTGGCGGAGGAACATAAAGCCCAACTAGTACCACATTCTTATCAAATATATTAGCATGTATAACAACATTTCTTTATCTGTTTTCTTTATCTGTTTTAACCTCAATCAGCCTAAACGGTAGTGTCTTGTGGACCAGGATGCTAACCCCCCTGGCATAAGTGGAAAAGGTGGAATGATAATTAAGGCCCACCCAGGCTTTCCTAAGGCATACTGTTTTGTTTTGCGGCAGATGTGTCTCCTGGAGAATACAGATCTGCGGGTTGTGGGAGCGAAGGAAACGAAACACCAGGGAACGCTTAACAGCAGTGTCAGGGAAGACAGGCTTTCCATGTAAGCACCCGGCGTGCACACATGCGTACCACCACTTTAAGACACACACCTGTCACTAATACTGAAGTCAGGCGGGCTATTTAAACAGGGCTCCTACAGAGGTTCATTGCTGTTTGGTCTGCAGCTCCTGTGTTGTATCCTGTTTCCTGTGTGACCTCTGATTCTGATCCAGCTTGTTGTTACCTGTGATTGCCTGCTACCTGTTCTGATCCCGGCTTCCCATAGACTCTGATCCTGCCTGCTGATTCTGTCTGCTGATCTTCCGGTACTACTTGGCTTGTGACCTGACCTCTCTTCTGCCTACCGTCTATGCCTGATCTGCCTGATTATTACCGACCCGGCCTGTCTGACCCTGCATCTCGATCATCCAGCCTGCTACAGCTCCCAGCCCTGCAAGCCTGCATCTGGTACTGCTCTGCGGTTCATCCCAGCCTGCCACCAGTCAAGCATTGTGTCAGCTCATCTACTATCTGCCTGCTGATCACCGCTACTACACGGACTATTGAACTGTTTACAGGCACTCATACCCCACCGTGCTCCTGTGGCTGCTGTATCACTACCAGTGGTCCGCGAGCCGGAGTTGTACGAGAGGCCTTCCTCTACACGTCAGGCTCACGTCCCAGGTACGTAACAGTACCAAACAGCCATGTCTGAGCCTGCAAGAGGACCCTCTCCAGTAAATGAAATATGTCAGCACCTTGCCGCTCTTACACAGGCGGTTAAGTCGCTGCAGGAAGGATACGTGCGTCTCGAAGAGCGGGTACAGTCCCTGTCCAATCCAGCAACCATAGCTCCTGCATCTGATCCTGCCTCCTCCATCACCCAAACTGGGGCTTTAGCCAGCCATACAGTAATGATGTTACCCCCTGAGCCTCGTGTACCTACTCCTGAGAGGTTTTCCGGTGATCGGAGTAAATTTAGAGCCTTTCGCAATGCCTGTCAGCTCTACTTTGCTCTCCAGCCACAGACTTTTTCCCTGGAAACCACCAAGGTGAGATTCATTATTTGCCTCCTCCAAGGGGAACCACAGTCTTGGGCCCACCGGCTGTTAGAAGAGAACAACGCACAACTAAACACCATGCAAATGTTCTTTGATGCCATGGCGCTGATTTATGATGACCCACAACGTACCACCACTGCTGAAGCCGCTCTTCATACACTCCAGCAAGGCCATAGAGCGGCAGAGGACTATGTCACTGACTTTAGACGCTGGAGTGCAGACACTAGCTGGAATGACGCAGCCCTGGGTCATCAATTTCGTCTGGGTCTCTCGGAAAGCCTGAAAGATGAGCTCGCTCGGGTCGGGGTGCCAAGCTCTCTGGAAGCCCTAATCACTCTGTCCATTCAGATTGACCGCCGCCTACGAGAACGCAGGTCTGAAAGAACCACACAGCACTTCCGTCCAGCCTGGATGTTACCTAAGATCCCTGCTTCTCCTAACCCGGCTCCTGGAAATTCCACTTTCCCCACTCCAGAGGTGCCTAAACCCATGCAATTGGGCCTGATTCGCTCTTCTTTGACTCCAGAAGAACGCCAACGCCGACGAGTAAATAACCTCTGCCTGTACTGTGGAGAAGCCGGTCACTTCGTACATACCTGTCCTGCCAAGCTGCGTAAGTGTCTTTCCCTTTCTTCAGTCAAGCAGTCACCCATGCCTGCCTTGTCTGCCAGCTCAGCTCATATCGCTCTGCCTGTTTCCTTCCAACTACCGGGAAGAACCGTATCAGTGACCGCTATTATTGATTCTGGAGCGTGCAGTTGTTTCATCGACCAGTCCTTCGCAGCTCAGCAACACATTCCTCTACAAACCAGAGGACAGGGACTCACTGTATTCCTGGCCGATGGGTCTCGTATTAAGTCTGGACTGGTAACCAAGGAGACCCCACCGATGCTGACCATCTCCTCCACCAACCACCGAGAGCTGCTGCGTTTAGACGCAATTTCTTCGCCCTTATTTCCCATCATCCTGGGCCTACCCTGGCTACAGGCCCACAATCCACAGATAGATTGGAGATCCGGAAGTGTCAAGTTCCAGTCAGAATATTGCCAGAGACACTGTTTGGAAACTTCACCACCATCACCTGCTACCCTGCTGTGTATGGACGCAGACCCTGAATTATGTCAAGTAGTTCCGAATTCTTACCACGAATACCTGGACGTTTTCAGTAAACGAGGAGCAGACACCCTTCCTCCACACAGACCTTATGACTGCCCCATCGAGCTCCTTCCTGGGGCAGAGATTCCATTCGGGCGCATCTTCCCTTTATCTGAGCGGGAATCAGGAGTTCTGAAGGACTATATTGATGAGAATCTGCAGAAAGGATTCATCCGTCCCTCTACTTCACCGGCCGGTGCCGGTATATTTTTCGTAGAAAAAAAGGATCATTCCCTGAGACCATGTGTGGACTATCGTGACCTAAATAAAATAACAGTGAAAAATCGCTACCCCCTTCCTCTATTCCCTGAACTGTTCCAAAGACTCAAATCAGCAAGCATTTTTACTAAGCTGGATTTAAGAGGGGCCTATAACCTGGTTCGCATACGAGAAGGGGATGAATGGAAAACTGCCTTCCGTACCCGATTTGGGCACTTTGAATACAGTGGCGGCTGGTGAAGTTTTAGGATGGGGGGGCGCCAGACCCCGCCCTTCCTTTTTGACCCCTCCCACTTGATGGAAATGGGCGTGGTTTCAGCAAAATAGTGGGCGTGGCTCTAAGGTGGTGTGGTTAGCGTCTGAGATGAACGAGGGATGGAGGGAGAGGGCGAGGGAGAGAGGGACAGCAGGCCTAGATCCTACACAACAAAAGAAATGTGTATTCTACAAAGTTTAACAATCATCAGATAAAGATACTCCAAACACCTGGTGTTAGCGCTTCAATCATCCCGGCACCATGGTTGTTATGGTGTCAGGATGATTGAAGTGCATTATTACTATTATTACATTGTAATATAAAATGAAATCGTTCAACTCACCATAATGCAGAATCAGTGGGAGCCCCGAGTGTGTCACTAGCCACGTCGCCTGTCACCAGATGCCATCAGGTGTCCCCAGCAGTCCCTTCTTACATGCAGCCTGTGTCACATCAAATGCAGCCTCTGTCCCCCCCCCCAAATGCAGCCTCTGTCCCCTTACATCAGAGTTGCCATCAGTGTCCCCCCACAGCATGTGTCCCCATCAGAGCCCCCCACAGCAGGTGTCCCCCATCAGAGTCCCCCCACAGCAGGTGTCCCCATCAGAGCCCCCCACAGCAGGTGTCCCCATCAGAGCCCCCCACAGCAGGTGTCCCCCATCAGAGTCCCCCCACAGCAGGTGTCCCCATCAGAGCCCCCCACAGCAGGGTGTCCTCATCAGAGCCCCCCACAGCAGTTGTCCCCATCAGAGCCCCCCACAGCAGGTGTCCCCATCAGAGCCCCCCACAGCAGTTGTCCCCATCAGAGCCCCCCACAGCAGTTGTCCCCATCAGAGCCCCCCACAGCAGTTGTCCCCATCAGAGCCCCCCACAGCAGGGTGTCCCCATCAGAGCCACCCACAGCAGTTGTCCCCATCAGAGTCCCCCCCCACAGCAGGTGTCCCCCATCAGAGTCCCCCCACAGCAGGTGTCCCCCATCAGAGTCCCCCCACAGCAGGTGTCCCCCATCAGAGTCCCCCACAGCAGGTGTCCCCCATCAGAGCCCCTGACAGCAGGTGTCCCCCATCAGAGTCCCTCCACAGCAGGTGTCCCCCATCAGAGCCCCCCCACAGAAGGTGTCCCCATCAGAGTCCCCCATCAGAGTCCCCCAACAGCAGGTGTCCCCCATCAGAGTCCCCCCACAGCAGGGTGTCCCCATCAGAGTCCCCCCACAGCAGGGTGTCCCCATCAGAGTCCCCCCACAGCAGTTGTCCCCATCAGAGCCCCCCACAGCAGGTGTCCCCATCAGAACCCCCCACAGCAGGTGTCCCCATCAGAACCCCCCACAGCAGGTGTCCCCATCAGAGCCCCCCACAGCAGTTGTCCCCATCAGAGCCCCCCACAGCAGTTGTCCCCATCAGAGCCCCCCACAGCAGTTGTCCCCATCAGAGCTCCCCACAGCAGGGTGTCCCCATCAGAGCCCCCCACAGCAGGGTGTCCCCATCAGAGCCCCCCACAGCAGGGTGTCCCCATCAGAGCCCCCCACAGCAGTTGTCCCCATCAGAGCCCCCCACAGCAGGGTGTCCCCATCAGAGTCCCCCACAGCAGGGTGTCCCCATCAGAGCCCCCCACAGCAGTTGTCCCCATCAGAGTCCCCCACAGCAGTTGTCCCCATCAGAACCCCCCACAGCAGTTGTCCCCATCAGAGCCCCCCACCAGAGCCCCCCCTCAGCAGGTGTCCCCCCGATTCTCCACACAGCGGTTGTCCCCATCAGAGTCCCCCACAGCAGGTGTCCCCCATCAGAGCCCCTGACAGCAGGTGTCCCCCATCAGAGTCCCTCCACAGCAGGTGTCCCCCATCAGAGCCCCCCCACAGAAGGTGTCCCCATCAGAGTCCCCCATCAGAGTCCCCCAACAGCAGGTGTCCCCCATCAGAGTCCCCCCACAGCAGGGTGTCCCCATCAGAGTCCCCCCACAGCAGGGTGTCCCCATCAGAGTCCCCCCACAGCAGTTGTCCCCATCAGAGCCCCCCACAGCAGTTGTCCCCATCAGAACCCCCCACAGCAGGTGTCCCCATCAGAACCCCCCACAGCAGGTGTCCCCATCAGAACCCCCCACAGCAGGTGTCCCTATCAGAGCCCCCCACAGCAGTTGTCCCCATCAGAGCCCCCCACAGCAGTTGTCCCCATCAGAGCCCCCCACAGCAGTTGTCCCCATCAGAGCCCCCCACAGCAGGGTGTCCCCATCAGAGCCCCCCACAGCAGGGTGTCCCCATCAGAGCCCCCCACAGCAGTTGTCCCCGTCAGAGCCCCCCACAGCAGTTGTCCCCATCAGAGCCCCCCACAGCAGGGTGTCCCCATCAGAGTCCCCCACAGCAGGGTGTCCCCATCAGAGCCCCCCACAGCAGGGTGTCCCCATCAGAGCCCCCCACAGCAGTTGTCCCCATCAGAGTCCCCCACAGCAGTTGTCCCCATCAGAGTCCCCCACAGCAGTTGTCCCCATCAGAACCCCCCACAGCAGTTGTCCCCATCAGAGCCCCCCACCAGAGCCCCCCCTCAGCAGGTGTCCCCCCGATTCTCCACACAGCGGTTGTCCCCATCAGAGTCCCCCACAGCAGGTGTCCCCATCAGAGCCCCCCACAGCAGGGTGTCCCCATCAGAGGCCCCCACAGCAGGGTGTCCCAATCAGAGGCCCCCACAGCAGTTGTCCCCATCAGAGCGTCCCCCATCAGAGTCCCTCCACAGCAGGTGTCCCCCATCAGAGCCCCCCCACAGAAGGTGTCCCCATCAGAGTCCCCCATCAGAGTCCCCCAACAGCAGGGTGTCCCCATCAGAGTCCCCGCACAGCAGGGTGTCCCCATCAGAGGCCCCCACAGCAGTTGTCCCCATCAGAGCGTCCCCCATCAGAGTCCCTCCACAGCAGGTGTCCCCATCAGAGTCCCCCATCAGAGTCCCCCAACAGCAGGGTGTCCCCATCAGAGTCCCCGCACAGCAGGGTGTCCCCATCAGAGCCCCCCACAGCAGTTGTCCCCATCAGAGCCCCCCACAGCAGGGTGTCCCCATCAGAGCCCCCCACAGCAGTTGTCCCCATCAGAGCCCCCCACAGCAGGGTGTCCCCATCAGAGTCCCCCACAGCAGGGTGTCCCCATCAGAGCCCCCCACAGCAGTTGTCCCCATCAGAGTCCCCCACAGCAGTTGTCCCCATCAGAACCCCCCACAGCAGTTGTCCCCATCAGAGCCCCCCACCAGAGCCCCCCCTCAGCAGGTGTCCCCCCGATTCTCCACACAGCGGTTGTCCCCATCAGAGTCCCCCACAGCAGGTGTCCCCCATCAGAGCCCCTGACAGCAGGTGTCCCCCATCAGAGTCCCTCCACAGCAGGTGTCCCCCATCAGAGCCCCCCCACAGAAGGTGTCCCCATCAGAGTCCCCCATCAGAGTCCCCCAACAGCAGGTGTCCCCCATCAGAGTCCCCCCACAGCAGGGTGTCCCCATCAGAGTCCCCCCACAGCAGGGTGTCCCCATCAGAGTCCCCCCACAGCAGTTGTCCCCATCAGAGCCCCCCACAGCAGTTGTCCCCATCAGAACCCCCCACAGCAGGTGTCCCCATCAGAACCCCCCACAGCAGGTGTCCCCATCAGAACCCCCCACAGCAGGTGTCCCTATCAGAGCCCCCCACAGCAGTTGTCCCCATCAGAGCCCCCCACAGCAGTTGTCCCCATCAGAGCCCCCCACAGCAGGGTGTCCCCATCAGAGCCCCCCACAGCAGGGTGTCCCCATCAGAGCCCCCCACAGCAGTTGTCCCCGTCAGAGCCCCCCACAGCAGTTGTCCCCATCAGAGCCCCCCACAGCAGGGTGTCCCCATCAGAGTCCCCCACAGCAGGGTGTCCCCATCAGAGCCCCCCACAGCAGGGTGTCCCCATCAGAGCCCCCCACAGCAGTTGTTCCCATCAGAGTCCCCCACAGCAGTTGTCCCCATCAGAGTCCCCCACAGCAGTTGTCCCCATCAGAACCCCCCACAGCAGTTGTCCCCATCAGAGCCCCCCACAGCAGGTGTCCCCATCAGAGCCCCCCCTCAGCAGGTGTCCCCCCGATTCTCCACACAGCGGTTGTCCCCATCAGAGTCCCCCACAGCAGGTGTCCCCATCAGAGCCCCCCACAGCAGGGTGTCCCCATCAGAGGCCCCCACAGCAGTTGTCCCCATCAGAGCGTCCCCCATCAGAGTCCCTCCACAGCAGGTGTCCCCCATCAGAGCCCCCCCACAGAAGGTGTCCCCATCAGAGTCCCCCATCAGAGTCCCCCAACAGCAGGGTGTCCCCATCAGAGTCCCCGCACAGCAGGGTGTCCCCATCAGAGCCCCCCACAGCAGTTGTCCCCATCAGAGCCCCCCACAGCAGTTGTCCCCATCAGAGGCCCCCACAGCAGTTGTCCCCATCAGAGCGTCCCCCATCAGAGTCCCTCCACAGCAGGTGTCCCCCATCAGAGCCCCCCCACAGAAGGTGTCCCCATCAGAGTCCCCCATCAGAGTCCCCCAACAGCAGGGTGTCCCCATCAGAGTCCCCGCACAGCAGGGTGTCCCCATCAGAGCCCCCCACAGCAGTTGTCCCCATCAGAACCCCCCACAGCAGGTGTCCCCCATCAGAGCCCCCCCACAGAAGGTGTCCCCATCAGAGTCCCCCATCAGAGTCCCCCCACAGCAGGGTGTCCCCATCAGAGTCCCCGCACAGCAGGGTGTCCCCATCAGAGCCCCCCACAGCAGTTGTCCCCATCAGAACCCCCCACAGCAGGTGTCCCCATCAGAACCCCCCACAGCAGTTGTCCCCATCAGAGCCCCCCACAGCAGTTGTCCCCATCAGAGCCCCCCACAGCAGGTGTCCCCATCAGAGCCCCCCACAGCAGTTGTCCCCATCAGAGCCCCCCACAGCAGTTGTCCCCATCAGAGTCCCCCACAGGAGGTGTCCCCCATCAGAGTCCCCCCACAGCAGTTGTCCCCATCAGAGCCCCCCACAGCAGGGTGTCCCCATCAGAGCCCCCCACAGCAGTTGTCCCCATCAGAGTCCCCCACAGCAGGGTGTCCCCATCAGAGCCCCCCACAGCAGTTGTCCCCATCAGAGTCCCCCACAGCAGGGTGTCCCCATCAGAGCCCCCCACAGCAGTTGTCCCCATCAGAGTCCCCCACAGCAGGGTGTCCCCATCAGAGCCCCCCACAGCAGTTGTCCCCATCAGAGTCCCTCCACAGCAGGTGTCCCCCATCAGAGCCCCCCCACAGAAGGTGTCCCCATCAGAGTCCCCCATCAGAGTCCCCCAACAGCAGGGTGTCCCCATCAGAGTCCCCGCACAGCAGGGTGTCCCCATCAGAGCCCCCCACAGCAGTTGTCCCCATCAGAGCCCCCCACAGCAGTTGTCCCCATCAGAGGCCCCCACAGCAGTTGTCCCCATCAGAGCGTCCCCCATCAGAGTCCCTCCACAGCAGGTGTCCCCCATCAGAGCCCCCCCACAGAAGGTGTCCCCATCAGAGTCCCCCATCAGAGTCCCCCAACAGCAGGGTGTCCCCATCAGAGTCCCCGCACAGCAGGGTGTCCCCATCAGAGCCCCCCACAGCAGTTGTCCCCATCAGAGCCCCCCACAGCAGTTGTCCCCATCAGAGGCCCCCACAGCAGTTGTCCCCATCAGAGCGTCCCCCATCAGAGTCCCTCCACAGCAGGTGTCCCCCATCAGAGCCCCCCCACAGAAGGTGTCCCCATCAGAGTCCCCCATCAGAGTCCCCCAACAGCAGGGTGTCCCCATCAGAGTCCCCGCACAGCAGGGTGTCCCCATCAGAGCCCCCCACAGCAGTTGTCCCCATCAGAACCCCCCACAGCAGGTGTCCCCCATCAGAGCCCCCCCACAGAAGGTGTCCCCATCAGAGTCCCCCATCAGAGTCCCCCCACAGCAGGGTGTCCCCATCAGAGTCCCCGCACAGCAGGGTGTCCCCATCAGAGCCCCCCACAGCAGTTGTCCCCATCAGAACCCCCCACAGCAGGTGTCCCCATCAGAACCCCCCACAGCAGTTGTCCCCATCAGAGCCCCCCACAGCAGTTGTCCCCATCAGAGCCCCCCACAGCAGGTGTCCCCATCAGAGCCCCCCACAGCAGTTGTCCCCATCAGAGTCCCCCACAGGAGGTGTCCCCCATCAGAGTCCCCCCACAGCAGTTGTCCCCATCAGAGCCCCCCACAGCAGGGTGTCCCCATCAGAGCCCCCCACAGCAGTTGTCCCCATCAGAGTCCCCCACAGCAGGGTGTCCCCATCAGAGCCCCCCACAGCAGTTGTCCCCATCAGAGTCCCCCACAGCAGGGTGTCCCCATCAGAGCCCCCCACAGCAGTTGTCCCCATCAGAGTCCCCCACAGCAGGGTGTCCCCATCAGAGCCCCCCACAGCAGTTGTCCCCATCAGAGTCCCTCCACAGCAGGTGTCCCCCATCAGAGCCCCCCCACAGAAGGTGTCCCCATCAGAGTCCCCCATCAGAGTCCCCCAACAGCAGGGTGTCCCCATCAGAGTCCCCGCACAGCAGGGTGTCCCCATCAGAGCCCCCCACAGCAGTTGTCCCCATCAGAGCCCCCCACAGCAGTTGTCCCCATCAGAGGCCCCCACAGCAGTTGTCCCCATCAGAGCGTCCCCCATCAGAGTCCCTCCACAGCAGGTGTCCCCCATCAGAGCCCCCCCACAGAAGGTGTCCCCATCAGAGTCCCCCATCAGAGTCCCCGCACAGCAGGGTGTCCCCATCAGAGCCCCCCACAGCAGTTGTCCCCATCAGAACCCCCCACAGCAGGTGTCCCCCATCAGAGCCCCCCCACAGAAGGTGTCCCCATCAGAGTCCCCCATCAGAGTCCCCCCACAGCAGGGTGTCCCCATCAGAGTCCCCGCACAGCAGGGTGTCCCCATCAGAGCCCCCCACAGCAGTTGTCCCCATCAGAACCCCCCACAGCAGGTGTCCCCATCAGAACCCCCCACAGCAGTTGTCCCCATCAGAGCCCCCCACAGCAGTTGTCCCCATCAGAGTCCCCCACAGGAGGTGTCCCCATCAGAGCCCCCCACAGCAGGTGTCCCCATCAGAGCCCCCCACAGCAGTTGTCCCCATCAGAGCCCCCCACAGCAGTTGTCCCCATCAGAGTCCCCCACAGGAGGTGTCCCCCATCAGAGTCCCCCCACAGCAGTTGTCCCCATCAGAGCCCCCCACAGCAGGGTGTCCCCATCAGAGCCCCCCACAGCAGTTGTCCCCATCAGAGTCCCCCACAGCAGGGTGTCCCCATCAGAGCCCCCCACAGCAGTTGTCCCCATCAGAGTCCCCCACAGCAGGGTGTCCCCATCAGAGCCCCCCACAGCAGTTGTCCCCATCAGAGTCCCCCACAGCAGGGTGTCCCCATCAGAGCCCCCCACAGCAGTTGTCCCCATCAGAGTCCCTCCACAGCAGGTGTCCCCCATCAGAGCCCCCCCACAGAAGGTGTCCCCATCAGAGTCCCCCATCAGAGTCCCCCAACAGCAGGGTGTCCCCATCAGAGTCCCCGCACAGCAGGGTGTCCCCATCAGAGCCCCCCACAGCAGTTGTCCCCATCAGAGCCCCCCACAGCAGTTGTCCCCATCAGAGGCCCCCACAGCAGTTGTCCCCATCAGAGCGTCCCCCATCAGAGTCCCTCCACAGCAGGTGTCCCCCATCAGAGCCCCCCCACAGAAGGTGTCCCCATCAGAGTCCCCCATCAGAGTCCCCGCACAGCAGGGTGTCCCCATCAGAGCCCCCCACAGCAGTTGTCCCCATCAGAACCCCCCACAGCAGGTGTCCCCCATCAGAGCCCCCCCACAGAAGGTGTCCCCATCAGAGTCCCCCATCAGAGTCCCCCCACAGCAGGGTGTCCCCATCAGAGTCCCCGCACAGCAGGGTGTCCCCATCAGAGCCCCCCACAGCAGTTGTCCCCATCAGAACCCCCCACAGCAGGTGTCCCCATCAGAACCCCCCACAGCAGTTGTCCCCATCAGAGCCCCCCACAGCAGTTGTCCCCATCAGAGTCCCCCACAGGAGGTGTCCCCCATCAGAGTCCCCCCACAGCAGTTGTCCCCATCAGAGCCCCCCACAGCAGGGTGTCCCCATCAGAGCCCCCCACAGCAGGGTGTCCCCATCAGAGCCCCCCACAGCAGTTGTCCCCATCAGAGTCCCCCACAGCAGGGTGTCCCCATCAGAGCCCCCCACAGCAGTTGTCCCCATCAGAGCCCCCCACAGCAGTTGTCCCCATCAGAGTCCCCCACAGCAGGGTGTCCCCATCAGAGTCCCCCACAGCAGGGTGTCCCCATCAGAGCCCCCCACAGCAGGGTGTCCCCATCAGAGCCCCCCACAGCAGTTGTCCCCATCAGAGTCCCCCACAGCAGGGTGTCCCCATCAGAGCCCCCCACAGCAGTTGTCCCCATCAGAGCCCCCCACAGCAGTTGTCCCCATCAGAGCCCCCCACCAGAGCCCCCCCTCAGCAGGTGTCCCCCCGATTCTCCACACAGCGGTACTTACCTTCAGTCTCCTGCGGTGTCCTCCTCCTCACACTGGCACCAGCATTCTTCCTGCTTCCTCTCTCGGGCGCAATGAGAGAGAGAACCAGGAAGTGACATCTGCCTCAGGGCAGATGTCAATCAAATGTGAAGTGCCAAGTAGCTTCCGCCCGGCGCCTGTAGTATGTATTGCTATGGCCGAGCGGAAGCTACTCGGCGCTTCAGAAAACGCCCCAAGGCGGGCTAAACGCCCGCAAATGCAGCGCCACGTCTGCAATCTCGTGATTGCATAGACGTGGCGCTTCCTATAAGTGCACTGTGTCCGGCGTCCGAACAGAGTGCACTTAAGGACCTTTTTTTTCCTTTTTTTTTTTTTTTTTTAAAGGGCCAGTATTAAAAATTTTTTTTTTTTTTTTTTTTTTTTTGACTTTTTTTTTTTTTTTTTTTTTGCTGCCTGGAGGGGGGGGGCGGCGCCCAGGCGCCCCCTATGGACGGGCCGCCACTGTTTGAATATCTAGTTATGCCCTTTGGCCTTTGTAATGCCCCTGCCACCTTCCAGTACTTTATTAATGACATTTTCAAAGACTTTCTGGATATTTTTGTGGTTGTCTACCTTGATGACATCTTGATATTCTCTGTATCATTAGAGGTACACCGAGGGCATGTTAAAAGCGTATTGTGCCGGCTCCGCAAATATGGACTTTATGCCAAAGCCGAGAAATGCGACTTTGAGCAACGGAGCATCCAGTTCTTAGGTCTGATCATTTCGACCGAAGGGATCAAGATGGACCCACAGAAAGTCTCAGCGATACTAGATTGGCCAGCCCCCACAGACAAGAAGGGAATACAACGATTCGTGGGCTTTGCCAATTTTTATCGCAAGTTTATCAAGAACTTTTCTGCTATCATTCACCCTATTACACAGCTGACCAAACAAGGTATCCGTTTCTGTTGGACTTCTGAGGCTCAAGCTGCTTTTGAAATCTTAAAGAGACGGTTTACCATTGCTCCTGTCTTAAGTCACCCAGACTCTACCTTGCCCTATATTGTGGAGGTGGATGCTTCAGAAAGCGCAGTTGGGGCCATTCTATCACAACGTCAAGGCCTCAAAGAAGTGACCCATCCAGTGGCATTCTTTTCACGCAAACTCACGTCAGCTGAAAGAAACTACGATGTAGGGGATCGGGAACTTTTGGCGATCAAAGCCGCGTTGGAGGAATGGAGGTACTTGTTGGAGGGAGCGGCCCATCCAATTCTGATCTACACGGATCATAAGAATCTTGAATATCTGCGATCCGCTAAACGCCTCAAACCACGCCAAGCTCGCTGGGCACTCTTTTTCTCAAGATTCTCATTCCATATTACCTACAGGCCCGGATCAAAGAACACTAAGCCTGATGCGTTGTCGCGCATGTTCGAAGATCCAAGAGACATCCTAATACCAGACACCATTTTACCAGCTGGAAATTTCCTACTATTACACATTGACCTTATGTCTCAGTTACAGCAAGCTTCTGCAGAAACACCCAGTCCTCCAGGGGTCACACTACAAGCAGAGAATGGGCTATTATGGAGGGGTAAGCAGATTTTTGTACCTAAAAAGGTTCGAGCAATGATCTTGGGGGTTTGTCATGACCACCCTTTGGCAGGCCATTTTGGGGTTCATAAGACTGTCGAACTTGTACAACGCTCATTTTGGTGGCCAGGTTTGGAGAAAGACTGCAGAGCCTATGTAAATGCATGCACCACCTGCACCCGGAGTAAAAGTTCCCGTAACAAAGCTTGGGGATTACTCAGACCTTTGCCTATACCCGACAGACAGTGGAAGATGATTGCTATGGATTTTATAGTTGAACTTCCACCTTCTGAAGAATGTACCGCTATCTTTGTGGTAGTGGATCGCTTAACAAAGATGGCTCATTTCATTCCTCTAAAGAGTACACCATCGGCTGCAGAAACCGCTCGGGTGTTTATAAAAGAAATTGTCAGACTCCATGGAGTCCCCGCAAATATTGTGTCTGATCGCGGTGTCCAGTTCACATCCAGATTTTGGAAGGCCTTGTGCGAGACCCTACAGATTGAACTCTCATTCTCTTCTGCTTACCACCCACAAACTAATGGGCAGACGGAGAGGACTAATCAAACCCTAGAACAATACATCCGTTGTTTTACTTCTTTTGTCCAGGATGATTGGGTATCATTATTACCACTGGCGGAATTTGCCTATAATAATGCCACCCATTCTGCCACCAAGCAATCTCCGTTCTTTGCTAATTATGGATTCCATCCCACCTTCTTACCTAATCTTGTCACAGAATCTTCCGTTCCAGCTGTCCAGGATACTGTGGACTTTTTCTCTCGCAATAATATGTTGTTACAGGAAACCATCGCGAAAGCGCAGGAGGACAGCAAGAAATCATTTGACAAGAAAAGAAGGGGGGAACTGATTTTGCAACCAGGAGATCAAGTATGGCTTTCAACAACAAATTTGAAGATGCTATGTCCTTCAAGGAAGCTGGCACCAAGGTTCGTAGGACCATTTCCGGTAAGGAGAAAAATCAATGATGTTTCTTTTGAATTAACCTTACCTGAGTCTTTTAAAATCCACCCAGTGTTTCATGTATCCTTGCTAAAGCCTGTTGTGCCAGATCCATTTCCGGATCATAGACCAGGTCCTCCCGCACCTATTATTATTGATGGGGATGAAGAATTTGAGGTTGAGGCTGTTTTAGACTGCAGGAAAAGAAGGGGGCAGACACAATATTTAATCAAGTGGAAGGGTTATGGTCCAGAGGAAAATTCCTGGGAACCCGCACGAAATGTACATGCCACAGACTTGATCCGTGCCTTCTTCCGCAGGAACCAGCAAAAGAGGAACCGGTTGGGCACCCGGAGGTTGCCCGTAGGGAGGGGGCAATGTCAGGGAAGACAGGCTTTCCATGTAAGCACCCGGCGTGCACACATGCGTACCACCACTTTAAGACACACACCTGTCACTAATACTGAAGTCAGGCGGGCTATTTAAACAGGGCTCCTACAGAGGTTCATTGCTGTTTGGTCTGCAGCTCCTGTGTTGTATCCTGTTTCCTGTGTGACCTCTGATTCTGATCCAGCTTGTTGTTACCTGTGATTGCCTGCTACCTGTTCTGATCCCGGCTTCCCATAGACTCTGATCCTGCCTGCTGATTCTGTCTGCTGATCTTCCGGTACTACTTGGCTTGTGACCTGACCTCTCTTCTGCCTACCGTCTATGCCTGATCTGCCTGATTATTACCGACCCGGCCTGTCTGACCCTGCATCTCGATCATCCAGCCTGCTACAGCTCCCAGCCCTGCAAGCCTGCATCTGGTACTGCTCTGTGGTTCATCCCAGCCTGCCACCAGTCAAGCATCGTGTCAGCTCATCTACTATCTGCCTGCTGATCACCGCTACTACACGGACTATTGAACTGTTTACAGGCACTCATACCCCACCGTGCTCCTGTGGCTGCTGTATCACTACCAGTGGTCCGCGAGCCGGAGTTGTACGAGAGGCCTTCCTCTACACGTCAGGCTCACGTCCCAGGTACGTAACAAGCAGTATTAAGCCCCGGAACGTTCCATGAAATTAACTTTAACTTAGCCATGGAGTATGAGGTATAGTGGATATGCAGTTATGTAACATACCAGACAGGTAGCATCCCAGTCCAGCCACACATATATTATTCTACATAGCACTGTGTAAATGGTTCTGTTCAAACATGCGTCATATCTAAAGCACCTGAAACAACAAAATAGTGTTAACAAAAACAAACCCAGCATTAAACCCCGCCCCCCAGCCCGCATCCCCCACCCCAACCTAGGAATGCCTTGTTCCCCAAACATCAAAAAAGAAAAATAAAACCCCAAGTTCAGGGAGCGTGAACCAGTGGGTGTATACCCTTAGTGGAGAGGATTGTCCGCGTAAGGTGACGAGAGACTCCGCCGCCATTAGGAATTAGGAGAAAAATAACGTTCCAAGCAACAAATGTTATTTCAGACCGTCCCATTTCGGACCAATGTGGGTGAGTAGATGTGTGGATTAAACTAGCAGCACATGAAGAATAGAAAAAATAAAAAATAAAATAAAATATGTTCTCTGTCTAGGATAAATGAGGGAGATCATCCTGTAGCTCAGGAAGACAGGGTATGTCATACTCAAGGCAGTCAATCTGGCAAAGTGCTTTCTCCTTCTAATGCGGTTAGCAATTGATTGTCTCCCAGAGTGGAATTCCAGCCTAGGCAATCATAATAACAGGTGTATATCACTTGCAAGTGAAAGCAGAGGGAGAAGTGAACCTGCAATACGTGTAATGGTCACTAGAGTCCGCCAGTGACCCTCCTTCAGGAATTAAGATCATCACTGAAATCTGAGCTTCCAAGAGAGCCAAACAAGTCATTGCTGCAGTAAGTCAGTATAACATAGGTAATCTTCATCTCTAGAAATCCCAACATCTCATGAACATCTTGTAAAGGGCAAAAAAGGTTATCCCACAGTAGATTCAAACAGTGGCAAGCTTGAGAGTAGATATCACCTGGCATAGCCAGGGGCACAACACTTATATTGTATACCGACAGGGAATACAAAAGGCACAACGGGTGCAAGATTAATTCCCCTGTTGAGATTTAAACAATCAGCGGCCAATATTCAGAGCAGAAGTACAGAAGAGCATGTTGCAGCGTTTAACGGTTGGGGGGCAATGATTCCAGCCATGCGTTAGTATCCCTGGGGGAGGTAAAAAATCTGGTAGTTTCCCCGTCTTGAACCCTCAGTCGTGCTGGAAACAGAACACTGTATTGAATGCCCTTAAGACGCATGGCTGCCTTCACCTGGTCAAAGGAGCGTCTGAGCTTTTGAGTTTCAACAGAGTAGTCAGGGAAGATAAGTAGCTTGTTATTTTGATAGCGTATTTCTCCCTGTACTCTAGCAGCCCGGAGCACTTCATCCCTGTCACGGAAGTTCAGAAACTTTAGGATAAATGTGCGTGGCGGTGCTCCAGGGGGACCCGGTTTGGGAGGGATCCGGTGAGCCCGCTCCACCGCATAGAAAGGTGAAAATTGAGTCCCTGGTAGGAGGGAACGTAGTAGGCCTTCAATAAACTCCGTCGGACATTTCCCCTCAGCTCCTTCCGCCAGACCTACAATACGGAGGTTGTTCCTCCTATTATTGTTTTCCGCATCTTCGGATTTTTATTCCAGTGCTCTAATTTTGGTTTGCAGGGCCCTTAAGTCTGTTCCATGAGACTCTACAGTGTCCTCCACTTGCCCCAGACGCTGTTCCGCAACAGAAAGTCTGCCCCTTATTTTATCCATGTCCAGCCTTATTAGACCAACATCTAATTGCACAGCATCTACCTTGGAGGTAAGGGTAGTAAGGGAGGCTTGGCAATTTCCTATAGCAGCCAGGACATCAGCCAGGCCTGGCTGTGTAGAGGGGGACTGCTCTGGCTGCTCTGTCTGGGATGCCATGTTGCCACTAGCGCGCCTCCCGGGCCCCACGTGGCCTACACAGGCCGCCTCTGTCTCCACCGGTTCGGGGGGAAATTTCAACTTCTTACCCCTTCCTCTGGCTGGCCGGGATGATCGGCGGTGCATGTGAAGAAATCCGTTGGCTTAAAGACCTGCTGCTGATGCTGCTATAAGAATCTTCCACAAGTGAGTTGCAGGGGCGGAGGTGATCCTGGGTGCAGCAAGATGGCCGCTGCTCCAGAGATCAGGTCGGAGCCTCAGACCCTCCAACCAGCTGCTACAGGGTGTAGAAATGCTCTGGCAGTGCCCACAGGTAATCCGGTGGCCAGGGCAGGTAACCAGGGGCCTCTGGGGAGCAAGATGTGGCTGGGAAATGTGTAGGAGCTGCCGCCGGGTGTAGCAAGATGGCCGCCGCTCCAGGCAGCAGGTCAGGGCCTCAGACCTTCCAGCCAGCTGCTACAGGGCATAAAGTTGCTGTGGCAGTGTCCACAGGTGGTCCGGTGGCCAGGGCAGCTAACCAGGGGTCTCTGGGGAGCAGGATGTGGCCAGAAATTGTGCCAGAGCCGCCACCGGGTGCAGCAAGATGGCTGCCACTCCATGGACTAGGCTGAAGCTGCGGTCTGTCCTACAGGCAGTCCCCGGGCGGGGAGTTTCGGCGATCGCGGCCGCAGATGGCGCTCAATAAGGCTGGATTACTCCGATGACCAGTCAGGGAACAAAACAGGCTTGCTGATCACTGCAGTTAGGTTAGGATCGCCCGGATTACAGCAGGATTGTGTTGCAGGAGTATGGGCAAGCAGAGCTCTCACTAAACACGTCCTACCCCAGGCCACGCCCCCCAGCCCTGAGTGTTACCGTTGTCATTCCAGTGGTGCCTTGGGCCAGGTGGCACATGGGGGCATTTCAATTTGCCTTCCTCAGTCAATGGGATGGGCTGTCTATGAATCAGAAGGTTGTTGTGTCTGCACAAATTAGCAAGAACTGGAGTTTTGGACATCACCAGTGTGCCTCTTTTAGGGCATGCCTCTCAGCCCAGGAGATTGAATAATTATGATGTCGGATGCCAGTCTGTCTCCAGTCAGAGGAGACAGGTGCAAGGCAATTGGAGCCTGATAGAATGCAGATGCTCTCACTGTCTTAAATGGAAGTTAGTTATACCTAAACCAAATAAGGACCACACCCTCCCACAAAACTATAGACCGATATCTGTCCTCAATAACGATCTTAAAATACTAGGCCGAGTATTAGTGGATCGTCATCTCTACATTAACCACTTCGGCCCCAGAAGATTTTACTGCTCAATGACCAGGCCATTTTTTGCGATTTGGCTTTAACTGACAATTGCGCAGTCGTGCAAAGCTGTACCAAAACAAAATTGACGTCCTTTTTTTCCCACAAATAGAGCTTTTTTTTGGTGATATTTGATCACTTCTGCGTTTTTCATTTTTTTCGCTATAAACAAAAGAAAAGCGACAATTTTGAAAAAAACACATTATCTTTTACTTTTTTCTAAAATAAATATCCCAATTAAAGAAAAGAAAATGTTTTTCCTGTTTAGGCCGATATGTATTCTTCTACATATTTTTTGTAAAAAAAAAAAAAAATCGCAATGAGCGTTTATTGATTGGTTTGTGCAAAAGTTATAGCACCTGCAAAATAGGGGATAGGATTATGGCATTTTTATTATCATTAATTTTTTACTAGTAATGGCAGTGATCAGCGATTTTTATCAGGACAGAGATATTGCGGCGGACACATGGGACACTTTTGACACATTTTTGGGACCAGTGAAAATTATACAGCGATCAGCGCTATAAAAAATACACCGAATACTGTATAAATGTCACTGGCAGTGAAGGGGTTAACACTAGGGGGCCATGAAGTGGTTAACTGTGTTCCCTCACTGTGTTCTAACTGTGGGGGGATGGGACTGAGTAGGAGAGATGACAGATCGGTGTTCATAATCAGTATGAACACACTATCAGTCTCTTCTCCCCTGTTTACACACAGATGCTGGTTCTCACTCTGTCACGAGTAGGGATGAGCTTCGAGTTCGAGTCGAACTCATGTTCTACTCGAACATTGGCTGTTCGCAAGTTCGCCGAACAGCGAACAATTTGGGGTGTTCGCGGCAAATTCGAATGCCGCGGAACACCCTTTAAAAGTCTATGGGAGAAATCAAAAGTGCTAATTTTAAAGGCTTATATGCAAGTTATTGTCATAAAAAGTGTTTGGGGACCCGGGTCCTGCCCCAGGGGACATGGATCAATGCAAAAAAAAGTTTTAAAAACGGACGTTTTTTCAGGAGCAGTGATTTTATTAATGCTTAAGTCAAACAATAAAAGTGCAATATCCCTTTAAATTTCGTACCTGGGGGGTGTCTATAGTATGCCTGTAAAGGGGCGCATGTTTCCTGTGTTTAGAACAGTCTGACAGCAAAATGACATTTGGAAGGAAAAAACTCATTTAAAACTACCCGCGGCTATTGCATTGCCGACAATACACATAGAAGTTCATTGATAAAAACGGCATGGGAATTCTCCACAGGGGAACCCCGAACCAAAATTTTAAAAAAAAATGATGTGGGGGTCCCCCTAAATTCCATACAAGGCCCTTCAGGTCTGGTATGGATATTAAGGGGAACCCCAGCCAAAATTTAAAAAAAAAATTGACGTGGGGTTCCCCCTAAATTCCATACCAGACCCTTATCCGAGCACGCAACCTGGCAGGCCACAGGAAAAGAGGGGGGGACGAGAGTGCGCCCCCCCCTCCTGAACCGTACCAGGCCACATGCCCTCAACATTGGGAGGGTGCTTTGGGGTAGCCCCCCAAAACACCTTGTCCCCATGTTGATGAAGACAAGGGCCTCATCCCCACAACCCTGGCCGGTGGTTGTGGGGGTCTGCGGGCGGGGGGCTTATCGGAATCTGGAAGCCCCCTTTAACAAGGGGACCCCAGATCCCGGCCCCCCCCCCTGTGTGAAATGGTAAGGGGGTACTTACCCCTACCATTTCACTAAAAAACTGTCAAAAATGTTAAAAATGACAAGAGACAGTTTTTGACAATTCCTTTATTTAAATGCTTCTTCTTTCTCCTTCATCTTCTTCTGGTTCTTCTGGCTCTTTTGGTTCTTCCTCCGGCGTTCTCGTCCAGCATCTCCTCCGCGGCGTCTTCTATCTTCTTCTCCTCGGGCCGCTCCGCACCCATGGCATGGGGGGGGAGGCTCCCGCTCTTCTCTTCATCTTCTTCTCTTCTTCATCTTCTTCTTCATCTTCTTCTTCTTCTTCTTCTTCTTCTTCTTCTCTTCTTCCTTCTTCTCTTCTTCATTTCTTCTCCGGGCCGCTCCGCAGCCATGCTGGCATGGTGGGAGGCTCCCGCTGTGTGACGGCGTCTCTTCGTCTGACGGTTCTTAAATAACGGGGGGCGGGGCCACCCGGTGACCCCGCCCCCCTCTGACGCACGGGACATGACGGGACTTCCCTGTGGCATTCCCCGTGACGTCACAGGGAAGTCCCGTCAAGTCACCGTGCGTCAGAGGGGGGCGGGGTCACCGGATGGCCCCGCCCCCCGTTATTTAAGAACCGTCAGACGAAGAGACGCCGTCACACAGCGGGAGCCTCCCACCATGCCAGCATGGCTGCGGAGCGGCCCGGAGAAGAAATGAAGAAGAGAAGAAGGAAGAAGAGAAGAAGAAGAAGAAGATGAAGAAGAAGATGAAGAAGAGAAGAAGATGAAGAGAAGAGCGGGAGCCTCCCCCCCATGCCATGGGTGCGGAGCGGCCCGAGGAGAAGAAGATAGAAGACGCCGCGGAGGAGATGCTGGACGAGAACGCCGGAGGAAGAACCAGAAGAGCCAGAAGAACCAGAAGAAGAAGAAGATGAAGGAAGAAAGAAGAAGCATTTAAATAAAGGAATTGTCAAAAACTGTCTCTTGTCATTTTTAACATTTTTGACAGTTTTTTATTGAAATGGTAGGGGTAAGTACCCCCTTACCATTTCACACAGGGGGGGGGCCGGGATCTGGGGGTCCCCTTGTTAAAGGGGGCTTCCAGATTCCGATAAGCCCCCCGCCCGCAGACCCCCACAACCACCGGCCAGGGTTGTGGGGATGAGGCCCTTGTCTTCATCAACATGGGGACAAGGTGTTTTGGGGGGCTACCCCAAAGCACCCTCCCAATGTTGAGGGCATGTGGCCTGGTACGGCTCAGGAGGGGGGGGGGCCGCACTCTCGTCCCCCCCTCTTTTCCTGCGGCCTGCCAGGTTGCGTGCTCGGATAAGGGTCTGGTATGGATTTTTAGGGGGACCCCACGCCGTTTTTTTTTTTATTTTGGCGCGGGGTTCCCCTTAAAATCCATACCAGACCTGAAGGGTCTGGTATGGAATTTAGGGGGAACCCCACGTCAATTTTTTTTTTTAATTTTGGCTGGGGTTCCCCTTAATATCCATACCAGACCTGAAGGGCCTTGTATGGAATTTAGGGGGACTCCCACATCATTTTTTTTTTTTAATTTTGGTTTGGGGTTGCCCTGTGGGGAATTCCCATGCCGTTTTTATCAATGAACTTCTATGTGTATTGTCGGCAATGCAATAGCCGCGGTAGTTTTAAATGTGTTTTTTCCTTCAAAATGTCATTTTGCTGTCAGACTGTTCTAAACACGGGAAACATGCGCCCCTTTACAGGCATACTATAGACACCCCCCAGGTACGAAATTTAAAGGGATATTACACTTTTATTGTTTGACTTTAAACATTATTAAAATCACTGCTCCTGAAAAAACGGCCGTTTTTAAAACTTTTTTTTGCATTGATTCATGTCCCCTGGGGCAGGACCCAGGTCCCCAAACACTTTTATTGACAATAACTTGCATATTAGCCTTTAAAATGAGCACTTTTGATTATTCATGTTCGTGTCCCATAGTGTTTAATGGTGTTTGCGTGTTCGAACGAATTTTTTTCCTGTTCGCATGTTCTGGTGCGAACCGAACAGGGGGGTGTTCGGCTCATCCCTAGTCACGAGCGATCATGGGTGCCTGGCGGTCATTGCGCCGGCCGGGCACCCGCATCGGCTGGGAGCCAGGGGCACGCGCGTGCCTCAGGTGGTGCTGGTCTCCGGGGGCGCGCACGCCCCCTAGTGGCCAAAAGGCAAAGTGACATAGGGTAACCTCCTTTTGCCCAGGGGAGCCAACCTGCCGCAGTAAAACTGCAGCAGCTGGTCTAGAAGCTGGTTAATAGGCCCGGAACAAACCGGTTTTATCCCCACAAGACAAATTACAGATAGCATTTGCCTAGCTGTTAATGTAATTCAAGACGCAGACCTTTTCTCCCGTAGGGTGTTGATTTTAGGCTTAGACATACATAAGGCTTTCAACAGTGTCCTCTGGTCTTATATGGACACTGTTCTAGCTATATTTGTGTTTTCTGGAGAATTCGTACATGAATTTAAAGCCCTTCATCATAATACCCACACCCAAATCAAGCTGCCTGGCTATTCCTCCGATTATTTCCCCCTGGGCAGGGGTACAAGACAAGGCTACCCTCTATAGCTTCTGAATTTTGCCCTGGTGATAGAACCCTTGGCGAGGGCGATTATCACAGAGCCAAACATTAAAAGATACCAGAAAGGTGAGGAAGTATATAAAATAGTATGTACGCAGACAACGTACTTATGTTCTTACCAGAAAACAAAAAGAGTTCTGAAGCACTAAAACTGGCAGTCATTAGAAACTTTTGTCATGTCATAACAATTATGCAAGGAATAGCTGGACACCAGTGCAGCTGCAAACTTCTGGAAGAAAAGTAGACAACAAAAATAAACAAAAATGCAACACTCAATGGGACCAGTAGTAAAGGGACTTTGATAAAGCGCAGGAGCGTGAAACATGTAAGTCGCGATCGCCACGGCTACTTTGAGCTTTTGATCTAGCTTCCTCGTACTCCCCATTTACAGCCCTGACCCTGCCTCCCGGCTTCTGGATTCAGTGTGTGCCATCCAGAGCGCCCTCCAGCACGCCAGGTTCCAGCCAGCTTGACCGAGGTTGTTCAGAGGCACGATCTACAATACACCTCCTGGATCACAGCAAGTTTGATATCAAGAATACAGCCACTAAGTGCAACCCTAACTTGATATCTACTCTACAGAAATTCCATTCCCTTTCTGGCCTGGGGGTCAATCTGGCAAAATGCTCCACACTCCTTATTAACATCCCACACCGTATAGCGACTAACCTTAGAGATTCCTTTGGCTTCACCCTAACAGACAACGTCCTTCAATATTTGGGAGTACACCTGGCTCCCACGTTACATGCCATGTATAATGCCAAGTACCCACAGGTCTCCAAGGTTAAACAGTGGCTACAATTAGGGTCAGCTTTTCCTTTTTCTCTTATGGGAAGAGTCACTGCCAATAAAATGTCCATCCTCCCAAAACTATTATATTTCTTTGAGGCCCTCCCCATTTATGTATCCTATCAAACTATCGAGCTGACCCAACAAGCCATCAATAGATTTATATGGAGAAACAAGACACCCAGATACGGTAAATTGCTAACCCATAGGCCCTTGGCGCAGGGAGGCTTGGGTTTACCTAATATATGGCTCTATTATTTAGCAGCTAGATTGGCTCAAACTGTCAAATGGCACCCCCCCTTCACAGATTCCCTGGCTCCATTTTGAATGTATCTCAGTTCGCTCATTATACTTACCAGGCCTACTTTGGAATACTAAGATACAACCCAGGGAGGTTAGTTCTCTAAATAGTATACTGAGCCAAACTATTCATTTACGGGCCCTGTACAACCAGAAAGTTAATTTGAAATCTTGCGGACCCCCCTTATCCTCATTTATGGGAGATGTGAGATTCCCCCCAGCTTATGTATCCCCCAACAAATTTCTCTGGTGGGAAAGAAATGCCCTAACTACACTTAACGCCCTAACCCATAGAGCACAATTTTGCTCTTTTTCCCCTCTCCAGGACCGGGATCTGAATTTCACAAATATCTTCAAATAAGGTGCTTTTTTGAATCATTATATTCATGGACTAACAGACCTAGATTTTCACAATTTGAGCCAGTCTGCTGTGACTTGCCTAGGGAGAGAAGACCATTTCAATGATCTACAGGTACCTTAATGATTTGCACTTGCTTGAGAAATCGGCTGCTATTACCCGTTGGGAATCAGATGTAGGACAAGAAGTTTCTTCTGAGGAATGGTCAGACATGATATCAAATATGCATAAATGCATCTCTTAAGGAAACCGTGATGAAACTCCACATGAGGTGGTACCTAACTCCCGACAAAGTACATAGATTTTATCCAGAGGTCCCGGATACCTGCTTAGGGGCTGCTTAGCCACAGGTACACTGTTCCATGTATTTTACAGCTGTCCTCAACTTAGACATATCTGGAGTCAGGCAGCCTCAAAAGTAGCACAGATGACTGGGTCCTTGATCATTTTAACAGTACCAATGTGCCTACTCTTTGCCCCATCCCTGATTCTCCCCCCCCATGGGCCATTGCCTTGAATTGGCGCTCACCTATGGTACTTTGGGCTCAGGTACTCCATAGAATGGAAACCATTAAACTGATGGAGCCTGTTCACCATACCATATTTGATACTATGCATGTTTTCAACAACAAATGGTCCTGTTGGTCTGCTTACGGTAGTTCACTGTGAGATTGAGGTCTTCTATATGTTTCTTTCCCTAGTGACATATCTCTCAATACATTTAATACTAGCCATAGGTTTGGTTTTGGTTATTTATATATGGTTATGATATATATAAATCCTTATAGTTTTGGTTCTTATCTTAGCACAACTCTATTTTCTCCTTTTTTTTTCTCAAATTAAATAGGATGCACCAAAGTTTGGTACCAAAGCTCTGATATTAGGTCAAAGGTCAGATAACATCATACTCAAAAGAAGTTGTACCCCACCCCTTTATAACCCGAATCTGTCCTATTTTACATATGCTATGGTCTATAATCTGTATTGGGTACCGTTGTGAATACGACTAACATGAATACCATGTATGCCTTTCTATACGGGTTGCATCATGTCATCCTATGACCACGCCCCTTATGACCTCACAGTCCCAGCATGCTCCTGGACTGTGATGTCATGGGGGCGGGGTCACCGCCTATATAAGTCATAGCAGAGCGCACAGACAGCATTACAGCCGGAGAGAGCGTCGTGTCAACATCTCTGGAAGAGAAGAGGGAAGAAGATGATCCAGATGTCCGGGCTTCTCCGCTAGCAAAAGAGGCAGAAGGAAGAGGGCACCGGAGAAGAACCAGAGAGCGCGGAGACGACACCGGAGAGGGGGAGAAGAGGCCTGAGAGACCCCTGAAGTCCGCAGAAGACCCCTGGAGTGGGAAGAAGACCCCTGAAGTCAGAAGACCCTGAAGTCGGAAGAAGACCCCTGGAGCTGCCTAATAAATTACTTTTAAAACCTGTGTAGTGTGTTTTTTTATTGACACTTTTTTCCCTAGGTGAATGGATAGGGGTACCATGTACCCCACACTCATTCACATTGGGTGGGGGGCCGGGATCTGGGGGCCCCCTTATTAAAGGGGGCTCACGGATTCTGATAAGCCCCCCGCCCGCAGACCCCAACAACCAACGGCCAGGGTTGTCGGGAAGAGGCCCTTGTCCTCATCAACATGGGGACAAGGTGCTTTGGGGTGGGGGGGCGCAGGGCGCCCCCTCCCCCGAAGCACCCACCCCCATGTTGAGGGCATGCGGCCTGGTACGACTCAGGAGGGGGGGCGCGCTCGCTCGTCCCCACCCCCTTTCCTGACCGGCCGGGCTGCGTGCTCGGATAAGGGTCTGGTATGGATTTTGGGGGGACCCCCACGCTGTTTTTTTTGGCGTAGGGGGTTCCCCTTAAAATCCATACCAGATCTAAGGACCTGATATGCCTCTGGAGGGGAACCATGCCGTTTTTTTATTTAAAATTTGGCGTGGAGTTCCCCCTCAAGATTCATACCAAACACAGTGCCTGGCATTGGTGGGGATCCAAGTCGGATCCCCGCACCAGTGTGAACCCGGCTCGCAAGGTGTCAATCTCGCCAATAAAAGTGGCGAGATTGACACAATATCAGACAATACAGAAGTTGACCAAAGAGTGGTGATAAAAAGCTGAAAAACCACGTGATTTGGTGAAAGTTGGCTGGAAAAGTCCTGTCGTCTGTATGCAAGACAAACTTCTGGCTAACGCCCTTTGTACAAAAGTCCAAGGGAAAGTTTGTACAAAGTCCTATCGTGTGTATGGGGCTATATTTTCTTTATTTTTGTAATGCCATTTTTAACTCTCCAATAAAAGCATTTGTATGGAAAAAAATGAAAGGCAGTTTTTTCTAGTATTTCAAGCCTTTCAAGCTCTTCCTCCAAGGGGGCCGAGTGAAGTTAATTATTGACAACAAAACAGCAGCATCATACATTGCCCACCAAGGGGGCTCCAAGAGACTTTTCCTGTTGCCTTTTCACTGGTCAGAGAGCTGCTTACAGGCAGTCAATGGCAGTCTACTTACTGGAAAAGCAGAATCCACTAACGGATCAGTTAGGCAGATTTTCCAACAATGAGTACCTCAACCAGTATTTGCTCTATGGGGCATTCCAGCGGTAGTTCTCATAGACTCTACTGAACATGCAGCTTCAGGTATTTGCAACAAGGTACAAAGGGGAAGTGATAGAAGATGGGTTCACAGTGCCATGGGTTTTTCCATTGGGTCTTTGTCTTCCTACAGTGTCCTTGAATATAATACCTTTGTCATACATTTGCTTTCCACCTGCTGAGTACTTGGTTTTCATTGCTCCTCCAGATATCATCAGCACCACCAATCCCATTTCCGGTCAAACAAGATCTTTTATGCCAACATCAATGGCAGCACCTCAATCCAGTTAGATTATTTTAATAGCCTGGTTATTGAATCGGCCATGCTAGAGGTGCAACGATTCTCATCCGAGGTGGTTCAGATCTTTGGTGAAGGCCACAAGATCATCCATGGACGTTACATACCAGAAGATATAAAGTTAGTTTGTTATGTTTGCTCAGCAAAAGATTTCTCTCCTGTGTTCCCAGCTCTAGACAATATCCTGGACACTTTTACAATCAACACTAGAGGTTGGTGTGGCATACAACTCCATTAAAGTACAGATCTCTGCCTTTGTCCTCTTTTTTCAGGCTGAAGATGAGTGGAAGAGCCATTGACCAGATGCTTCATGCAAGCAGTAATTCCATATACGACTACCAAGGAAATCCTTGTTCCCTTCATAGGACTTGGAATTCATTCTGAAAGCACCCTGTGTGCCAATAACTTAATTTCCATTGAGGTTCCTTATGGTAAAACTAGTTCTTTTGACAGCAATTGCTTCAGACAGAAGGATGTTGGAGATTTCAACACTTTATTGCAAAGATCCCTTTTTTGCCCTTTTACCAGAAATCTGCAAGCTCAATTCTAAAGGAAATTTCCAGGAAAACTGGGGGCAGTCCCTCCAAGCATTTGCATGAGTGTCAGGGAGTACACAGCAGGAAGACTTCAGTTCCTTACACATGGACAAGTTGCTAACAGTGTTACATGCAAAGGTCAAAAGACGTGAGGAAAGTGGACAATCTTTTAATTTTGCCTTCAGGTTCTCAAGAGTCATCTTCTATTGGATTACCAGGGTGATTTAGATTGGCATGCAGGAAGTAGGCCTTTGTGTTCAGGAACAGGTGCAAGCTCCTTCAACCAAAGGGCTGTCAGCTTTTGGGGCAGTTATGTCAAGATTTCGGTGAAAGATATATTTGAGACAGCAAGCCCTTCATTCGACTTTACAAGCTAGGTGTGCGGTCAGCAAGTTCTGCAAAGTTTGAGATGGGACATAAATTCTTTTTGTCTTTAGCAGCTTTTCTTTGATTGCTATTGTTTCTTTTTCTGTGTTCTCTCCTGCCCATTTATTCAACTAGTTATATGCCATTGTGTGCTGACGTAGGGTAGGGCCAGGAGAAGGTTATCCGATACTTACCGTAATTTTCCTTTCCTGGCCTATCCTCACGTCAGCACAGGACTCCCTCCCTTGTGGCCTGTCACAGGCTAGGTTATCGAACACTTAAGTTGGACAGGGGTTGTCTTTTATTTAGCTAGGAAGAGGCGTTAACACGTGTGCGAACAAGAGTAGTGGGCACAAACTTATTCATTCAATGAAGTAACCATGGGAACATTGGGATGGTTATACATGAATTCCTATCCTTACAACTCAAATAAAACACATTGGTCATCATTTTACTTTCACTACATCTTGTGGATGTGGAATTATGTAATATTGTCATAGTCTTATGTAAATATTCTGATAAGCAGTATATCTTTCTATCTGTACATGTATGTATAAAGGAAACCTGAAACAGCCACCTTCTCAACATGTTTTAGGTTGTAGAGATCTGCTGCCCTCTATTGTCTGTATTTGTAAGTGGCTGTGATGCGAGTTATTTATGTACATCACTTCCAGTCTCTGTGGGGATGAGTTAAAAAAAAAAAAAAAAAACAGAAGGAGGAGGGAAAAAGTCTGAGACCACATGTTTTGTTTGTGGAAAAGCTTATGCTAAATCCAGACCAGAAGGGATTTATAGGCAAGTGCTCCTATGTTTAATAGTTTACTATTGTTGCCCGTAGCTTCTTTGTGTGTGTGTGTGTGAATGTATGTGTAATATATATATATATATATATATATATATATATATATATACACACACACACACACACACTGTATATTGCTGACACATGTATTTCTGTCCCATTGTTTACCAGTTCGGCTCCAGAGCATTTTTTTTTTCACATACATGTAAAAATCTTCATTTTTTGCAATAAAATTAATTAAACCTCCATAACATTACATATTTTCTGAAAGCAGAGGCCCTGTAGAATTAAAAGGTGATAGTTGCACACTTTTATTTCACATGATATTTGTGTAACTGTTTATTAAATGCAAATTTTCAGAAAAAAATACAATAAAATGAATTTTAGTGCAAGTCCACACCATATAATACCCATTTTTGGTTAAAATATAAAAGATGAGGTTGCATTGAGTAAATAGACACCAAACATTCCATGTCTTAAAATTGCATGCGCCAGTGATATTAAGTCAAAAATGATGTTGCCCAAAATCCTCATAGGTGATGTTTTAAAAGTCCTTTACAACTCATCAGTTTAGAGTTAACTAGTAGCTCTTGTGCTAGAATTATTGTTCACACTCTGACGTTCATGGTGATATATCACATGTATGGTGCGACTGCGGTTTGCATGCGAGTGCACACCCTGGGCTCACGTTTGCATTTGCGCAGGTATATGGGGCCACTGGGCTTTTTGGCAATTTTTATTTTATTTTAATATGTTTTATTATTTTTTTTTAAACTTTTTTCTTTTGTTTTTACTTGATTGCTATCACAAGGGGTTAATAAACCCCTATGTGATAGCATTGGGCAGGTGACAGGTACTCTTCATGGAGACATTATAATAGACCCCAATGTCTCCCCTGCCCTTCACACCATCTAACCCAGTGTTTCTCAACTCCAGTCCTCAAGGCGCCCCAACGGGTCATGTTTTCAGGCTTTCCATAATTTGCACTGGTGATTTTATCATTTTCACTGCCTTAGTAATTACCACAGCTGTTTCAGCTGAGGGAGAGCCTAAAAACATGATCTGTTGGGGTGCCTTGAGGAATGGCGTTGAGAAACACTGATCTAACCAAGCACATATCGGCTTGGTTAGAAGTGTCTCCTGTCTGTACTGGCCAGGAAAGGGTGCGTCTGAAACCGGAAGTGACATCACCTCCGGTTTCACTGTTTGCAAGTGAGTTTGAGACTCTCTCTCCACCAGCCACCGGCTGTGTTCTCGGTACGATACAGCCCGGGAACCACGGGGGGGGGGCGCGCTGCTGTCTGTGTTAAAGTGATCGGCAGTTATGGAGCTGCCGCATCAATTTCACTTTCACTTTGAAGCCAGTCGCCGGCTGAACAAAACACACACAGGCTGATGGCTCATCAGCTTGTGATTAAAGGTTCACTGGATAATTGGATAAAATCTCACTTGCACATTGCCTGATAGCTAGAACTGTGCTACTGAATGTGTGTAGTGGTCACCTTCCAGTATATTATTAGGTGAACCTGTTTATTGCAATTGAGTTTATATACAGTTCCTGTTATTTTAGTCAACTCTATCCATTCTGGTCTGGGATTCTATAGCTAGTTTTAGCTTAGTGTTTAATAACCAGCATAGGCTAGAGCCAGGTTAGGCATCTGACAGCAACTTCTGGTACTGTAGTTAGAGGTCCGGATGCATGACAGATTAGAAACTTCTAGGAACTAAGAAGCAAAGTACATTGGTGACTCTGAGTTCCAGTGCCACACCACAATTTCTGGTGGCGAGAAGCTGCATTCTAGGCTGTATATATCGGGGTGGGGCAAGCGCGAAAATGCCATCTCTTCTATAGAGGCACCATCCTGTAAATATATGCAAATGTGTTCCTAAAAAAGTATATAGAACTGAATGGGACTTTAATTGTGCCTCTAAGAAGTATAAATAGATGAAAAACAATGAAAAAATACATTATTTTATTTTATTCAGTATAAAAACAGTTAATACATAACAGTTAATACGGTTGAAATGGATTCAGGGTGGGCAAATCGCAGATTTTAACAGAGTTATGGCCTACGCATTTCGCGGATGAGGACGCTTCGTCAGGGCCTTGGAGAATGGCACAATGTGATCACATGTAGATTCTACAAATAGATCATCAATTAATATTGCATAGATGTAACTTTATAAATCTATGCAATATTAATTGATGTTTTACCCTGAATCCATTTCAACCGTATTAACTGTAATGTATTAACTGTTTTTATACTGAATAAAATAAAATAATGTATTTTTTCATTAATTGTTTTTCATCTATTTATACTTCTTAGAGGCACAATTAAAGTCCCATTCAGTTCTATATACTTTTTTTAGGAACACATTTGCATGCATTCTAGGCTGGTTAGACAATGATTGAAGGATCTCCCCATCACTGCTGATCTTGTCTTCAGGTCTCCAACACAAAGATGGATGCTGCATCATAATAATCCTCACGGGCCACCACAACTGAACTTTGTCACAACATTCATCTGGAGGTAGCCTTAATGATAATATAATATATATATCATTATATTATATATTAATATAATAATGATGTATACCTGGGTATACGTGCAGAATTCCGCCAGGACTCTTGTTGGGCCCAGTTCTGATAATGTCTGCATTTCCTTTGGCTGTATGTACTATTGCTAACCTTGTAAAGCTTGTGTTATCTATATACCTACGGTTAATATTATATGCTGCTTGCAGTAGTTCCTCTGCTTTTACTTTGATTAGATTACTGGCTAAAGTGAAATTTCAGGCTATTGCTGAATCAACATTGAGGAACAAATATGCAATAAGGGAGGGTGTCAGGATGTGCATACCAGCAGAGAGATCCGCCTCCCTACAAGAGCTTTGGGGCCCAGAAATACATTCATTCCTGTTGCCCATAGGAATCGGGCATTGGCGCATAGAACTGGCGTGCAAACAGAAGCCATCGCGCACCCGTGTGTGCATCGATGCTCGCGCGCACACGTGAGTGACGCTGGCGCCAAGTGAGTCTGTTTAGGCACAGCCAGTACCTTGCTCCAGTGCTGCTTTGTCTTCAGCTTCTGTACATCCTGTTTCCTGAAAACCTGTATCTTGATCCCTGTTACCTACCCGGCTTGTCCATCCCTTGATCTCCACCAGCACCAAACCCGGCTTGTCCTGTGACCATCCTCCTGTCTTCTCCTTGGTCCTGTTTGCTGATCCGGCTTTGACCCTGGCTTGCCTTCTGACTACAATCCTGCCTGCACCCTGCATCTGATTGTCCTAGCCGTGTATGACCCAGCCTGCCTGACCTTGCTTGTTCGTTGCTGCCATCCGCGCCAGCTGCCTGCCTGTCGGTCTTCCTGCTGAAGCCTGCCTCTGCCTTCACCATTCTTACCAGGACTGCCATCCAGCTACCAGTTAAAGACTCTTGGCACTCGTGTGACTCTGTACCTTGGCGCCTTCTGTTCCCACTATCAGAGGTTCCAAGTCAGAAGTGTAAGGGAGGCCTTGCTCGTCCATTCAGGCTCTTCTACCAGGTACGTGATAGAGGGGCTCCTGATCTTTATTCTAGTTCTGGGTCAGTGACTTGAAGTATTAGTGTGAGGGCTAAGCAAATAATATTTTTTAAAGAAGGTCATAATGCATGCAATCTTTATTTTAGTAATCTGCAATAAATTACACTTAAAGTGAACATCTCTCTGAGTTAGTTTAAATTAATTTCTGGGGCCTTACCTTCACTTAAAGTGGTTGTTAAGCCACTTTGTTATCTTTCCACAAAGATAACGTGACAGGCTGGCTCTCCCCTCTCCCAATCTGACATTTGGAGTTGGAGGGGCCGAGAATCCCCTGCTGATGTCAGCCGGGAGGGGAGAAGCAGAGGAGGAGAGAGCCGGATGGTCATGTGAGCATCGAGCGGAGTTTTGAAATCAGGTATATAGCGGTAAAACAGGGACGTTTGTATGAAAATTTAAGAGATTTAAGAGTAATTTTAGCAGCAGGAGGGGAGGGGCCTGCACTTGTAAGAGACGAAAGGCAGAGAGGGGAGGGGGGGAGAGGGCGGGGGAGAGAGGACAGAGGAGGAGTGCAGATGACGGAGGCATGTAAACTGACCACAGTCTCAGGGCTCCGCAGCCTTGATAAACCATTGTCAGTTTACAGAGGGGAGAGCAGAACCAGGCAGGATCAGCCAGGTATTTCAAGTAATACAGGGGGCCAAATTACACAGCACAAGCACTGTGCTGCATAACATGCTTTAAAGGATCAGGTTAAAATATATATATTTATTATATTTTTTAGGGTAACAAACTCTTTAAATTATGGCTAAGCCCTGCCAAATGCTATTACCTGTTTAAAAGATGCACTAGCTTTAAACATAAAATTGCCAATTGGTTGAGATAAACCATACATTTGTGAAAAGTCAAGCCCAATTAACAAAATTAAACTTTTAAATGCATAAAACAGAGCGTAATTTAATGGGAGCAGAAACTTTTCAAGACTGGTCATTGCAGAGACCTTCAGCACATGAAATCTATGAATTCTTTATCTAAATATGCAGTTTTAAGGCCTTGCCTCTGATGACCGTTATCATTCTGAAGAAAGAGGTAGTGCCTCAATATACATTAGCAACATGTAGGATTGACTTTGAAGTCATTGAAATCTCTGTTATTTGGGAGTTTTAAGATTGTATACCAATTGTTTGGCCATATGTGTGCATTGTTACATGTACTAGACCCAGTGAGCAGTTAAATGCTTTCCACAATGTAAGTTAATTTTAACAGTTTCCTGTGAAAATGAAATGTAATATGCTTATTGTGCTTGTAGACCCAGTATAATCCACTCTTGATTATAATGGTGGTACAGGAGTATAGACACTACAATGTTTCTGTAAGGTGAAGGGCCCAAGCAGTGGGCAGTTAAAATTAAATCACATTTGATTTGATTTTGTTGGAAGATTTTATAGGCAACTGGGTGCAAAACTATATACTGTAAATATATTTCTCCAGGGTGCACTTACAGTAGGGGAAATAAGAATTTGATTCCCTGCCGATTTTGTAAGTTTTTCCACATACAAAGAAATGAAGGGTCTATAATTTTTATCATATGTGTATTTTAAATGATAGAGACAGAATATCAACCAAAACTCCAGGAAAAACACATACAACAAATGCTTTAAATTAAGTTGCAGTTCAGTGAGTGAAAAAAGTATTTGAACCCCAAGCAAAACATGACTTAGTAGTTAGTGGAGAAACCTTTCTTGGCAAGCACAAAGGTAAGATGTTTCTTGTAGTTGGTGACCAGGTTTGCACACATCTGAAGAGGGATTTCGGTCTACTCTTTTTTACAGATCTTCTCTGAATCTTTAAGGTTTCTTGGTGGTTGCTTGGCAACTCAAAGTTTCAGCTCCCTCCATAAATTTTCTATAGGATTAAGATCTGGAGACTAGCTTGGTGGCTCCATGACCTTGATGTGCTCCTTCTTGAGCCACTCCTTTGTTGCCTTGGCGCTATATTTTGGGTCATTGTCATGCCGGAAGACCCTTCCACGACCAATCTTCAGTGTTCTTGGTGAAGGAAGAAGGTTCTCATACAATATTTTACAATACATGGCCCTGTCTTCCTCCAAACACGACGAGTGGAGTTCATGCCAAATACCTCAATTTTGGTCTCATCTGACCACAGCACTTTCTCCCAATCCTTCTCTGAATCATTTAGATGTTCATTGGCATGACTGTACATGCCAATGAAGGAGGGGGACTCGCCGTGTTTGGAGGAAGAAAAATGCTGACTATGACACTAAGAACACCATCCCTACAGTCAAGGTGGAAACATTATGCTTTGAGGCTGTTTCTCTGCTAAAGGTACAGACCGACTTTGCCGCATTGAGGGGTCAATGGACGGGGCCATGTATTGTAAAATATTGGATGAGAACCTTCTTCCCTCAGCCAGAACATTGAAGACATGTCGTGGATGGGTCTTCCAGCATGACAATGACCCAAAACATACCACCAAGGCAACAAAGGAGTGGCTCAAGAAGAAGCACATTAAGGTCATGGAGTGGTCGCCAGACCTTAATCCTATAGAAAATGTATGGAGGGAGCTAAAACTTTGAGTTGCCAGGTGACAGCCAAGAAATCTTAGGGATTTGGAGAAGATTTGTAAAGAAAAGGGGACCAAAATCCCTCCTGAGATGTGTGCAAACTGGTCACCAACTACAAGAAACATCTTACCTCTTTACTTGCCAATAAGGGTTTCTCCACCAACTACTAAGTCATGTTTTGCTAGGGGATCAAATACTTATTTCACTCAATGAACTGAAACTTAATTTATAGCATTTGCTTTATGTGTTTTTTTCTGGATTGTTGGTTGATATTCTGCCTCTATCATATAAAATACAGCCATGATAAAAATTATAGACCCTCCATTTCTTAGTAAGTGTGCAAACTTACAAAATCTGCAGGGGATCAAATACTTATTTTCCCCACTGTATTTAACATATTTATTCTCCTGCAATCTCCAGATGCTGCTCAGGTTTTTGTTGTTTACTAGACTTTGATCTCAGCCCCATTGCTTTTAAAGAAGGTTTATCAACACCGTGGTTGGTGAAATCACTGAGTGTAGGAAATTGCTGGAATACCTTCTTGGCACTAAATTTAAATATAGGGCTGCCATGGTAAGAAGCATTTTCAGAAATAGTCCTCCAAACACAAACCTTCACCCAAAATGTATTAAAAGTTTTGGTTAAGGTCTCATATTACAGGAGATACAATGTAAAAAAAGGTACTTAGAGAGATAATTTGAACTCCTAGCATATTCTACTACATGAGCTTAATTCAAGATTCAGACAAATACTGTTTTTCCATAAATTTTGTTTACGTCAAAAAGGTTTGAGAACTTACTTGAAGAATTTGGCATCGGTCTGATGAGCAGTCAACATCTTCACATGGTTGAAACATTCCCAGAGTCACACAGTTCAGGAGGATTACCATCATGCTTAGGCACTCAAACCATGTTAATGGAGGAAAGTTAAGGCAAACAATGAGGAAAATTACTATCCTGTCCCTACAATGCATTTTTTGTTATACAACAGTACAGTAATTAGGTCAGAGCACAGAAGCTTAATTATCATAAACACAAAGTGGTTGCATAAAAGTCATTATTCAATTTATAAGAACTATAGCTTTTGTTACTTTTTGAACCAAACTTTAAATTGACATTTTAGGTCATGTCTGTCTTTAACTACTATATTTTCAGGCAGTGTAAAAAAAAAAAAAAAAAAAAAAAGATTTATAACTATATGCCAACATAGTTAAAAGTAAATTAAAAGGTAAGCAGACCCTAAAATTGTCTTTTCACATATACTGACCCTGTACCACCTGGCATAATTTATAAGCTCAAAATTGTCCTCAACTAAAATATATAGTTTTTTTTATAAAAGGAGTACAATATAGATGTTTAAGAAGTCTATTCATAAAACATCCATTGGATGAATGTCAAACACAATTGTACATGCTGTGCAAATTCTAGGTCTTTTTTTCTCATGGAGTAATCCCTATGATCACCAGCTCCATCTAGTAGCAGAAATGCACTATATTTTCTCATTGAAGCTTCAGAAAACTATGCCACATTTTGGATACTAGATGGAGCTGATGGTCATAGGGATTACATTTTTAGAGAAATTACGGCCAGAATTTGTGCAGCATGCATAAAAGTGTGGCATTCATCCAACAAATGTTTTATAATTAGACATCTATGTGTTTACAGTACTTTAAAACACAGTGGTTGAGGTATACAAAATGAGGGTAATGTTCACATCTGGACTGATAGGCTGAGGAGGAGGAATTTCCCCTAATTGTTGACTGTTGGGACCATTTTATTTTTCTGTCCATTACAGGTAAGAATCACCAGACCTCTTCCAATGCAAATATATGCAAATATGAATCATAGCTCCACAAACAATTGAACCTGACAATTGAAGAAAATTACATATTTAGGTTTGTTGTAGGCTTAATAGCTAATGCAAACTGGTTCTTTGTGTCATTTAACAGGTTCTCTTGGAGTGTAGAAAAAAAGGTGTGTGTGTTTGATAACCATGGACATTCTATGCAGGGCCGTCTTTAAGGCAGGGCAAAAGGGACAGCTGCACTGGGCCCTGTCATTGTTGTGGGGCCTAAAGCAGCTACCTCATACTTGCCAACGATCCTGGTTTAAATTCCCTTGCCCCTTAAAGTTTTAGTCCTGTGCGGTGTCCCGATATCTCAGTGTGAAGTGCTGCTACTAATGATGCCCAGCTCTACCCTATTGTTGTGTACAGATGACTCACCTGCAGACCATGTGTTTACATAGAAATAACCTGCATTGCTATGCAAATAGCGGCTGCATTGATATGTAAATACCTTCGGACCGGCAGCATTCATATGTAAATAGAGGTGGCATTCATATGTATATCATGCCCCCCTGAGGTCATATTCACCATCACCTATACTGAATGCTGCCCACTGGGGAGGTAAATGGGAATGCTGAAAATGTTCTGCCTGCAACTGTGGTCATTAAGCCTAACATCAGCCTGTTCTGCAATGGTAAGAAAATTGGTAGGGGGGAGGGTAGTGTGGGGTGTGCAGAGGTAGACAGAGAAGGAATTACAGTTTGGAGTGCACAGGTGAGCAAAGAAGGGAGGTGTAGAGGTAAGGAAGGTGGGTGCAAAGATGAGCAGAGGAGGCAGGTAGAGTTAAAGGGGTGGTGGGTTGGAGTGGAGAGGATGGGGGAGGTTTGGGGTGCAGAGGTTAGCATGGGTTTTAGGACGCAAAGGTGTACTGACAGGGTGGATAAAAATGTAGGTCGCATGTAGGGCAGCCCAATTATTTCAATTGGCTGCTCTATGCGCTAGAAATGCAGAATAAAGTCCCTAACGCTTTTTCAAAATCACATGATTGCACAGCACATGTCAGCAGATGTGTGAGGGTATCATTAACAATTAATGGCACTGCTGTGTATCTGCTAAAGGGCAGCATGTTTCTGTGGTGTCGCAGGCTAAATGTCTGTTACATTGGTGGTCAGTGTAAATCTTTTCATTACATTGGGGCTTGGTGTAGAATCCTTTCATTCACACTAGTGGCTAGGGATGAGCTTTCTGTTCGGGTCGAACATGAGATCGACTCGAACATTGGCTGTTCACCCGTTTGTCAAAAAACGAACATAATGGGCCGTTCATGCCAAATTCGAGCAGCGCGTAACGGCCCATAATGCACTGCGGGAGTGCAGTGCATTGCTGTATGATGATTGGCCAAAGCATGCACCATGACCAGCATGCTTTGGCTAATCCCAGCACCCTCAGCTAAGAGAGCCATAATTGGCCAAAGGCAGGGTGCCTTTTGCCAATCATGGCTCAGGGGGACCAAGTCCACGCTCCACACTATATAAGGCTGCCTGCATGTCGGCCCCGGGTAGTGTGTTGTTGGCGTGGATGGAGAGAGAGTGTCATTTAGATTGAGCAGGCAGGTTATTCGGTTAGCTGCAGTGTATTTAATATATATATATATATATATATACCCCCCAAATAAGCCCTACCCTGTTTCCCCGAAAATAAGCCCTACCCTGAAAATAAGACCTACAAGAACTTTAACTAGGGCTTATTTGGGGGTAGGGCTTATATTGCAGCCATCACCGACAATCACGCTAGGTCTTATTTTCGGGGAAACAGGGTATATATACATATACATGCATATATATATATATATACATATATACACACACACACACACACACACACACACACACACACATATATATATCTCCACTATATTCAGTTTAGCTATGTCTGATTGCATGATATAATAAGTGGATTGCGCTACCTTCTATATATATTACCACTCCTAAAATATAAAATAAAAAATGCAAAATATAATTAATATCCTGGACAGCGTGCTTCACTATGCCAACTATTATTGTGTCAAAAATTTCTTTCCCCCACATCGTAGTCCTAGTGACCAAAAAACCATTGGTTAAAATATCTTGCAATACTGTCAACAACTATTTAAAGTGCAAGTGCTACAAAAACAACAATAGAAATTAAAAAATGGAAACTGAAAATAAAAATAAAATATGTGCCAATATTACTCTGTAACCATTAGATAACAAATATCAACATATATGTGTACTGCACAGTGCAAAAAAATGTCCTCAACATATATGTATACACCACAGTACACTGGATGTCCTCAGTGAGTGATCACTTCTGTGCAATAGTGACGTTCCTTCTCAATATTTTGTGTTTCTACTTCACCACTTAACGTGACTTCACCACCACCTAGTGCAATGGGCACTCACCAGATATAATTAGAATATGCACCTTTGGTTCATTTAGAATAACCACTCTGTTTGTGATGGATCCAATAGCAGCCTTTCCAAGCAGTATATTAATGCCTCTTGCTCTGTTTAGTACTCATAAAGACATATGGATAGCCATCATGGTGTAGTATGTAACTTTCATTCTATTAAAAAAAGTTAAAAAGATAGTTAAACTCACATGTTATAGTGTCTCTAAGCCGGCACCAAGATAATCCAGCCGTGTGTAATTTGCGTCATCAGGAAGCTTCCTGATGACGCAAATTACATTGCGAAACGCGTAGAGGCTGCTGGGAACTTTCTCGTTACTTCCAGTCTAACGAAAGTGAGGCTTGGAACGCATGCCGCTGTGAGGAGACACAGTGACAGAGTGGGAGATAGACCGAGACTCCGCTCTTCATACACACGGCTATATTCTAGGAGTGGTAATATATATATATAGAAGTTAGCTTTAACTTTCAATGTCAGACAGCCGAGCACTGGCATTGTATGACTGCTGGAGAATCTCTGCCCCGGTGTGGCTCCTGTCCCCTAAGCAGTGGTTTAACCTTAAACTACGTAGAATGTTCTTTACTGTAAGAGCGGCAAGGATGTGGAATTCCCTTCCACAGGTGGTGGTCTCAGCGGGGGGCATCAATAGTTTCAAGAAACTATTAGATAAGCACCTGAACGACCGCAACATATATACAATGTAATACTGATATAATCGCACACATAGGTTGGACTTGATAGACTTGTGTATTTTTTCAACCTCACCTACTATGTAACTATGTAAATGATGCACCGCATGGCATCTTTTTGCCTGAGTGGTTGTATAGCCCCTTGAATGCTTACGGAGCACCGCTGGTTCAGAGAACAAATCTGCAGAAGAGGCCACAGAGGAAGAAAAAGAGTAGGGGCTGGAGGAGAGAGCTGTTGCAGAATCACCGTTAGCATTTTGGAGATGTGGGGGCGGAACAAGCTCCAACAGTACTGAACCTTGTCCTATTTGCTAAAGTTTTGGTAAAGAGTTTGAGGTCTAAATTAAGCAGTAATTCCTGATAGCTTCCGCAGGAAGCTGGGTCTTTCTCCTCCTTCGGTATCACCGAAATATGGACTAGCAAGGTGTCCTGTGTTAATGTTGCTGACGCACCAAGAGCATTAAATAATTTAACTATATATTGAGCTAGAGAAGGGAGCAAGAACTTATAGTATTGGGCCGTCAAGCCGTCGGGCCCTGGAGCTTTACCCATTTTAGTGGCCTTTACAGCTTCTTGAAGTTCTTCCATAGTTACGGGACTCTCAAGGTTATCTCTATCTTCATCTGACAGTTGAGACATTAATGACTGCAAAAGATACTGATCTATCTGGGCTTGGGTAGGGGGTTGCGTCTGCAAGTTATATAGAGAATTGTAAAATTTTTGAAATTCTCGCGCTTTGTCATATGGTTTCGTGACCTTGAGCCTATTAGATGTAACCAAGTGTGGGATATAATTCCTTAATTTCTGCTCGCGCAAAGACCTAGCTAAAAATCTCCCACACTTGTCCCCAGACTCATACGAAAACTTCCTACAAATTTGTAATGCTGCCTTCGCTTTAAACTGAAGAAGATCCGAAATTTGTGCTCGTTTAGCCAGAAGATCTTTCTCTAATAAAGAGGACTGAGCCCGTTTATGACGAAGCTCTAAAGAAGCCAAATCCTCCAGTAATAATTTAAGCTGTTCTGCCCTTTTCTGTTTAATCCTAGCTCCATGTTTGATCAGCACTCCTCTAATAACCGCCTTATGTGCTGCCCAGACAATTCCGGGATCACAATCTGGGGTATCATTGGTGCTAAAATAAAATTCTAATTCTTTGATTACATCCTCCAGGATGTCTTTGTCCTGTAAAAGGCTCTCATTCAGTTTCCATTGAGTGGGTCTATTCATCCGAGATTTATATAGGTCATATGTCAAGAATCCATCGTAGCATGAACCCTTAGGATCACCATATATATATCGACAAATAAAGACAAAACTGTCCAGAAATGAATATAACGTGCAATAAACACAATTGTTGCTATAATGGTGAACTCCAAAACATATGATCGTGGAAACCTTCGAATACAATCCAATATGTGCTGATATATACTTTGTGCCAAACCACCACCCGAATGACTGGAGGCTTACCGGAAAGTTGGGACCCACAGAGCGTATGCTGTATGGGTCAAACAGGCTTAAGTTGCTCACTGGCAATGGAGGTAGGACACCAAGGGCAGATGTAAGATAGAATCCCGGCGGTTCTTTCCTAGGGGAATCTTCTCCACATAGAGGCTTAGGCGTCCTCAGACATAACCCACATGGAATGAAGAAGGGGCCAATAGTGTAATTCCGTAAAACATGAGAGGTTTTTATTAAAGAGAAACACTTACATCTCATAAGTAAAAAATCGCTTGTATGTATAAAATGGCGGCAGTGTAGTCCTCCCGACGCGTTTCGTCACACAGAACTTCGTCTGGGGTACTTACCCACTGCAGCCAGACTCCTTTATATAGGGACAAGGACCCCTGTAATGAGAATCCAGCGCCCTGGCTTGTTGCAAATTAGCACTTCCGGGGCCATCCAAGATGGCGGACCTGAGTGCGTTCCAAGCCTCTCTTTCACATAATCCAATCCCCATAGGCTAATGGTGTAATGTCAGTGTGTATAAGGAAGACGCTATGACCCTACGTAACAGCATCAAAAACATCCCACCCAATGTAGATCGCGATGCGGCTCGCAATCGCACATGCGCGCGGCGTGGCACGGCGCGGCTACGTCACTACGTCATAGCGCATGCGTACAGCACCTCACATCTCCCTTCTAAGTCACAGGCAGTTCGGAGGGACGCCACGTTCGTCTGGATATGACCTAGGGAAAAAGTGAAGGGGAGGGGATCTACACAGGAAATAATGATACATCGACCGGAGATGCAACACAAGTGTACGCAGTGGATGTATATTAGTTGTTTAATAAAAAACAAACTGAAGCTTTATTCATTGATGGAAATCAAGTCCGTTGTTGATCCAAAAAGGGTGAAAATGTACAGACTTAAATAAAGGAAGATGGATTCTCCACAAGAGAAAGGAGATGGATGGTTAATTAACCCATCACATAACCCCCTCCTCGTCCCTATATAGCATTTACCCTATTATATGAAAATGAGCAGCAGCAATAGTGTAACTTCTATCAATGCGTACAAAAAAAACCCATAAACCATGCGCTTGCTCCTAACAAAAAAATAAGCAACTGACACAACAAATAGAATTTTTGCTATAAATCTTATAAAACCAAGTGTAGCGCTAATAAGTGATGCAAAATTATAAAGAATAAAAATGCGATAACACATGTAGTAAAGAAAAAATGAGTGTAGCATGTTAGTGAATGTTCATGCATAAAAAGTCCATCGTAGCATGAACCCTTAGGATCACCATATATATCCACAAATAAATTTCACATAAATTGGATTATGTGAAAGAGAGGCTTGGAACGCACTCAGGTCCGCCATCTTGGATGGCCCCGGAAGTGCTAATTTGCAACAAGCCAGGGAGCTGGATTCTCATTACAGGAGTCCTTGTCCCTATATAAAAGGAGTTTGGCTGCAGTGGGTAAGTACCCCAGACGAAGTCCTGTGTGACGAAACGCGTCGGGAGGACTCCACTGCCACCTTTTTATACATACAAGCACTTTTTTACTTATGAGATGTAAGTGTTTCTCTTTAATAAAAACCTCTCATGTTTTACGGAATTACACTATTGGCCCCTTCTTCATTCCATGTGGGTTATGTCTGAGGACGCCTAAGCCTCTATGTGGAGAAGATTCCCCTAGGAAAGAACCCCCGGGATTCTATCTTCCATCTGCCCTTGGTATCCTACTTCCATTGCCAGTGAGCAACTTAAGCCTGTTTGACCCATACAGCATACGCTCTGTGGGTCCCAACTTTCCGGTAAGCCTCCAGTCATTCGGGTGGTGGTTTGGCACAAAGTATATATCAGCACATATTGGATTGTATTCAAAGGTTTCCATGATCATATGTTTTGGAGTTCACCATTATAGCAACAATTGTGTTTATCGCACGTTATATTCATTTCTGGACAGTTTTGTCTTTATTTGTCGATATATATGGTGATCCTAAGGGTTCATGCTATGATGGACTTTTTATGTATGAACATTCACTAACATGCTACACTCATTTTTTCTTTACTACATGTGTTATTGCATATTTATTCTTTATAATTTTGCATCACTTATTAGCGCTACACTTGGTTTTATAAGATTTATAGCAAAAATTCTATTTGTTGTGTCAGCTGCTTATTTTTTTGTTAGGAGCAAGGGCATGGTTTATGGGTTTTTTTTTGTACATATGTCAAGAATATAGGTGCGTGGTCTGACCAAGTAATAGAGCCTATTGTGGCAGTTCGTACCGAATGAAGTTGGGCATGTGGAACAAAAAAGAAATCTATGCAAGAATAGAATTCATGAGGAAGGGAGTAAAAAGTATAGTCTTTTTCTGAAGGATGGAGTAAACGCCATATATCGATCAATTGATTCCTGTGCAAGATTTGGGCAATACCATTCCGTGTACTAAGAGAAATAGATGACAGTCCAGTGGAAGTATCTTTCACTGGATTTAATGAAATATTCCAATCTCCTCCTAAAATCAACTGTCCTTCTGAAAATTCAATCAACGGCTTAAGCGTTTTACCCAAGAAAGTCCCTTGATGTATGTTGGGAAGGTACACTGTAGCCAATGTGACCCCGACATCGCCCACTCTGCCCTTTACAAACAGGAAGCGCCCTCCAGGATCTCTGACCACGTCTACAAAACACCATGGTACTCTACTCGAGAGGATAATAGACACCCCCCTTGATTTCGCCATTTGATTGGTAGAGTGATAAACTGTTGGATATGACCGGCTTTTCAAAATAAGTACTTTATCATCTCTAAAGTGCGTCTCCTGTATAAATGCAACATCTGATTTAAGACGCTGCAAATCATGTAGGAGCATCGACCTTTTTTCTGGCGTATTTAAGCCCTTAATAGAATACATTGAGGGTTTCCATGATAGGGAGAGAGAGAGAAAAAAAAAACCCAAAAGGGATAAACACTTACCTAAAAAATAAAAAAAAATAAAAAAATTACTGCTAAAACGCTCGCCGGTCCAAGCCGGTGCTTGAGCGTTGGCCTATGTGGGGTTGTGGACAGAGATGGTCGGGGGTAGAGCTCCGGGTATACCTGTCTCACCCGACCATCTAGAAGAAATATGTAATAAATAAAAATAAAAAGAAGCCAAACATCTGAATTATATTGAACAGTATATAAGAATACCTATATTACTACACGATATCAACTTGCGGATCATGAGGTTACTATCATATAATTGGCAGCTTATAATCCAAAACTTATGGTATATTCCCCTGTATCTAAGGGTTCCCCTTTTCTGAGATCATCTCTCTTCTTTAATAGACCTTTTAAATCAATAATAAAAATTATGTGTATGACTACATAGGGCCACCTCTACATTATCAAGTTGGAGAGGTGCCGATCTTCTCTACTATATCCACCTTACAGTCACCTTCTAAAAAAAAAGGGGCCCGCTATTTGATTTTATCTACATTATTTGTTATATTGGTCTCTCTTCCTTTTCTACTATCTACTGTACCACCGACAGATAATTTACAGGAGGTGTCACGTACCTGGTGGTGGAGCCCAGAATGCAAGGAGTAGCCTCTCATGTGCATCTGGTTCGAGAGCCCCTGATAGAGAAGACAGGGACTCAAGAGTGCAGGGGGCCACAAGTGCTTGGTAAGTGGCAGCTGTAGAGTTGATCCGGACCTCTGGTGCAGCAGCAGGAGGACTATCAGGAACACTGGATCCACTGGCAGGAACTCAGGAACAACAGGCAACTGGGAGGTGTTCTGTAGTACAACTGAAGCACTGGAACAACTGGTAGATGAACCGGAAATCTTGGCAGGAACACTGGAGCTGTTGACTGGATAGGGAAGCTCTGTGGCTAGCAGACACCCACGAACCAGCAGGCAGCAGGGAGGTGTTCTGTAGTACCACTGGAAGCACTAGCAAAGTCAGACAGGCCGGGTCAAAACACAGGTAAGCAGAGCAGGTACAAAACGGAACCAGGAGAGTAGTCAGGGCACGGACCGGGTCGGCAACAGACAGGCAGGTAATAACTCAAGGATGAGGCAGGAGAATCGTCAGACAAGCCGAGGTCAGGGACTGGCAGCAAACAGGAGAAGTCAGGAACAAGCCGGGTAACAGGAATCAGGTAAACAGGTATACTGGAAGCTTAGGGTCACAGGGAACGCTGTAGACCGGACAGCAAGAAAGCATGCTGACAGGCACCCTTAAATAGGCCTAATGGCGCCAAAAGCTGTCACATCGCAGGTCTGCGCGCCGTCGCGTGCACACGCGCACGCCCGAGTACCGATCGTACGTGCCCATTCGTCTCATCGTGTACCCGCGTACACCCGCTCGTATTAGCGTGCACCCGCATGCGTCCATTCGTGTCAACGCGTCTCCGAACGCGTCCTCTGGTTCTACTGACAATAGTTCTGTTAACTGATCTTCTGCCGACGGCTGAACTAACAGGACGTCTTTCATGACATTGCCCCCCCCCAAGGGGCAGCCTCCAGATGCCCAACTGTGCCATCTTACTTGGATGAGATCTTTTAAAAGGCAAGGATCAATCTCCTAGCATGGATGTTGGACTCCGGCTCCCAGGAGTTTTCCTCAGGCCCATACCCCTTCCACTTTACCAAGAACTGGACTTGATTACGTTTCTTCCTACAATCCAGAATGGACTCGACCTCATATTCTGTTTCTCCGTCAATGATCACGGGTTCAGGGGGATTGACCCTCCGGTTGACAAAAGGATCAGGAACTGCAGGTTTGAGAAGGGCAACATGAAAGACCGGGTGAATCCAGAATGATTCTGGTAGCTTTAGTTCGTAGGCCACATTATTAATTTTCCTTGTCACTGGAAAAGGACCCACGAACTTGGGACCCAATTTTTTGGAAGGACAAGCCAATCTTAGATTCAAAGTAGATATGAAAAAAGGAAGACACATATAAAAAGAGACAAGAAAGGCTGCACACCCCGAAATTGGATTAAAGAAAAATTATTTTCCCCATGGGGCTTTAAAACAGCAATGCACATAATGAAAGAAAGTTCTTAATGGATGTATAAAAAGTTTTGTCCAATATCATGGTTTGAAGTACAGTATAGAGAATCATCTGGTACAGTAACACACATCTTATTCCCCAGTGCAGTAACAAACACATATTAATACACATAGTTAGGTTACATAATGTTACATAAATAGCAAGCCCCGACGCGTTTCGACCTGTATATGGTCTCTTCAGGGGGACAGTTGGATCTAAAAAAGAATTACATAAATTAAATTTAAATAGATAAATATATATATTATTGTGCATCACTTGGATTAAACCAAGATAATGAGTCTTTACCGCTAAGTGGTGGAATGGGTGTTTTCTAGTCCAGGATATGTGCTGAGGGCCAATGGAAACACCGGAGGGCTCGGGGGGCCATCCTCACTCTCCCAGGAGAGCCAGCCTCAGGGGGCTTACAAGGAGCCACACTTAGCGCACCCCCCGGGAGGGGGGGGGGGAGATGAGGGGGAGGAGCCCACACCTGCAACAGAAACCCAAGAGTAGCCATGTATTAGAGGAAGTTTAATAATTAAGTTGGTAATGTACTGAGTGTTTCCAATTTGTCTATGTGGAGACTGGCGTTGGATAGGATTTTTACTATGTAAATATATTGAGATGTTAATTCCATCCCATAAATGTAATCGACAAAATTTAATGATCGTGTGATCCAACAGTGCAGTGGTATGGTAGGTCTATTATAATGGATAGGTAAATAAGAAGGATGAAATGGGTGAAAAAGAGGGGGAAAGGTGTGTGTGTAAAAAAAAAAAAAGAAAAAACAACAACAACGATGGCCTAAATGGAGAGGAGTGCATTATGTGGTGGAGGATAGTGTGAATGAGGTGGAGATTCAAGTAGATTCAAAGTAGATAGCCAAACCAAATCTCTAGGTTTAAGATCAAGCTCCCCCTTCTCTTCTTATCAAACACCTCTTTGTTGTAGTTCTGGGTCCTTGCCATGGTCTCTTGCAGAAGCTTAATATTTGATTCAAAGAAGTTTAGGTTTTCTTGAACAGCTGGTACTGGACACTCCGGAATGTTAGTGGACAAGAACAGAGGATGGAACCCATAATTTGCAAAAAATGGTGTTTGTTTTGTAGCTGAATGAACAGAGTTGTTGTATGCAAATTCGGCAAAGGGAAGAAGCGGAGCCCAATCATCCTGGGAGAACGAGGAAAAGCAGCGCAGATACTGCTCCAGCATCTGATTCGTTCTCTCCGTCTGGCCATTTGTTTGGGGGTGATAGGCAGAAGAGAAGGCAAGATCAATTTTCAGGGATTCACAAAGAGCTCTCCAAAACCTTGAGGTGAAATTGTACCCCCCGATCGGAAGTAATATTGGCAGGGATGCCATGAAGCCTCACCACCTCCTTAATAAATGTCCTGGCAGTTTCAGCAGCAGTAGGGGTACCTTTCATTGGTAGGAAATGTGCCATCTTGGATAATCTATCCACTATTACGAAGATCGTAGTGTAGCTTTCAGAAGGTGGTAACTCGACAATAAAATCCATGGAGATCATCCTCCATGGCTTCTCCGGGACAGATAGTGGTTTTAACAGGCCCCAGGCCTTAGACTTGCTACCTTTATTTTGGATACAGGTGACACATGCTTCCACGTAGTCCTTGCAGTCCTTTCTTAATGATGGCCACCAGAACGTGCGCTGAAGAAGTTCAGATGTTTTATGTACTCCAAAGTGGCCGGCTAACATATGGTCATGGCAAGAACTAAGAGCTGCCGTTCGCACCTCCTCAGGTACGAAGATCCTATCCTTAAACCACAGAAGATCATCTCTGGCCTGTAGGGTTGTATCAGGTTGAGCGGAAACGTTCCTGGAGGCTTGCTTGATCTGTGACAGTAGATCCCCTTGGAGTAACACAAAGTTCCCTGCGGACAAGATGGTATCTGGCGGAGAAGGTGCTTCCGAATCGCTGTACATCCGAGACAGAGCGTCAGGCTTGATATTTTTTGACCCGGGGCGGTAGGTAATATGGAAAGAAAATCTAGTAAAGAACAGTGCCCATCTGGCCTGTCGTGGTTTCAACCTCTTGGCAGTCTTTAAATATTCTAGATTCTTGTGATCTGTATAAACAAGAATCGGGTGGGCTGCTCCCTCTAACAGGTATCGCTATTCCTCCAACGCAGCTTTGATCGCTAACGATTCTCGATCACCCACGTCATAGTTCTTTTCTGCTTCTGATAATTTACGGGAAAAAAAAGCGACTGGGTGCAGAAGAGCCCTAGGCCCCTGTCTTTGGGAGAGTACTGCACCGACCGCTATCTCCGAGGCGTCCACCTCCAGGATGTAGGGTAACGTGGAATCAGGATGTTTTAAAACTGAGGCTGAGACAAATAGATCCTTCAGTGTAGTAAAGGCCATCTGAGCTTCCGTAGACCAGTGGAACTTGAGGCCCTATTGGGTTAATCTTGTAATGGGAGCAATGATAGTGGAGAATCCCTTGATGAATTTTCTATAAAAATTCGCAAATCCCACGAAGCGTTGAATCCCTTTTTTGTCAGTAGGAGCGGGCCAGTCCAGAATGGCGGAGACCTTCTGAGGGTCCATTTTGATGCCTTCCACCGAGATAATAAGACCAAGGAACTGAATACTCTCCTGCTCGAAGACACATTTCTCAGGCATGGCGTAAGGGCCGTGCAGGCGAAGTCGGGTAAAAACGTTTCTGATATGTTCACGGTGTTCAACTAGGGAAGAAGAGAAAATTAGAATGTCATCTAGATAAATAACAACAAACAGGTCAAGGTAGTCTCTGAAAATGTTATTTACAAAATGCTGAAATGTGGCAGGAGCATTACAAAGTCCGAAAGGCATGACTAAATATTCGAAGTGCCCAAACCGGGTACGGAAAGCAGTCTTCCATTCGTCTCCCTTGCGAATGCGGACAAGGTTGTAGGCACCACGAAGATCTAACTTTGAAAACTACTGCAGACCCCAGCCTCTGAAAAAGTTCTGGCACTAATGGTAAGGGATAACGGTTCTTGATTGTAATCTTATTGAGTGCCCGATAATCCACACAAGGGCGCAAAGAATGATCTTTCTTTTCCACAAAAAAGATTCCTGCTCCTGCCGGGGATGTGGAGGGTTGGATGAAGCCTTTCTTTAGATTATCATCAATGTAAGTTTTTAATACTCCTAGTTCTAACTCTGACAAAGGAAATATTCTCCCAAAAGGAATCTCTGCCCCTGGGAGAAGCTCAATCAGACAGTCATATGGCCGGTGGGGAGGAAGGGTCTCGGCCCCTTTTTGATTGAAAACGTCCAGAAAGCTATGGTAGACTTCGGGTACAACTTGACGGGTCTCGGCATCAGTTTCCATGCACAACAGGGCAGAAGGAGCTTGAGTAACTTCTGGTAGACAGTGTTGGTGGCAATAAGAGGAAGGAAATTCAATTTTCCCTGAGGCCCAATCAACTTGTGGATTATGGGCCTTGAGCCAAGGCATGCCCAATATGATGGGGAATAGAGGAGATTCAATGACGTCCAGACAAAGTAGCTCTTGATGAGTGCCAGCAATGGTGGTGAGCATGGGTACTGTTTCCTGGGTTACTGGTCCTGATCTGAGGGTAGAACCATCGGCCAGATATACTGAAAGTCCTTTCGCCCTGGGCCGGATGGGAATATGATGTCTGGAAGCGAAGGACAAGTCTATAAAGCCACTGCAGGCCCCGGAATCAATGATAGCGCTGGTTGGTATATTCCCTCCTGGGAGCTGTAAAAGAAGCGGGACAGCCAGGTGAGACATATTATTCAGTGAAGCTGGGGTAAGAGCAGGAGAGACAGAGAGGCACTTACAAGCTTGGCCGGGCATGTCCGTACAAAGTGTCTGGGTTCCCCGCAATATAGGCACAGGTTACCAGCCCGACGGCATTGACGCTCTTCAGGAGTGAGGGATTGCCGTAAGAGTCCCAGCTGCATTGGTTCCGGTGTATCTGAGGTCATGATAGTAGAAGCTGGAGGAGTGGAGTGGGGAGAACTAGGCACCCGGGGCAGCATCCAGACAGGACAAGCAGGGCCAGAAGATCGCTCTGTACGTCGTTCTCTCAGGCGTCTGTCTATTTGGATGGAAAGGTCTATGAGGCCCTCTAAAGTCTCAGGAAGGCCCACTCGGGCTAGTTCATCCTTCAAGGATTCTGAAAGGCCCATACGGAACTGATACCGTAGGGCGGCATTGTTCCAATTCGTGTCGGAACTCCAGCGTCTGAATTCTGATGCATAGTCCTCAACAGGTCTGCGGCCTTGCTGTAGGGTGTGCAAGGCTGCCTCTGCCGTGGCGGTCAGCTGTGGGTCTTCATATAGGGATGACATAGCCCGAAAGAAGGTATCCAGAGAATCAAGTGAGGTGTCTTTCTTTTCTAACAAGCGATGGGCCCAGGACTGGGGCTCGCCGGTCAGCAGCGAGATCACGAACCCCACCTTGGTGGCTTCCAGGGAGAAAGTCCTTGGTTGAAGGACAAAAAAGAGCTCACATGAGTTGCGGAAGGACCTGAATTTGCTCCGGTTACCCGAAAATCTTTCAGGCGTGGGGACCCTGGGTTCAGGCGGCAACATGACCACTGATGGTGAAGCAGAAGTCCCGGATACTGGAGGTGTAGAAGCTGCTAGGGCCTGGACTTGGCCTTCCAGCTGAGTGTAGCCTTCTTGTAGGCTCTTTACTGCCTGGGTAAGTCCAGCAAGATGGCGGCAGAGTTCATCCATGGGAGAGGCTCCCTGCGTGGGCTCAGACATGGCTGTCCGGTACTGTCACGTACCTGGTGGTGGAGCCCAGAATGCAAGGAGTAGCCTCTCATGTGCCTCTGGTTCGAGAGCGCCTGATAGAGAAGACAGGGACTCAAGAGTGCAGGGGGCCACAAGTGCTTGGTAAGTGGCAGCTGTAGAGTTGATCCGGACCTCTGGTGCAGCAGCAAGAGGACTATCAGGAACACTGGATCCACTGGCAGGAACTCAGGAACAACAGGCAACTGGGAGGTGTTCTGTAGTACAACTGAAGCACTGGAACAACTGGTAGATGAACCGGAACTCTTGGCAGGAACACTGGAGCTGTTGACTGGATAGGGAAGCTCTGTAGCTAGCAGACACCCACGAACCAGCAGGCAGCAGGGAGGTGTTCTGTAGTACCACTGGAAGCACTAGCAAAGTCAGACAGGCCGGGTCAAAACACAGGTAAGCAGAGCAGGTACAAAACGGAACCAGGAGAGTAGTCAGGGCACGGACCGGGTCGGCAACAGACAGGCAGGTAATAACTGAAGGATGAGGCAGGAGAATCGTCAGACAAGCCGAGGTCAGGGACTGGCAGCAAACAGGAGAAGCCAGGAACAAGCCGGGTAACAGGAATCAGGTAAACAGGTATACTGGAAGCTTAGGGTCACAGGGAACGCTGTAGACCGGACAGCAAGGAAGCATGCTGACAGGCACCCTTAAATAGGCCTAATGGCGCCAAAAGCTGTCACATCGCATGTCTGCGCACCGCCGCGTGCACACGCGCACGACCGAGTACCGATCGTACGTGCCCGTTCGTCTCATCGTGTACCCGCGTACACCCGCTCGTATTAGCGCGCACCCGCATGCGTCCTTTCGTGTCAACGCGTCTCCGAACGCATCCTCTGGTTCTACTGACAATAGTTCTGTTAACCGATCTTCCGCCGACGGCTGAACTAACAGGACGTCTTTCATGACAGGAGGGCTTAGGTACGGCCTAATCATTTAACCAAACTCCTATTCCAAGAGGTGCAATGCAGGTTACCAAATATGCATACCCATATATATATATATATATATATATATATATATATATATATATATATATATATATATATATATATATATATATATACATACATACATACACACACATATATATATTTACATACACACATACATACACACACCTACACACGCATTCGCATATTTGTACCCCAAAAAAAAACCTTGTCCTGCATCTTTTCCAGCTGCCAGCAGAGTTACCCGGTGCGCCGTGAAGGAAAGGTAACATCCCTGCCGATGCCTACTAGACCATGAGTCTGCGATAATATACACCTTACTGCTGACCGCCCTGTCTAACAAGACAAAAACATTGCCTTCCACATGCCAGTAGAGAGCTGGAATGGCCTTCCGTGAAAAGAAATGGCGGTACAGCACATTCCACAAATTCACGAAAAGGAGGCAGAGTCTACCAGCTGAAAAGGCAGTAGTTGCAGTGCTAGCAATTTGGCCAAGCTAGCATTCAGACAATGAGCAACTGGGGTAAGGAAATTTGCCTGCTAAAATCACATGGTGGTGTACTGCTAGTAGATTGGCTGCAAGTACGTGGGACACCTATTGCTATACCTTCATTCCTCTCAGTGCAGGTTTTCGAGAGGACTGGAGGTATAGTAGGGTTAGAGATCCCAGATGAGGAGCAAGGAGAAGTCCGCCTTTTTCTTTGATGTGGGTCTTTCAAGTGCTGTTGCCAACGGACTTGTTGCCTTATGAGTTTATGTGAAATCTACATTAATAGCTGTAAAATATTGGAATTATGAATATATTTAATTTAGCTTTTATCTATGTAGGGCGGAACATATTATCTGCACAGAAATCTCTGGTAAACCAGACAAGTCGGTGCCTAGGCTTATGTATACAAACAATGGGATCCAAACCTCATTGTTTTACACATACTCACTTCAAATGATCCCATGCTGGGATATGCAATGAAGAGAGGCCAACCCGTAATCAATACTTAACTTCCCGGGAAAATTCAAGTTAAGCTCCTGCTCATAATAGTCACAAGGATTTGCATTAAACGGGGCTGACTTATACAAAGTATAGGGATTGGAGATGTAGCCAGTCCTTAACCAGGAATAGGGAAGCTCACCAATCAGAGCCACACTATGCCAACCAATGAGGCATCAGCATTTAATGATATACACAGACTAGATGGGAGGGAAACACACACTTTTATGGGAGAGCAACCATTGGAATGGAACCTTGGTGCAAATTCGTGGTAATTATGGGAAAGGTCTGCATTTTACTTGTAACTAAATAGGTTTGTGGATTAATACACTCTGTATTCCTTCATGTAATTCTCTTATTTTAACCTAATAATTTTTCTTCCTTGGTGTAGACTATAGATAGATTAGATAGACTTTTAACTACTCACCAATAAATGTTGTTATTGTGTTAAAGCTTTCACTTAAGGTCAAAGAACTCTCATTTAACCCAAATCATATCTGAGAGATATTAAATCTCAAATATAGTATATGGGAAAAAGACTGCATGGGAGGTCGTCATATGTCTGGTCAAGCATGTGGTCCCCAAGCGGCTGCTGTTGTGGCCACGCTTATTCCGCTTCAGATATAGGTTGCAAACAGCAACGGTACGATCTGCTGCACACGTGTCCAAAAAGGCCCACACCAAGGAACTTTTCAAAATCAGGGGGGAGCCAGCAGCGCCCTGCACCAGCGGAGCTCTGCGTTGTGATGCAGTAGGGTGGCTGCCCTTAAGCTGCCCCCTAGAGGACATCCTGCCTCGTTGAAGTTGTGCCTCCTCTTCCTCCTCTGTTCTATCAGGCACCCAAGTAGAGTCAGTGATGTCATCATCCCCTCCCTCGTCACTGGAGCAAACTTGGCACTATGCTGCAGCTGGGGGAACATGACTGCCAGTTTAATGTCCTTCTTGGGCACCCCCTCTCTCTAGGCTCACGTTACTCCCTTCCTCAACCTGGGAACCAACATTGGAGCCTTCAAATTGCTGCGCATCCTTCAGCAGCATCTACCCGACACTGTGGTCGAATAGTTCGGGGGACTCCTCTGTGCATAATGGTGGGGCTATGGAAAGAGTGACTGTGGACAAGGAGCCGGTGGAATAGACCGCTTTGGCAGCTGCATAGGAAGGAAGACTACTCTGAGCCTGGGTGACAGAAGATGAGGAGGATGAGGACGGCTTTGTTATCCACTCCACCAACTCTTCTGCATGTTCTGGCTCAATAAAACGGCCAGCAGCAGAAAAAAAGGACAAGTGTGCCCCACGGCCACTGGCAGAGGATACACAATGTCCATGACCAGCACTATTGACTGTAGACACAGAGCCTGCTTGCCCTCTTTTAGTGACCAGTGAGCGTCTGCCTCTCCTTAGTGGTCTTCTGGACATGATGTATATTTTGTTTTGCAACACCGCACTACACTGTATTGTTTACTGTGTACACCACCAGAAAAGTAGTAGCAACTGCACTGTGGCTGCACTGTATTGTAATTACAATTTTTGATCTAATATTTCACAGTAGGGTCCATTCCTGCACCCACCAAGAGTATCTGTGAGGGCTTACAGTGTTGTGGCACCACCACCGCCTTTATTCCCTGTGCGTGTTCTCTAAATCTAACTGTTACTGGCCACCACAATTATTTTTCTTGATTTCTTTTATTGTTTCTTAAAGCCGGAAAGTTGCCATTTGAAATGCCTTTAGTTTTTGGCCATGTGTATGATCTGCTTTTTTTCTACAACAATAAACAACTGAAGGAACATCCTCAGGGACTGGTGATTCCATAATTTTTGCCAGGGGTTGTATATACCCTACTACGCTTGCCAAATAACCACTTGCCGACCGCCGCACACACATATACGTTGGCAGAATGGAGAATGGCACAGGCAGGCAAATGGGTGTAGGGGTATGTCCCTTTCAATTTGCCACCTTTCGGGCACACGCGCCCCGCCAGCGGCATGCATTTGCGCCCGCCGCACCCCGCGGGAACGTGCCCTTGGGTCCTGGGAACTCGATGTTCACCGGCAGCCCACGATTGCGGTGTGGAGAGGTAGAACGGGGAGATGCCTATGTAAACAAGGCATTTCCCCGTTCTGCCTTGTGACATGACAGAGATCCACTGCTCCCTGTCATCAGAAGCAGTGATGGCTGTCATGTTATAGGTAGCCTATCCCCCCCAGTTAGAATCACTCCATAGGACACACTTAACCCCTCAGTCGCCTAGTGTTTAACCCCTTCCCTGCCAGTGACATTTACACAGTAATCAGGGCATTTTTATAGCACAGATCGCTGTATAAATGAAAATGGTCCCAAAATAGTGTCAAAAGTGTCCAATGTGTCCACCATAATGTCACAGTCACAATACTAATACTATTACTTATAAAGAAAAATTAATAATAAAAAACTATCCCGTATTTTGTAGACGCTATTACTTTTGAGCAAACCAATCAATATATTCTTACCAAAAATATGTAGAAGAATACACATCTGCCTAAAATGAGGAAAAAATCGTTTTTTTTATATATTTTGAGGATATTATAGCAAAAAGTAAAAAATATAGCTTTTTTTAAAAAATTGTCGCTCTTTTTTGTTTATAGCGCAAAAAATAAAAACCGCAGAGTTAATCAAATATCACCAAAAGAAAGCTCTATTTGTGGGAAAAAAAAGGACGTCAATTTTGTTTGGGTACAACGTTGCATGACCGCGCAATTGTCAGTTAAAGCGACGCAGTGCCGAATTGCAAAAAGTGCTCTGGTCAGGAAGGGGGTAAAATCTTCCGGGGCTGAAGTGGTTAAGAAAATAAAAAAACTGGAGCTTACCAATTGGGATATTTTAATCATATTTTATGATAAAAAATAAATAAATTAAAAAATTGTATTAACTGTCCATAGTAAAAAAAAAAATACATAAGACTATATATATATATATACACACACACACACACACACACACACACACACACACACACACACACACACACACACACACACACACACACACACACACACACTATATTACCAAAGGTATTGGGACACCTGCCTTTACACGCACATGAACTTTAATGGCATCCCAGTTTTAGTCCGTAGGGTTCAATATTGAGTTGGTCCAACCTTTGCAGCTATAACAGCTTTAAATCTTCAGGGAAGGCTGTCCACAAGGTTTATTAGTGTGTCTATGGGAATGTTTGAACGTTCTTCCAGAAGCGCATTTGCGAGGTCAGACACTGATGTGGATGGGAAAGCCTGGCTCACAGTCTCCTCTCTAATTAATTCCAAAGGTGTTCTATCGGGTTGAGGTCAGGACTCTGTGCAGTCCAGTCAAGTTCCTCCACTACAAACTTACTCATACATGTCTTTATGGACCTTGTTTGTGTACTGGTGCACAGTCATGTTGGAACTGGAAGGGGCCATCCCCAAACTGTTCCCACAAGGTTGGGAGCATTAAATTGTCCAAAATGTTTTGGTATGTGGACACCTTAAAAATTTCCTTCACTGGCCAAGCCCAACCCCTGAAAAACAACCCTACACCATAATCCCCCCTCCACCAAATGATTTGGACCAGTGAACAAAGCAAGGTCCATAAAATCATAGATGAGAGAGTTTGGGGTGGAAGAACTGGCCTGGTCCTGACCTCAACTCGATAGAACACCTTTGGCATGATTTAGAGTGGAGACTGTGAGCCAGGCCTTCTCACCCACATCAGTGCCTGACCTCACAAATGTGCTTCTAGAAGAATGATCAAACATTTCCATAGACACACTTATAAACCTTGTGGAAAGCCTTCCCAGAAGAGTTGAATCTGTTCTAGCTGCAAAGGGTGGGCCAACTCAAAATTGAAACCAACGGACTAAGACTGGGATACGATTAAAGTTCATGTGCATGTAAAGGCAGGCGTCCTAAGACTTTTGGTAATAATAAAGTGTATATATGCATTTGGCAATGTCTATGGAAATAAGCTGGCTTAATAAACATTGTCACAAATAGGTGTAAAAGGGGAGAGCTGCTTGGAGATGACGTGTGAGGAGTAGGGGAGGAGCTACGCGGTGGGGCGGTGGAGGACGGAGGAGGAGAGCATGGTGAAAATAGCAGCGTGAGGTGAGAGCCGATCGACCTTGCTGGACAGGAGCCCAGAAAACAGGAAGCGGCGACGGCTGACAACGCTAAGACCCTAGGTACAGGGAGCGAGTGGAACCGGAGCTTAAGCTGGAGACAGCAGCGACTGTCTGCCCTCTACAAAGGAGATTCGCCCGGATGCCTTGCATACCTTGTATCCTAAAGAGCTGAAGCCGGCCAGGAGCTGAGGTGTCCGTGGACTCTCGAGGCGCCGCTGCTCGCTCCGTCGAGATGTGATTGCGAGGTTTCATTATTATGAGGAGAAGGAGAGGATTTGGAAAAATCTGAGAGGGGTTCGATCACTGAAATATAACAACCAAGACATTCAAGTCTTTACGGACCTTTCAGCTAAGACCCTCGCAAGGAGAAGACAACTAAAACCACTATTGGACACTCTAAGGGACGCTAATCTGAAATATAGTTGGGGCTACCCATTTGCCCTACTGGTGACAAGAGAGGGGAGGAGCTTCAGATTAAAACAGATGGAAGATTTACAGGACTTCTGCACAAACTTAAATATTAGAGTTCCTCAGGACATGGAGGGCAGGCTCTTTTGAGGGGGGGGGGGCGGGTTTGGGGGGGGTGGGGGGGGGGTGGGGGGCGAATATAAAACACCAGGACTAAAATGTGATACTTAGAAAGGATGCTTTCACCATGAAAGGGTTTTTAGTTTCTCCTAACCCCCATCGCGGGAGCAACACCCTGCACACAGGGGGGCGTTGGCGGGAAGGTATCATGAGAGATGCCACGACCCTCAGCTTGGGAAACGGTGTGGGGAGGGGGGGGGGGTGGGGGGTGGGGGAGCGGGAGGTGGGTGGGGGTGGGGGGCTTTTGGGGGGGGAGGGGGGGTGTGGGTGGGAGGAGGGGGAGGAAGGGTACCCGCAGACAGAGAGTACAACCTAAAAGATCTACCCTATGTGTTTTTATGCATCTATTTCCCTGTTTCTCTAGATTTGGAAAAAATCTAGGGGCATATATTCTCCCTTTAGGTTTTACCTCTCTGGGCCCTACGGTTATATCTTCTGGTACTGCCTGGTGTCAGGGGAGAGGTCATACCCAGGGTAAATTAAAAGGCTTCCAAATGAGATGTGAGGGCGGAAACAAAGAGTAAATGACAATGGAAGTCAGATGCCTGTCGTATAATGTCAAAGGCCTCAACTCACCAGGGAAAAGGGGGAAGCTGAGTCAGGAATTACAGAGATTGGAGATCGACATAGCTTTCCTGCAGGAAACCCACCTAGTGTATGAGGAGGGTATTAAATTAACATCAAAAAGCCTTCCACTATGGATATATGGGGATTCCCCATCCAAAAGGGCAAAGGGGGTGGCCATCGGATTCTCGAAACAGATAAAATTTAATTTGTTAGATAAGAGAGTGGATCCAGAAGGACGATTCCTGTTTGTGAAAGGGAAAATTAATGAAAAAATTTATACTTTGGCAAATATATACTGCCCAAATAGAGATCCGATGGGGTACCTTGGCCGAATCCTGACTGGATTGGAGGAATATAAAGAAGGCGAGCTGATTTTAGCAGGAGACCTAAATTTTTGTATAGATCCAGCCTTGGATAGGTCGGCAGAATCCCACTGGGAGGATAAAAGGGCATGTGCCAGAATAGGGAAAAAACTACAAGCCCAGCAGTTGATTGATGTGTGGAGAGTGTTACATCCCAAGGAGAGGGACTATACATATTATTCACAGGTTCATAAGACCTATGCAAGGCTGGATTATTTCTTGGTGGAACATAGTTTGCTGGACTCAGTAAGAGCAACAAAAATTGAGGTTATGACCCTCTCAGACCATGCACCAGTAGTTATGACATTATTATTTAAAGGCCTTTATAGGATCCCATATACCTGGCGCCTGAACGAATTCCTTATTAATAAAAAACAGGTTGTTGAAAAGGTCCAAAAAGAAATTGAGGGCTTTTTCCGCATAAATGAGACCAATGAGGTCCCGGCAACTATTGTGTGGGAAACCTTTAAGGCCTACATTAGAGGGATATTAATTTCAATTGGTGCAGGGGAAAAGAGGGAAAGAACGAAAAAACAAAAAGAATTGCTAGAACAAATAGCCAAATTAGAACAAACCCATAAAAAAAGCAAGGAGGTGGGTAGAGAGGTATTAAAGGAACTAACAGTAAAAAGAGATGAGTTAAGAGACCTATTAGAGACAGAAGCCCTCAAAAGGATATATAAAAACAATAGGAACTACCATATACAGGGGAATAAAATAGGGAAACATTTAGCGGCAACCACCAAGAAGAAAAAATTGGAAAACTATATAGAGAAGGTGAAGGATAAAAAAGGGGAGATGAGACATGTAACAAAAGAAATAGCAGAAGAATTTCAAAAATACTTTTCCTCCCTCTACGCGGTTGAGCGAAAGGTAGAGCAGGAGGGGAAAAGAGAAAAAAGGGTAAAGGAATTTCTTAAAGAAGCTGCCCTCCCCACTCTGTCACAAATAGACTCACTGGAATTAGAAAAACCAATTTCAGAGGAGGAGGTCTTTAGAGCTTTGAAGCAATCCCCAGGGGGTAAGAGCCCTGGGCCGGATGGCTTCACGACCTATTTCTATAAAAAATTTAAATCAATCTTGGTACCTAGGCTCTGCCAGATGTGGAATGGCCTAGGAGACCAGGAAATGTGCAAGGACGCATTGCTGGCGGCAGTGACACTGATCCCCAAGGAAGGCAGGGACCGCACCCTATGCTCAAGTTACCGGCCGATTGCGTTGCTAAATGAAGACACCAAATTGTACGCAAAGGTCCTGGCTCTCCGCTTGAGAGAGAAAATGCCCCACCTGGTAAATCCGGACCAGGTGGGATTTGTACCCGGAAGAGAGGGAAGAGACAATGGGGTGCGGTCCCTGCTGGTACTGGAGGCACTTAAAGCCGGCAAATCCCCAGGGCTACTCCTGTCGATTGACGCCGAAAAAGCGTTCGACAGGGTAGACTGGGGATTTATGTTCAGTGCACTGGAGGAAATGGGAGTAGGGCCAGCAATGCTAAGAAAAATAAAAATCTTGTACAACCATCCTGCAGCTTTTGTTAGGGTGAATAACACTCCCTCCTCCTGTTTTATTATGCAAAATGGTACTAGACAGGGCTGTCCGCTGTCCCCGCTCCTCTTTGTCCTGGCCCTGGAACCTCTCCTTAGCATAATCAGAAAACACCCTGACATAAGCGGATGTGTGGTAGGGGAGGAAGAGCACAAATTAGCGGCATTTGCCGACGATATTTTATTTTATATATCAAAACCCAGAATATCAATCCCTAATCTTCTAGCAATTATGGGGCGGTATAGTGCATTATCAAATTTTAAAATCAACATAGAAAAATCTGAAGCTCTAAAGATCAACATAAACAAACTAGAAGCTAGTAGATTAGCCGAGGTCTTCCGTTTTCCATGGAGGGACAACATAAAATATTTAGGAGTGAAATTAACGAGCTCTAGAAGGGACTTGTATAAAATAAATTATATACCCCTTTTAAACGAAATAAAAACGGAAATAAAAAGAATAGCCCATGGTACAGCCTCGTGGATGGGGCGAATAAATATAGCAAAAATGGTCCTTGCACCGAAAATATTATATAAAATGCAAATGCTCCCTATCCCAGTTCCCCGAGAATTTTTTAGGGTGCTAACAGAGATGTTAAATAAATATGTTTGGGGCCAAAAGAAACCGAGAATTGCGCACGGGGTGTTATGTAGAGAGAAAGCACGTGGGGGGTTAGCCCTCCCCGACTTTAGAAACTATTATAGAGCGATCGTAATAACACGTGCACTGGAGTGGGGCAAAAGTTTCAATACAAAAAAATGGGTAAATCTAGAAATAGGGTTAAGTAAGGTATCTTTGAACCAGATAATCTGGAACCCGCCACAGTATAGGGAGTTAGGCACAGAAACACACTATATTACACGTCACACACTTAAAGTTTGGGATCAAATTCACCAATTAAATGAGTGGGGCTACAATTCACCACTAATCTATTTAAAGAATAACCCGTTCTTCCCTCCAGGAATGGGGAAGATAGGAGGAAATTGGATTTCGGAAAAGGATACACAAATAAGACACATAATAAGTAGGGGGGAATTAAAATCACTGGATGAATTAAAGGCACAAGGGCAGAGGTTAACAGTAAATGGGTGGAGGTATAACCAATTAAAACACTTCATTACTAGTCTCCCAGGCCCCTTAAGGGAAGAGGAGAAATATAGGGGATTAGAGAAATTGGCACTTAGAGAAGAATTAAAGGGGACGGTTTCAAAGGTGTATAAAATATTGATGGGTAGGAGTGGACAGGATTCGCCACCGTTCATTAGAAAATGGGAGGAGGATCTGGGATTACTATGCGACGAAGACACTGAAAAAAACATCTTGGAGGCCACACATACAACAGCTGTGGATATGAAGTCAAGGGAGAGTAACTATAAATGCTTAGCCCGGTGGTACATGACCCCAGCTAGGGTGAGTAAATTCTCACTAGATAAATCCCCTGGCTGTTGGCGAGGGTGCGGAGGCCTGGGCACAATGGCACACATTTGGTGGGATTGCCCTAAAATTCAACCCTACTGGCAGGAAGTGATAGGATTGATAGAAGGAATAATAGCGAAAAATATTAAAAAGGACCCTTGGACCTGTTTGTTCCATGGCCAGGAGGGAGGGAAGAGGAGATATAATTCCTCTTTGACACCAATTTTACTCAATGCAGCCAAAAACGTTATCCCAAAGAAATGGCAAGAAACAGAACCCCCAATGATAAAAGATTGGATCAAGAAGGTAGACGAAATCTATAGATTAGAGCACATAGAGGAAAAAGAGGCCCCAGAGGGGAGGCAAGAAAGAGATCAAGGGAAATGGTACCCATGGGGGATCTTTAAAAAAAACAGAGAAATATGTGGAGATAGTGTCAAGATAGGACCGGGGACTGGGGCGGAGATATTAAGGAAGAGGGAAGAGGGTACGTGTCTGCGGGGGGTGGGGGGGAAGGGGGGGGGAGGGGGGGTGTAGGGGGGAGAGGCAGTCCCGGAAGGCGTCGAGGGGGGGTATGAAGCCCCGCTTTGCTGGTCGGGTGTCCCCTCCCCCTTAGTATTTATGAATATGAATATGTATGATACTTTGTTGTGGGTTTTTGTATTTTGAAAAATAAATAAAGATTTATAAAAAAAAAAACAAATAGGTGTAAAAGGACTCCTAACATTCCATGCTTTCTACATCCACCAGCTGCTAGAGATTGACTGTTTATTGTTTGAACACATGGAGACTGGATGGTAGGAATTTGACTATAAAAATTCATGTTGATTTTGTCTATAACACATGCTGAAAATGTAGCAGAAAAACTCTGTATGTTTTATGCAACAAAACATTATTTTTTGTGAATCTGAATGAGGAGTGTGAAAAAGTTTGAACAACTAATGCCGTGTACACATGGGCGGACTTTGACCAGACTGGTCCGAAGGAAAGAATCCGTCGGACAATCCGACCATGTGTGGGCTTCATCGGACCTGCAGTGGACTTTTTTGGTCGAAAATCAGACGGACTTTAGATTTGGAACAAATCTTTCCACTGGAACTCCGCCGGACCCAGTCCCTATCGAGAAATCCGCTCGTCTGTATGCTAGTCCGACGGACGAAAACCAACGCTAGGGCAGCTATTGGCTACTGGCTATGAACTTCCCTATTTTAGTCCGGTCGTACGTCATCTAGTATGAATCCGTCGGACTTTGGTGTGATCATGGATAGCCAAGTCCGTTTGTTCGAAAGTCCGTCGGAAGTCCATTGAAAGTCCGTCGGAAAGACCGTCGGACCTTTGATGCCGAAAAGTCCGCCTTTGTGTACACGGCATAAGGCACAGTAATGTTATTTTGAAGTGGTGACAAAACAATTCTTTGACTTGCATGTCCTCATTTCATCCTATACTTACTATTTATGAAAGAATATTGTGGCTACCCTTCAGGCATGCGTGATTGAACCAACCCTTTGAATTCTAAGGTAATTCAAATTTGACCAAATTTTGCACTTTTCGTGTGCACCAAACAGTAATGTTCATACCAACATGATTTTCATTCCATTTTTTTAGCACATATTGGTCTTTCATTTGTTAATTTGTTTTATAGGTAGAATGGTGTAGTATGTAGACACATTCCAACTGGATACAAAAGAGGATCCAACAGATTTGGACCAGACCGATAGACAAAGGCCCACCGAAAAAAAAAAAATATTAAAAGCTAGCAGCTACAAATACTGCAGCTGCTGACTTTTAATATATGGACACTTACCTGTCCAGGGAGCCAGCGATATCGGCAGCCAAAGCCGATCTGCCATCGGCCGCTGCCGCCGCCGCCATCCTCAGTGGGGGAATCAGGAAGTGAATTCCAAAAAGTGGAAGTTCCATTTTTGGGTTGGAACTCCACTTTAAACCAGGTATTGGTACTTTTGGCAGTGTGGGCAGGTGCCAAGTCCTGGTGGAAAATGAAATCAGCATCTCCATAAAGCTGGTCAACAGAGGGAAGCATGAAGTGCTCAATAATTTCCTGGTAGAGGGCTGCGGTGACTTTGGACTTGATAAAACACAGTGAAGCAACACCAGCAGATAACATGGCTCCTCAAATCATCACTGACTGTGGAAACTTCACACTAGACCTCATGCAACATGGATTCTGTGCTTCTCAACTCTTCCTCCAGACTCTGGGACCTTGATTTCCAAATAAAATGCTAAATTCTCCACAGTCCGTGATGATTTGGAAAGCCATGTTATCTGCTGGCGTTGGTCCACTGTGTTTTATCAAGTCCAAAGTCACCGCAGCCCTCTACCAGGAAATTCTAGAGCACTTTAGGCTTCCCTCTGCTGACCAGCTTCATGGAGATGCTGATTTCATTTTCTAGCAGGACTTGGCATCGGCCCACACTGCCAAAAGTAAAAAATACCTGCTTTAATGATCATGGTATCACTGTGCTTGATTGGCCAGCAAACTTGCCTGACCTAAACTGCATAGAGAATCGGTGGGGTATTGTCAAGAGGAAGATGAGACACCAGGCCCAACAATGCAGGTGAGCTGAAGGCCACTATCAAACCAACCTGGGCTTCCATAAAACCTCAGCAGTGCCACAGACTGATCGCCTCCATGCCACACCCGCGAAAATGAGCAAACTAGCATATTAACTAATATTTATATATAAATGCAAGTTTCAAACAGCTGATTCCTTTTTTTAAACAATGCTAGTAAAGTTTCTCTCTCTCTCCCTCTCTCTCTCTCTAACTATCCCTTCACAGGTATGTTCCTGCTGCCTGATGTTCCCGATTCCACCCATAACTGCAATAATGAAAACTGCTTTGGTTACGATTGTGTATAACTCTGGTATGTTCCTGCTGCTACAATTCCACTTATAACTGTAATACTGAAAACTGCTTTGGTTATGTTTGTGTGTACCTCTGGTATGTTCCTGCTGCTGCAATTTCACCCATAGCTGCAATACTGAAAACTGTTTTGCTTATATTTGTGTATAACTCTGGTATGTTATTTTTGCTTAACCATCTGCAGACCTGTCCACATTGCAATGTTTTATCTTCTCCCTAATTATTGTCTTACCTAAAATAATTGCCTGTTTTTATCTTTAGTGCCCTATCGTTAGTCTGTTTCTGAAGTGAAAATCATTCTCTGTTTAGCCAGCCATCCTTTATTAACTCCTGATTAGTTAATTGGAAAGCACACACCCCATCCCTAACAGTAAAAACTGAAGCATCGTTATAATGGGAAGGCACATTTGCAGGGGGTGGCACATTTGCTGCTGGGGCTCTTTCTAGAAGTGGGGGTATTTCTATAAGTGGGAGCACATCCGACTCTGAATCATCTGAATGTCTCTTCTGAAGATTTCTTCTCTATCCCTCCACAGGTATGTTCCTGCTGCTGCAATTTCACCCATAACTGCAATACTGAAAACTGCTTTGCATATGTTTGTGTATAACGGTGGTATGTTCCTGCTGCTACAATTCCACCCAAAGCTGCAATACTGAAAACTGCTTTGGTTATATTTGTCTATAACTCTGGTATTTTATTTTTTCTTAACCATCTGTAGACCTGTCCACATTGTAATGCTTTTTCTTCTCCCTAATGTCTTACCTAACCTGATGGTCTGTTCTTATCGCTAGTGCCCTCTTGTTAGTCTGTTTCTGAAGTGAAAATCATGCCGTTTATAGTGTTTAAATAAACTCTGATCTGAGGGCGTTTACAGAGAATGATCTGAAAAAGAGAAAATATCAAGTGAGCAGCAGTTATGTGGACGAAAATGCCTTGTTGATGTCAAAGGTCAGAGGAGAATGAGCAGACTGGTTCGAGGTGATAGAAAGGCAACAGTAACTCAAATAACCACTGGTTACAACCAAGGTATGCAGAATAACATCTCTGAATGCACAACACATCGAACCTTGAAGCAGATGGGTTACAGCTGCAGTAGACCACACCGGGTGCCACTCCTGTCAGCTAAGAGCAGGAAACTGAGGCTAAAATTAGTACAGGCACACCAAAATTGAACAATAGAAGATTGGAAAAACATTGGCTGACTAATGAGTCTCACTTTCAGCTGCGACATTCAGATGGTAGGGTAAGAATTTGCGTAAACATGAAAGCACTGATCCATCATGCCTTGTATCAACGGTCCAGGCTGGTGGTGGTGTAATGGCGTGGGGGATATTTTCTTGGCACACTTTGGGCCCCTTAGTACCAATTTAGCGTTGTTTAAAACAGCCTACCTGAGTCATGTTGCTGACCATGTCCATCCATTTATGACTACAATATACCCATCTTCTGATGGCTACTTCCAGCAGGATAATGCACCATGTCACAAAGCTCAAATCATCTCAAGCTGGTTTCTTCAACATGACAATGAGTTCACTGTACTCCAATGACCTCCACAGTCACAAGATCTCAATCCAACAGAGCACCTTTGGGATGTGGTGGAACTGCGTGATGCTATCATTTCAATATGGACCAAAATCTCAGAGGAATGTTTCCAAAACCTTGTTGAATCTATGCCATGAAGAATTAGGGCAATTCTGAAGGCAAAAGTGGTTCCAACCCAGTACTAGCAAGGTGTACCTAATAAAGTGGCCGATGAGTGTATATGCATATTGTGATATGTTTTTATCATGACATACAGTATATAATGTCAAATCTGTTTGATTTTAACTGTAATATGAAATACATTTTGCATTGTTTTTAACATATTACTATCTACTTTATTTTGGCACTACTCCTTAAAGTCACATGGGCAAATCATCTTTTTGGTTCTACTATGTCTATGTCATGAACATCCATCTTTAGCAACGGATGATAATAGAGGTTGCAATGACAGTACAAAAAGCAGGGGTGACAGGTGGCCAAATGATTAAAGCGGGGGGGAGATGTTAGCATGCCGTTGACTCTAACCTTTGTTGTGGGCTGGTGGGATAAGACCAAGATCCCCTGTAGCATATTATATTACTGATATATATTATTATCTATTAATATATATATTGGGCCTATTCACAAAAATCTTAGGCCAGAAAACATGAAGCCCCAGTCTTGCCCGTCAAAGATTTATTTAGCATCTGCTGACTGGACTTTGCCTAATGTAAAAGAGACAATGTACCAGAGGCCTTGTCTTTACCCTCACTTCCTGAAATGAATCCCTCTTGGTTTGAGTGTATCCATTGTGGCATATGTGCCTTCAACCTAATGGTTAGGATTTTAGCATAAAGTTTGACATCAATATTTATTAAAGAGATCAGCCTGTACTTTTGTACATGAGCTGGGGTCCTTCCCTTTCTTAGGGAGTATCGCCATACAGGTAAAATAGGCATTAGGTTTAGGGATTAGCATTTTTCTCAATGTCTTGTAATACCCTATCCAGTACCCGTCTGGACCTGAGCTTTTCCCACAAACCATGCATATTATTGCTGCATCAATTTCCACTGGGATGATTGGTTTATCTAGAGCAAGGGTCTCCAAACTTTACATAAAAAGGGCGAGTTTAAGGTTCAAACTTTAGGAGGGCCAGACTTTGGCCAGTGGGAGAATAAAATGTCCTGGCATCAATGGGAGTAATAATGCTCCATCATTGATGTCAGTGTAAGGAATAGTGCTCAAATATTGGTATCACTGGGAAGAATGGTGTCCCATGGTAATGTGAGTAGGAGGAATAGTGCTCTCTCGTTGGTGTCAGTGAGAGGAATAGTGCTCCATTGTCGGTGTCAGTGTCAGGAACTATGCCCCACTGTTGCTGACAGTGGGAGGAATAATGTCAAAAGGGCCGGATTAAAAACAAGCAAAGGGTCACATCTGGCCCCCAGGCCTCAGTTTGGAAACCACTGATCTAGAGCCTCATCTAGATAAACTAGAGCTTATCATTGGGGAGTTTAGGAAGTCCTGCTTTATATAAATTGCATTGCATCTGCAGTTGCTGAAGGCAATTTTCCTCCATGGAGGTTGGAGATCTAACTTTATACAGGGAACAAAAGTATTTTTTGAAAATTTCATCTCTTAGCGGTGGAGTGAACTAATTTGCCAGCAGCATGTTTTATTTTTGCTATATATGTTGCTGATTTTTGTCTTTCAATGCTTTTGACAAGCATTTTTTAATGGCTTATTACCCCATTAGTACCTTTCTTTGATCACAACGTTGAATGAACACCTTGTTCCATTAGGGATTTCAATTCTTCCCTTTTAAGGATTAATAGGCAGTAGGTCTGAGGGTTTCTGTCAGACTTATGTGATTGTTCCAAATCATATAGTGTATGTCTTGTAATAGTCGCCTAATATCATTAAAGTGGAGCTCCACCCAAAAGGGGAAGTTCCGCTTTAAGCACTCTTCCCCCCTACCCTGCTTCATTTGGCATGTAATTTCTTTTTGGGGGGGATGAGTACCTAATTTTGACAGGTACCCACTCCCACTTCTGCTCGAATCGCCTAGGCTATCCAAGCAGAAATTCTCCTGTCCCCCTTCCTCCCTGCAGTCTTCTAGGACACGTCACAGGTCCCGGAAGACTGCCCGACCATTCAGCAGGAGCAGCGTGACTCGCACATGCGCAGTGTGCATCCAGCTGTGAAGCTGCAAGCTGTCACAGCCGGGTGCCCTCAGTTGAAATGCTGGAGAGAGGAGAGGGAGAGAAGCAATGGTTCAGGTGACCACATCGCTGGATCCTGGGACAGATGAGTGTGTGTTAATTAAAAGTCAACAGCTGCACTTTTTATAGCTGCTGACTTTTAATAAATATAAAAAGGACTGGAGTTATGCTTTAGGGCTTTTCTTAACTTTCGGAGAGTCAATACCTTCATACACTATATGCCTTGTGAGATCCCCATATCATAGTTAGAGACATTTCAGGGGTTTCATTGCAGGAAAAGAAGGAACCAGTTTCTGAATGAATTCGCTTTACTACAGTAGGAGTATTTAATGAAGAATAATTAATTATTAAAAAAAGGTATCTTAGGCTTATCATCCAAGTTTTTAAGCATTAAAGATAAAGAGGCATTGTCTGAGACCTTTATAAGTGAATCAAAGACACGGGAAGGGAGTTTAAGAATTGATTATCCAAAAGGGTATAACCAATTCTAGAATATGTATTATGTAATGATGAAAAATAAGTAAAATCTCTGGGGTTGGGATGTTGGGTCCACCACACACCAACCAACTAGGCTTTATGTAGTAAAGTGAAGATACTGTGAGATGTGGAAGATGTATCCATCTGAGGATCTGAATAAAGAATAAAGTCCCCACAACAATCAGTTTCCCATCTTGGAAAATTTAAAGTTTTTTTTAGTATGTAATTGGATATTTATTAGGGAAATATATATTTACATGCTTGCATTCCAAATTGAACATTGAACAAGGTACCTGTAAGAAACAGGAAAATGCCCCTCAGGGTCAGGCATTGAGCTATCCATCCCTATGGCTACGCTTTTTTCCTCTTAGAAATGTATCACTATAATACCAAGAGGGGAAATATTTTGATGTAAATTGAATGTGTGGACCATGTGCCAAAAAGAAATGTGTTCTGGGGTACGTGGCTGGCTGCTGAGAGGATGGTCGCAGGCTGTTAGAGCTCTGAGGTAACAGGCCCCCTGTGACTTAAATAAAGTGACACAAATATCTCCTGATGGCACAATTAAAGCCTGAAAGTGGCGATGAACATCCTAGGAAGATGGGGAATCAAAAAAATAAAGAAGGACCCCACAAATTAGGAGAATTCAGAAGCCAGGCTGGGACAATGTAGAAGATTAAAGATGGCGCTGGTCCCTCCTCACCTCACAGCAGCACAAATCAGCAGGATTCCAGCACTGAGGGAGACATGGAGACAATAGCCTGGCTCACAGGGAAACAGTCTACAGCTACAGGTTGACATTAACAGCCCCATAAAAAGGAGGAGAAGAATTTCATCCTCTGAGGAAAATGTGAGTGAAACTCCAAATGAATATGATAGTACACTGGGAATTAACCCCTATGATGCAAAACTAAATGCAATACCTACCACAGGTTAACCCATATCAGATTCCACTATTAAAGACATTATAATGTCACTAGGGGAGCTCTTCAGCTTGACATGATACATTTTATGAATCAGTCAAAGCAAGAAATTGATGAACTAGGTGACTAGGTGAGTGGAATATGTGGAAAACAAAATGAGTGACTTCACAGAAGCTCATAATGAATTATTTGACGCACATTTTGATGTGGAAAATGAAATTAAAAATCTAAAAATGAAGGTCTCAGACCTGGAAGATAGGTCCAGAAGGAATAATATAAAATTCAGCGGAATTCCTGAAAATATTAAACCTGCTGACCTGAAAAGATTTCTAACAAAATGATTCTAAACTGCTCCCTGCAACTCCCCAACAAGAACTGATGATAGACCATGCACATAGACTTCCTAAACCGTCACATATACCAGAAAGACTGCCTAAAGAAAAATTCATTTCTTCCAAGTAAAAGATCAACTGATGCAATTTGCGAGGCATAATTAACCGCTTCCAGATCCCTATGCAGGAATAATACTTTATTCAGATCTGTCACAAACAACAATCCTGGCACGCAAAAACTTAAATTCAATCACCAAAATCCTCAGAAACCACAGTATCCTCTATAAGTGGGGATTCCCTACAAAAATAATGATAGACAGAGAAGGAACTACATACAACATTACCAACATGGAAGACATAAAAATGTATAAAAATGTTGAAAACCTGGGGATTATTACCAAAAGATGAAGAAATCTCACTTAACAAAACCACTCCTGGGAAAATCCCTCAGTAAACGAGGAAAAAAGTCCTAGTCAATATGATTCTCCTTTCTTAAGAGGTTTCCAAATTCCTCACAGCACACAGTGCTACTTGTTTACTAGTTTATTATATACAACAGCATACGATAATAAATCTCCTCAGGTACAGTATTGCTCAGGGAGCCCCCAATCGGGGGAATTTTCTGTTCCAAGTTTAACTCTTCCCACACATTACTACCCCCCCCCCCCCCAGACAGTACAAATCTCTGTACACAGGAATTTATATATTTCCTCCTTTTATTATACTGTTATAAATATGTTTTCTGGTTTAATTTTTTTTTCCACTCAGTAGCATACAAGGTACAATAATGCCATCTACTGGATGAAAAGGGAACCAACTCTGTAAGTACTAATGTCTCTTTACCTCATGTAAGGAATCTACTAATGATATTCATTAACGATGCTTACAAATAGGCATGGGCTGAACACCCCCCGGTTCGGTTCGCATCCAGAACATGCAAACGGACCGTAAGTTTGTGCGAACATTCGAACACCGTTAAAGTCTATGGGACTCGAACGTGAGAAATCAAAAATGCTAATCTTAAAGGCTAATATGCAAGTTATTGTCCTAAAAATGGTTTGGGGACCTGGGTGCTGCTCCAGGGGACATGTATCAATGGAAAAAAAAGTTTTAAAAACGGACGTTTTTTCGGGAGCAGTGATTTTAATGATGCAGTGATTTAATGAGTGAAAAAATAAAAGTGAAATATTCCTTTAAATATTGTACCTGGGGGTGTCAATAGTATGCCTGTAAATTGGCACATGTTTCCCGTGCTTAGAACAGTCCCTGCACAAAATTGCATTTCTAAAGGAATAAAAGTCATTTAAAACTGCTTGAGGCTTTAATGTAATGTCGGGTCCTGGCAATATGGATGAAAATCAGTGAGACAAACGGCATGGGTACCCCCCCAGCCCATTACCAGGCCCTTTGGGTCTTGTATGGATATTAAGGGGAACCCCACACCCAAATTAAAAAAGAAAAGGGGTTGGGCCCCCAGGCCCAACGCAGTATGGGCCTGGGGGCCCATACTGAACAGCAGTATACAGGCAGTGCAAACAAGACAGGGACTGTAGGTTTGTTCTTATGTAGAATCTGTTTGTAATTTGGAACAGATACATTTGTAAGTGTAGCTCCAGCCAAAAAAATCTATTTTAAAGTTTTTTGGAAAACATAGGGAAGGGTTATCACCCCTGTAACATTTCTTTGGCTTTGTGTGCCTCTGTTCAGAAGATTTCACCTCACTTTCTGTCCCAATGACAATAGGATTTAAAAAATTTGGGGTTTTTAAGGGAAACAAGGATTGGTGATAAATCAGTGGAGGAGACACCTTTTTCCCCTTCCTAGGGGTAGATTTCCTCTCACTTTGTTGTCTCCCTCCGTTTGTAAGTAGGAGTCGTTTGTAAGTCGGATTTTTGAAAATAGGGGACCACCTGTATATACTATATGGCCTGCCCTATACACTCTGTGGAAAATTGGGCCTTAGGTGTTGGTGGTAGCAGAACACTATAAGCCCTCACAGTTACTCTTGGTGGGCGCTGGAACGGGCACTGCTGTGAAATATTATATCAAGAATTGTAATTACATGCCCCTGTTAAACAGGGGCAGAAAAATTGGGCCTTAGTGGTCCAGTAGTCTTAGTAGGTATAGGCTTGGCTGGACTACAATGCAGTGTATATATATTTTATGAACTGCAGCTCACTGAGTCACCTGCCTGCCCGAAAGTGTCTTTGAACACGCACTTCAGGAATGGCCTACAGTCAGGTATAGGCGATAGTATTTCACTAAATGCTTGGAAATATTCTCCAGAGAATCCATCTGTGCCTGGGGTTTTGGTTTTTAGAGAGGGATCTTATAACTTTGAGAGTTTCTTGTAATGAGATTGGGTTGTTGATTTGTTGTAGATCTTCCGGATCTATTTTTGGCAGGTTGATATTTTTTAGATAGTCAGCTATATTTTGGGGTGAAGGTTGTGGGGTGGATTGATCTACTTTAAGGTTATATAGAGATTCATAATATTCTGAGAAAGAATCAGCTATTTCTTGGGGGTTGTAGATTGCTTTATTTGATTTGTGGTGAACTAACTTGTTCATTTTGTTTTTATTTTGATGTTGGCGTAGTTGGTTAGCCAAAAGTTTACCTGCTTTATTACCTTGAGAATAGTAATTCAGTTTCATTTGTTTCATGTATTTGTCATGGTTATCTATTAGCCTAAATCTCAGTTCCGTTCTTAGATTGTTGAGTTGTTGTGCTAATTTCATATCTCTTGGGGATTTTTTGTGTTCTTCAGTTTCGGTAATGTCTTTTAATAGTTTAATTTGAAGGATTTTCTTTTTTTTTCCGCTAGCTGTTGTTTTTATTAAAAGACCCCTATTGCTTTATGAGCACACCATAGTGTGGTACTTGTTATCAAACCAGTATCATTAAATACAAAAAATTCTAAGATTTTCTTTTTTCACGGACAAATGTTTCTCTTGGGAAAGTATGTAGGTATTGTTCCTCCATACTGTTTTTTTGTTGCGGGGAAATCCTGTATTACTTTCTATTGTTATTGGAGCATGATCAGACCAATAAATGTTGTGGATTTGAGCTTTAGATATGCTCTAAAGTAATAATTTGTCCGTGATAAAATAATCTATCCTTGAGTAGGATTTGTGGACATGGGAATAAAATGTATAGTCCCTTTTGAGTGCAGACACCCCCAGGGATCATACAAATCTTCATAAGAAAATATCTTATTTAGTCCCATTCTTTTGGTGTGTCTTTGATTGGAGGAGTCTATATCTGGATCCATTGGTGCGTTGAAGTCTCTGCAAATTATGCGTTGACCTTTTTGCATTTTACATGCCATCGTTATAATTTTCTTAATAAACTGATGCAGGTTTTTGTCGGGGCATAAATATTGACTATAGTAAAGCCTATTTTTTTCAATGGTTGCTGCCAGAATAATGTACAGACCTTGAGAATTTATTTATTTTTAGTTTTTATTTATTTAGGTTACTTATAAATCAGTCTTAACTTTTAGAGGTTGGAAGGAAACAAGCCTACCCATGAACCTCCCAAATGAAAAAATTTTGTGAGAAATAGATATAATTGGGACAAGACAACTATAACATATCTAGGTATAAAACGTACATATCCTTCTTCCAAACTATATGATGTCAATTTCCCAAAACCCCTAGAACAAACTAATAATGATCTGCACCAAATCCAAAAAACTCAACTTTCATGGGTCGAGAAAATAGCAGCATTTAAGATTCAAATATTACCCAAAATACCATATTATTTCTGCACTCTTCCTATTCAGTTACCCTCCAAATTCTTTAAACAAATGAACACTAAATTAAAAAATGACATATGGAATGGAAAAGAAAACAAGAGTAGCATTCTCAATACTAACTGCCAACAAAAACCTAGGAGGAATGGGACTGCCAGACATTAGAATCTATCATTATGCTTCTTTATTAGACCAAATTAAATATTGGTTTACCTCTTCTAATGATAAACTATGGTTAAGTATCGAAAAAGAAATGACTATAGGTCATGACCTATTCGCCCTTTCTATGGCGAAGCATGTAATAACCAAAAAAAATCAACCTTAATAGCTTGGAAACATTCTGTATCTAAAACTAAAAAGAGAAACATGCTTGCTAGCTAAAATAGCATTGCCCACAAGAATAATAGACTACTGTAAAATACGTCAATCAGCAAAAGAATGGACCAAACAAGGCTTCCAAACTTATAATTGCCTACCAGCACACTTCAAGAACATAGTGGAAGGGAAATTAATCAAATGCGCATATCTAAAAAAGATAATCCTTTCTGACAAAGCTGATATCCCAACAGAAATATGGCAATATTTCACACACAAATTTCAAAAGCAAGAGGAATTAGGCTTTTCTACAACCTTCTCTCCCCTTTTTCCCCAGAAGGAAAAAATCCCAACATGTTAAAATGGGAAAAGTACCTTTCACAAACCTTTACATGGGAACAATGGCATAAAGCCCTATTGATCACTAGTACAGCATCCTCATGTACTGTATAGAACATTGGGATAATTCACCAAAAATTCTTAACAGATGGTACCTGACACCTTATAGATTATCCAAAATATTCCCTTTCACCTCTCCCATCTGCTGGAGGTGTGAGGAATTAGTGGGAAACCTATACTATATTCTTTGGTCATGCAAGAATCTTTCAAGTTTTTGAAACTCAGTTTCCTCCTTTATTGCAGAACTTACAGGTAATTTGACGGAACTAACACCGGCAACAGCATTATTAGGATTAAATCTAGATATATACCCACATTGCTATAGAACAATAGTATCACATATCCTGATAGCAGAGAGACTTACCATTGCCAATATGTGGAAATACACAGAAGCTCCTAACTTGTCAAATGTCATTATAAGACTAAACACTCAGGCACAATATGAATTGATGTTAGCATTCAAAAATTTATCTACCACTATTTTAAAAAAAAAGGCAAGCTTGGATAAATAACCCGAGAGCCTCCAATTACTTAAAGAATAGTGATATATGATACATCAAGATTTTGAAATTCTTATAGACTCCTCTTCTTTTCATTCCTAAAAATTTGAATATTTGGTGACCAGCTCCGCCTACAGAATGATCCCATTTGGGGTAGGCGGTAGCGGTTTATCAAACTCCAGTTATTGTACCCTGAAGTTATTATTACTTCTTGTTAATCGTTCCCCAATTTTTGTTATTAACTGTTCTATGCAATATGATAAGCAATACCAATTAATTGTATTTATTTATATTGGAATATATTTTGTCAAAAACAATAAAAATTTAAAAGTTAAAAAAAAAAAAAATGTGTTCCTATACGAAAATATGATTAGCTGAGCAGTGGCTGAGTTCTTTTGTGATTTGATATTTGATGTCTTTTAGCAGGAGCGTTTAGGCCACTTGTATGTTGTATCTAGTGGCGGGGGGGGGGGGGGGTGACATTGCTTTTGAACATCTAAAGAGAGTGAGTTTGAGGTATATAAATGCAGGAGCTCAATGGACACCCTGAGCACAGAAGTATGCCAGATGCCAAAATCCTCTTGGCAGTATAGAACCTTATAAATGGCAGTACCCAAGAGCTTGTGATTCAGACTATGTGCTAGTGATTGCTGTAACTTGAAACAAATGTCTCTTAATGCATACCTGTAGCCATAACAGACATTACAATGAATATCCCTAAGTGGAGAACTCATCCTTCCAATCACTGCACAATTATTCAAGTTATCATTGGTAAGATTTCTTAGGGAAATATATGGGATATAGTATTATATAGAACATAATAATGGTCTCAGACCTTTCACATATGTCACAACTTGAAAAGTTTTCACCTAGTCCGATTCCTGGTGATTTTTGGATATCAGGCATTGCCATGTTCTGTCAATCAAGGTTGGGAGTCCCCAGATCTATACTATATATACAGTGATATTTCTTCAACTATTAGTTTCATGTTGAAGTGGTTTCTAGATGAGTAAATGTAGAATAAACTGTTTTGATGTTATATAGTAATGGAGGAAATTCTGTTCTCATTTGCTGTCAAGTATAAAAATAAAAAAAATAAAAATGTGGTGCACCTACAGTATGTCCTGCCTGCTATGCACTTGTGATCGTGGCAAAAAAATGTTATGATCAATAAAGCTGGTGTCTCTTCACACTGTTTGGCTTGTAGTGTGCCACCCTTTTACCTCTTGCTTTGTTTGCAATAATCTCCTGTGTATTTAGTACTAACCATATGGAAATAGATACAACAGGGGACAAATTCAGATGTTGCAATAACGGTGCTGGGGTATCATTTTTAAACCTAATTAGAGGTACTTTTGGAGATCTCTAAACGTGCATATAACCTGGTAATATTTGTCCTGACTAGATTTCTTTAGTATATCTAATTGGTATCATACATGATTGTGGAGAGACCATTACAGTAAAAAACCTATTTACAGCTTTCTAAAAGGTTATAAATTCAGAGAGATTTAAGAGAATTGAAAGTGCAATTACAAGTGATAAAAGGGCTTTATCACTCACCCAAAGAATGCAAATGTAATTTTATTCATTAAAAAATATTTATCAGCGGTGCTGGCACCCATATGTTACATAAAATGCAATGGCTTAAACCATCATTAAAAGATTTAAAGATCACTTTAGTTGTCATAATGCACAGTTGAAAAAATTATTAAAGTTAAAGATTTATCCATTAGGATCATATTCCTTAATGAAATACGAGTCTGATATCAACAACCTGACAAACTGTTCTCTATCATAGGCTCCTAAGTAAACAGCTACATTCATTATAAGTGCAATAGCTGCGGCAAGTAGTCCATAATGTAGATGGCATTTCCACAATAATAGCAGGGTGAGCAGTTTCAATTGCTAACTGTTTGCTGTGATGGCACAGTACCTCGTAGGGGTAGGGTAATGGAAATCAGAGCTTCCTAGCTGGATATAGGAGTCACCGAATAATTGAAGCCAGCCTGGCTGTGAACTAAAGAGATGGGGGATCATTGACCACTTTTAGTTAAAGCTGAACTCCAGGTACGATTTTATGTGCATACGAGGTGGATGAAATGGAAAGGAGGAGCAGTGATGTCATAATCCCTCCAATCATAGAATGTCTAGTATTCATTTAAAAACTACAGGGTGTTCTGTGAATGGCAAAAGTGCCTGGAACCCAGACAATTGCTGTGATGATTGTAGTGATGACTACCCCAGCAGACCAATGTAACTATGCAATTAAGAATAAGATCATACCTGGAGTCTAGCTTTAACTAATTCTGAAATAGAATCAATGCAAAATGGCTTGAAATTTGTCCCATCTATTAGGTTAAATAAATTTGGCATCTTGTCTAATTTTAAACAATTTATGAGCAGATAATGACTTAAAAAGTGTATAATATATACCAACTATCAGTGCATTTAAAAGCATGAACCTTTAACCAAAGTGCCATTTTTTGCCCTGTGTTTGAAAAAAAAAATATAAGGGGTGGCCCATCTAGAAAATGTTTATAATTAGACTTAACAGGTTTACTAAGCAACAAAAAAACAAAGGAGAGTTTGGATTTGCAAATAAACGCATTTGAAAAAAACAGAATTAAGATTATTTTAATACAAATTACTCTCACATTGCAACCTTTTAGTATCTCCCAAAAATGACAAAGACTTTGATATACTCTCTAGGCTGCAGGTCCTCAGGTCACCGGGATCCCTGTAGTAGAGTATAAGAACCCTGACATTTAAGCAGTGACAGTAGAAATATGATTGCAATAACATTTATGGGAAACACAGGTTTATTTGAAAGATATCGCCCATGTTTTGAACATGCTTCAACATAAACTTTAGTGGAAAGATGAGTGGATTATTATTATGATTATTAAAACTTTGTATGTCGCACCCCTTATGTACCCTTATATACTGTGATTGCACATTAGAAGGGTGGCAAGGATATGAAATATTTTTTTCAAAATTCCTTTTGTGGATTCATATTATTTACAGATATTCCTAATAGTGAGCTTAAATGGTAAACAATTCATGGAGAAAGGGTATAAATCTCTTGAAAAGAAAGCCCAGATAGTACAGGAAATACAAAGATAACATCTCTTGAAGGGGAGTATGACAAATTTACTTAAAAAATGGAGACCAAGCAGTGTCAGCTGGTGTTTTTTGTTTGGGGGGCCGGCAAACAACCAATCCCTTCCCTGTGGCAACCCAAGCCCCCCCGCTGTCTGCCGGTCACTCCACCGACACTTAATCCATCTAGGCAGCGGGCCTTCAAGGAGCAGTGGCGGGGATTGAACATCCGAGGAGTGGCGGGGATCGGGCATGCAGGCATTGGCCAGTGGCTCTTCTCCTCCTCGCTTCTGCCGTGCGTGTCCTCCCCTCCTCCTAGGTGTCCAATAGGATTGCCTGTCCTCTCAGCCAATTGGGTGACGGGTATCAGAGACGCCTCCTGATTGGCCGGGAGGGGGATCAGTGTTGCAACAGCGAATATTCATTTGCTGTTGCAACTCACCTGGGTGGGCTTTGGTCGCACTCTCTGTGCCCTGAGTACATCCTATTAGAGCCTCTGGCTCTAATCAGGTGCTTCAAAAAAAAAAAAAAAACTGGTCATTGTAATTCATGTGCCCAGTTCCCTGAAAGGGGCTGGATGCATGAATAGGGGGATGGGCGCGGCGGCCATGGATATATTCATTCTATCCATGGCCATGCTATGCATGGATCTATCCAGTACATATAGGGGGTGACCTAGAGAGAGGGGGCAGTGCCCAAGTGCCCCAAATGGGTTAGGCCACCCCTGAGACCAAGTACTTGCAGTCAGCAATTTTTATTGCAACAAATAGCTCTTTGCATCAGATACTATCTTGTTGATACACCTACAGAAATGCATTATGTGTTTGGCACTGCTTAACCACCTCGAAAACAGGGTACTTTTACCCCCTTCCTGTGGAGACCAATTTTCAGCTTTTAGTGCTCTCACACTTTGAATGACCATACCTTAGTCATGCTACACTGTACCCAAACAACATTTTTACAATTTTGTTCACACAAATAGAGCTTTCTTTTGGTGGTATTGAATTATCACTGGGTTTTTTACTTTTTGCGAAAGCAAAGAGCAAAAATTTTGAAAAAAAAACAAATTTTTCTTTATAAAATGTGGCCAAAATTTATACTGTTACATATATTTTGTAAAACAACCCAAATTAGTGTATATTATTTAGTGAAAGTTTATTTCACATTATGTGTGAAAGTTAGAGTTTACAAGCTATGCTACGTATCATTGAAAATTGACCAATCCTGATGTACAGCTGTCTATCTCATTTCTTGAGGCCCTGAAATGTCAGGATAGTACAAAAATACCCCCCAAATTAACCCTTTTTGGAAAGTAGACAGTACGAGGTATTAAGTATGAGGAAGGGTGAGTTTTCTCAAAGCTTTGATGAATCTGCAATACCCTGGGTACCCAGATTATATAGGTCGGTGGGAAAAAGATTTGAAAATTACACTTACAGATAAACAAAAAGATAAGATTATACAATTTTCTTAAATGCCCGCCACCTCGAGTAGATTGACTGAGGTAAACTTTAAACTTTTATCTCAATGGCATTATACACCAGTAAAATTACATGCAATGCCCGGCTCGACCTCGCCCCTGTGTTGGAGGGAGTGTGGAGAGCAAGCTACACACGGCACAAATAGTGGTTCTGCCCTAAAATCTGCCCAATTTGGGAAGAAGTGGCGAAGGTGATCTCTCTGATACTGGGCCGAGTAATTAAACCTGAACCATTAAAGCTTTTACTTCATTGTACGAACAAAACAGAACAGTAAAAGATGTCTATGACCCCATATTTGTTTACAAGCGTTTCTTTGATTCCACTATACTGGGGAAAAAGCTTAATACCTACTATCTCACAGTGGCTATGAAGGGTTGACGAGCTCCGTCTAATGGAAGAAATAACCTGTAGAAATAAAGGGCTGACCAGGAAATATATTAAGACATGGGCAAAATGGTTTCAATTTAAGGAAGCTAAACTATATTGTGAAATAATGTCAGAACCTGATGGTAAATCAGAGTATGACTTATTAATTAATATTGATTAACCTTATAGTTTCTGTACTTACCCGATAGTTCTATATAATTAAATTTGTCGTAGGTTCCCCACCCCCCACCCTCTTTTTTTTCCCCTACCCTTTTTTTTTCTTTTTTTTTCTCTCTCATTCTTTTTCCTTTTGTGTGGTTCCTGCCCCCTCCCTCTATTTTGCTATTTGCATTGCATTGTATATATATTTCAAGATATTGTTTGGAATTTTCTAAAATGCTGAAAATAATAAAAAAATTTAAAAAAATGAAGCATGGTGAGTATTTTGAAGTTGTATTTTTTTTCACCACAATTCTTGGGAAAATTAAGAAATATTTTTTTTTCCTTTTACACAAAATTGTCAAAGTTATTTCTCACACATGGCATAGGCATACTTGCAATTACATCCCAAAACACATTTTGCTGAGTATGACCATACCACGTATTTAGGACTTTTTCACAGCCTGGCCACATACAGAGGCCCAACATCCAAGTAGCACCTCCCAGGCATTCTAGGGACATAAATAACACATTTCATTTCAAAATTTTTAAGGCTCTGGAGCACCAGGACAGTGGAAACACCCACAAAATCACCACATTTTGGAAAACAAACTCCCCAATGTATATTCTGTGAGGCATAGTGAGTCTTTTGAACATGTCATTTTTTTCCACAAGTTTTTAGAAAATGTGAAAAGAAAATAACGTATTTTTTTTGCACAAAGTTGTCAGTTTATAGAATATTTCTAAAGCACAGCATGGACATACTATAGAGATTTTATTTCTCCGCAATTTTTGTTTCTTGCTTTTTTATGAATTTTATATGCCTTGATGGTTGTGTTTATCATTATTTATCATGTTCAATTTCTTTGAATAATGTTCATATATGTTTAATAGCGCTGCATTTTTTTTATTATTTACAGCATGGACATAGCAAGAATTACACCCCAAAATACATTCTGCTACTCCTCCTAAGTATGGTAATACCACATGTGTGAGATTTTTTTCACAGCCTAGCCACATAGAAAAGCCCAACATCCAAGGAGCACCATTAGGTGTTCTAGGGACATAAATAACACATCTAATTTCCTGACAACCTATCACATTTTTGAAGACCCGTCATATTTCTAACACATAGAAATTACACCCCAAAATACATTCTGAGCAAAGGGTAAACAAAAGATTACCTGTGGTTTTAGTATTACAGTTGTTCACAGAGGAGAGCATTGGTCCAGGCAGCAGGCAGGGACGTGGACAGCAACAGTGAAAGGAATCGTCCAGGCAGCGAAATAATTTCCAAAGTCAGTATAGGCAGCAGGCAGAGATATTGTCAGCACAGCCAAAGCATTGGTCCAGGTAGCAGACAGGGACATGGTCAGCGACAGCAAAAGGAATCGTTCAGGCAGCAGGCAGGAAAACTGTCCATTGTCAGTGCAGGCAGAGATATTGTCAGCACAGCCAAAGCATTGGTCCGGGCAGCAGGCAGAGATGTGGTCGGCAACAGTCAAAGGAATCGTCCAGGCTGCAGACAAGACATGGTCCATAAAAAGTCTTGGGTCAGTACAGGCAGCAGGCAGAGATATGGTCAGCACAGCCAAAGTATTGGTCCAGACAGCAGGCAGGAACATGGTACATAAAAAGTCCTGGGTCATTACAGGCAGCAGGAAGAGATATGGTCAGCACAGTGAAAGTATTGGTACAGGCAGCAGGTAGGAACATCAGGCTAAGGGCCTCAGTCAGGTAAAACTTGGGCACAGGGGTAGAGGCTTCTTCTAACCCAATCTCTTCAAAGCCCCCGGACTCCAGACCCTGATCTAGGAATTACAGAACCAGGAGAAAACCAAAAACTATTTTTCTCTACTCTGAAGCCCCTCACATATGTGAGACCCCTGTGTTATCTTGACTACCACTACTACAGTAGCAAAGGGCAAAAAGGGGGGACGTGTCCGGCAGCGAGACAAGGAGGACATGTGGATACAGAGCTCCACAGACTTGATTGCTATCCTTCAACAACCTAGCTGCAAACACGCCGGGCGAGTCACCAACTTTGTCCTAGGGACCCCCGGACAGCTCCTGATCCCATCTCAGCCAGTATTGAGAGGCCCAGCTGGCTGATCGCGGCCTCCCGCGACCCGCTCCACACAGCCCGGGCCTGCCACCATCTTGAGGCCTACAGAGCCTCCCCCGCTCACTCACCGATTCACGGATGTTCCTCGCCCCTGCCACAGCCTGAGGTGAAGTGCCCGGCCAGCGATCCGCGGCCAGCTCAATAGTGTTGGGAGTCTCTGCCATCTTGCGGCCCGCAAGGCCTGCATCGTCCCTGGCCTGGGGTACCACGGATCGTGGGACTAAAGGCGGATCATCCGGACCAAGCCTGCGTCAACAGAGGTAACCACTGGATTGTGTATCCGCGAGGGCCCGCCTATGTGTTTTCTATAGGCCGATAGAAAACAGCCCCCTGCCATCTTGCGGCCTGAAGGTCTGTGGATTCTCCAGCATCCCCTGGCCTGGAGTTACACAGTCCATGGATTGAATAGACGCCCGCCATCCTCCTGCAGTGCCAGTATACCTGAAGGGGGCAGAGGATCTGGGTACTGACGGAAGCCTGCCTGAGATCCCCTGACAGCCGGCCTCCTACATCACCGATCCACAGCCATCCTAAGGCCCTTGGAGTCAGTCTCACCCTCCTCACCCAGGTACAGCACTCTATAGAAACTTTCCCCATAGCCTGTGTGGAAATCCCTTGACCCAAGAAGGTAGAGGTTAACTAATATACCAACCGCAGTCGCTTTCTTGCTATACTTGCAGTTTACTTTCTACTGTACCATCAGCAGGCACTTAAGGGGGCATCCCCTTCCAAGACTCTAGTTAACCCAATTGCACCCCCAAAGCGCAACATAGGGGGATGTAAATATGCTTAGCACCAATGAAGGACATGCTTTAGATTCTCTCCGGCCCCTGCTCCTTTCCTAAGGGATCCTGTACCGCTTCAAAAGCTCTCATTACCACAGGATCATTACCAGCTGCCCCCGGACATCCCCAGGCACTACATGGGCAAAGTAGGATTTCAGAAGAACATCTATCAAGGATTTGTATTGCCAGCAACATCACGGCCTGCACAAAACATGGAGCGATTCCTGTATAGGTCGCAATCCCCGGCCTCAAATATGCCCACAGAACCGACTGATGCCACGGACCTCTTAGCCCTCGCACTGGGTATCTTTCACCCGTGAAATACTCACCAGCAAACGAATCCCGCCGAAGCAGTAACAGTAGCAGTCTTAGACCTGAAACTGCAGACACTTCTACAGGATTTGACATGCAATATAGCCAAGGAGGTTGGGAAGATTGCTCAAGAGCTCAGGGGGTAGATCAGCTTGGAGAGCGCACTGCCACCTTGGAAACTAAATTTGATGAGACTGTACAATATATGCATGCGCTGGAGGAAGAAAATGCATTTCTTAAAACACACAGTTTCCCAAATACAACTTCAACAAGAAGATTTGGAGAATAGGGAACGTTGTTCGAATGTGCGAATTCGGGGGGTCCCTGAAACAGTTAATGATAAAGAGCTACGGGCATACCTACTTAATCTTTTTGTCATGCTGGCTCCGCATATATCCAACATTGATTGGCGCTTGGATAGGGCCCACAGATCTCTAGCTCCCAAACCTCTTCCTGGATCCAATCCGAGAGACATAATAGTTTGTTTTCACCATTATGACAGTAAGGAAGCCTTAACAGCAGCTACACGCAACAAAAATCACATTGATTTCAAGGGCTCCAAGATCCAGATCTTTAGCGATCTCTCCCCCATCACCTTGGCAAAAAGACACAATCTTCGCCCAGTCATGGCTCACCTCCAACTGCATCAAGTCCCCTACAGACGGGGCTTCCCATTTTGGCTCTCAGCATCCAAAGATGGCAAGCAATACTCCATCAGAGATCTTCATGAATGCGAGGCCTTCACTCGAAACTTGGGTCTGCCACCTGTTCCAGAAGGAGAGCTCCAGCTCCCTCCGCCTGCTCTGGCCTCCAAGCCCATTCAGGCTCCCGCAGCAATTTGGACCCCAGTACGTCATAGACAACAGAAGGCTTTCTCTACACCACAACGCTCCAACCTGCCTAGACCCCCCACCTGAGGCTCCAAGACTGTCCTGTTCTGTACCTTCTTGTCTTTGGTTCCCAGATACCCGGGTTTTTGGCTGATTTCCTCGGGTATCTGTGGGGAGAGTTCTCCCCTATATCTCTTCCCTCTTTTGCAATGATCAGTAAGCCCAGTTTCTAATTTTTTGTCTATTTTTTCACATATATGTTTTTACATTTTAGAAGGCTTCTGCTCTCATTTTAGCCCCCATTGTAGTTCCAGTCATTGGTGTTATGTTTTGACCATTACTAACTGTTAACTGTCAGAAGCCGGCTTTTTCCTAAAGGAGCGGGCCACAGTCCGTCATCCTAGCTGGCCGTCATGTTCCTATATAGGGATGAGCCGAACACCCCCCCAGTTCGGTTTGCACCAGAACCTGCGAACGGACTGAAAATTTGCACAAATGTTAGAACTCCATTGACGTCTATGGGACTCGAACGTTCGAAATCAAAAGTGCTCATTTTAAAGGCTAATTTGCATGGTATTGTCCTAAAACGGGTTTGGGGACCCGGGTCCTGCCCCAGGGGACATGTATCAATGCAAAAAAAACGGACGTTTTTTCGGGAGCAGTGATTTTAATGATGTTTAAAGTAAAAAAAGTGAAATATTCCTTTAAATATCGTCTATAGTATGCCTGTAAAGTGGCGCGTGTTTCCCGTGCTTAGAACAGTCCCTGCACAAAATGTCATTTTTAAAGGAAAAAAAGTCATTTAAAACTGCTTGCAGCTTTAATGTAATGTCGGGTCCTGGCAATATGGATGAAAATCAGTGAGACAAACAGCATGGGTACCCCCCAGTCCATTACCAGGCCCTTTGGGTCTTGTATGGATATTAAGGGGAACCCCCCACCCAAAATTAAAAAAGGAAACAGCAGTATACAGGCTCTGTACTCTGAACAGCAGTATACAGGCGGTGCAAACAAGACAGGGACTGTAGGTTTGTTGTTAAGTAGAATCTGTTTGTAATTTTGAACTGGTACATTTTTAACGTGTTTAGCTCCAGCCAAAAAAATCTATTTTAAGCTTTTTGGAAAACATAGGGAAGGGTTATCACCCCTGTGAAATTTGTTTTGCTGTCTGTGCTCCTCTTCAGAAGATTTCACCTCACTTTTTGTCCCAATGACAAATGTTTTTTGAAAATTTGGGGTTTTTTGTTAAACAAGGCTTGATGATAAAGCATCAGTGGAAAGGAGAAATGATTTTCACATATTAACTCTTACATGAGAGAATTTCCCTTCCTAGGGGTAGATTTCATCTCACTTCCTGTTGTCTCCTTCCGTTTGCAAGTAGGAGTCGTTTGTAAGTTGGATGTTTGAAAGTAGGGGTCTGCCCTATATACTCAGCAGAAATTTGGGCCTTAGGTGTTGTTGTGGCCACAACATTGTAAGCCCTCACAGGGCCCTGCTGTGAAATATTAGATCAAGAATTGTAATTACATGCCCCTGTTGAACAGGGGCAGGAAAATTGGGCCTGTGGTGGTGGTGGTGGTGCCACAACACTAAGTCCTCACTCGCTCTTGGTGGGCGCAGAAACAGACCCTGCTGTGAAATATTAGACCAAGAATTGTAATTACATGCCCCTGTTTAACAGGGGCTGAAAAATTAGGCCTTAGGCACTGGTGCTGGCGCCACAACACTGCAACCCCTCACAGATACTCTAGTTGGAACACGGGAACGAGCCCTGCTGCAAAGTATTGCATCAAAAATTGTAATTACATGCCCCTGTTTAAACAGGGGCTGAAAAATTGGGCCTTAGGCACTGGTGATGGTGCCCAGAACCAAAAATGTTCTTACAAGCTATCAGCGTGATCATTGAGGAGGAAGAGGATAATTACTCAGGATAGTCACTCAGCATCCGCATAGGCAGTCTTTGAAGGGATCTGAGATTTCAAAAAAAATTATTCGGTTACATCAGCATCAGGTGCTTGGTAGCTGGTGGTGATCCAAGACTGATTCATTTTTATAAAGGTCAGACGATCGACCGAGTCGGTGGACAGACGCACCCTGTGATCGGTTACAAAGCCTCCAGCAGCACTGAATGTGCATTCCGAAAGAACGCTGGATGCAGGACAGGCCAGTAGCTCAATTGCATACTGTGCAAGCTCTGGCCAGTGGTCCATAATCAAGACCCAGTAACCAAGAGGATTTTCGGTGGGAAAGGTGTCCAAGTCAGATCTTGCCCCTAGGCATTCCTGCACCATGTAAAACAGACGCTGGCGATGGTTGCTGGAACCAATCATACCTTGGGGCTGCGGACTAAAAAATAGTTTGAACGCATCGGTCAGATGGCCACCTTCTCCACCTCTCCTTCTTTGACTGACCGAAGCCTCAGCAACACGTTGTCCAGAAACAGGAGTTTGTAACCTCCCAGTCTCTGGGAACCCGTTGCACAGACCTTTCTGCAAGGCCTCGGGAAGATGTTTCCCTCTGCGACAGCAAGATAAGGTCCGCAACCTTACCCTTGTAATGTGGATCAAGGAGGGTTGCCAGCCAGTATTGGTCCTTCTCCTTGATACCACGAATATGAGGATCCTTACGCAGGCTTTGCAGGATCAGGGAGGCCATGCAGCGTAGGTTTGCTGAGGCATTCGGTCCGGAGTCCTCTGGGTCACTAAGCAGGACATGGTCCGCAGCCACCTCCTCCCAGCCACGTACAAGTCCATATGTTTCTTGGGACTGATCCCTTAAAGACTGCTGCTGATGCTGAGTGCCAGGCTCCACCTCCATACTGACACAATCCTCCTCCACCTCTTCCTGTGTGATCGGCGGGCACGCAGGAACACTGTCTGGATAAAGGGGGCCTTGAGAGCTAAGGAAGTCCTCCTCTTCCTGCCTCTGTTCTGCCTCAAGTGCCCTATCCATTATTCCACGCAGCGTGTGCTCCAACAGGTGGACAAGGGGGACAGTGTCACTGATGCATGCACTGTCACTGCTCACCATCCTCGTGACCTCCTCAAATGGTGACAGGACAGTGCATGAATCCCTGATCATGGCCCACTGGCGTGGGAAAAAAAAAACTCCCCTGACCCTGTTCTGGTGCCATAGTCGCACAGGTACTCATTGATGGCCCTCTGCTGCGTGTGCAGCAGCTGCAGCATGGCCAATGTTGAGTTCCACCCGGTGGGCATGTCACAGATTAGGCGGTTCTTGGGTAGGTTACACTCATTTTGGAGGTCTGCCAGCCGAGCACTGGCATTACATGACCGGCGGAAATGCACACAGACTTTCCTGGCCTGCCTCAGGACATCCTGTAAGCCTGAGTACCTGCCCAAGAACCGCTGCACCACCAAGTTAAGGACGTGAGCCAAACAGGGCACATGGGTCATTTGTCCTTGTCGGAGGGCAGAGAGGAGGTTGGTGCCATTGTCACAAACCACCATTCCTGCCTTAAGTTGGCGTGGCGTCAACCACCTCTGAACCTGCCCCTGTAGAGCTGACAGAACCTCTGCCCCAGTGTGGCTCCTGTCCCCCAAGCACACCAGCTCAAGCACCGCATGGCATCTTTTGGACTGCATACTTGCGTAGCCCCTTGAATGGCTACGGAGCACCGCTGGTTCCGAGGACAAAGCACAGGAAGAGGCCATGGAGAAAGAAGAAGAGGAGGGGGTGGAGGAGAGAGGTGTGTCACAATCATTAGTAGTGGCATTTTGGAGGCATGGTGGCGGAACAACCTCCAACACTACTGCACCTTGTCCTGCATGCTTCCCAGCTGCCAGCAGAGTCACCCAATGCGCGGTGAAACTTAGGCAACGTCCCTGTCCATGCCTGCTGGACCATGAGTCAGCGGTAATATGCACCTTACCGCTGACCGCCCTGTCCAGCGAGGCATGGACATCGCCTTCCACATGCCGGTAGAGAGCCGGAATCGCCTTCCGTGAGAAAAAGTGGCGTTTGGGTACCTGCCACTGAGGAACCGCACATTCCACAAACTCACGGAAGGGGGCAGAGTCTACCAACTGAAAAGGCAGCAGTTGAAGTGCTAGCAATTTTGCCAAGCTAGCATTTAACCGCTGGGCATGTGGATGGCTGGGAGCGAATTTCTTTCGGCGGTGCAGCAGCAGGGGCAGGGAAATTTGCCTGGTACAATCTGACATCGGTGTACTGACAACAGATTGCCCACAAGTACTTGGCTGTGACACTAATTCTACACCTTCATTCCTCTCAGTGCAGGTCTCAGAGAGGACTGAAGGTATAGTGGGGTTGGAGATCTCAGCTGATGAGGAGCAAGGAGAGGTCCTCTTTGTTCTTTGGTGTGGGTCTTTTAGATACGCTTGCCAACGAACTGCATGGCAGGTCAACATATGTCTGGTCAAGCATGTGGTGCTCAAGCAGGACATGTTTTGGCCACGCGAGATACGCTTGAGACATATGTTGCAAATAGCAGCGGTGCGATCTGATGCACTCGTCTCAAAAAAGGCCCACACCAAAGAACTTTTGGAATAACATGCAGAGACAGCAGCACCCTGCACATGTGGAGCTTTGGGGTGTGATGCAGTCAGTGTGCTGCCCTTAGGCTGGCCCCTAGAGGGCATCCTGCCTCTTTGGTGATGTGCCGCCTCCTCCTCCTCTCTCCTATCAGGCACCCACGTTGAGTCAGTGACCTCATCATCCCCTCCCTCCTCATCTCTGGAGCAAACCTGGCAGTATGCTGCAGCAGGGGGAGCATGACTGCCAGATTGCTGTCCTTCTTGGGCACCCCCTCTGTCCATGCTCACGTTACTGCCTTCATCTAGCTTAGTATCATCATCAGAGCCTTCTTAACACTGGGCATCCTCCTGGAGCATGTACCCAACACTGTGGTCAAACAGTTTGAGGGACTCCTCATGAGGACATGGTGGGGCTAGGGAAGGAGTCACTGATGCCATTGAGCTGAGGGAAGAGGCCGTGTTGGCAGCTGCTTTGCCAGACAAAGTACCCTGAGCATGGGTGATTAAGGATGAGGAGGATGAGGATGGCTTGGTCATCCACTCGACCAAGTCCTCCGCCTGTTGCGGCTCAACATGGCCAGCTGCCGAAAAAAAGGCCAAGCATGTCCCACGCCCATGTGCTGATGAGGATGCACCGTTCTCCACCACCAGCACTGTTGCCTCTAGACACAGAGCCTGCTTGCCCTCTTTTATTGGCTTGTGACTGTCTGCCTCGCCTTGTTGGCCTTCCAGACATACTAATGGCCTGTAGCTGCACTAAGCTGGGATATACTGATACTGCAGCTAGCAAAATCAACTGCCTGCCTGTGGTATGAGAACACCTCCAACCTTCTACATGTAGCTTTAGCTGAACACTGGGCAGAGCTCACAAAAAACTAGCTTGTAGCTTATTAGCTGCCTGCGGTAGTGATAGGATCAGGAAAACACCACCAACCTTCTACAGGTAGCTTAAAGGGAACACTGTGCAGAGCTCGCACTACACTAACTTGAAGTTTTAGCTGAACACTGAGGAGAACGCACTACACTAACTGTAAATAGTCTAGCTGCCTGACTGTGGTACTAATAGGATCAAAAGAACACCAGCAATTTTCTTCAGGTAGCTGTATATACTGTAACAAGACAAGCCTGCCTGTCAGTAGGAAGATAACAGGAACGGATCTAGCTAAACTGAATACAGTGTCTATATATATATATATATATATATATATATATATATATGTATATACATATATGTATATACACATACACACATATATACACACACACACACACACACACATATACATACGCGCACACACACCACCTGGGATGCATATATATATATATATATACATACACACACACACACACACACATATACACATACACACACACACACAGTACACTAAGTGCAGCTAACTCATTGACTGCCCTACCTAATCTAGCTAACTCAAATGAAATGACACTGTCTCTCTCTCTCTAAGCATGCCAGAACACACTACACAGGGCCGCCGTGCAGGCGGCCTTATATAGTGTGGGGCGTGTTCTAAACCCCCTGAGCTATAATTGGCCAAAGCCACCCTGGCTTTGGCCAATTACAGCTCTCTCTACTGACGGCGCTGTGATTGGCCAAGCATGCGGGTTATAGTGCATGCTTGGCTAACCATCAGCTAGCAATGCACTGCGATGCCGCAGTGAATTATGGGCCGTGACACGCCACACAAATTTGGCGCGAACGGCCCATATCGTTCGCGATTCGGCGAATGGGAGAACAGACGATGTTCGACTCGAACACAAAGCTCATCCCTATTCCTATACATGTCCAAGGTTTCATGCCTTGGTTCCCTGAAGGACTTTGTTCCTTCAGGCTTTCAAAACACTTGTTTCAATTTTTTTTCTGATTTTTTTATTTTTTATCAGGTCTCTTTTTGACCTGTTTTTGTATCTGTTTCTGGTTTGGTTTCATCACCATGTTAATGAATATACAATCACTGTCTTCTTAAGGTATGAGAAATGCTCACATATGTTACCTTGCAGATCATGTATATTGGGGTTGGCTATACTATTATGCCTTGTTAAGATAATGTTTGATGCTCATTTCAGGACTACCACATGGCCTTAAAATTCTTTTGTAATGTAAAGGGCTTGTATTCCATTCACAAGCGGTGGCTAGCTCTGAAGGAATTCAAGGCCTCAGGGGCTGACGTGGTCATGGTTCAGGAGACGTATTTCCGTCCGGGGGTTCCTTCAAATTTACCTCCAAATTGTTCCCTACTGCTTTTGTGGCCTCTGGCCCCTCAGGGGAGGCTCGAGCTGCCATTTTGAGCAAATGCTCCTGCCCATTAAAAATTACTGCCTCAATACTAGACCCTCACGGTCGGTATGTCCTCTTGAATTGTGTCCACCAAAATACACCCCTCACATTAGTCAATGTCTATGCCCCTAACTTGGGGCAGATCAGATTCCTCACAAAGGTTTTTGAGATGTTCCACACCTCCCCACAACCCTTTACAATAGTGGGAGGCGATTTTAACTTATGCATGTCCCCCAGCAAAGACAGACACACTCTCTTCCAAAGCACCCCCACCACCTCAAGCCGACAAACTGTCCACCTCATTTTGGAAACGGACACACTCGTACAATTTATTTGATGCATGGGGGGGTGAAACACCCCACACATAGGCAATATACCTTCTATTCCCCTTCACACAAAATGCTTACCGCTTAGACCATTTTCTGCTTACCGCACCTCTATTACCCCATTTGATTGCTTCCAAATTAGGCCCCATTACATGGTCTGACCATGCCCCCATAACACTAGAATTAGCCATACATTCGGCACCACCCAAGACTTGCCATTGGAGACTTAATGAGTCCCTTTTGCGAAACATTGATACTAAAACCCAACTCCAATCAAAATTTGTAGAATATTTTCAGCTAAAAGAAGGCTCTGTATCGAGCTCTTCTACCCTATGGGAGGCCCACAAGGCCTTCTTTAGAGGCAAATGCATTTCTGTTGGTTCATGCAAGAAGAGGGAATCAACCCAACAAAAATCTGAACTTTTGACCCGATTGCGTTCTGTAGAAATCTCCTACGATAGCTCATTTACTATCTATCCGAAACCAAATTAGGGCTTTGGATATGAGCAAGATCTCTAGGGCCATGCTATGGTCAAGACAGAGGTTTTATGAATATGCAGATAAGGCTCATAGGATGGTAGTCCATAAGGTTAAAGCCACGCCCTTCTCTACCTATCCCTGACCATATATTACAACCCGACGGCATGCTACTTACTCCCCCCAGACCATCAACGACTAAAATCCAAACATCTCAAAATGCCTGAGACTTCAACGTCAAAATGAGACTTCAACGTCTTTTGGAAAAAAAAGTTTGCATTTACTGGCATAAATTGTATTTCGAAAAATACGCTGAACATAGAATAGTACCTTGGGGGTTAAGAATTCAGATATTTCCCAATATCAAAAAAATAAATGACTCCCTGAAAACATCTTGGGAGGATAACCTTCAATCTTGTTCCCTCAACATGATTTCTATCTTATGTAAGGAATACGAATCTGAGCTTGAACAACTGGATGTTTCCATTAATTGTTGGCATTTGGACCACTCATCTGGTGTGTCCTCCCCGAGATACAGTAAGCGGGACACACTCCTGCGTGCTCACCTCGAGGAGTACACACTTATGCCCCATACACACGGTCGGATTTTCCGATGGAAAATAACCGATCGGAGCGTGTTGTCGGAAATTCCGACCGTGTGTGGGCTCCATCGGACATTTTCCGACACACAAAGTTGGAGAGCAGGAGATAAAATTTTCCGACAACAAAATCCGTTGTCGGAAATTCCGATCGTGTGTACACAAATCCGACGGACAAACTGTCACGCATGCTCAGAATAAATAAAGAGATGAAAGCTATTGGCCACTGCCCCGTTTATAGTCCCGACGTATGTGTTTTACATCACCGCGTTTAGAACAATCGGATTTTCCGACAACTTTGTGCGACCGTGTGTAGACAAAACAAGTTTGAGCCAACATCTGTCGGAAAAAATCCTAGGATTTTGTTGTCGGAATGTCCGAACAAAGTCCGGCCGTGTGTACGGGGCATTAGTGTTATAAATGCCAAGGAAGGAAAATTTCTTAGAGACTTGTCCGCTCACGAAAATGGCTATGCCTATAAATGGGACAACACTACTGAGAGTAAACCAAGAACCAAACTCTTCGCTTCAAATGTACCCACCTCTAATAATGATGTACCCAACACTCCTTCCGCCTCCTTTTCTTCTAGCACCTCCACTGCTTATCATGACCTCACTCAGGAACAACTTTCCAAGAAAAGAAAGGGTGAATTATCCGCAACTTCCACGGAATCACTACACTGCACCTTCGGGCCCACTTCGTCTTCCAGGGCCATCCACGGCCCGCACAATCCAAGTCGTCGTCCATATCTAAATCGACTACATCAAATGCACCAAGCAACACCACTTCGGCACTCCTTCACTCCCAGGTACACACTGTTACCAGAAGGGTAAGTCAACCCAGTCTTACATCTATGTTTCCCGCTAGTGCACAATCCATAGACCCCAAGATTGCCCCTATTTTTTTAGTTCAGGCTCCGGACTCTCTCCAGAGCTCGATTCCAAACTCGCAAACCCCTGCAATCAACGGGGGTCCCCCACTCTTGATGTAATTAACCTATCGTCAGTACTGTTGACCCAAGATCAAATCCACGTGCTGCAACTCGGTCTTACCTTCTGCCCCTCCACTAATTTTGACAAATTTCAACTTATCAAGGACATCCATCTCTTTGCACGTAAGGTACTATATAAGGTAATTTATGACAGATCCTCTTCACACCCCCCCCCTCTGTTGGCTCTACCCCATCCACTCAAGAGGTTCCCACATTGGCTGAGATCAAAGCTTTGGAAAAACTGATGTCGCTATGGGAGGAGGGAGACACCAATGGTGAAGATATGTCCGATTCCCCCGAGTCGGGCATTGTCGCCCTCAGTGTCTCCCCCCCACCTCCTTCAAACCTAAATCTCAAAATTTTCCTAACTTATCTACAAATCCCAACATTTGGGCTTTTGTTCAACAAATTAACACTGCTATTGACAACATGGATTCTACCTCTTCTTTTCCATCCAATCTATCTCCCGCTCTTAGCAAAGCATTAAAATCTCTTCAAAACCATAAGGGGCTGGTTATTAAACTAGCCGATAAAGGTGGTAACGTGGTAGTTATGGATGTTTCCTTTTATGAACATATGTGCCATGACATTCTGGATAATTGCGATTGGTATAGACCTATATCCAAGTCACTTATTAACTACTTCACCCTTGAATATAGCCAATTGATATTTTCAGCCTACCAAAAAGGTACGATCGATTGCAACACGTGGAGCTTTTTAAGTGTCAAGGAACCTAAAACTTCCATGTTTTACTCTTTACCTAAACTTCATAAGTCGCTGACCCATCCACCGGGTCAGCCCATTGTTTCCGGATGTCAATGCCTTACGGAAAATGCAAATGTACTGGTAGACAAGTATCTAGCTCCCCATGTTACCTCCTTGTCCTCCTATGTGAAAGATACCATCCACCTTCTCTGTATCCTCGATGGGAAACACTTACCTAAAGATGTTTGGTTAGTTGCTCTAGATGTAGAGAGCTTATATAACACCATTCCCCACCATAGAGGCATCGAGGTTATAGAGAAACAACTCCGTGAGAGAGGCCCTAATTTTGATGCATATGGAGATTTTGTCCTTTAACTATTAAAGTTCATACTGACACGCAACCACTTTATGTTCAGCTCCTCCCACTTCCTCCAGGTACAGGGTGTGGCCATGGGGACCAAGTGTGCCCCCTCCTACGCCAGCCTGTACCTGGGGGGGTGGGAGAGAGAACTATTTGGCATGCCTAGCTCATCTAATTTCCTGTCCAAAGTTCTATCTTGGCACAGGTATATAGATGATGTGCTATTTTTCTGGTCCGGCACTCGAGAAGAATTAACTCTGTTCATTGACTCTTTGGCCACCATGGAGTGTAGTCAATCTCGGATCAACTTTCTCTATCTCCAAATTAGTCTGGACCAAAATGGCAACATTCAAACAGCCCTATATCGGAAACCTTCTTCGGGTAACACCATTCTCCACGCTAGTAGCGCTCATCCGAAGCCCCTCCTTAATAGTATCCCTTTCAGTCAGTACTTAAGACTCAAAAGAAATTGTACCCTTGAGGCCGATTTCTTTCAAGCATCACAAGATTTGTACTGCAGACTCAGAGACAGAGACAGAGGATACAGTCACTCTATCCTCAAGAAAGCTTTCAACAAAGCAAACAAATTTGACAGGAATGACTTAATATTTTCTGACAAGCCACCGGACACTCAGCAGCCGGTTCGGCTGATCACCCAATATTCCAAAAACATGCCCAAATTAAAGACATTCTCAACCAATTCTGGCCCTTATTAACCACAGACCCTATCATCACCAAATATGTTAGATCACATCCTGACATAACATATCGCAGATCTCCCTCATTGAGAGATCGTTTGATAACAAGTCACCATTCTGCCGATACCCAGCTATCGACCAGAAGTACTGGGACCTTTCAATGCGGTAATTGTGATGTTTGTGCCTTTGTCTTCAACTCTAGGGAACTTGTCCTTCCCAACGGATCGATTCATATCAGACATTGAGTCACCTGTGCCACCATGGGAGTGGTATACTTGGCCCTTTGCCAATGTGGGTCTTACTACATCGGCAAAACCAAGTGACCCTTCCAGGTCCGTATCAGGGACCACATCAAACCCCTGTTTAAACGTACCCCCACCACAGCCATCAAGCGGCACATTGCTACACAACACAATTTTGACCCCCATGTTGTCATGTTCTCCGCACTTGAGCATGTACCTTTACATACCCGAGGCGGGAGCATTGACAACAAACTATTACAACTTAAGACCAAGTGGATCCATACCTTACAGGCTACTAACTTCCCCAGGCTAAACAAACACATCAGTTTCAAGCCCTTCTTATAGAGTTCTCGAACCTTCCTGCTTAATTATTAATAGTTTGTCAGTTTATTCTAGTTTGCAACTTTATTATATAATTCTTGCCTTAAACATAAGTCCTTTCCAATTTTGGGTCAGTCTTTGGTCCCTTTCCTCCATTCCCTTCCCCTTCTTCACCTTTCCTTTCTCTTTTTTTCTTGTCTATACCCCAGGTCTGCATTTTCCCCACTGTTCCTTTTCATCCTTTATTCTCTTCTCCCTTCAGCCATGGAATGTTATTTTGGTCTCTTTAAACAATCACTTTGTACGTGCTGAGGGTAACTTGTACTTTATGTTTAATAAGATGCTTTGAGTCATGTATACTTGTTTATTTTGTGATGCAATCAAAACAATAGTCATGTATGTATTGAGTATTTTATATTTCCCCTATTGCTTCTACTGCCTTAAACTATTTATGTTTCCTTTGCTCAACAACAGGGTCCATGTTATACTCTATGTATTCGTCTGGATGTGTGCCTGGACCCATGCGGGGCTGTGCGCCTGGGACTCTCCTTCCACTCCCTCTGGGTGCTGGAATTGGGGGAGGGTCTGTGCCCAGGTGCGCTCCTTTACGTTCTTTTTCCCCGGGAGGCTATCTGCCCCATCTCCTTCGCTGTGCCTCTTTGCCCCCTCTCCAGTGCCCGGTGTGGTTGGGGTCTCCCTACCTTGGCCTCCGGGTTTACGCTGTTGTTGATTGCATGGACGCCCAGGGCAGCACCATTTAGTGTCTGCCAGTTCGGGCTCCTGTGCTCACGCTCGTGCCACCCTGCCCTGCGCCTCACCACCTGGCCCAGGAACATGGAATCCCTGTTCTTTCCCTTTTGATTGACAGCGCTCTTCCATTGTCCTGTATGGGCCGCTCTGACATGGGTCACGTGGCTCGGGTACTCGCCCGCGGTGCATCCTGGACCTTGTAGGCTCCCTGGATGCCGCTGCGGGCGCATGCGCAGAAGCATGCGCAGAAGCCCTTTTTTTCGTCCGCTCACTTGATCAGCTGTGCTGATCAGGTGTGGGGGGTGTACATAAGCCGGCTTGTCCGTTGCTACAGCTGGACACGAGGAACGCCTGCCACTACTGTGGAAAATTCACTGGGTATGTCTGATTCTTTCTACACTCCTTCTGATTACCTCAGTTTTTGCTTTAGTAGGTCCTGATCTCATACATAATCTGCTCCGTTACAGGACGTGACAACCTTTGCTGTTGTCCAATCATCACAATCCTATCCAGTGACTCCTATATGCCTACAGGGATGCCAGTTTTGGCACCTCTGAACCACCCGTAGTCCCACTCTGGGTAAGCCAATTTCTTAACCATTGTCCTTGGTTACTACATACGTGTGTATGTAATTATTCATATATGCACACATTCTTTTTCATTCACCTATTTTTGCTTATTCTGGATCTCTCTTCTTTCAGAGAAATATCTGTATTCCCTAATCATCTCTCAAGCATATCCCTGCAACTGTCTTCAGGCAAACCCCCTCGATTACACTTATTTTAAATTGTAAGTTACTGCGGCAATGTTAGCCCTACTGATTTGATGTGGTGATAATTATCCCACTTATCTGGTGATGCTCCCATTTCTTTTTCTTTCTTACATATACACTCATTTAATTGTACTATATTTGATTGCCAGGTCTTCTGTATGCCCCCTGCAGTCATAGATACGGTGTGACCCTATTGGCTCCGGGTTGGGGTACCCCTTGCCCGCCCTCGCCGGTGGCTTTCAGGTATGTCTTTGGATGGGGGGTTCCTTGGCCACTTTGGGGACTTAGCTCCATCACACACCCCGCCCGACATTTTATGCATCATGCTATTTGTGTTCTGTTATTCCTTATTATGTTTCTTATTGTCTTTTTTTTGTTTCTATGTAGAAATCTTTAATGTTGGTACAGGCTCATACCATTCCCTGAGGAAGCCAATGTCTTGGCGAAACATGTAGGAATTGAGTACCTGTTTTGAAGGCCTTCTTCACCAGGCCTACCCGACTGTATTTGCTCTGTATAACTCATTTGTGAACTGCACCTCTTATTTTAATGATTTGTTTTTCTACATGTGATAGTATAATTCAATAAAGTATTTTTGTAATTTTACCTGTTACATATCCTTCTCTTTTTTTCTGGCACCGCTATAATCCCTCTGTACTCCCCATTATCCCCCCAGACCATGTCAAAGATCTTTGGAGATTTCTACAACAGACTTTACAATTGCCTACGCTCAGACTCATTGACCCAGTTTACACAAGAGAAGTTCGATACCTTCATATCATCCTTACAACTCTCCAGAGCAGCAATCCTCACTTAATTCTCCAATCACCGCTGAGGAATTAGCGGATGTGATTAGATTACTTCCTTCATACAAAGCCCAAGGCCCTGATGGACTCCCCTATTCATACTACAAAACCGTTCTCCCAGCTTTAGCTCCACACATGTTAAATTTATTTTCCTCCCTGCTCAAAAGGTACTCTGCCTCAATCTCAGTTTTTGCATGCACATATCACAGGTATACCCAAACCAAGCAAAGACCCGTCTATTCCTGATAACTATCGCCCTATTGCTCTATTAAATTCGGATTATAAAATCTTCACAAAAATATTGGCAAACAGACTCTCGGAAATATTACCATCACTAATACATAAAGATCAAGTGGGTTTCGTCCCTACAAGACATGCAGGGGATAACACTAGGTGTACAATAGACCTTATTGATCTATTAACTAGAACAAAAACCCCTGCCCTGATACTGAGTCTAGATGCTCAGAAAGCATTCGATCGTCTCAGTTGGCCCTTTATGTTCGCAATTCTGGCGAAATACGGTTTCCCTGGACCTTTTATTCAAGCCCTCCGATCCCTATATACCCATCCCACCTCCCAGGTACAACTATCATTTCACATATCTCCTACTTTCTCCCTCAGTAATGGTACCAGGCAGGGGTGCCCCCTGTCACCCTTATTGTTTGTCCTCAGCTTAGAGCTCCTGGCTGCTGCCATACGCGATAATCCCAACGTTACTGGAGTATTCTTGCGACAGAGAATACAAAATATCCCTTTTCGCAGACGACGTCCTCCTGACGCTCACACACCCACACACATCCCTACCCTTGCTCCACAAGATTCTAACAGCTTTTAGTGGTATCTCAGGTTACAAAATCAATGCTGCCAAGACAGAAGCCCCCCCCCCATTAATATCACTCCCCCTCAATTAACTATACTTCACCAAAACTATAATTACCATTGGTGCGCTTCTTCGCTGAAATATTTAGGAGTACAGCTTACAGCTTCATACTCTACATTATATCAGGCTAATTTTCTCCCCCGTTCAAAGAGATCAATCGTCTTTTGACACAATGGACTGCTCTTCCCTTCTCCCTCTAGGAAGTATCGACATTTTGTTTACATGTCCCAAAACTGTTGTATCTATTCGAGTTGCTCCCAGTGGCAATCCCTATGTCACAACTGAAAGCTCTTCAAAGGAGAAGTCTCCGTTTTATATGCAACAGCGCGTCCCATCGGGTGGATCAGTGGTCATGGCACGTAAAAATGGGGGGGTTTAGGAGCCCCAGATTTTATAAAATATTATTATGCCTCACACTTAAGAGTCCTCACTTCCTGGATTCACAGGAAAGCTCCAAATAGATGGGCCGAGATCGAAATGAGCATAACCTCACCAGTTCATCCATGTTACATGCTCTGGCCATCTAGTGGCAAACACATGCCCCAGCTGAGAGGTTTATGCCTAGCTCCAATGCTTTTCACCCTAGCAGTTTGGAAAACATGCTCTGATCGATATTCATTATCTTCTCTATGCTCACCTCTTATAAATATGCTCTTTAACCCAGACATCCCTGATAGTTTGTCTTATGATGGTATGCTACATTGGACTGGGGCCGGGATTTTTCAGCTGAGGCATCTTGTTAATCCTGCTACAAGACACTTATTATCCTTTGCTGACCTACAAAAACAATACCAGATTCCTAAAACACTTTTCTATTCCTATTTACAATTTAGACATTTCTTCGCCACCAAATCTCCCTCTCTTTCCCTGGACAAACCATCAGACTTCGAAATGTTATGTGCCAAAGGCCCCTATGAGCCCCAATTGATTTCCACCATATACAGAATTTTACACGAAGCCAACCCCTTGAAGGTAGATAGCTATCTCTATATTAAGAGATGGTCTCAGTTGCTCCAACATGACATTTCCCTGTTAGATAAGAAGAGTATCTGGGATTCCACCTCCAGAATCTCCCGTTGTGCCACGCACAAAGAATCTGCGTATAAAATTCTACTATTTTGGTATAAAACTCCAGAACGTCTACACGCATACAATCTGACAACCTCAAAAATGTGCTGGAGATGTAATAAAGCTGTGGGCTCACACTTTTATATGTTCTGGGAATGTCCTCTAGTCACTCAATTTTGGGCTCAAATACAAACAGTTCTGGAGAGGTTGATGGATGTCCCCACCCCTCTAAACCCTATGCACTAAATATTGGGTCTCCCTGTCTCAGGTATCCACAAATTTAAAAGAAGAATGATGTCCTACATATTACTAGAAGCTAAAAAAACAATTCCCAAGCTTTGGCTCTCTACCACCTCTCCCAATCTCATGCAAACCTTCTCCATTTTATCGGACATACGGAGAATGGAACATTTAACTGCAGTAGTTGATGACTCAATACAAAAATTTTCACAAATATGGCAGTCATGGGATGAATCTGAATACAGCTCTGAAACATATAATCCTAATTGAGAGATAGCTGACTTATAAAGTCAAGTCCTCCTTAGGCCGTCGCTGACTTCACTGAAAGTTGACTTTGGCTCCTTACCTTTGGTGCACATGTACAGCTTTTGTACTCCATATAGATATCGATAGTATATACCACTGAAACTAAACCATACATATTAAAATCAATACTTTCACCTAGATGGATTTCTCACTACCTCTATAACAACATTAACCCTTTGTACCTCATTCTAACTTTGTATATACTTCTATGACAGTGTATATTTACATCACTTGTTATTGAATGTGATAAAAAGATTAGTCCAAGCAGCAGGCAAAAAACATGGTCGATTAACAGGCCAAGGTCAGTGCAGGTGGATGGCAGAAACATGGTTTAGAAGCAATCCATATGGCAGGTGGAGGCATCGTCAGTAAACAGGCCAGGGTCAGTTCAGGTGGAAAGCAGGAACATGGTTTAGAAGCAATCCAGATGACAGGCAGAGGCATCGTCAATAAACAGGCCAAGGTCAGTTAAGGTGGAAGGCAGAAACATGGTTTAGAAACAATACAGACGGTATCCAGAGGCATCGTCTGTAAAAAGGCCAGGGTCAGTTAAGGTGAAAGACACCTTGGTCAATCAAGGCAGCAAGCAAATGATCAGCACAAATGTTAGAAACAAGGAAATGGCAGGCTGTTAAAAATAAGGGGAACTAATATTTTAGTGACGTGTAATAAAGTCGGAAGCAGTCTCTGATGCATAGGTCCGGTTGGAAGGGACATTGGGGCAATGAACACTGGTGTCTCTCCTAAATCCCTCTATGCTGCATATCAACATTTTTTTTGGCATCTTCTTCCTCTTTCCATTGGTGGAATGTTCCATATATTTGAGGAAGGTGGTGGTTTTTTTCTGTTGACTTTTGATAGATGACATACGCATTATAAATGGCCAAATAGAAAAGGTAAATTGCAACTTTTTTATACCAGTAGAGAGACTTTCTTGTTGATAAATAGGGCTATAGCATCTGATCATTTAAATCCACCCCCATGGCCCTCCCCCCATGAACCAATAATAAATGTGGCTACAATCTGGCTTTTGAATTAGACCGCATCTTCCGTAAATTTCCACCAAGGTGTCATTGTGAATGGTGAATAGGACATACACATCCCTCTTATCCCTCCACTTCCAGGCCAACACTTCCCTATTCCTCAGACCTGCTGATTTCGCCTTTGAAGCCTTGTGGACACTAAACTTTGTGGGAAGTCCTTCCTGTTTTTTAAGGTGGTACCGCAAGCCAATGTTTTCTCACGGTACAGGTGGTGGAAAAGGGGCAGACTTGTGCAGTAGTTATGGTAGATACGATAACCCTTTTTGAGCAAAGGGAATGTCAGGTCCCAGACAATTTTTCCACTTGTGTAACATAGGTTGGACACTCAGGGGGCTGGAGCTGGGATTCTTTGCCTTCGTATATGCAGAAAGCATGCACATATCCTGTGGCTCTTTCACAAAGCTTGCTGAGCTTTAGTCCATACCTGGCTAGGGTTGCCACCTTATCCCTTTAAACCCGAACACACATGAAGTACACAGGTTCTGAGGCTAATTTATTGCAGATAAGGCACCAAGTGAGTTTAATTACCACCATAATCAGCCACAGAACATGCGTAATTAAATATGTGTTCAGTTTTAAAGGGATGAGGTGGCAACTCTATACCTGGCCCTTTTACTCAGAATTAGGGATGAGCCGAACACCCCCCGGTTCGGTTCGCACCAGAACCCGCGAACGGACCGAAAGTTCGCACGAACGTTAGAACCCCATTGACGTCTATGGGACTCGAACGTTCGAAATCAAAAGTGCTCATTTTAAAGGCTAATTTGCATGGTATTGTCCTACAAAGGGTTTGGGGACCCGGGTCCTACCCCAGGGGACATGTATCAATGCAAAAAAAACTTTTAAAAAGGGCCGTTTTTTCGGGAGCAGTGATTTTAATGATGCTTAAAGTAAAAAAAAAAAAGTGAAATATTCCTTTAAATATCGTACCTGGGGGGTGTCTATAGTATGCCTGTAAAGTGACGCGTGTTTCCCATGTTTAGAACAGTCCCTGCACCAAATGTCATTTTTAAAGGAAAAAATCTCATTTAAAACTGCTTGCGGGTTTAATGTCATGTCGGGTCATGGCAATATGGATGAAAATCAGTGAGACAAACGGCATGGGTACCCCCCAGTCCATTACCAGGCCCTTTGGGTCTTGTATGGATATTAAGGGGAACCCCCGCACCCAAATTAAAATAAGGAAAGGTGTGGGGGCCACCAGGCCCTATATACTCTGAACAGCAGTATACAGGTGGTGCAAACAAGACAGGGACTGTAGGTTTGTTGTTAAGTAGAATCTGTTTGTAATTTTGAACATTTTTAACGTGTTTAGCTTCAGCCAAAAAATCTTTTCTAAGCTTTTTGGAAAACATAGGGAAGGGTTATCACCCCTGTGACATTTGTTTTGCTGTCTTTCCTCCTCTTCAGAAGATTTCACCTCACTTTTTTGTCCCAATGAAAAATGTTTTTTGAAAATTTGGGTTTTTTTGTGGAACAAGGATTGGAAAGCATCAGTGGAAAGGAGAAATTGTTTTCCCATATTAACTCTTACAGGAGAGAATTTCCCTTCCTAGGGGTAGATTTCATCTCACTTCCTGTTGTCTCCTTCCGTTTGCAAGTAGGAGTCGTTTGTAAGTTAGATGTTTGAAAGTAGGGTCCTGCCCTATATACTCAGCAGAAATTTGGGCCTTAGGTGTTGCTGTGGCCACAACACTGTAAGCCCTCACAGGGCCCTGCTGTGAAATATTAGATCAAGAATTGTAATTACATGCCCCTGTTGAACAGGAGCTGAAAAATTAGGCCTTAGGCACTGGTGCTGGTGCCACAACACTGCAACCCCTCACAGACACTCTAGTTGGAACGCAGGAACGAGCCCTGCTGCAAAGTATTGCATCAAAAACTGTAATTACACGCCCCTGTTAGACAGGGGCAGAAAAATTGGGCCTTAGGCACTGGTGCTGGTGCCACAACACTGCAACCCCTCACAGACACTCTAGTTGGAATGCAGGAACGAGCCCTGCTGCAAAGTATTACATCAAAAATTGTAATTACACGCCCCTGTTAAACAGGGGCTGAAAAATTGTGCCTTAGGCACTGGTGGTGGCGCCCAGAACCAAAAATGTTCTTACAAGCTATCAGCGTGATGATTGAGGAGGAAGAGGATAATTACTCAGGGATAGTCACTCAGCATCAGCATAGGCAGTCTTTGAAGGGATCTGAGATTTCAAAAAAAATTATTCGGTTACATCTGCATCAGGTGCTTGGTAGCTGGTGGTGATCCAAGACTGATTCATTTTTATGAAGGTCAGCCGATCGACCGAGTCGGTGGACAGACGCACCCTGTGATCGGTTACCACGCCTCCAGCAGCACTGAATGTGCGTTCCGAAAGAACGCTGGATGCAGGACAGGCCAGTAGCTCAATTGCATACTGTGCAAGCTCTGGCCAGTGATCCATCCTCAAGACCCAGTAACCCAGAGGATTTTCGGTGGGAAAGGTGTCCAAGTCTGATCTTGCCCCTAGGTATTCCTGCACCATGTAAAACAGACGCTGGCGATGGCTGCTGGAACCGATCATACCTTGGGGCTGCGGACCAAAAAATTGTCTGAACGCATCGGTCAGACGGCCACCTTCTCCACCGCTCCTTCTTTGACTGACCGAAGCCTCAGCAACACGTTGTCCAGAAACAGGAGTTTGTAACCTCCCAGTCTCTGGGAACGCGTTGCACAGACCTTTCTGCAAGGCCTCCCGAAGATGTTTCATCCTCTGCTCCTTCTGCGATGGCAAGATAAGGTCCGCAACCTTACCCTTGTAACGTGGATCAAGGAGGGTTGCCAGCCAGTATTGGTCCTTCTCCTTGATACCACGAATACGAGGATCCTTACGCAGGCTTTGCAGGATCAGGGAGGCCATGCAGCGTAGGTTTGCTGAGGCATTCGGTCCGGAGTCCTCTGGGTCACTAAGGACAACAACGTCCGCAGCCACCTCCTCCCAGCCACGTACAAGTCCATGTGTTCCTTGGGACTGATCCCTTAAAGACTGCTGCTGATGCTGAGTGCCAGGCTCCACCTCCATACTGACACAATCTTCCTCCTCCTCCTCCTCCTCCTCCTCGTCCTCTTCCTGTGTGATCGGCGGGCACGCAGGAACACTGTCTGGATAAAGGGGGCCTTGAGAGCTAAGGAATTCCTCCTCTTCCTGCCTCTGTTCTGCCTCAAGTGCCCTGTCCATTATTCCACGCAGCGTGTGCTCCAACAGGTGGACAAGGGGGACAGTGTCACTGATGCATGCACTGTCAGTGCTCACCATCCTCGTGGCCTCCTCGAATGGTGACAGGACAGTGCATGCATCCCTGATCATGGCCCACTGGCGTGGGGAAAAAAACCAAGCTCCCCTGACCCTGTCCTGGTGCCATAGTCGCACAGGTACTCATTGATGGCCCTCTGCTGCGTGTGCAGCCGCTGCAGCATGGCCAATGTTGAGTTCCACCTGGTGGGCATGTCACAGATTAGGCGGTTCTTGGGCAGGTTAAACTCCTTTTGGAGGTCCGTCAGCCGAGCACTGGCATTATATGACCGGCGGAAATGCACACAGACTTTCCTGGCCTGCCTCAGGACATCCTGTGAGCCCGGGTACCTGCCCAAGAACCGCTGCACCACCAAGTTAAGGACGTGAGCCAAACAGGGCACATGGGTCATTTGTCCCTGTCGGAGGGCAGAGAGGAGGTTGGTGCCATTGTCGCAAACCACCATTCCTGCCTTAAGTTGGCGTGGCGTCAACCACCTCTGAACCTGCCCCTGCAGAGCTGACAGAACCTCTGCCCCAGTGTGGCTCCTGTCCCCCAAGCACACCAGCTCAAGCACCGCATGGCATCTTTTGGCCTGCGTACTTGCGTAGCCCCTTGAACGCCTATGGAGCACCGCTGGTTCCGAGGAAGAGGCCATGGAGGAAGAAGAAGAGGAGGGGGTGGAGGAGAGAGGTGTGTCACAATCAGCATTTTGGAGGCGTGGTGGCGGAACAACCTCCAACACTACCGCACCTTGTCCTGCATCCTTCCCAGCTGCCAGCAGAGTCACCCAATGCGCCGTGAAACTTAGGTAACGTCCCTGTCCATGCCTGCTGGACCATGAGTCAGCGGTAATATGCACCTTACCGCTGACCGCCCTGTCCAGCGAGGCATGGACATTGCCTTCCACATGCCGGTAGAGAGCCGGAATCGCCTTCCGTGAGAAAAAGTGGCGTTTGGGTACCTGCCACTGAGGAACCGCACATTCCACAAACTCACGGAAGGGGGCAGAGTCTACCAACTGAAAAGGCAGCAGTTGAAGTGCTAGCAATTTTGCCAAGCTAGCATTCAACCGCTAGGCATGTGGATGGTTGGGAGCAAACTTCTTTCGGCGGTGCAGCAGCTGGGGCAGGGAAATTTGCCTGGTACAATCTGACGTCGGTGTACCAAAAGCAGATTGCCCACAAGTACTTGGCTGTGACACCTAATTCTACACCTTCATTCCTCTCACTGCAGGTCTCAGAGAGGACTGAAGGTCTAGTGGGGTTGGAAATCTCAGCTGATGAGGAGCAAGGAGAGATCCTCTTTGTTCTTTGGTGTGGGTCTTTTAGATACGCTTGCCAACGAACTGCATGGCAGGTCAACATATGTCTGGTCAAGCATGTGGTACCCAAGCGGGAGATGTTTTGGCCACGCGAGATACGCTTGAGACATATGTTGCAAATAGCAGCGGTGCGATCTGATGCACTCGTCTCAAAAAAGGCCCACACCAAAGAACCTTTTGAATAACGCGCAGAGACTGCAGCGCCCTGCACATGTGGAGCTTTGGGGTGTGATGCAGTCAATGTGCTGCCCTTAGGCTGGCCCCTGGAGGGCATCCTGCCTCGTTGGTGATGTGCCGCCTCCTCCTCCTCCTCCTCCTCTCTCCTATCAGGCACCCACATTGAGTCAGTGACCTCATCATCCCCTCCCTCCTCATCACTGGAGCAAACCTGGCAGTATGCTGCAGCAGGGGGAGCATGACTGCCAGATTGCTGTCCTTCTTGGGCACCCCCTCTGTCCGTGCTCATGTTACTGCCTTCATCGAGCTCAGTATCATCATCAGAGCCTTCCAAACGCTGGGCATCCTCCTGGAGCATGTACCCAACACTGTGGTCAAACAGTTCGAGGGAATCCTCATGAGGACATGGTGGAGCTAGGGAAGGAGTCACTGATGACATTGAGCTGAGGGAAGAGGCCGCTGCTTTGCCAGACAAAGCACCCTGGGCATGGGTGAGAGAGGATGAGGAGGATGAGGACGGCTTGGTCATCCACTCGACCAAGTCTTCCGCATGTTGCGGCTCAACACGGCCAGCTGCCGAAAAAAAGGCCAAGCGTGTCCCATGGCCACGTGCTGATGAGGATGCACCGTCTCCACGACCAGCACTAGACACAGAGCCTGCTTGCCCTCTCTTATTGGCTTGTGACTGTCTGCCTCTCCTTCTTGGCCTTCCAGACATACTAATGGCCTGTAGCTGCACTAAGCTGGGATAGAACACCTGTAATTTTCTTCAGGTAGCTTTATATACTGTAACCAGACAAGCCTGCCTGTCAGTAGGAAGATAACAGGAACGGATCTAGCTGAACACTGTGAGCAGGACGCACTGCACTAAATGTAAATAACAGGAACGGATCTAGCTGAACACTGTGAGCAGGACGCACTGCACTAAATGTAAATAGCAGGAACGGATCTAGCTGAACACTGTGAGCAGGACGCACTGCACTAAATGTAAATAACAGGAACGGATCTAGCTGAACACTGTGAGCAGGACGCACTGCACTAAATGTAAATAGCAGGAACGGATCTAGCTGAACACTGTGAGCAGGACGCACTGCACTAAATGTAAATAACAGGAACGGATCTAGCTGAACACTGTGAGCAGGACGCACTGCACTAAATGTAAATAACAGGAACGGATCTAGCTGAACACTGTGAGCAGGACGCACTGCACTAAATGTAAATAACAGGAACGGATCTAGCTGAACACTGTGAGCAGGACGCACTGCACTAAATGTAAATAGTCTAGAAGATAACAGGAACGGATCTAGCTGAACACTGTGAGCAGGACGCACTGCACTAAATGTAAATAGCAGGAACGGATCTAGCTGAACACTGTGAGCAGGACGCACTGCACTAAATGTAAATAACAGGAACGGATCTAGCTGAACACTGTGAGCAGGACGCACTGCACTAAATGTAAATAGCAGGAACGGATTTAGCTGAACACTGTGAGCAGGACGCACTGCACTAAATGTAAATAGCAGGAACGGATCTAGCTGAACACTGTGAGCAGGACGCACTGCACTAAATGTAAATTGCAGGAACGGATCTAGCTGAACACTGTGAGCAGGACGCACTGCACTAAATGTAAATGGCAGGAACGGATCTAGCTGAACACTGTGAGCAGGACGCACTGCACTAAATGTAAATAACAGGAACGGATCTAGCTGAACACTGTGAGCAGGACGCACTGCACTAAATGTAAATAACAGGAACGGATCTAGCTGAACACTGTGAGCAGGACGCACTGCACTAAATGTAAATAACAGGAACGGATCTAGCTGAACACTGTGAGCAGGACGCACTGCACTAAATGTAAATAACAGGAACGGATCTAGCTGAACACTGTGAGCAGGACGCACTGCACTAAATGTAAATAGTCTAGAAGATAACAGGAACGGATCTAGCTGAACACTGAGCAGGACGCACTGCACTAAATGTAAATAGCAGGAACGGATCTAGCTGAACACTGTGAGCAGGACGCACTGCACTAAATGTAAATAACAGGAACGGATCTAGCTGAACACTGTGAGCAGGACGCACTGCACTAAATGTAAATTGCAGGAACGGATCTAGCTGAACACTGTGAGCAGGACGCACTGCACTAAATGTAAATTGCAGGAACGGATCTAGCTGAACACTGTGAGCAGGACGCACTGCACTAAATGTAAATGGCAGGAACGGATCTAGCTGAACACTGTGAGCAGGACGCACTGCACTAAATGTAAATAGCAGGAACGGATCTAGCTGAACACTGTGAGCAGGACGCACTGCACTAAATGTAAATAGCAGGAACGGATCTAGCTGAACACTGTGAGCAGGACGCACTGCACTAAATGTAAATAGCAGGAACGGATCTAGCTGAACACTGTGAGCAGGACGCACTGCACTAAATGTAAATAGCAGGAATGGAACTAGCTGAACACTGTGAGCAGGACGCACTGCACTAAATGTAAATAACAGGAACGGATCTAGCTGAACACTGTGAGCAGGACGCACTGCACTAAATGTAAATAGTCTAGATAGAAGATAACAGGAACGGATCTAGCTAAACTGAATACAGTGTATATATATATATGCAACACCTGGGATGCATATATATACACAATACACTGTAAGTGCAGCTAACTGACTGACTGTTCTGCCTAATCTATCTAACTCAAATCAAATGACACTGTCTCTCTCTCTCTCTCTATCTCTTAGCACACCGGAACACGCACTACACAGGGCCGCCGTGCAGGCGGCCTTATATAGTGTGGGGCATGTACTAAATCCCCTGAGCCATAATTGGCCAAAGCCACCCTGGCTTTGGCCAATTACAGCTCTCTCTACTGACGGCGCTGTGATTGGCCAAGCATGCGGGTCATAGTGCATGCTTGGCCAGTCATCAGCCAGCAATGCACTGCGATGCCGCAGTGAATTATGGGCCGTGACGCGCCACACGAATTTGGCGCGAACGGCCCATATCGTTCGCAATTCGGCGAACGACCGAACAGCCGATGTTCGAGTCGAACATGGGTTCGACTCGAACACGAAGCTCATCCCTACTCAGAATGTATTGCTTGAATCCCAGTCAGCCAGTGAAGTGGACAAGGGATTCATCCACACAGATGTTTTGGTCAGAAACATAAAGTTCAGCAAATCTCTTAGAAAAATAATTTATTAGTGAGCGGCTTTTGCATAGTTTGTCATTTTTGGGATGATCTCGGGGAGGGCACTGTGAGTTATCATTGAAATGCAGGAATCGCTATATCATGTCATGGTGTGACCTGGACATTACAGCAGAATAAATTGGTATGTGATGGATGGGGTTGGTGGACCAATAAGCATGTAGTTTTTTTATGTAAGCCCATGTTAAACGTAAGGCCCAAAAATGCTTTAAACTCCTTCACTGTGAGATGTCTCCACTGAAAAGGATGGTCATAGGATGAATTGTGGTTGTTTGCAATATATTAATCAAATCAACATATATAGTGCAGCGCAATTGGCAACAAAGTGTCACAGTCATATATATGTGTCCATTTAAAATAATATAACAAAACATGAAGCAAAAAAAATAGAGAGTTATATTTGTAAATGTCCCAGACAAGTGAAACAATGTAATTTAGAACAAATAAAACTGTTGCAAAATAGTTCATGTGCTCTTTTCAACATAAATCAGTGGAAAAAACTTCTTAGGTACGTTTCATGCGATCGGCTCACAAAGATCCGCCTGAGCCATCCGAACACATTGGTGTATTTTTTTTTTAGCATGTCTAGGGCCTCTTTTTCTTGTGGAGTTAAATTGTCATGTGACCTATGTTTGCAAATTTGCAAAGTGAGCATAGACCATGGCATAAAATGTTTTTATATATTCAGTTTTAACATTGTCCGGATAGGGGTATGTAGGCACTATCCTCAATGGAGGGATCAACATAACCCTCCTCTGCCAGTTCATAAAGCATCTCTAACATGAAACCATCACCTTCATCCTCCAGGGTTGAGTCTTATTACAGATGGTGTCTGACTAGAAAAATAATCAGGACGAAGTCTAGACTAACTTTACAGTAAGTTTTGAAGATCCTTAAAGTATAACTAAAGGCTAAAAACTTTTTTAGTTTTGGATACAGTGGAGAGGGATTAGAACCCTGGTCAGTTTTTATTGTGGTATGTGTTCCCGTTAGGGAGATTCACCCGCTCTATTTGTCCTTTTTACCATTATCTTTGAAAGTAAAAGTAAAAGAAAAACCCAAATTTTGGGTTGTCCCCTGAAAAATAATAGAGGGGAAATCTTCCAATGGGAACACAAGGGGGTTCCCAAGGAATTCCCTTAATTTGCAATGATTTCCTCTCACTTCCTGTTTGGCTATGGGACAGAAAGTGAAGTAAAATCTCTAAAAAAGGACATGTATGGCGAAAAACCAATCTGATAGGGGTTATAACCCTCCCTTACTCTATCCAAAAAGAAAAAACAAGTTTTGCCCATAGTTCTACTTTAAATAAACGGAATACATTGGGTCCTGTGGTAGGAGCAAAATTCATACCTTTTTGTAATAATGTAACAGTGGGTTTATCTAAAGTTACAGTGGATACATTGAAAATTTTTACTGTAGCACATTCTACTTGTGCCGTTTCCTTGTTTATTTGTTTCCCCTTCCTCCTCTGCATCCTCTAGTTCTATGCTCTAGAAAAAACCTTGTCTTATACACTAGAATGAATTGTGCGTTTTTACACAGAGGTGACCTAAAATGATCCTCTTGGCCAGAAAATTCAAGTTAGACTTACCGGTAACTTGTTTTCCTTGAGTCTTTCAGGACAGCACTTGAGAGAGTGACTCCTCCCCTTGCAATCAGGAAACACCTCTTCCACCAAACTTTAAAAGGAGGCTCCTTTCCACACATTGTCAGTAGTAGTAGAGAACCTCCGGCCCCAAACTGGAACACATAATCGAGATATGATTAGTCACAGTATATTTATATATTTATATATATATATATATATATATATATATATATATATATATATATAAAAACAATAGGGTGGGATGCTGTTGTCCTGAAAGACTCAAGGAAAACAAGTTACCGGTAAGTCTAACTTGAATTTTCCCTTATCGTCTTTCAGGACAGCACTTTAGAGGATAATAGAGACTTACCCCCCTAGGGAGGGACCACAGCCTGCAGAACCTTTCTGCTTAAAGCCTGATCCCCTGCTGATAGGAGATCCAGTCTGTAATGACGGACAAACATTAAGTAGCTTGACCACGTAGCCGCCTTACAAATCTGATTTGGGGTGGCACCAGCTCTTTCTGCCCATGTAGTGGCCTGGGCTCTCGTTGAATGAGCCCTAATTCCCAGCGGGGAAGATAAACCCATTTGAGAATAGGCTACAGAAATAGCTGTCTTAAGCCATCTAGCCAATGATGCTTTTGATGCTTGTTGGCCTTTCTTGTTTCCAGAAAAAAGAACAAATAATGAATCTGAAACTCTAAACCCTCCTGTTACTTCCAAATAATGTAATAGGATACGTCTTACGTCTAAATTGTGAAACTGCTCTTCCTTTGCACCTGAAGGGTTAGCAGAAAAGGTTGGTAGAGTAATCCCCTGAGACCTGTAACTAAAGCTTGCCACTTTTGGCAAAAACCCCGGATCTACTTTAAGGACAACTCTATCAGGAAAAACTGACAAAAAAGGCTCCTTTACTGATAGGGCGTGCAGTTCACTAATCCTTCTTGCTGAAGTAATTGCAACCAGAAAAATAGTCTTCAAAGTTAAATTCTTCAGGGATATGGCCTGTAAAGGCTCAAATGGTTCTTTTGCTAGAGCTTGCAGAACCACCGAGAGATCTCAATTTGGGAAATGCCTCACCGGGACCGGTCTAGACCTGGAAAGTGCTTTGAAAAATCTCATGATCAGAGTTTCTGAAGATAAGGATCTCTCCAGATAAACTCCCAAGGCGGCCACCTGCACCTTAAGAGTGCTGACCGCCAGATTCTTGTCTGCACCTTTTTGAAAAAATTCCAGCACTGAAACTAGGTCTTTAACCCCCCTATGTTCTGAATGACAGAAAGAAACATACACTTTCCACACTTTGGCGTAAATATCCCTGGTTACCTTTTTCCTACTGGAAAGCAACGTAGTAGTTAAACGTTCTGAAAAGCCTTTGCTTCTCATTAACTGCTCCTCAGATACCAGGCAGTGAGCTTTAACCTGTCTACCTCTGGATAAAGCACTGGCCCCTGAATCAACAGATCCTGACTGAGCGGGAGATGCCAACATGGTTTGATTGCCAACTGCAGAATCGTGGAAAACCAAGCTCTCTTTGGCCAATATGGAGTAATCAAAATTATTGATACTCTCTCTTTCAGTATTTTCCTCAACACTAGAGGGATTAACCGGAATGGAGGAAAAGCATACCCTAGGTGAAAATCCCACGGATGTGCCAGAGCATCTATCCCCTGAGAGCAAATGTCTCTCTGAAGGGAGAAAAAATTCGGGAGCTGCGTGTTTTGTTTTGAAGCAAACAGATCTACCTGCGGAAGGCCCCAAACACTGGTGATTAATGCAAACACCTTCCTGTTCAGACTCCACTCTGATTCCTGAACTTTCTGTCGGCTCAGATAATCCACTACTTCGTTCAATGTGCCTTTTAGATGGACTGCGGATAGAGATAGTAAGTGGTTCTCCGCCCACTCAAGAATCTCTACTGACAGTAAGTGAAGAGCCCTGCTTCTTGTGCCTCCCTGTTTGTTCAGGTAGGCTATGGCCGTGGCATTGTCCGACAAAATCTGGACATGGCAACCTATGAGGTTTTGAGAGAAGAAAGCTAATGCTAGGGCAACTGCCTTCAGCTCTCTCCAATTTGAGGATTTTTGGGCCTCGAACTGGGACCATGTTCCCTGCGCTAAGGCCTGACCCATGTGGGCCCCCCCATCCCTGCAAACTGGCGTCTGTTGTGACCACTTTCCCGGTCGGAAAAGACCAAAGAAGACCTCTTTGCAGTACCACCTGACTTTTCCACCACCAAAGTGAACGTTTGACTCTGGTGGGAATCTTTACTTTTGTATCCAAACTCTCCGTCCTGTGGTTCCATGTCCTTAGAAGGAACCTCTGGAGAGTCCTGAAATGCAGCCTTGCCCATTGGATGGCTGGCATTGAAGAGGTTAATGTCCCCAGAGCCGACATAACCTTTCGGACTGAAATCAGTTGATTTGTTTGTAGTGTCGTTATTACCCTTTGGACCTTGATCTTTTTCTCTTCTGGGAGAAAAATCTTTTGCTCCACTGAATCTATCAAATAACCCAGAAACAGTACTTGCTGAGCTGGGACAAAATTTGATTTTTGAGCATTCACTATCCACCCTAGTGACTCCAAATGACTGCGGGATTTGTTCAAATCCTCCTGCAACTTTTCCCTGGATGGGGCAAAAAAGAGGAGGTCGTCCAAATATGGAATTACCGCAATCCCCTGGAGTCGAAGAGGGGCGAGAGCTTCTGCCATTATCTTCGTAAAAACATGAGGAGCTGACGACAGGCCGAAGGGAAGGGCCCTGAACTGAAGATGTATAATCTCCTTGCCCATATTCACCGCAAACCTCAGGAACTTCTGGGACTGAGGTGCTACATGAATATGAAGATAAGCATCCCTCAGATCGATTGATGCCATAAAACAATCTTTTGTCAGAATGTTTCTGACCGTGAAAATTGAGTCCATACAAAACTTTTTGTATAGGACTGACTTGTTCAGGGGTTTTAGGTTGAGGATAAGACGGAAGTTTCCGGATGGTTTTCTTATCAGAAAGATGTGTGAATAGAAACCCTGACCCTGTTCTTCTGGGGATACTGGTATCACTACCCTCTGGTGCCTCAGATCCTTTAAAAGGTTCTTAATGGCCAGAGCCTTTGTTAGATCCCTTGGTAGGTTTGTTACAAAGAATCTTTCTGGCGGGCGATCCGAAAACTCTATCCTGTAACCTTGGGACAGCATGTCCAAAGTATATAGACTCTGTCATGCTGGCCCAAAGGGGAAGGAAACTTTGAAGCCTTCCCCCCACTGGTACGCACAAGTCATTGTGCTTTACCGGAGGCTGCAGGAGGATGGAAAAGGACATTTCCTTTGCTTTTACCCTTCTGCGATGCCCAATTTTTTCTTTTCTCCTGGGGTTTGGTTTGCTCTTGAGCCCTTTGGGAACAAAAAAAACGTTTAACTGGCTGCTTTTTCTTTTTGATGGGAAAAGACTTCTTTTTATCAGCAGTTCTATCTAGAACCGCATCTAAATCAGGCCCAAAAAGCAAGTCACCCAGGAACGGTATCCCACACAGCTTGTTTTTTGGATGCCGCGTCCCCCGGCCAAGTTTTCAACCACAGAGCCCTTCTGGCTGAGTTGGCTAGGGCAGCAGATCTAGCTGTCATTTTAATTGATTCCGCTGATGCATCAGATATAAATGCGACAGCGGCAGACAGAGTTGAAAATGAATCCAAAATTTCTTGTTTTGGTGAGTCTGCAGAGATATGGGCCTTAAGTTGCTCTAACCAGAACTCCATATTTCTGGATACCATTGTAATTGCCATAGTAGGTTTAAGATTTCCCATGATGGATTGCCAAGCCCTCTTTAGTAGCTGGTCCATCCTTTTATCCATGGGATCTCTCAACACCCCCATGTCCTCGAATGCCAAATCTGTAGACCTCGAGACTTGGGAAAATGCGGCATCTAGTTTGGGATTTTTGTTCCAAACCGCCACTGGATCTTCATCAAAAGGAAAACACCTTTTTAAGGCTTTGGGAAAGAAAGGCTTTCTCTCTGGCTCTGTCCACTCTTTAATAGTTTCAGAGATAACAGAGTGTACTGGGAAATTGCGATTTTTGTGTTCGCTAAGCCCTGCATACATTTTATCATGCAGAGATAACTCCTTTCTTTCCTCCTCCAGAGCCAGTGTGGTATAGATTGATTTTAACAGGCCATCTACCTGTTCTAAAGACAATTTAAATTTTGAAGGTAAATTTTCTCCTTCCTCCCCCTCATCAGAATCCTCAGATTGAGAGGGGGAATGTCCCTCTGGGGTAGGAGATGCCTCAGTCTCCACCGCCGGGACTATAAGTGAGCCTTGAGAGGACTGTGAGGTAGTAGGCTGACTCAGGGATGGGTTTGCTAGCGAAGAGCGAAATGATTGGGTAGTCGCATCAAGTTCTTTTTTAACAGATGCAATCAAGTCGCTGCAAGCGGAAGAAGCTTCTTCTTTAACTAGCAAATCAATACAAGCTTGACATAACGTCTTCTTCCATCCTTCAGGTAGCTTGGATTTACATGAAGGGCATTTTCTTTTTGCCACTGGATCAGAGCTTTTGGCCTGCCATGAGACAAAAGAAGAAACCATCCCAGTGAGACAACCTGTCCTATTCCCAAGAATGCTCACCACAGGTGCACAGTAAGAACTAAACTGCCTTATGTGCCCAGACAGGCCCCTGCCACCGGGGGGGGAGGATAGAGAGAGAGAGAGAGACCCCACAGTACAAGGAGGACAGTATACAACTGCCCCTTACCTGGGCCTTGCTGGTGCCTGTGCCTGTCCCACTTGCTGCCGCCATCGATTCCATCGAGGAGCGCTTGCTGTGTTTGTGCCTAAAAACGCCGGTTCCGGACTCCAATAGCGCCAGTGCGCCGGACCGGAACCGCTAAATAAGCACCAGCCCCATTCCTCCCCTTTCCCTCTGCGATTTCCGGTGGAAATGACGCTGCACGCCTGTTCCGTGGGCGCCGCCCCCTTTCCGGATGCCTCACTTCCGGCAGATGGAGCCCCGCTGCCATCCCCAAGATGGCGGCGGTGTTGTAAGCACCAGGCGGTGGACCTGAGAAAAAAAGCATAGTAAAACGGCCGCCGCCTGTCCTGCCGCCGCCCAGGAGCGATGCCCACAACAGTCAGACTCACCCTGAGCCCAGATGAAGAGGGAGAGGGAGCCCAGCCAGCAGCACCTTCATCAGCTGTGGAATGGGAGGAACAGCTCTTGTGAGGTAAAAGAAGTATTTGGTAAAAAAACACAGGAAACCTGATCTCCCAGGACAGCACCTGAGAGCCCTGACTTCCCCACGAAGTGTTCCCTCTGGAGGAAACACAAAAACTGACAATGTGTGGAAAGGAGCCTCCTTTTAAAGTTTGGTGGAAGAGGTGTTTCCTGTTTGCAAGGGGAGGAGTCACTCTCTCACGCACGCTCGGACTGCGCATGCGCGAACTTTCGTTTTCCACCGGAGTTGTTTTTACCATTCCTTGCAAGGATTTTTTGTATTGTTGAACGCCTGCATGGCATTTTAATAAAGGAACCAATAGTTTTACTACACTATCGGAGCATCTCTTTCTTTCTTCCTGGATATCCATTATCGCTGGGAATGGCTCTCCTCCATGGCTGATTGATCGGAGATTAACCATCTAGCACTTCACAGCAGGATCCATCCATAGAAGGGACAGCATCCAAAGTGGAGATTGATTCATGCCTTTACTTAAGGGCTGTCCGGTAAGCCTTTAATCTCTCTGGTGACGGGTTTTACAGCGGTGGAAGTCAGATATCCATAGCGGTTTTCTTCACATGTTTCCATGGACGTTTATTTTGGTTTTGCTTGATTAGAAATATTCACGGACATTATTTTAGTGATTAATGTGCACAGTCTTTATTTGCAATTTTTTAGTATTTGCACATAACAAAATATTTTTCACTGTTTATCTATATCCAGCGCTGCGCTCCTTATATACATGTTTAGTGGTGCCCCCTATCAGGGTTATAGCGTATAGCTGCAGGATACCTCTTCACAGGTTTATATTGTATATTTGTACACCTTAGCACAATATATATCTCCTCACAGGTTTATTCACAACATTTTACACCTAGCGCAAATTTTTCCTTTTAGAATACTCTCTCAAGTGCTGTCCTGAAAGACGATAAGGGAAAAGATGTTGAACTATGTCTCACATCTTTTCTTCTGTTCCAGAGTTATGTCGGAATCTGGAGGATCAGATTTAGGGACTGGAGGTACATTAAAGCGGAGTTCCACCCTAAAGTGGAACTTCCGCTCATCGGATTCCTCCTCCCCTCCGGTGTCACAATTGGCACCTTTCAGGGGGGAGGGGGGTGCAGATACCTGTATAATACAGGTATCTGCACCCACTTCCGGGTACAGCTAGCCGCAGCTAGCCGCAGACTCCCCGCCCACCCCCGTTGTGTTGTGGGAAATACACAGTTCCCACAACACAACGGGGACCAGTGAAGACGCGCAGCGCGACTCGCGCATGCGCAGTAGGGAACCGGGCAGTGAAGCGGCAACGCTTCGCTTCCTGATTCCCTCAGTGTGAATGGCGGCGGCAGCACCCGAGGATCGAGGGACGGCTCGGTCTCGGGTGCCGACATCGCTGGACCCCGGGACAGGTAAGTGTCCTTATTTTAAAAGTCAGCAGCTGCAGTATTTGCAGCTGCTGACATCTAATTTTTTTTTTTTTTTGGTGAAACACCACTTTAAGATCAAAGGACTTGATCTGCAAACTGGTCTTAGGATCTGACTCATGATGGTTGGAACAAACCATACTTCCAACCAAATTGCAATGCTGAGTAGGAGGCTAAGGCGTAACTGCACCTTTGATCAGGATTATGAGGAACAGAGTACTGTGCTTAACACTAAACTTGCAGAGAAAGGATACAACAGCCAGTTGATCAATACGCATGGTGAAAAATATAAAAAGCTGGATAGTGTAGTTCCTAACAACAAAAGTCAGGCAGAAGGTCCCAAGAGAGTCACTTTCATCACCAACTTTAATAGCCTATTACAGTCAATAAGCAGGATTACCAGGAAACACTGGCCGATACTCCTTAAAGAGCCAAAGTTGCAAAAGGTCCTTTCTGTTATCCATGTAAAAAGAGTAACTGCAAAGCATGCCAATACATCACCAAAAAAAACCTTTGCTGGTTCCAATGGCAAGATACATGAAACCAAACTATTCATTAAATTTTCCACATAATATGCTGTCCTTGCGGTCTGGAATATGTGGGTAGAACCACTCGAGCCATGAGAACAAGGTTCGGTGAACATGGTCGTCTGATTGAAGAAAGCAACACAGAACATAGTGCTCCCCAACCTTTTTACCTTTTCCATAATGATAGTGCTCAGGGTTTGAAACTTTTTGGGATTGTGGCTATCACAGTTGTCTGGAAAATAAAAAATTTACAAATTATGTGGTAGGAAAACCTAGTGGATTTTCACACTGGACAGCATGACACCAAAAGGGTTAAGGATATTGAAAAAAGCACAGTTTTGTAATTAATTCCTGGGTGTTATATGATAACAGTGTTTCTTTTTTCCTGGTTTTATTTTTATCTGAAAAAGACAAAGATGTAGCGAACAGAAAACAACGGTAACGGTAGATTTCTAGTGTAGAATTAATATTACACAATAAAATTAGTTTTATAAACATTGAGAATGTTCATGTTATCTTTTTAGCTGTTAAAATGATGAGATGTGGTAAATATTAAGTATAAATGTGATTTTTACATGTATAGCCTAGGGTTTTTTTTTAATAACTATTAAGGGTTTCATGTTATATGTATTATAAACTCAAATCTACCAATAATATAATATAGTTCATTTAGGTTATACTTTATATGTATATGGTTAGAAAGATATATGTAAAAGATATTTAGAATATACCTTTTGAGACTTTTATTCATTAGATTTTGAGGAAGTTTAAAAAAATGTTTTTGTTAAAGCATATTTGTTTCTTTTTTATGGTATAAGCATATACATGCAAAATAATATAGTTCTTTGGAGCCATTTGCAGGATTACTTTGCAATAAACTTTTTATGTTGGAATAGATAGTGTGTCATCTTAGATTTATTGCTATTTAAAATAATGCCGATGGGTAGCTCTCAGTGTGCAGACATTCCTCTAGTGTTGTATATCTGACAGGAAGGGGTTAACTACTCCTCCTGAAATTCCGAGCCGGGGTCTGCCTTATAGGGAGACTGAGGAGTACCACTGAGCATGCCCCTTCCAGGGGCACAAGACGTGATGATGTCACGAAACCCGTAGGGCGGAGCCAGACGACGTGCTGACGTCACCCCCAAACAGTGTTGTATTCCAGTAGGACGGGTTTGTCCGTGCTCCTGTGGCCAAGGAACCGGACTTAAGGCTTTTTATCTACATACGCTTTGAGTGACTGACGGTGAGGCGACCCCTGGTGGATGCTGATAGAAGTCCCCAATCTCTGTGTTACAATCTTATCTGCTTGCTGTGATCCTCTGTAGTGGGGGGTCATGGCCATCTGGTAAGGAGCAACCCCTTCTATCCCTGGTGGTGGACCTTCCTTTGCTGTCACTGATCGAATTATTACTTGGACTTTTTGTTTTTGCACCTTTTTGGGCGAATTGGAGTTCTTTATACACTATATTGAGCTCTTACTTTATTGGGACATTAAAGTGGATTATCATCAATTGTTATTCACATTCACTTTTATTTTCAATTTTGCACTTAACATTACTTATATCTTTTCTATGTTATTTTGCACATGTATTAGCGCAATTCCTTTTATTTTTTTATGTTTTTTCCACAATTGATGTTTATTGTCAGGATTGCAGCTTTTCAACGATTCATTGTTTATTTTGGTCTATAGCGCAGTTTATCTTCTTCTTTTTTCCATATTGTATATATTTTTCATGTTGTATTCTCAATAAAATAAGGTTTTACACTAGGGGAGCGCTTCCCTTGTTTTTCCTATTTTCCTTCTCTGGTAATAAGATACACAATAAGTCCAACCAAAAAAAAGGCGCATTGAGACCTATCTAGTAATAGGTCAATCCATTGTGGTGAGTGTAAATCCTATTTGGGGTCACCCAGAGCAGGGCCGGCCCTACCATGGGTCCCACTGGATCCATTGGACCCAGGCGGCACATTGAGAGGGGCAGCAGAGGCTGCTCTTTAATTAGATAAATTAGGTGGTCGCCTTAGGCCTCGCAGCCACCTAATTTGCCTGATTAAAGAGCCCCCTCTGGGCTTCAGAGATTGACCACCTTGCTCACCATCTGGCCGGCATCTCTCCCTCCTCCCAGCCAGGCGAAGGACCGCATCGTTCATCTGGGATTGCCGCCGGCACAGACCGCATACAGACAGGCTCCAGGGAGGGCAGGCAAGGGAAAGAGTTGGAGCCACAGCCACCACAGCACAGTGACTAGAACTTACTGTAGTCATTACCTCACCCGCCGCACACAGGGCACACTGCTGGAGTGGACAGACAACAGGGACACCCATGTTGCCACCACATTAGAACCAGCCAGGCAAGCCAGAGAGTGGTAACCCCTGCTGGATTGTCAACAGGTCACAGGTAAGTCCAGGTCCAGACACCCTGTCCTCTCCTTCCCGTGGGGGAAGACTGCATGTGGCCACGGAGATTGCTGGGCTGTATGGGGGATTGTAAATTGTAAACTCGACTGTAAATGTCATGCTCATGTCATGTGTGGGGTTCTAGGGGGGGCTCATTATATCTGGTTGGTTGAGGGCCAGTTCACACCAGCACACGGTCAGTGCAGCTAAGGTGCGCTGTGCACACTTATGAAATGGATAGATTCTTCCCCTCCATCCTTTTCAGCCTGGGAGGCACAGATTGAGGCAGTAATCCCCATGTATAAAATGACATATATAAACCGTGGCTGTCCGTGGAAATTTGAAAAAGTTTGGGCTCCGTGGATGGCCTCGTAGAGAAACATTCAGTTCACTACGTTTATTTATCCCAATAGGGAAGGGTTTTGGAGGGTGGAGGGTGGACGGTACTTGTTGAGAATGGTACTATTAACCTTATGTATTGTTTGTGGGTTTTGCATATTAATTTCCCTATCCTCAAATATGTAATCTACGTATGTAATGTATTCTACTCTGTTGAATGGTATTCTGTAACTCTGATTATCTATTACAATAATAAAGCACCACTGTTTTTGTTAAAAAAAAGGTGCGCTGTGCACATTTCCCACACAGGTGAACACACTACCCTTGCAATCTGCTGCATGTGGGTGCCAATGTATTGTTAATTGCACCCCAAACGCAGATCGCAAATGCAGTGTGTTTACAGGGACAAAATCGCATGGTACCACAGTACTTTGCAGTTTAGTGCAGTGTGTTTTTAAAAGTAGTGCAAACACTACTTTTTCCGCAATATGTTACTTTTTGCAGCCAATTCGAATGAACGGACTGTAAAAAATCCCCACGGGAAAGTGTCTTCCCATGTGTCAACTGAATGGGCTGCTGTACCTGCATTTCCACAAAAAAAAAAAAAAAAAAAGAGTGCATGCACCTTTTCAAAAACGCGGCCAGTATATCATATAATTTTGCATATAGACAAGGTGCTGTTGCATGTAAATCTGACTTCCTGATAAATTTAATTTTAGTTTTAATTATCATGTTATAAAATAATGGATGTGGGGTTCTTTTAGTGGGTGTGATTTTTTTTGTGGGGGGGGGGGGCAGCATTTCATTCTTGGACCTTATTTTAGTTGTTACTAATGACACCAGCACCTGTTCACTTACTTTTTTGTCTTGTAAGCAACTATCATTTGAATGGGACTTATTGATACATTGGACATTAGTTGTATTTTTTGGTGCTGTTCATTTATTTGTTTTTTGCACTTTTATGCTGTGTACACACGGGCGGACTTTTCGACCAGACTGATCCGACGGGATGAATCCGGACAATCCGACCATGCGTGGGCTTCATCGGACCTGCAGTGGACTTTTTCGGTCAAAAATCAGACAGACTTTAGATTTGGAACGTTTCAAATCTTTCTGACTGACTCGAGTCCAGTCGAAAAATCCGCTCGTCTGTATGCTAGTCCGATGGACGAAAACTGACGCTAGGGCAGCTATTGGCTACTGGCTATCAACTTCCTTATTTTAGTCCGGTCATACGTCATCACGTACGAATCCGTCGGACTGTGATCGTATGTGTGTCCATTTGTTCAAAAGTCTGTCAAAAGTCTGTCAAAAGTCCGTCGGAAAGACCGTTGGACCTTTGATGCCGAAAAGTCCGTCCGTGTGTACAAGACATTACATGTGGAATACTGTTTAGCAATCTTGATTCACATTTTTGGCAGAGCAGTCTATATACACATTTGTAGGGTTCACGTATGTGCAAGTCAGACACATTCTGAAGACTTTAGCAGCCATAATCACATTCATCCGTTTTCCCCTTTTTTTGATTTTCTTGTTTTGACTGTGGCACAGCGTTTTCATTGTTACGTGTTAATATTCTCAGAATAACAGCTCCTATCAAGTGTCTACAATTAATATATAAAAAGTTATACGTGAAAAATATGCATAAGTGAAAAAAAAATGACATCTCACCACATGATTCATAGATACACCCTCTAGTGTGTGCTACTAGTGTTAGTACAGGCAAAATATAGTCTAGCTCTGGGCTAAACCTCAGTCATTGAATCTGGGTCAGGGTTATTAGAGGCCAGACCAGCATGACTCAGGGCACTTTCACACTGAGGCAACGGGGGCAGTAGCGGTAAAGCACTGCTAGTTTTAGCATCGCATTACCGCTGCTCAAGTGGCGCTTTGCCACCACTAGCGGTGCACTTTTAAAGCGGTTGTATACCCGCTGACACTTTTTTTTTATACCCCTGTAAGGCAAAAAGCATAATGAGCTAGTATGCACCGCATACTAGCTCATTATGAAATACTTACCTTAGAACGAGGCGTCGGTATCTTACCTGGTCCACGCCGAGGTAGCTGACATGTTGCCTTGGCGTGTCTTACGGGTATCGCGGCTCCAGCACTGTGAGTGGCTGGAGCCGTGATGTCATCACTCCTGCACATGCGCGCGGGAGATTTCTTTCCCGGCAAAGTCCGGCATCTGCCAGGCCTTCAGAATCCCCTGTACGCATGCGCTGCTGCAGTCAGCGGCTCATAGCAAGGGGAATATCTCCTACACCGTACAGGCTGAGGCTGGTTTACCTGGCCTGGAGCTCATGAGGCTGGCCTGGAAGGATCCCACCACAGGAGGTAGTTGGAGGAATTCAAGCTGGAGAGGCAGCGGAGAGAGCAAGGAGAGACAGTGAGTAGATCATCATGGTGCAGGGACAGACAAGGGGAGACTGACAGTTGTAGCAGTGTTCTCTTGAAGACAGCAGTGTGCCAAATCTTCATTAAACCTTGCCCTGGGGAATTTCCATGTGCGTGTCAGTCAGGAGGACCGGGAAGAGAGAAGCAGCCAGGCGGGCTAGCATTTTCTCCAAGCAGTGGAACTGGGATCAATAGCCACAGAGAATCAGAAGGCGATGTTATATGTGGTTTACTCCTTAAGTGTTGCTTTGTCAAGAGACTGAGCGTTCCAGCCTGTAACGGGCTGTTGCTGAACTGACAAAAGCCTGTCAGTTCTCCCAGGAGTGAACCAGCAGAAAGTTGTACAGGAGAGGAACAAAGTTTGTGCAGGTGTAAAGAAGGAGAGGAGTCTGTAAATAGGGAGGAAGTGTCCCTGAAGTGTTATTGTTGTCACAATGGGCATCCAATAATCCCTTGCCTAATGTAAGTTATCATCCCCTAATAAAACTACCAAAAACAAGCCAAAGACTGATTTCTGTGTCTGGATGAAAGGAGGAAATGCTGTGTGACTGGCTATGCAGCAGTGGGGAACCCTGACTTCAGCAACTCCTACGGGGGGGGGGGGGTAGTTTTACATAAACTTGAGTTGCTTTATTTCAATTGTAGTTATTATATGGACTATAGTTGTCTTTATATCTATTAATAATGGTATATATTGGATTTTTATATAATGTATGGGAGCTGACACCATTGGCATACTTTATTTTATTTAATACAATTATAATTGCATTCTTGAGCACTAAAGTCATAGCATAAAATCAAATTGGCCTGGGCTTCTACAAAACATCATATCCATCTACTTTTTTCAGCTCCAAAGCTTGTAGTATTCCATTTTTAAAGTTAAATATTCTAACAGTCTGATAATTATACACACCTAACAAGAAAAAATGTAATAAACTGAATACAGTAAGGTGCTATAAATGCAAATCTAGTTGTACTTGATTTCCTTAAGCTAGTTTGAGCTTTGGTGGCTAGGCAGTTGAGACTTTGATGATACATTTATCAGCAGAGTCTGGGCTCATTTTTAGGTGATTTGCAGAAGGCAATGATGGTGTACAAAATACAGTAAACCACTCAAAAACTATTTTGCTGACCTGACTGTAGCAAACTAAAAATTATTGTATGTTCACCGTATTATTGCTGCTGACTTAAAACTATGAATTAGATAAGACTGTATAAATAAACTTTTGTTAATGATTACAATTCTTTTGACATGTTATAGATATTCTCCTGACATAACATGCTGTAAATGATCCCTTTGATTGGTTAATAACTTCTATGTAGGGCAAACACCATGTGAAATCCTCCAATTTATTACCATCTTATGAAGTGCTTAACTTCAGCTGTGCTTAGAACAAATATTCAATTCAAAAGCTTAGAGGCAGCAGGAAATAACATCAAAGTGTGTTGGGATCGCTGTCCTGGACCAGTGTGTCTCAAACTGTGTGGCAGGATACTTCTGTGAGCCCTGCAATCAATACTATTAAGGCATACATTCCTTTTAATGTCATCACTTCTCTAATGTTTTTACTTTCTAATAATTATTTTGTTATGTTGTATAACAGGTATTATTAAAAACACCATTTTAAATTGCTTTTATACTTTCTAGTAATGTACAAAATAGGCTAGGTGTTATCTGTTATAACAATATGGAGCATTGTAGTGAAAAGTTTAAAAGCAGACTAAGTATCAGATTTATTTTTTCACATTAAGTGCATGCATGCTAAGTAATGCTTAAAGCGGAATTCTAAGCATATATAAAAGACTCAAATCAAAGCAGCTCTGTAATCATTAATTCATCATCAAATGTATTTTATAAACGCAATGGCCACCACCCATCATCGTGGCTAGCCCAAACAGACAGCCGGAGGACGCGAACCCGGAAGGAAGATCGGGTGAAGATGGAAGCCTTGTCATCGGTGACAGCATGCCCCTGGAGGGCTTCATTCTAAGGTAAGCTTTTCATAATGTGCGAGTATGCAAAGCATACTTGCACATTATGCCTTTACCTTGCAGATTTAAAATAAAAAAGGCTGCGGTTTACTACGGCTTTAAGGACATTTTGCCAGTCTAAGTATTGTCGTGAGTGCTTGACTAGTCATGTGAGGCTCACAAACGCTGTGTCTCATGTAATACTTAAATGTTCTCTTTATATTTGGTATTGGTAATCATACTGGGGTTGCAATTTATATGGTGGCACCATCCATTGTTAGCATCCTCTATTCATGGTCTAGAATCTGTTTGGAGCAGGCTTGCATATGCATTTTCATACAGCTCAGAGATAATAGTTGTGCAAAGAAATGCTTCATCCGGTCTACAACAGACTGATAACATCATCTGAGCCAAGGAAAACTTACTGGACTAGTGCTATACTGTTTTTATATTATATAACTTGTTAAGAATTTATTTATTCAGACTTGTACATAAAGTTGCTTAAAAGTCTTATTTTAGTAATTTTACCCTAGTCATATGCACAAAAAGGTTGTGAAAAACAACCAAACTCAAATGCAATTTTCATTATGCTAGCCCTATGACAATAGATTTTGTGGGCACATGCTTTTTTATACCTTGAATAATACAAATACATGTACTCCACCTGTTATAATATTTTCATGTCAAATGTTTTCTCTATAAAATTGTATAAGCCCCCATTCACACTAGTGATTTCTCCTGCATTTGTTGCAGCACTGGAATGCACTACAATGGAAATAACATTATTCCTATGGTGCCTGTTCAAATCAATGCAGCAAAGTGCAGTGCGTCCTTTTACAGGTTCTTCTTTTGGTGCAGCAAAGTGTGTTTTTGGCCCCATATACTTCAATCAGAACTCAAAAAAAAAATCACATGTAAAATGCATGCACATGCTTTTTTAGTGCATTTTTGGCAAAGTTTTGTATGTAAAATCCATTCTCCTTCTCCTACAAAAAAACACATGAAAACACATCAAAAGCACATGCAAAAATGCACAAAAAAATGCACTGAAAAACGCATGATTATGCAGCAGCACTAATCTGAACCCCAGGCTAAGAAGAGCATACTAACTGATAACATAATGAGGTGCAGTGAATTGGGAATTGGGAGATAACATTCCTTTTTAGGCCTCATGCACACAGTACATTTATTTAACTCTCCTAGAAGCCAGCAAGCTCTTGGACGTTAATTCATTTCATTGGTCAGAATAATTTATTCTGGTCATTGAAATGAATTAATGCTCAAGCACTAATGTTTAGCGGCTTTTTGAAGCTGGTAGCAGCTTTTGGTAGCTTCAAGCGTTTTTTCTGTCCAAACTCTGCTGTTCCTGAATGCCTCTAAAAGCCTCTTAAAGCTCCGACCACTAAACGTTGCTAAAAGCCTACAGTGTGTGTGCATGGACACATAGGCTAACATTGAGGGGCGTTTAGAGGCAGGTAAAAAAAAATGTCAGACGTCCCAAGGAGCAGCTGTAAAAATGTCTAGTGTGCATGAGGACTGAGGAATGCAAACCATGTTTGACTAGGCCAAGCTTATTTGTTTGCAAATCTGAACCTTCCACTCATATGTCTGTTTTTATTTACAACTTGCAAAATAAAATGCCAGATTCAATCTTATTGGATTTCTTTGGTTGCCTTCATGCAGTTTGTCTTTTTTATTACTGACAATCAAAGATGTTTTGCTTTTTCATATGTACGAGTGTGTGGAAAGCAAAAACATTCCATTCACCTTTGTTTTACTCTTGATTGGGGCTTCTTGTAAAGAAAGGTTTCAAACATTTTTCTACAACCAAAATTGCTCCAGTAACAGCATTCATACCAAACTTTTTTTTTTTTTTTCATAGTGTAACATGCTGCAAAGTTCAGTAACACTGTTAATAACCAACATGTAAAGTGTATTCTGATTGTTTTTTTCTTTAGCAGGGAGGTTCTCAAAATAAATTATTCCATTATTTCCTGTAGATTCCGGCAAAGCTTTTATTTAAAAAATGCTCTGTGAGGCCTAAACCATTAATTATGATTTAAATATTACAGTAACTCTCAGTTATGTGGAAACAAAAGAATAAAAACATGTTTTTCCATTAACAGCAAAATAATCATTGCTAAATCTAGCTGTCGCTTACTGGTAAAGGTGAACAAATAAAAAATCTACCCTGCCAAAATGAGTCTAATGCCGCGTGTACACGATCTGAAATTCCGCCAGCAAAAGTCCGATGTGAGCTCTTGGTCGGAAATTGCGACTGTGTGTATGCTCCATCTGAGTTTTGCTGGCGGCATTTCTGCCAGCAAAAGATTGAGAGCAGATTCTCTATTTTTCCAACAGAAAAAGGTTCTATTGGAAATGCCGTTCGTCTGTATACAATTCCAACGCTTCAAACTTTTAATGCAGCACATTTTGTTCTTTATAATGCTAGAATAATGAATTTGTTTTGCTGCAGATATTCACACAGAGTTCTGACAAACTGATTTCTTTATTATTTCTCGTGATCTCCTGAATAATCTTTTTTATTTTTAAAGCCAGATCTCCATAATGATGTTTAGAATTATTTTTTATAGCCATCTTTTTTTTTTTTTTGAAAGTGGGGAGAGCAACGAGGGTGGGACTTTACATAAAGTGCATGATTGCAATGAAGTAGAATTTGGTGAACAATTGGGAAGATTTAATTGGTTCATAAAAGGTAACATAACATACATATGATAATAATCAGTTACAAATAAGAGACATTAACATTGTACATGGTAGCAATAATGATATATGATAATATGAACACAAGGGTATTGTCAGAGAGGTTACCTGGTTGGGCGCTGGTGCGCGTGTTCCTGTGCACGCTGGTGCGTGTGCCTCTGTGAGTACTGGTGTGCATGGTCTGACTAACCCTGGTGTTCACGGTGGTGTCGGGACGCCTGTGGGCGCTGATCTGCATGTGCCTGGAGGTGCTGGCGTGCACGCCGGTGTCGCGCTCGCCTGTGCGTATCGGTGTATGCGTGAGCACGGCGTTTGCCATCAATCAGCCTACTTAAGCCTGCTGCTCACTCTGCCCGGTGCTGCCTGATCAACAGCTACTGTACCAAAGTTCCTGTTGCCTTTCCCGTGTTCCTGAGTGCTGATCTCCTGACGACCCAGCTTGCCTATTGGATCTTCCTGACTTCCGCCTGCATCTGACCCTGGCTTGTTTGACCCCGCTTCTGCCTGCTCCTCTTGTATCGCTGCTGCCCATTTGTTGCGAACCCTGCCTGTGTTGTGACCTGTCAACCTTGCTCGTGCTCAGCATCTGTTGCCTGTGCCCCGATTACTACCTGCTGCTTGAGGATCACCTTCCTTCCAGCACCTGGACTGCTGCACTAGGCTCTCATACCATTCCGCACTCGCGCGCTTCCTGTCTGCTCTACCAGGGGCTGCGAGTTGGATACGTAAGGGAGCCTATCACACTGGATGTCACGCTTGCTTGGGGATTGCCATTCCCCTCTCCTTTTCATCGGTTCACTTCACTCAGGTACCTTTCATTTCCATCAACTGCCCTACCCGTCCCTTCCTCACTTTCTCTCATCTTGCTTTTTTCCCCACTTGGGACCTGGTCCTTTTTCTTTCCTTCCTGTTATCACCTGCACTTCATTCAGGGTCACTTAGCCTTGGCTGCCTTCATTTTCTGTCACGCTCCAATTCCTTCCCCTCTCACTACCACTCCCTAATTTGTTCACTCACACACCCCAGTTCACTTCCCTGGTTCTTCATTTCATACTCTCACTTCTTACACAGGTTTGCCTCGTGGGTTCATGCCGGCCTTGGATGGCGCCTTGCGGGTTGCCCCCGTTGATCCGTCCACCTCAGCTCCCAGGGGGGTGGTGCTCCCGAGTGGCCGGTGGCATCCAGCCTTCAGTCACCATCACACGAACCTCAGTGCGTAAGCATGTTCTTTGTGTGAGGTCCTTCCCATTACCCCACCTCTGTTTCATGTCTGCAATTAACAGACTGTACCCAAGCTTCTATTACTTTTACCTAACAGGATTTTGAGGGCACTTGTCTTGCAGGCAATACCCTATGGATTATGGTTTTATATTAACTCTAATTTGGTGTACTGTGGAATACCCTTGTGTTCATATTATCATATATCATTATTGCTACCATGTACAATGTTAATGTCTCTTATTATTTTTAACTGACTATCATATGTATGTTATACCTTTTATGAACCAATTAAATCTTCTCAATTGTTCACCAAATTCTACTTCATTGCAATCATGCACTTCATGTAAAGTCCCACCCTTGTTGCTCTCCCCACTTTCATTAGTACAGGGATGGAAACATTTGACCTTACTGGGCCATTGTTTCATCTAAAGTCCCAAGGGATGGAAATAGGTGGCCTTACCAGGCCATAATTTCATGTAAAGTCCCTAAACCATTTTTCCCCATTTTTTTTTTTTTAATCAAGATCTCCTGTTTTTTTGATTATTTTTAAATTATTTTCTAGTGATCAGCATAATTTTTTTTTTTTTGTGTTTGTCAAGTTTCCACAACAACATTATTATCTTATATCTTATATTTTTAAAGCTCAAGGAGGTTGGTTGGTGTCCCTTGTTAATTTGACATAGTATTTTTGAAATGTACCTGCCTACTCACAAACTGTCCTATTTAAAGAAAAGCACATAGCCAAGTATTTTCATATAACATAATCTCCATTTATTTTGTCTCATAACAAAATAAAGAGGAAGGCAACGCTGGAGAAATGGCTTGAATTTGTGAAGCCTTTGTACCCCAGGGCACACATCAACTCTTTGTAAATAAAAATTGGTAGCCTGAGAAGTCCATATAATAGGGAGCACAATCTGGTCCAGGACTCCCAGAGATCAGGAACAGCAGCAGATGACATATGTCCCCAGGCTATGGTACTACAACAGCCTGCATCTGCTGTCAGACCAGACTTAACCCAGGCCATCACTTTCAAGTCGTCCCTGCAGCCTTTCCTCCATGCTTCCCTGCAGCCTTCCTTGGAGGCTGTGGCTCTGAGGTGGACTTGTGGCAGGAGGAAGAGGAGGATGGGTGAGCGCACATTTTCAGGGCCGCATTAGCCTCCTTAATGAGGCCTAGTGCTGCCTCCTCCATGTTACTCCCCTTCCTGGCCCTTTTTGTTGTAAGGCAGAGGGGAGGCACCTGCGATTTGGTGAGGCTACTGGGCCTGGCCACCTCCTGGCTGACACTTACCCCGGCCTCCTGCTTACTGCCATATTCCAGAGCCTCGTCCTGGCTGAGGTCTTCCTGTGTATGAAAAAGAGACATAGTTTTAGTTTTTGGTTCATCAATCACACATAATTTTCAGCTCATGACTGTTGCAAATTGAATGTTAATAAATAGAAAAGACTATCACTCTGAGCCCAGCATTTTCATTCTTGTCACAATCATTTTGACCCCTACTGTCTATTGATATGTAAAACACTTTTTGTTAAATCAATAACAACATCTAGTTAGCAACAATAATTTTGGGACAATAAATATGGTAAAAAATACTATACCTGGCTCCAGCTGGGCTCCTCAAATTCTTCCAGGATGGAAGGCCCAGGTTGGTCCTCGGAAGCCTCAGCTGGGGTTGAGGGAAGAGTGGATGGAAGGGTGGCCGGAAGCGTAGAAAGTGATTCCCTGGCTTCAATCTGGTCTTCCAGAAACTGCATCCTGTTGTAGTACCACAGACAGGGTACATACACGTCCTCTGCTGCTGCTCCCGATGGAAGCCTGGACCTCATTAAGCTCATTCCTATACGTGCTTCTCGAGCTACCAATTTTCTTATCCACAAACTCGATGTCTGCATCGGGGACCTGCGTCTTCACAAATTGCAGCAGTTTCTCCAGCGATGCCTTCCTAGCTGGTTTATTTTGATATAAGGGGTTTTCAACCTCCCACAAATTTCTCATATCTCTGCATCGGTCTATGAACTGGCCTATGAATTCAGAGTCTTTGAATTGTTTCATATTTGCTGCAAGACAAAACACAAGACAAAAACCACTAATATCAAGCTAAACTCTCCTAATCTTATCCCAATATAGGCCTCAATCTCGAATCAGTATAGGCCACTGATGTCCCAAGTTAAAATGTTACCTTCGATATAACATTCGGCTCTTCCGGTCCTCCTTTCTCCGCACACAGAACATAGGTACGACACACGTGTGTTTGCTTTATATACACTGCGCATGCGTGAAACTCTGCCCGCTTCACCCGCCCCTGATGTTCTTTCCAGAATATTCCCTACCCCTTCTCTTTTGTTGCAGTGGGAGAGGAACATGGCAGAGACACAGCAGGTGTGTAATAGCAGTAACGAGGATGAAAGCCCGGAGCCAGGAACGTCGCGATCCCGCAGGAGATTTAAGGCCTCAAACATGTCCTTTGTAGAGATGGTGGAGATGGAGGACATCTTGAAGAGGGCCGAGTATGATGGGAAGTATGGACCTTACCTAAACCCAAATGTGTGAAAGGCAAAGATCATGTCTAAAGTAGTGAGAAGTCTGCACAGGAATTTTGGGTTACGACGATCCAAGGATCAATTGAGGAAACACTACAGAGGGACCAGTACAGAAGGATCAAGAAACTGCTTCTAAAAAGTAAGTATTTGTCATGTGTCCCTATTATTATTATTATTATTACTTGCATGCTGCTCCATGTGCTTTTCTTTACTTTTGTACAGCTTTAAATGGCTACATTCATGTCCGTGGGCACAGTAATCGGTCGCAGTAAACATCGTTCGCCAACTAAATACAATGTTTTTGGCAGATACAGGGTTAACTAAATTTGGTCATGCTAATTTGTATTAAAAGAAGTTTAGGACATTGTTGTCTAGATGTGTTTGAAACTAGAATGAATTGCAAACTTGATTCAGTGTAATGTAAGGAGAGGACACTCAGCAGCTGTTTACACATCTGGACTCAGGAGCACTAGTGTGGGACACCAGAACAAACTTTAGGGTGTCCCACACAGGTACTCCAGTGGATACTTGGGGTGTCTCCCTGTGTGAAACTTGTCTAAAAAAGGTAAGTATTCCAGCTTTGGTAAAGGAAAAAATCATGTCTTTAGCTTGGAACTCTGCCAAAACAGACAATCATACCCCACTTCCAAGCATTGTTTCATAGTCCTATTTCTGGTCTCAAATATTGGTGTGCCAAGTATACCTTTTATTTCATTCTCATAGGTGAGAAAATATTTGGGACATCTGAACACACTTGGAACCCCCCCTCACTTCCTGAAGAAGGGGAACAGAGGACACCACAACCTCAGGATGTGGAGGGAGAAGAGGTAGAAGAAGTGGTTGAAATTGTCACCACAACAGGTCAGTGTCTGACACAACAGATTCAGGTAATAGAGGTATGCCTGCATATTTATAATACATGGTGTGCATTTTTTCTTTTAGGTGATGTGCATGTTGTGGAAGAACAAGCTCCTCATATCACCAGTGCAAGTGCACAAATACTAATCCAGATAATGGTGTGTAGTTGGGATTTAGATATCATAAAGCAAAAAACCGATGAGGTTGAACAAAAGCTGAACAACATGATTGATGTATTAGACAGAATCTAAATAATAAAATGCCACCATTTTAGATTTTTTTGGACCAATTTTGAAAAAATTTGGTCGCATTTTAAAAGCCAAATTTTGAAGATGCACACAGTGTGTCAACATGTGCTATCTGCCATCAGGGGATATCATTGTAAGCGTTTTGTGGGTGCAACCCTTTCCTTGCAACTCAAGTAGGTGAGAGGAAGTGGTTGCACCCCCCAAAACATGTCCATTGATCCCCCATGATGGGAGATAGCACATGTTGACATTAGGCATGGGATCAAGAGGGAAATCCCCATTTTGACTCCCAATTTGTGTGCATCTTCAAAATTTGGCTTTTACAGGGGTGACATCACCCCATCTGATGAATGCAAGATCAACACATTTTTGACACTATAATGTCTGATATTGCCTTCAGTTTTTCAATGTTGAACTTTTGTAAGTTCCTGAGTTGTGTTTTGTTTTGAAACATGCCTGTTTATGTACTAAAAAAAATTTTTCAAGGTAAAACTTTAGAAAACCAAGATGTTGTTTTTTTTCCCAAAAATGTAACGCACATGTGCATGTGCACGGAGTAAAAGGTTTTATACTCAACAATGTGTGGCTTCTTCTTTCAATGCTTAATACCAGTTTTTGTATTAAGTTGGAGTTTACAGTGACAATGAGTGTTATTTAATAATGGAAAAACCACTTGGCAGCTAAAAGAAACGCAAGCAGTAAATCAAAATCAAGATTTACTCAGATAAAATTTTTTTTTCAAATAATAAATATTTACAAATTTGCTGGCATAGCAATGGCCCCCCTACCCATTAAATAATCAACATATTTTTGCCGCAGTTCACGAGCACTTTGGGGACAAACCAGGACGGCCAGCTTCCAGGGTTGTCAGTGTATTTTCAGGAAGTCCGGCCTCAGGCCCAACTGAGGCAACATAATTAGGAGCATTTCTCTTTAAAAAGTTGTGAAGTATGCAGCTTGCTAGAACTATGTGGTTCAGTTTGTACTCTGCCATATTAATTGCCATAAGAAATAGGTGGAACCGGATGGCCATTATCCCAAAGGCATTCTCCACGACTCTTCTGGCTCTGGCCAGCCAGTAATTAAAAACCCTCTTCTCCAGGGTGAGGGTCCTCTGGGGGAATGGCTTCATCAGGTGTTCACCCAGACCAAATGCTTCATCAGCAATAAAAACAAAAACGGGAGTCCTTCAACGTTCTCTTCCACAGGTGGCAATCCCAAGCCACCACTCTGGAGACATTGGTAGAACTTGGTCTGGGCAAAGACTCCAACATCCGGCCATTCTTCCCCACGTCCACACATAAAAATTCATATGTCGCCGACACCACCGCCATCAAACGCGATACTATTGAAACCCTTATAATTAAAATAGTATGACCCTGAGTAGGGTGGTGGTACAATGTGGACATGTTTCCCATCGATTGCCCCTCCGCAGTTAGGAAAGTCCCACCGCTGGGCAAACTGGGAGGCCACAGTCTGCCAGGAAATTGTGGAGACAAAAAAGAAAAAAAAAAATATCAGTGCTTTTGCACATAACATTGCAAGCAGATTAGACACAAACATTCTTGGCCAACATCAGTATAACATTTATTTAAAGTAGTATTTAAAGACAAAAATATAAGGTCCACTTATCAGATTCCTCATCCCCTCTGATGGCCCACTGGAAAAATTTTAGAGGGGGGTTATGAGTTTGGCACCCCAAAAGAAAACCTGACACTCTGCCTGAATTTACGGACAACAATAACATTTGGACACATTTTAGGGGGTGTTTAGGGTAAAGCACTACTATGGAGCTGACAAAATACATTGTTAAGTGACTAGGCTAGGTGTGTATGGGCCCAGGATAGCATGCTGGGGAGGTTAGTGTAGGGAAATATGCATGTAGGCCAAAAAAGGAGCATTAAAAGCTTACAGCATGCATGGGCACAAAGGGGACATTCACAGCATAATACAATCATGGTAATTAGGGAATGGTGAAAGAAATAACAAACATTAGCATACATTAAATACATAGAATGTGATGGTAAAGGAGAAAACTTACCCTAGTATAGTCCTTCTGAAGGACCTGAATGATGGCAGAACAGGTCTCTGGAATAATGATCCCAAGAGCCTGGGGGGGGGGAGATGCCTGTAAAGAACTTGAGGTACTGCAGACTTCTCCCTGTCATCAAGTACCGCAACCTTGCGACTAGCCTCTGCTCGGGAGTGATGGCATGCAGGTGTCCTGCTTCATAAAATAAGGGGACAGCAAAGCCAACAGACGGTGAAAAACGGGGTCCGTCATCCGGAGAAAATTCCTTAAATCATCAGGAGTTATTCTCCTGGATCTCCCGCAGCAAAGGTATATGAGAGAATTGGTCACGCTGGAGTAACCAATTCTTTGTCCATGAACTCCTCCCCGCCCTGTTCATGGACTGGGCTTGAGTCAAAGCAAGAACCCCAACACCAAGCCCCCGCACAGCACGAACTCTACAATGAGTACGTAACCGCAACATGGCTTCAAAACGGTCGGCTGGTCAGAACGAACTAACAGAGCGCACTGAAGAACAGAAAGGCCTGTCAAGAGCGAGCTGAAAATCAGAAACAGGCGGACAAGAACGCACTGTAAAAAGATATGAACTGACTACACGCACTGAAAACCAGATACAAACCCACAACCACAAACTGAAGAGCAGTAACGATCTGAAAAGCACGAGGCTGAAAAGCGCGAATCGTCTCTCACCAAACTTCTACTAACACGAGATAAACACGAGATTAGCAGAAGGAGCCCAAAGGGTTGCACGCTTCGTATGGAACCCAAAGAGACAATATCACACTATTGGAGTCTTTGTTTCTTTGCATATCTGCATTTCCTGGTCATCGCCCAGTGTCTGTAGAGGCTTCTGGTGGGAGACACTCACGACATCCTTTCAGTGGATCTTTGAACCAACAAAGCGCTTTGTGACCCCACTGAGTAAGGGTGGTCGCAGGCTTTCTGGTAACCCTTTTATCTTCCTGTGATGATGGGTATCACGCTGACAAGCATTTGATCAATGCTCCATATTTCACATGGGATCCCCTCCATTAAATTCCAGCCATATATGAACTTTTAACATTTTCACTGTTACTTGATATTATATTTGGCACTTTATATGTTATTGCACTTTATAGTATAATGTGTTTTTTTTTATGTATTGTGTTGGTTATACATGCATTTTTTTTATGTATCACTATTGTACATGAGTTACAGTTGGTATTGCACATTTGCACTTTATAGTCATCACATGCATTGTGTCATCTCGAATCGCAAAATTTTTTTAGCGCTGCACTTTATATTTTATATTCTATTTTATATATTCTGTCTTATTTTCACTTTCACTTACTAAGCACAGATTTAATTCTTATACATATCTAAAAATTATTTAACAAGTGTTCATAAAACTCAAACATTGCAACAACATCTCTGGCAGCAAAAAGGTTAAATGCAAGGAAGACACACCACATAATGTAAAGGAAACCCTAAGTTTAAAAGCAATTCTATGCACTTCTTTCTCTTTTTCCTGGCAAATAAATCAACAGCATTAGCCCTTAGCATTGGCGGCTGCTGGTATATTTTTTTTGAGGGGGGGCGGCAAACAATGCACTCACATCCTCCCCCCCAGTCGGTCACCAGCCCTGCACTTACCCCATCTATCGGGCAGCTCTTCCTCCGGCGATAGCTTCCCCTGATTCCGCCGTGCGTCTCCTCCCTCCTCCTTCCAGGCAGCCAATAGGATCGGTTCTCATTTTGGCCAATTGGGTGACGGGTCTCATGACCCACTTCCTGATTTTCCGGGAGGAGAATCAGGCAGCCAATAGTGAATATTAATTCGCTATTGTCACACAACTGGCTCTAATCACGTGCTTCACAAAAAAACAAAAAACGTTGGAATCCATGCGTCTGGTACCCCGCATGTAAATTAGGGGGCCGGATGCATTGATATGGGGGGTGGCACGCCTGCGCCCTGCATTATGGGTCGTCACTGACCCCTAGTAGTGTAGCAAGTATGCTGGCAACTCTCTGTCCTTAGTTAGGGATACAGTATTTTTACAGTTGACATTGTCAGGTGCCACAGTAATCCCTGACCTGTAGTTTAACTGGTTCCCAACCGGCTCCTATACATTTACGTCGGCAGAATGGCACGGCTGCGCAAAGTAACGTACCCGTATGTTACTTTGAATTTGCCTCTGTGTGCGCGCGCGTGCGCCGTGAGCTCCGTGAGTCAGGTCGTGGGTCCCGCGATCGCCTCACGGAGAGGGCGAACGGGGAGATGCTGATGTAAACAGCATCTCCCCGTTCTGCCTAGTGACAGTGTCACTGGATCTCTGCTCCCTGTCATCAGAGCAGAGATCAGTGTAGTGACACACACAGCCCCCCCTACAGTTAGAAAACACTCCCTAGTACTGATTTAACCCCTCCCCACCCCCTAGTGGTTAACCCCTTCGCTGCCAGTGTCATTTATACAGGAATCTATGCATTTTTATAGCACTGATTGCTGTATAAATGACAATGGTCCCAAAAATGTGTCAAAAATGTCTGACATGCGCCATAATGTCGCAGTCACAATAAAAATCGCTGATCGCCGCCATTACTAGTAAAAAATTATTAATAAAAATGCCATAACACTATCCCCTTTTTTGTAAACGCTATAACTTTTGCGCAAACAAATCAATAAACGGTTATTGCGATTTTTTTTACCAAAAATATGTAGAAGAATACGTACCGGCCTAAACTGAGGGAAAAAAAATGTTTTTTATATATTTTTTGGGGATATTTATTATAGCAAAATGTAAAAAATAATGCATTTTTTTCAAAATTGTCACTCTTATTTTGTTTATAGCGCAAAAAAAAAAAAATTAAAAAAAAAAATCAAAAAAAAAAAAAAAATCGCAGAGATGATCAAATACCACCAAAGGAAAGCTATTTGTGGGAAAAAAGGACGTCAATTTTGTTTTGGAGCCACGTCGCACGACTGCGCAATTGTCAGTTAAAGCGACGCAGTGCCGAATTGCAAAAAGTGATCTGGTCAGGAAGGGGGTCAGGAAGGGGGTAAACCCTTCTGGGGCTGAAGTGGTTAAGCACCCATAGGGCATTCTGTTTTTTCAAATGTATTCCGTTTTTTTGCTAAATGAGTGCTATTTTGGAACCTATTTCTCAGGGCTTTTAGGAGATGCAGCAATTGCTGTACTATATTTTAAACTGTTTTAACTTTTTTGTTTGCTTTATCTTGAATGATTTCAAATGTTTTATTTAAATTGTGTAACTATTTATTCTACTATAATATGCATCACTGAGTACTTTAATCACCTTACACAAATGATATGACTGTAGCAGGTAATACAGAATGTGTCAGGCAACATCCTGCTTTTGTGTATCTCAGACCACAAGCTAGACGTTACTCTTAATAAAGTTCCACCCAGTAACAGTGCCCCCCCATCCCTAAAAAAAGCCTGAAAATCTGCAGAACAAGGTTTTACATTCAACATGAGTAATTCTACAGTTTAAAAAGTAAATGAACTCCAAAGACACATAACCTAACTGGTATGCTAAATTAACGGTATTTTTGTGACTGCAATTCTACTTTATATTATATGCTTTAATAATCATGTACACTCTAACATATTTACTTGTCATCTCTAAAAAAAAAAAACCTTAGGACAATTTCCAAAAAATATCCAGACAGGAGGGAAGAGCAATTTGGAATGTTATGACCCTGCTTAACATTACTATTGTAAGAATGACTATTGCCAACTGGCCTTTTTTTTCCACTCCAGTAAAAAGTTTTCATTTTATGAAAGCTGCTGTTACTTGACTGCTAATCCTCAGTGGGTTTAGAGAAACAGGGATTATCTCTTTGCATTTATATTCAAATATTCAACATTTACTCTCAAACCAGCCTATCTTTGCGTGCTAAGAAATGTTTTATGTCTGCTCTTAACCATTAGGTTGCTTATTTCACATGCAGACATAAAAAATGATGACATGAGTGTCAAATACATGTTATTAACCACTTAAGCCGCGGACCATTTTGCTGGCCAAAGACCAGAGCACTTTTTGCGATTCGGCACTGCGTTACTTTAATTGACAATTGCGCGGTCGAGCGACGTGGCTCCCAAACAAAATTGACGTCTTTTTTTCCCACAAATAGAGCTTTCTTTTGGTGGTAATTGATCACCTCTGCGGTTTTTATTTTTTGCGCTATAAACAAAAAAATGACAATTTTGAAACAAAAAAACACATTTTTTACAATAATAAATATCCCCAAAAACATATATAAAAAAACTTTTTTTTTCCTCAGTTAAGGCCGATATGTACTCTTCTACATATTTTTGGAAAAAAAAAAAAAAAAAAAATCGCAATAACCGTTTGGTTTGCGCAAAAGTTATAGCGTCTACAAAATAGGGGATAGTTTTTATGGCATTTTTAATAATATTTTTTTTTAACTAGTAATGGCAGTGATCATCGATTTTTATCGTGACTGAGACATTATGGCGGACACATCGGACAATTTTGACACATTTTTGGGACCATTGGCATTAATACAGCGATCAATGCTAAAAAATTGCATTGCTTACTGTAAAAACATCACTGGCAGAGAAGGGGTTAACCACTAGGTGGCACTGTAGGGGTTAAGTGTGTCCTAGGGAGTGATTATAACTGTGGGGGGGAGGGGCTGTGTGTGACACATCACTGATCACCGATCCCGATTACAGGGAGCTGTGATCAGTGACAGTGTCACTAGGCAGAATGGTGAGATGCTTGTTTACATTAGCATCTCCCCGTTCTTCCTCACTGTGAGACGATCGTGGGTATCCCGGCAGACATCGGGTCCGCGAGACCCGCGATCATGGTCGCGGAGCTCCCAACGGGCGCACGCGCCCGCAAGCCACCTCTTAAAGGGCAATGTACAGGTACGTTAACCTGCCTGTACGTGCCCTTCTGTGGTTAAAGAACAAACTGAATATCAGGATACACAACAGGACTTTGTAAACTAAGAACCTGATCTATCCATAATAAGAACTGGCGTTAGTTAGTTAGTTAGCCAGGTTGAAAAAAGACACAAGTCCATCCAGTCCAACCATTAAAAAAACAAAAAAAAACAATATACCCAATACTATACCCACAGTTGATCCAGAGGAAGGCAAAAAACCCCAGCAGAGCATGCTCCAATTTGCTACAGCAGGGGAAAAAATTCCTTCCTGATCCCAGAGAGGCAATCGGATTATCCCTGGATCAACTTTACCTATAAATGTCAGTACCCAGTTATATTATGTACATTTAGGAAAGTATCCAGGCCTTTCTTAAAGCAATCTACTGAGCTGGCCAGAACCACCTCTGGAGGGAGTCTATTCCACATTTTCACAGCTCTTACTGTGAAGAAACCTTTCCGTATTTGGAGATGAAATCTCTTTTCCTCCAGTCGTAAAGAGTGCCCCCTTGTCCTCTGTGTTGACCGTAAAGTGAATAACTCAACACCAAGTTCACTATATGGACCCCTTATATATTTAAACATGTTGATCATATCCCCCCTTATTCTCCTCTTCTCAAGAGTGAACAAATTCAGTTCCTCTAATCTTTCCTCATAGCTGAGCTCCCCCATGCCTCTTATCAGTTTGGTTGCCCTTCTCTGCACTTTCTCCAGTTCCCCGATATCCTTTTTGAGAACTGGTGCCCAAAACTGAACGGCATATTCCAGATGAGGTCTTACTAATGATTTGTACAGGGGCAAAATGATATCTCTCTCTCTGGAGTCCATACCTCTCTTAATACAAGAAAGAACTTTGCTCGCTTTGGAAACCGCAGCTTGGCATTGCATGCTATTATTGAGCTTATGATCTACGAAAACCCCCAGATCCTTCTCCACTACAGATTCCCCCAGTTGTACTCCCCCTAGCATGTATGATGCATGCATATTCTTAGCCCCCAAGTGCATAACTTTACATTTCTCAACATTAAACCTCATCTGCCACATAGTCGCCCAATTAGACAGTGCATTGAGGTCGGCTTGTAAATTGGAGACATCCTGTAAGGACGTTATTCCACTGCATAGCTTGGTGTCATCTGCAAAGACAGAAATGTTACTTTTGATCCCAGACCCAATATCATTTATAAAGATATTAAAGAGTAAGGGTCCCAGCACTGAACCTTGGGGTACACCACTGATAACCTTAGACCATTCAGAGTAAGAATCATTAACCACTACTCTCTGAATTCTGTCTTTTAGCCAGTTTTCTATCCATTTACAAACTGATATTTCCAACCCTGTAGACTTTAGCTTACACATGAGCCGTGTGTGCGGAACTGTATCGAACGCTTTTGCAAAATCCAAGTAAACCACATCCACAGCCACCCCTCTGTCCAAGGTTTTACTTACCTCTTCATAAAAAGAAATCAGGTTTGTCTGACAACTTCTGTCTTTCATGAATCCATGCTGTCTGTTGCTTAAAATGTTTTTTTCCGTTACTTCCTCAAAGCCAAAAACTAGCCTTCAACATGGCCTAAAAGAATCTAATTAGCGGAGGTGGAGAAAACTCCAGGTTATAGTCAGGAATCCCTGAAAGATTAGTAAAATGAATCAAACAAGGTAAGGTTTTTCTTTATGTATTATACATCATATTAAAGTGGTAATAAACCGTCTGTCTTTTTAGCTTAACACATTGAGCACAATAAAACAAACATCCCCTAGTAAACTATTTATTAAAATTGTTACCCAAGCCCTTGCAGTTTACAACTCTCAATGCCAGGCTCCTGTTCTCTCAGGACTGCTTCCCTGAAATTCTAGTCTTCACAGAAAAGAGCTGACACCATACAGTGCAGTCTTGAGTCAGTCTATTAGCTGGAACTTTTTATAAAGGTTTGAGCAGATGTAGTTGCCGTAGGGTAAGGCCAGGTTCCTGGAAGTTCCAAATATGAAAAAGCGGGAGGCTCAACTGGTATGGGCTGGACAGGAGTAACTGATACAAAGGCAGACTGCGGCAGGTGTAAAGGCAGCAGAACTTGAGGACAAGTTAGCCTGGATGTGCGTCCAAGGGTGTTTAGGAACAGGCAAAAGGTAGAGGTAATCCAGAGGGCTTGACTTTTTAGGTTTCAGTGCACAGGTTTTACAAGCTTTTACATAGGAATAAGAGTCCTTATGGAGAGAGGGCCAACAAAGCCTGTGAGAAACCAAAGAAAATGTTTTAGTAATCCCTGGGTGCCTGGCTTTCTTAGCGTCAGAAGCCAGAATGCTGTGAGCCAATCAAAACGCATTTGGGAAGACACACCACGCCTCCTTCATCAGCCTGACTATTTTGTTCATTTCTCATGCCCTTCTTGATAAAATGAACACTTCCACAATTGATCCAATGTTCCTTTTGGACCATGCCCCAATCACCCTTTCAGTTTCTCTGACCTCTTCAAATGAATCTCCTTCCCACTGGTGACTTAACGAAAGACTGTTAAAAGGATGAAAAAGAAAAAGGCTGATCTTTTACAGGAAATTTTCACTTTCTTTACTCTTAATGATATAACTTGTGTTTGACCACTATCTACCTGGGAAGCACACAAATGCTACATCCATTGCCTACTTATTAGGATTGGCACCAAATACAAAAAAAAAACAAAAAAAAACACACACACACAGCATGACCCAGCTCTCCTCCCTTCTCACACAAATCCATGCCTTAGAAACACAACATAAAAAAATCCCTCGCCCAATTGCTTGTGGGAGAACTTAGCTGCCTGAGTATGGAGGCAAGTGTTAAAAGCAACATGGAAGACCATAGCTACTGACCAGTGGCGGCTGGTGAAGTTTTTGGATGGGGGGGCGCCAGACCCCGCCCATAATTTTTGCCCCCTCCCACTTCTCATAAACCACACCCCTTATAAAATCCACCCACTCCGTCCTCTGTATTCCACTTGCTTCCACCCATAGTGTCAGGAATATACAGCTCAGATCACAGGGCAGAGTATACAGTCCCAGCATCACAGGACAGATTATATATCTAGATAAAATATTGAAAATGTTAATGTTTAAGTCAACTGTTAAAGAATGCAATAAATGTACCACGAATCAGTGAATTTTTTTAAAAGAGCAAACAAACTTTATTGTACAACAAACAACAACAAAAAAACTCTGAAAAGGTGACTGAATACAAATGCACGCCACATTCACATTAGTTTCAGTAGAACTATTTGAAAATAAATTTTGCTCTCCTTTCTTTCTGGCTTGCAAATTTCTCTATGACCTTCTGGTTGAAGTCAGTCATCTCTGTCACCACTCTCTTTTCCATTGACAGCATGGCCAATGCATTCAGCCTTTCCTGGGTCATGCTATTTCTAAGAAAAGTCTTAATCCTTTTTAAGGTTGAGAAGCACCTCTCAGCTTCTGCTGTGGTCATGGGTGTGGTGATGAGGATCTTTAGCAGAGTGACAGTCTCTCTAAATACATGAGCAAGATTGTTCTCCACAAACAGCTGGAATAGGTCCACAGGGCCATTGCACTTTTTGAACTCTTCTGTGCAGTAGATGAGACCAAGCTCTGTCTTTAACTTATTCTTATTGAGCATTGGATAGGCCTTAAGTCTCACTTAGTGCATCCTCCGGAAACTCCTTTGCGTACTGTTCAAACTTGTCTGCTTGAAGCAAGGTGGCACTAACAAGGTGTTTTGTGAAGGAGAAACGTTGCATGGTGTGTAATAGTATGGTATCACAGACCTATAGAGTGAAGCATAAAAACAAAAATTAGGTAGCGATGACAAAATGTCAATGTCATCTGTGTTAGCTCCCTGAGCATCAGAAATGCATGAAACTTATACATATTTACTAAGAATGTCTTGTCCATGTGTATGGAGTTCTGAGAAATGATGGATTTAAAAACACTGAAACTGATCTCCCTTCATAACATAAAAACTGGCCATTTTAAAATATTCAGTTTTAAGTTATAAAGGGAGATCAGTTTCAGTGGTTTTGAATCCATCATTTCTCAGAACTCCATACACATGGACAAGACATTCTTAGTAAATATGTCAAGTCTCATGCATTTCTGATGTTCAGGCAGCTAACACAGATGAAGGCTATAATACCACTATCCACTAGAGGGAATAACAAATCCTTTTAGATCACATAATTTTTATATAAATATTGTAAGAAAAATATTCCTTTCCAATCTTCATAAGTGGGCTATCAAAAATACAAATATTGCAACAAATAAAACTCACCTCGGTTGCAATGCGTTTGTTCTCCTGGATTCAGCGAGCCCCGCCTCTTCGCTTGAGAACCACCTTGACTGCTTTGGTCAACCAGGGATGGCATAGAATCTCTGCAAAATGTATGAGCAATAATAATAATAATAAAAAAAATTAATAATAACAACACATGGAAAAGGAGGAATACAGCTGCTACCTGATCTTCTGTATGTCCCGCTGGAACTGCTGGATGCTCCCCTTAATGTGGACTGAATCTATGTCCTTCTTCTGGAGTTTGGCATAGAGGAGGTCCACATGTGGCATGATGTTGTGGAAAAGCGTAAGAAAATATTTAAAATCCTGATCCTCCAACAGCACGGCAAAGCCTGCTGCCTCTCTCATGGTAACAGGGTCAAAGTCACCTTAGTCTCGCATGGTTTCAAAACAGCGGATGAGGTCCTCACTGTATTGACGGCACGGCTGTGGAAGTTCCATCTGACACTGCTTGATGTTGGTAGTCTATGGGCAACTACTTTTCAACTTCAATATCCTTTTACATTTTTAGATATGTTAAAATAATCTTTTGATATTGTACCAACACTAAAAACATGTCTTTGACCCATCGGTTCCTATAATGTTAGTTTATGTCATATGTGTATTTCTTTTTGTCTTTTCAGAGGCTCTACTTTGTAACTAGGACCTTGTGGTCCTCTATGCATAGTTTTCAGTTTGTGGCTGGATATCGTGGGCTGACATACAGGCACTTCATGGCATCCCTATGGACCCTTGTGGATTGCCATGTGAGGGTAGGCATAGCTCCCTCACCCTGTGTCTCCGCCCACTCCCTTACATGCACTTGACGTGCCCCACCACCGGATCGCATCGTATCTCCGTCCTCCTAGTGCCTTGGTGTTATGGTCGTGGCGTCGGCTCCCCCTCTGGGAGGTGCATCGCCAGCGCTGTTCGTGCCTGTACGGACGCCCAGGGCAGATTCTTGTCTGCCCATGGTGTCCGCGCCGCACTCGGACTCTCAGGTCCCTCTGTTTCCATCGGCCGGTGGGAGGGGGATGCGCCTTGGTACCTCCCATTCCACTGCGTCTCGCTCTCCCATTCGCCACTCGGCCCGCTAGTCCTGAGCATGCGCGCGCGTTGCATGATGGAACGTGTAGTCCCACGGCACCGCATTGTGCGCAGGCGCGGATGCCTTCCATTTGCGTCCGCACACCTGATCAGTATCTGATCAGATGTGGGGGGTATATCAGCAACCGGCCAGTCCCCTAGTCCCTCTGTTGGACGAGGGACGTGCCTGCATCCACTCCACACACAGCATCCAGGTAATCCCCCCCTCTCTGATGACACTTTGCAATGATCTTCTTTTTGAACATTATTCATAGTGCCCCTTACTATTTCCTATAGGAGCTACTTTGACATTCATCATCCACTCTTTTGGCCAATACTGCTCTCCTCTGAGTGACACTATATGCCATAGGGCTGATTAGGTAAGATACTCTTCGTTCCCTTATCAATTCCACCTGCCCAATAGAATCTATGTTGTCCTAAAACCTCTCTTCTGCATTCATTTTATTTAGGTAGGCACTATAATTGCTACCTTACTTCAAAAACTACCTAATTAAAAAACCTCCAAGTTTGACACTCCATTCGTGTCACTGCACTACCATTACATCTTCAGTCATTAGTTGATTACAATAAGTAAGTACTTTTCTAAAGACTGTTGCCTAGCCAAATTTTAAGTAATCATTAGTACTATTTTTCAAGCAATTTATCCCTTTACTCAGGCTCCTTTTCAACTGACCGTCGATTTGGCTTACCCCATCGACTGTTTTGCTGTGTGTTTGTGTGTCCACCTGCAGGCACTCTGTGTCCTCTTTATTCTACCTGCTTTTAGAGAAAAACGTGAGTTTATACTTTTTCAATGCGATTTAGTTACATTACCCATATACTTTTACACATTTTAGCCTCATGCAATCGATATGTAACTATTTTCTGCCCTTCGTATGTTCAAACTCAACTATTATTTACACAATGTCAATACACTCCATTGCCAGGTCTACTGTATACCCCCTGCAGGCACATTTTACGGCGCGACCTGCTTACTCCCCTGTGGTGACGCCTTCGTACGGCCTCCCCCTTGGTACTGACGCCGCAGGTACGTTTGCATCGTCAGGATTGGTGGGTTCCTTGGGTTGCATGTCTTTCCAGCCACAATATTGATCTTTTTGAATGTATACGATGTACTGTATTGTTAAATATATTTTTGTTTACATGATGTCTTCTATATTTCCATACACAGAACCCCCTCTATATTTCCACATTTGAGCTCTTGTTCCCTGAAGAAGCCAATGCCTTGGCGAAACATGTAGGAAATTGAGCCCCCCCCTCTGTCGGCCACCCCCATCTGGCCCACTTCATCATACTATGGGTCATATACAGTATACGTACCTATTTTAATGTGTTTATTGTTCCTTTTTTTTTTTTTTTTTTTTTTTTTTTTATCCACTTCAGCGAAAGTTTACCGAGAGACATTATTTCAACTTTGTGTCAAACTTTATCTCTTCTCCTTTTTCACATCATTGTGGATTGTTTCCGTCACATCTTTATTATTTTTCCTTTCTAGGATATTCTTAAATATTTTTAAAAACCGGCGACAAAACGCCTTCTATAATTATAAACCCTATTATTATCTTAGTCTCTCTCAGTCCCTCTTATTTCCCCCCGCCCCCCCTCCCCCTCATCCCCCCCCTCCCCCCCTCCCCCTCCCCTGTGTCTGGTCCGTTCCTTTATGTTATTTATTTATCCACTTGGCTCTGCACCTGTTCTTTCTTTTATCCTATCTAAATAAATATCCGAGACTTTGTAGTTTTTCCAACTTTCCCATCTACTATTATCCCCTTTCTCTCCTCCTTCCATTTTGTAGTGATAATCTATTTCCTTTAGCCAGTCTCTAATGTCTGGTTTTCCACTTTGTAGCCAATTCTTGGGAATTAAGGCCTTGGCCGCATTCAGGAGGTTAGGTATTATTGATTTTCTATATTGTTTCTTAGGTTTATTGTAGATATGGAAGAGGCAAGTCCAAATATTTTGTTCTATTTCTTCTCCAGTTATTTCCTTTATGTTATTTAACACTTCCTTCCAGTACTCCATTATTATTGGGCATTCCCACCATATGTGTGTGATCGTTGCTATTTGGCCACATTTTCTCCAACACAAGGAGGTTCTATCTTGATGGAATCTGTGTATTCTTACTGGGGTCATATACCATCTTGATACTAGTTTATAATTCATTTCTATGGTCTTCATGTCCCAAGCCTTATTATATCCCATTTCTATCATTTTTTCCACTTTTTGGTTATCTATTTTTAAATTCATTTCTTTTTCCCATTGATTTATATATTCTGGTCTTTCTTGTGCTTCCAAATCTGTCAGTATACTATAAATTTTTGATGTTCCGTTTTTTAATGGTGTTTCATTGCTACATAGCTTTTCCAGTGCAGTTAATTTTGTTTCATCTCTCAGTGGGTGTGGTATTGTGCTTACTAGGTGCCTTAGTTGAGTATAATTCCATTCATTCATCTTCCATCCATTCCTTTCCTCTATTTCTACTCGTGTTCTTATTTTGCCATTTCTAGTGATATCTTTCAGTCGTGGGTTACCTATTCCTTGGATTTCAAATATTTCCCTCCCAGGGGTGAAGAGATTCGATCCTGTGAGTGCTAATAGTGGTGAATTATATTTCCATTCATTCTTTAAGTGAATGGTGTCCCAGATTTTAAATACATTTTTTGTTATTTCGTGCGTGTCGGTGTCCAATAGTCTATATTTCCGTGGAATCCAAATATTCTTATGTAGTGTGGCTCCACTTATTGTGTTTTCCATTTCCACCCATTTTTTTTCATTTTTCTCATTTGTCCACTCTAACATTCGTGTTAAAACTATGGCTTTATAGTACCTACTTATATCTGGGAGGGCAAGACCCCCATGCTCCTTTTTCCTTGTGATCAGCGTGTATTTAATTCTTGGTTTTTTATTAAGCCATATGTATTTTAGCAGGATTGTTTTAATTATTTTAAAAAAGCTCTGCGGGATTTTTACTGGTAACATCTGTAATCTGTAGTTTATTTTAGGTAATATCGTCATCTTAAACATATTTATTCTTCCAATCCATGAAAGTGGCTGTATTCTTAACTTTTTCATTTCTTCTTTGACCTCATTGATCAGTGGAATAAAGTTTGCCTGATAAATTTTTTCGACTCTAGGAGTTATTTTAATTCCAAGGTAATTTAGTTCTTTTACCCAAGTGAATGGGAATTCTTTTTGTAAAAACTGAACTTCCTTTTTCTCTAGACCTATGTTTAATATTTCCGTTTTTATTGGATTAATTTTGAAGTTTGACAGTTCTCCGTATTTTTTAATTTCTTTCAGTATGTTTGGGAGTGACACTCTTGGGTTGGATACGTACATCAAGATGTCGTCCGCGTAGGCAGCGATCTTATGCTCTTTTCCTCCTAGTTTCGCTCCTTCTACCTCTTTGTTATTGCGGAGTGTTGCTAATAGTGGTTCTAAGGCCAATACATATAATAGTGGAGACAATGGACAGCCTTGCCGTGTTCCATTCTGCATCTTAATTTTTGGAGAGAGTCTACCATTTACTTTTACGACTGCTGTCGGGCCATTATACAAATTTGTTATCCACTTCATCATTTTTGTCCCAATACCCAAGTGCCGCAATGTATCCATCATGAAACCCCAGTCTACCCTGTCAAATGCTTTTTCTGCATCCAATGACAGGAATAGAACTGGGGTCTCATTCTGCACCTTCTTGTGCAACATCAATAATGATTTTAGGCTGTTGTCCCGCCCCTCTCTCCCCGGGACAAAACCAGTTTGGTCCGGGTTGATCCACAGTGGGATTAGTTTTTTTATCCTAGTGGCCAGGATCTTGGAGTACAGCTTCGTATCAGCGTTCAATAGGGCTATTGGCCTGTAACTTGAGCAGTTAACTTTGTCTTTCCCTTCTTTTGGTAGTATTGTAATATGAGCTAATAACGATTCACTTCTTATTTCTTCATCTTCCCCTAAGGAATTCATATATTCTAATAGTTTTGGAGTCAGCTGTTCTTCAAATTTTTTATAATATTTGACCGTAAACCCGTCTGGTCCTGGGCTTTTTCCTACGGGAGTTTCCTTTAATGCCAGTTTTACCTCTTCATGCGTAATATTTTTTTCCAATTCTTCTAGTTGGTCTATTTTTAGTTTTGGTAAGTTTGCTTTTTTTAAATATTCTTGTATCTTCTTTGTTCTTGTATTCGCTTCTTTCCAACTTTCCTGTCCTTTTATTGCATAAAGGGAGCTGAAGTATTTTTGAAATGTTATCGCTATATCTGTAGTTTTATTTACCACTTCTCCTTTTTCATTTTTGATCTTCTCAATGTAATTCAAAGACTTCTTTTTTTTTACCAGATTTGCTAGGTATTTTCCTGGTTTATTACCCCATTTATATTTTTCTTGTACTACTCTGTTGTAGTCCTTCCTTTCTTCTTGTTCCATCCAGTCTTTTAATTGCTCTCTCTTTTGAGATAGTAGGCCGAAGATTTTGTTGTTTACTTGATTTTTGTGTTTTCGTTCCAATTCATAAATTTCTTTAATTATTTGCTGCATGTTTGTTTTCCTTTCCTGTTTTTTTCTTGCCCCTATAGCTATTAACTTGCCCCTAATAACAGATTTATGCGCCTCCCATATTGTTGCTTTCGATACCTCTGGTGTATCGTTTTCTTCAAAATATCTTTTAATTTCTTCTATGATGCTTTTTTCGGTCTCACTGTCTTCTAATAAAGTTTCGTTGATTCTCCATGGACCCCTTTCAAGGGCTTCTCCTTTTATTTTCATTCTCAAGATTACTGGGCTGTGGTCTGAGGCGGTTATTATGCCTATTTTTGTTTCTTCTATTTCTTCCAAGTTTCTATGTTCGACCATGATGTAATCCAATCTGGAGTAAATTTTGTGTACTGTTGAATAGAATGTGTAGTCCTTTGTGCTGGGGTGCTGAATTCTCCAAGGGTCTATTAGTTGCTGTTCATATAATGTTCTTTTTAATTTCTTTAGTTGATTTACCTCTTTGTCCCTTACTCTTGAGGTACTGTCCATTTTATTATCCATGCTGAAGTTGAAGTCTCCAGCTAGTATTAATTTTCCTTGTTTGAATTCCATTAGTATTTTAATTATATCTATCAAATATTTTTTAGGGTTCTTATTAGGACAGTAGACATTGGCCAATGTATATTTTACCCCGTATATAGTTCCTGTAATAAAAAGATATCGACCCTCCGGGTCTATTTTCCTTTGATCTATTAGAAAACGTACATTTTTCCCTATACCGATGGCTACTCCTTTGGCCCTTCTTATTGGCGAGTCTCCTTGATACCATGTTGGTATGTTTCTTGAATAAATTTTGGCACTTGAGTTTTGGGTTATATGCGTCTCCTGTAGGAAAATTATTTCTGCTTTACTTTTTTCAAGTTCTCGGAGGATGATGTTTCTCTTCCCTGGGGAATTTAGTCCTCGGACATTGTAAGAGATTATTTTTATGCTGTTTACGTTTTCCATTCTTGTGCCTTTTCTTCCCCGCCCGTCCTCCGGCCCTCCCCCCCACGCGGTCCCCCTAGGAGACCGGATGGAGGGGACACCCAGCGGACGCACGGGGTCTCCTCATCTCTTGTCTCAAATATAGGTGTGCCTATGTAACCACTCATGTGACTCAGACCTCTCCCTCCCCACCCTCCCTCCCCCTCCCCTCCCTCCTCCCACCCTCCCCCTCCCTTTTTTCTGATATGGGTTTTTTACCCCCATATTCTCTAGAGCTGAGAGCATTTTACTTTGTTTTGTGGGGCACGCTCTGCCCCCTCTGCTCTATTTATTGTGAGGCGGAGCTCTGTAAGACACCCTATTCCCCCCCTGCCTAAGCACTAATAGGGCGACCCCCTGTCCACTCCGTGAGTCCCTGTCTCCCTCTCCCTGCATTTTTGTTGTGTTTTACCAATCCTTTCACTTTCCTTTTTTCCCATCCCATCAACCCCAGCCCCCCCCCCCTTTCCACTCTAAGGCCCCTTGCACCGTTGTGTGATATTTTCTCAGATATTAATTTCCCCGAGAGTCCACATCTTGATGTCTGATCCTTGAATTTACTTGCCACTGTAGGTCATCTCTTGCCGTTATTCGCTCCTGACTATTTGCATATTTTTCCAGTTCTGGGGAGGGGATTTCTAGTTTGTTGCAAAAGTCCGGAATCTCCTCTACATGTCTTAGCCTCGCACTTATTCCGTTTTTCCTTGCTATTAGACATGCTGGAAAACCCCAGTTGTATTGAATTTCTTGCTCCCAGAGGATTTCTAATAATGGCTTTAGTATCCGTCGTCTTTTCAGCGTTTCTTGAGATAGGTCTTGAAATATTTGTAATTTACCTCCCGCAAACTCTATTTGTGTTTTCCTCTTTAGGTTTATCCAGATCTGTTTTTTTTCTTCCCATTTTTCAAAGCGTACGATTACATCTCTAGGTGTTTCCCTTGCGAACCTTTGAGGTTTTTTTACTCGAAAGACACTTTTTATTCCTATTGTGTTAGTTGTTTCCTTTCCCAAGATTTGGTTGAAGAGATTGTTCATTTTTTCTATTAGATTTTCTGCTTGTTCTGTTTCCGGTAACCCACGTATTCTCAAGTTTTTCTTTTTATCTCTATTTTCTTGCTCTTCTATTTTATATGATTGTTCCTGTTGTTCCCATTTTAATTTCTTTATTTCGTCTTCTAGTTCCTTTATGTTTTTTTGATGTAGGTCCACTTTGATCTCTACTTCTTCCACTCTGTTTAACATATATCCCATGTCTTTATGGAGTATTGACATCTCTGCTTTTAGGGAATTCTCTAGTGCCGTGAACATTTTTTCCATATCCTGTTTTGTTGGCAACTGTGGCCCTTGTTGTCCTTCCTCCTTTCCTCTGTCTTCCTCTCCCATTTCTGGCTCCATTCTGGGTTCTGAGAGGTGGCTGGTTTCTGTTTGTACTTTATACTGGCCTTTTTTATCCTTGTTGTCCTTCTCTTTTGTATCTATTTGTCTGCCCTTTGAGACTACTTGTTTCTCTCCTTCTCCGATTCCTTGCTGTATATACCTGTTCATAGGGCCTGGACTTGGGCCTAGGCTGGTCCTATGTGATTTTGGTATTGCTCCCGCACTTCTTGTTGTTTTCCCCTTCATGTTTGTTTCTATGGCTGGATTTATAAGAACTTCAAAGCTGCCTTCCAGAATACCCCTTGATTGGGGTCTCTTAATGATGAAAAAATCTCCCAGCCTTTTTAAATTGACTTATTTTTACTAATATTTCTTTTATTTCGTTCTCATACCCGGCATCCTCCCCACAATCCAATAATAGAAATAATTAATGAGATATGAGTAGTCCCCGTTTTCCAGAAGTTATGTTACTACCTTAAGTACATTAAGCATTCCTTGTTGCTGTTCAATTGTTTAAGCGTATTTAAGCTGAAAAAAAAAAAAAAAAAAAAAAAAAAAAAAAAAAAAAAGCGCTCAAAAACGCTATTGCAAAAATGCTGAAAAAAGCTGGAAAAAGTTAAAAAAAGAAAAAAAAAAAAAGTCACTGCAAAGACACCGGCGTCTTCACAGCGCTTTTCCAGCAGCCCGTGTGCATGGGGGCCCAGGTGCTCAGCAAAATAATTCAAATATTTTAGCGATATAATGCAATCTAATTCAAGTATTCAGCAAGATGATTTATATATTCAGCAGTATAGTTTCAGTATGAGCTTATATGTTCCACATTTTTGTTACTATGAAATTTCTTCTTATTCTATAGTTTGTACTATCAAGCCTATAATTAGTACCATTTGCAAAAAAAAAAAAAAAAAAAAATTCACAAGAAAGGGAGATACTGCAGCAGCAGCAGGCAGGTGGGGGCTGGGAGACAACTCTTCAGTTGGCTTGTCTTTCTTTTACCTTCTCCTTCTCTTCTCCCCTGTTCCCCCCCCCTGTTTTTATTGTTTTTCTTAGCTCACTTGATTCTACTTTTTCAGCTCTTTCGCCTTTTCCCCTGCTTGTTCACTTCAAGACAATCGCAATAGAAGAAAAGAGCCAAAAGAGGAGGAAAAAAAAAAAAAAAATGCTCAAAAACGCTCAAAGACGCTATTGCAAAAACGCTGAAAAAAATAAAAATAAAAAAAAATAAATAAAAAAGTCACTGCAAAGACACTGGCGTTTTCACAACGTTCTCCCAACAGCCCATGTGCATGAGGGCCCATATGCTCATAAAAATAATTCAAATGTTTTGGCGGTATAATGCAATCTAATTCAAGTATTCAGCAAGATGATTTATATATTCAGCAGTATAGTTCCAGTATGAGCTTATATGTTCCACATTTTGTTACTATGAAATTTCTTCTTATTCTATAGTTTATACTGTCGAGCCTATAGTTGATACCATTTGCAAAAAACAAAAACAAAAAAAGACCAAAAAAAAAAAAAAGGATCACAAGAAAGGGAGATACTGCAGCAGCAGCAGCAGCAAGCAGGTGGGGGCTGGGAGACAACTCTTCCGTTGGCTTGTCTCTCATTCACCTTCTCCCTCTCCCCTGTTCCCCCCCTGTTTTTATTGTTTTTCTTAGCTCCCTTGATTCTACTTTTTCAGCTCTTTCGCCTTCATTTACTTTCATTTACTTTCGCTTTTTATTCCATTTTATTTTGTTTTATTTCAATATGTTCATTCCCTTTCCCTTTCTTTTGTTCTATTACTTTTCCTTTGCCTTTTCACTTCCAGACAATTGCAATAGAAAAAAAGCCAAAAAAAAAACAAAAAAAAAAACGGTACTTATCTTTTAGTTGTTGTTGAAGTTGGGACAAAAAGGGACACTCACTACAGCTTGTTGCAGTCAGACGCAGGTACAAACTTCCTCTGGCTTACACCACAAGACAGCTCGGTGAGTGATGAGCAGGGGGGGCGGGGAGGGAAGCTACCTACACCTTCTCATCAGGCCGATCATTCCTCTCAGCTGCAGGGAGAGGGCTCTCAGGATCCTCACGCCGTGCACAGAGCCATTACCAGGCTCCTCCCTCCCTCGTTCACATCATCTAATGTGTTTATTGTTCCAAGTGCAATTTTCTATTTTTGTATTACCATTAATAAAGTTTGTTACTTTTGTCTTTTATAAATTCTCCTTTCTTGTGCTTTTCTTCTACATACCCCCTGACCTGAGCACCGTTATAATCCCCCGTCCACATACCCAATAGCAACCTACTTTATCAAGTACATCTGTGCGCTTGGGTGATCTTGCAAAAAAGCTGGCAAATCCTCCAAGTTTAGCAAAAAAAAAGCCTCACTTTGGGTATCTGAGAAGTGGCCTGTTGCATTATCAGATTGAGCTGATGTGCATAGCAGTGGATATAATGGGCATTTGGGTACATATCCTGAATTTTCTTTTGAACCCCTAAAGTGGCACCCCTCATCACGCTGGCTCCATCATATGCTTGGGAGATAAGTTTATGTTTCTGATCCCCTGGAAGGATGACAGCAAGACGCTCTTGTAGTGCTGTAGCAATGGAATCTGCATTAGCGGAATGTAGAGGAATAAACTCAAAAAACCTCTCCTGTACGTTGTTTTTGGCATCAATGTAGCACAGTACAAGCACAAGTTGGCACTGTGTGCCTCATAACATTATCAAGATGGCTTTGGGTAATTTCATGCCGCTTGCACTTTTCAGTGAGATGCTTTAGGTCGTTAACCCCTGTTGATATCCACAGCGTGTCGGTGCCATGACTTTGGAATAGCAAACAGGGAAAACAATAATAGGCATGAGTCACATCACATCCAGCTAGCCAACTCCATTTATTATAAGAAGCGGTGGAAAAGCTTCGAGTGTAAACTCGACCACGATCACTTGACCTCTGCTGAATTTGCAATTTGGGTTGATCAGTGGTCTCGTCAGCCTGGATTGAAATGAAATTGCTGCTCTGTGCTTCTTGAATAATGTGCTCCTTCACTACAGACAACATACAGTCCAACAGCTCGTTCTGCACAGTTTTTGATGTTCCCTTAAAAACAGTGGCATTCTCAAGGTGCTCTTTCAAAACTTCATCAAGAGAAGCAACAAAATCGATCAAACCACGGAATATCCCAGGATTATCGGAGCTCTCACTCTCATCATGGCCACGCAAAGCCAGCTCAAATGCACCACAAAATTTCACACCACAGTCTATTATTCGAGATAGGATGTGTCTATTTTTTGTGACCTCTTCATTGTGTTTTCATATGGCAATTCTGTAGCCTGCATCTAGCTGTTCACCAATGCTACGCTTCCCAAAAAACTCGAGCCTCATAACATTGTCAAGATGGCTTTGGGTAATTTCATGCCGCTTGCACTTTTCAGTGAGATGCTTTAGGTCATTAACCCCTGTTGATATCCACAGCGTGTCGGTGCCATGACTTTGGAATAGCAAACAGGGAAAACAATAATAGGCATGAGTCACATCACATCCAGCTAGCCAACTCCATTTATTATAAGAAGCGGTGGAAAAGCTTCGAGTGTAAACCCGACCACGATCACTTGACCTCTGCTGAATTTGTAATTAGGGTTGATGTGGTCCAAGCTCCTTTATCCTCTTTTTCCTCATTCGAACGCCTTGTGAAGGGAAATAGTTTCAAAGATGGAACCGAATTTTCACTCATTTTCAAAACAAATTCTACAATGATCAATACCTACGAATCAAATAAAATTATGGGTAAGTTTAAAAGAGAGATAGGTATGGCACTGCCAAATGCAAGTGTCTATTTCATCAAATGCAGCCTCACTGTGCCCATCAATTGCAGCCTTACTGTGCCCATAATGAGGGGTTCCCACCATCCCTGTGCAGAGTTCCCGGGTCTGCACAGCTGCTGGCTGCTGTGCCCATTATAAGGGGTTCCCTCCATCCCTGTGCTGAGCTCCTGGCTGGCTTTTATACTGTGGCAATAGACTTCAGAGGACAAGTGTACAGGGTACATTATGTAGGTTCAATCTGATCACCAAATTTTTCCAGCTGTTCTGGATGCATGTTTATTCAATATTGCCATGTGAAAAACACAGCCAGAAATTTTAAGTTTATCTTGGAAAAACAATAGCTATCAGTTGTTATTTTGGGGTATTTCCCTTTAGATTGCACACTTGAAAGGCAGTATAGACTGGGGGTCTCCAAACTATGGCATGAGAACGACATCCAACCCACTACAAGATTTTACCCGGTCTGCAGCAACTCTGATATGATGGGGGCTTCTGACATACAGAGGGGAGGGTGGCTCTTTGATGTGATGTGGGGGCTTCTAATGTGAAAGGGGGATCCTGATGTGATACGGGGTGTCTGGTGTGAAAGGAGGGACTCTTATGTCACGGGGAGTTTCTGGATGTGAAAGAGGTATTCTGCAAATCATATACCAGGCTGTACATTATACACAGGGCTCTGTACATCATATACCAGGCTCTACATTATATACCAGGCTCTATATTATACACAGTGCTCTGTTCATCATATGCCAGGCTGTATATTATACACAGGACTCCGTACATCATATACCAGGCTCTGAATGTGAGTGACTCCCGCGCTGTCACGAAGAACCTATACTAAGGGATACTGCTGCAACACCTGTGTGACTGATCCAAAACAGAAAAAGTGTAAACAAAAAGTAAATGGTAGTTGCACTGTGATAAAAGGGGAAGGGGAGTGGTATTTGGAAGGGGCTAAGTATATAATAAATGTGATAGAGACGTGAAAACAGCCCAAATGGGGCCACAGATACACTAAAAAAGAGATATCGATATAAAAAATGCTGAAATCAAATGTAAAGTGTGTAACAAATGTGGCAACTATGTGGCCTAGAACAAATATCTCAAAAAATGAATATAGAATGGGTGAATTGATCAAACTTAAATGAAACACTCAACAAAAAGTACAAATGGTCTAGTCATAAAACTAGCACAAATTGGCTGACATAAATAAGGAGCTGAGTACAGTGAGTCCATATATGTGAATATATAGCAGTCCTACCACCAAGCAGCATACAGATCTTTAGTGTGATCACCTCCGTGTCTATTTAGCAGCTATAAGGAGGAAGGGATGCACTCACTTTTTAAAAATGAGTGTGGGCATCAATCTACGAACGCTGAGTTCCTATGCCTTAGTAGACATCTTCAGAAGATATCTACTAAGGCATACGAACTCGGCGTTCGTGGATTGATACCCACACTCATTTTTAAAAAGTGAGTGCATCCCTTTCCCCTGGTCCATCCCCGCTCTGGTCATCACGGTGTTATACTTTATATATTGCTTATGTCATTTTTCATTATCGTTCTATATATACACCATTGGAACCATTTCAAACACCGGATGGGATATCCATATCCGCCCATGGTCTGCATTTAAGCACACGCTGTATACCTTACAGCAGTAAGGTGAGCTGCTTATAGACACAGAGGTGATCACACTGAAGATCTGTATGCTACTTGGTGGTGGGACTGCTATATATTCACCTATATGGACTCACTGTACTCAGCTCCTTATTTATGTCAGCCAATTTGTGCGTTTTATGACTAGACCATTTGTACTTTTTGTTGAGTGTTTCATTTAAGTTTGATCAATTTCACCCATTCTATATTCATTTTTTGAGATATTTGTTCTAGGCCACATAGTTGCCACATTTGTTACACACTTTACATTTGATTTCATCATTTTTTATATCGATACCTCTTTTTTAGTGTATCTGTGGCCCCATTTGGGCTGTTTTCACCTCTCTATCACATTTATTATATACTTAGCCCCTTCCACATACCACTCCCCTTCCCCTTTTATCACAGCGCAACTACCATATAATTTTTATATATCAGGCTGAGGCTCTACATTATACACAGGGCCCTACACATCATATACCAGGCTCTACATTATACACAGGGCTCTGCACATCATATACCAGGCTCTACATTATACACAGGGCTCTGCACATCATATACCAGGCTCTACATTATACACAGGGCTCTGCACATCATATACCAGGCTCTACATTATACACAGGGCTCTGCACGTCATATACCAGGCTCTACATTATACACAGGGCTCTGTACATCATATACCAGGCTCTACATTATACACAGGACTCTGCACATCATGTACCAGGCTTTACATTATACACAGGGCTCTGTACATCATATATAGATTTGTGGGTTCCAAATATCAGTCCAGCCTTTTGCATCTGAAATTCGCCCTTTTGATGTTCAGAGAAAAATATAGCCTCTGTCTCCATTTCTTTTTTGGACATTATTAGCATTCATTTATTTAATTACTACTGAAATAATTTTGACTATATAAGAGCCACCACCTTCCTCTGTTATCCTGTTTCCGAAAATAAGACCTAGCGTGATTGTCGGTGATGGCTGCAATATAAGCCCTACCCCCCAAATAAGCCCTAGTTAAAGTCCTTGTAGGTCTTATTTTCAGGGTAGGGCTTATTTTCAGGGAAACAGGGTAGTCAAAATTATTTTCAGTAGTAATAATTTAAAAAAAAAATCTGCCCCAAGTGTTAAGTACACCAGATTACACCCCTGCTTGCTCTAGGTCAGTTCTACGGCTAGAGACAGCCTGGCAAGTGGCAACTAGTACTTGTCAGCATGAAAAGCTCTGTATATCATCAAGTACAGATTTTCTTTAACCGCTTCAGCCCCGGAAGATTTTACCCCCTTTCTGACCAGAGCACTTTTTGCGATTTGGCACTGTGTCGCTTTAAATGACAATTGCGCGGTCGTGCGACGTAGCTCTCAAAACAAAATTGACGTCCTTTTTTTCCCACAAATAGAGATTTCTTTTGGTGGTATTTGATCGCCTCCGCGATTTTTATTTTTTGCGCTATAAACAAAATAGGAGCGACAATTTTGAAACAAAAAGCATTATTTTTTACATTTTGCTATAATAAATATCCCCCAAAAATATATAAAAAAAACATTTTTTCCTCAGTTTAGGCCGATTGTATTCTTCTACATATTTTTGGTAAAAAAAAAAAAAAAAATTGCAATAAGCGTTTGATTGCTTTGCGCAAAAGTTATAGCGTTTACAAAATAGGGGATAGTTTTGTGGCATTTTTATTAATTTTTTTTTTTTTTTTTTTACTAGTAATGGCGGCAATCAGCGATTTTTATTGTGACTGCGATGTTATGGCGGACATGTCGGACATTTTTGACACATTTTTTGAGACCATTGTCCTTTATACAGCGATCAGTGCGATTAAAAATGCACTGATTACTGTGTAAATGACACTGGTAGTGAAGGGGTTAACCACTAGGGGACGGGGAGGGGTTAGGTATGTCCTAGGGAGTGATTCTAACTGTAGGGGGTTGGGCTGTGTATTTCACTATGCTGATCAAATCTCCCAATGACAGGGAGTAGAGATCAGTGACACTTGTCACTAGGCAGAACGGGGAGATGCCGTTTACATCAGCATCTCCCCGTTCTTCCTCTCCGTGAGGCGATCGCAGGGATCCCAGGGGCTATCGAGTCTGCGGGACCCGCGACCCGACTCATGGAGCTCCCGGCCGGCGCGCACGCGATGGCACGGCGGGGAATTCAAATGGATGTACCTGTAAGTCCATTTGCCCAGCCGTGCCATTCTGCCGATGTACAACAGCGTGCGCCGGTCGGGAAGTGGTTAAGGACACTGCTGCGATGTGGGAACCCTGCGAATCTACTGCGGGTTCCCGCATCGCATGTCTCCTGGCGGCAGTTCACACTGCCCTATGCGAACTGCTGGGAGTGTCAGTTAAAAGTTAATGACACCCCCAAATCAGTTCGCATATCGCAGTGCGATCTGCAAAGTCGAACAGGAATCGGATCGCATGGTGTGAACACCCATGCAATCCGATTCTGCTGCGGACCAAAAAAAAAAAAAAGGGTCCTGTGCGAGTTTGGCCCAAATGCAATGCAAATTCAGTCATACTATCTCTATGGCTGAAATTGGATCGCATGTGAGTTGCACTGCAGTGTGGTGCGAATCACATCCGATCTCGGACATCGCAGTAGTGGGAACCAGCCCTAACACTTGATAAATTTTTTTTTTTTGGTCTCATTTCATGAGTATTTAAAACCAGTTTTTTTGCTATAAAATTACTTAGAACCCCCAAACATTATACATTTTTTTTCTAACACCCTAGAGAATAAAATGGCGGTCGTTACAATGCTTTCTGTCACACCGTATTTGCGCAGCGGTCTTACAAGCGCACTTTTTTTTATGTTGTGAAAGATAATGTTATGCCGAGTAAATTGATACCCAACATGTCACGCTTCAAAATTGCGCCCGCTCGTGGAATGGCGACAAACTTTTATCATTAAAAATCTCCATAGGCGACATTTAAAAAATTCAACCGTTTGCATGCTTTGCATTACAGAGGAGGTCTAGGGCTAGAATTATTGCTCTCGCTCTACCAATTGCTGCAATAACTCATGTGTGGTTTGAATACCGTTTTCCTATGCAGGCGCTACTCACGTATGCGTTCGCTTCTGCACGTGAGCTCGGCGGAACGGGTCGCATTTAAAAAATATTTTTTTCTTATTTTACCTTTTATTTTTACACTGTTTTTTAAAAAAAAGGGTCACTTTTATTCCTATTACAAGGAATGTAAACATCCCTTGTAATAGAAAAAAGCATGACAGGTCCTCCTAAATATGAGATCTGGGGTCAAAAAGTCCTTACATCTCATATTTGGACTTAAATGCAAAAATAAATAAATAAATAAATAAATACATTTTTGTCATTTTGAAAAAATGACAAAAAAAAAATGTGCCTTTAAGAAGTATAGGCAGAAGTGGCGTTTTGACGTTGCTTCCGTCCAGCTATGGTATGGAGACGGGTGGGGGCCATCTTCTCTCTCACTCGTCTCCATACCTAGCAAGGAGACACGTGCGACCGCGTCCGACAGCTCCGGTAAGTGGCGGAGGGCACCGGATCGCGGCGGGAGGGGGGGCCCTCTCCTGCCACCGATAAAAGTGATCTTGCGGCGAATCCGCTGCAGAGATTACTTTTTTCTTGTAGCCGACCACCGGCTGAACACGGGAATACCGGGGTTATGGCAGCTAGTTGCTGCCATAACAACGATATCCGTCCCCAAACCAGGGATACATCGGCGTGTGGCGGTCAAAAAAAAACAAAACAGTGAAAAGTTGAAGTTTTAAAAATTACTGTAATATAAGATATGGAAATTGATGACGTAGATTATTATATCCCACAGAATCACTATTCTTCAATCAGATATTTTTTAAATCAGTTGCAATGTTATGGTGAGATTTAGATTGGATTTAATTGACAGAAATGTGTGTGAAACAAAAGTGGATGCACCAAAGCCTCTCATTAATGTTCAGTAACACTAACATTAGGTTTAATACTTTATCCATATTGTGTCAGTCTGTTCCATTTTAGGACATTTCCTTGTCAAAAGAAGTTTATTGAGTATACAATATTATAAAGATACATAAAGTAAGTTTACAAGGATCTATAAAGTAAGCTCATTGTTTTACAGTAGGGTTTATATAGGTAAATATCATGAAATTTCAAATATTAAACATTGGGTTCACGTAAACCTAAATTAAAGATATATATCATTTCCTTAGTCACTTTTGTAGGTATTTAAATGATTTATACCTACTATACATATTGTTTACAGGTAGAGTGTATATAGGTCAAATAAATTCTGATAATGAGTTTTAATCGTAAGGTGGAGAAAAGGAAAGAGAAAGAAGAAAAAGGGTAGAAAGGTAGGAGGTATGGTCCACAAGGTTGTCCCGCTCGTCAGTTTATTATTCTTTTTAGTTCTCTTTGAAGCCTTAGAATGGGTGTCTCTGTAAGTCATTTAATCTGTTACCATGGCAACAGGACAGAGTCATTGAAGTTTGACAGGAACTGTTGTTTTATCCAAGGATGAAAAGGAAGTTTTTCAAATTTTGGAATTTGATTTTGATCGATGGCTACCATCTTAGCATGGGACATTGTATTATTCATTCTGTGAATTGTTTCTGCTAGTACCAATGTAGGAGATTTCCATGCCTTGGCCACTGTTTGTTTTGCAGCCGTTATTAGTTGGATCATAAGTTTGAATTGAGAGAGTGTTAACCATTCCGGTTTTAGATTAAGTAAAGTTATATATGGATCTGGTTGTATTATTTTTTTAAATATTTTAGATGCAATCACGAAGACTTCCTTCCAGAAGGTTTGGATTACTGGGCACGTCCACCATATGTGTAAATGTGTGTCTATTTCTGGGCATCCTCGAAAACAAAGAGCTGAGGTATTAGGTGAATATTTTGCCACTCTAGCGGGTACAAGGTACCAGCGAGTTAGGACTTTATAATTTGTCTCCAGTGCTAAGATGTTGGGTGAAGATGACCTAGATGTGAGCCATATGTTAGACCAGTCCGTGTCTTCTAAAGTTCGTCCCAGGTCCTCCTCCCACCTCTGAACGTAAGAGGGTCTATTAAGATTTGCTACTCCATATAATTGATTATAAAGTGATGAAATTGTACATTTAGCAAATGGATCTTTTGTACAGATTGATTCAAAAATGGATAATTGGGATAATGGTGTATCCCCCTTTAGGAATGGTGTATAGAAATTTTTGATTTGGAGATATCTAAATATCTCAGAGTTTGGTAGATCATATTTTTCTCTAAGCGATGGGAATGAAAGGAATGATTTAGATGCTGCAGTCGTTTAGTGTCTGAATGCCTGATGATGTCCAAGCTTTAAAAGAATTTGGGTAGATCCATGCCGGATAAAAGGCCGGATTTCTGATAAAAGAAAGGAGAGGATTGTGTGGAGATTGTAACTGATATTTGGTTTTTAGTTTATCCCAGAGAGATAAGAAGTGTTTAGTTATGGGATTATGAATTTTAAAGCGGTCTTTAGGATCAAGCCATAATAAGTTTGATATTAATAGAGGGTCATTTTCTGAAGCCTCTATAAATACCCATAATGGGATTTCCTGTTTTGCATGGTATTTGGACATCTGGCCAAATGTGCTGCTCTGTAGTAGTTAGTAAAATTAGGGTATCCCAGGCCTCCTTTATTTTTGGGAAGATGTAGTGTGTGTATATAGGTATACGTGGTTTAGAAGAGCCCCATATAAACGAAGTTGCTCTTTTTTGTACTGTTCTCAAAAAATAGGAAGGAATTGGAATAGGGAGGACTCTGAATAGATAAAGCAATTTGGGTAGAATAGTCATTTTGATTGCATTAATCTTCCCTATCCAGGATAAAGGAAGTTGCGACCATTGTTTTATTAGATTTGTGATCTGTCTTAATACAGGAGGATAATTGGTTGAGAATAAGTCAGAATGAGATGCTGTTAAATGAATTCCAAGATATGGGATTGATTTTTCTGCCCATGTGAATGGGAGTGCAGCCCTAGCCGGGATCAATTCCATGTTTGTAAGTGAAATATTAAGCACTATGCATTTCTTAGGATTAATCATAAGGCCGGATAGGGCTGCAAATCCATCAAGAGCTGGTATTAAGTTAGGACCAGAGACCTGTGGTGATGATAGAAAAAGTAATATATTGTCTGCAAATATACATAATTTGTGTGTAATACCTCCTACTTCAATGCCAGTTATAGTTTGATTTGTTCTGATGTATTGGGCCATGGGTTCGAGTATAAGGGCAAATAATAAGGGAGATAATGGGCAACCCTGTCGGGTACCTCTTTCGATATTAAAGGCATCAGATTTGTATCCAGCATATTTTATATAGGCTTTGGGTTTATTATATAATGCTTTGATCCATGTTAAAAAGTGGGGTCCAAAACCCCATTTTTGTAATGAATATTGCATATATTGCCAGGATACTGTGTCAAATGCCCTCTTAATATCGAGAGATAGAAAACATAAAGGGATTTTTCGTTTTTTAGCAATATGTGCCAATAACACTGCCCTGCGTATATTATCGCCTGCCTGTCTATTTAGCATGAAGCCTACTTGATCTCTATGTATTAATTTTCCTATAATTCTATTGAGGCGTTTTGCTATTATTTTTGCTAATAATTTAATATCAAGGTTTAACAGAGAGATAGGCCGATAATTCACACAGGAAGTATCATCAGAAAGGGGTTTTGGGATCATACAAACAATTGCCATTAGTGTTTCTTGCCGAAAAGAATGTCCATCTAGAAGTTTGTTAAAAGCTTCAGTGAGAATGGGAGAGAGTATTTCTAAAAATGTTTTATAGTATAAAGCCGAGTAGCCGTCTGGGCCTGGTCTTTTGTTAAGTTTAAGGTCTTTTATGGCCTTAGCAACTTCATCTATAGTTATAGGCTCATCCAAACTGCTTTTTTGATTCTGAGACAACTCAGGTAAGGTTATTTTTGAGAAGAAGGATTCAGCCTCTGTAGGATTAAATTCATTGTTGTTCAAGTTGCGAGATGTGAGTGAAATTTATGGACTATTTTAACTGGATTACAAGTATAAACATTTTTTGATCATTTCAAACGTATTGGTTTGAAAGATTTGTTAGTTGAATTTAATGCCCGAGCCAAATATGTACCTGGTTTGTTTGTATTCATGTAGAAATTGTGTTTGGAGCGTTTGAGGGATTTATCAACTGACTCAGTGAGAAATAGATCGTATTCCAATCTAGATTTTTCCAGATGAGATTTTGTACTCTGAGATGGATTATCTTGGAATGATATGTAGGCTGCATTAAAATTGAGTTCTAGTTTTTTTGCTAGATTTTTGCGTTCCCGTTTAAATAGTGCCATTTGTCTTTGTATTGTACCACACAAGACAGGCTTATGAGCTTCCCACAGTGTTATTGGGGAGATGTCTGTTGTATTATTAATTGATATGTATTCCTTTAAAGCTTGTTCAATGGCCCTCTGATGTAGTGGGTGTTTGAGCATTATGTCCGGTAAGTACCACGTTGGGTCATGCGCTTTTGGTATGGCTGAGGCTATAGTAGTGTATACTGCATTATGGTCAGACCACGGAATCGGAATTATATCTGATGCAATAATTTCTGGTATCATTCCTATTGTTAGAAAAATATGATCTATTCTGGTGAAGGTTTGATGAGGGTGCGAGAAATAAGTGAATTTCTTTTTCATTGGGTTACTTTCTCTCCACGAATCTACCAGATTGTATTTGGAAAGAAGTTGAGAAAAAGGTAATTTAGAGGTTATTTTGGATGGTGTAAAAGGTGATTTATCTAGAAATGGGAGGAGGACCTGGTTCGAATCCCCACACATTATCACTGTTCCTATTTTGTGTGTATTAATCACTTGTAATATATGTGAGAGGAATGGTGTAGGTTGTTTGTTAGGAGCATAGTAGGAAATCACCGTGATTGCTGTATCCATTATATAACCCATGAGTATCAGGTATCTACCTTCTGGGTCTTTAATTTCTGATAAGATGAATGGTGTGGATCGGTGAAATGCAATTAGAGTTCCCCTTTGCTTGGTACAGGCAGAAGCCGTGTAAATTTGTTGATAAAAAGGAGAAATATATTTTGGAGTAGAATCTTTGGTGAAGTGTGTTTCTTGGAGGCATACTATGTGAGCCTTCTTGTTATGGAAAGTACGGAAGGCTTTGGTCCTTTTTTGAGGGACATTTATTCCCTGAACATTCAGGGAAAGTATATTCAGTGGTGCCATGGCAACAGATCAAATAGTTTTAACTTACTTTTTGTTATGCAGAGCTGACTGCGCAGATCAACCTGTGTGGACTGAAGAGATGAAAAGATAGAAAAGAAACCAGTGAATTCTGGAGTAGAGAGTAAACAAAAAACATATGAGATTAGATGATACATTGTATAAATTATTTTTTGCAAGTAATCACAATTTACCCGTGAAAGAGAATAAATATCTCTCTCAGGGGAATAAGTGCCTTTGTCACACTCCCACATAATATGGTTGGGAGAATGAGGAGGGCTAATGGGGTACACGGATCTTCCGCTTACAGGAGAGAAGTGCTATGTCAAAAGACATCAAAATGATGTTTCATTAATTGGAGTGCAGAATATAGTTTTTGTTGAAATTATTTATTCCAGGGTGGTTATATATGGTTAGTCTTGCCCTATGCTAAATAATTCAGTTAGAAAGGTACTGTTAATAACTTTGGTATTGATGAAGATAGTTTGAATTATTTTGGGATTTTAACCCTTTTAGAGTAAACAATTACATATTTTATTCATATGTAACTGTTTAGATATGTTAACTCATAAAATTGAGGTTGTAATACTTCAGATTAGAATAAACAAAAACATAATTCTAGGAACTAGTTAGGTAATAATATATTTGATTTAAGAAAAGAAAGAAAAAGCTTCCATTACTTCTGGATTATTGAACATATTTGTCCTAAAAAGTAATAAATCTATTGTTATTACCTGATAATATATAACTGAACAAGAATTTCCTTATTTCACTTATATATTCTAAGGCTATATGAATCAGAAGTAATAAGAAATATAACTGGAATGTAACATGATCCCACACAGTGTGTGACTATCAGAATGCAGTTACATTCAGTTATAAATACAGGTTTTTTATAGAGAACCATCTCTTAGTATAATAAACGAAGAGATATCAGGAATTAGGATGTCAGTCCATTGAATCTTCTTGGTCCATGGATGATGTGGCATAACGGCCTCTTTTGTGAGAATGATGATTCCCATTTTGTTCTGAAATTTTCTGGGTGCTGCCTGAAGGTGAAGATGATGCCATTCTTCTGCGTGTGGGAGAGTTGCTGCTTGTGGGTTCTGTCAGATTTAATTTTAAAAGGGTCTGTTGTAGTTCATCTGCTGATCTGCTTCTGTAAATTGTACCTTGGTAGTTAAATCTGACTGAAAAGGGGAAGCCCCATTGACACATAATGTTGTGGCGTTGCAGTTCCATTAGTTGGGGTTTCATGGATCGTCTTTTAGTAATAGTAAGTTGGGATAGGTCAGCAAAAATTTGATAATTGTGTCCTTGAAAATTAAGTTCCTTTTTGTCTCTTGCAGCAATTAGTATTTGTTCTTTCGTTCTGTAATAATGAAATTTTGTGATTATATCACGTGGGGGTCCATCTTTCTTTTTGGCTGTGAGGGCTCTGTGTACTCTGTCCAGTTCTAAACGTTCAATAGGGATTTCTGGCTTTAGTTCTTGTAATAGAGCAGTAATAGTAGATTGCAGGTCTGTCACAGTTTCAGGTATTCCCCTTATGCGCAAGTTTGAACGTCTGGCTCTATTTTCGTAATCTTCGAGCTTAGTTTGAAGTATTAAATTCTCTTCTTTTAATTGTTCCAATTCTGTTATATTTTCTTGGGTTGTAATTTCAATTTCATCTATTTTTATTTCTAAGGCTGCGGTGCGGTTTCCCAGCTCTCTTATTTCTTTGGTTAGGCTTTTTGTTATTTGGTCTGAGGTTTGTTTTAAAGCCTTATGAAGCATATTTTCAAATTGTAATAATATTACTGGGGATGCTGAGGAGGCTTGTGGAGAAGTTTGTGAGGGGATTTGCTCTGTATCTGACTCAAATGGAGAGTCTTGTTGTGACATTTTCTGTCTGTGAGAGCGCCCTGATGCTGTATATTGTGAGGTGACTGGAGCTGCTTTAGTTGCAGTGAGTTCCTGTGAGCTCTTTGTGAGGTGATTTTTATTTCTGCCACGGTTTCCTCCCAGTACCATATTTCCTTCCCAAACTTTCACAGTTTGTTCCCTGGGGCAAAAAGGTTCAAATGGATACCTTTTGAGCCTGCAGGCTCCGCTTTGTCCTTCTCTTCTCTCCTCAGCGGTGTGGAGCTCTAACAATGCATGTCTGCTCTGCTAGGCTCCGCCCATCTCCCCCCTCCCATTTTAAGACATTTCAAATGTCTTAAAATGGAACAGACTGTGACTGACACAATATGGAATAAAATATTAAACCCCGTGTTAGTGTTACTGAACATGCTTGGGTCAGGTGCTTCTACTTTTGTTTCACACACATTTTCTGTCAACTAAATGCTGCTTTACTAAAATAATTTGTGCAGGCAGCCAGTCACTAAGCCGTTTCCACTTTGTCAGGGGGGCACAGGGAGATGATTTATCACATTTTTAATTAATATTCTGTATCGGAAATTGGAAGATTCTATGCAGGCGGCGGTGCGCTCTCTCTCACCTCACTTACTGCAGCTCCGCTCGGGCCGAAGAACGGAGCTGCTGACATGACGACGTCACTTCAGGCTTTCGTCAGTTTTAGAAAACTACAGGACGGGCCGCCTGTGACCCCTACGGACGGGCCGCCACTGCTACTGACACTGCACTGCAGAATTGCATTGCATAGCGAGCAGGGGGTTAAGCTGCAGAGTGGGATAAGTGCAACTGTTGCCGATGATGATCGGTGGAATGGGAGCATCAGGGATTGAATGCAATGTAAAGTTGTAACATTACAGGGAGGCAATCGGGACATTGGTAAATGCTGGCACTGCTGTTGAAAATGTCTGCGACGTGCGTTGCCAGTGCAGGGGTTAACATGTGGCACAGGAAAATTGGTGCCAAAGGAAATGGCTCAGAGGTGAGCAGGAATGGGGGAATGCAGGTGGAGCTGATGCTGAGATTTGTCCAATCGGAAGAAGCGGCCACGTCATGTCCAGGTGCAGAGGTGAGAGACCCATGAGGTGGGTGCAGCAAGATGGACGGAGCAGATGTGCTGGCTGCCTGGGAGTTTCATTTATTTGGCTTTTCAAGTGGAGGAACCAAACTGGATGGCTGCAGAAGAGCAAGACGGTCACGGGTGTGCGGTTAGTGCAGCTGGGCAGCATAGCTCTGGGCACTGTCCAGGGGTCCAAACACCTGTGTACCATATGCAGGACTTGGCAAATGCCTACAGTGGAAGTAAAAATGTGGCGTCATTGCAGGCACTGTGGAGATCCGCTGTTTGAACTGTTGCCCAGCAATGGACCACAGTATATTTATTGGATTGAAACACAGGATTCTGCTTGAAAGTCGCTGAGCCGGGACAGCATGGGCACGCGAGTACTGGTATGGGACTTAAATCCACTGCTGAGCAGAGAAAGGGAGGAGTGTTGCTGAGAGGGATCAAGAAAGTGTGGGGCTATGCCTTCAACCGCCGCCAAGGTCCCATTCCAGGGATCTCGGACATGTCCCTTTCAGTGTAGGAGAGGCTGGCAGCTAGGAAAGAAGACACACGAGAGCCAGTGACTGCAGCACCACTAGAGCCAGTTAAAGTGGTTCAGGAGTGATGGTACAAGAGATAGACTCAAGAGGAGAAGAGACTGATGCAGAGACTGATCCAGGATCTCTAAGATTCCCTACAGACTTGAGTGATATAGACTGGGCAGAGTGGGATTCTTCAGGAGGCTCTTCATCTTAATGGTCTTGGGAAAGTCACCATGATCCAGAGACACCAGCAATTACCAGTAAGTCTGACGGTGTCACTTCTAAGCCAGAAGTTTTGCCTAATCCAGAGCCTGCTCCTGATGTGGTAGAGCAAGGACAGGGCTGACAAAGATTACAGCGTGTCTCCAGGTCGGGGACCAGTCAGAGATGCTAGGCTAGAGACTGGCCTCCAACCCGTTTGTGATCCCATGGAAGGGAGTGAAGGATGAGCTACCACGATTCTCCCAGATACAGAGAATTGTCCAAAGTAGGGTGGCTCTAGAATTTGGATATGTGTATCCTTATGCACCCCCTACTATCATGGAGCAGGTGAAGCAAAGAGGGAGCACTGGTGAAACAAGAAAATATAGGAATATCTCTATGTGCCCAAACCCCACCGCCACCCTGGATCTGTGGAGTTCTGGAAGGACTTTGTCAGTTTAAAGAAAAGTTGAATTTGGAGCTGGATGGCGCACAAGGACAAAGTCGTCATTAGAAAGTCTGGGAAACAAGACCAAGAGTGTTCTGCAAATGTTTGGGGCCCAGATGGAAAAATGGGCCAGATCCCAGACCCCCATTTCTATCTTTGAGGGCACATGACATGGTCTACAGCTGTGCACACTTTGCTTCCTGTGGGGAACACCCTGCCTTACTTTGCTGAATACATTCTGCATGACCCCCAATTGTGCAGACTTTTTCCTAACAAGGATTCCTTCATCTTCTGCTTAGAGAATCCACTTTGCATGACCTCCAGTTGTGCCAAACTTTATTGGTGCTACTTGTGAACACTCTGTGCAGGGCACTTCAGTTTGCAGGCGCTAAGGCTGCTGTGGATACCGACCTACCTTTGAGCAAGCCTCTTGGGCTGCCCCTACACCAGCAAGGATCCAAGTTTTGCAAGGCCTCACCTGTTAACTCTTTATGGGTGAGATCAAAGAAGAAGGAAAGCTACGCATTGCAGGCAGCCATTAGCCTGGACTTGCTGTCTATCTACTTTAGTGCCCTTTATCAAGAGTTTGCAGGTGGAAACCCTCCACCGGTTGACCTGTCTGCTGAAAGGAGATCTTTGGGTGTATATTATGATCTTCTTTCCTATTCAAATGGGCATGCACATGTTCTTAGCCCCTTGCTGGGTTACATGGACTCTGGGTTGCAGAGCCTGACTCAGAAGTCTTTTGCTGGATTTAGATTTCTAATTTATACTCAACACCCAGTGTTAGAGTAAAGACAGATGATAGAATCTCGGAGTCTTTCCTTATTCAAAATGGAACACGACAGGGGTGCCCTCTTTCACCCTGATCTTTATTTTGACAATAGAACCTTTTCTAAGGAAAATACGGGCCAATGTGAACATTAAGGGGATACAAATAAAGGAAGAAGAAGAAGAACAGAAGCTTGCAGCGTATGCCGATGATTTAATTTTCTTCGTAACTTCTCCAGTCATATCTTTCCATCCTTGTTGATGGAGCTGTGTGAATATGGGAAAATATCCAATTTTAAATTAAATTACTGGAAATCTGAAGCAATGGGGATAGAAATAAGGCGCCCCTTCTACAGTTGGTAACCACACAATTCGATTTTAGGTGGACCAACTCGCATATAAACTATCTAGGGACGAAAATATCAAAAAATTTGAAGGAATTATTTGAGCTTAACTACGTACCAATGGCTAGACAGATCAAATTGGATTTGTTGAGATGGGATAAAGAGATTTTTACATGGTTTGGGAGAACAAATATTAAGATGAATGTAATGCCAAGACTTTTGTATTTAATACAGACTTTGCCAATTAAGATCCCTCCAAGCTTTTTAAGAGATCTCAGATCAAGATTTCTGAAATTCATTTGGGCTGGGAAACCAGCAAGAGTACGTAAAACTATACTATCACTTCCCAGAGGAAAAGGAGGGATAGGGCTTCCAGATCTAATAAGATACCAAGATGCTTCACATTTAACCAGAGTGATGGAATGGTGTGGACTTAAAAATAAGAAGCCCTGGATAAAGACAGAACAGGCAGCTATAGATATCCCATTGGAAGGGTTAGTATGGATACCAGAAACTGAGTTTCCAGCTGAACTGAGGAAACATCCAACAATAGGCGTCACACTGCGGACGATCAAAAAAAAACGCCCATCTCGACAAATCCTAGTCCAATGCTTCCGGTTCTGGGGACACGGGCATTTCAGCCAGGAATGACAGACTCCAGGTTCGGAGCAATACGACGTAGAGGTTTCAGCAGGATCATTCATTTTTCAAGGGACAATCGTTTATTGTTAAAAAGAGAAATTGAAAGAGAAATAGCACCCGATTTAGACTTTCTTAGAATAATGCAGCTAGAAGCTTTTATTATATCAACATCTAATATGTATGCAGAAGTAAGAGCATTGACTGTGTTTGAGGATATGTGTTTGAAGGGTGAAGTAATGAGACACCCGCTGTCCTATTTCTATACTGCATTGACGGGAATAGAGTCCCCTCAGGAACTGATTTTCCTACAAGCATGGGAGAGAGATTTAGGGACATCATTCTCCCAAGAATAGGATTTTATTATTTAATCAAAAGGCATCAGTAGCAAGCAGATATCAAGAGGGGGAAATATCAAGAGGGGGAAATAAAATCCTTACCAGATGATATAGGACACCGAGTGTGCTACATCAGATTTATCCCCAAGTGTCAGAGGTTTGTTGGAGTTGTCATGGAGAAGGGACAATCCTACATATTTTCTGGGAATGTACGAGAATTAGAGAGCTCTGGGAAATGGTTGCAGAAACTACTAAAACAATAACAGGAACCTCCCTGGGAAATAATCCGGCAACTTTTTTGATGCTAGATATCCCGTTATAAGTGGAAAAATTCAAAAACTCGCCGTTGAGACATCTTTTAACAGCAGCTAGGGCATGTATCCCTGTTCTGTGGAAAAAAAAAACAGCTCTCCAATGAGGGAACAATGGTTGGCCATAATTGCAGAAATACAACAAATGGAAAATCTTACTTTGACATTGAAAGATCAATGAGAGGTTCAGGACAACATGGGCCCCGTATCTGGTTTATATGGAGAGATTAGATTGAGGTGGGGAGAGATGGGGGGGGGAGAGAGGATTTTTTTTTTTGGGTTAGGGAGGGGGGAAAAAGGGAATTTTTCTTTTTTTGGGGGAGTAACGGGTTAATAGTAAAAAAAAAAAAAAAAAAAAAAAAAAGGTACTGTATATACTCGAGTATAAGTCGTTCCCAGTATAAGTCGAGGCCCTAATTTACCACAAAAAAAAAAAGGGAAAAAAACTTATTGACCCGAGTATAAGACGAGAGTGAGAAATGCACAGCTACTGTAAGTGGAAAAGAGGGTCAACAATGCCCATTTGCAGCATCACTGTGCCCATTTGCATGCCTCACTGTGCCCATTTGCAGCCATATGGTCCCCTGAACTTCAAACTCGGTAGTTAAGGGTTCCTAGATGCCCCCTAGCTGCAGCCAAAATTTCGGGTCTCTGAACCCAAAGGGTCCCGAAATGACATTGCTGCAGATGGACACAGTTGACCGAATTTGGGGCCCCGTATCTCGGGGCCACTTAGTGCTAGGAACCCCAAATTTGGTGTGCAAACCCAGTGGAACTAGATCCATAAAATTTCTAAAGCTGGGGTTTCTAGCACCAAGTGGCCTTGAGATACAGAGCCCCAAAATTCAGTTCAGAAAATGTCAAGCACTTTTCTGCAGCAGAGAATGACATTTTCCGAACCAATTTTGGGGCCCCGTATCTCAGGGCCACTTGGTGAACCCTAGCTTTGGATATGTTATGGTACCAGTTCCACTGGGTTTGCACACCAAATTTGGGGTTCCTAGCACCAAGTGGCCCTGAGATATGTGGCCCCAAAGTCGGTTCAGAAAATGTCAAGCACTTTTCTGCAGCAGAGAATGACATTTTCCGAACCGATTTTGGGGCCCCGTATCTCGTACCCCGTATCACTTAGTGCTAGGAACTTCAGCTTTGGATATGTTGTGGTACCAGTTCCACTGGGTTTGCACACCAAATTTGGGGTTCCTAGCACCAAGTGGCCCTGAGATACGCGGCCCCAAAATCGGTTCGGAAAATGAAATTTTTTGCTGCAGAAAAGTGCTTGACTCGAGTATAAGTCGAGGGGGGCACTTTCAGCACAAAAAAAATGTGCTGAAAAATTCGACTTATACTCTAGTATATACGGTAATTCACAAGGAATTATAATGTCAATTAAAAAGGAACAGATATGCAGATGGACAGATTTACTTAAGATGTATTAAGCTGACGCTGTATGAGTGTAATGAATTGCATTGTGAAACCCATGAAAAATAAAGAATTTATAAAGAAGTCTTTTGCTAACAAGGACTGTTAGTCATTAAAATTCCCCACCAGGGTAATTATACTGGTTGCTGAATTTAGACGTGGTTAATCAGGTATAGGTAGTTAGGATGTCCCTCTTCTTGTTCCAGGGCTGTGGAAAGGAAAATAAGTAAGACGACGAGTCAAGCGTTCCGCCCTTAGGGGGCAGTGTTCGTGTGAAGATAACCTATGGATGCTTTCTACAAAACCCAATGTATATCCTTAGTTGTTAGAGGATTACCTCTCTGGAGAGGATGCTCTGACTGTTTGCAGAATTTTTAGGATGTCTAACTTTGCAAGATAATGTGGTGCTCTGGCTGAAGTACTTTATGGTTCACCTTTCTGAAGTCTATTAACTGTATATTGTTAGTAGGGATGAGCCAAACACCCCCCTGTTCGGTTCGCACCAGAACTTGCGAACAGGCAAAAAATTTGTTCGAACACGCAAACACCGTTAAAGTCTATGGGACACGAACATGAATAATTAAAAGTGCTAATTTTAAAGGCTTATATGCAAGTTATTGTCATAAAAAGTGTTTGGGGACCTGGGTCCTGCCCCAGGGGATCAATGCAAAAAAAAGTTTAAAAAACGGCTGTTTTTTTCGGGAGCAGTGATTTTAATAATGCTTACAGTGAAACAATAAAAGTGTAATATTCCTTTAAATTTTGTACCTGGGGGGGTGTCTATAGTATGCCTGTAAAGGGGCGCATGTTTCCCGTGTTTAGAACAGTCAGAACATTTCAAAAGGAAAAAAAGTCATTTAAAAACTACTTGCGGCTATTAATGAATTGCCGGTCCGACAATACACATAAAAGTTCATTGATAAAAACGGCATGGGAATTTCCCACTGGGGAACCCCGAACCAAAATTTAAAAAAAAAAAAAAAAGACGTAGGGGTGTCCCCCTAAATTCCATACCAGGCCCTTCAGGTTTGGTATGGATATTAAGGGGAACCCTGGCCAAAATTTTAAAAAAATAGGCGTGGGGTCCCCCCAAAAATCCATACCAGACCCTTATCCGAGCACGCAACCTGGCAGGCTGCAGGAAAAGAGGGGGGGACGAGCGCCCCCCCTCCTGAACCATACCAGGCCACATGCCCTCAACATTGGGAGGGTGCTTTGGGGTAGCCCCCATAACACCTTGTCCCCATGTTGATGGGGGCAAGGGCCTCATCCCCACAACCCTTGCCCGGTGGTTGTGGGGGTCTGCGGGTGGGGGGGCTTATCAGAATCTGGAAGCTCCCTTTAACAAGGGGACCCCCAGATCCCAGCCCTCCCCCCTGTGTGAAATGGTAAGGGGGTACAAAAGTACCCCTACCATTTCACAAAAAAAGTGTCAAAAATGTTAAAAATTACGAGTTTTTGATAATTCCTTTATTTAAATGCTTCTTCTTTCTACTATCTTCTATCTTCCTTTGGTTTCTTCCTCCATCTTCTTCTGGTTCTTTCTCTGGTGTTCTCGTCCGGCATCTTCCTCCACGGCGTCTTTTTCCCCTTCTTCTCTTTGGGCCGCTCCGCATCCATGATGGCATGGAGGGAGGCTCCCGCTGTGTGGCGCTTCTCCTCTTCTGACGGTTCTTAAATAACCGAGGCGGGGCCACCCGGTGACCCCACCCCCCTCTGACGCACGGGGACTTCCCTGTGGCATTCCCCATGACGCCAGAGGGGGCGGGGTCACCCGTTACGTAACCCCGTCCCCTTCTGACGTCACGGGGAATGCCACAGGGAAGTCCCCATGCGTCAGAGGGGGGTAAAGAAGAAGAAAGAAGAAGAAAGAAGAAGAAAGAAAAAGAAAGAAGAGAATTGTCAAAAACTGTCATTTTTAACAGTTTTTTGTGAAATAGTAGGGATACTTTTGTACCCCCTTACCATTTCACACAGGGGGGAGGGCTGGGATCTGGGGGTCCCCTTGTTAAAGGGGGCTTCCAGATTCCGATAAGCCCCCGCCCGCAGACCCCCACAACCACCGGGCAAGGGTTGTGGGGATGAGGCCCTTGTCCCCATCAACATGGGGACAAGGTGTTTTGGGGGGCTACCCCAAAGCACCCTCCCAATGTTGAGGGCATGTGGCCTGGTATGGTTCAGGAGGGGGGGCGCTCTCGTTCCTCCCTCTTTTCCTGCGGCATGCCAGGTTGCGTGCTCGGATAAGGGTCTGGTATGGATTTTTTGGGGGCCCCACGCCATTTTTTTAAAAAATTTTGGCGCGGGGTTCCCCTTAAAATCCACACCAGACCTGAAGGGCCTGGTATGAAATTTAGGGGGACCCCTCACGTCATTTTTAAAAAAAATTTTGGTTCGGGGTTCCCCTGTGGGGAATTCCCATGCCGTTTTTATCAATGAACTTTTATGTGTATTGTCGGACCGGCAATTCATTAATAGCCGCAAGCAGTTTTAAATTACTTTTTTTTCCTTTGAAATGTCATTTTGCTGTCAGACTGTTCTAAACATGGGAAACATGCGCCCCTTTACAGGCATACCATAGACACCCCCCAGTTACGAAATTTAAAGGAATATTACACTTTTATTGTTTCACTTTAAGCATGATTAAAATCACTGCTCCCAAAAAAACTGCCGTTTTTAAAACTTTTTTTTGCATTGATCCTTGTCACCTGGGGCAGGACCCAGGTCCCCAAACACTTTTTACGACAATACCATGCATATAAGCCTTTAAAATTAGCACTTTTGATTTCTCCCATAGACTTTTAAAGGGTGTTCTGTGGCTTTCTAATTTGCCGCGAACACCCCAAATTGTTCGCTGTTCGGCGAAATGCCGAACAGCCGATGTTCGAGTCAAACATGAGTTCGACTCGAACTCGAAGCTCATCCCTAGTCAGGAACTTCCTCAATGCACCCAGGATGCCGTCCAAAGGCAGGGATATACGCTGTTGAATACATTCCAAAGAAACGTTGGCTGAGATCAACACACTGACCCCTCTAGAATAAGAAGAGTGTGTAGAGTGGAATTGCGTTGGGAATTTGTGGGAGTGCAGCAGATGGACAGAATCAGGTTGCAGATGTGTCTCCTGGAGACACACCAGGTGGAGCTACAGTCTGCTAAAATACTTAAATATAACATCTCTTATTTTACTTTATCCCCCATGTCTCTTATATTCCATGACAGGAGTAATAAGCCCTTAGTAAATGTATTTGTCATTTTGCAGATTGTTAGATAAGGGGAAGCCTGTGGGCCCCCCTCCTCCATGTAATATATATACTACAATAAACACGCTAAACCTTAGGCAGAGGTATATGTAAAAATTGCTTAAGCACGATAGCCATATCAGATAGTCAGGGATAGAGTTCTTACACCATCTATTGGATGCTTGGAGCATGACCAGCAATGTCAGGATCAGCAAATGTCCCACCTGCGAAGAGAAAGGTTTCAAGGGAAAAAAGAGAGAGAGTTTCACACAGATTAGGTCTGAGTTGGTGCAGTTTGTGGCCAACAGGGCCCAAATAAGAACCAAATAACACCCCCAAAAACACAGGGGACAGGGTCCACTCAGGACCACCTTGTGGGGGCACAATAGCAGCCTCGGGGCTAGTAACCAGTTTGTGATGTAAAACTAGAACACAGTTAGAAAAGTACAAAATAACTTTGTGCAACTTGGGGAAGTTAAGCTGCAAGAGCTATCCCCGCTGGTTAACATCAAAAGCACCATGAAGAAAAATGTAGGGAGCTGATGTAGTCTTGGTGAAGCTAAGGTGGTTGCTGCGCGAGGTGTCCCTCCTCTCTGTCAAGCCAGTGCAATGCAGATACAGGATTCTCAAAGAAGTGCGTGTTTCCATTGGCGATGACCTTTAGCTTTGCAGGATAAAGCATGAAGTATTGGACGTTGAGGGTGCGTAATCTTTTCTTTATGTCCATGAATTTAGATCTCTGCCTCTGTACCTCCACCAAGAAATCAGGTAGTAGTGAAACCCTTGCATTGTCAACTTTAAGGGTACCTGCTGTTCTAACTTTACTCAGTATGGCATCTTGATCTTTATAGACTGCGGAACAAAGATGGACGTAGTGGGGCACCTCATTAAAGCATGGCTCACAGACACATTTGGCCGTGATGTTTTCTCCTCAATGTTTGCAGTGGAAAGGGCGGCGTGAAAAAAGTAGGTGAATGGACGTCGTGGGACACTTATTTTTTAATAAAGGACTTGTCCCCAATCTGTGTCTTGTCATTTTTAACATTGACACTTTTTTTGTGAAATAGTAGGGGTACAAATGTACCCCATTACCATTTCACCCAGGGGGGGTGGCCGGGATCTGGGGGTCCCCTTGTTAAAGGTGGCTTCCAGATTCTGATAAGCCCCCCACCCGCAGAGCCCCACAACCACCGGACAAGGGTTGTGGGGATGAGGCCCTTGCCCCCATCAACATGGGGACAAGGTGCTTTGGGGGGCTACCCCAAAGCATCTTCCCCATGTTGAGGGCATGTGGCCTGATACGGTTCAGGAGGGGGGGTGCTCTCTCATCCCTCCTCTTTTCTGCCAGGTTGCGTGCTCGGATAAGGGTCTGGTATGGATTTTGGGGGGACCCCTACGCCATTTTTTTATATTGATGCAGGGTTCCCTTTAAAATCCATACCAGACCTGAAGGGTCTGGTAAGGATTATGGGGGGGACCCCTACACCATTTTTTTTTTAAATTGGCGCAGGGTTCCCCTCAATTTCCATATCAGACCCGAAGGGCCTGGTATGGATTTTAGGGGGACCCCACGCAATTTTTTTTTTTTTAATTTTGGTTCGGGGATCCCCTTAATATTCATACCAGACCCAAAGGGCCTGGTAATGGACTGTGGGGATCCCATGCTCTTTTTTCAATGAGTTTTATCTATATTGCTGAGACCCGACAATTCATTACAGCTGAATTACATTACATTACATCAAAACTGATCGCGCAGTTTTACATGACAATTTTTCCTTTAGAAATGTCATTTTGCTGTGGTACTGTTCTAAACACGTGAAAAGTGCGCCACTTTACAGACATAGTATAGACACCCCCCCCAGGCATGATATTTTAAGGAATATTTCATTTTTATTGTTTCACTTTAAGCATAAAAAAAAAAAAAAAAAAAAAAACACTGCTCCCGAAAAAACGGCCATTTAAAAAAAAAATGTCCCCTGGGGCAGGACCCAGGTCCTCAAACACTTTAAGACAATAACTTGCATATAAGCCTTATAAATGAGCACATTTGATTATTCATGTTCGTGTCCCATAGACTTTAATGGTGTTCGTGGGTTCCAAATTTTTTGCCTGTTCACATGTTCTGCTGTGAACCGAACAGGAGGGTGTTTGACAATCCCACATGTAGGGATGAGCCGATCAACTTCTATATTATGACTCTCTGAGTTAGTATCGCCTTTTGTATAGCATATTGCTGAAGTTAGCAGAAATGAATGTGTGCCATACAGGGTTCTAAGATTTTGTGAGGTTATGACGTTAACATGTAACACAAAGCCAACGCTTCGATATTGAAGGTCAGACAGACACACACGCCCCCACTAGGAGAGATGACAGACATATTCACACAAAGACACTTTGACAAGTTGGAACAGCTGAATTCTCCCAGAAGTCTAATGCCGCGTACACACAGTCGGAATTTCCGACAACAAAATGTTCGTTGTGAGCTTGTTGTCGGAAAATCCGACCATGTGTATGCTCCATCAGACATTTGCTGTTGGAATTTCCGACAAAAAATGTTTGAGAGCTGGTTCTCAAATTTTCCGACAAAAAAACTTGTTGTCGGAAATTCCGAGCGTGTGTACACAATTCTTAAGCACAAAATTCCACGCATGCCCGGAATCAAGCAGAAGAGCCGCACTGGCTATTGAACTTCATTTTTCTCGGCTTGTCGTATGTGTTGTACGTCACCACGTTCTTGACATTTGGAATTTCCGACAACATTTGTGTTACCGTGTGTATGCAAGGCAAGTTTGAGCCAACATCCGTCGGAAAAAAATCCACGGTTTTGTTGTCGGAATGTCACAAGACAGCATGGAGACAGAAGGCAGCAGCAATGAAGCACACATGCTTTTATAAACTTATTACAGCTTTATAACGATTTATTCTATTTCATATATTTTTACCTACACTGAACTATTATACTTTTTACATTGTATTTATGATGCCAACTGTGTGACAATAAACTCACACTTTGTTTTAAGTCAGTCTGACCATCAATGCTATTCATCCAGAAACACCCTTGAGATACAAGAATATTAGATATTGTTTTTATTCTTCATGTACTCCCTTTTGTTGCCAGCAGTTTAGACATTAATGGCTGTGTGTTGAGTTATTTTGAGGGGACAGCAAATTTACACTATTATACAAGCTATACACTCACTGCTTTACATTGTAGCAAAGTGTCATTTCTTCAGTCTTGTCACATGAAAAGATATACTGGTAAGAAAATATTTATAAAAATGTGAGGGGTGTACTCACTTTTGTGAGATACTGTATATCATCCAAGCCACCAGCAGATCACCTAACTTGTGCTCCTTCTTACCATCATTCCCCCAACAGAGCTGGACCATTAAGGTATAGGCTGTCCCTTTTGTAGAGCCAATAACTGTGGTCAGTTATTGGCTCTACAGAAGGGACATTAGTTGGTGGTACATGTCAAAATTAATATAATAATTTTGCGAGCTACCCAATACACCAAACCATTTAGTGTATATGCTGTGAAAAAAAAAAAAAAGTGTGTATGTGTAATATATATATATATATAATATTTATTTAATTTTTTTTATTGTGGAGAGATTAGCTCATGGGGATCACCTTTTCTGAATGAGAGACAGCAAACAGGCACTCTCTTAAAAATCTGGCGGATGTCAGGTTTATTTGCAGGAGGTTTGCAAAATAAAAACAAACAGTAAATTAAATCCTTTCCATCTGGCGCTAACTAAACAATTAGGGGATCATTTACTACATTTACTATAGCGCCAAAAATTCTCCTGCATTCCCCGTGACGTCAGAGGGGGCGGGGTCACCCATTATGTAGCCCCGCCCTCCTCTGATGTCACGGGGAATGCGACAGGGAAGTCCCCGTGTGTCAGAGGGGGCGGGGTCACCGGGTGGCCCTGCCCCCATAGAGGAAAGAGGAAGAAGAAAAAAGAAAGAAGCATTTAAATGAAGGAATTGTCAAAAACTGTCTCTTGTCATTTTTAACAGTTTTTTTGTGAAATGGTAGGGGTACTTTTTGTACCCCCTTACCATTTCACACAGGGGGGGAGGGAAGGGATCTGGGGGTCCCCTTGTTAAAGGGGGCTTCCAGATTCCGATAAGCCCCCCGCAGGCCCCCACAACCACCAAGGGTTGTGGAGATGAGGCCCTTGTCCCCATCAACATGGGGACAAGGTGTTTTGGGGGGCTACCCCAAAGTACCCACCCAATGTTGAGGGCATGTGGCCTGGTATGGTATAGGAGGGGGGGCGCTCTCTCGTCCCCCTCTTTTCCTGCAGCCTGCCAGGTTGCGTGCTTGGATAAGCCATTTTTTTTTTATTTTGGTGCAGGGTTCCCCTTAAAATCCATACCAGACCTGAAGGGCCAGGTATGGAATTTAGGGGGACCCCCTGCGCCATTTTTTTTTCAGACTGTTCTAAACACGGGAAACATGTGCCCCTTTACAGGCAAAGTATAGACACCCCCCAGGTACGAAATTTAAAGGAATATTACACTTTTATTGTTTCACTTTAAGCATTATTAAAATCACTGCTCCCAAAAAAAACTGCCATTTTTAAAACTTTTTTGCATTGATACATGTCCCCTGGGGCAGGACCCGGGTCCCCAAACACTTTTTATGACAATAACTTGCATATTAACCTTTAAAATTAGCACTTTTGGTTATTCATGTTCGTGTCCCATAGACTTTAACGATGTTCGCACAAATTTTTTGTCTGTTCGCATGTTCTGCTGTGAACCGAATGGGGGGGTGGGGGAATGTTCGGCCCATCTCTAGTTATCATTGAGAATCATGGGGTACAATTTGTCAAGCAACTCAGAGGTCCAAAGTCGCCCAACTGTGAAACAAGTCATATATTTTTTAATAGAAAGGAGCTCTGATTTAGACTTGCATTTACATCAGCAGAACAAATGCAGGAAGTGATGTGTGCACATGGGCCAGAAGCAAATGTGTGGGGATGCCAAAAAAAAAAAAAAATCAATAAATCCCACCCACACCAAATCTAACTACCACATCCACCCCCGCATTGATTAAGCACAAGTACATATCATACCCTTATCCGGAAAATGAGCAGCACCTCCTCTTTGCTAAAGAGGGACCTTGCCATGTCCACCTAGATGGAAATCCTGACCAGCACAGGAACTTCCAGGTGATTACAATGACTTATTTCTGGGTCAGAAGGCAAAACCACTCTTTTGATCGCTGCTGTGAATATTTGATCGCAACCACTATTAGAATTGTATTATTTTTGTTTATTTGCAGATATGCAAATTTGTATTTCTACTTACGATATTTAAAGGCGTTCGATAAGAAATGGTGTCCCTGGGTTAGCAGCAGGTGAATGACAAAAACAAAAGGCCCAGTTTAAGCCCTGGTTCATACTGACAGAGGGAGGAAATCGTTCAGCTGAAATCCCACACTTTCATTCCCGCATGTCAGTCCTGACTGCAGGGGGACATCTGTGCAGGTTTCTGCACTGATATCAATACAAATTGCACCCCAAAGTCGCATCAATTAAAACAGTGCAATTTTCACCGCTTTGACATGTCAAATCGCACCAATGTGAACTAAAGCTGACACATACAACACTGCCTATCCACCAGTTGAATTCATTACCTGCAATTCTCCACAGCTGTTATATATAAAGATTCCACCTTTATCATTAACTTGCAGGTGTGCAGAAGCCTAGGTTTACATTGGAGCGATTTGTCATGCGATTTGAGAGATCAAATCGCATGACTATTGGCAGCAATGGCACTATTCCAATCAATGCAACATTTTTTTTGTGGCGCCGCACCAATTTGCTAAAGTAGTTCCTGCACTACTTTTGCCGATTTCAGGTACGACTTCAATAGACATTTGTGTATGAAGCCACATGGATGTCTATCAAGTCATACCTGAAATCACGCTGACCTTGCTACTTTGAAATCGTGCTACTTCAAGTGAAGTAGCGCAATTTCAAAGTAGCATCAATGTGAACCAGGGCAAAGAGATTCGTTTTTTGGTGCACAAATACATATTGAAATAAAATATAAGATATTGCACTTTCCCAAAACCACCACCCACAAAAACTAAAGAGAAAAAAAAGTAAAAGTAGAAGAAGTAAAAGTAAAAAAGTAAAAGTAAAAGTAAAAAAAAAAAAAAAAAAACAAACACCACACCAAAGCTCAATAATGTACTTTTTTTTACCAGCAGAAAAACAACAAAAGAAAATTTACATTCATTTACTAGCTCCAAAAAAATTTGGACACGATATATGGTGCTACATTTAGCAATGGGATTTTAAAGGCCCTGCTCATAGGAGCTTACAAACTAAAATTTGACAAAACCTTTGAGTGGACACAGCTTTACTTTCAGTGTATAACGGGCAACACATCACATTTTTATCTGCAAGATTATAGAAGCATACTCAACAGTCATTTTTACAAAGCATTCCAACATAATATTAAAAGACTTATTCAAAACACCCACCAGCCCACAATCCACACATACATACATTGGTGACCATGTTCTGCTGGAAGCTGCATTTCGATGTACACGATTAAATGAGATCAAAAAGAGTAGGTCAGCAGATGCTTCCAAACATTGTTTGCATGATCAGACAGGAACAATACACGCACAACATTGACAGCAGGGCCACATAAACCCACTTTTGATTGAAAAAATGCACAAGAATTTCATCAAATCTCCCAATATCATTCCTTCTCACCCACAAATCACAGCAAAAAAAACCTGACCTTCTCAGGCCAAACGAACCCCCCTACTGCAGGCCTTTATATAAGAGGTTGTATTGTTAGCACACTGACACACCCAATAGAAGTACACGCCCACCAGTATCTTTCAATCTGTCTCTTCATGTATGTGTAAAGTGATTGCACCTGATGAGCAGGAACAGTATTCGCAACTGTGTTAGCTCTTGGCTATGTGCATCAAATCTCCAACTACAGGACAAAGATCAAAGCCCATTTGCATCCACATAAACAAAGCAACAGTTTTCTAAGCATATGTACCTGTGCAGTGTAAACCCTAAAATTTGAAATGTCCAAGTTCCTGGGCATGATTAGTGCTAATAAACATTAACATCAGTCACTGGCTGCAATGAGCTTCCAATCTAAAGTCCAAAAGTAACTTTCTTATATTAGAACCTATTTCGACAGGAGACAAATAAAATGCCAGCATGTCTTTGGGTTTCTCACCAAAATCCACACAGGGAGAACATATAAACTTCAACACAAGGATTAGCATGTTGGGGAATTGAACCAACATCCCAGGTGCTGCTACACAGAACTGCTACCCACGTAGCCACCAGGCAGCCCCACACACGTTCTCTGCATCTCTGTGATGTGAACCAGCCCTAAGTCCATAGCCATGCTCAGTGTCACAAGCAATATACAATATATTGGCCTAAGTATTGGGACACCTGCCTTTAAAATGCACATGAACTGTAATGGCATCCCAGTATTAGTATTGGGTTCAAAACTCATTTGGCCCACCCTTTGCAGCTATAACAGCTTTAACTCTTCTTGTCCACAAGGTTTAGGAGTGTGTTTATGGGAATGTTTGACCATTCTTCCAAGTGCATTTGTGAGGTCAGGCACTGATGTTGGATGAGAAGGCCTGACCTACAGTCTCCTCTCTAATTAATCCCCAAGGTGTTCTGTTGTGTTGAGGTCAGGACTCTGTCCAGGCCAGTCCAGTTCCTCCACCCCAAACTCCCTCATCCATGTCTTTATGGACCTTGCTTTGTGCACTGGTCCAAATGATTTGGTGGAGGGGGGATTATGATGTGGGGTTGTTTTTCAGGGGTTGGGCTTGGCCTCTTAGTTCCAGTGAAGGGAACTCTTAAGGCGTCAGCATACCAAGACATTTTGGACAATTTCATGCTCCCAACTTTGTGGGAACAGTTTGGGGAAAGCCCCTTCCTGTTCCAACATGACTGCACACCAGTGCACAAAGCAAGGTCCATAAACACATGGAAGAACAAGTTTGGGGTGGAGAAACTTGACTGACTTGCACAGAGTCCTGGCCTCAACCCGATAGAACACCCTTTGGTTGAAGTAGAGTAGAGACTGCGAGCCAGGACTTCTCATCCAACATCAGTGCCTGGCCTCACAAATGCACTTCTGGAAGAATGATCAAACATTCCCATAGGCACACTAAACCTTGTGGACAGCCTTCCCAGAAGCTGTTCTAGCTGCAAAGGGTGGGCCAAATCAAATTTTAACCCTACGGACTAAGACTGGGCTGCCATTAAAGTTCATGTGTGTGTAAAGGCAAGTGTCACAATACTTTTGGCTAAATAGTGTATCTGGAAAAGACTTACAAGGGTGGTGGAACCCTCCTACACATAAATACTACATTTAGACATAGTTATAGGACCTGGGAGATGAGACAACTTCTCTACATGAAGCAACATGGTTTGGATTTGAACCCAGACCCTCGGGGGTACTTAGCAGAAGTTCTAACCTCTAAGCCATAGAGCTGCCACGTGTAAGAACCTCCTACACATAAAAACACAGAAATACTGCATTTCTATGGACATACAGGTGATAGAATTACATTACTCAAGAGTTATTCTTCTTGATTTATTCTGTGATATTTGGTGTTTTTTTGTGGGTGAGAGTAGAATATTACCCTCAAATAAATTTTTGGGAATTACATTTTGCTTTTTGATGTTGGTACACATATCACATTTTTTGGGCTCAAATTATGAATATTTGGAAATAATAAAAAGCACAAAAAATTGTGATTAATTTCAAATTTGCATCAGCAATGGTATTGCTTGTGGATTATAAAGACACCTATGTGAGTTTGGGTACAGATTGTTGTGAGATGGAGAGTAACAAGTGAAAGTGACAGAGAAAAATATATTTTACCAAAACATTCCACATTCTAGCATTCTTAAAATCAAAATATTTTAAGTAGAAGCAACAATGTTGCAAAGGAAAATTTATTTCACAGAAAGAATCAATTGCTGAGACTTCATTTGGACTAAAATAGAGCAGATTTTCATTTTAAAAAAATGCTCTCTAATTAGCTCTCATTTTGGTATTTACTATAGCGCCGGGTAAAAAAAAAAAAAGACAGTTAAAGAAGAGTTAAAATGAGAGTTATTTTCAGGTCTGAGCATGCTCAGTTGTGTTGGCACCTAGTTGTCCAAAATGGGGAATTTTTCACTTCTCAGACTTTTAAAGATATTTCAGTGTAGAAATCACTTTGACTTTTAAAGATAGATATTTCAGTGTAGAAATCACTTTTTCACAAAAAGTTTAAAAGCAGATTATCTTTAAATAATATACCACATATTTCAGTACCATTTAGGCAATTATACCATGCTCTAAACATTATTTCCATGTGCACTACTCCAGGTTTTAGCAGAGTAAGGGTTTGGGCGCTATTTGATTTCAGGGAACTATAGTAAATTCGATTTCGGGAGTATTTTCTCACCAGCGCTATAGTGAATACCATTTTAGCACTAATTAGCACCGCAGCTCTATAGTAAATGACCCGATAGTCTCCTCTCTATACAGTGCGGGGCTGGTCCCCATCACCCACAAAAAAACATGCGGAAAAGCAAACCTTTAAAGTCCAACATCCAGAGCTTCTCTCACTCAGGTTCCTTCCTGAGTCTCAAAACCAGAACGCCCTGCTGTGCTCTCTTCCTGGATATTTAAAGTTCAGCTGACTGTGGACTCCGGACCGGAACCCAGCCTGCCACAGAGGCTGGAAAAACCGGGCCGGATTCCGGTTCAGTCCCTTACAATGGAATGAATGTGAGGTGAAATGTACCTATTATCATGTATCTCAGCTCGCATACCGTCAAATATCCTGCCCCTCTGCTCAAGCCCCTGTGGCTGAGCACTTGACCCAACCATACAGTGCACGCAACAGAGGGCATCTGCGTTATTTTGGCATTTTCCTGGCCTGTGCTCCACCGTAAACTGAAAGGACTGTAAAGCCAGGAACCACCTTGTCACATGGCCATTTTTCTCCCTGTTGTCACACATCCACTTTAGGGGAGCATGGGCGGTGACCAGATTAAACGACCTCCCCAGTAGGTAATACCTTAGGGAATCTAAGGCCCATTTAATAGCAAGACACTCATTTTCTACTATGGCATAGTTCTTTTTGTGCTTGTTCAGCTTCCGGCTCAGGTATACAACTGGGTGTTCCTCACAATCCTTGTTCTGTGACAGTACAGCCCCTAGGCCCACCTCAGAAGTGTCCGTCTGAAAGACAAACTCCTTGCTGAAGTCCGGTGCCACTAGTACTGGTAACACACAAAGGGTCTGCTTTAAATTCTGAAAGGCCTCCTTGGCTTCGGGATTCCACTTGACCATGACCGACCCTCTACCCTTCATCAGGTCAGTCAGAGGTGCAGCCATGGTGGCAACGTTGGGTAAGAACCATCTGTAATACCCCGTAATGCACAGGAAGGCCCTCACTTGTTTTTTATTGATCGGTTGGGGCCATTTTTGAATTGCCTCAACCTTATTGGTCTGCGGCTTGACCACTCCCCGGCCAATAATGTACTCAAGCTATTTGGCCTCCTCCAGGCCTATGGCACATTTTTTGGGGTTAGCCATAAGACCTGCTTCCCTAAGGGAATCTATCACCGCTTGTACATGGAGCAGGTACGATTCCCAATCTGGTTTGTGGAAGACCACATCGTCCAAATATGCAGCTGCATACGGGCGATGTGGTCTCAAGGCTTTGTCCATCATTCGCTGGAATGAAGCAGAGGCTCCGTGCAGACCAAAAGGCATCCGCTTATACTCAAAGGAGCCCTCAGGAGTGGAAAAGGCAGTCTTCTCCTTGGCCGATTCAGTTAGCGATATTTGCCAATAGCTTTTCGTTAGGTCTAGGGTCGTTATGTAGCGAGCCTGTCCTAACCTGTCCACGAGTTCATCGACCCAGGCATCAGGTACACATCGAATTTGGACACACTGTTGAGTTTCCTGAAGTCGTTACAAAACCTGATAGTACCATCAGGTTTTGGGACCAGCACTATGGGACTTGACCACTCACTGTGGGACTCTTCTATCACGTCCAGCTCTAACATACTTTTTATTTCCTTCGCGACTGCCTCTCGTCTGGCCTCTGGGATTCTATATGGTTTTACATTTACACGAACCCCTGGTTCCGTCGCTATGTCATTTGGATCATGTTGGTCAGTCCGGGTAAGGGGGAGAAAAAGTCTCTATTTTTATGCACAAATGCCCTAACGTCACTTTGTTGTGCCACGGACAGAGCATCTGTTATGGGGACATCAGGTGTCACCGGTACCTGGTCTGTTAGAGGCGTGGACATGGCCAGTAAAGTCTCTCTGTCCTTCCAGGGCTTTAAGAGATTCACATGGTAAATTTGGTGTGGTTTCCTTTTCCCTAGCTGGTGGACTTTGTAGTTTACCTCTCCCACCCTTTCGACCACCTCAAAGGGACCCTGCCACTTGCTAGGAACTTACTTTCCACCGTGGGAACCAGTACTAACACTCTGTCCCCGGGGCTAAAAGTACGGACCTTGGCACCCCGGTCATAGACCCTCCTCTGGGCCTCCTGGGCTCGCTCCATATGTTCTCGCACCAGGGGCAGGACAGCTGCGATTCGATCCTGCATCAAGGATGCTTCTATATGAGGTGGCCTCCCCTTCCCACGTTTCTTTGGCGACATCTAGCAGCCCCCTGGAATGTCTACTATACAAAAGCTCAAAGGGGGAATAATGAAAAAAAGAAGAAGGTTGGGGTATGGCCAGGGCCGGACTGGCCTACCGGGATAGCGGGAGATTTCCCGGTAGGCTGGTTTCCCTGTGGCCGCTGTCGGCTAGGAGCTGTGAAGAGGAGGCGGGGCTGGCTGAGGAAATGAATTCTAGCAGCGGAGGGACAGAGGAGCACGTGGCTATCGTGCGGCAGGCAGGTCTGTGCTGTGCAGGAGGATAATGCAGGAGGGAGGGAGCATGGACACTGTGTTCTCTGAGCAGTGGACTAATCATTTCTCTTAGTAGGGAACCCACAGCCAATAGCGCTGCTTAGGGGAGTACAAGGGAGGACTTGCTTCTCCTCCCGTCCATCCACAGCCAATCAGCAGGCAGTGTAAGTGCCTCACACTGACTGTAAGTGCTGGAGTGAGAGTGAATGGGGACGGCAGGAGGGAGATACAAGGAACAAGGAGGTATGACAACAATGCAAGTTCTCCAGGACACTGAACTCTGGCTAAAAGGAAAAAACGGGATCATCTGGAGCACAGTTACATGTTGCTGGCCAGCTGCAGTGTATTCCAGATATCTATGTGATCAGGCAGTGTGCAGGTTACCTCAGTTTCCCCTCATTCTTGTCTCCCTGGTTACTTTTTTTTATCTGCCTAACCTGACCTGCACATTGTCTGATCACACTGATAAGATCTCTGGAAGACACTGCAGCAGCATTCTATGAGACCAGGGACACATGGCTGTTAACCATTTCAGCTTATAATCAGCTATTTAGCCAGAGCTCTGTGTGCTGCACAGATTGATGTTTTTTTTTTATTTTATTTTTTTTTGAGGATTTACTGCTGGATCAGGCTAAAAGCTTCCTTCACAGACCTATTAAATGGTTACTGTCCTCATCTAATCTTGAGCAGTTCAGTGTTTGCAAGAAAATTTGTATTTTGGAAACTGGATGTGATGTTTTCTTCTGTCACTTGGTTGTACTTTCAAAGGAAAATGACTGACTTGATCTTGCAGAGATGGTTTAAATAGAGTGGAGCAACCCTGCAATACTATATACCTGTACACTGAGTTCAGCTTTAAATGCAGTCTCTGACCATCTCCTGAATCAATCATGTCTGCAATCCTTAACTGTCCCCTGTAATATGTCTGCAGTCTCTGACCATCTCCTGTACTATGTCTGCAGTCTCTGACCATCTCCTGTACTATGTCTGCAGTCTCTGACCATCTCCTGTACTATGTCTGCAGTCTCTGACCATCTCCTGTAATATGTCTGCAGTCTCTGACCATCTCCTGTAATATGTCTGCAGTCTCTGATCATCTCCTGTACTATGTCTGCAGTCTCTGACCATCTCCTGTACCATGTCTGCAGTCTCTGACCATCTCCTGTACCATGTCTGCAGTCTATGACCATCTCCTGTACCATGTCTACAGTCTCTGACCATCTCCTGTATCATGTCTGCAGTCTCTGATCATCTCCTGTAGTATGTCTGCAGTCTCTGACCATCTCCTGTACAATATCTGCAGTCTCTGATCATCTCCTGTACTGTGTCTGCAGTCTCTGACCATCTCCTGTAGTATGTCTGCAGTCTGATCATCTCCTGTACTATGTCTGCAGTCTCTTACCATCTCCTGTATTATGTCTGCAGTCTCTGACCATCTCCTGTACTATGTCTGCAGTCTCTGACCATCTCCTGTACTATGTCTGCAGTCTCTGATCATCTCCTGTACTATGTCTGCAGTCTCTGACCATCTCCTGTACCATGTCTGCAGTCTCTGACCATCTCCTGTACCATGTCTGCAGTCTCTGACCATCTCCTGTACCATGTCTGCAGTCTCTGACCACCTCCTGTACCATGTCTGCAGTCTCTGACCATCTCCTGTACCATGTCTGCAGTCTCTGATCATCTCCTGTAGTATGTCTGCAGTCTCTGACCATCTCCTGTACTATGTCTGCAGTCTCTGACCATCTCCTGTACTATGTCTGCAGTCTCTTACCATCTCCTGTACTATGTCTGCAGTCTCTTACCATCTCCTGTACTATGTCTGCAGTCTCTGACCATCTCCTGTACAATATCTGCAGTCTCTTACCATCTCCTGTATTATGTCTGCAGTCTCTGATCATCTCCTGTACAATATCTGCAGTCCCTGACCATCTCCTGTACTATGTCTGCAGTCTCTGACCATCTCCTGTACTATGTCTGCAGTCTCTGACCATCTCCTGTACTGTGTCTGCAGTCTCTGACCATCTCCTGTACTGTGTCTGCAGTCTCTGACCATCTCCTGTACTGTGTCTGCAGTCTCTAACCATCTCCTGTACTATGTCTGCAGTCTCTGACCATCTCCTGTAATGTGTCTGCAATCCCTGCAGGAGAGGACACACACATGATACACACACACACTGTATACACTTCCCCATCTGCCACAGCAGAAGTATATTACTTATATTATATTATAAAAACAAAGAGGAGAAGGAATAAAAAGAGGGGGAGGAACAAAGAAAGCGGGTGAGAAAGAACATGACAGATGGATAGAGAGCGATATATAGGGAAGAAAAGGAGAACAAATAGAAAGAGTGGTACATCCTAAGAGGTACCATAAGGGTACCTTATGCTAAATATACTGTATGAGTGGAAGGGACTCGGAGTGCTAAATGTCCGCGAGTTAGTGGCGCAAATTACTTGCCTTGGGTGTGGACAACCAACGCTACGCCACTGGGGCTGCTATGAAATTATTTCCAGGGCTGGTTTTTATGCCCAGTCCGGCCCTGGGTATGGCGCTACCTAAGCCGGGGTGTCTAGTTTATAAACCTTACCTGTAAACTCAAATTAGTAAAGAACACTGGTAAGTATACCCATAAGGTTAAAAGTATTAATCATATAAGTGAAAAAGTGTAACAGTAACGATACCTAAACAATATCGAATATTTATTAAAAAACAGCCAAAGCCAACAAAAACTGACCTCCCCACGCAAGAGGAGCCAGTAGACACACACTAAATAGAAAAAAACTAGCACTGAGAGAGCTGTAGATAGGAACCAACAGCCGAGCGGCGTGCGCCTCAGCTGCGTTCCACGCTCGCTCAAAGTTCCGGGTATGACGTAAGTGCGTAGCGCCTCCTTACGCGTTTACGTGAGAGTTGACAAGGCGTGACTTTCGTACTACGTCTTGCAGTATTTGAAGGCAAGCGGGCATCCTGCGTCCTCCTCCTACTCCTCCCTTGGGCCGCCTCCCGATGTGTAAACTAAAAAGACCCTCCCTATTACAAGGCACCAATTAGGTTAGCCCTATGGCAGGGAATGACCCAGGGGTTTATTTTAATGAATGGACGGGTGTATCCCCGCTTGCCATCTGTGAAGGTAGACATAATAAATCAACACCAAATGTATGCAAACCATACCCCACATAAAATATGCACACAATACATCCTCTTATATACCCAATATATAGTAAACATTTGATATTGGTGGATATCCCATAGACCCATAGAAACCACTATATATGGGGAGGGGGGAAGAATATATAGTGGTTTTATGGGTCTATGGGATATCCACCAATATCAAATGTTTACTATATATTGGGTATATAAGAGGATGTATTGTGTGCATATTTTGTGTGGGGTATGGTTTGCATACATTTGGGGTTGATTTATTATGTCTGCCTTCACAGATGGCAAGCAGGGATACACCGGTCCGTTCATTAACATAAACCCCTGGGTCATTCCCTGCCATAGGGCTAACCTAATTGGTGTCTTGTAATAGGGAGGGTCTTTTTAGTTTACACATCGGGAGGCCGCCCATGGGAGGAGTAGGAGGAGGACGCAGGATGCCCGCTTGCCTTCAAATACTGCAAGACGTAGTACGAGAGTCACGCCTTTGATAACGTCGTTGACAAAACGCGTAAGGCGGAGAAACGCACTTACATCATACCCGGAACTTTGAGCGAGCGTGGAACGCAGCTGAGGCGCACGCCGCTCGGCTGTTGGTTCCTATCTACAGATCTCTCAGTGCTAGTTTTTAGTGTGTGTCTACTGGCTCCTCTTGCGTGGGGAGGTCAGTTTGTTTTTATTGCCTTTGGCTGTTTTTTAATAAATATTCGTTTTTAAAATTTATCACACTATGAGAGCCCTGTTTTTTCCTATTAGGACGGTGTTAAGAGACTGACGGAATATTCGCTATCTGGAGCTGAGACACCTGGTGACGGCTGTACTGGATCTTGGACGCCTGATATCGTCTGCTACTACATGCCTACTACCCCTGCAGGGGTGTAAGGAGCTGGTGAGTGGGGATCCTTGAGGGGGAGCACTTAAGTCACTGGATATCATCATCCCTTATCACGAGAGTCACCACTTACAAAGAACTTTGTGCCATTTTGAAGCTTCACATTAACATTTTTCCCACTATACATTTTTTCATTTTTTCATTTTGAATATTTTTTTCATTCATGTTAATTTTTATTAATCATGTGCATTTAATCACCATGTTTGTTTGATGGGACTGTTGGATACAATGGACTCTAGATTATTTTGATACTACACGGTTCATATGTTGGACACTGTACATTTACTTTCACTTTAGTAGACACTGTAGATGGTCTACATATATTTTATTAATTGGTGGAGGGGATTCTGAGCATAGGACCTCTCTCCACGATATTGTTTAGGTATCGTTACTGCTACACTTTTTCACTTATATGATTAATACTTTTAGCCTTATGGGTATACTTACCAGTGTTCTTTACTAATTTGAGTTTAGAGGTAAGGTTTATATACTAGACACCCCGGCTTAGGTAGCGCCATACCCCAACCTTCTTCTTCTTTTTTCATTAATCTTTCTCACCCCCCAGGGGGTGCAATTCAGGGGAGACTGCAGACCGGTTAGTCTATGAGCGCGGAAATATTTGTGTTTGTTATCAAAGGGGGAATAGCCTGTGGATGCCTGAGGAACCTCACATAAGGCAAACATGAGATATGGTAGCAAAAAATCCCAGTTTCTCCCATCTTTGTTGACCACCTTTTTCAGCATACTTTTCAAAGTTTTATTAAATCTTTCAACCAGACCACCCATTTGGGGGTGGTAGACAGAGGTACGGAGATGGGAGATTGTATAGTCTACACAGTTCCTGGGTAACCCTAGACATAAATGGGGTGCCCTGATCGGTTAAGATATCTTTTGGGATCCCCACTCGACTAAACACCTCAACCAACTCCTTGGCAATAGCCTTAGCGGAGGTGTTTTGCAAGGGTATGGCCTCAGGATAGCGTTTAGCATAGTCCAGGATCACCAGAATATGCTGGTAAACCCGGGCAGATTTCACAACTGGCCCCACCAGATCCATGCCAATCCTCTCAAAGGGGACCTCGATTATTGGAAGAGGGACAAGAGGGCTGTGAAAATGGGGCGATGGTGCCGACATTTGGCACTCGGGGCACGATTCACAGTACTCCTTAACGTCTGCATGCAACCCGGGCCAGAAAAACTTCTGGGCGATTCTCTCCCTGTTTTTTTCGATACTGAGATGTCCTCCCATTACATGACCATGGGCCAAGTCTAGCACCACCCTATGGAAGGGTTTGGGAACCAGTAGCTTTTCTACCTCGTCCTCGCCATGTTTTAAAACTCGATACAATAAATTGTTTTATCAAATTTCCCAAAGCTCTTGAACCCCGGAACAGTCTTACCAGAACCGCTGGGAGATCTTGCACCCCTAGACACACCTGAGTGGGGCAAAGATGGGTTCACCAAGTCCTCAGTAGCACTGTACCTCTCCACTAGGTCCACCAGTTGGGCCGCAGTTTTGGGGTCCCCCTGTCTGACCCACTTCCTCAGGGCAGCAGGGAGTGCATGCAGGTACCGGTCCATTACCACACGCTCCACGACCTGAGGGCTTGTCAAGGTCTCTGGCTGCAACCACTTCCTGGTGAAGTGGACCAGGTCAAACATTTGTGAACGGGGTGGCTTGTTGCTGGAGTAGGACCACTGATGCATGCGCTGGGCCTGGACTGCCATGGTGACACCCAAGCATGCGAGTATCTCTATCTTTAGAGTCTCATAGTCCTGGGCCTTATCTGGTTCTAGATCAAAATAGGCCTTTTGGGGTTCTCCTGTTAGAAATGGGACAAACAGACCTGCCCACTGCTCTTTTGGCCATCCCTCATGGACAGCGACTCTCTCGAAAGTCGCAATGTATGCCTTAACATCATCCGCATGTGTCATCTTTTGCAGGTGGTAGGAGGCCCAAACCATCTTTGGTTCCGCTGACACAGAAGGTGCGGACCCCTTTTTCAGTTCCACCAGAGCCTCTGCGAACTGCCGGTTCATCTCCTGCTGGGACGCCTGTTGTTCTGCAGTGGCCTCTGCGACTTGGCGGTGCATCTCCTGCTGGGCCGCCTGTTGTGCTGCAGCGGCCTCTGCGACTTGGTGGTGCATCTCCTGCTGGGCTGCCTGTTGTGCTGCAGCAGCCTCTGCGACATGGCAGTTGGTTTCCTGCTGAGCTGCATTGGCCTGTAGCAGGGCCTTTATCATTTCTTCCATCTTCAGAAAAGTGCCCACATTCTCCACCACGTGTGGGAAAATTAGCTTGTGGGGATCACCTTTTCTGAATGACAGTCAGCAAACGGGCACTTTCTTAAAAATCTGGCAGATGCCAGGTTTATTTGCAGGAGGTCTGCAAAATGAAAACAAACAGTGAATTAAATCCTTGCCGTCTGGCGCTAACTAAACAAATAGTCTCCTCTCTATACAGTTCAGGGCTGGTCCCCGTCACCCACAAAAAACATGCCAGCGGTTTAGACATTAATGGCTATGTGTTGAGTTATTTTGAGGGGACAGTAAATTTACACTGTTATACAAGCTCTACACTCATTACTTTACATTGTAGCAAAGTGTCATTTCTTCAGTGTTGTCACATGAAAAGATAGAATAAAATATTGACAAAAATGTGAGCGGTGTACTCACTTTTGTGAGATACATACATATATATATATATATATATATATATATATATATATATATATATATATATATGTCATGAGATAGCAGCGTGCACCCGACAAAAACAATCAATAAAAAAGCCATTAAAACATGAAAAGAGCATACTGAACAAAAAAAGTCCATAACAAAACAAAAACAAAACAAAAACAAAACAAAAAATAGGCCCTCAAGTGAATATTTGATTGATAAACAACTTGATCTTAATTGTGAAAATAAATCTATATCATCCAAGCCACCAGCAGATCACCTCACTCCTGCTCCCCCCCCACCCCATGGGTATAAGCTTACCTCTCGGAGTTCGATCCCTCAACTAAGCAGGGTCAAACAGTGCCTGTGAGCCAAAATCCCCCCCAATGGTATCCTCCCATAATGGATTAAAAATTTGATCCTCAATACTATATTTAAAACCCCTATAAGGCCACCCAACCACAGATCAGAAGCTAAATATATGAAAAAAAAAACAAAGCAAAAAAGGGGGCTACCCTTGTCCCATATACACTGGGAAAAAAAACTTGATATATATGAGACCATGATTACAAACCTCCCCCCTAGGGGATGCACCGCCACTATAGGCCATTATAAATCACTGAGAAAACATCCCAGGTCAAAATCCTTATTCAACCCCCCCCCCCCCCCCGAAACTAATGCTCTTAATTTGTGTATCCACAACGATTCTCATTTACTTAACTCCCACTCCAATAACACTTGGGTGACTCTATTACCAAAATTTGTAGCCCCTTGGGGGTCTTGATTATAGTGATCCCTAAAGTGTACAGATAAATGATGTTTATCGCAGTGTTAATTTAGTCGACTAAAACGTCTAAAACATTTTAGTCAACTAAAATGACTAAAACATTTTAGTCGACTAAATGAACACTATTTTAGTTGACTAAATGAACACTATTTTAGTTGACTAAAATAAGACTAAAACTAAAACAATTGAGATGACTAAAATACGACTAAAATTAAAAGCCATTTTAGTCAAAAGACTAAAATGAGACTAAAACTAAAATGCCATTTTAGTCAAAAGACTATAACTAAAACGAAATTGCAATTACTGAGATGTACTGGAGATTTTAAAACGTAAGACATTTTAGTCGACTAAAATGTACTGGAGATTTAGTCGACTAAATACGACTAAAACTAAAACAATTGCAGAAGACTAAAATGGGACTAAAACGAAAATGTCATTTTAGTCCTAAGACTAAAATTAACACTGGTTTATCAAACCTCTTACTAATGTTTTTGACATGTTCTCTATTCCTATCCTTCAAATGTCTCTTTGTTCTACCAATATAATATAAAGGGCATTTGATAACTTATACCACCACTTTAGTATGAAATGAAGTCTTTAATAGTGTATGACTGACCATTTTTTGGGTTAATAAATGTTTTTCTTTTTCTTTGGTTATTTGGAATCCTCACACAGCCATAACAATGGCCACAGCTATGGAAGCCCTTAATGTCCCAAAACATAAGATTATTGGTTTTAGGGGGTTTAACCACATTATGCACGATCCTATACCTCAGGTTAGATGCTTTCTTATATACAAATTTAGGTTTATTTGGATAATATCCCCAATGTGCTTATCCTGTTTTAGAACCTGCCAATAATTACTGACTATATTTTCAACTTCCCTATATTATACATTGTAATCCAACACCATAGTGATGCTCCCTTCCCCAATACTAGTCTCTCAGGATTTGCCAACCAGCAAATGCTCTCTTTCTAAACCTCTAATTTTATCCCTTTCCTTAGCCAGAAATGCAACCTTATATCCCATATCCATGAACATCTTGGTCAACCTATAATTTCGCCTAATCCTCATATACTGCCCTCTGGAGATTTTGGCAATCCAGGGTTTGTAGTGACAAATGGTAACGGGTATATAAGAATTCCTGTCTGTATAATCCTGATGCATAAATGTTAACCTCCGAATATAAAAAATAATCCGGGATTTACTAATTTCCCACGTAAGATTAATGTTCTGGTTATTGGAATTCATATCCAGTAGTAATGATCTTAAACCTTCAATAGCCCCATTCCATAAAATGATCAGATCATCTATGAATCGTTTGTAGACAGTGATTCTAGGATCCTGTTCATAAAGGATACCTTCCTCCTCCCATTTTGCCATAATAAGTTGGCAACGCTGGGCGCAAACTTGCCGCCCCCATCGCTACCCCTTTAATTTGCAAATAATAAGTATCCTTGTACCAAAATAATTGTGATTTAAACAGAAATTTAACACTTCAAAATTAAGTTTATATGTTTTCTTTTTAATCTACTAATTTTGTTTAGTGCCCACTTGACAGCCCGCATAGCCCCCTCATGATCAATGTTGGTATATACTGATGCAACATCTGCTGTCGCTAATACAGTATTCTCTCCAATCTCACATTCTTTCAAAATCTGTAAAATGTGCTTGGTGTCCTTAAAGAATGCATTTGTATTCTGTACTAAGGGTTGTAGGGAAATGTCAATGTATTCCACTAATCGAGCTGTAAGTGACTCGATACCATTCACAATGAGTCTCCCCGGGTGATTGACCTTGTCTTTGTGTACTTTCGAAATGTAATAAATGACAGGTAGTCTACACGCCGAGGGAACTAGATACATAGCTTCATGTTTATTTAATATATTTTTCCATATTGGATCAAATCTTCCAGATCATTTTTAAATTGGTGCTGGTTTGAGCTACAATAAAATGGAGTCCTATTCAAAATAAATAGATATGATCTATCCCGTCCAATAGAGATCTATAAATAATAGATTTATTTTTCAGAATTAAGATCAAGTTGTTTATCAATCAAATATTCACTTGAGGGACTATTTTTTGTTTTTGTTTTGGTATGGAATTTTTTGTTCAATATGCACTTTTTATGTTTTAAACTTTAACTTATCCCATGACTTAGTGCTGCACTTTTTATATATTTAATGATTTGCACATAGAGCAGATCTTTCTATATTTACCACATATATATATATATATATATATATATATATATATATATATATATATATATATATATATATATATATATTATTCCCCGCATCTATTACCTTTTGTACCACCACCCCTTCCCTTCAGAATGTAAGCTCTACAAGCAGGGCCCTCCTGTAGCTATTTGCTGAGAGGCATAGTGAGTATTTTGCAGCTCTCATTTGTTTTTGAAAATGAAGAAAGACAAGAAAAAACATTTTTTTTCTTTTTTCAATTTTCAAAACTTTGTGACAAAAAGTGAGGTCTGCAAAATACTCACTATACCTCTCAGCAAATAGCTTGGGGTGTCTACTTTCCAAAATGGGGTCATTTGGGGGGGGTTTGTGCCACCTGGGCATTCCATGGCCTCCGAAACTGTGATAGGCAGTGAAGAGTGAAATCAAAAATTTACGCCCTTAGAAAGTCTGAAGGCGGTGCTTGGTTTTTGGGGTCCCGTACGCGGCTAGGCTCCCAACATGTGGTATCCCCGTACTCAGGAGAAGCAACAGAATGTATTTTGGGGTGTAATTTCACATATTCCCATGGCATGTTTGAGCAATATATCATTTAGTGACAACTTTGTGCAAAAAAAAAAAAAAAAATTTGTCTCTTTCCCGCAACTTGTGTCACAATATAAAATATTCCATAGACTCGACATGACTCTCAGCAAATAGCTTGGGGTGTCTACTTTCCAAAATGGAGTCATTTGGGGGGGGGGTTTGAACTGTCCTGGCGTTTTATGCACAACATTTAGAAGCTTATGTCACACATCACCCACTCTTCTAACCACTTGAAGACAAAGCCCTTTCTGACACTTTGTTTACATGAAAAAATTATTTTTTTTTGCAAGAAAATTACTTTGAACCCCCAAACATTATATATTTTTTTAAAGCAAATGCCCTACAGATTAAAATGGTGGGTGTTTCATTTTTTTTCACACAGTATTTGCACAGCGATTTTTCAAACACATTTTTTGGGGAAAAAACACACTTTTTTAAATTTTAATGTGTTTGATGAAATAAAAAAGATGATCTTAGGCCTAGTACATGGATACCAAACATGATATGCTTTAAAATTGCGCACAAATGTGCAGTGGCAAAAAACTAAATACATTTTTAAAAGCCTTTAAAAGCCTTTACAGGTTACCACTTTAGATTTACAGAGGAGGTCTACTGCTAAAATTACTGCCCTTGAAGGGCACTATGGGCACGACGGGCCTGTGTTTGTCTTCTTCTTGGTGACAGCGGGACACTACCTGTGCTTGCCACCTCACCAGCTTGAACTGCACTTATGGGACTTGCCACGTCACCAAGTGTTACTGCAGTGCTGGTTTGACTACGACCGTGGTGTACTAGGCCACTGGTTCTTGCCAGTTTACCAAAAAAACTGTTAACGATCGCAGGGATCAGGCCTGACTCTGCGAATGCTGCAGTTATGTGTTTAGTGTTTTGTAAGTGAGAGTGATCGATTGATAATGCACTTGGGTGGGCTGGGCTGGGCCGGGCGGAGGGGCAAAACGCAGGTGCTAGCAGGTATCTGGGCTGATCCCGCTAACACTGCGTTTTTGGAAACCCTAAACTGCTGGGGACGCTAGTATAGAACTGGTCGGATCAGATATTGATCCGTACAGATACTATACCATTAAGGGAGGCGTATGCTGCGTGCGTGGGTGTTAGCGGTACTGGCGCTAATCTGACGCTGCCTGGGGCGATGCATATCACCGCCGAGCGATCAAGGGGCTAAACCTTTATTCGGTAATAAACGGCAGGTGCCCTGACACTATAACAAAATAAACTAGCTAACCAGCGTCACCCGTAACGGTTCTACGGTGATCAGTGGTGAAAGGGTTAACTAGGGGGCAATCAAGGGGTTAAAATATTTATTAGGTAGTATATGGGGGTCCCTGATGCTATAAAACGCTGACAGTGAACCTAAATATTGACCTCCCTAACTAGGGTCACCAGTGACACTAATACAGCGATCAGAAAATTGATCGCTTAGCGACACTGGCGATGGGGGGTGATCAAGGGGTTAAAACTTTATTAGGGGGGGTTAGTGGGGTACCCTAGACCTTAAGGGGGCTAACAGTAACTGTCCCACCACACTAACTGTCACAAACTGACACCATGCAGTAATCAGAAAAAAAAAATAAAAAAAACTGCTTGGTGTCAGTGTGACAGGGGGGGGAGGGGTGATTAGGGGGTGATCGGGGGGATCGGGGGGTAAAGGGGGGTGTTTTGTGTGCCTGGCATGTTCTACTGTATGTGTAGTGTGCTTTCACTCACATTGCAGTCTTCGCTCCTCGGCGCCGGAACGGAAAATACCGAGCCGAGGAGAGATTACATAATTTCCTTTGCTGCTGTTTAGCATACAGCAGCATAGGAATGATCTCATTGGCCGGCGGCGATTGCGAGAGGGGGGCCACGAATGGATGGTCTCCCCCTCATCTCCGATCGCCGCTGGACAAAAGGGGACTGCCTCGGGCACCGGGGGGTCCAATCGGACCCCCCGCCCGCGGGAGGCAGATCACGTACATATACATGATTCTGCCTGCCCGTGCCACCTTACTGACGTACATCGGCGTGAGGCGGTCCTTAAGTGGATAAACTGTTGGTGCTATATAAATCGTAGAGCGAAAAAACAAGTCCTGGACGGTCGCACACCAATAAGACACCTTTATTGCAGATAAAATCCAATACAGTCAGTTCATGTTAGCAAAGGCAGGGATAAATGGCTGACGCGTTTCACACCATATATTGGTGCTTAGTCATAGCTCAAATATCATAGTTTGGCTGTGTGTATAAATAGACATTGGTGTCCAATCAAAAAAACAAATCGGAAACACCCTCCCTACACAATCAGACTATGGATGAAAAACACCTGAGAGGAGAGCCCACCAGAAAGGTCCCAATACGCAAAATGCTGTTTACCATATAAACATTTATGCGTTGTTTTTGTACCTTGCTCAAAAAGGTTCTCTCTCTAAGATGTTCTCATGCTAATAGAATAATCATTTAATTAGTGCACATGTTCTAACCTAAATGATATACAAATATTCGCTTAATAAATGGATCATAACCATTTCAAAATACCATATTTAAAATAATTGTTATTTGGAATATTGTATTTATTCCTATTACACTTCCATAAAGAAATGCACACATAAAATCGTTACTGAGTCCATATATTCTATTATCAGGTATGTGAGGGCATATATTATGCCTCTATATTCCCTGCATAAATGCAGAGGACTAAAAAGACCAAAAAAAAGAAATGTCTGTTTGTATATCATTTAGGTTAGAACATGTGCACTAATTAGATAGCTAGTTTTAGGCTGAACTAAATAAAATCTAACTCTAAATCTACTGGCAGCCACATTCTAAGACCCTGTAAAGCAAAAATCGCTATACATACCTTTTCTGCAGCTGATCTGGACTACAGGGGCAGATGATGTGTGGAAGAGACAGCCGACAATGGCTGGGAAAAGACTGGGAAGTGACGTCACTCATAGACTTGTTGGCTGCCTCTCCTGCACCACCTACACAGAGAAGCTGCACCTGACAACTCAACATGGGACCAGACCGGATCGGCTGCAGAAAAGGTATGTAAAGCGATTTCTGCTTTACAGAGTTAGATAGATTAGTCTTAGAATGTGTCTGCCAGTAGATTTAGAGTTAGGTAGCTTTAGGCTGAACTTCTACTTTAACTAAGGCTTAACACTTATTGCATGAACATTAAATGCAGACAGTTTGGCACCCAAAGGTGCAATTACAGTACCTCTTCCATCCTGCTGATTTGCAGGATGATTAGCCCTAATCAGCACCTAGCATCTCCTGTCCATGGAACCCAGAAGATGCTATCATTGCTGGGCAGAGGTTAGCAGAGCTCTGCCCTGTTGTCAGCACTTCAGGTTTGGGGACGGCAATCTCTGTATTTTCCACTGCCGATTCTCTGGCATGCTGCTGAATGTGTTCTAGCAGTTTCCTGTATGCCCTTTCCAGATGCTGTTCCTTCCTTAGCAAATGGTCCAGATCAGGTTTGAGCTCTGAGACCCCTGCAAGACCGAGCATAGCCTCTCTATATTCTCGCAGGTCCTCAAGGTCAGGTTCCCCTTCATCGCCAAACACAAAATGATCTGTAAGGCTCTCCCACAGCTATCCAGGGCCTCCAAAGTCATATCCCTCCAGAGAGCATTCTGTTGTCTCCCCTAAATATCTCTCCTCTGTGTGCCATTGCAGAGCCCGATAACTATTGTCCAGCTCTATCTCCTGCTGGACCAGCTTGTCCAACTCAGCCATCCATTGGGGGCCGCTCTCCCAGGAATGCCATCCACAATGCCCGTTGGTCACTGGCCCGTTGCTCTTGGGTTGGAAAGCACTTGCCCTGTTTTATACCAGCGAGCTGGAGGGCTCCAATCCAGAGCTCCACCCGAATTTGCTGCCTAAGCTCCAGGTATTCATCCTCAGACACAGTCCTGGTGTATGTTGAAAGGATCCACAGCAGCCCCGGGAACTCTGATGCCAGGTCCATATCTCGCTGGGGTGACTGAAGTCTGCTATCCTGATCTTGGATCCAGGTGGAGGTTTAGATTTCCCAGACTGAAGGAAGCTTCCCGCTGCTTGCCACCAATGTCACGGAAAGTCCCACACTCCGCTTAAATGCTTCCATCAGTATACCACTTCCTTGTAGTCTGGATACAGATATCAGATATTCCAACCTCTCTGAGCACAAAACAAGGCGGCACTTGCATGGACTAACTTTATTTAGAACCAGAATACAGTCTTATATACAGGAGAAGATGAGGTTCCCCCCCTCCTGCTCATATTACTCTACCAATACAAACGTAACCTAATTAACCTAATTAACATGAGCTAGTTTACTAAATCATTTACCCAGACCAGATGACTCTGAGACATGACCTGTAGGACACAGACTTGTGGTCACCGAGCTTCACACAGTAACAGAGTTAATTATCATAAGTACAACCACAGGACATTTTCTCACAATAGCAGAAGCTCCAATAGGTGTCGGCCAGTCTCCTACATTGTATAGAGGACAATGTGATCAGCTCATTGACTATTCAACACACATTACCATAAACATCAAAACAGGGTTAATTAGAACAAACAACAATGAGTTGAATACCCTTAGAACCTGTGGTAAGCCAGACTAAACTCATTTACATTAAACACATTATAGCTGTCATCAGACAGGTGAGTGGAGTTGATGACACCAGCATCTCCTCACAGTATGTGTCCCAACAGTATGAATCAGTCTTATCAGCAAGGGGCTGCTGGAGGAATCCCCCCTCCCTCTTCAGGGACACACATCCCAAATGACCACAGCAAGGAGTCCCCAACAGAATCAAACAACATACAATATATACATATATACACGACTGAGTCTGATTAGTACAGTTCAGACTGGATTTCTAATTCACCTCACAAAGAGTATTGTTCCATTGAAAATCCAGGGCCCATAATCAAAAGGCAAGAGGCTGGCATTCAGTCCTCTCCAACAGCCTCTGTCCTGGCTAGGTCTGTCACAATTATCATCTCACTTTCTATATTTACTTTCAATATTTTTATTTCAATTTTCAGTATAAAAGAACATAGCTTACAGTCATGGTCAAAACAATAAAAAAGATGAACATAATAACTTACCAGGCATCTAATAGGCATTGTAAAAACAATGAGAGGTGGAGAGGGAGGGTGGTCTTCCAGGATGTACAATAAGCATTTCCTAAGGGATATAGCTAATACACTGGAATAGTATTGCTAGAAGGGAAGCCTCCTATAAAGTAGGGCTCCATCAAAATTCCATTCTCCACATCTAACCTGTGAAAGACCCTTGTAACAATCACTTTCTATATTTAATGTTACAAAATGTTATATGTACAGTACATTGTAATTGTGTTAGGAATCACAGCTTTACAATTATTCCTATTTTGCCAAAGTCTCCTTTTAAAATACCTAAACAAGCAAAGATTGCAGAGATTGTTCATGCACATTAGGAAGAGTCCCATGTCACCACCTGCTGCTTTATTAGGTTAAACTATGGTATGAAACCTAGGGCACAATGTGAGAAGCCTTTCTGACAGTGAAAGATTTAACAGGCCTATGGGAAGTAAGGAAGAATTGTTCCTTCTAAATACTTCCTAATTCCTGCTGAAGCTCAACTTCACTGTCTAAGGTTCCAGAGCTCTTTACACACTGCCTTCCAAAACATCCCAAGTTAGAGTTTTTTTGCAATCTGAATTATTAACTTCATCCATTATAAGCACAAAAATATTAAGCTTCAGTAGCACTTTTAGGAGTACATTTTCTTATGAAATATGAAAGGACAGCATTGGGCAGGGTGTTCTGAAAAGGGGACACGATGCAGCACCAGAAATAAACTCCATGGGACATGCAACTAAAGCAGAAGGCTGATCTTACACAGAAATTGAACACATTAGCGCAACACATATTGGATTATGCAAATTTTATTTAAATAACCAGCCACACACAAACACACAGTTTAACAAATTTTGCCCTCAATACATTCAATTAACCTGATTTTTCTGCATTCTATCCATACTGTTTGTTCTGTGATTTTCCACCCACTCCATCGTCTCATATCTTTCCACTCCACTCTCTCAAGTGTTCTTTTTCAAATGCAATGATTTACAGACAGCTTATTCTTCTAATCTATTTTTTAGCATTTTCATTTATAACTATAGAATGGGCAGCTCCAGCTTGGGTAAAGAAGGAAAATATAAGTCCCCATGTAATAAAAACAGCATCTCCAGCTGCCATGCTCACCTCTAGGGATGAGCTTTATGTTCGGGTCGAACATGAGTTCGACTCGAACATTGGCTGTTCGCGGAAAGCGAACCATTTGGGGTGTTTGCGGCAAATTCAAAAGCCGTGGAACATCCTTTAAAAGTATATGGGAGAAATCAAAAGTGCTAATTTTATAGGTTAATATGCAAGCTATTGTCATAAAAAGTGTTTTGGGACCTGGGTCCTGCCCAGGGGACATGTATCAATGCAAAAAAAGTTTTAAAAATGGCTGTTTTTTCAGGAGCAGTGATTTTAATAATGCTTAAAGTGAAACAATAAAAGTGAAATATTCCTTTAAATTTCGTACCTGGGGGGTGTCTATAGTATGCCTGTAAAGTGGCGCATGTTTCCTGTGTTTAGAACAGTCCAAGAGCAAAATGACATTTCTAAAGGAAAAAAAGTCATTTAAGAGTACCTGCGGCTATAATGAATTGTCGGTCCCGGAAATACACATAAAAGTCATTGGAAAAAATGGCATGGGATTCCCTCACAGTCCATTACCAGGCCCTTTGGGTCTGGTATGATTATTAAAGGGAACCCCGAACCAATATTTAAAAAAAATTGCGTGGGGGTCCCCCCAAATTCCATACCAGGCCCTTCAGGTCTGGTATGGATATTAAGGGGAACCCTGCGTCATTTTTTTTTTAAAAAGGTGTAGGGGCCCCCCTCAAAATCTATACCAGACCCTTCAGGTCTGGTATGGATTTTAACCACTTCAGCCCCGGAAGAATTTACCCCCTTCCTGACCAGAGCACTTTTTGCGATTCGGCACTGCGTCGCTTTAACTGACAATTGCGCGGTCATGCGACGTGGCTCCCAAACAAAATTGACGTCCTTTTTTCCCCACAAATAGAGCTTTCTTTTGGTGGTATTTGATCGCCTCTGCTGTTTTTGTTTTTTGCGCTATAAACAAAAATAGAGACACAATTTTGAAAAAAATGCATTATTTTTTACTTTTTGGTATAATAAATATCCCCCAAAAATATATAAAAAAAACTATTTTTTTCCTCAGTTTGGGCCGATACGTATTCTTCTACATATTTTTGGTATAAAAAAATCGCAATAAGCGATTATTGATCAGTTTGCGCAAAAGTTATAGCGTTTACAAAATAGGGGATAGTTTTATGGCATTTTTATTAATAATTTTTTTTTTTAAATGGCGGTGATCAGCGATTTTTATCATGACTGCGACATTATGGCGGACACATCGGACATTTTTGACACATTTTTGGGACCATTGTCATTTATACAGCAATCAGTGCTATAAAAATGCACTGATTCCTGTGTAAATGACACTGGCAGTGAAGGGGTTAACCACTAGGTGGCAGTGTAGGGGTTAAGTGTGTCCTAGGGGCGTGTTTCTAACTGTCAGGGGGATGGGCTGTGAGTGTGACGTCACTGATCTCTGCTCCGATGACAGGGAGCAGAGATCGAGTGATACTGTCACTAGGCAGAACGGGGGGATGCTGTTTACACCAGCATCTCCCCGTTCTTCCTCCCCGTGAGGTGATCGCGGGTATCCCCGCAGCGATCGAGTCCGCGACCTGACTCACGGCGCAGGCCGCCTCTTAAAGGGCAACATACAGGTACGTGGTTTTGCCTGTACGAGCCCTTCTGCCGCAGTATATCTGCGTGAGGCAGTTGGCAAGCAGTTAAGGGGAACCCCGCACCAAAATAAAAAAAAAACATAGCGTGGGGGTCCCCCAAAAAATCCATACCGGACCCTTATCTGAGCACACAACCTAACAGGATGCAGGAAAAGTGGGGGGACAAGAGAGCGCCCCCCCTCCTGAACCGTCCCCGGCCACATGCCCTCAACATGGGGAGGGTGCTTTGGGGTAGCCCCCCAAAGCACCGTGTCCCCATGTTGATGGGGACAAGGGCCTCATCCCCACAACCCTTGCCCGGTGGTTGTGGGGGCAAGCGGGCGGGGGGCTTATCGGAATCTTTAACAAGGGGACCCCCAGATCCCGACCCCCCGTGTGAATTGGTAATGGGGTACAAGTACCCCTACCATTTCACAAAAAAAGTGTCAAAAATGATAAAAAAGACAATAGCCGGTTTTTGACAATTTCTTTGTTAATGTCTTCTTCTTTCCCCGCTTCTGCTTCCATCTTCTTCTGGTCTTCCTTCGGTTTTCTTCTTCCCCCGTTTCTTCCTCTATCTTCCTCTGCTTCTTCCTCCAGTCTTCTCGATCTTCCTCCGGCATCTTCCTCTGGCTTCTTCTTCCCCGCTTCATCCTCCAGACGATCCGCCTCAATGGGAAGTCCCCTGCATCACCGGGTGGCCCCGCCCTCAGTTATATAAGAGCTGTCACAAGAACAGAAGCGTCACACAGCAGGAGCCTTCCATTGAGGCGGATTGCCTGGAAGACAAAGCGAGGAAGAAGAAGCCAGAGGAAGATGCCGGAGGAAGATCGAGAAGACCAGAGGAAGAAGCAGAGGACCGGAGGACCAGAGGAAGAAGCAGAGGAAGATATCGGAAGAAGCGGGGGGAAGAACAAGATGGAGGAAGAAGAAGAAAACTGAAGGACATACTCATCCATCCATCCTCAGCAATACTCATCCATCCATCCATGCTCAGCCATCCCATCCACCCCCATCCATAATTAGCCATACCCATCCATACTCAGCCATACCCAGTAATATTCAGCCGTACCCAGCCATACCCAGCCCTACTCAGCTATAGCCAGCTGTTCTTAGTCGTACCCAGCCATACTCAGCCGTACCATCTATACCCAGCCATATTCAGCCGTATCCATCCGTACTCAGCCGTACCCAGCCATCCCATCTATACCCAGCCATACTCAGGCGTACCCATCCGTACTCAGCCATACCTGGCCATACTCATTCATGCTCAGCCATCCCCATCCACGGCTCATCCATCCCCATTCATGCTTATCCATGCCACATCAGTTATCATCCATGCCACAGCCATGCCACTACAGTGCCTCACAAAAGTGTAATAGGTAGTCAAATTAGATTTGAAACTTATGTCCCTAGAACACCTGAAGGTGCTCCCTGCATGTTGGTCCTCTGTATGTGGCCAGGCTGTGCAAAAGTCTCACACATGTGGTATTGCCGTACTCAGGAGTAGGAAAATCTTTTTTGGGGTGTAATTTTTGGTATGTACATGCTATGTGTTAGAAATATTGTGTAAATGGACAACGTTGTGTAAAAAAAAATGCGTTTTCATTTTCTTTACACATTTTCCAAAAACTTGTAGAAAAAAATGACATGTTCAAAAGACTTGATATGCCTCAGATTATACATTGGGTTGTTTTCTTTCCAAAATGGGGTCATTTTTGGGGCGTTTCCATTGTCCTGGTTCTCCAGGGACTTCTAAAGTGTAAGAGGTAGTCAAGAAATTATATGTGTAATTTATGGTCCAAGAACGCTTGATAGCGCTCCCTATATGTTGGGCCTCTGTATGTGGCCACGCTGTGTAAAAGTCTCACACATGTGGTATCGCCATACTCAGGAGAAGTAGCAGAATGTGTTTTGGGTGTAATTTGTGCTATGCATATGCTGTGTGTGAGAAATAACCTGCTAATATAACAATTTTGTCAGAAAAAAAAAGAAAAAAAATCTTGATATTGCAAAGAATTGTGGGAAAAATTACAACTTCAAAAAACTCCCCATGCCTCTTACTAAATACCTTGGAATGTCTACTTTCCAAAAAGGGGTCATTTGGGGGGTATTTGTACTTTCCTGGCTTGTTAGGGTCCCAGGAAAAGTGGCCGTCAGTACTTCAGGTGTGATCAATTTTTAGAGATTGGCACCATAGCTTTTGGACGCTATAACTTTCACAAAGACCAAATAATATACACTGATTTGGGTTATTTTTACCAAAGATATGTAGCAGTATAAATTTTGGCCAAAATATATGAAGAAAAAATACTAGGGCCCCGAGGGCTCCTGCAAGCAGCATCTTTAGAGCGGTGAAGGAGTGATGTATTCACCTCTCCTTCATCGCTCCTGCCCATTGAAATCAATGGGGCAGCACAGGTTTTAACCCTTTTTCGGCCGCTAGCGGGGGTTAAAACTGCCCCACTAGCAGCCATATAGACCTGCTAAAATGGCGGTAAAGCGCAGCTAAAAATAGCAGCGTTTTACCGCCAACGCACCCATCGCCCCAGTGTGAAACCGGCCTAAGATAGAACAAAGAAACCAGCTTGGGCAAAAGATAAGAATAGCCCCTTGTTTTCTACAGAACAAAGGAAGGAGACTTGAAGGAAAAAGCTGCTAGCTTCAATCCTCTCCCTCTCCATCCCCGTCAAAGTAATAGTAGGTCACTAGGAAGGAGAGTAGGAAGGCTACCTTTCGAGACAGAGCAAACAAAGGCATGTCTTAGTTAGGAGATCCTAAGTTTTTCACAGGGGATTGATAATGGAAGCAACACGAGTCACCCCTTGAACAAAAGGTACACACCATGGAATGATTCACTAAAGGCTGCTGAAAAAGAATGATCAAGGCATAAATCTGCCCTTTCAGTATCCACCTCTGATATCCTTGTTGTAAAAAGGATAAAACCCTGCTGAGTTCAAACCATTGGTACCAACAAAAATAGGGCTCCCAGCTAAAAATGCTACATTTGTGAGAAGTACACTTGTATGTTGTAAACCTTGAGTATGGTGGGAGTAACCAAATCTGCTATCCCAGTATCTCACAACACGGGCTTTAACAGCCATACTGTTAAACCCAACATCGGAGAAGCAGGGTTGAAGATGAGACCTGGGGGACAACTGGTCCTGGCAAATCGGTAGATGCAATAAAGCATCTGTGAGCAGACAATCCAAGACAGCTGACCAGGCTCTCCTTGGCTAATTTGGAATCATAAGAATCACAAGAATGTCTTCTATGTCCATCCTGTATAAAAGACTGGTAGACATCATAGATGGGGAAATATGTAAATCAGATTTAATGATCTAATTGAGCCACAAGAGCGTTTGTCACATACTCTAAAAGCAGTGGTCACCAACCTTTCGGACCTCACGGACCACTAAAACTCTGGATTTTGAATCATGCGGACCACTAACATGAATTTTACATGCCTTATACACACAATGATCTGGCTCTCTGTCCCCCCCCCCCGGATCACACAGCTGCCTTACACACACAATGCTCTGGCTCTCTGTCTCCCTTTGCCCCCCTCCCCGCACTCTGCATCATAGTTACATAGTAAGTAAGGTTGGATAAAGACACCAGTCCATCCAGTTCAACCTGAGTGAGTGTGGGTGCGTGTCTACAATTATCCCTATTTATTTAAGGTACCCATATAGTGCTGTCAATTTACGCAGCGCTCCACACATACATCGCACACTCACATCGGTCCCTACCCTCAAGGAGCCCACAAACCAAGGTCCCCAACTCACATTCATATACTAGGGTGATTTTTTTTGGACGGAAGCCAATTAACCTACCAGCATGTCTTTGGAGTGTGGGAGGAAACCGGAGTACCCAGAGGAAACCCACGCAGGCACAGGGAGAACATGCAAACTCCAGGCAGGTAGTGTCGTGGTTGGGATTTGAACCAGTGACCCTTTTTACTGCTAGGCGAGAGTGCTACCCACTACACCACTGTGCCGCCCTAATGCTGCTGACTTACACAGATTCATCATTGGATCTCACCTCCTTATCCTGCCATGTGCTCGAGCTCCGTGCTCCCACCCATAGTCTGTGATAAGCTCTGCTATTGAAAGTCCCCTCCTTCTTCACGTCCCACTCACTACACTACTCCTGGCGCCTACACAGGAGTTTACAGGAGCCAGAACTACAGATGAGGTATTGGGTATCAATGTGCACTGATGGAATTGACTGTCAGCGTGCATTGCGAGCAACACTGGAAACAACATTGGGCAGTATACATCTCCCACAATGTTGATTTGCGGCAGAACCCCTGGGGACCACCAAAATTTTCTCATGGATCATTAGTGGTCTGCGGATCACTGGTTGGCAACTGCTGCTCTAAGGGACTCCTCTGCCTGATAACAAACCTGTCAAGCTTTCTGTTAAGACAAGGTACCATGCCTGACATCCCCTAACTAAAACAAAGCTTTCAAAACACTTGTATATTGCATGCAGAGTTGGAAACCACCTTTTGATCCAGAGAAGGATGTGGTCAACCCTCATTTATGCTGAAGCACTCTTGGATCCTCCTTAGTCACTGACATATGCCACTGTTGTGGCATTGTCACATTTAACTCAGACCAGGTGTCCTTACAACAGAACAGTCCAACAAAAGAAGGATAGTCAGATTGCCTGAAGTTCCAGAGCATTGATGGAAAGCCAGGATTCCTTTCCGAGATCAGCAACCCTGTACCAACAGCAAGCCCTCTACCCCACTCCTTCCCTACAAGATCACATCTGTCATGAAGGAAAAGACATTCCTGAGCAAAGCTGAAGTGAACCACTACCCCAATATTTTCTTATTTTTCTGTGGACTTTTCCCTATGCTGTTCCATCTGTTAAAAGAGAAGCATGGGGGTTTCACACTGCAGGAGGTAAACAACCCCATGTGTCTTACAGTTTGTGAAATGCTTAGGGGTAAATTTCACTTTATTTGGAAGGGATTTATGGGTAGCGACATACATATATTGGCAATAGCCACACCCCCCCGCATTTAAAAGTACCCAGCCTTTTACAGGGGTCCTTGGTGCTCCCCTTAAACTCACTGGAGACCAATTTGTCTCGCAGAGACCTAGCTCTGCAAAAAGTCAACATTGGACGTTCTGGCACTAATGGTCCAACTATGGGATCCAGTGCCAGAACATGTCAATATTGCTGCACAATGTTTTTGAACTGTTCTTGTTGGTGTGAAAAACGGGTGATGATCTGTAGCTGGTCACCATCAGCCTTGCAAGTCCTGATTCCATATAGTAATTCCTGCCTGGTTTTGGAGCTAGCTTTTTTAAAAGCCCTCTTGAGGCATTTCTGAGAATATCCACATGTGTAGAGTCTTAGCCTGAGTTCATATGCTTCATTCTTAAAAATAACCTCATAAATCATCACAAAATTATTGCAAGGAGTAGTTACCCTGGCCAATTGTTAGAGATCCATTGATTTCTCCCTAAGCTTGGCTTGGTTGTATTTTTCTCTTCTACCACTAGGTGGCTGGGCGCTTGGTGGTACTAGATGAGAAGGACAACTCAAGATCAGGTTATGGGTACATGGGTTATCTCAGCCAATGAGCAGGGGTTTTATTGAATCCCTTGGCCTGCTGGGAGAGCCTATATATTAGGGTGGAGTGATATATGTTTTGTGCCACCTGGACGGCTGTCTGGGTGGACGTGTATCGTGTGCCACGGGCTGCTAGGCCGGAGATTGGGCCTATCCCAGGGGCATCTGGCTGCTAAGCTGTGTGAGGGCCTATCTAGAAGTAAGAGAGGTGGGGTTTCTGGATGCCGCTGAGTGAGGGAGTGTGAATGGTGTGTAGATCATGGACCGTCCTGCATCTACCCCTGTGTTTACCCAGTATCTCCCTTTCTGTTCACCAGCTGTTCGTGCGAGCCTTTGCCTGAGCATCTACCCTGCTTCCCTGCATCTGCATCTATCCTGCGTCTGCCCAGCATCTTCCCTGCGTCCACCCTGCATTCAGCGTTTTGCTGGCTACCGGAGTGTGTCTCTTCCTGAGCCTGAGCTTGGGCAAGCGCAGGAGAGTGAAGGACCGGTGAGCGGGGAGAGTGAGTGTCAGTTGGACTGCATACAGATCTTTATTCGGTATCTCCCCGGTTGTCAGATGAGCTAAGCTGAGGAGGAGGAGAGGAGTGTGAAGTGGAGCAGAGAGTGAGTAGTGGCGCTTAGCACATGGATTACGGACTGTGGGCTGATTAGCATTTACCTGCCTTCTACCTGGCTCTCTCTGGTTGGGATCTCTTTAGCTGTGTGGCTGTGTGAAGGTGAGGGTGTGGAGCTCGATTAAGGACAGACAGATCACTGATCATGGACTGATCAGCATCAACCTGGTAACAATTTCCTTTTTTTTTCTGACTGTTTAATTGCAACTGTTACCTGTCTACTAGTCAACGCTTACCTCCCAGCCCTATCCAGGACACAGAATATCTTTTTTTATTTTTTATCTTTGGTAAGACTTTGGCAGGACTTTTGGCTGATTTTTGCCTGATTTTTGGCTGACTTTTGGCAGATCTACCATCATTTATAGCCATATACAGCCATATATAGCCGTCTAACTATATACATATAAACAGCTTAACAGCCTAACAGACCACTTATAAAGGCAGACATTTTTTTTTTAGCAGACCCTCCTGAAACGTCTGTCATATCGACCTGAACTTCTTCTTCCCGTACGTCTGTCTCTGCATCTTCAGTGTCCCTCACCTTGCATGCCTCCCGTTAAGCAACAACCAAGCGGCAGGAGCGACATGATGCTCCTAAGTCGCAAACCAAATTGCAGACTTCTTGCATTAAGAAGTATTTGACAGCAGAGGGAGTAAGTTCTTGGGAATGGCGCCAGCAGGGGGAGGGAGACTCTCCACGTGCTAGTAGATCAGCGTCCTCACAGGCAGCCTCAACCCGACAGAGATCACCTGTTTCCTCTTTGGGGTCTATACGTACAGAAGACAGGAGTCGAGAAATTCCGACACTTATGCGGGAATGGAAAAATCAGTTAGCCGATACTTTTCAGAACCTAGAAAGGTGTATTAAGAAAGAGGTAACGACTATTCGCTCTGACCTGTCTCATTTACTCACCCGTGTGGAGGACACAGAGAAACATCAGGATATTCGGGGAGATATTAGGAGGAGTGATGCAGCGCTAGAAAATAGGTCTAAATGTCCCCATAAAGGTAATAATAACAATAGCTGAAAAAAGTCCTCTTCATCAGAAGAAAGTGGTGACACTCTGTTTAGCGGGATCCATAATGAAAGGACACTCAGAAAGGAGATGTAAACACCATCACCAACACCCAAACAAACTGACCCTTACCATCAGTGTATGGGTTATACACGTGTGTAGAAAACAGATAGCAAGAGGCAATCTTCCTGGGATAGACCAACGATCCTCCAGTGGAGTAGCATAAACATATTCCTTTCCCTCTAAACTAAATGGAAGGCTTTAGGTTTCCTCCTTGTGACAGGATTAAGACAACGTCCAATAGGACGAAACGTACGTCGAAAGGCAGACGCGCTGAAGTCATCGTTTCTATCCCACTGTGAACGGGTGCATGCAGGCCGGCCGGCTGATATACAATACATGCTGTTTTATTCGATACTTCTATGTAAGTGTGCTACTTTTTTTTATTAAATTGTTTATGCGGATTCACACTATGGAGGATGTGTCTTTCATTTCCCTGGGTTCCTCTTGCTGAGTTTTTGGCCTTTATGTCGGAGAGTTCCGGGCGATCCTCCCTCTATGCTGAGACCGATGGCGGTGTCCCCGCAGAGTGGATTTCAAACATAAGCTTTATGAAAGCTTACCTCTGGTAAGCATACGTCATTACAGGTGGTGGATCCTTCTCACGAGGTGTTTTTGTTCATTAAGCCTCCAATCACTACTGGTGGAATTATCTACATTAAGGACTGTTTTTATTTGAAGTCACTATCAGTCACGGACTTAATCTTTTTTATCACTTTTTACAATTTATTTGCCTATAGTTTTTTAATACAGTCACAATGTTCATTTACTTATTTAATTTAATCACAATCATGTTGTGTTGATATTTGGGTTTAGAATATAATATGTTGTTTTGTTTATAACACAATATTTGAGATATTGGTCGATGGGAATTTACCTACTATAGATTTTTTAGCGCGGTTCTGTTGATTGTTTGACAGGATTAAGAGCCAGGTATAGTCCAGTGGGTATATGCGCCTCAAAAATCGTGGTATATGGGGAGTAAAGAGAAAGCGCTCATTGCACAAATTCCATCAAAAAGGACAATTTATTGTATAAAAAGTAAAAGTCACTCACATTTCGTAAGAAGGTACAGAGCAGTATGAAGCGTCCAGCGCTTCTAACCACAAAGATGGCCACCGTGTCACCGTCCAACTGCGTCCTGCGTCACCAGTCTCTTGTCACCCAACGGCATTATATAAATTGGAACATTTTACGTGGTTTACCATTTTACCTTCGTTTACGTGGTATCCCAGGAAAAAATTAAAGAGGAAGCTCTTCCTTCTGTGGTAATGGGTATTTTTAACATTATACTGGACCAGCCCGAATCTAAACCAATCAGTTTTGATCGGATACACAGAGCCTCACGGCCTCAAAACCTCTCAGAGGACAAGCCACGCAAATTATTATGCAAGCTGCATTATTTTGAAAAATCCGCTATTATGAAAAAAGTTCGGTCCACCAAGGTTATTGATTATGAGGGTATGCCAATAGAAATTTATACAGATTTGTCCAAGGAAACTCTTGACCGCCGAGGTACTTTGAGGCCTCTGCTGGATAAATTATGTTCAGATGAGGTCACGTATTCCTGGGGTTTCCCTGCTTGTCTCATAGCTACTAAAGATGGATGTACTTCTATTCTCAGATTCCCTGAAAATTTGGCAAATTTGTGTTCCACTCTGAATATAGATAAGCCAGACCTCAAAGGTTGGGATGAGTCTATCCCTATTTTTTCTTCATTATTAGATGAGACTTGGAAGAAAATACCCTCTAAGAAGAAACAACAATATGGCCGCCAAGGGCCCATGAAGAACAATGGCTGAGATCTGGAAACATATATTGGACTTATAAGACATTTAATATTCTAGTTGAATTAATCTTATTATGCCTAATATTAGAAGCAGTAATATATTATGAGAATTTTTGAGGCAGTCTTGCTTGAATTTTTCTTTTTCTCTTTTTTGGGTAAATATAGAAAGAGGTTTGAAACCTGTCTGGAATTATGTAATAGACCCCCCCCCTTTTTTTTGGGGGGGGAGAATTATAGGGGTAGCTTAGCTCAGATATACAGTATAGAAATTCTCCACGGTAAAAATTAAGTTTCTTAAATCAAATAAATGTGAGATGTCTTGCTGTGTTGATAGATAGAACACCTTCACCAGCTGTAATAAACACCCAATGTGCTCACTATATGGATATCAGCTTACCAGATGCTGTTGACCTTTTTAAATAAAAAAGAGGTCAATATAAGCCTTTAGCAAGGTATGGCTTGCCGCCATGGTATGGATAAGCCTTGTAGATATCTTTTCCTCTCCCCCAGTAACACGTCAGAAAGTATAAAAAAGGGGACAAAAAGAACTGGAATAGTGTAACCCCGTTTATTATAAAAATGTTTAAAACAAAAGGCCAATTGGCTGCTTACATGAAAAGTGCCCTCGCCCGGCACTGAGGCTGTAATGCTCGTAATAGGTCTTGTCGTTCCGCTCTGCACGTGGCGGCTGGCGTGCGCTTTACCATCCCCGCCGCCGACAACCACAGTGACCGGAATGTGATTCAGGGAATGCGTAACCAGGCACGTCTCGACGTACGTTTCGACGTACGTTTCGATATCCGTCTTCAGGAGGCGTGCCTGGTTACTGAACACGCATATTAAAATAGTCAAATAATTGACTAATGGGAAAATAGATAGAATGGTTGCTAGGCAGTTTAGGTAATCTGGAGATATAGCCAATAGGAAAAATCTAGATTGTAACTAGGTAGTTTAATGGCCTCGGTGTCAGTATTAGGCATGATTGGACAACAGATTGATATTTACAATCACAGAGACGAAAAACTACAAGCATTGATTATACAAAAAATATAAGTATAAATATAAAAAGGGTCACTCATCTAATGGATTGGCCATACATATTAAAATTGCTAATTTATATAATGTTAGACCTAAACATTTACGTTATTAGACCAAATAAAAATACAGTATAATGCCCTGTACACACGGTCGGACTTTGTTCGGACAACAAAATCCTAGGATTTTTTCCATCGGATGTTGGCTCAAAACTTGTCTTGCATACACACGGTCACACAAAGTTGTCGGAAAATCCGATCGTTCTAAACGCGGTGACGTAAAACACGTACGTCGGGACTATAAATGGGACAGTGGCCAATAGCTTTCATCTCTTTATTTATTCTAAGCATGCGTGGCACTTTGTCCGTCAGATTTGTGTACACATGATCGGAATTTCCGACAACGGATTTTGTTGTCGGAAAACTTTATCTCCTGCTGTCCAACTTTGTGTGTCGGAAAATCCGATGGAAAATGTCCGATGGAGCCCACACACGGTCGGAATTTCCGACAACACGCTCCGATCGGACATTTTCCATCGGAAAATCCGACCGTGTGTACGGGGCATAAGTCTTATAAAAATAAAAATTAAAAAGTGAGAATGAAGAATAAAGATCACAGTAAAAGGAAAAATAGCTCCTTGATAGGTATGAATGTGGGATAATCAGTATAACAACTGAAATACCCCACTAGAGGGTTCTTTTTTTTTTTTTTAAGATATTTTTATTGATTTTTTCAAACCAGTTGTACAAAACAAGCACAACAAACAACCACTTAATATGCTCGGTCAGTCATTGGTAAACAGCAACAATATGTAGCTCATATAAACAAAGATAGACATTGGTGCATCTGCTAATATTTGCACACCACTACTTATACAAGCAATTCATCCGTATATAACAGTATTAATAATCTGAATAAATTACATGCTATCCTGGCGCGACCTGTAAATGTCCCAACTATATATATCCTACAAGGTGAGGGTCAGGGGGCTAGCAAGCCACCTACCCCATATTTTATGGAATGTTTTTGTCCGTTTCCTTAGTTCAAAGGTAAGTCTATACAGTGGTATAACATCATTGATTAATTTTAGCCATAGGGATTTCAAGGGTGTTGATACACCCTTCCATGACAGCAGAATGGTCTTTCTAACATAAAAGTAGAGGATTCGTAGTAATCTTTTTGCCTGTGTTGATAGTTGTAAATCTCCAAAGATCCCCAACAGACCATTTTTTGGGTGGATGATATTGGGGAGGCCTAGAGCAGAGGAAATGAAGGAGCCTACTTCCACCCAAAAGTCCTGAACCACTGGGCAGTTCCAGAAGCAATGCATGAATTCAGCACTCCCTCCACAACCACGAAAGCACTCAGCGGAGGACCTCAGCCCCATTTTGTGTAATCTGTCCGGAGTAAGGTGAGAGTGGTGAAAAAATTTAATCTGTATAACTCTATCTCTGGATGAGATGACCGTGGCTTTATATGTGTCTCTGAATTCAGTCCAGTCCTCCTCAGTAAATGATATGTCCATGGATGTCCATTTTTCCTGCTCTTTACTAAATCGGGGGTTAACGTCTGTCGTTAGGGCCGCATAGTAGGTAAAAATAAGCTTATTAGGGTCTGCTTGTCGTAGTAGTCTCTCTAGTGGGGGTAAATTAATGGGATTCTTTAAGGAGCCAAACTGAGCTCGTATAGCATGCCTAAGTTGATAATAGTTGAACAAATAAGAGCGTGGTAGGTCAAAGTCTAATCTCAGTTGTTGAAAAGTTTTAAACCCTTGGGTATCATACAAATGACAAAAGTATGTTACTCCCTTGGAGTACCATTGCTTAGTGTCTGGCAATGAGTATAGTTCCTGCAAAGTAGGGTTGAACCACAGGGGATTATTTGGGGATGTGGACCAGGAATGTTTAGAGATTTTTGTAACAATATATCGAAAAAGTAAGAGAGAAGTGGCTAGCATAGAGGTGCCTGGTCGATTTGGGACCTTACCTCTATAAACAATGTTATGTAGAGTTTCCATAGAAGTCGCAATGGCTCCCTCAGTGGTAGTACATGCATTTGCCGGGACCGGACATAGCCAATCATGCACATGCACTAGCTGTGATGCTAAGTAATAAAGAAAAAAATTTGGAAACGCCAACCCCGCCATGTGTGATGGCAGTCTTAACGTCTCCAGTGCCACCCTGGGGGTCCCCCCACTCCACAGGAACGTTGTACAAATCGTATCTATCCTTTTAAAAATAGATCTGGGGATTTTGCAAGGGGAATTAGCCAGCACGTATAGCAGTTTCGGTAGGTAAATCATTTTAAGTAGACTTGCTCTTCCCATAAGATCTAGGGGCAGGTCCATCCACTGTCTAGTTTGTTCCTGTAGTCGACCCAGTATGGGGTCTAAGTTGTTAGTAATGTAGGCGGATAAAGGCGATTGTACCAAGACCCCAAGATATCGGAAGGAGGTTACTACCTGTAAGTTGGAGTCCGGGTGGATCTAGGAGATTGCTGCAGAATCCAGAGGGAACAGGCTGGATTTGGACCAGTTCACCCGGAATCCAGAGAAATCTCCAAACCTATTGATCTCGGCCAATAGCGACCGAAGTGATGCATTAGTATCTGCCAGATTCACCAAGGTGTCGTCTGCATAGAGCGAAATACGCTCCTCAATAGTAGCAATAGGCAGGCCTTTGATGGAAGGGGATGTACGAATTTGTGTCGCCAGCGGTTCCATAGCCAAGGCGAACAGAAGCGGGGACAAAGGGCATCCCTGCCTCGTGCCCCTTGTAATGGAGAATGATTTAGCGATTGAGGAATTAACTCGCACTCGGGCTCGGGGGGATGTATAAAGTAATCTAATCCATGCCACCATGCGAGGACCGAAACCATACCTGTAGCACCCGAAAGAGATATGGCCATTCCACACTATCAAATGCTTTACATGTGTCTAAAGACACAATGGCATGTGTACGGGAACACTCATGAGGGTATTGCAGGTTGTGGAATAGTCTGCGGATATTCATTCTTGTGGACCGTCCAGGTATAAAACCCCTTTGGTCACTATTGACCAGAGACGTAACTACAGTATTTAAGCAGCTTGCAAGCACTTTTGCTAGGATCTTAACATTCACATTTATGAGGGATATTGGGTGGTATGATTCACATTTAAGTGGATCTTTGCGGGGTTTCAGCAGGAGCACGATCAAGGCTTCTCGCATGGTGGGGGGAAGGATACCAGCATCCAAGGCCTTATTATATGTACGTAGCAGAAATGGGCACAGTAAGTCCCTAAATTGTGAATACCATTCAGTGGGATAACCATCCAGCCCAGGAGTCTTGTGAGCTGGCATCTGAGCAATGGCTACCGCAATCTCTTCAACCGAGATGGGAGTGTCTAACATCTCCCTCCCCTCAGTAGAAATGGAGGGGAGAGATATGTCAGCAAGGTATTCGTTTAGCTGGGGTTCAGTGTACTCAGCCCTGGAAGTGTAAAGTTCTGTGTAGAAGTTTAAAAAAGTTTCCATAATATCCCCAGGGACCTCACTTATTTGACCTGTCTTAGTATAGATACATGGAATGTTTACTGGAGGGCGATCAGGCCTTGTTAGATATGCTAAAAGGCGTCCAGCCTTGTTACCATGTTCAAATATATCTGTGCCGTGTGTAACAGTTTCTTTTTTGTAAGGTCTAACAGACGTATTTCATATTCCCTACGTTTCAATAGCCATGTTTCTCTTGTGTCCAGGGTCGGGTCAGAGGCATATACAGATTCTGCTTGTACCATGGCAGTTTCAAGTTCTGCCGTACGCTGTTGGTTATTTTTCCTCAAGGCCTCAGTGACGGACATTAAGGTGCCCCTCAATGAGGTCTTGAAGGCCTCCCACTCTATAGAAGGGTCCACTGTCCCCACATTGTCCCTCCAGTACTCCTTGATGTTCCCTGTACCACCTCATCCTCCAGCCAATAAGAATTTAACCTCCAAATGGAGGGGCCAGATCCCGGGAGGATGGTGAGGTCTACAGAAAGGGGTGCATGGTCTAAAACCCCTCTAGGCAGGTATGAAACTGCAGCGACAAAGGGAAGAGTGTCTGCCGGGGCGAAGGCCATATCAATTCGAGACATAGTGTGGAATGACAAGAAAACTGACTATCATCTGGGTGTTTCCAGCGCCATAATTCAGTAAGGTCATAAACCTGCATCCAGTTCAAAAGGGAGGGAAAGGGTCTTCCCCCACCCCCCAAGCGGTCCATGGCTGGGTCCAGTACAGCATTAAAATCACCGATGTAGAGGAGAGGTCCGGGGGGTCTATCCAACAAGTACAGTGACAATTTCAATAATACCTCCGCCGAAAAAGGCAGAGGAATATAGAGGTTGACAATAGTAAACGTTATTGAGGAGATTTGCAGAGTAAGTATGACATATCTCCCATTTGGATCTGTCTTTGTTTCTGCTGGGAGGGTTTAGCCACTAAGATAGAAACCCCCCTAGAGTAATTTGTGTGTGTAGCGTGATAACCCTGAGCCAGCCATGGACGCTTAAGGGCCCTCACCTTAGTGTCAGTCAGGTGGGTCTCCTGGAGACACACCACATGAGGACGGCACTTCTTTAGGACTGAAAAAACGAGAGATCGTTTTTGAGGGGCATTCAAACCTCTAGTGTTCCATGACACTATTTTTAAGAACCCTGTCACTGTAAGACAAACAATATATCATGATCATAAGGACAAATAAGAACATTCTTATCTAGTACCTCACAGGCCGCGCCAGGCCACATGCATTCAATTATATCTATATCACATTTCAAATATCTATGTTTACTCGAGTCTGTACTGTCAGTACAAGCCAATAAACCATTCCGAGCAGCATCTATATAAATTGCAAAAAGGAAAAAAGAGAAAAAAAGTTAAAAAAAGTAAAAAAGAGCACAAAAAAGAGCAAACCGTGCTTGAAAAACCCATAACCCCCACTCCGCTCGGCCATCCCCAACTTAGAGCCTTGGATCCCAAAACCCAAATAGACCCCCCCACCCCGTAAAAAAAAAGGGGGGGGGAATGTTATTGAGGGTCCAACTATTCCGTGGTCACACCACTGTCTGGTGGGGAGGTAACATGGAGATCGGTGTGGCTCTCAACTGACAGTAGAAAAAAAATAAAGTTATGTCCTGATCCAGGATGTCTTTTCGGTACGTTTTATAGGAAGACAAAAAAAACTTTTAAAAAATCAGTCCTTCTTAATAGCGAGGAGAAGAAAAAGAAATGACAGGCCAAGCAGGAATGTTAAAGGTTGTTGCAGGATTACAGATTTTTCTTTTTTGTAAGACCTCTGGTATAGGTGGGTGGCCCCATATGATGAGCTTGGCATTTAGTAGATGAGGGACTGCAGGGTTTCATCCATAGGGAGTTCAGCAGAGGGGAACATTAAACAGGTAAAGCTGTCAGTGACCTCTTCGACTGTCTGCGGGCCCGTAGAGGTCATTTAGCCAAGCCATGGCTTCTTTAGGGCTGGAGTAAAAGTGAGCTTTACCGTCGAATATGATGCGAAGCTTGGCAGGAAAAAGCATGGCATATTTCAATCCCTCCTCACGTAAACGATTCTTCACTGCTGAGAATGATATGCGCTGGCGCTGCACCTCAGCGGAGAAGTCAGGATAAATAGAGATACTGTTGCCGTTGTATTTAAGCGGACCTTTCTCTCTTGCTATTCGTAAAATTGCCACTTATCCTGGAAGTTTAGGATGCGAGCGATGATTGAACGTGGAGGTGCTCCCTCTGGGGGTGGACGTGGGGGTGTACGGTGTGCCCTCTCAATCACATATGAAAACGATGGCGCATCAGTGCCAAAGATATCTCTCAGCCAGGAGTATAAAAAATTTTCAGGGTGTGAGCCCTCCGCGCGTTCAGGGAATCCAACAAAACGTAAATTGTTCCTTCTAGAACGATTCTCCAAATCGTCAATTTTGGCACGGAGAGCTGCTAGTTCCCCAGTATTATCTCTCACTTTAACAGTTAGGGGGTGCATAGTGTCCTCCACAGAACTAATACGTTCCTCCATATCCCCAGCCCTGCCACGGAGGTTTTGGACATCCTGTTTAAGGAGTGAGAAATCCATTCTTATGGAGGCTATTTGAGTAGTGAGTGAGGCCTTACAATCTTGTATAGCCAGCATAATGGTGGCCAGGGTTGGTTCAGCAGGGGGATTCAGCTCACCATCATCATCAGTTGATTGCTGGGGGTCCTGAGCTGTCTGAGAGTCTTGTGATAACTGGGAGACAGTCTGTGTACGGAAGATAGCAGGAGTAGAAGCCTGTGACCCGGCGCCATCTTGCCTCCGGAATCCCGCCAGACGGTCCAACGTGGATGGGGGCCAAGCCGGCCTGTATTTCACCATGGTAGCCAGCCTGCTTAGTGCCCACCGCCGTGGGGAACAAATTGAGACCCTCGGTGAGGAGATAGGACTCAGGATGCCTGCAGGATGGTTGTTGAGAGCCGGAGTGCTGTGACTATGCGGCCACTCGCTCCACCATCAAGCCACCCCCCCCCACTAGAAGGTTCTTATATGGAATGTTAATGAATACTGGTGGGAAATAGCAATAGAAAAACCCTATCTAGTGATTGGAGTGAAAAGTCTCCTCTAGGTGGTGATAACCCTCTCTTTAGTCATTGGTCAAAAAACAATTGAGATCTATTTCAATATTGAGTCCCAATGGCTGCATCGAACAAAGGCGGTACAGCCATTGGGTCTCATTCTGAGAAATGGCCTTCTTGAGGTCTGTGCCTCTCCAAATGATTTCTAAACCAACATAATTGGAAATTAGAGCTGGGGTTGTATGCCAGAAAAATACAGGGGAAGGGTTGGTAAATAGAAATTAATAATTAATTAAGAATAATTAAATAATTAAGAAATATACTAATACAGTTATTATATAATAGGAAGGAAAGGACCAAAAGGTGCCTAGGAGGTATAAACGATAAGGAGGCTATATAATGGGGCTTACTTTTAGTTCCTTGTTCAACCCATTGGGTGCAAGAGTATCGAGGGTGTATATCCAGAACGTTTCATGTTCACATAATCTAGAGAAACGTTCGGCTTCAGACAGGTTTTTAGGATTAACTTCAATCACCCATACCTGCAGGCCTGTCGTGGACTGGTTATGATGCTCCAAAAAGGGTTGTGGTACACTATGTTGGTCGCAACCTTCCTCCACAAAGTGTTTACCGAAGCGTTGTCTCAGTGGACGGATGGTGCGGCTGACATATAGTAATTTTCAGGGTCATGTGAGATAATATAAAGCATAATCAGTAGAACAGTTGTAAAAGTTGTCTAGAAGGTAGGTCTTTTCCTTATGCTTAAAACTTTTTTGTCCATGTCTCACAAAGTTACAGGTCTTACACAATGAATTGTGACATCAATACATCCCTTTGAGAGGAATAAGACATAATGTATTATCTTTTTTAATACACTTGAGTTTACTGGGCACTATTTTGTTTTTTAAGGTGGGAGCCCTTCTATAAGTGACCTTGGGTCTATCACAACGAGTGGTGTTCAAGTGGGGATCTTGTTTTATGATGTTCCAATGTTTATTGAGAATGTATTCCATCTTCTTGTATTGGCCATGACACCTAGTGTTAAACCGAGCAGCTGCATTTTCAGGGGTTTTGTCAATTTTCGTTTTCTTGCCTGGAAGGAAAGTGGTGTAGGCCTGGTCTACTAGCATTTGTGGATATCCTTTCTCTAGGAATTTCTTTTTGAGATGTGTAATCCTGGAGATTTAGCTGCAGTCTCTAGTGCAAATCTCCCTTAATCTACAAAATTGTCCTTTGGGTATGTTTTTAACCCACTGAGGGTGATGACAGCTGTCAAAATAAAGATATCAATTCCCCGCAGTGGGCTTCGTATAATTATGGGCATAAACTTGGTTGTGTTCATGATTGAGTTCAAGATCTAGAAGGGATAAGCTGTCCTTTTTCCATACAGATGTAAAGGAGAGCCTGAGGTCATTGGTATTACAATGGGTGACAAAGTCATCAATCAGGGACAACGTCATCAATGTATCTGCCATAGAATACCAGATGTTTGGCGAATGGGTTGTTTTTCCATATGAACTGATTTTTCCAAAAACCCATGGTCAAATTGGCATATGATGGGGCAACATTGGGCCCCCATTGCCATGCCATGGGTCTGTAGATAAAAGTCACCCTCAAAGTGAAAGTAGTTGCGTATTAGACAGAACAGAGTAGCGTCTAGAATAACATCTGCCTGTTTGTTGTTAAGCATGGGATCTGATAATATAAAATGTTGTATGGCTAGCATGCCTATGTGATGGGGAATGGAGGTGTACAGGGAGTGTTCATCAAGGGACAGCCAAGAATAGCTGTCAAGCCAGTGTAAGGGGACTTTTGAAGGTCCTGAGGCACCAGGACAATGGAAATGCCCAAAAAATTACCCCGTTTTGGAAAGTAAACACCCCAACGTATAATCTATGAGGCATTATGAGTCTTTTGAACATGTGATTTTTTCCACAAGTTTGTGGAAAATGTGTAAAGAAAATGAAAACACATTTTTTTTACTTAAAGTTGTCCATTTATAAGATATTTCCAACACATAGCATGTACATAGCAAAAATAACACCCCAAAATAGATTCTGCTACTTCTCCTGAGTATGGCAAAACCACACGTGTGAGACTTACACAGCCTGGCCACATAAAGAGGCCCAACATGCAGGGAGCACCGTAAGGCATTCTAGGAGCATAAATTACACATTTAATTTGACTACCTATTCCACTTTTGTGAAACACTTATGGGCACAGTAGTCTCACAGATGAGAACTGATGTGGCATGAACGTGGCATGGATGAGTACTGATGTGGCATGGATGAGCACTGATGTGGCATGGATGAGGCACGAATGAGCACTGGTGTGGCACGGATGAGCGCGGATGTGGCACAGGTGAGCACAGATGTGGCATGGATGATCATGGATGAGCGTGGATGTGGCACAGTGCCAGGGCTGGGCCCAGCCCTTCCTTCTCTGAGCTGGCCGCTCAGCTGTTGGCTAATTGCCAGCTTCTATCTCTCCACGGTGACTCACCTGTTGATGATCCTGCTCGTCGGTCCTGCCTACTTAAGCCATCAAGTCCAGATGATCTCTGCCTTCGCCTAGGTCAAATCTCTAGAGACGCTCTCCTGTGTTCCTGTTAAAGACTTGCTTGGCTGACATTCCTTCTGGCTCCCTGATGTTTTGGCTTGTCTAACTATCCGTTCTGGTTACTGAACTCTGGCTACGTTTTGACTATGTTTACTCTGTTTACCTTTTTTTATTATTAATAAACAAGTGTGATTTAACTGTACTTCTGTCTCAGTCTGATTCATGGATTCTGACACATGGATGATTACTGATGAGCCATGGATGAGCATGAATCAGCCATGGATGGGGATGGATGAGCAAGGATGAGCATAGTTGGGCATGGAGGGATGAGCTTGGCTGAGCAAGGATGAGCATGGCTGGGCATGGATGAATGGATGGTTGAGCATGGCTGGGTATGGATGGATGGATGAGCATGGCTGGGCATGGATGAGCAAGGATGAGCATAGCTGGGCATGGATAGATAAGCATGGCTGGGCATGGATGGATGAGCATGGCTGGGCATGGATGAGCAAGGATGAGCATGGATGGGCATGGATGGATGAGCATGGATGAATGAGCATGGCTGGGCATGGATTGAAGTATGAATGAGCATATCTGTGCATGGATGTAGCATGAATGAGCATACCTGGGCATGGATGTAGCATGAATGAGGATGGATGGATGAGCACAGATCAGCACTGTGGGCACTTCAGATGCACCCGGCTCTCCCCCTCTCCTCTACTCCCACACTGTACCAATCGGTGCGAGGAGAGGGGAAGAGCTGAAATGGACAAGCTCCGGTTTGTTGACAACTGATCTCTCTGTCATTGGACAGAGCGATCACGTGTTTAAAAGGTCACTGCCATTAGCCCTTTACCCTGTTCTGTGATGCGCCGGGTCCGGGGGAACCGATGGTTACGGATATTCCTGGATTCCTGGGTGTGTGCCTCAGGGGGCACATGGGAGCGCGATTCTGGGAGGATTTAACCCCGAACAACTGAATAATGGGTTAATAGCACCCGTGTTGCAGTGCTTCGCCAGCGCTGCCCATTCATTTCAATGGGCAGGGGCAGTGGAGGAGCGGTATATACACCGCTCCTGCACTGCCCCAAAGATGCTGTTTGCAGGACTTTTTTCCCCGTCCTGCAAGCGCACCGCCCCAGTGTGAAAGCACTCGGGCTTTCACACTGGGGAGGCTTGAGAAGCACTTTTCAAGCGCTATTTTTAGAGCTAAAATGCCTGAAAAGTGCCCCAGTGTGAAAGGGGTCTTATGAGGCAGAGGCAGTACAGGAATTACATCAGAGGAGAAACATCAGAGGAGAAACTGCAAAGCATGCAGGGAATCCAGGAAATCATGGAAAGAGATGGCTAGAAGACAGGCACAACTCATAACATAAAGCAAGCTTTTTCAAGTAAGATTATATTGGATTGTCATGCTCTGACAATAAATTTCATTTAAAGGATAATTCCTAAACTTTCAAATCGTGTCACAAAAATGAATAAAATATTTTCTACTGTATTAACTGGAAGGTTATTACATTAGAAACTGGAACTGGAAGCATCCCTCAGATTTCTATTGCTTCACATTGGGGAGGTCACATTATTTTGTGTGGTTACCAGCCCAGGAAAAGAGGTACACAGCAATAAGAACCCGATAGAGGCGCATGCGCGGCTGGCGATGATGGCGGACGCATGAGAGAGTAGCTCCGGACCCGCTCCTTCCATCCCCGGACCCTGTTCAGCGAACGCTAGCTCACACAGATCCAGGATCCACTGGATAAGCTCCCGGAACCTTCCGGGCACCTCATGGGGAAAATAGGCTCCCAGCGGCACGTCTACCAGGGGTTTGTCCCGCCTCCGACCTCCCGGCCGGCTCAAAGCATGGAGCGTTTCCTGTATAGGCCGCAATCCCCGGCCTCAATTAGCCAGACGGTCGCTACGCTCGCAGGGGAACGATCGGCAGACACGGCAACCACCACACAAGGACTCTCTGCTCACGACCCCCTAACCCTAGAAACACCCCTCTCCACACAACAGCAGAGAAGGGGGACCTCACACAGCAACTCCAGAGATATGGCAGAACATGCTGCAGACCACATTGCTGACCACCCTGCTTTGCTCACAGATACTCCTATCCCTACCCCACCACCCCAAGGGAAAGACTCGGACAGCTCAGTTACAGTTGCAGTGCTGGACTTAAAACTACAGACCCTGCTACAAGATCTGACCCGTAACTTTACAGTAGCAGTGGGGAAACTGGCTCAAGAGCTCCGAGGGGAAATCGATCAACTTGGAGATCGAACTGACACTTTAGAATCCAAGTTTGACGAACTGGTGAAGTATGTGCAGGTACTCGAAGAAGATAATGCGACACTCAAACAAAATGTTTTCCAGGTCCAATTACAGCAGGAAGACCTGGAGAACAGAGAGAGATGCCAGAATGTGAGGATCCGTGGAATCCCGGAAACAGTTCCTGACAAAGAAATACGTCCCTATCTCCTAGGACTGTTTGTCACTATAGCCCCACATATTCCAGATATCGATTGGAGGCTGGACAGGGCTCACCGGTCCCTAGCTCCGAAACCACCTCCTGGCACCAACCCGAGAGACGTAATAGCTCGCTTCCACTACTATGAAAGCAAAGAAGCTCTCACAATGGCCACAAGAAATAAAAATCGCATTGAATACAAAGGTGCTAAACTTCAAATTTTTAGCGACCTATCCCCCATCACGCTAGCTAAAAGGCGTGACTTATGGCCAGTAACCATGCACCTGCAACAACATCAAGTTGCCTACAGATGGGGTTTCCCTTTCCGCCTCGAGAGATGGCACTCAATACTCGATGCGAGCATTACACGAATGCGAAGCCTTTATCCGCAACTTAGGATTACCGCCTATTCCTGAAGAAGATCTGCCTCCACCACCTCTAAACCTGATTCCTGCTCCACTTCAACCGCTTACAGCGATCTGGACCCTGGTTCGTCGGAGACGTCAAAGAAATTTTTCTACCCCTCAACGCTCTGCTTCAGCTAGAATGCCTACCTGAACACTTTTCACTCAATGAGGAGAAACTCCTCAGTGTTTTTTCCTACCAGTTTCCTCGGTGGTACCGAGGTTTTTTTCAAGGGAGGTCCCCTGAAGACCGCAGAGAGAGTCCTCCCTAATCCTGCTATTGATAGCCTAGTTTAAAGGCAATTTTTCCAGTTTGTGGACTCCAGCCCCCCCTGGCTGGTTTGCCCCCCCCTTTTTCTTATTTTTCTTATTTTTCTTATTTTTCTATTTTTCCTCCCCCAGAATCCAATGTTGAAAGTTTGCATATAAAATCTTCTTTTCTTTTTGGGAGGAGCGGGTACCGATCTGTCCACGTTGCTGACCGACATGCTCCTCTACAGGCCTATGGCTGGTAGCCAAGGCCCCCTGAGGATTTTTACATCTTCAGGTTGTCAAAATGTTTTTTCCTTTTTTACTTTTTAGTTTTTTTGTAGTTCATATTTTTTCTTTCTCTTTTTTTCTCTTCAATCTTTGGCCCTTTTTTGGCCTGAATTATTGCCTAACATTTTCTTTTTTTTTGCTGTTAAAGTATATATGCTCACTGTCTACATGACAATTGAGAAGTGTGTAAAGATACTGCAGATTAACTTACTTTGGTTTAAAATATTGTTGTATGTTATTAAGTTTTCAATTGCTGTACAATACATGTCCTCCTCATGGCTCTGAAGGTCTTCTCGTGTAATGTGAAGGGTCTGAACTCTATTCACAAACGTTGGCTAGCCTTGAAGAAATTCAGAGCCTCTGGAGCCGACGAGGTCATGGTCCAGGAGACACACTTTCGACCAGGGGGCTCCTTTAAATTCGCTTCTAAACTGTTCCCTAACACATTTGTAGCCTCCGACCCATCTGGGAAGGCAGGTGTAGCAATTCTGTTCAAACATTCATGTCCCATAAGAGTAATTGACTCAAAACTGGACCCCCGGGGGCGTTATGTTATCCTGAACTGTGTCCATTTAAAAATGAAACTCACATTAGTTAACATATATGCACCCAACTCGGGACAGATAGGATTCCTCACTACAGTTCTTGAGGAAGTACAAAACTCATCTCACCCATTTACAATTGTAGGAGGAGATTTCAACATGTGTATGTCCTCCAACAAAGATAGACTTAATCTTTTTCAAAATACCCCCCCAGCTCAAGCCTATAGATTATCTACCTCCTTCCGCAAATTAATCCGCACCCATAACCTGTTTGACTCTTGGAGAGTGAAACATCCCACTGGTAAACAATTTACTTTTTATTCCCCCCCACACAAAGGATACTCTCGTCTTGATTACTTCCTACTTTCCGCACCCTTGCTACCCCAATTAGTTTCCTCTGAAATTGGTCCAAATACGTGGTCCGACCACGCACCCATAACTTTAGATCTATCCCTACATTCCGCTTCTCCTAAGTCATGCCATTGGAGACTTAATGAGTCTCTCCTAAAAAACGAGGTTATTAAACAGCAACTCCAAACAAAACTGACTGAATACTTTCAGCTCAATGATGGCTCTGTTTCGGACACCTCCATATTGTGGGAGGCCCACAAGGCCTTTTTCAGGGGTGAGTGCATATCGGCTGGGTCGCACAGGAAGCGTGACTCGCTTCAACAAAAAGCTGAACTCTTGATTCAACTACGCTCAGCCGAGGTGCACTTGCTTCAAGCCCCCACTACCGCCCATTTACGGGAGGTGATATCTATTCGCAATAAAATTAAATCTTTGGAGATGAATAAAATCTCTAAAGCCATTTTATGGTCAAGACAGAAGTTCTATGAATATGCTGATAAGCCTCACAGAATGTTAGTAAACAGACTGAAACCTCGCCCAAGCCTTTCCATACCTGACCATCTAATACAAATGGATGGAACTCCCACCTATTGCCCTCAATCCATGTCTAGAGTTTTTGGAGAATTTTACAACAAATTATATAACTGTTTGAGCTCTGACCCACTCACCCAATTCACTCAAAGGAAATTTGATTAATTTATATTGTCTCTGAAGCTTCCTCAATTGACCCCTGACCAGCGCTCATCATTAAATGCTCCCATCACAGCTGAAGAATTGACTGAAGTGATTAAACTACTTCCCCTACATAAATCCCCAGGCCCAGATGGACTTCCATACTCTTATTACAAAACCTTTCTCCCTATACTATCCCCACACATGTTAAACCTATATGCCTCTTTATTAAAAGGTACCATACCTCATCCCCAATTTCTTCATGCCCATATTATAGTCATACCAAAACCAGATAAAGACCCAACTATCCCTGACAATTATCGCCCTATCGCCCTATTAAATTCTGATTACAAAATCTTCACCAAAATCCTGGCAAATAGACTCTCAAAAATCTTACCGTCTCTGATAAATAGAGATCAGGTTGGATTTGTCCCCCTGAGACACGCGGGTGATAACACTAGACGCACCATAGATCTCATAGACTTGCTTACTAGAACTAAAACCCCGGCAGTGATCTTAAGTTTAGATGCCCAGAAAGCATTTGACCGCCTTAGTTGGCCCTTCATGTTTGCAATCCTGTCCAAATATGGTTTTTCGGGTCCCTTTATACAGGCTCTCAGATCCTTATACTCTCACCCCACCTCCCAAGTACAACTCTCTTCATATCTATCTTCCCCATTTCCCCTTAGCAACGGTACTAGACAGGGCTGCCCTTTGTCACCTTTACTTTTTATACTCAGTTTGGAACCCTTAGCAGAGACAATTCGTGAAAGCCCCTCCATAGTAGGAGTACGCCTGCGTCAGTTAGAATACAAACTATCCCTTTTTGCAGACGATATTCTTTTAACACTTACCCAACCACACACGTCCTTACCTTCGCTACATAAAATCCTAAACTCTTTTAGTGAAATCTCTGGCTTTAAAATTAACACTACCAAAACGGAAGCTCTCCCCATAAATATCACACCATCTAATCTGGTCACCCTTAAACAGAATTATAATTATCACTGGAGCTCTACATCTTTGAAATACTTAGGTGTCCGCATTACAGCATCATACTCCACCTTATATCAGGCGAACTTGCCCCCCTATTCCAAGAAATTAACCGCTTGCTGACCCATTGGACCACTTTGCCCATCTCTCTCCTTGGACGTATAAATATTCTAAAAATGTCTATTCTTCCTAAATTATTGTACCTATTTGAGACACTTCCAGTGGCAATACCAATGTCTCAGTTGAAAAATCTTCAAAGAAGAAGCCTCCGTTTTATATGGAATAACGCTTCACATAGAGTGGCGGGCTCAGTGGTAATGGCACGTAAGCTTAAAGGAGGCCTAGGAGCCCCAGACTTTATCAAGTACTATTAAGCCTCTCATCTAAGGGCCCTTACTTCATGGACCAACAGAACAGCCCCAAATAGATGGGCGGATATTGAAATGAGTATAACTTCCCCAGTACACCCATGTTATATGCTGTGGCCTTCCACTGACAAATTCATGCCCCAGCTGAGGGGTCTTTGTCTGGCCCCGATGCTCTTTACACTAGCAATATGGAAGAAGTGTTCCACTAAATACTCACTTTCATCCCCATGCTCACCCCTCACCAATATCCTCTTTAATCCAGACATCCCGGATAGTCTGTCATATGACCATATGGTGCACTGGACTAGGGCCGGGATTTTCCAACTGCGACAGCTAGTCAACCCAGCCACGAGACATTTACTATCCTTTGAGGACCTTCAAAAACAACACCAACTACCCAAAACCATATTTTACTCTTATTTACAAATCAGACATTTCTTTTCTATCAAAACCCCTACACTTTCTTTAGATAAACCTACTGCATTTGAAATGCTATGTGCTACAGGCCCCCATGAACCCCAACTGATATCCACTATTTATAGAATACTTCACGAAGCCACTCCCCTAAAAGTAGATACACATTGTTATATGAAGAAATGGGCACAGATTCTCCAACATAACATATCTTTGTTAGACTGGGATAAGATCTGGGTCTTCCAATTCCAAAAGCTCCCGATGTATATCTCACAAAGAAACTGCCTATAAGGTACTTATGTTTTGGTATAAAACCCCGGAAAGACTTCACGCGATTGATTCGTCCATCTCCCAAATTTGTTGGAGATGTAATAAGGCGGTTGGTTCCCACTTTCACATCTTTTGGGAATGTTCTTTAGTGTCTCAATACTGGGAGCAGATCCAAACCTTACTAGAGACTCTGACGGGAACCCTCGTTCCCCTAGACCCAATGTACTATTTACTAGGCCTCCCATATCAAGGTCTTCATAAACCAAAGAAGAAACTGATGTCCTTTGTGTTATTAGCAGCTAAGAAAATTATCCCTAAACTTTGGCTATCCACCTCCCCTCCCACCCTTTTACATACTCTGTCTATCTTAATGGACATTCGTAGAATGGAACATCTAACTGCCATTGTTGAAGATTCCATACAGAAATTTACTCTTATTTGGCAGCCATGGGATGATTATAACTTTAACATTAAGACAAATGATATTAGTTGAATTATTAGAGATACATAGGGATCTACATCCTCTATCTCCTTGGGTTACTATATATCTTATTCTTTTGATTATGTAGGTGTCTCTAACGTTTTCCCAACTTCCAGTAAAACATGTAATATACTTACCGCAGAATTACTGATTTAGAAATCAAAAACGTCTCTCACTCGGTATTACCAATTTTAAAGCTGTAATGTAGACCACCTTATAGCTTTTTGATCTGTTTTGTTTTTATTCTTTCTCATATTCTTTATCTTTTGTACTCTTTTGTATACAATGTTTTAGGCTTATGTACCGTATATACTCGAGTATAAGTCGTTCCGAGTATAAGTCGAGGCCCTAATTTACCACAAAAAAAATGGGAAAAACTTATTGACCCGAGTATAAGACGAGGGTGAGAAATGCACAGCTACTGTAAGTGGAAAAGAGGGTCAACAATGCCCATTTGCAGCATCACTGTGCCCATTTGCATGCCTCACTGTGCCCATTTGCAGCCATAGGTCCCCTGAACTTCAAACTCGGTAGTTAAGGGTTCCTAGATGCCCCCTAGCTGCAGCCAAAATTTGGGGTCTCTGAACCCAAAGGGTCCCGAAATGACATTGCTGCAGATGGACACAGTTGACCGAATTTGGGGCCCTGTATCTTGGGGCCACTTAGTGCTAAGAACCCCAAATTTGGTGTGCAAACCCGGTGGAACTAGCACCATAAAATTACCAAGGTTGGGGTTACTAGCACCAAGTGGCCCTGAGATACAGGGCCCCAAAAATCAGTTCAGAAAATGTCAAGCACTTTTCTGCAGCAGAAAATGACATTTTCCAAACCAGTTTTGGGGCCCTGTATCTCAGGGCCACTTGGTGCTAGGAACTTTGGATATGTTATGGTACCATTTCTACTGGGTTTGCACACCAAATTTGGGGTTCCTAGCACCAAGTGTGCCTGAGATACGGGGCCCCAAAGTTGGTTCGGAAAATGAAATTTTTTGCTGCAGAAAAGTGCTTGACTCCAGTATAAGTCGAGGGGGGCACTTTCAGCACAAAAAAATGTGCTGAAAAATTCGACTTATACTCGAGTATATACAGTAATCTTGATTGACAGTGTTAAAGCCTCTCTTTTTATTTTTTATTTATTTTCCTTTTCATACTGAATGTAACATCACTGTTATTATACTTGTCATGAAAAATGTTAAATAAACAATTTAAAAAAAAAAAAAAAAAAGAACCCGATAGAATTCATAACCCTTCCACAATCCAACCAAAAAACACATTTTGGCTGTAGGGGCTTTAAGAAAAGATGTGGAAGCAAACGCTAGAAGTTAGCAAATGCTCTGTCTGCATGATGAGATGTTTGCAGGTGTAATTCCTCAGTATCCGTAAATTACAGCAGAACTGCCTCCAACCCCCTCCTTATTAACATTTGGCACGTTTTTTCTGGGGGGGGGGACAAGTACCTGCTCCCACTTCCACCGGGATTGCCTAGGCGATCCGAACGGATTTTCACCCCACCCCATCGCCTGCAGTCTGAAAATAAAATCTTGGAGATCTTACTTTTTTTCACACAAATGTACACTTTTTAAATTTGTTCTAGGAAGAAAGTGCAGCCTGTCGATTACCACTTTCTGTAATTATTTTGCCATTTGACTAAAGTTAAAAATATACCTCTTCCTTTAATCAATCACAGAAAATTAGTGGACTAATTAGCAGCCAAGCACACCTATTGCTATAATGACTTTAAAAACAAAAGAAACCCAGCAATGTAATCAATCATCACAAACATAGCTATTGATTCCTTGTAGCCTTTGACATTTGTCCACATGTAGCCAAAATGTAATTAAATAGATTATCAGTTATTGCCTTAACTTGTTCAGTGCTGAAAACCACAGAACATATTGGGAAATAAAATGTGCGGATTCCAATGTGGAGTAAAGAATTACATTGTTTGTCTAATGCATTTGCAGTATGCAGAGTTGAACTTCACTGTAAACTGTAAAAAGGTACAATTCATGTTGCATGGTAGGTTTAAAAGTAGACAAGGTTGAATAAAAACAATAGTCCATCCAGTTCAACCTGTGTAAGTGCACGCGTGTCAGCGTCTATATTTATTTCCCATATCCCTGTATGTTGTGTTCTTTAAGATACACATCCAAGAGTCTCTTAAAAATATCAATACTCCCCGCAGCCACCACCAATTGTGGAAGAGAGTTCTATATCCTTATGGCCTTGACAGTGAAAAACCTCCTGCACAGTTTAAGGTTAACCACTTCCCGACCGGCGCAGGCCGATGTACGTCGGCAGAATGGCACGGCTGGGCAAATGGACTTACAGGTATGTCCATTTGAATTCCCCGCCATGCCATTGCGCGCGCGCCGGCCGGGAGCTCCGTTAGTCGGGTCGCAGGTCCTGCGGACTCGATCACCACGGAGATACCCACGATCACCTCACGGTGAGGATGAACGGGGAGATACTGATGTAAACAGCATCTGCCCGTTCTGCCTAGTGACAAGTGTCACTGATCACAGCTCCCTGTCATCGGGAGCTGCCCATCCCCCTACAGTTAGAATCACTCCCCTAGGACATACTTAACCCCTCCTGCCCCCTAGTGGTTAACCCCTTCACTGCAAGTGTCATTTACACAGTAATCAGTGCATTTTTAATCACACTGATCGCTGTATAAATGACAATGGTCCCAAAAATGTCCGCCATAACGTCGCAGTCACAATAAAAATCGCTAATCACCGCCATTACTAGTAAAAAAAAAAATTATTAATAAAAATGCCATAAAACTATCTCCTATTTTGTAAACGCTATAACTTTTGCGCAAACCAATCAATAAATGCTGATTGCGATTTTTTTTACCAAAAATATGTAGAAGAATACGATCGGCCTAAACTGAGGAAAAAAAATGTTTTTTATATATTTTTGGGGGATATTTATTATAGCAAAATGTCTTATTTTGTTTATAGCGCAAAAAATAAAAATTGCAGAGGTGATCAAATACCACCAAAAGAAAGCTCTATTTGTAGGAAAAAAAAGGACGTCAATTTTGTTTAAGAGCCACGTCGCATGACCGCGCAATTGTCAGTTAAAGTGACGCAGTGCCGAATCGCAAAAAGTGCTCTGGTCAGGAAGGGGGTAAAATCTTCCGGAGCTGAAGCAGTTAAACAGCTTCTCCTCCAATCTCAAAATGTGTCCCCTTGTCCTTGAACTTGAGATCCTCCAGTCCCCTTATTAGTTAATTAGCTATTGCTCAATCTGTCATCTACTAGGACCCCCAGATCTTTCTACATCCTTGATTCCTCCAGCGGTTCTCCCCCTAGTGAGTAGTTTGCATTTATGCTTTTGCCCCAAGTGCATTACCCAGGGGCATTGCTAGGTGGCAAAAAGACCAGGGGCTTCAGCCTGAAGTCCGAGTCCGACACCGGGGGGGTGTTACCTTCCTGACGCGCACTGACCTACCTGATGCACACTGACCTACCTGACATACACTGACCTACCTGACCTACACTGACCTACCTGGCATACACTGGCATAAACTAACCTACCTGACCTACACTGACCTACTTGATGTGCACTGACCTACCTGACATACACTGACCTACCTGACGTGCACTGACCTACCTGACGTACACTGACCTACCTGACTTACACTGACTTACCTGACGCACACTGACCTACCTGACCTACACTGACCTACACTGACACACACTGACCTACCTGACCTACACTCACCCACACTGACCTACCTGACACACACTAACCTACCTGACACACACTGACCCACACTGACCTACCTTACTAGACTTCAGGGGACTTGACCGCCTCCTGCAGCTCAGCCGTAGTGTGCGGCTGCGTGCCCATCAAAGTAGAGTAGACAGCAGGGCCTGCTGAGCAGGCACTCCAGGCAGCCACAGCCAGAGCCATGGCAGGACACAGGACAGGAGGACAGAAGAAGAGAGGAGGACAGGAGGACAGGACACAGGACAGGAGAGCCGTGCCCATGACAGGGCAGGAGGGCAGGAGAGGAGATGAGGGCAGGAGAAGAGAGCCGTCCGCCCAAACAGGATTTTCTCACAGTGATGCAGCGTGGTGGGTACATTGTAATTCCTGCCTTCTGGAGCCTGCAGCGCCTCCTGTACATGGCAGCGTCTATGATGGATGTCGCACTGGTCCAATGCCGGGATCGTGGGCGGGACCATGCTATGTCCAATAGACTTGGGAGTTAGTCGCCGCCACCCACGTGACCGGACTTTGTGCTCTCTGCTCGGAACGATCCCCGCTCATGCGCAGTGTGGCGCTGCACTCTCTCAGGTGACTCTGGGCTAATAAATGTTTTATAAATGGCCAAGACTCTGGGCTTTTTGGGGACCCATTCTGGACTCCAGCCCCCCCAGCCTCCCCCTCCCGACGCCATTGGCATTACCTTTAATTTTTCCACATTAAACCTCATTTGCTATGTATTTGCCTACTCCATTATTATTTATCACTATCCTTTGGGCACTCCCCTGTAACCAGTTTTTTACCCAAGAACAAACCCTGTGGTCCACACCTGCAGACCTCAGCTTGTAGATTAAGCGCTTATGGGGCACTGTATCGAATGCCTTTGCAAAATCCAGATACACTAAATACACAGGCCTTCCCCTGTCTAGATGGCAGCCCACTTCCTCATAGAATGTTAACAGATTGGTCTGGCATGGTAAACTCATGCTGATAACTACTTATGATTTTTTTTTCCAGTAAATTTTGGGATAAAGTCCCTTATCATCCCCTCCAATAATTTACCAACAATTGATGTGCATACATACCTAAAATCTCCACACAAGGTAAAGGTTCATTCAACAATTTGATCACTGATGTAGATGCATATGTGTTTCCTGGAAGCTCAGAAAAACATTATCAAAATAAAGCCTTCTTAGAACAACCAGTATTGACATTTGGTTGCATATCCCAAAGATAAGTGGATTATTTCTCATGTCAGCATAGTGGGCAGAGCTATGCTAATCATTCCTCCCCCCTCTCCCCCTCCCCCCTGTAACTAACTGCATTTCCAGAACTGCTGATGGATAGTACAGATACAGACTAGTATTATAGATCCACATATTTAATCTGCATATGTAAATAATGGCTTCTATACAGTAGGACTTGGGTAATAAGACACAATTATAATTCTGAATATAAGGGTGAGGAATTTGTAAAGGAACCAAAAAGTCTTCCACTGAACTGGTGTGTAGAAAGGATGAGGAGGATGAGGATGGTTTAGTAAGCCAGTCCACTACCTCCTCTACATGCTGTGGCTGGATAGCACGGGCAACATAACTAAACAGAGACAAAGGTGCCCTGCCTGAGGACAAACCACATCTACCTTTGCCTGTGGATGCAGACACTGATGGCCCCTTCATAGTGGCATGGGAACATATGTCTCTCCTTGTTGGCCTCCCAGGCATGATGGGGGGGGGCTTATTACCCAAATTTGATAGATACTGGGAAATGTGTAATTGGATGAAAAGTGGTGTTTGGTGCACTTTAAATTGAGGACTGACACTGACAGAAATGGAACACCAGCGTCACAGTCAGAAAAACTGCGGCTGACAATTTTAAAAAAAGGGGGCAGGCAGGGGACTAAAATAATATATAAAAAAAAACATGCAGTAACCAAAAAAAAAGGTATATGGTGCTAAATGTTATGTAATGCTGTGTTAACCAATTCAGCCCCTGAGGATTTGGCTGCTCAATGACCAGAGCACTTTTTACAATTTGGCACTGCGCTGTTTTAACTGGTAATTGCACAGTCATGCAATGCTGTGCCCAAATGAAATGTGCGTCCTTTTTTCCCCACAAATAGAGCTTTCTTTTGATGGTATTTTATTGTCACTGCGATTTTTATTTTTTGCGATATAAATGGAAAAAAAGACCGAAAATGTTGAAAAAAAATGATATTTTCTACTTTTTGTTATAAAAAAATTCAATAAACTCAATTTTAGTCATACATTTAGACCAAAATGTATTAAGCTACATGTCTTTGGTAAAAAATATCAATAAGCATATATTTATTGGTTTGCGCAAAAGTTATAGCGTCTACAAACTAAGGTACATTTTCTGGAATTTACACAGCTATTAGTTTATGACTGCCTATCTCATTTCTTCCCATTTTGGAAAGTAGACACTCCAAGGAAATTGCTGAGAGGCATGTTGAGCCCATTGAATATTTTTTTTGTCACAGGTGATTGAAAAATAACAAAAAGAAAAAAAAAATTACACAAAGTTGTCACTAAATGGTATATTGCTCACACGTGTCATGGTTATATGTGGAATTACACCCCAAAATACATTCTGCTGCTTCTCCTGAGTATGGGGATACCTCATGTGTGAGACTTTTTGGGAGCCTAGCTGTGTACAGGACCCCGAAAACCAATCACCGCCTTCAGGCTTTCTTTTATTTTATGGCCTCCGAAACTGTGATAAGTAGTGAGGAAGTGAAATCACCATTTTACGCCTTTAGAAAGTCTGAAGGCAGTGATTGTTTTTCGGGGTCCTGTACACAGCTAGGCTCGAAAAAAGTCTCACACTTGGGATATCCCCGTACTCAGGAGAAGCAGCAGAATGTATTTTGGGGTGTAATTTCACATATGCCCATGGCATGTTTGAGCAATAGATCATTTAGTGACAACTTTGTGCCTAGCCGCGTACAGGACCCCGAAAACTAAGCACCGCCTTCAGGATTTCTAAGGGTGTAAATCTTTGATTTCACTCCTCACTGCCTATCACAGTTTCGGAGGCCATGAAATGCCCAGATAGCACAACCCCCCCAAATGACCCTATTTTGGAAAGTATACACCCCAAGCTATTTGCTGAGAGGCATGTTGAGTATTTTGTTAAGATCTCGCTTTTTGTCACAAAGTTTTGAAGATTGAAAAAAGAAAAATAATTTTTTTTTTATTTTCTTTCTTCATTTTCAAAAATTAATCAGATCTGCAAAATACTCACCAGTCACCATGCCTCTTAGCAAACACCTCGGGGTGTCTACTTTCCAAAATGGGGTCATTTGGGGGGGTTGTGCTATCTGGACATTTTAGGGCCTCCGTAACTGTGATAGGTAGTGAGGAGTAAAATCACAATTTTACACCTTTAGAAAGCCTGAAGGCATTGCTTGGTTTTCGGGGTCCTGTACACGGATAGGCTCCCAAAAAGTCTCACACATGTGGTATCCCCATACTCGAGAGAAGCAGCAGAATGTATTTTGGGGTGTAATTCCACATATAACCATGCCATGTTTGAACAATATATCATTTAGTGACAACTTTGTGTAAAAAAAAAAATTGTAATTTTCCAGAAACTTATAGCAAAATATCAAATATTCCATGCACACAACATGCCATGCAGCAAAAACTTGAAGTGTCTTCTTTCCAAAATGGGGTCATTTGTGGGCGTTTTATGCCATCTTGACATTTCAGTACCTCCGAAACTGTGATAGGGAAGTGTGGAAGTGAAATCACCATTTTACGCTCTTATGCCCCATACACACGATCAGAAATTCCGCCAGCAAAAGTCGGATGTGAGCTTTTGGTCAGAAATGCTCCATCAGACTTTTGCTGGCAGAATTCCAGCCAGCAAAAGATTGGGAGCAGTTTCTCTATTTTTGGTCGGAAAAAGTTCCTATCCGAAAATGCGTTCGTTTGTATGCAATTCGAACACGCAAAAAATCACACATGCTCGGAAACAATTCAACGCATGCTTGGAAGCATTGAACTTCATTTTCTCGGCTTATCGTAGTGTTGTATGTCACCGTGTTCTTGACGGTCGAAAATTCAGAGAACTTTTGTGTGACCGTGTGTATGCACGGCAAGCTTGAGCGGAATTCCGTCGGAAAAACCATCCAAGTTTTTTCTGACGGAATTTCTGATCGTGTGTATGGGGCATTAGAAGGCCTGAAGGCGGTGATTGGTTTTCGGGGTCCTGTACAGGGCTAGGCTCCCAAAAAGTCTCACACATGTGGTATCCCCGTACTCAGGAGAAGCAGCAGAATGTATTTTGGGGTGTGATTCCACATATAACCATGCCATGTTTGAACAATATATGATTTAGTAACAAACTATAAGGATCTTGCGAGCTACCTAATAAATAATTGTATGAAAAAAATTTTATTTTTGAAAAAATGTGTGCATAGTGTTAAATGACAGCTGCTAGCACTAACCATAGGCATGCGCACAGGGTGTGTCAGGTGTGCCTGGGCACACCCTAATCACCCTGTGCAATGCAGACTCCCCCTGCTCCTAACACATTGTAAAAAAATAATATTTTTTGTTTTTAATATTTTATTTTGTTATTTTTTTACAATTTTTTTAAATTTATTTATTTATTTTATTTATTTATTTCAGGTACTTATATAGCGCCTTCAATTTACGCAGCGCTTTACATATACATTGTACATTCACATCAGTCCCTACCCTCAAGGAGCTTACAATCTAAGGTCCCTAACTCACATTCATACATACTAGGGACAATTTAGACAGGATCCAATTAACCTACCAGCATGTCTTTGGAGTGTGGGAGGAAACCGGAGTACCCGGAGGAAACCCACGCAGGCACAGGGAGAACATGCAAACTCCAGGCAGGTAGTGTCGTGGTTGGGATTCGAACCAGCGACCCTTCTTACTGCTAGGCGAGAGTGCTACCACCGCACCACTGTGCCGCCCAAATAATAATTTTAATGATTTTAAATAATTTTTTTCATAATTTTTTTTAATGGAAAAAATATTTTTAAAAAATAAAATAAAATAATCAAAACAAAAAACTGACACTAACACTACACACTGCTCTACTGCGCATGTGTGTTTGAACTTTGGGTGCACACCCTAATGCAATAGGCTACGCACACCTATGGCACTAACCATGTCTCATACAGTCTGGTGATAACAAAATAATATTAAATATTGTGCTGCGCTATCTTCCTAATAATCGGCTATGACAGAAGTAGGTTAAAGTGCCAACATTGCAATAAAAAAAATACACAAACAATTGCTGCAGTGGTATACCAGTGACGTGTGTCACAATACAAAATCCCACATCACAAGTATTATGAGTATTACCAACAAATCCTTATGAACAAAATGTATATATATAATTGTTATATAGTGACACAAACGTGAACTATAAGGTGCTATAGTGCATATAATTAGTGATGTCCTGATCACATAAGGATCAGTTCAACATAATGATATAAAGCCCTTATTGAATATATAGTGGTGACTTGATTGGTGAACGTGATCAAAAAACCTGTTGCACTGTCCACACTTAGGTGCTCCCCACCCTTAGGTAATAGCCGCTAACCTCAGAGGATGTGACCTCACATTTAAGTTTGGTCAAATCACGCTTGTGAATCACCTTAAGGATTCCAGGTTAGCTGTATGGTCCCAAACTGCTCAATGATGGTGCCTCCTTATATATAAACGGCAAAAAGAAACTCCATAGTGTGATATCATTTTAACACAGTTTTATTGTACAAACAAAGCCCTAGTACAGGGTACTCACATGGGTTTGGTGCGTCAGTGCACCACTCTATATCATGCCTTAAAACACTGGGATTGGGGGGCGTGGTCTAGACATGGCTGGAAAGAGACGTGTTTCAACAGAGCGCCTGGCCATCTCTCATCTACCCCAGCATCTCAGCCTGATTTAACAAATGATGTACTCCTCGAAGAAGAGAACAGCAAAAAAGAGTACCAAGCCTGCAAAATCCCCACTCGCAGCCCCGCCACCGGGCAAAATAAGAAGATTATTCAAGCTATCTTAACTGACCTCACCGGAGATCAAGATGGCGGCTACACATGGTGATGGAGTAGAGACTCCAGACAGCTCTCTGGCCCCCCACACAGATGCATCCGGATCTGATGCATTTTTGGGCATCCGGATCTGATGCATTTTTGGGCATCCACATGGACTTCCACCCCGATCCTGGAGAACCATCACAGCCCTTCTCACAGACATATAGGGCTGACACGGAACTCCGTTCCCTGATACAGGCGCTACCAACTAAGGCGGACATTGTGGCACTGATCGGGACAGTAGAGACCGCTCACTGAAAAGAACTAAACACAGTGAAATTGGAGGTAAAAGCACTCACCACCAGAATTAGGCCGGGGGAATCCTCCCTATCCACATTGGAGCAACGGGTCTCGACTCTGGAAGCATTCCAGGAGTCGCATGTAGAGGTCTTGGTCAAACAGCAGTTACCTCTCGAAGATATGGAGGGCCGAAGCCGCAGAAACAATTTGCGGCACCGAGGCATCCCAGAAGCAACAGGAGCTGAGGATCTAGCAGACACCACTATTTCCATCTTCCGGAGTATAGAGGGAGTCGAACTGCCGGATAGAGTGGTGCTAGGTAGGATACACAATGCGCTGGGCCCCAAATACTACGTCCACAAAGATCACATCATTCACAAAGCTTGGGCGGCAGGAGAGACAGAGTTCGATGGGGTAGCTGTCAAGATACTTCCAGACCTCTCACGTGCTACCCTGCAATGACGGGCAATGCTCAGGCCACTGCTAGATCTCGCCCAATGAAGAGATGCTACCTATCAATGGGGATATCCGTTGTCGGTCACATTCCGTAAAGACCAGAGATCCTTCACCCTCCGCACACCGGAATCCTTGCCAGCCCTCTTTACCTTCCTCGGAATGGAGCCAATTGAGGTTCCGAACTGGCTATAGCTCCTACCAAGACCCTCGGGCAGTTGAAACCCGGCCATGCAGAGGGGAGACCTCCCGGCTAGACAGCAGCGAACCCGCCGCCGTCCCAGAGCGCCATCTCTGGAGGGTACACGTGAGTCTTGAAACCCTTTCATTTTGTACAGCTGCCCCCTCTTGAATAACTTGAATACCCCGCCGCACCGTTACCTGCCCCCCTCCCCGCACCTCTCCCCTCATATAGAGCAGTGCCTGGCTCCATTTAATAATTCCCCTGGGCGGACTGTTGAGCCTTTAACCACAAACTCCGGAATGACTCCCTATTGAACCTGGGGCTGTCTGCTACCCCTGAAAGAGACCTGAAAGCTTTTGTCTCTTATCCAATGTCACTACGAGTCAGCTTACCCACCATGTATTGCAGTGCATGGAGCTCCCTTCCTCATACAATCAGCACAGACATTTTGGTGACTCTTAATTTGTATAGAGGGACCTGGAAAGCAGGAACGCTCAAAGACATGCTCACCATACCACCAATGCAATGTTGTTGTTAAACAGGAAAAGACACTACTGACGGCGCTCCACAGTGGCTATACCATCCATCCCAGGAATTCATCTGTAAGACTGCAGCATAGTACAGGGGTGATAGTCCCCCCTTCCCCTCATTCTCAGGGATATTGAACTCAACATATGAGATGCAAGGACTCTCGGCAATTGAGCCTCAGATGCATCAAGCCAATCATAAATGACACCCAGGGGCCATACAGGGGAGCTGTTTGCCTTCCCCTGCTCTGGGGGTGGACATGTCGGCTATGCTTATCAGAGGGGGCCCGACGTTGCTATCCTGCAGAGTGGGTGGGAGGATGAATGAAACGGAGAGGGAAACACTTGTGGGGTTCTCTCAGGATACACTTTTGATACCAGTTATATGTTGTAATAATAATAATGATAAGCATTCTTTATACCGTGATAACCTGTTTGTCTCAATAGGGGAGGTGTTGATGTGACGGGTTTCCACTCACAGACAGATATCATCGGTTTGCAAGATAGCTGATTCAATGATTACCATAAGAACCTGAGGGGCCACAAACCAACTAGAGAGGGAGAAGTGTGGGACTGGGAACTTAGAGATCAGCATCCCCATACACATAAGGTTGAAATTTACAATTTTATTTTTGTTCGAGTTGATATATAGTTGTATACTGTTAAGAAGCTGTTGGGGTGGGTGGGATAGTTGGGGGCTCGCCTCTTGAGCCTGATCCTACCCCTCTCCCAAATAGGAAAGCATATCCTCCTGGAGGGTACCTACTGCCTCTTGAGAGTTATATCCGGTTTAATGACTTGAATAAGGAACACAGGGTATTAGGCCCTGCTCTCTTAATCTCAATTCTTACTTTCGGATTTTCTTCTTTTCTTCCTCCAAATTCCCTTTCTCCCCCACTGAACTACCTTTCCCTTCCCAACCTTACCTTCCAAACCCTCCCTCCTCCCTTCTTTTCCCTATTATCACGACATGGCGTTGGACAGTATTAAAGTGATGTCACTCAACACGAAAGGTCTCAATACACCAGAGAAGAGATGCATGTTATTAGATGACTTGAAGCGATCCCACGTGGATATCGCCTTTAATCAAGAAACACACTTCAAAAATGATAAACTCCCGATTCTGAGAAATAGATTATACCCTGTGACTTACCATTCTACTAACCCGACTGCCAAATCCAGGGTCTGCATACTGATATCCAGTAAGATCCCCTGGAAATGTCAGAGTTATACATCAGACCCAGAGGGTCGATATGTCTTCCTGAAAGGCCCTATGGGTGACACCCAGGTGACACTAGGGACAATATACGCCCCCAATGACAGACAAGCCACATTCCTAGAGGAGGCCATGGGAAAACTTCAGGAATTCAGAGAGGGACAGTTGATCTTAGGTGGAGACTTTAATGCCCCTCTAATCCCCTCAGTGGACACGTCGACGACCAAATCATCCATCCCACCGAGCCAGCTCAAACGCATAGCTAAAACACTACACAACTCCCAATTGATAGACGTCTGGCGACTACAGCATTCAGGTGAACGCGATTACACTTTCTACTCTCCCATGCATAAGGTATGTACCAGAATAGATTACTGTCTAATTCCCCACACCCAGCTACATGCCGTCTGTACAACATCAATAGGCAATAGGACATGGTCAGACCACGCACCTATATTAGTAACATACACCCTATCCGACACCTCATCACCCAGACACCGATTTTGGCAACTCTTACAGACCCCAGAGGTAATGACGGACGTGACTAAAGTGCTACATCTCTATTTCCAAGAAAACGACCAACCAGACTGTGACCCAGGTATCTTGTGGGAAGCCCACAAAACGGTTATACGAGGAATCCTCATCAAACATGGAGCCGCTATTAAACGGGAACGTAATGAACAGCTTTCCCAACTATTGAAGAAACTAACCATCGCTGAATCTAGACACAAACATGCCCCCACACACTCATCGGAGGTTGACTTAACAATATTATGGAAACAGATCACTGACCTACTCCACTACAGAGCTAAGGCGGCCATGCAATTTTGCCGCAAGGCAAGCTATGAATCTGGAGACAAATGCGGAAAACTACTGGCCTGAACGGTTAGAGATCACAAACTTTCAAATTACATCCCCCACATAGTCACAACTAGTGGCCAAAAGAGAGTATTACCCACACATATTTCTCAAGAGTTTAAAAGCTTTTACTCCCACCTGTATAACATACCACAGACGACATAATCCCAATCGGATATAGATGACTATATGACTTCTTCTCAAATATCCTCTCTTTCCCCGGACATCCGAGCAGAATTAGAATCCCCTATAACCTTGTTAGAACTCCAACAAGCTGTAGGAACAATGAAACCAGGGAAAGCCCCAGGACCTGATGGCTATACATTACAATACTACAAAACACTACTCCCGGTACTAGGTCCACATATGATCACGTTATTTAATGCAGTTGACACTGGTAAAACATTTGCAAGGGACACCTTGGGAGCTCATATCACAGTGATCCACAAGGAAGGAAAAGACCCAATGGCATTCAGCAGTTATAGGCCCATATCGCTTTTGAATGTTGACCTTAAGCTTTACACTAAGATCCTGGCCACCCGGTTAGCACAACACCTTACACAGCTTGTACATATAGATCAAGTTGGCTTTATCCCATCAAGGGAAGCTAGAGACAGTACCACTAAAGTTCTGAATCTGTTACATGTTGTACAGTTCACGAACACCCCATGTATATTTCTGAACACAGATGCAAAAAAGGCATTCGACCAGGTAAACTGGACATTTATGTTCGTGGTACTCAGAGGTATCGGATAAGGGGAGGTAATGATTAGTCGAATAGCCAGCATATACTCCAACCCAACTGCCCGGGTAAAAGCAAACGGAGTCCTCTCCGACCCTTTCCCCATAACAAACGGAATGAGACACGGATGCCCTCTGTCCCCCCTCCTGTTTGCCCTCTCACTAGAACCCTTCCTATCCATGGTAAGATTAAATCCAGACATAAAGGGAATAAAAGTGGGGCAGATACAACACAAAATTTTGGCCTATGCAGATGACCTGCTTTTTTCACTAACTAACTCAGTGATATCCCTACTGAATCTCCTTAAAGAATTTGAAACCTATGGGAAATTTTCTAATCTAAAGATACATTTCTCCAAATCGGAAGCGATGGGGATAGCGTTGTCATCACATATCCTCTCAACGATACAATCAATTTCCGGTTTAAGTGGACATCCTCTACATTGACTTACTTAGGCACCAATATCCCACCTGACCTTTCCCGCATATATTAGAGTAACTTCCCCCAGTTATTAGCAAAGACCAAGATGTTATTAGATAAATGGCATAAAGGTCTACATTCATGGTTCGGGAGATGTAACTTATTGAAAATTTGTATACTGCCGACATTTCTATATCTCTTCCAGGCCCTCCCGATTAAGATACCCTTTACATATTTCAAACAAGTCCAAGCTTTTTTTACTCGCTTTGTTTGGGCACATAAAAAAACACGCACCCCCCCGCACTCGACTCTCTCTACCCAAACACTGTGGAGGTCTGGCATTGCCCGACTTTAGGAGATACTATCAGTTTGTGACAGGAGACAGATGGCCCATGATCTCGGAATTGATGGACACCACAGGCCCTTTCCAGCTCACGTTCTGGAATGCAGCACAGTTACATCATTTTCTTCAGAAATGGGAAACAGACCTCAACCGTACTCTCACTACATCTCAAAAACAGAATATGGTCAGTTTCTCTCTCAAGTCCTCCATTTGCACTAAAATGCAAGAGACCAACTAAGATCCTGACAAGGTGGTATTTGACACCTAGTCGTTTACATAAGATTTTCCCTGACACTTCTGAACAGTGTTGGCGTTGCAATGAGAACAGGGGAACATTGCTGCACATATTTTGAACATGCCCTAGACTGACAGCTTTCTGGACTGCGATTCGCACCATCTCCCAAAAATTTACAGAATTCCAGATCCCGAACGACCTGGCATTTTTTCTACTCCATATATCAACTATATCTCCCAAAGTCTATAAAAAGTCAATTCTACGTCATCTGATGAATGCAGCGAAATCATGCGTTCCCTTACTCTGGAAACAGCAAAACCCACCGTCTGCGACATATTGGCTGCGGAAGGTGGAAGAGATTAAAAAAATGGAGGATCTGATATCATTAGCACAAGATAGACATGAAACTTTCAAGAACACCTAGGATCTTTGGAACATGCTCATAGTCTCAGATAGGGATGAGCCAAACACCCCCCTGTTCGGTTCGCACCAGAACATGCGAACAGGAAAAAAGTTTGTTCGAACACGCGAACACCGTTAAAGTCTATGGGACACAAACATGAATAATCAAAAGTGCTCATTTTAAAGGCTTATATGCAAGTTATTGTCATAAAAAGTGTTTGGGGACCTGGGTCCTGCCCCAGGGGACATGGATCAATGCAAAAAAAAGTTTTAAAAACGGCCGTTTTTTCAGGAGCAGTGATTTTAATAATGCTTAAAGTCAAACAATAAAAGTGTAATATCCCTTTAAATTTCGTAGCTGGGGGGTGTCTATAGTATGCCTGTAAAGTGGCGCATGTTTCCCGTGTTTAGAACAGTCTGACAGCAAAATGACATTTCAAAGAAAAAAAGTAATTTAAAACTACTCGCGGCTATTGCATTGCCGGTCCGACAATACACATAAAAATTCATTGATAAAAACGGCATGGGAATTCCCCACAGGGGAACCCCGAACCAAAATTAAAAAAAAAAAATGACGTAGGGGTCCCCCTAAATTCCATACCAGGCCCTTCAGGTCTGGTATGGATTTTAAGGGGAACCCCGCGCCAAATAAAAAAAAAAAATGGCGTGGGGTCCCCCCATAGATTCATAGCAGACCCTTATCCGAGCACGCAAACTGGCACGGCCCCCCCTCCTGAACCATACCAGGCCACATGCCATGGTTGTGGGGGTCTGCGGGCGGGGGACTTATCGGAATCTGGAAGCCCCCTTTAACAAGGGGACCCCCAGATCCCAGCCCCCCCGTGTGAAATGGTAAGGGGGTACAAAAGTACCCCTACCATTACACTAAAAAACTGTCAAAAATGTTAAAAAATGACAAGAGACAGTTTTTGACAATTCCTATATTCCTTTATTTAAATGCTTCTTCTCCTTGACGGGACTTCCCTGTGACGTCACGGGGAATGCCACAGGGAAGTCCCGTCATGTCCCGTGCATCAGAGGGGGCAGGGTCACCGCCCCCGCCCCCGGTATTTAAGAACCGTCAGAAGAGGAGACGCGTCACACAGCAGGAGCCTCCCACCATGCCAGCATGGGTGCGGAGCGGCCTGGAGAAGAAGATGAAGAAGAGAAGAAGATGAAGAAGAAGATGAAGAAGAGAAGAAGATGAAGAGAAGAGCGGGAGCCTCCCCCCATGCCATGGGTGCGGAGAGGCCCGAGAAGAAGAAGATAGAAGACGCTGTGGAGGAGATGCTGGACGAGAACACCGGAGGAAGAACCAGAAGAGCCAGTAAAAGAAGAAGAAGATGAAGGAAGAGAGAAGAAAGAAGAAAGAAGAAGCATTTAAATAAAGGAATTGTCAAAAACTGTCTCTTGTCATTTTTAACATTTTTGACAGTTTTTTTGTGAAATGGTAGGGGTTACCATTTCACACGGGGGGGCCGGGATCTGGGGGTCCCCTTGTTAAAGGGGGCTTCCAGATTCCGATAAGCACCCCACCCGCAGACCCCCACAACCACCGACCAGGGTTGTGGGGATGAGGCCCTTGTTCTCATCAACATAGGGACAAGATGTTTTGGGGGGCTACCCCAAAGCACCCTCCCAATGTTGAGGGCATGTGGCCTGGTACGGTTCAGGAGGGGGGGCGCTCTCTTCTCACCCCCTCTTTTCCTGCGGCCTGCCAGGTTGCGTGCTCGGATAAGGGTCAGGTATGGAATTTAGGGGGACCCCCACATCATTTTTTTTTTTAGATTTGGGCTGGGGTTCCCCTTAATATCCATACCAGACCTGAAGGGCCTGGTATGGAATTTAGGGGGACCCCCACGTCATTCTTTTTTTTAAATTTTGGTTCGGGGTTCCCCTGTGGGGAATTCCCATGGCGTTTTTATCAATGAACTTTTATGTGTATTGTCGGACAGGCAATGCAATAGCCGCAAGTAGTTTTAAATGACTTTTTTTCTTTGAAATGTCATTTTGCTGTCAGACTGTTCTAAACACGGGAAACATGCGCCCCTTTACGGGCATACTATAGACACCCCCCAGCTATGAAATTTAAAGGGATATTACACTTTTATTGTTTAAGTATTATTAAAATCACTGCTCCTGAAAAAACGTCCGTTTTTAAAACTTTTTTGCATTGATCCATGTCCTTTTTATGACAATAACGTGCCTTTAAAATTAGCACTTTTGATTTCTCCCATAGACTTTTAAAGGGTGTTCCGCGGCATTCGAATTTGCCGTGAACACCCCAAATTGTTCGCTGTTCGGCGAACTTACAAACAGCCGATGTTCGAGTCGAACATGAGTTCAACACTAACTCGAAGCTCATCCCTAGTCTCAGAGGAGGGTAAAGCCCTCTACGAGACCTGAGTAAATGAATATTAGATGAAAAACTGGAGATTAGGACTGACCTGAGCCAGAAATACAAATTGAGTCAAACGCCAACCTATCCACACCCCACTCCTCCCCCTCCCTCCCCTAGTACCTCTCCCTATCTCTCCCCCTTTTCTTTCTTTCTCCTTACTTACTATTACTTGTCTATAAGTCCTCATACACACGGACGTTTTTACAGCTGCTTTTTTGAGCTTTTTTGCAGCTTAAAAAGGCCTGTCTATGTTAGTCTATGGCTTCATGCCCACCTAGGCGTTTTTGAGCTGCAAGTGGCATAGGCGTTTTTAAGCTGTAAAAAAAACCCAGGACCAGTGGGTTCTGAGAGACATTTTTCAGCTGTAAAAACGCTCTAACGCTGAAAAACGCTCAAAAACGTCATAAACCAACGTTTTTTAACGTTCTTGATCCATTGAAAAAAAAAAAATTTGAAAAAAAAACAAAAACGCTAAAAAACGCTAACGCGGAAAATCGCTCAAAAACGCTCAAAAACGCCATTACAAAAACGCTGAAAAAAGCTGAAAAAAGTTTTTAAAAATCACTGCAAAGATACTGGCGTTTTCATAACGTTATTTTAACTGCTGTGTGCATGAAGGCTTATTGTTTAGAAACTAGAATATGGGCTGTCTGCTATTTTTAGTACACAGGTGTATGTATTTAACAATACTAGAGTCATGGAGTTACAGGAAGACCATAGATATTACTTGCAAAATCTCCAAAGGAACACTGACTGTTCTGATGTACGCTACTATTTACTGTGCAATATTATAAAAGAGGCTGCGACCTTCGCTGTGGATGGCTCCTATTGTAATCTGTGGACCTTGCCCTATTTTTTAAAAATTAATAAAATTTATATTTGAAAAAAAAAACCACTGGGATTTAGTTAAGGTCGTATGCTCATTCTCCGCGAGACAGACCAGCTGCCTCCGGCACCATCCTGTCCCCTCCCCTGCGCGTGTCGATACAAGGGAAATGATGTATCATTCCCCTGAGGAAGATACGTCATTTCCCTTGTATCGACATGCGTAGGGAAGGGGATAGGACAGTGACAGGGGACAGGACAGTGCAAGAAAATTACTTTGAACCCCCAAACATTATATTAGGCCCTACAGATTAAAATGGTGGGTGTTGCAATTTTTGGCAATTTTTTTTTCACACAGTATTTGTGCAGAAATTTTTCAAACACAATTTTTTTGGAAAAAACACACTTTTTAAAATTTGAATGCACTAAAACACACTATATTGCCCAAATGTTTGATGAAATAAAAAAGATGATCTTATGCCGAGTACATGGATACCAAACACGACATGCTTTAAACGTGCAGCGGCGACAAACTACATACATTTTTAAAAGCCTAAACGCCTTTACAGGTTACCACTTTAGATTTACAGAGGAGGTCTACTGCTAAAATTACTGCCCTCGATTTGACCTTTGCGGTGATACCTCACATGCATGGTGCAATTGCTGTTTACATTTCACGCCAGACCGATGCTTGCGTGTTTTTTTAATCATTTTTATTATCTCAGGGAATGTAAATATCCCCTATGATAGCAATAGGTAGTGACAGGTACTCTTTTTTGAAAAAATTGGGACCTATTAGACCCTAGATCTCTCTTTCTCCTCTGCCCTCAAAGCATCTGACCACACCAAAATCGGTGTGATAAAATGCTTTCCAAATTTCCCGATGGCGCTGTTTATATCCGGCGAAACCTAAGTCATGAAATGCTCATAACTTCCGGTGTCTTAGGCCATAGAGATGATTGGGGCCATTCTGGTCTTTGATCAGCTCTATAGTCAGCTGGCGGCTGCATTCTCGGGTTCCCTGTTGGGACAGGAGAGCCAGAGAAAACCATGGAAGACGGTGGGAGGGGGGGGACATTCCCTTCCACTGCTTGCTAAAGCAGTTTAGAGGGTAATTAGCTGATAGGATATCTTTTACATGAAAGCCGACTGCTGGCTGAAAAGAATGATACCAAGATGATACCTAAACCTGCAGGCATCATTCTGGTATAACCACTCAAAGTCCAGCAACATACCAGTAGGTTGCTGTTCTTTGTTGGGCATACATTGTAATGTTCTTTTTTTCATGCAGCCTGTGGGCTGAACGAAAAAAAGAGATTGATCGGTGCGTATGCCCACCATTGAAATACCGCCCTCCATCCACCCACTTCTAATGATGGGCATACATGCACCTTTTGTTTTAACTGTGGTGGTGAAATCACCTCCTACAGCTCTGGAGTCACTGATTTACGTATCGTGGGAGCAAACGCTGTTGCTGTCAAGATGAATAAATCAGTGCTTCAGATCAATGGCGTACCTGCTAAGCAAATGATGGTTAACAATAAAACAAGACCACGTAAGATCTAGTACAACCTATACATGGGGTAGACACAGACAAGACAAGATGAGGCTCATTTAAGCCTTTTAGTAAACCATACCTGGCTAAAAACTTCTGACGGAAATTATTGCCCCCACCCACTCACAGTATGATCCCTTTAGGGGTGAATGGGTCCTGAGGTGGCTTGTTTTGGTTTACCTTTCTCTTTCACTTAGAGCCCCATTTAATCATATACACTCTTCCCCAACCCCCTAAAACACAATTTTCAGGAACACACCACGGCCCCGCCTACAAGAAACAAACCAGCCTTGATTAAGATTATATATATATATTGAGATACCAAAGTATAAGTATGATTTCCATTTGAGAAATGTACGCAGATGCCGATTATCCATTCATTCTTTTTTCTGGTTGTAAGTTGTATCTTACTTATTTGTTGTAACCTTTCTTATTGTCTCTGTTAACATGAAAACTTTATTGGAAAAAAAAACAAAACAATAAAATGTGGCGCTGACTCAAAAATGTGTATACACTAAGATAGATAATAATAATAAATAAGAATATCTCTGGGGGTCGATCGATTGCAGAGGATCCATTGTTTACCCATACCAAGGCTTGATTTGACCAGTGGGAGTCTTTGTATGAGGTGAGAGGCTGGGGCAAATGAGTGGTGCACTACGGATGGTGATAACAATTGGATGAAGTGGATTTCGTTCGGTTGCTTTGCACATGCACTTTTTTCTCCTATATGAACTCTCACTTTGGAATTTTTACCTGCTTTTTTGGACTTTTATTGCACTATCAGCACTTTTGGAGGATCTGTTTACACTTTATTCATATGCTTGCACTTTATTAGATGTTTAAATGTATGATCATTATTGCATATTATGTAATATATAATATTACAGTAAAAATAAAACATTTTTTAACGCAGTCTTTGCCTAAAAAATATATGCCGAAGCATAGAACAACTGGTCGTTGAGGTCCACCCCTCCCATATTAAGGTTATATTCGTGGACACAGAGGGGTTTCTCCACAACACCTGTCGGCGTAGGAATTTTGACCGCTGGTCTGCGTGAAGGGAGGACGGAACGAAAACATTCTTCTTATCCTTCCACTTCACAGCGAGCAAATTATTACACTTTAAGCATGCTCTTTCCCCCAGTCTAAGATGGGAATCTACAAGCCGCCGGCGTAAGCCCCGGCGATTAGATCGCACGGTGCCACATGCTTCAATTCCATGATCAAACAAGTGAATAAAAAGTGGCATGTAAGTGGCATGTCATGTAATAATTGTCCACATACAAGTGGTACCCCTTTCCGAATAAGGGTAACACCAAGTCCCACACAATCTTACCAGCGCTCCTCCCTATGTAGTCTGGTCAGTTCTCCGGCTCTACGTAACTATCTCTTCCCTCGTAAACCATAAAATGATATGTATAGCCTGTGGCCCTGTCACAGAGCTTATACATCTTGACCCCATATCTGGCACGCTTGCTGGGAAGATACTGTTTGAAAGACAAGTGGCCAGAAAACATAATCAGGGACTCATCAATGCAAACATTTTGATCGGGAGTAAACAAGGCTGCAAACTGTTGGTTGAAGTGGTTTATGAGGGGCCAAATTTTGTAGAGCCGATCGTATCCAGGGTCACAGTGTTCATTATCATTGAAGTGCATGAACCGCAAGATCTGCTCGTATCGTGCCCTGGCCATGGAGGCAGAGAACACAGGCATATGGTGAATTGGGTCAGTGGACCAATATGACCGCAACTCACTCTTTTTAGTTTTGCCCATGAGGAGGGATAGGTCCAGAAAGGTCTTAAATTCGGAAACCGTAAAAGGTTTCCATTCTCTGGCGAGGGTCAAAAGAGGATTAGCGGCGATGAATTGACCAGGTTGCAATGATTAGCTGGCAATGATGTGCACTGATGAGGATCCACTGATAGGGTGGCACTGATGAGCACTCACTTATGGGCACCTATCTGCACTATTGGGCACTGTAGTGGCACTAGTGAGCACTGTAGTGGCACTGATGAGCACTATAGTGGTACTGATGGCACAGATGAGCAATGTAGTGGCACTGATGGGCACAGATGAGCACTGTAGTGGCACTGATGGCACTGTAGTGGCACTGATGGCACAGATGAGCATTGTAGCGGCACTGATGGGCACAGGTGGCACTGATGGGCACTGATGGCACATAGATGAGCACTGTAGTGGCACTGATGGGCACAAGTGGCACTGATGGGCACTGTAGTGGCACGGATGGCACATATGAGCACTGCAGTGGCACTGGTGGCACCAATGTGGCTTTGTATAGGCACTGATGGCACCATATGGCACTGATGTGGCACTGTATGGCACTGCAGGGCACAGTAAAAATGCAAAAAACTCACAGTTGGGTACACAATCCCTCTCCTCTCTACACACGCTGTATTGGTGTGAGGAGAGGACAGCGTTGAACCTCTGGATGACCCCACATTGTTTACATTCTGATCGCTCCGTCATTGGACGGAGTGATCACGTGACAAAGGGCCACTGTCTGTCATGAAATGGTTCACCCGTTGGTGTCACTGTCGGTCTCTTGGATCGCAGTACCAGTGTCCACCAGTGGGTATCTTCCAACATCCAGGACTTGTAATAAGAGGACTCACCTGCTGGTGGCACTGTTGCATCCTTGAGCCGTAGTACCGGTGTCCACCAGCGGGTGTATTCCGGCAGTGTGGAGTAGGCAGCACCTTCTGCGCTCAGGTGTAACGTAAGGTCAATTACTGCAGTCTGATAAATACCCGGCAAGCCCTCACATCCTTGCCTTGGTGTCTCTCTCCCTGCATTCTGACCTTGCTGCCTGTTATTTTGACCTTGAGCCTGCATCTGACCTGATCTGATCCAATCCCTATCCCGAGCCCTTCCTGGTCCTGTCCCTTCTGTTTCCTGGTTACCTTCGATCCCTGCCCTGCATCCCATCCATCCATCCTCTCCCTGTTCTGTTGGTTTCCTGTCCTTACCATCTGCCCCATGTCCCATGAACCCGGCAAGCACAGACAGTCCTGTGTGCATGCCTCAGGGTGTGCGCAGGGAGCACAATTCTGGAATGACGTAATTGTACGCCCTCCCAGAGTTATGCGACCACGCTATAGCTGTCATTTGGCTATGGCCCAGTCGGTAAGCGGTTAGCAGTGTTTTTGTGTCTCAGCCGAGAAATCCTTTAAAGAAATACTTTAGTATTCTCAAATATAAATTCTGCCCGCTTCATGGCCTCAGCAAGTATCATGTCTCTGTCCCTGAAGTTTAGAAAGGGGACCAAAAAAGGCTATAGGTGGTGCGCCAGAGGGGCGGTTATCAGTGGGGACTCTATGGACGCTCTCCACAACATAAGTTGGGGGCAGGTCGGACATATCCAACAGCTACTTAAATTTAACTAAAAACTTTAATTATTCAGCAAAGATGACGGTGTGATACCGCCATCTCCAGCAGGCCTACCACTCTAATGTTGTTCCTCCTCTGCCTATTTTCAACATCTTCCATCTTTCTCATCAAGGATTGCACCAGAGATTGCAGGTCTGACAGTTGTGCTGTATGCGAGCCCTGAAGATCCTCTATAGAGCCTATACAATCCTCTGTTTCAGAGAGCTGCCCTCTGATCTTATCCAATTCATGGGTGGTCAATGCGGAGCATGACAGCTGATTTATAATCAGCAATGACATCCAAGATAGGCTTGGTGATTGTGTCGGCATCAGCCTCAGTCAGCGGTGGAGACCCAGATGCAGCAGCAGCTGGCAGCACAGACTCTGTCCCAGGACAAGACACCGCCTGGTTGGGCTCTATTCCAGTTGCACGCTGAGCAGCCTTCCCGGCCAAAGGAGGCAAGATGGTGCCAGGTGAGCATGTGATCTACCCCTTCCCCGAGTGCTGAGTTTTCAGATCTTCTTTTTTGCCCTTCCTTTCGCAGACATAATTGCAGCCACAGTGGGTTCCAAGATGAGTGGGGAGATAACCAGCAACATTGCAGATCGATACAGCACCCAGAAACAGGATTACAAGCCGTATAATCACAGAGCTCTCTTCCCTCACGTCCTTTCTGGCTTATATACTAGCCATACCCTATTAAATTTTGTTCTTAGGTTCAAAAATGCATTAAATCAATTCCCTCTTCACAAGGATGACACACATGGGCTAATTTACCAAAGCTATTGTGACTGTACCGAAACTGTGCCATGGTGCAAGTGCATGAGACCGCACTTCCCAGCATGTATTAAGCTTCACAAGACTTATACTAATTTAACAGAGATGCTTGGTTCAGAAACACCCAATTTAGGGAGCTGGTTGGGAGTATGCGTGAGGCATGTGAAGATAGTATGCATAAGGCGTGTGAAGATCTGCCAGTGGTTGGAAACAGGCAATAAAAAATAATAGTAAAATCGTCTGCCATTTTTTCAAAGATCAGTGGCCATTTTCCTTAGGATTTATATACCTTATTCTTAATACTAGATACATCTGCCATTTTGTTGAAGACTAGCTGCCATTTTCTGTGAACTCTATTGGAAAAATCATAGCGGCCATTTTGTTGAGGATTGACAGCCATTTTCTATAAGATCTTGTATAGATACTATAGCAGGCATTTTATTGACGACTAACAGCCATTATCCAGGAGATTTATTGAAAAATGCATAGTGGCCATTTTGTTGAAACAGTGGCAGCCATTTTAATATAACATGGCAATTGTATATATACAGCAGCCGTTTTGTTGGAGCAATGGTAGCCATTTTCCCTTAGACAATAATAATCAGTAAAAATCTAGATAACCGATTTTTTAGACAATATATGAAGCGGAAAACAACTACTTTTACTTTATCAAAAAGGTCACAGTATAAATGTAACAAAACAGATATATGTATATGTGTTTATATGTACATATAACAATAAGGAATAAAAATATAAAAAGATAAAAAAAATAACAACTGGGTAGAGTAGTTGAGGGTAAATCAATGCTTACTGGATATACCTAATAAAGGTATAGAGGTTCTATATATTTATTTTTATACTTTTTTTAGCGCTTATCATTTCTTGGTTTGGTATTCTGACGACTCTACCCAGTTGTTATTTTTTTATTCCCTATTTAATGTGATCAGTCTCTGGGTGGAAACCAAGCCTGTTATAAGACAGCTCAAACCTCATTTGTGTGCTTGTGACAGAGAGTGATACATGTGCTGTTCCTGATCAAGCTCCCTGTCTGTCTGCCCTGCTTTGCTAGTTTGGATTTCCCTGTGTATGACTTTGGACCAGGTTATAAGACTATTCCTTGAACTCAGCCTGCCTTTTACCTGGACTGTCATAGAACCACATTATCTGCTAACCACAAGTATCTAGTTGCTTTGCTCAGTTCACATCTGCCCTGGTGTGGTGGCTAGGCACTTTAGCATTGTGTTTATACACAATCCTGGGGGCAACCGAGTACCGGTAGGCCTGCTTGCCTTATGGGAAAGGGGGCTGCTATAGGTGAAGAACACAGTAGCCAGCTATAGTGTCTGACCACCTGCGTTTGGGTAGATGTGACAATAATATATATATATATATATATATATATATATATATATATATATATATATATATACAGTGGGGACAGAAAGTATTCAGACCCCCTTAAATTTTTCACTCTTTGTTATATTGCAGCCATTTGTTAAAATCATTTAAGTTTTAAGTTTTTTTCCTCATTTATGTACACACAGCACCCCATATTGACAGAAAAACACAGAATTGTTGACATTTTTGCAGATTTATTAGATTTAATAAAAAATTAAAACTGAAATATCACATGGTCCTAAGTATTCAGACCCTTTGCTGTGACACTCATATATTTAACTCAGGTGCTGTCCATTTCTTCTGATCATCCTTGAGATGGTTCTGCACCTTCATTTGAGTCCAGCTGTGTTTGATTATACTGATTGGACTTGATTAGAAAAGCCACACACCTGTCTATATAAGACCTTACAGCTCACAGTGCATGCCAGAGCAAATGAGAATCATGAGGTCAAAGGAACTGCCTGAGGAGCTCAGAGACAGAATTGTGGCAAGGCACAGAAGGTTACAAAAGGGCCAAGGTTACAAAAAATTTCTGCTGCACTTAAGGTTCCTAAGAGCACAGTGGCCTCCATAATCCTTAAATGAAAGACGTTTGGGAAGACCGGAACCCTTCCTAGACCTGGCCGTCCGGCCAAACTGAGCTATCGGGGGAGAAGAGCCTATGTGAGAGAGGTAAAGAAGAACCCAAAGATCACTGTGGCAGAGCTCCAGAGATGCAGGGAGATGGGAGAGAGTTGTAGAAAGTCAACCATCACTGCAGCCCTCCACCAGTCGGGGCTTTATGGCAGAGTGGCCCGACGGAAGCCTCTCCTCAGTGCAAGACACATAAAAGCCTGCATGGAGTTTGCTAAAAAACACCTGAAGGACTCCAAGATGGTGAAAAATAAGATTCTCTGGTCTGATGAGACCAAGATAGAACTTTTTAGCCTTAATTCTAAGCAGTATTTGTGGAGAAAACCAGGCATTGCTCATCACCTGTCCAATACAGTCCCAACAGTGAAGTATGGTGGTGGCAGCATCATGCTGTTGGGGTGTCTTTCAGATGCAGGGACAGGACGACTGGTTGCAATTGAAGGAAAGATGAATGCAGCCAAGTACAGGGATATCCTGGACGAAAACCTTCTCCAGAGTGCTCAGGACCTCAGACTGGGCCCCTGCACACAGCTAAAATAACGAAGGAGTGGCTTCACAACAACTCAGTGACTGTTCTTGAATGGACCAGCCAGAGCCCTGACTTAAACCCAATTGAGCATCTCTGGAGAGACCTAAAAATGGCTGTCCACCAACGTTTACCATCCAACCTGACAGAACTGGAGAGGATCTACAAGGAGGAATGGCAGAGGATCCCCAAATCCAGGTGTGAAAAACTTTGCATCTTTCCCAAAAAGACTCATGGCTGTATTAGATCAAAAGGTATTTTTTAATAAATCTGCAAAAATGTCAACAATTCTGTGTTTTTCTGTCAATATGGGGTGCTGTGTGTACAATAGTGAGGAAAAAAAATGAACTTAAATGATTTTAGCAAATGGCTGCAATTCAACAAAGAGTGAAAAATTTAAGGGGGTCTGAATACTTTCCATCCCCACTGTGTATATATATATATATATATATATATATATATATATATACTATTATGTTACATTAAAATGGCTACCGCTATTTCAACAAAATGGCCACTGTAGATTTAATATTAGATCCTATAGAAAAAGGCTACCGGCCTTTAACAAAATGGTTGCTGTTCATTTTCCAACAGAGCTCATGGAAAATGGCTGCTGGTCTTCAACAAAATGGCCAATGTATCCAGTATTAAGGATAAGGTTATATAAATCTTATGGAAAATGGCAGCTGATCTTTGAAGAAAATGGCAGACGATTTTACTATTTTTTATCCTTGGCTCCAATGACTACAATGAAGGACTGTATATATAGGAGACACTTACCACTCAGCATCCTTTGACCCCTGTTGATGCGTTAGAGCACGAAACACACATTGGGTTGAGTAAGAGTGCTGACGTCTTTGCCACTGCATGGTTTGCATGTGGTGCCTGTAGCTGTAAGTCTAGGGTTGCCACCTGTCTGGGATTCACCGAGACAGTCCAGGTTTTGAATCATGTGCTCGGGTTTCAGTCCGCCTGAAACCCTGACACATGATTCAAACTGTATTGTGGGTCCCCAATTAACCAACGTGGCTCCCAGCATTGCTGCCTAATTAGGAGGAGAGGATGCGGCACCCTTCAGCAGAGAGCAGAGGCAGGACTGTGTCTCTGACAGGATGGATGCCTGGGCTCCGCAGTGAGGACAGTGTCTGATAATGGAAGGTACCCCCAGCTGGCTCTGGTTACACTGTTTCCTTAGTGACACAGACAGTTGTGCAGCTTGGAGCATGGCTAAAATGGCAGAGCTGGAGGCAGGAAAGAGGTCAAAGGGTATCACTAATGACATGATCTGAATGTATATCTGCATAGCGTGTGGCTCAGTTTGTTTATGACTCCGACATTGTTTGTGTGTTGTGTCAGGAATAGTGTGGACATCTGCTTGGCTCAGGGGGAGGGGGACTCTAGGCTGTTCTCTGCTGTCACCTCCTAGGTCTCCTCTGTCCAGATTTCCCCTGACTTGTCCTTGGGATGGTCTGAGCTGTGACCTGTCACATGGGATTCTGTGGACAGGGGGCTAGATGAGCCCACATCTCTGTAGATCTCTCCATGGGTTATTCTATGAAGTTTCCTCAGCATCTTCCTCTCATCGCAAGTTCTCTATAGGAGTTTACAAGTCATGTGCACAGCTGTGTGTGGTAGTGCAGGAGTTTTTCTGTTATGTGAGCAGGCTTTTACCCTGATGAAGACACGTGGTGTGTCGTAATGCATAGAAAGTGATCGGACGCCATGAGAGCCGGAAGTGCTGTTGTTATTACAGATCTCCCGTTTTTTCATTATATAACCGTAAGAGCCCATTTGGCCTCCTATTTAATTATTAAACTTGCTTGTTCATACGTTACTATGCTATGGGAGATTCTTTTTTATCCCCTACATATACCGGCTATGTGTGAACACTCATGCTGATAAACTGGGAACCAGCACTTGGAACGCAGGACCAGGAGAGGCACCATTCACTTTCATTGAACCTTGGGAGACCCCCCAGTTGCATTAATCCTAAAGCCATATACCATCTGTATGGAGGTAAGAGTGTAGAGAGCACTGTGTGGTACACACGAAGATCCCACATTGGAGATTATTCACTGAAGATATCGATTGAATGCACTTTATGCACTTTTTGTTCTTTTCTTCTTTTATGGACTAACTGACTACTATCCTAGTCATTTTGATTGTGATTATCTGGGACTGAATGAACCATCCATCTGTTATTGATTAACTCCGACAGATTATTCAGTAACAGCTATTTTATTTGGTTTGCACATTATAGTGTTATGTGCACTGTTTTGAAATTTTGCACTGAATTATTGGATTTGGTTTTTGCATCAGGACCATTGGACACTGTTACACATAATTATTTAGTCACCTTATTATATTGTTTACTAGCATTATTTGCACAGTGATTGTATATACAAGCATTATTTGCACAGTGATTATATTTATACCCCATGATTGTTATACAGTTTAGTTTAATTAGTTGCGCTGATCACTTTTTATATATTTATGTGAGCAGGTATACAACGCACTTCAGCACGTGTGATTTGTGACAGGACAGTGTGCAGCATCGCACAGTACTCACACCTATACACTATGCCGCGTTTGCACAGTATTCACACCTATACACTATGCTGCATCGCACAGTACTCACACCTATACACTATGCCGCATTGCACAGTTCTCACACCTATACACTATGCCACATTGCACAGTACTCTAGTACCATAAAACGTGTTTTAACATTGAATTCCTCTCTAATGTGGATATTTCCTCTTTAGGAAACCTTTGGGAAATCTCACACATCATTGCTAGCATATTTATGGTGTTTTGTTATATCCTGTTGCTGTGGTTTGTGTATGTGTGTGTGTGTAATGAGGGGGGGGGGGGTGATGTTGGGGTTCAATCCTGACTTTTCCAAACAAAAAATGTATTGCCAACATATAATAAAGGCCATGGTGAGCTGGTCAACAATGTGAGACACGGGTACATGACACAAACATTATAAAGTATTTGGATAAGGAAAATGTATTTTAATATTTTGTGATTGAGTAGTGAAAGATGAAAAAAACTGTCAGGTTTAAATGCATTCTGGGACTCTGTTAGAAATATTTGCCCTAACTTCCTGTTCTAGTGACACAGTTTTGCCAGAATAGAGGGGGTAGAAAATGTACAACAAAGAGAAACAACTGCCAAAAATCCTTTCTATGCTATGCGTTGGCATTGGAAAGTTTCCCTTACTTTCTGTTGGTTAAAAAGTATGTCACCAAGATAGGAAAGGAGGGAAATTCACTATCGGAGACCTTTGCAGAAGTAAAACATTAAAAGGATTGTAAGCCTTGGCTACTAGTATTAAAAATAAACTATTGGACTAAAGTTACACTTTAAACAAAGACTGTTCAGCTGGAGCATGCCTTATGGCCTGAAGGGGCAGATTTTTATAACACAAATCCTTACCAGAAAAATTCTAGGTATGGCATTTTTTTACATTATTACATTGAGTCAGCTCAGACCACTGTATCTATGCAGTAGGGATGAGCCGAACACCCCCCGGTTCGCACCAGAACCTGCGAACGGACCGAAAATTCGCACGAACGTTAGAACCCCATTGACGTCTATGGGACTTGAACGTTCGAAATCAAAAGTGCTCATTTTAAAGGCTAATTTGCATGGTATTGTCCTAAAAAGGGTTTGGGGACCCGGGTCCTGCCCCAGGGGACATGTATCAATGCAAAAAGAACTTTTAAAAACGGCCGTTTTTTAGGGAGCAGTGATTTTAATGATGCTTAAAGTAAAAAGTGAAATATTCCTTTAAATATCAAACCTGGGTGTGTCTATAGTATGCCTGTAAAGTGGCGCGTGTTTCCCGTGTTTAGAACAGTCCCTGCACAAAATGTCATTTTTAAAGGAAAAAATCTCATTTAAAACTGCTTGCGGGTTTAATGTAATGTCGGGTCCTGGCAATATGGATGAAAATCCGTGAGACAAACGGCATGGGTACCCCCCAGTCCATTACCAGGCCCTTTGGGTCTTGTATGGATATTAAGGGGAACCCCGCACCCAAATTAAAATGAGGAAAGGTGTGGGGCCACCAGGCCCTATATACTCTGAACAGCAGTATACAAGCGGTGCAAACAAGACAGGGACTGTAGGTTTGTTGTTAAGTAGAATCTGTTTGTAATTTTGAACGGGTACATTTTTAACGTGTTTAGCTCCAGCCAAAAAATCTTTAAGCTTTTTGGAAAACATAGGGAAGGGTTATCACCCCTGTGACATTTGTTTTGCTGTCTGTCCTCCTCTTCAGAAGATTTCACCTCACTTTTTGTCCCAATGACAAGTGTTTTTTGAAAATTTGGGTTTTTTTGTGGAACAAGGATTGGAAAGCATCAGTGGAAAGGAGAAATGTTTTTCCCATATTAACTCTTACAGGAGAGAATTTCCCTTCCTAGGGGTAGATTTCATCTCACTTCCTGTTGTCTCCTTCTGTTTGCAAGTAGGAGTCGTTTGTAAGTTAGATGTTTGAAAGTAGGGGCCTGCCCTATATACTCAGCAGAAATTTGGGCCTTAGGTGTTGTTGTGGCCACAACACTGTAAGCCCTCACAGGGCCCTGCTGTTAAATATTAGATCAAGAATTGTAATTACATGCCCCTGTTGAACAAGGGCAGAAAAATTGGGCATTTGGTGGTGGTGGTGGTGCTGGTGCTGGTGCCACAACACTGTAAGTCCTCACTCGCTCTTGGTGGGTGCAGAAATGGGCCCTACTGTGAAATATTAGATCAATAATTGTAATTACATGCCCCTGTTGAACAAGGGCAGAAAAATTGGGCCTTTGGTGGTGGTGGTGGTGGTGCTGGTGCCACAACACTGTAAGTCCTCACTCGCTCTTGGTGGGTGCAGAAATGGGCCTTGCTGTGAAATATTAGATTAAGAATTGTAATTACATGCCCCTGTTGAACAGGCGCTGAAAAATTAGGCCTTAGGCACTGTGCTGGTGCCACAACACTGCAACCCCTCACAGACACTCTAGTTGGAATGCAGGAACGAGCCGTGCTGCAAAGTATTGCATCAAAAATTGTAATTACACGCCCCTGTTAAACAGGGGCTGAAAAATTGGGCCTTAGGCACTGGTGCTGGTGCCACAACACTGCAACCCCTCACAGATACTCTAGTTGGAACGCAGAAATGAGCCCTGCTGCAAAGTATTGCATCAAAAATTGTAATTACACGCTCCTGTTAAACAAGGGCTGAAAAATTAGGCCTTAGGCACTGGTGCTGGTGCCACAACACTGCAACCCCTCACAGACACTCTAGTTGGAACGCAGAAACGAGCCCTGCTGCAAAGTATTGCATTAAAAATTGTAATTACACGCCCCTGTTAAACAGGGGCTGAAAAATTGGGCCTTAGGCACTGGTGGTGGTGCCCAGAACCAAAAATGTTATTACAAGCTATCAGCGTGATGATTGAGGAGGAAGAGGATAATTACTCAGGGATAGTCACTCAGCATCAGCATAGGCAGTCTTTGAAGGGATCTGAGATTTCAAAAAAAATTATTCGGTTACATCAGCATCAGGTGCCTGGTAGCTGGTGGTGATCCAAGACTGATTCATTTTTTTGAAGGTCAGTCGATCGACCGAGTCGGTGGACAGACGCACCCTGTGATCGGTTACAAAGCCTCCAGCAGCACTGAATGTGCGTTCCCAAAGAACGCTGGATGCAGGACAGGCCAGTAGCTCAATTGCATACTGTGCAAGCTCTGGCCAGTGATCCATCCTCAAGACCCAGTAACCCAGTGGATTTTTGGTGGGAAAGGTGTCCAAGTCAGATCTTGCCTCTAGGTATTCCTGCACCATGTAAAACAGACGCTGGCGATGGTTGCTGGAACCGATCATACCTTGGGGCTGCGGACCAAAAAATTGTCTGAACGCTTCGGTCAGACGGCCACCTTCTCCACCGCTCCTTCTTTGACTGACCGAAGCCTCAGCAACACGTTGTCCAGAAACAGGAGTTTGTTACCTCCCAGTCTCTGGGAACGCGTTGCACAGACCTTTCTGCAAGGCCTCCCGAAGATGTTTCATCCTCTGCTCCCTCTGCGATGGCAAGATAAGGTCCGCAACCTTACCCTTGTAACGTGGATCAAGGAGGATTGCCAGCCAGTATTGGTCCTTCTCCTTGATACCACGAATACGAGGATCCTTATTGCAGGCTTTGCAGGATCAGGGAGGCCATGCAGCGTAAGTTTACATAAATGTATGACTCAGAGGGTTGGCTGTGTCATTGCCATCATCCCTTGTAATTTTTAGAACTGAATATATACCTCGAAATGGGATTTTTAGGGCAATGCAATGATTTAGCAGTGTTGAATTATAGTTAAAAAGAAGTTTTATTGATACAAAAACAAATAGGATATACATAAACATACACATTGATCTATGATTAAGAAGTGTTGAATAATTGTAAAAACTGGGAAAGCGATTTTTCACAGCTAGATGCAAATGTAAGTCGCATATACTACTTCTCTGTTGCAATGCGATTTCTGTAGATATAGGCGACATATAAATATTTATGTATATATCAGTAATCATGCTGTTACTTGAAATTTTAGAATGTGATGCAGTCCCTCCCTGAGGAAGACTTTATCCTTACAATAAAAGTTGAAACGCGTTGGAAATCTGCTATCAGGACACCATCATACCTATCGGGGGTGGTACTTGTAACTAGCAGTAGGATGCAGCATAGGTTTGCTGAGGCATTCGGTCCGGAGTCCTCTGGGTCACTAAGGACGACATGGTCCGCAGCCACCTCCTCCCAGCCACGTATAAGTCCATGTGTTTCTTGGCACTGATCCCTTAAAGACTGCTGCTGATGCTGAGTGCCAGGCTCCACCTCCATACTGACACAATCTTTCTCCTCCTCCTCCTCCTCCTCTTCCTGTGTGATCGGCGGGCACGCAGGAACACTGTCTGGATAAAGGGGGCCTTGAGAGCTAAGGAAGTCCTCCTCTTCCTGCCTTTGTTCTGCCTCAAGTGCCCTGTCCATTATTCCACGCAGCGTGTGCTCCAACATGTGGACAAGGGGGACAGTGTCACTGATGCATGCACTGTCCCCATCTCATCATCCTTGTGGCCTCCTCAAATGGTGACAGGACAGTGCATGCATCCCTGATCATGGCCCACTGGCGTGGGAAAAAAAAAACAAGCTCCCCTGACCCTGTCCTGGTGCCATAGTCGCACAGGTACTCATTGATGGCCCTCTGCTGCGTGTGCAGCAGCTGCAGCATGGCCAACGTTGAGTTCCACCTGGTGGGCATGTCACAGATTAGGCGGTTCTTGGGCAGGTTAATCTCCTTTTGGAGGTCCCTCAGCCGAGCACTGGCATTATATGACCGGCGAAAATGCACACAGACTTTCCTGGCCTGTCTCAAGACATCCTGTAAGCCCGGGTACCTGCCCAAGAACCGCTGCACCACCAAGTTAAGGACGTGAGCCAAACAGGGCACATGGGTCATTTGTCCCTGTCGGAGGGCAGAGAGGAGGTTGGTGCCATTGTCGCAAACCACCATTCCTGCCTTAAGTTGGCATGGCATCAACCACCTCTGAACCTGCCCCTGCAGAGCTGACAGAACCTCTGCCCCAGTGTGGCTCCTGTCCCCCAAGCACACCAGCTCATGCACCGCATGGCATCTTTTGGCCTTGAATGGCTACGGAGCACCGCTGGTTCCGAGGACAAAGCACAGGAAGAGGCCATGGAGGAAGAAGAAGATGAGGGGGTGGAGGAGAGAGGTGTGTCACAATCATTAGCATTTTGAAGGCGTGGTGGCAGAACAACCTCCAACACTACTGCACCTTGTCCTGCATCCTTCCCAGCTGCCAGCAGAGTCACCCAATGCGCCATAAAACTTAAGTAACGTCCCTGTCCATGCCTGCTGGACCATGAGTCAGCGGTAATATGCACCTTACCACTGACCGCCCTGTCCAGCGAGGCATGGACATTGCCTTCCACATGCTGGTAGAGAGCCGGAATCGCCTTCCATGAGAAAAAGTGGCATTTGGGTACCTGCCACTGAGGAACTGCACATTCCACAAACTCACAGAAGGGGGCAGAGTCTACCAACTGAAAAGGCAGCAGTTGAAGTGCTAGCAATTTTGCCAAGCTAGCATTCAACCGCTGGGAGCAAACTTCTTTCGGCGGTGCAGCAGCTGGGGCAGGGAAATTTGCCTGGTACAATCTGACGTTGGTGTACCAAAAGCAGATTGCCCACAAGTACTGCCTCTCCTTCTTGGCCTTCCAGACATACTAATGGCCTGTAGCTGCACTAAGCTGGGATATATATATATATATATATATATATATATATATATATATATATATATATATATATATATTTATATGTACTGATACTGCAGCTAGCAAAATCAACTGCCTGCCTGTAGTATGAGAACACCACCAACCTTCTACAGGTAGCTTTAGCTGAACACTGTGCAGAGCTCACAAAAAACTAACTTGTAGCTTTTTTAGCTGCCTGCGGTAGTGATAGGATCAGGAAAACACCACCAACCTTCTACAGATAGCTTTAGCTGAACACTGTGCAGAGCTTGCAAAAAAATAACTTGTAGGTTTAGCTGAACACTGTGAGGAGGTCTCACCCCACTAACTTGTAGCTTTAGCTAAACACTGTGAGCAGGACGCACCGCACTAAATTGTAGTTTTAGCTGAACACTGTGAGCAGGACGCACCCCACTAACTTGTAGTTTTAGCTGAACACTGTGAGCAGGACGCACCGCACTAACTTGTAGTTTTAGCTGAACACTGTGAGCAGGACACACTGCACTAACTTGTAGTTTTAGATGAACACTGTGCAGAGATCTCACCCCACTAACTTGTAGTTTTAGCTGAACACTGTGAGCAGGATGCACTGCACTAACTTGTAGTTTTAGATAAACACTGTGCAGAGGTCTCACTACACTAACTTGTAGTTTTAGCTGAACACTGTGAGCAGGACGCACCGCACTAACTTGTAGTTTTAGCTGAACACTGTGAGCAGGACGCACCCCACTAACTTGTAGTTTTAGCTGAACACTGTGAGCAGGACGCACTGCACTAACTTGTAGTTTTAGATGAACACTGTGCAGAGGTCTCACTACACTAACTTGTAGTTTTAGCTGAACACTGTGAGCAGGACGCACCCCACTAACTTGTAGTTTTAGCTGAACACTGTGAGCAGGACGCACCGCACTAACTTGTAGTTTTAGCTCAACACTGTGAGCAGGACGCACCCCACTAACTTGTAGTTTTAGCTGAACACTGTGAGCAGGACGCACCCCACTAACTTGTAGTTTTAGCTGAACACTGTGAGCAGGATGCACTGCACTAACTTGTAGTTTTAGATGAACACTGTGCAGAGGTCTCACTACACTAACTTGTAGTTTTAGCTGAACACTGTGAGCAGGACGCACCCCACTAACTTGTAGTTTTAGCTGAACACTGTGAGCAGGACGCACCGCACTAACTTGTAGTTTTAGCTGAACACTGTGAGCAGGACGCACTGCACTAACTTGTAGTTTTAGATAAACACTGTGCAGAGGTCTCACTACACTAACTTGTAGTTTTAGCTGAACACTGTGAGCAGGACGCACCGCACTAACTTGTAGTTTTAGCTGAACACTGTGAGCAGGACGCACCCCACTAACTTGTAGTTTTAGCTGAACACTGTGAGCAGGACGCACTGCACTAACTTGTAGTTTTAGATGAACACTGTGCAGAGGTCTCACTACACTAACTTGTAGTTTTAGCTGAACACTGTGAGCAGGACGCACCACACTAACTTGTAGTTTTAGCTGAACACTGTGAGCAGGACGCACCCCACTAACTTGCAGTCTTAGCTGAACACTGTGAGCAGGACGCACTGCACTAACTTGTAGTTTTAGATTAACACTGTGCAGAGGTCTCACTACACTAACTTGTAGTTTTAGCTGAACACTGTGAGCAGGACGCACCGCACTAACTTGTAGTTTTAGCTAAACACTGTGAGCAGGACTCACCCCACTAACTTGTAGTTTTAGCTGAACACTGTGAGCAGGACGTACCGCACTAACTTGTAGTTTTATCTGAACATTGTGAGCAGGACGCACTGCACTAACTTGTAGCTTTAGATGAACACTGTGCAGAGGTCTCACTACACTAACTTGTAGTTTTAGCTGAACACTGTGAGCAGGACGCACAACATTAACTTGTAGTTTTAGCTGAACACTGTGAGCAGGACTCACCCCACTAACTTGTAGTCTTAGCTGAACACTGTGAGCAGGACGCACCCCACTAACTTGTAGTTTTAGCTGAACACTGTGAGCAGGACGCACTACACTAACTGTAAATAGTCTAGCTGCCTGACTGTGGTACTAATAGGATCAAAAGAACACCAGCAATTTTCTTCAGGTAGCTGTAAATACTGTAACAAGACAAGCCTGCCTGTCAGTAAGAAGATAACAGGAACGGATCTAGCTAAACTGAATACAGTGTATATATATATATATGCAACACTTGGGATGCATATATATACACAAAACACTGTAAATGCAGCTAACTCACTGATTGTCCTGCCTAATCTAGCTAACTCAAATGAAATGACACTGTCTCTCTGTCTATCTATGTATCTCAACGCTGGAACACACACTACACAGGGCCGCCGTGCAGGCGGCCTTATATAGTGTGGGGCGTTTTCTAAACCCCCTGAGCCATAATTGGCGAAAGCCACCCTGGCTTTGGCCAATTACAACTCTCTCTACTGACGGCGCTGTGATTGGCCAAGCATGCGGGTCATAGTGCATGCTTGGCCAATCATCAGCCAGCAATGCACTGCGATGCCGCAGTGAATTATGGGCCGTGATGCGCCACACGATTTTGGCGCGAACGGCCCATAACGTTCAGAATTCGGCGAACGACCGAACAGCCAATGTTCAAGTCGAACATGGGTTCGACTCGAACACGAAGCTCATCCCTACTATGCAGATACCATACCTGTGGGATCCCTCTAGAATCTGGAAACCACTGTAGTAGACACTGCTACTCCAGGGATCTCCACTAGCTCCCATGTTTTGTGCAAGGGAACCAGTCAGAGAGCGTTTTGTATTTTCTCAGTGGATGCAAAGTGTACTCTGATTGGATAGGCGGGGCATTGATGTCATGGCCTGTGCTACTAACTAATGGAAAATGGTCTCTGTCAAGTACATAGTTACATAGTTAGCCAGCTAGTTCAACCAATAAAAGGGAGAAATAATTAGATGTACAAATAATCTCTCCGTCTAATGCACACGGTCGGACTTTGTTCGGACATTCCGACAACAAAATCCTAGGATTTTTTCAGACGGATGTTGGCTCAAACTTGTTTTGCGTACACACGGTCGCACAAAGTTGTCGGAATTTCCGATCGCCAACAACGCGGTGACGTCAAGCACGTACGACGAGACTAGAAAAGGCCAGTTCAGAACCAAGCGCGGCACCCTTTGGGCTCCTTTTGCTAATCTCGTGTTAGTAAAAGTTTGGTGAGAGACGATTCGCGCTTTTTCAGACTCGTGGCTTTCAGATCATTTTTTGCGGTTCAGTTTGTGCTTGAGGTTTGTATCTGCTCTTCAGTGCGTGCAAGCAAGTTCCGCGTGACTTTAAGTAGTCATTGTGTTCTTGTTCGTTCGTTACTGTTTTTCAGGTCGCTCTTCACAGGCCTTGCTGTTCTTCAGTGCGTTCTGTTACTTCGTTCTGAGCAGGCGACCTTTTTCTAGCCATGTTGCGTATACGAGCTCCTCGTAGAGTTTGTGCTGTGCAGGGGCTTGGTGTTGGGGTCCTGACCTTGACACAAGTCCAGTCCATGAACAGGGTGGGGAGGCGTTCATGGACCAAGAATTGGTTGCTTCAGCGTGACCAGTTCTCTCATATGCCTTTGCTCCGTGAGATCCGTGAGAATAATCGTGATGATTTCAGGAACTTTCTCAGGAGGACGGAACCCGTATTTCACCGTCTGCTGGCTTCGCTGACCCCCTATATCAGCAGACAGGATACCTGCTTGAGGCAAGCCATCACTCCGGAGCAGAGGCTCGTCGCTACCTTGCGGTACTTGGCGACAGGGAGAAGCCTGCAGGGCCTCAAGTTCTCGACAGGCATCTCCCCACAGGCTCTGGGGATCATCATCCCAGAGACCTGTTCTGCCATCATCCAGGTCCTGCAGAAGGAGTATATGAAGGTAAGATTTTTATCCTTTAAAATCACATTTTATTGTATTTAATGTTTGCTAATATCTTGTATTTCTTTCCTCATTCCCTAATTACCATGATTGTAATATGCTGGGAATGCCCCCTTTGTTCTCATGCATGCTGAATTTTTATGTAATTATTTTTTTTGTCCTTCATACATATCTGCCTTCACTTACCTCCCCAACATGCTCCCCTGCCCCTATATTCACCTCATGTAGTCACTTAACAATGTATTTTATCAGCTCCATAGTAGTGCTTTACCCCAAACACCCCCTAAAATGTTTAGAAATGTGATTTGTGCTTAAAATTCAGGCAGAGTGCCAGAGGCTTTTTTTTTGAAGTGTCCCCAAATCATTTTTCGAAACCCTCCCTCCCCCCAACTGCTAAGTCAGCTGATACCAATTCTCTATCTATCCTCAATCATCTATCTGCTGACTTTGCCAAACCCATACACACTATACCCATCTCTTTACTGGTCAGATTTATGGATGAATTCCCCAAAGCATGTAGTGCAAGGGCCTGCCTGTATACTTTCCAATGGTACTGTTTAAAGTTTTTGTATTCTATTATTATCTTGATAGGTAATATCAGAATGTCCAAATGTCCTCAAATGTGTACAGTGTACAGTTTATATCTTTGTATTATGACACTTCTTACCTGTCCAGTGGGCTGCCAATAGTGTAACTAAGGAGGGGCTGTTCCAAGTAATACCCTCTATTTAGGCATTCATCTCTCAATGAAGTGAAGAGGGTTACCTGTCCAAGATTCCACCCCCCCCCCCATAATGTTAGAAATGGCCCATGAGAGGGGGGGAGGGGGAATATGATACGTCTACCTCATACTTTGGTGTTAATTTCCCCTTAATAAATGCTATCTGGAGGTTGGCCAAGAATGTTTGTGCCTAATCTGCTTGCCATGTTTATGTGCAAAAATAGTAATTTATTTTTGTTTTCCTCAACAGTTTCCTTCCACGCCACAGGAATGGCAGACTGTGGCCTCCCACTTTGCCCAGCGGTGGGACTTTCCTAACTGCGGAGGGGCAAATGATGGGAAACACATCCACATCATCCCACCACCCATCTCGGGGTCATACTATTTCAACTATAAGGGGTTCAATAGTATTGTGATGTTGGCGGTGGTGTCAGCTAATTACGACTTCTTGTATGTGGACGTGGGGAAGAATGGCCAGATGTCTGATGGTGGAGTCATCGCCCAGACGGAGTTCTACAGGCGTCTCCAGAATGGCAGCTTGGACTTGCCACCTCCAGAGGACAATGTGGAAGGACTCCCATTCGTCTTCGTTGCGAATGAAGCATTTGCGCTGGGGGACCATCTTATGCGGCCATTCCCGATGAGGACCCTCACCCCGGAACAGAGGGTTTTTAATTACTGGCTGGCCAGAGCCCGAAGAGTGGTGGAGAACTCATTTGGAATCCTGGCCAGCCGGTTCCGCCTATTTCTGACACCCATCCATATGGCGGAGTATAAACTTAATCATCTAATCCTGGCGTGCTGTGTTCTCCATAACTTTTTACACAAACATTCTGCCAACTATGCTGGCTCAGTTGGGACTGAGGCCGAAATTCTACATGATACAACCCTGACGGCGCTTGAAAGTGGCCGTCCTGGCTTGCCCTCCCTGAGTGCCCGTGATGTCCGGTTAAGATACCTTGAGTTCTTTGCGGGTAGGGGGGCCATCAATATGCCAGACAATTTGTGAAGCATTTATCAAATAAAAAAGAAAAAGCTAATCTTTGGTGACATTTACTGCTTGTGTTTGTTTTAGCTGACCATGACAGCAATGTGGGGAGTCCTGAAAATGGCGTGATTGTGTAACCTTTTACAAAGTACTGTTGGGTGTTATTTACTAAAGGCCTAGACACTTTTTATACTACAAGTGCACTTGATACTGCACTGAAACTGCACTTGTAGTGCAAAGAGGATTTGCCCTTAGGAAATAACCACCATTTTCTCAGAAAACAGCAATTACATCACCACAAAAGTGTAGTGTTGAGACAATAATCCACACATTCTTGATTCACAAACTTTTTAATACCTGCACAATCACATGTGCATTTACCAAAGGTTTTTAAAACAAACCAACATGTTTGTTGTATAAAAATTTTTGGGGTGGCATTATCAAAAATAGAAATGTCCATTTACGATAAAACAGGCCTGTGTAAAAACAACAAGAAGGACAAAAATCTTGAACTTACAAAGTTCACATATGGTAAAACTTGAAGGCAATATCAGACATGAGTATTTAGGAACTGTGTTTGTTATTGCATTCAGATGGGGTGAAGTCACCCCTTGAAAAGCCAAATTTGGAAGATGCACACCAATTTACGAATGTCAACATGTGCTAGCTGCCATCACGGGGGATCAAGGGACGTGTTTTATGGGAGCAACCCCTTCCTCACCGCAACTTTATTATTGAGGAAGGGGTTGCACCCCCAAAACGCGTCCATTGATCTCCCGTGATGGCAGATAGCACATGTTGGCACACTGTGTGCATCCTCCAAATTTGGATTTTCAAAACATCGCTCAAAAATTTTAAAGATTGTAGCACACAAAAAAAGAAAGTGATTTTGGGGGGTTTTAAATTCGCCCCAAAACATCAATGATGTTATTATTTTTTTTAATAACATCATTGATTTTTTTCTTGAGGTTTTCCAATTCAAAATTACACCCCATGATCTCCCCGATCAGGATCTGGGCACTTTCTGATGTGAAAGGATCTCGATCCATAACATCGCAATCACCTAAAAAGAGAGTAACCAAACAAAAACAGGTATCAAAAATCTGCCAGCATCCATCTCTTACCTGAGCCTGTGGTCGCAGACACTCACCTGTTGTGGTGCCAGTTTCCACCACATCTTCTTCCTCCTCCTGCTCAGCTTGTGTTTGGGGTATTTCCCCTTCTTCCAGAGGTGGGGGGTCTCTGGTCTCCTCGGATGAGGGGTGTCCTCCAAGTCTTTTCTCCCCTATGTAAAACAAAAATGGTATAATTAGCACACAGATATTTGATGGCAGAACTATAAATAGGAAACATTGCTTGGAAGTGGGGTACAATTGTCAATTTTAGAAGAGTTCCAAGATGTAGCTTTTTTAGTGTCCTTTGTCAACCTGCAATACTTTACCTGTTTTGTACAAGCTTCACAGATGGAGACCCCCCTATAGTATACACTGGAGCACCTGTGTGCCCCCCCTAATAAAAATTGTGTTCTTGTGTCCCACACTAGTGCTCCAGTGTCCAGATGTGAAAACAGCTGCTCAGTGTCCTCTCCTTACACAGAATCTAGTTTGCATTTCATTCTAGTAACAAAGCCATCTACACAACCAAATATTTTTCATGCAAGTAGGCCCTAAAAAATGTTGTAAAATGCATACGGCCTAAACAATGGTGTTTTAGAGGCCGAAATAAAAATGTTTGATACAAGCGATTAATGGTCCCATGAACATTAAATTTGCCATTTTAAACTGTACAACAATTAAGAAAAGCATATGGAGCAGCACAAACGTAATAAAGACAAAAAGAATAGGAACACAGCACAACTACTTACTTTTTTGCAGCACTCTCCGGATCTTTCTGTACTGCTCGGGCTCTCTTAATTTGAGGTCCGACCACCGCTTCCTGAGCTGATCTTTCGATCGTCGTACCCCGAAATTCCGGTGCAGACTCTTGACTACTTTCGCAATGATCTTGGCCTTTCTGATACTGGGGTTGTGGTAAGGTCCATACTTTCCATCATAGTTGGCCTTCTTCAGGATGTCCACCATCTCCAACATCTCCCCAAAGGACATATTTGTGGCCTTAAATCTTCTCCTTCTGGATCGGGACGTGTCCGTTTTTTGGCTTTCCTCCTCCTCCTCCTCCTCATTCCTGTAATTAGCACGCACCTGCTGTGTATGCCCCATGTGCTTTTCCCCCACCTGCGCAGAACAAAAAGGGGCGGGGAATAGACTAGAAAGAACGTCAGGGGCGAGCGGAGTTACACGCATGCGCAGTGTTTATAAAGCGTGCGTATTACGTACAATCTGTGAGCGGAGGAAGGAGCATTGGAGGCGCCGATCGTAAGAACGAAGGTAAGAGACATACTTGTGCCTATACTGCTTCTACATTGAGGCCTATATTGTAACAATATTAGGAGAGTTTGGCCTGACATTAGGGTTTGTCTTGTGTTGTGTCTTGCAGTGAACATGGATATCTTACAAGATAATGACTTCATGGCAATATTCATTGACATGTTCAGGGAGCTGCCCTGTCTGTGGGAGATCAACCACCCACATTACAGGAACCAAACAAAAAAGGAAGGCAGCGCTGGATTAATTGTTGGAAATTGTGAAGCAGGTGATCCCCACGGCAGACATCACATATTTGAAGATCCTAATTGGTGGCCTGAGGAGCACATATGTAAGGGAGCGCCAGAAAGTCCAGGATTCGCAGAGATCCGGAGCAGCAGATGACATCTATGTCCCCAGGATCTGGTACTATGACAGGCTGTACTTTCTGGCAGGCCAGACTGAACCCAGGTCATCCCTCTCCAGTCTTCCTTCCACGCTTCCTTCCCCCCCAGCTGAGGCTTCTGACGCCCAACCTGGGCTTTCCAGGCAGCAACATGTGGAGGAGCCCAGATTGAGCCAGGTATTGCATTCCTCTAAATATTGCTGGTTGTCCAATCAATGATGTTAACTAGATGTTAGTTTGGAGTACTAATTTATGATTGTGATTGTTGATGCAAAAACTAAAACCATGTCCCTTTTTCATACACAGGGAAGTCTCAGCCAGGAGGTGGCCGGGCCGAGCCGGCTGCCTGATCTGCAGGTCCCTCCCCTACACCTGGAAAGAGAAAGTGGCAGGAGGAGGAGTGCCCTAGAGGAGGCTGCCATAGGCCTCTTTTGGAGGGCTACAGAGGCCCTGGGAGCACCACACACCGTGGAGGATGACTTCGCTGCCATCATTGCCTCTAAAATGCAGAGGATAGAGGAGGGACAACAACTCATGTGTGAATCGTTAATATTGGAGGCTCTTAATAAGGGGATGAGGGCCCAAATTACATCTGATACACACCTTTGTGAACTCACACATGGTCCTCCCCCTCCTCCTGCAGGTCCTCCTCCTCCTCCTTCTCCTCCAGGTCCTCCTAATCCTCCTCCTCCTCCAGGTCCTACTCCTCCTCCTGCCACATCTCCAACAGCAGAGCCACAGCCAGGAAGGAAGCGTGGAAGGAAGACCAGAAAGTGAGGACCCTGGATCCAGTCTGGTCGGCCAAAAGATGCAGCCTCTTGTGGTACCACAGCCTGGGGACAGGCTGGTGTGTTTTCCTTCAAAAAGGACAGTTTGTTTGTGAGGATTTAGGTACATTTCAAAAATACAATGTGAAATTAACAAGGGACACCAACAACAAAAAAAAATTATGTCAGATGTGACAAATACCAATATATTCAGGGAATCCCTAGAAAAAAAAAAAAAAAAAAGTTTGTGAGAAGTGTGTGTGAATATGAGCAGCAAAACTAATTCTTGTCACATTATAAAGAAGAAGAGAGTGCGCTGTATTAAACCATTTTTAACATTGCAGCGTGACGAAAGTGCTGTATCCATTGCGAACACTAATTTTACAATACAGAGCTGTTCTGTGTCGGAATTTCTTCTGAGCATGCGTGGCACTGTGTGCATCAGGACAGGCCACACACGGTCGGAATTGACGCGATCGGATTTTGATCGAAAATTTTATAGCCTGCTCTCAAACTTTGTGTGTCGGAAAATCCAATGGAAAATGTCCGATGGAGCCCACACACGGTCTGAATTTCCGACAACACGCTCCGATCGGACATTTTCAATCGGAAAATCTGACCGTGTGTACGGGGCATAACAGTTTCTGTGCAGGTGGACCCTATCACCTAAATCCCATGTAGTACCCCTTACCTAACCTTGAGTAGGGGCTTCTATTGAAGCTTACTATCAGGTAAAGATTTTTCAAGTGTACATATCCTGACCTTTTGTAGGTTTACTAGTGAGTTTCATCGCAACTGGAATTCTCTTTTAAAAGGAAATTTGAAAATGTCTTTGCTTTAGAAAAGGAATAGCTGTTTGTTGTCACCTAGAGGAAAACATCACCAGTCTATTCTATTTTTTGAATTTCTAGGCTAAGTATTGTTTTGAAAACTTCTATTTGTTCATGTTTTTTTGTTTTTCAAAATTTTGCAGACCCTATTTTCAAAGTCAAGCTGTAGAGATAAATGTCATATTTCTAATACAACTCTGTATTCCCAAACTGCAACTCATCTTGGTGACAGTCCTCCACAACTCTTCAATATTTCATGTTTGGTATTGACTTGAAGCTATTGTCGCATAACAACATAGCTGAGAGAAAGTTCAGATCTCAAAAGACCAAAAACTACTTGACCTGCTTATTTCCTATATTTCAGGGCTTGTGTTGCTGTATATAACATTTAACATGCCCATATTCCTTACTAATGATACATTACACTACATTACTATAAAATAAATGGATTTTTTAAAGCACGTGCACTTTATTAGTATACAATAATTGGATTTTATTGTATACTGTAACAGTCATACATTATTCTGTATAGACAATGTATTTAGCATTTGTGCAAATTTACCAACAAACTTGAACTTAAAAAGACAGTATACATTACAGTGTTCAAATGAAACCTGTACTAAGAGAGTATGAAAACTGTTATTGCTGACCTCCCTTTCTGAAAATGCTGGTTGCTTGGATTTCTAATCTGCATGATTCCATGTCATTGTTCATGTTCCATCCCATTGATCTTTTTCCATCTCAGTAACTCAGTAAGAAATTAAAGTGTATGCATAGCCAAATCTTTTTTATTTGTTTTGTTTAGAGAAGAGAATAGTTAAAACTACCATCTACTAAGTGAGGTAATTCCCTTCTTAGTTGTTAGTGCAACATGTGTCCCCTTTAGAAGATTTTCCCCCACCTCTTCTTCTAAAAAGTGTGGATTTCCCATCAGTTTCTATATTAGTGACAATGGTCACCAGGACAAATAAAGAGGATGACTATACCTAATATGGTGCCCCAGGATGGGGTCAGCTGTGACAAAATGCTTAGGGAGCAGTGAGTGGTGGTGACACACACATCTTTGGCGGTGTAAGTGATTAGTTCCTAGTCACTTTCATTTACTGGATATTCACACTCACATGTGGTTGATGGACTTTTTGCAAATTTATAACTCACATGCATTTTTATTAATTTATGTGTATAGATTATTTGAGTATTAAAGTTGATAGCATGGCTTCATTATTCATTTTTTCACCTAATATGGAAAAACCTGACAGACAGACTCAACATCAGTACTAATTACTATGCACCTGGGAGCCCTCATATCTTTGGGTCTCATTGGACCTCTGTTCCCTCTATACCTCAATACCCCACGAAGTTTGCCTTCGAGCTGTATCACATTTCCTTGCTGAGGAACCCCTTCTCAATACCGAGCAGATGGATTTTATTCTCCAGGCGACAAAGTTCTGCTTGGAACATAACAATTTCTTATTTAAAGGGAAGTACTACCTCCAGAAGCAGGGCACAGCTATGGGGGTGAATTTTGCCTCCAGTTACGCCAACTTGATAATGGGGCTGTGGAAGACTAGGTGTATCTGGGACCATAATCCCTTTGCGGCACACCTGGCCTTCTATGGCCAATACATCTGCTGTTTTAACTATAATGTATTAGGGTGTGTTCACTAGGCTTAACATGTGGCCCTTAAGGTCATTTAGCAGAGCTTTGTTGGTAATGTGGTCCATCTTATGGATTCTTGATGGTCCCTTTAACTTAGGCTGTAATTTTTCCCTGTGACGTTTCCCGGCTTACCTCTCGGGCTAGTCTACATAAAACTGACAAATCCTGCAGCCATTCAGGTCTGAAGAAAAATCTGAGGCTTTGAAATGTGTCACCTGAAACGTCTTGACATCACGTCTGATTCAGCTCCGAGTGTGTTCCATGCTGGTTCTACACACCGTGAGGCAGAGATCTGGCCAGCTGAGACACCTATCCTGCCGATGCTGCGGCAAACCCACAGCGATACACCATGGGGAACCTACAGTGACTGAAGACCTTTCTCACAATGCTCTTTTATCTTCAATTTCATGTGAGTAGCCATTTGGCTGTTTTTGAAAAAAATCCCCTTTGACTTTACTGCTACACTTAGTTTTGTGCACCTTGCTGATCCTTTATTTCAATATTAGTACTAAGCTTAGGGCAAACCAAATGAGTGATGCACTACCAATCAGCTTGAGTTATTTACCACCTGGCAGAGCTAAATTTAGATTAGAGCAGGGTGACTACAGTGTTACATAAATGATTCTCCCATAAAGTTACATAGTAGGTGAGATTTAAAAAAAGACACAAGTCCATCAAGTCCAACCTATGATTATCTTCCACATAAAGGAAGATGCTTCTCATAGTTCTTCCATATGTGTATACTACTAGAAGTAAAAAATATTATATTTAATTTAAATGATCCATAAAAAAATAAAAATTAACAAAAGTGGGCATTACATTGCAATATTTCAATTTACTCAGGAGCTGATATTTTCAAAGTAAAGCTTTTTTTAGAAGGTGTGTTTAGTAATCTGTATTACTCTTTCCTTTGCTCCTAAACACGATCTAGTAGAAATATGTTACACACTCTTCTGAACTACATAATAAGGCTTCAGCAAAATGCTTTTGAAAGAAGCAATATTGATTTAAATGTTCCCTGGAATAGAAAAAAGATCAGCCAAATGTTCAACAGTCCCTATCTGTCTCATTTATTTTTATGGAATCTGATAATGTTTTTCTATACATATATTTGTTGTACAGTCTACAGTAGTAGAGTAGTAGAGGGGGCGCATCTAGCCATCACTACTGATCGCTCCTAAATGCCCACTGACACTCACAGCTGCTCATAGTAAAGGCGAATGTTACTACCGTATGTATCAGACTGTCAGTTTATGAATCAATTAGGAATCTCTATACAAATTCCTTATTTCATTCAAGTAAAGTGCTACAGAGAAAGGGACTATCTTCAGTCCCTTTCTCTGTCTCAAAAGAGATATGGGGGTCTGTTTAGATCTCTGATATCTCACCAAAGACCCCCCCCCCAAAAAAATGTAACTAAAAAAATGTAAAAAGTAAAATAAAAAACAAAAGAAACAAAAACAAAAACATAGTAAGACCCAGTGGTGGCTGGTGCTAAACTTTTCTTTTGGGGGGGCAGCAACCAAACTCCCCCCCAGGTCCGCCCGCACTCAGCCTCTCCATGGTGACAGCCCCCCCCACACACACACACTCAACCCTCCATGGCTTCCTCAGCTCTGGACCTTAACCCGATCCATCCTGATTGGCAAGGAGGAAAACCCGGAAGACAATAGCGAATGTTAATTCGCTATTATCACAAAAGGGTGGGTTCGGGGTGCACTCCTGGTAAGACCCCTTTCACATGGAGTGGACTCGGTCAAGCAGATCCACCTGTTCAGCTGGGGATCTGTCTGCTGATCCTCACTGAGCAGGTAGATGACAGGTGACAGGATGACAGGATGACGCTGGTGCAGAGAAGACACGGACACAGCCCACTGTTCTCTATGGGGCAGTCGAATAGAAATGGACCGCTTGTCCATTTCCATTGGATACCATCCGATCCGATCTGCTAGATAGATGGGGAATGGAATCCCCATCAGTCTGTTTTTAGCGAACTGGACTGGATAGGATGCATGCAGGTATAAACGGACACATGTCCATTTACATCAGCCTCTCCATAGAGAACAATAGATGGTCCGATTGGGCCCACCTGAAAAACGGACAGGTGAGCCCGATCGATCTGCTTGTGTGAAAGGGGCCTAAGGTGTTCCGTGCATTTCTGGGCAGGCAGTCCCATTGATGTCATTTGGGATGCAGAAACTGAATGAACAGAGCCGTTGCTCCCAATTTTACATCCATGTAGATCCGCATGCATGTCCCTGAGCTCACGCTGTCTGTGTTTGAGGTCATGTACCCACACGGATGTCAGATTGAGAAAAGCAGCTATGCCTGTGCAGCCATTGCATCCCAATTGACATAAATGGGACTGCCTGTACGGGGATGCATGGAAAACCTGTGCATTCCTGTGCGGGTAAACATGGCCCTCCATGGGCGTACACTTTAGTATGCCACATGTGAACAATGCTTTAGTAGCAATTTTAGCGAAAATATTGTTTTGATAAACATTTGCGCAAATATTGTGTTGCCTTAAAAATCAGTAGCACCTTCTTTTTATTCTACTGGTCCTATGCTTTCAGAAAATATATGGTTTGGGGGGTCTTTCACAAATTCTGAATACTGTAAGGGAAAAAAATGAAAACCTTCAGATTTATTGAGAAATTTGTATGTTTACATTTTTGCGTACGTTCAATTTTAACCATTTTGCAAAAAGGCGCAATATAAAAATTATAAATATTTGTTATGTATTGTAATAATATGAATGAATCATAAGGACTCCACTTTAATAATTCCCATCATTTGATTTGTTCCTGTGATTTGTTCCTGCTATTTCAGTATATGATTGTGTAGGAATGTCTGTATAATAGCATAAACCCTATAGTGTGTTATTATGGTCAAGCCCTTTCATGTTTGTATGTCCTGTTTATCCTTAGGCAATCAGCTTCATTTTATCACTAAATGACCAGGTGTCCAGTTTACTGCTTCTCTCTTCCTGTCACTATGACCACCCCCTCCCTTATCCTTTCATCTGTATACCATATACCATATGTATACCATATAAGTAGGGATGAGCCGAACACCCCCCAGTTCGGTTCGCACCAAAACCTGCGAACGGACTGAAAATTCGCAGGAATTTTAGAACTCCATTGACGTCTACGTTCGAAATCAAAAGTGCTCATTTTAAAGGCTGATTTGCACGGTATTGTCCTAAAAAGGGTTTGGGGACCCGGGTCCTGCCCCAGGGGACATGTATCAATGCAAAAAAAACTTTTAAAAACTGACGTTTTTTCAGGAGCAGTGATTTTAATGATGCTTAAAGTAAAAAAAAAAGTGAAATATTCCTTTAAATATCGTACCTGGGGGGTGTCTATAGTATGCCTGTAAAGTGGCGCGTGTTTCCCGTGCTTAGAACAGTCCCTGCACAAAATGTCATTTTTAAAGGAAAAAAGTCATTTAACACTGCTTGCGGCTTTAATGTAATGTCGGGTCCTGGCAATATGGATAAAAATCAGTGAAACAAACGGCATGGGTACCCCCCAGTCTATTACCAGGCCCTTTGGGTCTTGTATGGATATTAAGGGGAACCCCGCACCCAAATTAAAAAAGGAAACAGCAGTATACAGGCTCTGTACTCTGAACAGCGGTATACAGGCAGTGCAAACAAGACAGGGACTGTAGGTTTGTTGTTAAGTAGAATCTGTTTGTCATTTTGAACTGGTACATTTTTAACGTGTTTAGCTCCAGTCAAAAAAATCTATTTTAAGCTTTTTGGAAAACATAGGGAAGGGTTATCACCCCTGTGACATTTGTTTTGCTGTCTGTGCTCCTCTTCAGAAGATTTGACCTCACTTTTTGTCCCAATGACAAATGTTTTTTGAAAATTTGGGTTTTTTTGTGAAACAAGGATTGGTGATAAAGCATCAGTGGAAAGGAGAAATGTTTTTCCCATATTAACACTTATGCCCCGTGCACACGATCGGATTTTCCGACGGAAAATGTGTGATAGGAGGTTGTTGTCGGAAATTCCGACCGTGTGTAGGCTCCATCACACATTTTCCATTGGATTTTCCGACACACAAAGTTTGAGAGCAGGCTATAAAATCTTCCGACAACAAAATCCGTTGTTGGAATTTCCGATCGTGTGTACACAAATCCGATGCACAAAGTGCCACGCATGCTCAGAATAAATAAAGAGATGAAAGCTATTGGCTACTGCCCCGTTTATAGTCCCGATGTACGTGTTTTACGTCACCGCGTTCAGAATGATCAGATTTTCCGACAACTTTGTGTGACCGTGTGTATGCAAGACAAGTTTGAGCCAACATCCGTCGGAAAAAATCCTAGGATTTTGTTGTCGGAATGTCCGATCAATGTCCAACCGTGTGTACGGGGCATTACAGGAGAGAATTTCCCTTCCTAGGGGTAGATTTCATCTCACTTCCTGTTGTCTCCTTCTGTTTGCAAGTAGGATGTTTGAAAGTAGGGGCCTGCCCTATATACTCAGCAGAAATTTGGGTCTTAGGTGTTGTTGTGGCCACAACACTGTAAGGCCTCACAGGGCCCTGCTGTGAAATTTTAGATCAAGAATTGTAATTAAATGCCCCTGTTGAACAGGGGCAGAAAAATTGGGCCTTTGGTGGTGGTGGTGCTGGTGCCACAACACTGTAAGTCCTCACTCGCTCTTGGTGGGCGCAGAAACGGGCCCTGCTGTGAAATATTAGATCAAGAATTGTAATTACATGCCCCTGTTTAACAGGGGCTGAAAAACTGGGCCTTAGGCACTGGTGCTGGTGCCACAACACTGCCACCCCTCACAGATACTCTAGTTGGAATGCAGAAACGAGCCCTACTGCAAAGTATTGCATCAAAAATTGTAATTACACGCCCCTGTTAAACAGGGGCTGAAAAATTGGGCCTTAGGCACTGGTGCTGGTGCCACAATACTGCAACCCCTCACAGATACTCTAGTTGGAACGCAGGAACGAGCCCTGCTGCAAAGTATTGCATTAAAAATTGTAATTACACGCCCCTGTTAAACAGGGTCTGAAAAATTGGGCCTTAGGCACTGGTGCTGGTGCCACAACACTGCAACCTCTCACAGATACTCTAGTTGGAACGCAGAAACGAGCCCTGCTGCGAAGTATTGCATCAAAAATTGTAATTACACGCCCCTGTTAAACAGGTGCTGAAAAATAGGTCCTTAGGCACTGGTAGCGGCGCCCAGAACCAAAAATGGTCTTACAAGCTATCAGCGTGATCATTGTGGAGGAAGAGGATAATTACTCAGGATAGTCACTCAGCATCAGCATAGGCAGTCTTTGAAGGGATCTGAGATTTCAAAAAAAATTATTCGGTTACATCAGCATCAGGTGCCTGGTAGATGGTGATCCAAGACTGATTCATTTTTATGAAGGTGAGCCGATCAACCAAGTCGGTGGACAGACGCACCCTGTGATTGGTTACAAAGCCTCCAGCAGCACTGAATGTGCGTTCCGAAAGAGCGCTGGATGCAGGACAGGCCAGTAGCTCAATTGCATACTGTGCAAGCTCTGGCCAGTGATCCATCCTCAAGACCCAGTAACCCAGAGGATTTTCGATGGGAAAGGTGTCCAAGTCAGATCTTGCCCCTAGGTATTCCTGCACCATGTAAAACAGATGCTGGCGATGGTTGCTGGAACCAATCATACCTTGGGGCTGCGGACTAAAAAATTGTCTGAACGCATCGGTCAGATGGCCACCTTCTCCAGCGCTCCTTCTTTGACTGACCGAAGCCTCAGCAACACGTTGTCCAGAAACAGGAGTTTGTAACCTCCCAGTCTCTGGGAACGCATTGCACAGACCTTTCTGCAAGGCCTCCCGAAGATGTTTCATACTCTGCTCCCTCTGCGACGGCAAGATAAGGTCCGCAACCTTACTCTTGTAACGTGGATCAAGGAGGGTTGCCAGCCAGTATTGGTCCTTCCCCTTGATACCACGAATACGAGGATCCTTACGCAGGCTTTGCAGGATCAGGGAGGCCATGCAGTGTAGGTTTGCTGAGGCATTCGGTCCGGAGTCCTCTGGGTCACTAAGGACGACATGGTCCGCAGCCACCTGCTCCCAGTAACGTATAAGCCCATGTGTTTCTTGGGACAGATCCCTTAAAGACTGCTGCTGATGCTGAGTGCCAGGCTCCACCTACATACTGACACAATCCTCTGCCTCCTCCTCCTCGTCCTCTTCCTGTGTGATCAGCGGGCACGCAGGAACACTGTCTGGATAAAGGGGGCCTTGAGAGCTAAGGAAGTCCTCCTCTTCCTGCCTCTGTTCTGCCTCAAGTGCCCTGTCCATTATTCCACGCAGTGTGTGCTCCAACAGGTGGACAAGGGGGACAGTGTCACTGATGCATGCACTGTCACTGCTCACCATCCTCGTGGCCTCCTCAAATGGTGACAGGACAGTGCATGCATCCCTGATCATGGGCCACTGGCGTGGGGAAAAAAAAACAAGCTCCCCTGACCCTGTCCTGGTGCCATAGTCGTACAGGTACTCATTGATGGCCCTCTGCTGCGTGTGCAGCCGCTGCAGCATGGCCAACATTGAGTTCCACCTGGTGGGCATGTCACAGATTAGGCAGTTCTTGGGCAGGTTAAACTCCTTTTGGAGGTCTGCCAGCCGAGCACTGGCATTATATGACTGGCGGAAATGCACACAGACTTTCCTGGCCTGCCTCAGGACATCCTGTAAGCCCGGGTACCTGCCCAAGAACGACTGCACCACCAAGTTAAGGACGTGAGCCAAACAGGGCACATGGGTCATTTGTCCCTGTCGGAGGGCAGAGAGGAGGTTGGTGCCATTGTCGCAAACCACCATTCCTGTCTTAAGTTGGCATAGCGTCAACCACCTCTGAACCTGCCCCTGCAGAGCTGACAGAACCTCTGCCCCAGTGTGGCTCCTGTCCCCCAAGCACACCAGCTCAAGCACCGCATGGCATCTTTTGGCCTGCATACTTGCGTAGCCCCTTGAATGGCTACGGAGCACCGCTGGGTCTGAGGACAAAGCACAGGAAGAGGCCATGGAGGAAAAAGAAGAGGAGGGGGTGGAGGAGAGAGGTGTGTCACAATCATTAGTAGTGGCATTTTGGAGGTGTGGTGGCGGAACAACCTCCAACAATACTGCACCTTGTCCTGCATACTTCCCAGCTGCCAGCAGAGTCACCCAATGTGCGGTGAAACTTAGGTAACGTCCCTGTCCATGCCTGCTTGACCATGATTTAGCGGTAATATGCACCTTACCGCTGACCGCCCTGTCCAGCGAGGCATGGGCATTGCCTTCCACATGCCGGTAGAGAGCCAGAATCGCCTTCCGTGAGAAAAAGTGGCGTTTGGGTACCTGCCACTGAGGAACCGCACATTCCACAAACTCACAGAAGGGGGCAGAGTCTACCAACTGAAAAGGCAGCAGTTGAAGTGCTAGCAATTTTGCCAAGCTAGCATTCAACCGCTGGGCATGTGGATGGCTGGGAGCGAACTTCTTTCAGCGGTGCAGCAGCTGGGGCAGGGAAATTTGCCTGGTACAATCTGACGTCGGTGTACCGAAAGCAGATTGCCCACAAGTACTTGGCTGTCACACACCTAATTCGACACCTTCATTCCTCTCAGTGCAGGTTTTAGAGAGGACTGAAGGTATAGTGGGGTTGGAAATCTCAGCTGATGAGGAGCAAGGAGAGGTCCTCTTTGTTCTTTGGTGTGGGTCTTTTAGATACGCTTGCCAACAAACTGCATGGCAGGTCAACATATGTCTGGTCAAGCATGTGGTACCCAAGCGGGAGATGTTTTGGCCTCGCGAGATACGCTTGAGACATATGTTGCAAATAGCAGCGGTGCGATCCGATGCACTCGTCTCAAAAAAGGCCCACACCAAAGAACTTTTGGAATAACGCACAGAGACAGCAGCGCCCTGCACATGGGGGTGGTGGTCAGTGTGCTACCCTTAGGCTGGCCCCTGGAGGGCATCCTGCCTCGTTGGTGATGTGCCTCCTCCTCTCTCCTATCAGGGACCCATGTTGAGTCAGTGACTCATCATCCCCTCCCTCCTCATCACTGGAGCAAACCTGGCAGTATGCTGCAGCAGGGGGAGCATGACTGCCAGATTGCTGTCCTTCTTGGGCACCCCCTCTGTCCATGCTCACGTTACTGCCTTCATCTAGCTCAGTATCATCATCAGAGCCTTCTAAACACTGGGCATCCTCCTGGAGCATGTACCCAACACTGTGGTCAAACAGTTTGAGGGACTCCTCAGGAGGACATGGTGGGGCTAGGGAAGGAGTCACTGATGCCATTGAGCCAAGGGAAGAGGCCGCGTTGGCAGCTGCTTTGCCAGACAAAGTACCCTTAGCCTGGGTAAGAGAGGATGAGGAGGATGAGGACGGCTTGGTCATCCACTCGACCAAGTCTTCCGCATGTTGCGGCTCAACATGGCCGGCTGCCGAAAAAAAGGCCAAGCGTGTCCCACTGCCACGTGCTGATGAGAATGCACCATCTCCATCTCCACGATATATATATATATATATATATATATATATATATATATATACTGATACTGCAGCTAGCAAAATCAACTGCCTGCCTGTAGTATGAGAACACCACCAACCTTCTACAGGTAGCCTTAGCTTAACACTGTGCAGAGCTTGCAAAAAACTAACTTGTAGCTTTTTTAGCTGCCTGCGGTAGTGATAGGATCAGGAAAAGACCACCAACCTTCTACAGGTAGCTTTAGGTGAACACCGTGCAGAGCTTGCAAAAAACTAACTTGTAGCTTATTTAGCTGCCTGCGGTAGTGATAGGATCAGGAATACACCACCAACCTTCTACAGGTAGCTTTAGCTGAACACTGTGCAGAGCTTGCGAAAAACTAACTTGTAGCTTATTTAGCTGCCGGGGTAGTGATAGGATCAGGAAAACACCACCAACCTTCTGCAGGTAGCTTTAGCTTAACACTGTGCAGAGCTCGCAAAAAAATAACTTGTAGCTTATTTAGCTGCCTGCGGTAGTGATAGGATCAGAAAACCAGCACCAACCTTCTACAGGTAGCTTTAGCTGAACACTGTGCAGAGCATGCAAAAAAATAACTTGTAGCCTATTTAGCTGCCTGCGGTATTGAGAGGATCAGGAAAACACCACCAACCTTCTACAGGTAGCTTTAGGTGAACACTGTGCAGAGCTTGCAAAAAACTAACTTGTAGATTATTTAGCTGCCTGCGGTAGTGATAGGATCAGGAAAAGACCACCTACCTTCTACAGGTAGCTTTAGGTGAACACTGTGCAGAGCTCGCAAAAAACTAACTTGTAGCTTATTTAGCTGCCTGCGGTAGTGATAGGATCTGGAAAACACCACCAACCTTCTACAGTTAGCTTTAGCTGAACACTGTGCAGAGCTTGCAAAAAACTAACTTGTAGCTTATTTAGCTGCCTTCGGTAGTGATAGGATCAGGAAAACACCACCAACCTTTTACAGGTAGCTTTAGCTGAACACTGTGCAGAGCTCACAAAAAACAAACTTGTAGTTTTAGCTGAACACTGTGAGGAGGACGTACTACACTAACTTGTAGGTTTAGCTGAACACTGTGAGGAGGACGCACTACACTAACTTGTAGCTTTAGCTGAACACTGTGAGGAGGACGTACTACACTAACTTGTAGCTTTAGCTGAACACTGTGAGGAGGACGCACTACACTAACTTGTAGCTTTAGCTGAACAATGTTTAGAGGACGCACTACACTAACTTGTAGCTTTAGCTGAACACTGTGCAGAGGTTGCACTACACTAACTTGTAGTTTTAGCTGAACACTGTGAGGAGGACGCACTACACTAACTTGTAGCTTTAGCTGAACACTGTGCAGAGGTCGCACTACACTAACTTGTAGTTTTAGCTGAACACTGTTCAGAGGACGCACTACACTAACTTGTAGCTTTAGCTGAACACTGTGCAGAGGTCGCACTACAATAACTTGTAGTTTTAGCTGAACACTGTTCAGAGGACGCACTACACTAACTTGTAGCTTTAGCTGAACACTGTGAGGAGGACGCACTACCCTAACTTGTAGCTCTAGCTGAACACTGTGCAGAGGTCACACTAAACTAACTTGTAGCTTTAGCTGAACATTGTGAGGAGGACGCACTACCCTAACTTGTAGCTTTAGCTGAACACTGTGCAGAGGTCACACTAAACTAACTTGTAGCTTTAGCTAAACACTGTGAGGAGGACGCACTACACTAACTTGTAGTTTTAGCTGACACTCTGCAAAGGTCACACTAAACTAACTTGTTTCTTTAACTGAACACTGTGAGGAGGACGCACTACACTAACTGTAAATAGTCTAGCTGCCTGACTGTGGTACTAATAGGATCCAAAGAACACCAGCAATTTTCTTCAGGTAGCTGTAAATACTGTAACAAGACAAGCCTGCCTGTCAGTAGGAAGGTAACAGGAACGGATCTAGCTAAACTGAATACAGTGTATATATATATATATATATATATATATATATATATATATATATATATATATATATATATATATATATATAAATATATATGTATATATATATAACACCTGGGATGCATATATATACATAATACACTGTAAGTGCAGCTAACTCACTGACTGTCCTGCCTAATCTAGCTAACTCAAATGAAATGACACTGTCTCTCTCTCTCTCTCTAAGCACGCCGGAACACACTACGCAGGGCCGCCGTGCAGGCGGCCTTATATAGTGTGGGGCGTGCGGGTCATAGTGCATGCTTGGCCAATCATCAGCCAGCAATGCACTGCGATGCCGCAGTGAATTATGGGCCGTGATGCGCCACGCGAATTTGGCGCGAACGGCCCATATCGTTCGCAATTCGGTGAACGGGCGAACAGACGATGTTCGAAATGAACATGGGTTCGACTCGAACACGAAGCTCATCCCTACATATAAGCTGGATGTTCTCCCATTAAAGACAGACACTTTGTGAATTCACTTCCTGTTTCATGGTTTTCATCTCAGTGTCTCACAGTACCGGTGGCCCAACTAATTTGCCAAATTAACCAAGGATTGCCGTCCAGAACCAGAATTCCTTTCAAAATGGGGGCTTGGTCCGGGATAAAGTAATCACCCTTGGTAAGTAATTTTTTTGATGAATTTTTTTGATGAATTGTTTCCTTGCCTCGGCTCTGATAAAACTTTAGTCCCTTAAATTTATTAGAAAGGAGACGGCCCATGCCTTATAAGTATTAAAGAGATCTTTGGTAGACCTGTCCTTTTTGAAGGATTTTGCAGATTAAAGAGGTCTTTCGTAGACCCACGGTCTTTGGTACACCTGTTCTCTGGAAGGACTTTATAAGTTTAAATAAGTAGTATTACACTCCTTTTGGGAAGAAGAAAAAGTGTTGGTGTTAATAAGGCAACTACCACCAGGGCCCTCATCTCTGTCTTGCTTTTCTTATTTATCGCATAAGAGTATAAGATGATTTAACCACTTAACAACCGGCCCATAGCCGAATGACGGCTACAGGGCGGTTGCTTAACTCAGTGAGGGTGTACTATGATGTCCTCCCAGAATTCCACTCTCGCGCGCCCCCTGGGGCGCGCACCCGAGAACATCCGTGACCGCCTGGTACAGAGGACCCGACGCATCATGGATTGCGGTAAACAGCCGCTGATTGCGGCCATTTACCATGTGATCGCTCTGTCAAATGACGGAGCGATCACTTGTAAACAAACCGGCATCATGTCATGACGCTGGTTCCTCTCTCCCCTCTGTGTACCGATCGGTACAGAGGGGGAGAGATCGGATGGCAGCAGCGCTGTGGGCTGCTTCTGTAGTGCCCACAGCGCTGCTCTGTGACACAGAGCCACAATCCATCCCTCCATGCTCAGAAATACCCTGCAATACTCTGCAATACCCTGTGTAATACTCTGCAATACCCTGTGCAATACTCTGCAACATCCTGTGCAATACTCTGCAATACCCTATGCAATACTCTGCAATACCCTGTGCAATACTCTGCAATATATTGGGCTATACTCTGCAATACCCTGTGCAATACTCTGCAATACCCTGTGCAATACTCTGCAATACCCTGTGCAATACCCTGTGCAATACCCTGTGCAATACTCGGCAATATATTGGGCTATACTCTGCAATACCCTGTGCAATACTCTGCAATACCCTGTGCAATACCCTGTGCAATACTCTGCAATACCCTGTGCAATACCCTGTGCAATACTCGGCAATACCCTGTGCAATACTGTGCAATACCCTGTACAATACCCCAAAATACTCTGCAATACTCTGCAATACCCCGCAATACCCTGCAATAGCCTGAAATACTCTGCAATAGCCTGCAATACTCTGCAATACCCTGCAATGCTCTGCAATACCCTGCAATACTCTGAAATACCCCACAATACTATGCAATACCCTGCAATACCCTGCAATACTCCGCGATACCCCGCAATACTATGCAACACCCTGCAATACTCTGCAATACCCCACAATACCCCGCAATACTCTGCCATACCCAGCCATACTCAGCCATACTCAGCCATACCCAGCCTTACTATGCCACACCCAGCCATACTCAGCCATACCCAGCCATACTCTGCCACACCCAGCCATACCCAGTCATACTCGGCAATACCCTGCCATACTCAGCCATACCCAGCCATGCGCAGCCATACTCGGCCATGCTCAGCCATACTCGGCTGTACTCGGCCTCTGTATGTGGCCAGGCTGTGGAAGTCTCACACATGTGGTATCGCCGTACTCAGGAGGAGTAGGAGAATCTATTTTGGGGTGTCATTTTTGGTATGTACATGCTATGTGTTAGAAATATTATATAAATGGACAACTTTGTGTTAAAAAAAATGCATTTTAACCACTTCCCGCCCACCGTCATATGACGTCCTTGACTTTGTGCGGGGATATCTGAATGATGCCTGCAGCTACAGCCTTTCAGCCAGCGATTCCCTACACCATAAGAATGATCACAGTGGCTGTTCCACTGCTTGATCGTTCTTACAGGAGGCGAGAGGGGACGCCCCCCCGCCACCACCTTCCGGTGCTTCTACCGACTCACCGCTACAATCTAAGCCAGGATCGGTTTTTATTGTATCATTTCGGGCTTCCCAGCCTTAAGGTGAGATGTGGGATCTTATTGACCCCATATCTCACTGTAAAGAGGACCTGTCATGCCATATTCCTATTACAAGGGATGTTTACATTCCTCGTAATAGGAATAAAAGTGATAAAAAAAATTATTTTTTGGAAAAAAGTGCCAAACTAAAATAAATAAAGTAAAATGAACAATAAAAAAAAAAATGTAAAAATTTAAAGTGCCCCTGTGTGCTCGCATGCAGAAGCGAACTCATGCGTAAGTCCCGCCCACAAATGAAAACTGTGTTCAAACCACACATGTGAGGTATCGCTGCGAACGTTAGAGTGAGAGCAATAATTTTGGCCCTAGACCTCCTCTGCAACTCAAAACATGTAACCAGTAAAAAATTTGAAGGAGTTGACTATGGGGATTTTTAAGTAGCAAAGTTTGGCGCCATTCCACGAGCGTGTGCAATTTTGAAGGGTGACATGTTAGGTATCTATTTACTCGGCGTAACTTCATCTTTCACATTATGTAAAAACATTGGGCTAACTTTACTGTTTTGTTTATTTCCAAAAAAACGCATTCAAAATAATTGCTGCGCAAATACCATGCGAGATAAAAAGTTGCAATGACCGCCATTGTATTTTCTAGGGTCTTTGCTAAAAAAAACATATATAATGTTTTGAGGTTCTATGTAATTTTCTAGCAAATAAATGATGATATTTACATGTAGAAGAGAAATTTCAGAATTGGCCTGGGTGCTCCAGAACGCCTGAAGGTGCTCCCTGCATGTTGGGCCTCTGTATGTGGCCACGCTGTGTAAAAGTCTCACACATGTGGTATCACCGTACTCGGGAGTAATAGCAGAATGTGTTTTGGGGTGTAAATTGTTGTATGCATATGCGGTGTGTGAGAAATTACCTGCTAATATGACAATTTTGTGGGGAAAAAAAAGAAAAAAATCTTGATTTTGTAAAGAATTGTGGGAAAAAATGGCAACTTGAAAAAACTCACTCACGCATCTTTCTAAATACATTGGAATGTCTTCTTTCCAAAAAGGAGTCATTTGGGGGGTATTTGTACTTTTCTGGCATGTTAGAGTCTCAAGAAATTAGATAGGCCGTCAGTAATTCAGGTGTGATCAATTTTCAGATATTGGCACCAAAGCTTTTGGATTCTATAACTTTCACAAAGACCAAATAATATACACCAATTTGTACTTATTTTTACCAAAGATATGTAGCAGTATACATTTTGGCCAAAATTTATGAAGAAAAATTACTAATTTCCTAAATTTATAACAGAAACAAAGAAAAATTCATTTTGTTACCGAATTTTTAGTCTTCTTTCTTTTAAAGCGCAAAAAAAAATTTAAAAAACAGCGGTGATTAAATACCACCAAAAGAAAGCTCTATTTGTGTGACAAAAAATTCATATAGGTACAGTGTTGCATGACTAATTGTCATTCAAAATGTGAGAGCACTGAAAGCTGAAAATTGGTCTGGTTATTAAGGGGGTTTAAGTGCCCAGTGGTCAAGTGGTTAATGGTGTGAACTGAAACTGCAAGGTAAGGTAGTCTTTCTTTTACTGTAATTGTGATAATGGAAAAGGAGGGGGAGAACTAGTTAAAATATGCCCCTTATTGGTTTCAGAGAAATAGTAAGAAACAGAAGGATGATGCAGAAAAGAAGAGATCAGACCCAACTGCCCTTCCCCTCCTATTCAACCCTCCACCATACACAAAACAATGTATAGGTAGGCATAGAAAGTGCAGTTTTATTAGAGAAATGTGTTAATATTTTTGTCTATAGGTTGTAGTTGGCTAAGTGTGAGAGTTATGCTTGATGTGTAGAGGTGTGTGAGATCCATGTATTATGTCATGTCATTTAGTTGTATTAATATGCCTAAAGTGCTGTATCAACAAAACAGTTGATAACACAAATTGAATATTGGTTGCATGACAATTTGTTTTGTGTTTGTTATGTATGTTTTAAAGTGATGTAACATTGCCACAAGTACAATTACAAGACTAAAAATGTTTATGTCTGATTTAAAATCGTGAACAATTTGATCTATAAAATTCGGGTAAAAAAAATTACTTCCAATTGTAAAAATTGTGTGCAATGTGTAGTCATTTTGCACTGTGGTAAAGTTAATATGGAAAAGAAAACGTAAAGTATTATATTTGCTTATTCTAAAAGAAAAGTTAATCTAAAAACTGTGAGCTAAAAATCGTTAATTTAAACACTTGCTGGGGTGGCTAAGCATGTGGTCATTGGAGCCACCCCCAATGCAGTTAATAAAATTGATAAAAAAAATAAGTAAAGTGAAATGTTAAAAGATTAGTAACGTAAAAAAAAAAAGCCTTTTTCCCTGACGATTAAAGTTTAAAAAATAAGGAATGCTGTCTTATAGTTTAAGGAGCAATGACCCTTTATTTGACACAGGTTAAATTGCATTGAGTGTGTGTGTGTAAACAGCTGTAGTGTTATGCAAATTGAGTGAGCTGAGTGAACCGTAAAGAGTAAAATTACCCCTTAGTAATGTTCAAATATGTGTATTAAACTGTAATCTTTGTTTTCATAAAAGAAACAGGTTTGAAGAGTTTTCCAATGGGTTATGGATAAGTATAACCTTCTTATACAGATGGAAACTTACAAAAATGTTTGTTTTTTTAGCTGCTCATTATTTTTTTTAACCACTTCAGTACTGGGCACTTTTACCCCCCTCCTTCCCAGACCAATTTTCAGCTTTCAGCGCTGTCACAATTTGAATGAGAATTGCGCGGTCATGTAACACTGTACCCAAATTACATTTTTATCATTTTTTTCACACAAATAGAGCTTTTTTGGTGGTATTTATTCACCGCTAAAAATAAAAATAAATAAAAAATAAAAATAAAAAATAAAGAATACAAATAAAAATAAAAAAATAAAAAAATAGAAAATAGAAAATATAGGAAAAATAGAAAAATAAAGATTTCATTAGGAAAATTAACATCAAAAAGTTTTTTTTGCAACAGTAATACCCCAATAAATATCCAGACAGAAGAGTATTTACATACTTCTCTCAGAAATAACTCTATCTTTAACCCCCAAATTTCTAACAATCATTTTGTGGGTGTTTTCAAGTCTCTGGTTGAGCGAGATCTGGATAGGCTTGCTATACAACCAAAAAGACATAAGGGGGATTTGAAGAAAGGCCTGAGGGCCTTAGAGAAGAATAAAAATATAGTAATTAGGTCGGCAGACAAGGGTGGGGGAGTAGTAATACTCAAAAAAACTGATTATTTGGAAGAGTTGAACAAAGTGTCTGGGGATCGAGCAACATATGAAAAGTTGAGAAGTAACCCTACGAAGAAATACAAAGCCCAGCTAAAAGATTTAATTAAAATGGCCAAGGAAGAAGGAATTTTAAAGAAGAAGGAGGCAAGATATTTGGTTCCGAGTGCTCCACGAATACTGGTGATCTACCAATTACCGAAAATACATCAAAATTCTAGAAAACAGCTGGGTCGACCCATAGTCAGTGGTATCGGGTCTCTATTTTCTAGACTAGGTGAATATTTGGATCATTTTCTGCAGCCACTCACCAAAAGATATCCCTCCTACCTTAAAGATAGCAAGGACCTTATAGAATTGATTGGCCCAATGATAGTATCTGGAGATTGTTTGTTGGTGAGCATGGATGTCAACTCGCTTAATACAAACATACAACAAAAACATGCCCTTCAAGCTGTTGAGTGGGCATTAGGGAGTACTAACATGAAAATCAAACAGAAGGAGTTCCTTTTGAGAGCACTTGATATGGCGATGAGCCATAATTTTTTCTGGCATGAAAAGGAGTACTATAGACAGATTAAAGGCGTGGCAATGGGGGCCAAGTATGCCCCCTCAGTAGCCAATATCTTCATGAGTTTTTGGGAAAACCAAGCCATTTATCAAACCAATATACCAGAGCTTAGACTCTACAAAAGGTATATTGATGACATTTTTATAATTTGGGCAGGATCACCAGAGTCTTTTTGTGAATTTCTAAAGAAAATCAGTGAAAATTCTTTCAATATCTCCTTTTCTGAGAATTTTAGTCATACGGAGATAAATTTTTTAGATCTCACTGTCTTTAGGGAGGGGGACAAACTATGCACGCGCACTTTTTTTAAAGATGTGGATAGGAATGGATATAATCCGCTGACCAGCTGTCACCATCCAAGATGGCTGAGGGGTATCCCTAAAAGTCAAATGCTCAGAGTAAGAAGGAATTGCAGTAAGGAAGATGATTACAACCTACAAGCGAATGTAATTCTGGAACGCTTTAGAGCTAAGGGATACAAATTGGAAGACTTGGAACGTACCAAAAGGATAGTTGGTGAGATGGACAGAAAGGAGCTATTTAAACCTAAAGTGACGAAAGATAACGATTACCATATAGCATTCAAGACAGTAAATAAAATCAATTGTGCTCGCGCTAAAAATGTGAATTGAAAAAAAAAAAAAAATGAATATATATAAACTGAGTATAAAATATAAACTAATTGTGCAAAAATGTTAAACCATAATTAGTATGCTAATAAAAACATACATGTAAAAATATATATATGTATAATGTGCAATCCTTATATATAAAATTCACAAAGTGCATCCACATAAAAGTGCAATCCTTATATAAAATGCTGAAAGTGCATCATGCATGAATATAGACCCAATTAATAAGTGCAAATCCTGTGACAATCAAGTGTCCAAACAAAATACGATCAGTAGATTCAAACTGAAACAAAAAAGTGCAAGAAAACCGTGTCCATGAATGAAGTGTTCATCAAGCTTCTCCTGAAAAGTGTCCAAATCACAACAAGCTGGATGTGCTCTCCCGTGATCCCCCCCTTGTGCTTGCGCTCACCTCTATTCGTGTGACACGGTAGTTAAACAGTGTCAAAACACGCATTGGGGCCACTCCTGGGCTCACTCAGGATGCAATGATGTATGTCCAATCCTCACAGGTAAAACATGATTCATAAATCATTCCTCTCCTTCCCTGCTGACAGCTCCGTCCTACCCCTCCCCGACGCGTATTCGGCAGCTGCAGTTCCACACTAGTGCTGTCTGTGGTCCTCGGCAAAATGGCCGCCAGCAGCATATAAAATTCACATTGAGAGTCTGTCCAATGATATCCCCCAGAGGAAGGCACGTGATCCCTGTGCCGAATACGCGTCGGGGAGGGGTAGGACGGAGCTGTCAGCAGGGAAGGAGAGGAATATACACCACACCCATACGAGCCGCTGCTAAACGAAATACACCTGTATAGTTTGGTGCACTGTAGCACCTGCATACTGTGAGTACCCTCCTGGAGGAACTTCTTTTACTTTAAATAAATCCCTTACTATATTACACCATGGAGCTTTCTTTTTCTCTTTTATGAATCATGTTTTACCTGTGAGGATTGGACATACATCATTGCATCCTGAGTGAGCCCAGGAGTGGCCCCAATGCGTGTTTTGACACTGTTTAACTACCGTGTCACACGAATAGAGGTGAGCGCAAGCACAAGGGGGGATCACGGGAGAGCACATCCAGCTTGTTGTGATTTGGACACTTTTCAGGAGAAGCTTGATGAACACTTCATTCATGGACACGGTTTTCTTGCACTTTTTTGTTTCAGTTTGAATCTACTGATCGTATTTTGTTTGGACACTTGATTGTCACAGGATTTGCACTTATTAATTAGGTCTATATTCATGCATGATGCACTTTCAGCATTTTATATAAGGATTGCACTTTTATGTGGATGCACTTTGTGAATTTTATATATAAGGATTACACATTATATATATATATATATATATATATATATATATATTTTTTTTTTTTACATGTATGTTTTTATTAGCATAGTAATTATGGTTTAACATTTTTGCACAATTAGTTTATATTTTATACTCAGTTTATATATATTCATTTTTTTTTTTTTTTTTTCAATTCACATTTTTAGCGCGAGCACAATTGATTTTATTTATATTCAAATACACGGAATGAAACGTGGTGAAGTGTTTGCTGCTTTAAATATAGTTGTTTTACTCCTTAGAGGCATTGGTCCACTTGTGGCTCGCAAGAACCCCACCTGTTTGCTAGCATTCAAGACAGGTTTCAATAGGCAATACCGCCATTTTGAAAAAATTATCGGAGAACATTGGCCCCTATTGATGGAAGATATCGATTTGAAAAAAATCCTACCTGCCCGACCAAGCTTCATCTACACAAAACCACCTGCACTTAGATTACAACTGGCACACAATGTGGTGAACCCACCCAGGAAGGTGTGTACTTTTCTGGATAAGATTGGGTTCTATAGTTGTGGCAGGTGTATGATGTGCAGGACCTCAAAATTCCGGAAAAAGAAAACTACTCATTTTAGTTCATCATATGATGGCAGGGTTTTTGAAATTAAGAAATTTATCACATGCAACACTACGCATGTGACTTATCTATTATCCTGTCCATGCAACTTACAATATGTGGGGAGGACCACCAGACAGCTAGGGGTTAGACTTAGAGAACACGTTAATAGAATTAAGAAAGGCTATAAACATCATGGCCTTTCAAACCAATTTAGATTATTCCACAATAGGGATCCTAGTCTTTTAACCTTCTGTGGTATTGATAAAGTGGAGGCACATTGGCGGGGCTCAGATCTTAAGAGAGCCATTTCACAAAATGAAACCCAATGGATCCACAGACTTCACACTCTACAGCCCCAGGGGCTTAATGTTGAGCTAGATCTAAATTGCTTTTTATCGAATTGGTAATATAATACCTTTCTATATTATTTGATTATCTCTGAGATTGGGGAATAGGGATATGGCTACACCTTACCATTAACATTTTGTTGTAATATGAATGAATCCAATTATTCCACTTAAAGTCATATAGGAATGAATAGACAGTATATTCATTTTTGTGATTTATCCTAAAATATATTTTTCATGTACATATTTCAATTCCTTTCTATATGTATTCTATTTATAGTGGATATTTTTAATCATATTACATTTTTATTTTATTGTTTACATTAAAAATTTCATATTTTTTTATATTTTATTTTTCTATTTTTCCTATATTTTATATTTTTATTTTCTATTTTTTTATTTTTTTTTATTTGTGTTCTTTATTTTTTATTTATCATTTTTTATTTTTATTTTTTATTTATTTTTATTTTTTTTCATTTTAATTTTTTATTTTTAATTTTTATATTTTTATTAAATTTTTCTTTATTTATTTTTCATTTTTTATTTTCATTTGATTTTATTCCATTTTTATTATCATTTTTTGTATTTTTTTGCATTTTTTCCATATTTTTTCTTAGTATTATCCACTTATTCGTGATCAGTTTTGCTAAATACTCCTATCCAAATATATATATTGTTAATTAATTTAATTTGATGCAAGATGTAATTTTATTCATATGAGATTGAGACGTCCATATATATATATATTTTTTTATCCTTATGTATATAATTGTATGCTGTTCATCATTTATAATAAAGTTTTCGGATTGCAACAGGATATGATGATCCAGGACATGTGGTGGCGGGTGCGTCCCACTAGCCTTGATTGGCTGTCACTTATTCCATACACCCTATATATCTTATGGCCGTGGGTTGGATGTTGAGTCCTTTGATGATGCCCTGGGGGAGGGGCTAAACGCGTCGATGTAACATCCAGCTTTAGCTTAACCAAGTGACGTTTCCTTCCTGGCTCCGTGGAACGCACGCTGCCAGCGGCGATCACGGAAGCTATCTGACATGCCTGATTGCAACCGAGGATTGTGTGAGTAGCGGCTTGCAGCGCAAGTGATTCCTAAACTCCGCAATACTTCACTATATGTTTTTTTCTCTCTGTTTTTGGGTGGTTGACTGCAAGTCCATGCCTCTTCTGATCTGAACATCAGCCATTTCACTTACTTATTTACGCCAGAGGTAGCCCTTGTTAAATCACTATTGAGATGGACTGACAGTATAGGTTGAAGAGCTGCTGTTTCATCGCAAGGCTGTTTGTCCAAGAGTTCTGTGACCTATCCAGCTATTGTCATTTACTTTGGGACTATTTGCGGGCAGTAATATCTCAACCTAGCTAGCAGATATTATCTCAACCCTGTTAGTCCAGTAGTTATCTGGAAGCATTTAATATCATTATTGTGTGAAGCATTTATTTATAATTATAATTGGGTAGCACCAACGGTTTTTATATATATTTTTATGCAACTTGCGTCACACATATATGTCATCTTTGATAATTAGCAGTTGCTTTGTATTGCACTTATCACTTATCATCATTCACAAATTGCATTTCACAGTTGCACATATATATCTCTAGACTGCATGAGTTATGTAGTTTACTATATATGACTTGTATACTGCATTTATTACTATTATTATTTGTATTTATTGTCAGCACGCAGTCTTTTATTTTAGTCACGTTTATCAGCGCTGTATCCGCTTGTTTTCTAGTTTTCAAGTATCAGCACTTTGTTACAGCAGCGATAATATTTATTTGGTTCATTTGTCGCTAGCGCTGCTTTTTTCACTTAAATTATTTTACGGGATAAGTCATATCCATGGCTTAAGAGGGATTGTAATAATATGAATGAATCATTAGGACTCCATTTTATTAATTTCCTCATTTGATTTGTTCCTGCTATTTCAGTATATGATTGTGTAGGAATGTCTGTATAATAGCATACACCCTATGGTGTGTAATTATGGTCAAGCTCTTTCAAGTTTGTATGTCCTGTTTATCCTTAGGCAATCAGCTTCATTTTATCACTAAATGACCAGGTATCCAGTTTACTGCTTCTCTCTTCCTGTCACTATGACCACCCCCCTCCCTTATCCTTTCATCTGTATACCATATTACCTGGATGATCTCCCATTAACCACTTGCCGCCCACCCTATTACAAAATGACGGCGGCAAAGTGGTTTGAAAATCCTGCCTTGCGTTATATGACATCCTTCAGGATGCACTGCTATTGCGCAACCATAGCGATCGGGGATGACGCTTGTCTCTCGGACACAACGCATCCCCGATCAGGATAAACAGCCAATTAAATTGGCTGTTTACCCACGTGATCGGCTATGTCCAATCACAGCCGGTCACAAGTATAAACATTGTGGCGGTTTCCAGGGATATCTCCTTCTCTCTCCTCACACACCGATCGTGTGAGGAGAGAGAAGGAGAGATCTCATCAGTGAGTGAAACACCTTTTTTTTTATATTTACTGTCTGCACAACATGCATCCCCCCACCAATAAAGAGAAACTGTCACAGCCCATCAGGATTTGTCACAGCCCATCAGGATCTGTCACAGCCCATCAGAACCTGTCACAGCCCATCAGAATCTGTCACAGTCCATCAGGATCTGTTACAGCCCATCAGGATCTGTTATAGCCCGCCATCAGCACCGCCATCAGCACTGACATCGGTACCACCATCAGCACAGCCACCGCCATCAGCACTGCCATCGGTACCATCTGCATCTGACAGCCCATCTGTCAGACAGGCCACCATCAGTATCACTAATGGTACCGCTATGAGTACCGCCATCAGTACCATCTGGATCTGACAGCCCATCTGTCATAGCCTATCTGTCACACAGGCCCGCCATCACTACCGCCTCACAGTCCCGCCATATAAGTACCGGCACACAGGCCATCAGTAACCTGTCAGTACCATCACACAGGCCCACCATCAGTGAGCTGTCAGTAGCACCACCAGTTCCATCACACAGGCCCACCAAAAGTATCACCATCATGTCCCAAAGAATTTACACAGCTGAGGAGGCATATAACAGCCTTACCATGTCGGATGATGAGAGCAGCGGGGAGCTCTCATTATCCGATTCTGGTTCGGAATATAAGCCAGTGGAGGGTAGTGGATCGGAGTCCCAGTCAGCGGAGGAAACCTAAAAGAGTAAGGAGATCAGGACCTAGATCAGAACACCTGCCTACCACCAGCAGCGCCAGACCCCAGGAAGAGGAGCCTAGTACAAGTACTGGAATTGCACATCCAGCCCAAAGAATCCGGGCCCAGTCCTACCTTCCTGATGCCCTGGCAAAACCCTTATGGTTGCCTGCCAACTCAGGATCCTCTACAATCCCCCCTTTCACTGCACAGCCAGGTGTGCAGCCCAACACTTCAAATTTTTCATATTTGGAATATTTCTATTTGTTTTTCCCCGGAGATTTGTTACAGTACATGGTGGACCAAACAGATCTCTATGCAGAGCAATTTATTGCTGCCAACCCCAGTTCGTCCTACGCCCATATGCTCCATTGGCAACGTCTCACACTAGACAAATTCAAATTGTTTTTGGGCCTTACTTTTAATATGGGGCTTACAAAGAAAAACAAACTACATGCCTACTGCCCACCCCATCCACCACATGCCCATATATTCTTCTGTTATGTCCAGGACATGGTACGATATGACTATGCGTTTCCTACATTTCAATGACAATTCCCAGTGCCCGCCCCAAGATCATCCCAACCACGACAAATTATATAAGCTTCCCCCCTAATAAATTCTTTTACCAAATGATTTTCTGAAGTCTTTATCCCCGACCAAAATATTTGTGTAGACGAATCCTTTATCCACTTTACTGGCCGGCTGCATATCAAGCAGTATATCCAAGTAAGAGAGCCAGGTACGGGGTGAAATTGAATAAATTATGTAACCAAGCCACTGGATACGTGTACTCATTTTGTATTTATGAGGGCAAAGACTCCCAGCTCCAGCCCCGTGAGTGCCCCACATATATAGAAACCAGTGGTAAAATTGTGTGGGACCTTAGATACCCCCTGTTCAAAAAAGGTTACCACTTATATGTAGATAATTACTACAGCAGCTTGTCCCTTTTCCGTCACCTGTATCATGAAAAAACCCTGGCCTGCGGTACCTTCCGAAAAAATAGTAAGGGCTTTCCACAGAATTTAATATCAAAACGGCTACAAAAGGAAGCCGCATTCATGAGGAATGAGGAGGTGTTGGCCATGAAGTGGTGGGACAAGAAGGATGTTTACATGATGACTACCATTCACAATGACACCTTGGTGGAGGTTCAGAGAAGACGTGGAACCGTAGTAAAGCCTGAATGTGTCCATGACTACAATCTGTATATGGGGGGGTGGATTTAAATGATTATTATTATTATTATTATACAGTATTTATATAGCGCCAACAGTTTACGTAGCGCTTTACAACTTGAGGGTAGACAGTACAAATACAATACAATTTGATACAGTAGGAATCAGAGGGCCCTGCTCCTTAGAGCTTACAATCTAAGAGATGATAAATGATCAGATGCAACAACCATATTTGTCAACCCGCAAGTCCAATTATTGGTATAAAAAAGTTGCATTTCATCTGTTTCATATGGCCATGTTCAATTAATTTGTCTGGTATCAAAATCACCCGAAAACCAACCCAACACCTAACTCAAATATATTGAAAACATTGTCACTGCCCTTATTTACCAGCAAGGACCCGCCCCAGGAAGCATTTGCTCTGATAGTGTGAGTCGACTTCATGGGCAACATTTTCCTTATAACATTCCCCCCGCAGAATCCGGAAGAAGATGCCAAAAGAAATGTTGTGTATGCTCAAGTGGAGGAGCTAGAAGAGATACAAGTTATTATTGTCCCTGATGTCCCTCCCAACCTGGCCTGTGTATCGGTGATTGCTTCAAAAATTATCACACATCCATCAGATATTAGTTCCCCTTATTAGTAACAGACTGCCATTTCCCCATTTCAATTACCTGTGTGCATCATTTGCCTGCCACCATGTTTCTATCTTCCATGTTAACTGACCCTGGCCTTTTTACCGACAATGTCTTTGCCTGTCGTTTTAACCACGTTTCTGACATCCCCATGCACCAACCTCAGCCTGTTTACTGACGATGTCTTTGCCTGCCGTTTTAACAATGTTTCTGACTTCCACGTGCACCAACCTCAGCCTGTTTACCGACAATGCCTTTGCCTGCCGTTTTAACCACGTTTCTGACTTCCACGTGCATTGACCTTGGCCTGTTAAATCGACCATGTTTTTGCCTGCCACTTGGACTGATCTTTTTCCCTTCTACTCAGTACACAGGGGTCTCACATATGTGAGGGGCTTCAGAATGGCGTTCTGAGTAGAGAAAATCAGTTTTTGTTTTTTTGTGTTCCCAGAACAGGGTCTGGTTGCCCGGAGGCTTCAAAGAGATTTGGGTGGGAGAAGCCTCTACCCCTGTCCCCCTGGCCCTAAGCTTGATGGTCCTTCCTGTTGCCTGGACCAATACTTTGGCTGTGCTGACCATATCGCTGCCTGTAATGACCCAGGACTTTATGGACTGTGTTTCTTTCTACTGCCTGGACCAATACTTTGGCTGTGTTGACCATATCTCGGCCTGCTGCCTCTACTGACTATAGACAGTATTTCTGCCTGGACATCTCTGCCTGCTACCTGGACCAATGCTTTGGCTGTGCTGACAGTAACTCTGCCTGAACTAACTATGGACAGTATTCCTGTCTGCTGCCTGGACGATTGCTTTTGCTGTCGCTGACCACATCCCTGCCTGCTGCCTGGACCGATGCTCTCCTCTGTGGACCACTACACTACTAAAACCACAAGTAATCTTTTGTTATTTGGTATGTACATGTTATTTGTTAGAAATATGAAGGGCCTTCAAAAATGTGATCGGTAGTCAGGAAATTATATGTGTAATTTATGCTCCTAGAACGACTGGAGGTGCCATTTGGATGTTGGGCCTCTGTATGTGGCCAGGTTGTGTAAAAGTGCCACACATGTGGTATCGTTAAACTCAGGAGGAGTAGCAGAATGTATTTTGGGGTGTAATTTTGCTATGTACATGCTATGTGTTGAAAATATCTTATAAATGGACAACTTTGTGTAAAAAAAAATGCATTTTCGTTTTTTTCCCACATTTTCCAAAAACTTCTGGAAAAAAATGAACCGTTCAAAAGACTCATTATGCCTCATAGATTATACGTTGGGGTGTTTGCTTTCCAAAATGGGGTCATTTTGTGGGCGTTTCCATTGTCCTGGTGCTCCAGGGCCTTCAAAAGTGAGATAGGTCGTTATAAAATTATATGTGTAATTTTGCTCCTAGAATGCCTGGAGGTGTTCCCTGCATGTTGGACCTCTGTATGTGGCCAGGCTGTGTAAAAGTCTCACACATGTGGTATCGCCATACTCAGGAGGAGTAGCAGAATGTATTTTTGGGTGTAGTTGCAAGTATGTGCATGCTGTGTTCAAGAAATAACCTGTCAATACAATAAGTTTGTGTAAAAAAGAAAAGTCTTCATTTTCCCAAGAATTGTGGGAAAAAATTACAGCTTCAAAAAACTCACCATGCCTCTTACTAAATACCTTGGACTGTCTACTTTCCAAAAAAGGGTCATTTGGGGGTATTTGTACTTTCCTTGATTGTTAGTGTCTCAAGAATTGAGATAGACCTTCAGTACATCAGGTGTGATCAGATGTGATCAATTTGCAGTGATTTGCACCCTAACTTGTAGAATCTATAACTTTCACAAAGACTAAATGACATCAACTAATTTGGGTTATTTTTACCAAAGATATGTAGCAGTATAAATTTTGGCCCAAATTTATATAAAAAAAATTACTTATTTGCAAAATTTTACAATAGAAACTAAAAAAAGTGTTTGTTTTTTTCAAAATGTTCGCTCTTTTTTCGCTTATATCGCAAAAAAGGAAAAACCCAGTGGTGATTAAATACCACCAAAAGAAAGCTCTAATTGTGAGAAAAAAATGATACAAATCTTGTTTGGATACAGTGTAGCATGACAGAATAATTGTCATTCAAAATGTGAGAGTACTGAAAGCTGAAAATTGGTCTGGGCGGGAAGGTGTTTTTTTTTTCACCTCAGCAAAATTTTCCGAGAGACTTAATTCAACTTTGCAGTTCATTTTTGTCCCTTTCCGTTTTCACATCATTGTGGCATTTCTCTGTTACCTTTATAGGTTGTTTAAATATTTAATTTATTTTATGTGCAAAACTTCTATTCTTCCTATTTCCGTTTCTTGCCTCTCTCTCCCCCTCTCTCCGATACCCCTCCACTCCCTTCCTCTGATGGTTTGTTTCGTTCTAGGTCCCCTCTATTTCTGGCTCAGTGCTCTTCGCCTTCCATCATCTTCTACAGATATTTATCTGAGGCTTTGAAATTTTTCCATCCCCCCAGGTGCTATTGTATTTCTCTAATTGTCCTTTATCCCTGCTACATAGGAGTTCCATTTTATTGTAGTAATCTATTTGTTCAAACCACTCTCTTATGTCTGGTTTTTCGCTATTTAACCATTTTTTTGGTATCAAACTCTTTGCAGCGTTCAGGAGTTTTGGGATTACTGTTTTCATATATTGTTTCTTTGGGGTTTTGGAATTGTGGAATAAGCAAGTCAGTATGTTATTTTCTATTTTCTCACCAGTTATCTCATTTATATTACTCACTATTTCTATTCCTTTATTTTTGGGCACTCCCACCATATGTGTGCCATTGTTGCCCTTTGTTTGCAGTTTCTCCAGCACAAAGGTGATCAGTCTAGTTGATATTTATGGGTTCTCTCTGGGGTCAGGTACCATCTTGGCAAAAAAAAATTTGTTCCAGTGAGGGCCATTAAAGGTGAGTTATATACCCAATCTTTTTCTGGTATACTGCATCCCAAATCTTAAATACATTTATGGTCAAATCATGTGATTCCAGGTCTAGTGCTCTAAACTTACGTGGTATCCATATATTTTTTGCAATGTGGTTCTACTTATTTTTATTTGTCCACTCTACCATACGTGTTAAAATTATCGCTTTATAATACCTGTTAATGTCCGGTGTTGCCAAACCTCAGTGTTTCCTTTTCCTAGTGATTAGTGCAAATTTTATTCTCTGTTTTTTATTTTGCCATATAAATTTTATCAACATTGTTTTTATTATTTTGAAAAAAACTCTGCTGAATCCCTATTGGTAACATCTGAAATTTATACATTATTTTTGGTAATATCACCATTTTAAACATATTTATTCTTCCGATCCATGATATTGGTTGTGTAATCAACTTTTTTATTTCCGCCTTAATCTCATTTATTAATGGAATATAGTTACCTGGATATATTTTTTCGACCGTTAGTGTTAGTTTGATTCCCAAGTATTTTAATTATCCTTTTACCCACGTGAATTCTCTTTGAAGAGTAAGAGCTTCACTTTTTCCTAATCCGATATTTAATATTTCTGTTTTTATAGAGTTTATTTTAAAGTTTGAGAGTTCCTCATACTCTTTTACTTCTTTAATTATATTTGGCAAAGTCACCCTTGGGTTGGTCATGTACATTAAAATGTCGTCTGCATACGCCACGACTTTATACTCTTTTTCTCCCACTCTCGCCCCTCCGATATCTTGATTACGGAGTGTCGCCAAGAAAGATTCCATTGATAATATATATAGGAGTGGCAAGAGTGGGCATCCTTGTCGTGTTCCATTGAACATCTCAAACACCGGCGATAGTCTCCCATTGACCTTCACCATTGCTGTTGGCCTGTTGTATAGATTTGTAATCCACTTCATAATTTTTGGTTCCAGTCCCAGATGTTGCAGCGTATCCATCATGAATCCCCAGTCTACCCTGTCAAATGCTTTTTCTGCATCTATTGACAGGAGTAGAGCTGGGGATCCACTGGATTTCCCCTTACGTAGCATCAATATTGTTTTTATGCTATTGTCACTTCCTTCTCTACCCGGAACAAATCCAGTCTCATTGGGATTTATCCAAAGTGGTAATAGTGGTAAAAGTTTTTTTAATCTTGTGGCTAAAATGTTTGCATAGATTTTTGTATCGGCATTTAATAAAGTAATAGGCCTATAGCTCAAGCAATTGGTTTTGTCTTTTCCCTCTTTAGGTATAATTGGAATGTGTGCTATTAGTGACTCTCATCTCACTTCTTCTTCTTCTCCTCCTATCTTATTCGGGTATTCACATAACTTTGGGGTCAGTTGTTCTTGAATTTTTTATAATATTTGATCATAAAACCGTCTGGCCCTGGGCTTTTTCCTGATGGGGTTTCTTTCAAAGCCGATTTAATTTCATCTTGTATTATCCTTTTCCAGCTCTTTTAATTGCTCAGGTTGGATTTTTGGTAATTTAGCCTTTTTTAAGTAAATTTGAGTCTTCTTTTTTCTTATTTCTTCTTCTTGTTGTGACTCCTGCTTTTTTATTGCATATAATGCAGTGTAATATTGTTGAAAGGCTATTGCAATATCTGATGTCTTGTTTATTAGTTCTCCTTTCTCATTTTTTATCTTCTCAATATAATTTAAGGACTTATGTTTTCTTATAATATTTGCAAGGTATCTTCTTGGCTTGTTACCCCACTTAAATCTCTCCTGTGATACACTGTTAAACTCCCTCCTCTCTTCCTGTTCCATTAGGTCTTTTAATTGATCTCTTTTAGGATAAGGGTCCGATGTATTTCCTTTTTAGCTTGCATTTTATGCCTTTGTTCCAGTTCGTATATTTATTTTATAGTTCTCATCATGTTTTTTCCTCTTTCCTTCTTTTTTCCTGCTCCAATAGATATTAATTTACCCCTGATGACAGTCTTATGTGCCTCCCAGATAGTTGCTTTTGATAGTTCTGGGGTTTCATTTTCCAGGAACTATTTTTCGATCTCTTCTATTATGTTTTTTTCAGTTTCACTGTCCTCGTTTATTCTCCATGTACCTTTACCGAGGGGCTCCCCATGGAGTTTCTTCAACATCGCTGGGGAATGGTCTGAAACTGTTGTTATTCCTATTGTTGTTTCTAATGCTTCCTCCAAACATATATGTTCCACCATAATATAGTCCAGCCTAGAGTATGTCCCACGTACAGATGAATAAAATGTGTAATCTTTTGTACTCGGGTGTTGAATTCTCCATGGATCTAATAGTTGATGTTCGTATTATTTTTTTTAAAATCTTCCTTAGTTGCTTTGTTTCTCTGTTGAAGCGGAAGTGTCTGTGGTCCATGGAAAAGTTGAAGTCCCCCGCCAGTATTAGTTTACCTTGTTTAAATTCCATTAGATCTTTTAATATTCCCACCAGATTTTTTGGGGGGTTTATGTTGGGGCAGTATATATTAGCAAGCGTATACTTCGTACCTTGTATAGAACCTATAAGGAAGAGGAAACGTCCTTCTGGGTCGACTTTTCTCTATTCTATTACAAAACGAATATTTTTCCCAAATCCAATTGCGACTCCTTTTGCCCTTCTAATTGGCGAATCTCCATAAAACCACATTGGGATATTTCTTGAATGTAGTTTGGTATTTCAATCTTGGGTGATATATGTTTCCTGGAGAAATATGATTCCAGCCATATATCTTTATAATTCTCGTAAGATTATATGTCTCTTCCTAGGTGAGTTTAATCCTCGGACATTATAGGTCAAAATTTTAACACTATTTATGTCCTCCATTTCTCTCTAGCCCTTGCGTGTCCCCTCTGGGGCATCCTCCCCCCGGTCTAAGAAGGGACCGTGAGCCGGGGCCCCCATAATACGGGGCGACACGCGGGGGTAATTAATTTCTTATTAAGGCAGAAAGGTCACAAGGACCTCTTGAATAGGGATGAGCTTCGAGTTCGAGTCGAACTCATGTTCGACTCAAACATTGGCTGTTCGCAAGTTCGCCGAACAGCGAACAATTTGGGGTGTTCGCGGCAAATTCGAATACCGCAGAACACCCTTTAAAAGTCTATGGGAGAAATCAAAAGTGCTAATTTTAAAGGCTTATATGCAAGTTATTGTCATAAAAAGTGTTTGGGGACCCGGGTCAAACAATAAAAGTGTAATATCCCTTTAAATTTCATAGCTGGGGGGTGTCTATAGTATGCCTGTAAAGGGGCGCATGTTTCCCGTGTTTAGAACAGTCTGACAGCAAAATGACATATCGAAAGAAAAATTCCATTTAAAACTACCCGCGGCTATTGCATTGCCGACAATACACATAGAAGTTCATTGATAAAAACGGCATGGGAATTCAACACAGGGAAACCCCAAACCGAAATTTTTTTTAAAAAATGACGTGGGAGTCCCCCTAAATTCCATACCAGGCCCTTCAGGTCTGGTATGGATATTAAGAGGAACCCCGGCCAAAATATTTAAAAAAATGACGTGGGGTTCCCCCTAAATTCCATACCAGAATTAAAGGGATTTTAAGGGGAACCCCGTGCCAAAAAAAAAACAAAAAAATGGCGTGGGGTCCCCCCAAAAATCCATACCAGACCCTTTTAGAGCACGCAACCTGGCAGGCCGCAGGAAAAGAGGGGGGGACGAGAGTGCGGCCCCCCCTCCTGAACCGTACCAGGCCACATGCCCTTAACATTGGGAGGGTGCTTTGGGGTAGCCCCCCAAAACACCTTGTCCCCATGTTGATGAGGACAAGGGCCTCATCCCCACAACCCTGGCCGGTGATTGTGGGGGTCTGCGGGCGGGTGGCTTATTGGAATCTGGAAGCCCCCTTTAACAAGGGAACCCCCAGATCCAGGCCCCCTCCCTGTGTGAAATGGTAAGGGGGTTCTTACCCCTACCATTTCACAAAAAAACTGTCAAAAATGTTAAAAATGACAAGAGACAGTTTTTGACAATCCCTTTATTTAAATGCTTCTTCTTTCTTCTATCTTCCTTCATCTTCTTCTGGTTCTTCTGGCTCTTCTGGTTATTCCTCCGGCGTTCTCGTCCAGCATCTCCTCCACAGCATCTTCTATCTACCCCAGTTTTCTAATCTGGATTTTCCATTGGGAGTCCTTGTGGTCTTCTTATTCTGTTTGCTCCTTCAATTTTTATTACAGTATATTAGTTTCTTCTTTTCCCAAGATTGGATTAATCTTCTATCTTCTTCTCCTCGGGCCGCTCCGCACCCATGGCATGGGGGGAGGCTCCCGCTCTTCTCTTCATCTTCTTCTTCATTCTCTTCTCTTCTTCCTACTTCTCTTCTTCATTTTCTTCTCCGGGCCGCTCCGCATCCATGCTGGCATGGAGGGAGGCTCCCACTGTGTGATGGCGTCTCCTCGTCTGACGGTTCCTAAATAACGGGGGCCGGGGCCACCCGGTGACCCAGCCCCCTCTGACGCATGGAACATGACGGGACTTCCCTGTGGCATTCCCCGTGATGTCACAGGGAAGTCCCGTCAAGTCACCATGAGTCAGAGGGGGGCGGGGTCACCGGGTGGCCCCGCCCCCCGTTATTTAAGAACCGTCAGACGAGGAGACTCCGTCACACAGCGGGAGCCTCCCTCCATGACAGCATGGGTGTGGAGCGGCCCGGAGAAGAGAATGAAGAAGAGAAGAAGGAAGAAGAGAAGAAGAGGATGAAGAAGAAGATGAAGAGAAGAGTGGGAGCCTCCCCCCATGCCATGGGTGCGGAGCGGCCCGAGGAGAAGAAGATAGAAGACGCCGCGGAGGAGATGCTGGACGAGAACGCCGGAGGAAGAACCAGAAGAGCCAGAAGAACCAGAAGAAGAAGAAGATGAAGGAAGATAGAAGAAAGAAGAAGCATTTAAATAAAGGAATTGTCAAAAACTGTCTCTTGTCATTTTTATTATTTTTGACAGTTTTTTAGTGAAATGGTAGGGGTAAGTACCCCCTTACCATTTCACACAGGGGGGGCGGGATCTGGGGTCCCCTTGTTAAAGGGGGCTTCCAGATTCCGATAAGCCCCCCGCCCGCAGACCCCTACAACCACCGGCCAGGGTTGTGGGGATGAGGCCCTTGTCCTCATCAACATGGGGACAAGGTGTTTTGGGGGGCTACCCCAAAGCACCCTCCCAATGTTGAGGGCATGTGGCCTGGTACGGTTCAGGAGGGGGGCCGCACTCTCGTCCCCCCCTTTTTTCCTGCAGCCTGCCAGGTTGCGTGCTCGGATAAGGGTCTGGTATGGATCTTTGAGGGGACCCCTCGCCATATTTTTTTTTTGGCGCGGGGTTCCCCTTAATATCCATACCAGACCTGAAGGGCCTGGTATGGAATTTAGGGGGACTCCCACATCATTTTTTTTTTTAATTTTGGTTCGGGGTTTCCCTGTGTTGAATTCCCATGTCGTTTTTATCAATGAACTTCTATGTGTATTGTCGGCAATGCAATAGCCGCGGGTAGTTTTAAATGTAATTTTTCCTTCGAAATGTCATTTTGCTGTCAGACTGTTCTAAACACGGGAAACATGCGCCGCTTTACAGGCATACTATAGACACCCCCCAGGTACGAAATTTAAAGGGATATTACACTTTTATTGTTTGACTTTAAGCATTATTAAAATCACTGCTCCTAAAAAAAAGGCCGTTTTTAAAACTTTTTTTTGCATTGATCCATGTCCCCTGGGGCAGGACCCGGGTCCCCAAACACTTTTTATGACAATAACTTGCATATAAGCCTTTAAAATTAGCACTTTTGATTATTCATGTTCGTGTCCCATAGTTTTTAACGGTGTTCGCGTGTTCGAGCAAACTTTTTTCCTGTTCGCATGTTCTGGTGCGAACCGAACAGGGGGGTGTTCGACTCATCCCTACTCTTGAACAAACAAACCTCGTCCCTCCCAGCCCCTTCCACCCACCCCGTAACTTCCCTCCCCTCCCTACCTCCCTCCCCCCACCCCTCTTTGATGTTTGTGTTTTGACCTCATGGTATTAGAGCAGATAAATATTTATTGGGGTCACTCTATTGCCCCCACTGCTCTTCCTAGCCAGAGGTAGAAATCTATTTGGCGCGTTGGGCCCGCCCTTCCTGTATTAGGAAAGATGACCACTAGTCACGCCGTAGGTCCTGCTCTCTCCTCCCTCCCTATATTATTCTTTTTTTTTCATTGTTTTCTTTTATCCTTCTGCCCCTCCCCCACCCCCCCAACACCCCCACCTCCTCCCCTCCTCCCTCCTCTCCTCCCCTCCTCCCTCCTCTCCTCCCCCCTCCTCTCCCCCTCTACTTTTAAAGCGTCTAGACCTTTTATTGTATTTGGCCTATTCCTCTATTTTCTTGTGCTCAATTGCCATTGTACTTCATCCTGTATCGTTGTTTCTTGTCTAGAAGTTAAATCTCTGGGCTTTTCTGGTGTTGGAACTTCTAGTTTCTTACAAAAGTCAGGAATTTCTTCTATAAACCTTAGTCTGGTGCTACGTCCGTTTCTCCTGGCAATCAAGCATGCAGGGAAACCCCAGTTATATTGAATTTCCTTTTCTTGAAGAATTTTCAATAAAGATTTCAACGTCCTTCTTCTTCTCAAGGTTTCTTGTGATAGATCCTGAAAAATTTGTATGGTTGTTTCCTCGTATTCAATTTTGTGGTTTTTCCCTCAAATTTCTCCAGATTGTTTTTTTTTTCCTCCCAGTTTTCTAATCTGGATTTTCCATTGGGAGTCCTTGTGGTCTTCTTATTCTGTTTGCTCCTTCAATTTTTATTACAGTATATTAGTTTCTTCTTTTCCCAAGATTGGATTAAAAATCTTCTTTATAATTTCTGATAGATTTTCTGTCCTAAGTAGATTCGGGGAGACCGCGGATTCTTAGATTTTTCCTTTGATCTCTATTTTCTTGATCCTCTAATCTATATGTTTGCTCCTGTTGTTCTTTTTTTAATGTATTTATTTCTTCCTTTAACTCTTTTATCATTCTTGAGTGGGAGTCCCCTTTTTCTCTGCCTCTTCTACTCTTGAGAGCATATGGCCCAGATCTTTGTGAATTGTTGCCATTTCTGTTTTTAAAGAGTTTTCCATGGCTGCAAACATTTTTTCCATATCTATTTTTGTTGGCAATTGGGCTGTCTGTTGTCCTTCCTCACTTCTAGTGCGTATGTCAACTTCAAGATCCTGGTCTAGTCTGGATTCTGAGAGTATACTAGTTTCCACTATTATTTTATTCTGGCCTTTTTACTCCTTTTTTTCCTTTGTATCCATCTGTTGACCTTTCATGCTCTGTTGTCTATCTCCTTCCCTGTCTCCTTGAGTTAGATATTTATTCATGGGGCCAGAGCTAGGGCTTAAACTAGGCCGAGGTGATTTAGTCACCACTCCACCACCTCTTGCCGATTTACCTCTCATTTGGGGAAAAAAAAAGGGGGTCTCTTCCAATCGCCTTCGCTTTCAATGGATTATGCTTGTATGTTGTATAATTATCAGGAAAAGTCAGCTACAGTCCATAATTTAAATGAAGAGAAAAACCCAGAAACTTCATAGATAGTATCACAGATATGTATAGGTTTTCCTGTGTATCCTTATATCTCCTTATGCACACAGTTCCATGTGTGGGCATAAGGAGTATATTAGAATATCAAAAGATATAGTAATTCATCAATCCATCGATCCATTAAATCATTGGTCAATCATTTATAAAATAATCTGATCATTCATTAAATTATTCTGCTTCATATAATTAGTGTATGTGCTCCTTTATGGTATCTAGTTTTCAGGAGTTTTCTTCCACTATAATGAGCTTCTTTCTATAGTTTATATTTTTTCCCGTCACTCACTCCTTGACAGCCTCCTCTGACTTCCTCTATACGGCCAAGCACTGAGTGCAGTCCAGGCAGGGAACCGGCAGTCAGGCAACAAGGTGGTGGGGAAGAGAGAGAGACTCTGCTCACAACCTCCCCATCCTCTCGTGACACCGAAGGCAGGAAAGGATGAGGAGGAGAGAAGGTATGACAAGGAGGTGAAGCGAGGGCACAGCTATCTCCACATCGGCGGGAACACAGATCAAACTCAGTGAAACAGACCTGCAAGCCCTCCGTTACCCGGCTGGTAACAACACCGCCACTCTCCCACTTTTTCCTTCTCTGCAGGGGGAGATTTCACAAGGAACCAAAGGTGAGGGGGCTAAGGGGGGGACAATGGCGTTATTTGCAGTTCGTTGCTGGGAGTAGGAGGCGAGACCACAGACTTCTCACGGCGTGTACCCTGCAGGCGCCATTGTTAGACTCCTCCCTCACCTGGGAAGGTGTTTAAGTGCCCTGTATTGAAGTGGTTAAAGACAGACACTTTGTGAATTCACTTCCTGTTTCATGGTTTTCATCTGAGTGTCTCATGGTACCGGGGACCCAAGTGGTTTGCCAAATTAGCCAAGGGTGGAAAATATATGGTTTGGGGGGTCTTTTACAAACTTTGAAAGCTGTAAGTGAAAAATGAAAACCTTCAGATTTTTAGAGAAATTTGTATTATTACACTTTTGCGTCTGTTCAGCTTTCACCATTTCGCAAAAAGGCACAATTAAAAAGTTACAAATATTTGTTATTTATTAACTCAATACAGGTTAAGCTTTTATATTTAGTTTGACTTTTTTTAAATTTGCCGTGTATTTATCTGCTAATTATGATTTTAGCAGATTTTTAGCAAAAATATTGTAATAATACACATTTGCACAAATATCGTGAGACCTTAGAAATCAGTAGCACCTTCTTTTTATTTGCTTTCAAACAATATATGGTTTGGGGAGTCTTTTACAAACGCTGAAAGCTATAAGTGAAGAATAAAAATGCAAAGGAAAAATTGCAAAAATTGGTCTAGCCACCTGAGTGTATAAAATGGAGAACAGGGCCTGGCAGAGAAAGGGTTAATCTTTTGCTTTTGAATCTTTATGTATTGTGGATTGGTGGTTTGCTATTTTTCTTTTTTTTTTGGTGAATGTTAATAAAAAATCTATCGATGAGAATATTTTCTGCAAAATGAAAAAGGAAATTAAGATTTAATTAACCAGGGCCTCATTCAATTTAATTAATTAAACTACTGAGACCCAAAGAGAACTGATTCAGAATGCTTGCTCTTAACTTAATGTGAGCTGCAGCATCTATCTACAACAGTTGTGGTCCTTCATGGCTCCCTGGAGCAAATTGTCCCTTTTTTTCATATCACTATACTGGGAAGATTACAATCTTAAGAGTGATGTCGCAAATCAAGATAATTAAGTGTTTTAGGAATATGTTTGAAGACTTGGAAAATTAGGACATTTTTTTCTAATAAAAAGTCCAGTGTAAAAAAAAAAAAGTCCAGTGTAGAAGCTAAAAGAGGATGTAAAGAGCAATAAAGGTCTCCTCTCTCTCCCCCATCTGCTGATCATGGACTGCTTATTACCTTAAAGTCTTCAGCTCTTGTAGCTGTCTTTGGTCTATCGATTCTTCTTTTTTTTTCCCATATATGTTTCAGTAACTTTTTTGTCTGAGTATAGATCTATGTTTGTCCTAAGCATGTTTGAAACTACTTACAGTTGACTGAATCACTACCTCTGCTGGAAGTCTATTCCAAGGATCAACTGCCCTTTAACCCCTTAATGTCCACGCTATAGCCAAAAGACAGCTACAGCGTGGGCTTAAATTGCCCGGCTGCGCATCAGGGAAAAAGTGTGATGGCCGTGACCCTTGGACCTAGCCAATCACAAATCGTGGTAAATGGGCAATTACAGCGGTCATTTACCACGTGATCCCTGGGGCCAATGAGAGATGATCTCAAATGTAAACATAGTTGATCATTTCTCATTTGCTGCTCTCCTTCCTCACACAGAGACTGCATCTGAGGAAGGAGAGATATCTGTGAACAGAGTAAATGATTTTTCAGCTTGCAGTTTCACAGCGCCCATCAGTATCACAGTCCCAGTGTCATCAGTGTCATCTGTGCCATCAGTGTCACAGTGTTACTAGTGCCATCAGTGCCCACAGTGTCATAAGTGCCACAGTGTCATCAGTGCCATCAGTGTCACATTGTCATAAGTGCCATAGTGTCACAGTGCCCATTAGTTTCACAGTGCCATCAGTGTCACTGTGCCTCGGTGTCACAGTGCCCATCAGTGTCACAGTGCCCATCAGTGTCACCGTGCCTCAGTGTCATCAGTGTCACTGTGCCTCACCATGCCTCAGTGTCATCAGTGTCACTGTGCATCAGTGTCATCAGTGTCACCGTGCCTCACTGTGCCTCATTGTCAGTGTCACCATGCCACAGTGTCATCAGTGTCACTGTGCCTCAGTGTCATCATTGTTACAGTGCCATAGTGTCATCAGTGTCACAGTGCCCATAGTGTCATCAGTGTCACTGTGCCGTACGTGCCATCAGTGCTGTCAGTGCCATCAGTGTAACAGTGCAATAAGTGCCATCAGTTTCACAAAGTTCTGCATATCAGTGCTGCCAGTGCCATCAGTGTCACAGTGCCATAAGTGCCATCAGTGTCACACAGTGCCACATACCAGTGCTGCCTCATCAGTGTAACCTCATCAGCACCTATCAGTGTAGCTAATTAGTGTTGCTCATCAGTGCCCATCAGTGCAGGCTTATCAGCACACATCTATGCAGGCTCATCACTACCATGTCTAAAAAATTATTTTCAACTTAGGAGGCATACCAAATTCTAAGTGCGGCCGACCAGAGCAACAGGGAGCTCTCTGTATCGGATTCTACTTCAGATTCTGACTCTGATGTCAATTACGAGCCAGTACTAAGCAGTGGGGCACTGACAGACTTAGAGGTGGAGGATAGTGTGCCTGCCAAACAAAGGCTTTCTTGTGAGGAGGAGGCAGTGGCATCCACCAGCACTGCAGTGCCATCCACTAGTAGTGCAGTACCTCGTTGAGAAAGGCCATGTACTAATGGGGTGTCACCTCAACCCCAAAGGGTTAGGACCCATGCCAGCCTTCCCTATGCCCTTCAGAACTCCCTGTGGCTTCCTCCTAACTCATGAGCAGCTAAAATCCCCCTTTCATTACCCAGCCAGGAGTCCAGGAGTGAACATGGAGAATTTTGCCCCAATAGATTCCCCTCACTTAATTTTTACAGAGGACCAGTTATCATCAATTGTGGCCCAGTGCAACCTGTATGCACAACAATTCCTAGCTATAGCCGAAAGACGGCTACAGCGTGGGCTTAAATTGCTCTGCCGCGCATCAGAGAAAAACTGTGATAGCCATGACCCTTGGGCATAGCCAAGCACAAATCATGGTAAGTGGCCAATCACAGTGGTCATTTACCACGTGATCCCTGGGGCCAATGAGAGATGATCTCAAATGTAAACATATGACATCATCTCTCATTGACTGCTCTCCTTCCTCACACAGAGACCACGTCCGAGGAAGGAGAGATATCTGTGAACAGAGTAAATGATTTTTCAGCTTGTTAACTTGCAAAACAGTGCCCATCAGTGCCCATCAGTGCCACACTGCCATTAGTGTCTTCAGTGCATCAGTGTCACAGTGCTATCAGTGCCATCAGTGTCACAGCATCATCAGTGTCATCAGTGTCATCAGTGCCACAGTGTCATCAGTACCATCAGTGCCACAGTGTCATCAATGCCATAATGTCACAGTGCCCATCAGTTTCACAGTGTCATCAGTGTCACTATGCCTAAGTGTCATCAGTGTCACTATGCCTCAGTGTCATCAGTGTCACTATGCCTTAGTGTCATCAGTGTCACTGTGCCTCATCGTGCCTCATTGTCATCAGTGTCACCATGGCTCAGTGTCATCAGTTTCACAGTGCAATAAGTGCCATCAGTTTCACAAAGTCCTACTACTTTCCCAACATCCTACTATTCCCATCCCTATGAGTGGAGAAACCTAACAGTGGAGGAGTTTAAGATTTTTTTGGGCCTCACATTCAATATGGGACTCGCCAAAAAAAAAATTACATTTATATTGGTCCACCAACCCCATCCACCACATGCCAATCTACTCAGCAGTAATGCCCAGAACCAGATATTTAATGGTTCCTACATTATAATGACAATACCCAGCGCCCTCCCCGAAATGACCCAACATATGACAAGCTTTATAAAATTCGACCACTAAATTATTTTTCAAAAAAATTCCCCCAGTTATTTACCCTGGACCAACATATGTGTGTTGATGAGTCGCTTGTCAAATTTCATATGTCATACTTTTCTACATTATTAGTGAAATATGGTAAAACGTAATCCTAAATTCCTACCATTTACCTTCACACCCCTTATGCCACTGCATGCTCCTTAACTGACCGTGGCCTGTTATTCAACCACGCTTCTGCCTACTGCTTCTGTACAAACCTCTGCCCGAATTGGAAACTGTCCCTGGACTGTTTGAACAATGTTTTTTGCCTGCCTCTTGGACTGTTCTTTTACCCTGCTACTGGAGTAGTGGGATTAATAACACAGGGGTCTCATTTTTTGTTTTTTCTCATTCTCGGATTAGGGTCTGGAGAACCGAGGCTTCAAAAAGATTTGAGTGAGAGAAGCCTCCACCCCTGTCCCTATTCTGTCCTGACCAAGGCCCTACTTCTGCCTGCTGCCTGTAGGACTTACTGCCATCATGCCTCTGCCTGCCACATAAACTGATCACACCTCTGCCTGCTACCTGTACTATGAGCCATGTTCCTGCCTACTACCAGGACCAATATTTTGGCACTGCTGACAATATCTCTGTCTGCACTGGCCCTGAACTGACTATGCACAGTATTCCTGTCTGCTGCTTGGACAATTCTGTTTGACACTGAACAAGTCCCTGCCTGTTGCCTGGACCAGTGCTCTCCTCCTGTGGACAACTGTGCTACTAAAACTACAGGTAATCTTTTGTTTACCCTTTGCTCAGTAGAATGTATTTTGGGGTGTAATTCTTGGTATGTGCATACTATGTGTCCCTAGAACACCTGACGGTGCTCCTTGCATGTTGGGCCTCTGTATGTGGCTAGGCTGTGTAAAAGTCTCACACATGTGGTATCGTCATACTCAGGAGGAATAGCAGAATGTATTTTGGGGTTTCATTTTTGCTATGTACATGCTACGTGTTGGAAATATCTTATAAATGGACAGCTTTGTGTAAAAAAAATGTGTTTTCATTTTTTTTCCACATTTTACATAAACTTGTGGAAAAAAATTACATGTTCAAAAGACTCATTATGCCTCATAGAATATACGTGTGGGTGTTTGCCTTCCAAAATGGGATCATTTTGTGGGCGTTTTCATTGTCCTTCTGCTCCAGGGCCTTCAAAAGTGTAATAGGTTGTTGAGAAATTAGATGTGTAATTTATGCTCCTAGAATGCCTGAAGGAGCTACTTGATTGTTGGGCCTCTGTATGTGGCCAGGCTGTGTAAAAGTCTGACACATGTGATATTGCCATTCTCAGGAGGAGTAGCAGAATGTATTTTGGGGTGCAATTTTGGCTATGCACATGCTATGTGTTGGAAATATCTTGAAAAGGGACAACTTTGTGTAAAAATTTACATTTTTTTCCCACACGCAGGTAATAAATAGTCGGGAAATGAAATTCATTATAGGCCATATAAATCAGTAGTCGTTGTAGAAGTATGGGAATTGCACACGGAAATAATGTTGAGAGCTTAATGTCATAGATTAAATGGTTCCTAAATATGTGGTATATTGTTTGCTTCTACATGATCTGCTTTTACATTTCTTGAAATGTTGTTGTGAAAGTAGAAAGCGAATGTGGGTTTTACACCAAATCTATAAAAGTTTTTTTTGTTCAGGTATGGATTCATAAGTATGGTGTGATCCTCCTGCAAACCATATTTAAATATTGGATGCTGATGACCAATGTGCTTGTCAACAATAACAGGTGTGAGTACTTGAGGAATACATGAAGAGACAGAATTAATTACACTGGTGGGTGTGTTCTTTACTGGATGGGTGTAGGTGTACTATCAATCCAACCTACTGCATGTTATATAAAGGCCTGCACTAGTGCAGTTTGCTTTGCCTGAAAAGAGGCCACATTATTTGCTTGAAGGGTGCTATAGTGTGCATAATGACCCACACCGGCTGTGGTTTTATGAATATTTTGTCTGTTTGCTGTAACTGTTTTGCATTTTGGCCCTCAAAAGTGGATTATTGTGTGTCTTTGTCCATGCGTTTCTTGTTTGTAAGCATCAGCTATTTTTTTATGCCCTGTACACACGACCAGTTTTGCTGTCGGAATAAACTTCGAAGGTTTCTCCGACGGAACTCCGACAGAATTCCATTCAAGCGGTCTTGCCTACACACGGTCAAACCAAAGTCTGACCAAAGTCTGACCGTCAAGAACGCGGTGACGTAGAACACTTACGACGGGACTAGAAAAAGGAAGTTCAATAGCCAGTAGCCATTAGCTTCCGTCTTGTACTTGCTTCAGAGCATACGTCGTTTTTGGTCCGTCGGAACAGCATACAAACGATCGGTTTTCCCGATAGGAAATGGTTCCGTCGGAAATATTTAGAACATGTTCCATTTCTAGGTCCGTCAGAATTTTCTAAATAAAAAGTCCAATGAGGCATACACACGATCGGAATAGACGATGAAAAGCTTCCGTCTGACTTTTTCTGTAAGGACATTCAGCTCGTGTGTACGCGGCTTTAATGTTACTTACAAATCTCACGTGTTAGACAACTCCTAATGGTGATCTAGTTTTCTAAATAGTTTTTAAAAAAATGGAAGCTTCCTGCTAACTCTAACTAGAAATGTATCTGTGTGTTAATTTAGAGGGGTGTAGTTATTGCGCTGCCTTTTATTTTGTCAAATTTTATATCTTGTCTGTTTTGTTTGTTTAATCCTGCACTTAACCACCATCCACCATATTAGTGCCCATAATCAGTGCCCATCGGTGCCACCTCATCAGTGCCACCTCATTAGTTTGTTTGGGTTTGGGTACAGTTTTTCATGACCGGGCAATTGTTATTTAACCATTTAAGGACCAGAAGGATTTGCCCCCTTAATGACCAGGCCATTTTTTGCGATACAGCACTGCGTCACTTTAACTGACAATTGCGTGGTTGTGTGACGCTGTACCCAAACAAAATTGTCATTCTTTTTTTTCCACAAATAGAGCTTTCTTTTGGTGGTATTTGATCACCTCTGCATTTTTTTTGCGCTATATACAAAAAAAGAGACACAATTTTGAAGAAAAAAAAAACACTATTTTTTACTTTTTGATATAATAAATAAATAAATAAAAAAAAATGTCTTCATCAGTTCATCAGACCGATATGTATTCTTCTACATTAAGCGTATATTGATTGGTTTATGCAAAAGTTATAGCATACAAAATAGGGGATAGATTTATGGCATTTTTATTATTCATTTTGTTTCTACTAGTAATGGCAGCGATCAGCGAGTTTTAGCGGGACTGAAACATTGCGGCGGACAGATCGGACACTTTTGCCACCAATCTGTGCCTGCCACAAATGCCAGCAATCGGTGGCCATTAGTGATGCCAAACAGTGCTGGCTATCAGTGCTGCCCATCAATGCCCATCACTGCTGCCCATCAATGCTCATCACTGCTGCCCATCAATGCCACCCATCAATGCCCATCAGTGCTGGCCTATCTGTGCCCACCAGTGCCATCCATCAGTGCCGCTTATCAGTGCTCAGTGCCACATATCAGTGCCACCTATCAGTGCCCATAAGTGCGGCATATTCATGCCTCCTCATCAGTGCCACCTCATCAGTGCTCATAAGTGCCGCTTCATCAGTGTCCATAAGTGCCACCTCATCAGTGCAGCCTATCAGTGCCCATCAGTGCTGCCTCATCAGTGCCCATCAGTGAAGGAGAAAAATTACTTATTTACAAAATTTACTGACAGAACCGGTTCACCTCCTTCATGGTTCAAATCCCACCTGTGTAGCTACCTACCACCTCCCTATAGTTTCAATGGCGAATGAATATGTGCATAGGTGAAAGCATATTTGCCATCACCGTGATACAATTTATCTCTCGCTGATGGCACTTATGCATTCGCCAAAGCACATATGCATTTGCCATTGCAATTCTAGGGAGGTGGTAGCATGGCTGGGATTTGAGCTCATGACCTAAGAGCGCTAAAGATTCTAAAGATTAAGCCACTGTGCTGAATACAATTATACCTACAATATAAAGAAGTACCATGATTACAGAATGAACATATAAAAATAGAGCTCAACATTTTCATAAAATACGAATTAGACAAAGTTTGACATATATAGAATAGAGATATAACTCTTACATTAATGATAATAATATAAATATCAGCAAAAGAAGCAAAACAAGTCATATCTACTAATTTATGACGAATTAGTAATGATCTTGCATTTGTATTTTAGGAGAGTATAGATTCTCTTGAACTATGTTCATTCATTAATCATTGTACTACTGTATATGCTAAGGATAATTGTGCTCATCTCAATGGCTTAGTGGGTAGAACTCCTACCTACATATATAGAATAGAGATATAACTCTTACATTAATGATAATAATATAAATATCAGCAAAAGAAGCAAAACAAGTCATATCTACTAATTTATGACGAATTAGTAATGATCTTGCATTTGTATTTTAGGAGAGTATAGATTCTCTTGAACTATGTTCATTCATTAATCATTGTACTACTGTATATGCTAAGGATAATTGTGCTCATCTCAATGGCTTAGTGGGTAGAACTCCTACCTAGAAAGACTCTGACCATGTGTTCAAATCCCAAGCATGGTATCAAATTAAACTTTAAACAGCAGAGTGTGCTGAAAATAGGTGAACGCCTAATTGTCACTGCCACATCTGCATTGTTGTTTCCATAATTTGCATGCAATGGTATGTTATTATTTTATGACAATAAAATACTCAAACACTAGTGAACATGTTGGGTGTTATGGCCCGTTCACACAATACGAAAATCTGATGGGAAAATGCGTACGACGAGCTGTCTGCCAATTTTCTGATCGTTAGTAGGGTGCTTTCGACAGCCGATTTCACTTTTTCGTCAGACAAAAGCTGGATGTGCAGAATATAACATTTTTGTTGGATGTGAACTCAACATCTGATTTTCATTAGTATGGTTTTTGTATGAAAGACTACGTATGCTCAGAAATTAAAGAATACATATAAAACTATTCAACACGTTTCGTCATTTCTGACGTTGTATTCTGTTGTACGAAAATTTTCGTATTGTTAGTATACGTTAGTATACGGCCTCTCTTGTCACAAGAGAGGCCGTCAGAAGATGGTGTGGGTTCCAGGGATGGGGTGAGGGAGGACGCCAGGACCAGAGCCAGTCATCAGCTGTGCTGCGGGATCAACATAGCCTCATACGGCATCCGTGATGGGAAGTAACACGGCCGTGCAGTCGGAGCCAAAACAAGGCTTTGAGAGCAAGCACAGAGTGGGCGCCGGGCACCAGTTTTTAAAATTATCATGTTCACCATTACTACATACCCGTTGTCTAGTTATACGTATGCTAGTTTGTATGCAGATTTCCTATTAATTATATCATATGTTTATTTTATCTCTCGATTTTTGAATGAATAACAAATAATTATTTATTCTCAATTTTTAATCTATTATTATCATGTTTTAATCATTGATCACTTTTTATTATTGATTCTTATACCACACACATATGTCTCACATATGCCTTACATAATTTACGGAGTTTGATCACCATCAGTATAATATTCATGTATTATATATTCATGATTAGGGATGAGCTTCGAGTTCGAGTCCAACTCATGTTCGACTCGAACATTGGCTGTTCGCAAGTTCGCCGAACAGCGAACAATTTGGGGTGTTCGCGGCAAATTCGAATGCCGCGGAACACCCTTTAAAAGTCTATGGGAGAAATCAAAAGTGCTAATTTTAAAGGCTAATATGCAAGTTATTGTCATAAAAAGTGTTTGGGGACCTGGGTCCTGCCCCAGGGGACATGGATCAATGCAAAAATTTTTTTAAAAAACGGCCGTTTTTTCAGGAGCAGTGATTTTAATAATGCTTAAAGTCAAACAATAAAAGTGTAATATCCCTCTAAATTTCGTACCTGGGGGGTGTCTATAGTATGCCTGTAAAGGGGCGCATGTTTCCTGTGTTTAGAACAGTCTGACAGCAAAATGACATTTTGAAGGAAAAAACTCATTTAAAACTACCACGGCTATTGCATTGCCGACAATACACATAGAAGTTCATTGATAAAAACGGCATGGGAATTCCCCAAAGGGGAACCCCGAACCAAAATTAAAAAAAAAAAAAAGACGTAGGAGTCCCCCTAAATTCCATACCAGGCCCTTCAGGTCTGATATGGATATTAAGGGGAACCCCGGCCAAAATTTTAAAAAAAAATGACGTGGGGTTCCCCCTAAATTCCATACCAGACCCTTCAGGTCTGGTATGGATTTTAAGGGGAACCCCGCGCCAAAAAAAAAAAAAAAACGGCGTGGGGTCCCCCCAAAAATCCATACCAGACCCTTATCCGAGCACGCAACCTGGCAGGCCGCAGGAAAAGAGGGGGGGACGAGAGTGCGCCCCCCCCCTCCTGAACCGTACCAGGCCACATGCCCTCAACATTGGGAGGGTGCTTTGGGTTAGCCCCCCAAAACACCTTGTCCCCATGTTGATGAGGATAAGGGCCTCATCCCCACAACCCTGGCCGGTGGTTGTGGGGGTCTGCGGGCGGGGGGCTTATCGGAATCTGGAAGCCCCCTTTAACAAGGGGACCCCCAGATCCCGGCCCCCCCCTGTGTGAAATGGTAAGGGGGTACTTACCCCTACCATTTCACTAAAAAACTGTCAAAAATGTTAAAAATGACAAGAGACAGTTTTTGACAATTCCTTTATTTAAATACTTCTTCTTTCTTCTATCTTCCTTCATCTTCTGGTTCTTCTGGTTCTTCTGGCTCTTCTGGTTCTTCCTCCGGCGTTCTCGTCCAGCATCTCCTCCGCGGCGTCTTCTATCTTCTATCTTTTGTACCCCCTTACCATTTCACACAGGGGGGGGCCGGGATCTGGGGGTCCCCTTGTTAAAGGGGGCTTCCAGATTCCGATAAGCCCCCCGCCCGCAGACCCCCACAACCACCGGCCAGGGTTGTGGGGATGAGGCCCTTGTCCTCATCAACATGGGGACAAGGTGTTTTGGGGGGCTACCCCAAAGCACCCTCCCAATGTTGAGGGCATGTGGCCTGGTACGGTTCAGGAGGGGGGGCCGCACTCTCGTCCCCCCTCTTTTCCTGCGGCCTGCCAGGTTGCGTGCTCAGATAAGGGTCTGGTATGGATTTTTGGGGGGGCCCCACGCCGTTTTTTTTTTTTTGGCGCGGGGTTCCCCTTAAAATCCATACCAGACCTGAAGGGTCTGGTATGGAATTTAGGGGGAACCCCACGTCATTTTTTTTTAAAATTTTGGCCGGGGTTCCCCTTAATATCCATATCAGACCTGAAGGGCCTGGTATGGAATTTAGGGGGACTCCTACGTCTTTTTTTTTTTTTAATCTTGGTTCGGGGTTCCCCTTTGGGGAATTCCCATGCCGTTTTTATCAATGAACTTCTATGTGTATTGTCGGCAATGCAATAGCCGCGGTAGTTTTAAATGAGTTTTTTCCTTCAAAATGTCATTTTGCTGTCAGACTGTTCTAAACACAGGAAACATGCGCCCCTTTACAGGCATACTATAGACACCCCCCAGGTACGAAATTTAAAGGGATATTACACTTTTATTGTTTGACTTTAAGCATTATTAAAATCACTGCTCCTGAAAAAACGGCCGTTTTTAAAAAATTTTTTTGCATTGATCCATGTCCCCTGGGGCAGGACCCAGGTCCCCAAACACTTTTTATGACAATAACTTGCATATTAGCCTTTAAAATTAGCACTTTTGATTATTCATGTTCGTGTCCCATAGACTTTAACGGTGTTCGCGTGTTCGAACAAACTTTTTTCCTGTTCGCATGTTCTGGTGCAAACCGAACAGGGGGGTGTTCGGCTCATCCCTATTCATGATTTATGTATGAATGTATTGACCCAATTATCAATCCTCCTTTTTTATACACATGTTTTGGCATATTGTGTGTGTTTTTATCATATACCTATTGTGCTTATCCTTCTTAATGCAATTACACTTTCCCCACATGTTTTTTAATACACCGCTGTTCCAGCAATATGTTATTGTGTCTCTGTGTTTTTATCTTGATAATGTCCTCTGGCCCCGCCCCTTGACAGACTATATAATGTTATTCCCAGCACCCATCCCCTATGCTTGACAAAGGAGTGCTGCTATTCCCTCCATCTATAGCGAGCCGACTCGGAAACGTGTCGCACAGTAGTGACGTCACATAAAAGCGGCGAGATTGATTTCCTTTTCTAGTGCCGTCGTACCTGAGTCACGTTCAAAATGAATGGACATGTCTGTGTGTGGGCAAGTTCGTTCATTCGGAAAGTCCGCCGTAACTCAGTCGGAAGTCCGTCAGGAAGACCGGCGGACCTAGTCTGCCAGAAAGTCCGTCAGTCGGAAGTCTGCCGGAAGTCTGTCGGGACTGTCGGTTTCCCAGAAAGTCCGGTCGTGTGTACGCTGCATTAGGTGCCAAGGGGATCAGAAATTCCATTTCTTTTTTGTTCAGAATGCTTCTTCTAAAGCCATATATAAAACACCCCTTTTCGAAGTTTATCTGCACTATGGAGCTTTTTGCTTATCTCCCTTGAGCGTTAACCGCTGAGATCATCCATGAGAAGAGATCTGAATCAAGGATGATTATAACTGTTCCTGTGTGTGGATTCCAAAAGGAGAGAGGAGTTAGCTTCGGTCGTTGAGGGTGATTGTAATCACGATCCCTGGATTGAAAGACAGGTGGAGGATTTTGATGCCAGCAGGCTGATGCAACAGGCTTCCATGATCTCTATAATTTGAGGTCCAACTGATCTGGTAAGTGGTAGTAATATCACAAGTTTTTGGGCTGCATGAACATCTCATTCCCATCTCTCCTGATTATTGAGTTTCTCCATAATCACATTGTAATTTTTATGGACTTTGCTTATATATTTTTGATCACTTAGATACACTCACCTTAATGGATTTTGTATATATCAGAGTACTTTTGCTTTAGGTCCTTGTAATGCCGCGTACACACGGTCGGACTTTTCAGCTACAAAAGTCCGACAGCCTGTCCGACAGACTTCCGGCGGACTTTCGGCAGACTTGCGGCGGACTTGTGGCAGACTTTCTAACGAACGGACTTGCCTACACACGACCACACAAAAGTCTGACGGATTCGTACGTGATGACGTACACCAGACTAAAATAAGGAAGTTCATAGCCAGTAGCCAATAGCTGCCCTAGCGTGGGTTTTTGTCCGTAGGACTAGCATACAGACGAGCGGACTTCGGGGTCCGTCGTAGTTACGACGTAAAGATTTGAAGCATGTTTCAAATCTAAAGTACGTCGGATTTGAGGCTAAAAAAGTACGTTGAAAGTCCGGAGAAGCCCACACACGATCGGATTACCAGCCAGCTTTAGTCCGTCAGCGTCCGTTGGACTTTTGTAGACGAAAAGTCCGACCGTGTGTACGCGGCATTACAGGTTGATGGTGCACACCACTGTTCACATGGGCGTTTTTTGGTAGCATTTTTTGGTAGCATTTTTTTACTTTATTTTTTAATTTTTGCACAGTACTATATATATCTTTACAGGGCTTTTTTTCTCTGAAAATAGGTGCAGGAACTCCCCTTTTCTGAGTTATCTCTTTTCCCCACCCCCACCTACCTCCCAGCACCGTCCCTTGGTTCCATCCCCTACCCACCTCCCAGTACCGCCCATTTTAGACAATACGGAACCAAGTATCATTTTGTGGTGCTAAGTAATTTGTATGGAATTTGGTAATGATATCAAGAAAAGCAGTAAAATAGATCCCATTCAACCAACAACAATAGATCCCCCTAACAACAATGTACCACCCACAACAAACACCCCCCCCCCAGCAACAATAGACTCCCGGCAGCATCAACAGATCTCCACACAGCCAGCATTAATAGACACTCTGGCAGCCATCAACAATAGACCCCTCCCCCAACAATAGATCTCCTTCAGCACTCCAAAGACATGCTGGTAGGTTAATTGGCTTCTGTCCAAAATTGGCCCTAGTATATGAATGGGGACCTTGGATTGAGGGTAGGGACTGATGTGAGTGTGCGACGTTCAGGGTTAGGGACAAGGGTCAGGGTTGTAGACCCACACTCACTCAGGTTGAACTGGATGGACTGGTGTCTTTATTCAACCTTACTAACTATGTAACTATGTAACAACTGACCCCCAGCAACATAAGACCCACCCCTAGCAACAATAGGTTCCCTACCAGCAACAATAGTCCTCCTTCAGCAACAATAGACCCCCCTGCAAAAATAGATCCCCTCCAGCTAGAATAGATTCCCCAGCAGTGAGCATCAATACCCTGTAGCACAACCCAGCACCCCTTGCCATTACATAAGTCAGTCCAGGAGGTGCCGGAACTGCGTTCCCCCGCGTTCCCGCTGAAAAAAAGCCCTGTATCTTTATATAAGTTTGTATGGTTGTGTTTAATCATCTTCACTGATTAATTAAAGTGAATGTAAATCCAATGTCATCCTTTCTAAACTACTGTCATAGGGGTTATCTATAAGGATATACATGCCTCCTGCATGTATCTTTACCTGTCAAATGTCTCCCCCCTGTCTGTTATGAGAGCTGAAAAACTGCAGATTCTGTGGGTGGGTCTGTTGTCTGGAGCTCGGTGGGTGGAGTCGTGATGTCAGCCCACCTCTACACTCCCCTGTGTATTTCTAACACTGAACTTCTGCTATGATCTCTAACATCCAGTGAAAAGACAGGAAATCAACCACATGACTTCAGCATGCCAAATCATGCTGAGGTGTGGAACAGCCAATCCTTGCAGAGCTGCTGAAGAAAGGAGTGGGGGAGGGAATTAAAAAATACTGCCTGTGTCTAAAGCTGGCCATACACCATACAATTTTCCTGTTCAATTTTCTTTAGATTTACCTTCAACTATGTAGTACAAGGGCCTGCCTGATTGCATCCAAATTGAAAGTGTTTAGGTTTGACCTCCTATTATATGGTTTTGGTAAATCTAAAGGAAAGTTGAACAGGAAAATTGAATAGTGTATGGCCAGCCTTAGGCTGTCACTCACAGCAAGGGGGAGTATTTGACAAAGTTTTTCTCACTTTGTCAATAATTTTCTCACTGAACAATAAAAGAGGATCGCTCAGAGATGGATTAACTCTGTGTTGCAAGACTGGGCTCAAATGATAGGAAATCTTATACTCTACAGTATGATATAAAAAAATAATAATAATTTTTTTCGGGTTTACATCCACTTTAATGGTTGCGTGCTTGTTTTTCGGAGATATATGTTTTTGAGCTTTTTTGTATACTAGGCTTATACAAGCAGCTGCACTTAGCGCAGAAATTTCCTTTATAGCTACACTACACTAACCTACCTGACACCTATACTGGCCACTACACTGTCCACTACACTACGCTGTCCACTACACTGACCACTACACTACACTAGGGATGAGCTCAACGTTCGAGTCGAATGTAAGTTCGAATTGAACATCGGGTGTTCACCAGTTCACCAAACAGTAAACATTATGGGGCGTTCGCAGGAAATTTGAGCGCCGCGGAACACCCCATAATGCACTGCGAGATCTCAGTGCATTGCTGTTTGATGATTGGCCAAAACATGCACCTGACCTGCATGCTTTGGCCAATCACAGCACGCTCTGCTGTGAGAGCCATGATTGGCCAAAGGCAGGGTGCCTTTGGCCAATCATGGCTCAGGGGGACTAAGTCTATGTCTTACACTATATAAGGCTGCTTACACGGTCGCGTGTAGTGTTGGTGGCATGGATGTTGAGATAGCTTGAGTTAGATTAAGAAGGAAGGTTATTTAGTTAGTGGCAGTGTATTTGATCTATACAAAATTGGAAGTGTGTCTTCACACGGAGTGGCACCGTGGACACAAACAAAAAAGTAAAACTGTGCCACGTCCTAACAAATGTATAGAGAACAAAACAAGAGGGACTTTTTTGGACTTTTTAGGCACAACTCTAACAAACTGATTATAATCACATTCATATAAACCCTTCCTCTGATAGCAATTTTGACACATGGACTGTTTCCTGAATCATTCCAGTCCATGTGGTCAAGTCTTTACACTAATGTTCTGAAAATATGTTTGTTTCAATTGCTCATGAAACAAATATATATAATTTTTTCTTCAATTCCTCCATCTTTCCCCATACCATCTAATTCCCCCCTCCCCTTGCTTTTCCCCTTTCCTCTCTCCATTAGGAGATCCACTTTTTGTACATATCTTTGTATATATGACCCCTAACATGCTGTTCGCTATTTAAGTCCATATTCCCTTTACTCTTTGCATTTTATATGTATGTCTATACATTAAATATTTATACACATGCATCATACAAATGAGGGTTTCACTGTGGCTTGAACCCACAGCAAGTAACCCTCATATGTACACTGCGGTTTCTGAGATATACGTCTGAGAGCTAGGATTCTCTCAGGCGTTGTCAAAATTCTTCCTATGTTGAAGCTTTAATTTCTGTACATGTATTATATTTTGTTGTTGCTGAGTTCGTGCGGTGCATATATGTGGGCGCCACCTGGTGGTGAGTTCTTGGCTGCTATGCGGCCGCCCAGCGTCACATCAGTCTCCTCTGATGTGGCGCTTACTTCAGCTGGTACAATCATGTGCCGGCTGGTGTAGCCCGCGGTGGGCGTGCGCTGCTTTCCTCACTGGAGGCGCCACCCCTGTGTGGATGGCGCTTTCGTGTGTGGGCGGCGCGCATGCGCACTGCGAGCATTCAGCCGGTCCGGATGACGTCACGTCGGCGCCGCCGATTGGTTGACGACGGACGGGACGTGCACACAAATAGGACGGCGTCCTGTCATTGTGTGCACTCCGCTTCAGCCCTAGGAAGACACTACACGCCGGAGATCGTTTTTGTCATCATATGCAGGTACCCCTTTCGTTTGCTATAGCATATAGCGGCCAGACTCTGAGTATGGATTAACATCTACCTTCCTATGTTAGTTATTATTTCACCATCCCCCTCCTTTCTCTTCCATGTACTTGTCTATATCTTAGGAGAGATCCTTGGTAGACTGCATCTGGCTACACTAGGCCTCTGATTACCCCCTGCCTAGGAGTACCTGAGTTCAAATCCAGAGTCATATAGAAAAAATACAAAATTTAACCTGCAAAAACTCAACACTGGTAAGTGTTATGAGAACATGGTGGGGGCTATGTCACGTGACACATACCCCCCTCATACTTATACATGCCTATTTGTTATTACAAATTCACTATCTCTCTTTTAGGAACGAGCCTATGCAATTCAACTAGTATCAGCCTACACATATTCCGACGTGTTTTAGATATATCTGTCTGCCGGTTTTCCAGCCCCTGTTTGGGCTTGCGGTTCACTATCCTTGTTATATTTCTATACGTTTTCTACAATGTGAGTATTTCCTCCAGCCTTTAACTCTTTCCTTCTCCCTTCCCCTTTCTTCCCCCTCCCCTTCCAATTCCTTGTCCCTTCATCTTTCCCCTTTCTTCCCCCTTCCCTTTCTTCCCCCTCCTTTTCTTACTCCCTCCTCCCCCCCTCCCCCCCCTACTTCTTCCCTTTCCTCCCTTCTCTCCCCCCCTGTTTTTCTTACCCTTTTAGGCATTGGGAACAAAATTTGTACTTACCCTATGAACTCTCCCTACGGTGACACACCTTCTTTAACATTATATGAGATCATGTTGTGTACGCCCCCATAGCTAGCCCTTCATCGCCCCCTTGATTGGCGCACCCATCGTTGCTCCGCCTGAACCAGCATTTATTTTTCAAATACTATCTATGTGGCGTCATTAGAGACGTCTGCCTTGTGACCATATACATTGTATTAATTATTATGTTTTTGTTATGTTTATATGTTCTGATAGCCACAACACATCTTGTATCGCTCCTGAAGAAGCGTAATCTTACGCGAAACATGTCGAGTATCCAAGACTTATATGATCTGAACTGATTACAGACCCACTATCAAGTCACCATTTCGGACTGATCTTGTTGTGGAAAGTATACCCAGACGTCCGAACAATATATTATAGATGGTGCTGTATAGCGAGCATTTTTAAGTACATACACATGTTGTGGTGTGTTTTTAGACAATATGTTTTTGTCTGCTATGTATTTTTCTAAGTAAATAAAATAATATTTTTTATAATCAGTTTGTTAGAGTTGTGCCTAAAAAGTCCAAAAAAGTCCTTCTAGTGTATTTGATCTCTCTCTCTCTCTCTCTCTCTCTCTCTCTCTCTCTCTCTCTCTCTCTATATATATATATATATATATATATATATATATATATATATATATATATACTCTGCATTTAGCATAGACTATATACTCAGTGTTTAGCGTATATATACAGTGCATCAAGAGGTGTACAGTATATAATACACTTCAGGAGGCGGCGGTGTATCAATATACATACACAGTATAATATATATATATATATATATATATATATATATATATATATATATATATATATATATATATATATATATATATATATATATATGTGTATGTATATATATATATATATATATATACACACACACAGTCAGGTCCATAAATATTGAGACATCAACACAATTCTAATCTTTTTGGCTCTATACACCACCACAATGGATTTGAAATGAAACAAACAAGATGTACTTTAACTGCAGACTTTCAGCTTTAATTTGAGGGTATTTACATCCAAATCAAATGAACGGTGTAGGAATTACAACGGTTTGTATATGTGTCTCCCACTTTTTAAGGGACCAAAAGTAATGGGACAGATTAACAATCATCCATCAAACTTTCACTTTTTAATACTTGGTTGCAAATCCTTTGCAGTCAATTACAGCCTGAAGTCTGGAACGCATATACATCACCAGATGCTGGGTTTCATCCCTGGGGATGCTCTGCCAGGCCTCTACCACAACTGTCTTCAGTTCCTGCTTGTTCTTGGGGCATTTTCCTTTCAGTTTTGTCTTCAGCAAGTGAAATGAATGCTCAATCGGATTCAGGTCAGGCGATTGACTTGGTAATTGCATAACATTCCACTTCTTTCCCTTAAAAAACTCTTTGGTTGCTTTTGCGGTATGCTTCGGGTCATTGTCCATCTGCACTGTGAAGCGCCGTCCAATGAGTTCTGAAGCATTTTGCTGAATACGAGCAGATAATATTGCCCGAAACACTTCAGAATTCATCCTGCTGCTTTTGTCAGCAGTCACATCATCAATAAATACAAGAGAACCAGTTCCATTGGCAGCCATACATGCCCAGGCCATGACTATGCCCAGTACCACCACCATGTCTCACTGATGAGGTGGTATGCTTTGGATCGTGAGCAGTTCCTTTCCTTTTCCATACTCTTCTCTTCTCATCACTCTGGCACAAGTTGATCTGGGTCCCATCTGTCCATAGGATGTTGTTCCAGAACTGTGAAGGCTTTTTTAGATGTTGTTTGGCAAACTCTAATCTGGCCTTCCTGTTTTTGAGGCTCACCAATGGTTTACATCTTGTGGTGAACCCGCTGTATTCACTCTGGCAAAGTCTTCTCTTGATTGTTGACTTTGACACACATACACCTACCTCCTGGAGAGTGTTCTTGATCTGGCCAACTGTTGCGAAGGGTGTTTTCTTCACCAGGGAAAGAATTCTTCGGTCATCCACCGCAGTTGTTTTTTTTGTTTTTTGTTTTTTGTTTTTTTTTCTGTTCTTTTTTTTAAGGATGTTCCAAACAGTTGATTTGGCCACACCTAATGTTTTTGCTATCTCTCTGATGGTTTGTTTTGTTTTTTCAGCCTAAAGATGGCTTGCTTCACTGATAGTGACAGCTCTTTGGATCTCATATTGAGAGTTGACAGCAACAGATTCCAAATGCAAATAGCACACTTGAAATGAACTCTGGACCTTTTATCTGCTCCTTGTAAATGGGATAATGAGGGAATAACACACACCTGGCCATGGAACAGCTGAGCAAGCAGTTGTCCCATTACTTTTGGTCCCTTCAAAAGTGGGAAGCACATATACAAACTGTTGTACTTCCTACACCGTTCACCTGATTTGGATGTAAATACCCTCAAATTAAAGCTGGAAGTCTGCAGTTAAAGCACATCTTGTTCTTTTCATTTCAATTCCATTGTGGTGGTGTAAAGGGCCAAAAAGATTGGAATTGTGTCGATGTCCCAATATTTATGGACCTGACTGTATGGATAGACGAGTATAATATATCAAATTTTTACATAATAGTATCGGCCATTAAAGGCCCCTTGGATAGGGTTGACAAGTACCTAGATTCCCTACTCAAAGACATGGTCACGGAACTTAGATCATACGTACAGGACACTAGAGATGTCCTAGCAAAAATCAAAGACTTACGAGTCCCAAAGTGGCTAGTCGGGGTGGATGTAGAATCTCTCTACACCTCAATACCACATAATTGTGGTTTGAGAGCTGTGGAGGAATTTCTGCATCTCCATTATCAAGGGTGTGCCCACCAGAATGAGTTCATAATGGAACTCTTAAAGTTTGCATTGGAAAATAACTGTTTTCAATTCCTGAATAAATTCTATCAACAGATTAAGGGGACCTAAATGGGAGCATCCTGGGCCCCAGCCTATGCTTGCCTGCATTTGGGCCTGTGGGAGGAGGAACGGGTCTTCACAAAGCAGATGTATCATGACCATGTGTATCATGACCATGCGCAATGGTTTGGGCATATTACTACAGGTACCACTCCATTGACGATATTCTATTGATATGGAGTGGTACCTGTAGTAATATGCCCAAACCATTGCGACTGATATGCTTTGATACATGCTGCTATACAAGATAGCTGAAATTTGCAACTATAACAGAATGCTTATAAAGATGAGTGCACAAGCACTACTCTATATATACATCATTGTTGGTTGGTAAGCCATGGGACAGGATGTATGACTCATAACCAGACAGCCTGTTGACCCGTGTTAACTTATGATGAGGTATCTTGGAGGGTCACTGACTTGTATAACCATATAACTATATATTTCTATACAAATACATCATTTACTACCCACTCCCCCCTCCCCTCTTTCTATTGGTATGTTGAACCATATATAAGCTGTAACACACCTAATAAAGGCAGACATTTTACGAATGCACAACTTGCTTCTCGTTTTCATGGTGTCTCCAGATATCTGAGGGTGCTGTTGGTGTACCTATAAGAAGGGTGGTCATCCAGAATACCTACTATTTCCTTTCAGTACCCTTCATAGAACAACTGAATGTTAATGATTTAAATATTCATTTGACCTATACATATGACCAGACAAGGATCTCATTCCTTGATCTGTGGATTTCAATTTCTGGCCATACAATATCCACATGTACCTTCAGGAAGGATACATCTGCCAAAACCTTTCTTCAGGCAGATAGCCACCACCCTAGATGGCTCAAAGACAGCATACCAGTCGGCCAATTCCTCCGTATTAAATGCAACTGCCCCAAACCCATTGAATATAGAAGGGAAAATAAAGACCTCTATGGAAGGTTCAGGTAACAGGGCTATGCACATAGCCAACTTAAGAGAGCAAAGAACAAGGTAGCGACACGTAACAGGGAGGACCTTTTTGTGATCACAGCAGGAGCTATACAGACAAGAAAACTAGGGCAGGAAAATCCGGGCCCTAATAGAGTGATCACCCAATTTGGTGCACAATGGGATACAGTTCGAGATATACTCCACAAACACTAGGGTATTCTGACCAGTGCTTTGGGACTGACTAAAATAGTAGGCCCCTCTCCCAAGATGGTCGCAAGGAGAGCCAAGAACCTGGGAGATATATTAATAAAATCTGAGTTTAGGAAAGAAGGGGGAGCAACCTGGTTGTCAGATTTCCCTAGGAGTAGGGGTATGTTCCCATGTGGGTGATGAGATGCCCTTGGAGAAAGAGAATTTCAGATAAGGGATCTTATCAATTACTCTTCTTCCAGGGTGATTTATATGATAACATGCACATGCAGAAAAATGTATATAGGAAAACAAAACGCCCCCTAAAAATCAGGATAGGGGAACATATGCACGAGATAAAGACGAAGGACACTGAAAAACCCTTGGCCAAGCATTTCACCCAATATCATGACGGAAGTTTGAAAGTCATGACAGTAAAAGGTATTTACACATTGAAATTACCTCCGAGAAGAGGTGACTTTAATCGCATTTTATTGCAAAAAGAAAAATGGTGGATTTACCATTTAAAATCTTTAGTTCCGCTAAGCCTGAACACTGAACTGAATTTTCAGGTCTTTCTTGAGACTTAGAAAATACTATGGCTCCCACTAAGTAGCCCTTAACACCTGATTTACTATTGATGTGGTCCCATAATAACAACAATTTGCTATATGTTGCCACCTATTGGCCATGATGGACCACACCATATGGTATGTATGGTATACATGGTTTAACTGGGTTAGTTGAATGTTACTCAGTTCTAGTGACATAGTGAAGTGAATACATGTTGATCCAGTCCATTAGAGATGTCGAATCAACAGGGCATGGGGTTTATGACCTTATGCCCAGCATGAACTCACCTATTTACCCATCGCTATATGCGGTGTGTGCTTCGATGTTATGTCTGTGTTACTTTACGTTGTTACGTCCCTGTGTTGTGATACGTGACATAACATTAATTTGCTGTAAGACCGAACAATGTATGTTCAGCAATGGATTACCTCTACTTTGTTGTCCCATAAATACCCTTTCTCCTATATTTATCCCCTCTACCATTATGTATGGAATGCTGCAAACTGGAGACAAGTGAAAACTGCAACAAGAAAATGAATACAACGCACAATGTTCCTAAAATGACCTAATCTGGGTGGTTACCTGCTGTGGCGAAAAGCCGTGACAGTTGGAGGCCCGTCCTTACCTCCAGACGAAGCTACGTAATTCACATTGCAAAACATGTTGACGTCATCAGCGTCATGTGATGCCACTTTTTTCCATCATGTCCCAGAAGTGAGACCACGGCAAGCTAGGGAGGTTGGATAGTCGGATAGCTGTAATACAGCGTGAAGATTGTTGATCATTGGAAGAGACTCATGCACTGTTTAGCGCCTATACCGAGGGACAGCTGCAGGACCCGTAGATAAATCACACAAGGTCATTACTTGAAACTGACCTACCATGGAGAGCACCACTACAGAAGGGTATGGTATGGCCAACCCCTATACGCAATACTGCCTGAGATATCATGATGGGTATGGGGAAACAATAAGTGCTGATTACCCTAAACTGTGAATACAACATACATGTTAACTTCTTCAGATCCGCGCTATAGCCGAATGATGGCTACAGCGTGGACCTGTTTTGCCCGGAGTATGTCTATTGATGTCTCCCCGTGCCCAAGCGGCCTGCTCGCCTTCTGCTGGGTGCGCACGGCACGCTCTGTGGCACTGACCTACCATGGAGAGCACCACTACAGAAGGGTATGGTATGGCCAACCCCTATACTCAATAACTGCCTGAGATATCATGATGGGTATGGGGAAACAATAAGTGCTGATTACCCTAAACTGTGAATACAACATACATGTTAACTTCTTCAGATCCGCGCTATAGCCGAACGATGGCTACAGCGTGGACCTGTTTTGCCCGGAGTATGTCTATTGATGTCTCCCCGTGCCCAAGCGGCCTGCTCGCCTTCTGCTGGGTGCGCACGGCACGCTCTGTGATCAGAGTAAGGGATCAATCCCAGCCCCTTATCATGTAATCAACTGTCAGCCAATGACAGTTGATCATGTGATGTAAACAGAGCCGGTAATAGGCTATTTTTTCTCCTCGCGCTGACAGCGTGAGGAGAAAAAAAAGCCGATCACCGGTGGCTGTGAGAGGGACATCAGTTCCGATCAAGGAGAACTGCCGCCAGCTCCTCAGTGTCCAACTGTGCCACCTGCCAGTGCCACCTAGCAGTAGATAACAGTGCCGCCTACCAGTGCCCACCAGCGCCACCCATCAGTGCCCACAGTTCCACCCATCAGTGCCCACAGTGCCACCTATCAGTGCCTACAATCAGTGCCTCATCAACAGTGCTGCACAACGGTGCCACCTGTCAGTACCCATCAGTGTCACCTACCAGTGCCCATCAACGCCCGTGAGTGCCACCTATCAGTGCCCATCAGTGCCATCTATAAGTAGTACCTATCAGTGCCCATCAGTGCCACCCATCAGGGCCTATCAGTGCCATCTTATCAGTGGTCATCAGTTCTGCCTTATCTGTGCCCATCAGTACCAACTTATCTGTCCCCAGCAGTGCCGCCTTATCTGTGCCTATCAGTGCCCATCAGTGCAGCCTATCAGTGCCCACCAGTGCAGCCTATCAGTGCCAACCAGTACAGCCTCATCAGTGCATATCAATAAAGGAGAAAAATTACCTGTTTGCAAAATTTTATAACAACCTATGAAACATGATTTTTTTTTCAGAATTTTCCATCTTTTTTTGTTTGTTTAGCAAAAAATAAAAATCCCAGCTGTGATTAAATACCACCAAAAGAAAGCTCTATTTATGTGAAAAAAATGATAAAAATTTCTTTTGGGTACAGTGTTGAATGACTGCACAATCGCCATTCAAAATGCGTCAGCGCTGAAAGCTGAAAATTGGTCTGGGCATGAGGGGAGGTTTAAAGTGGATGTAAACCCGATTTTTTTTTTTTTATATCATAATGTAGAGTAAAAGATTTCCTATCATTTGAGCCCAGTCTTGCCACACAGAGTTAATCCATATCTGATCAATCCTCTCTTATTGTTCAGTGAGAAAAATCTTGACAAACTGAGAAAAACTTTGTCAAATACCCTTGCTGTGAGTGACAGGTGATTTACATCTCGTGCACTAGCCTAAGACACAGGCATTATTTTTTAATTCCCTCCCACTCCTTTCTTCAGCAGCTCTGCAAGGATTGGCTGTTCCACACCTCAGCATGATTTGGCATGATGAAGTCATGTGGTTACTTTCCTGTCTTTTCACTGGATGTTAGAGATCATAGCAGAAGTTCAGCAGAAGTTCAGTGTTAGAAATACACAGGAGAAAATGCATATTGACAAAGAGTGTAGAGGTGGGCGGGGAGTCTACTGACATCACGACTCCACCCACCGAGCTCCAGACAACAGACCCACCCACAGAATATGCAGTTTTTCGGGTCTATTAACAGACAGAGGGGAGTCATTTGACAGGTAAAGATACACGCAGGAGGCATGTATACCCTTATAGATAACCCCTATGGCAGTAGATTAGAAAGGATGATATTGGGTTTACATCCACTTTAAGTGCCCAGTAAGCAAGTGGTTAAGGACTATAATGCAGGTTATGCCACTCTTGATGAAAAAAACAAGATGCAGCTACAACACAGTCTGCTTTAAGTTTTTAACTGCAATGTGTTCCATGGTCTTTTTGGCCTCAATCCCCCAGTTACCATAGTGGTATAGTCCTAATTACATAAATACAGGATGTTTTACAGCCATCTATCAGGGATGATTCAGGACTGCATATCCATACTATTAACATCACAGCAATTGTTTCCTTGTTGAAATATCAATTTTTCATCAATTACCTTTTACCATACACCAACACCATTATCTTGTGTGTTTTTTTTCAACCACAGCCAGTAAACATGATCATCAGTCTATCCCCCCCCTCTCCATCAGCACCTTGTGGGCTCGAGACCTCCTGGGACCTCTGCACAGATGCCCATGCCATATTTTCTACATTATTTATAAAATAAACTTTCAAACTACGTATTAGTTGTGGCATGGGCATCTGCGCATAGATTTCTGGTGTCCGGACGATCGTTTATATGTTTTATTTGTTGTTTTTTTTTGGGTTTTTTTGTCTTGTGCTGTGTGTTGCCACATCCAGAGACTATTTGATGAAGTGGCCTTTGGATACATGTCATGTTTTTGTGTCTTAACTACTGCCTCCCATTGGGGAGTTTATTGAATTTTTTAACTTATTAATAAATGTAATATATTTTTCTACTTATCCCTACATTGTATGCAGTGTCACTCATTTGGTCCTCTGGTTCCTTTCAGTCTTGATAAGGACAAAACCCTTATATATATATATATATATATATATATATATATATATATATATATATATACAGTATTTTTGACTAGAGTGACGCTACCTACACTTGGTAAACAATGTTTTGAGGACATTAGAGTGTGTCATGACACATCATTTCAGGCCCTTTTTTCTTTTTTTGGTTCATACAAGCAGCCTCTGTGTCTACATTAGGGATGAGCCGAACACCCCCCGGTTCGGTCCGCACCAGAACCTGCAAATGGTCCGAAAGTTTGCGCAAACTTTAGAACCCCATTAAAGTCTATGGGACTCGAACGTTCAAAACCAAAAGTGTTCATTTTAAGGGCTAATATGCAAGTTATTGTCCTAAAAAGGGTTAGGGGACCCGGGTCCTGCCCCAGGGGACATGTATCAATGCAAAAAAGTTTTAAAAACGGCCATTTTTTTCAGGAGCAGTGATTTTAATGATTCTTAAAGTGAAAAAAAGTGAAATATTACTTTAAATATCTTACCTGGGGGGGTGTCTATAGTATGCCTGTAAAGTGGCACGTGTGTCCCGTGCTTAGAACAGTCCCTGCACAACATGACATTTTTAAAGGAATAAAAGTCATTTAAAACTGCTTGCGGCTTTAATGCAATGTCGGGTCCCAGCAACATGGATGAAAATCAGTGAGACAAATGGCATGGGTACCCCCCACCCCCCAGTCCATTACCAGGCCTTTAGGGTCTTGTATGGCTATTAAGGGGAACCCCGCACCCAAATTAAAAAAAGGAAAGGCGTGGGGCCCCCTGGCCCTATATACTCTGAACAGCAGTATACAGGCGGTGCAAACAATACAGGGACTGTAGGTTTGTTGTTAAGTAGAATATGTTTGTAATTTTGAACTGGTACATTTTTAAAGTGTAGCTCCAGCCAAAAAATCTATTTTTAAGCTTTTTGGAAAACATAGGGAAGGGTTATCACCCCTGTAACATTTGTTTTGCTGTCTGTGCCCCTGTTCAGAAGATTTCACCTCACTTTCTGTCCCAATGACAAATGTTTTTTGAAAATGTGGGGATTTTAGTAAAACAAGAATTGGTGATAAAGCATCAGTGAAGAGAAGACACATTTTCCCATATTAACTCTTACAGGAGTAAATTTCCCTTCCTAGGGGTAGATTTCATCTCACTTCCTGTTGTCTCCTTCCATTTGCAAGTAGGAGTCATTTGTAAGTTGGATGTTTGAAAGTAGGGGCCTGCCCTATATACTCTGCAGAAATTGGGGCCTTAGGTGTTGGTGTTGCCACAACACTGTAAGCCCTCACAGTTTCTCTTGGTGGGTGCAGGAACGGGCCCTGCTGTGAAATATTAGATCAAGAATTGTAATTACATGCACCTGTTGAACAAGGGCAGAAAAATTGGGCCTTTGGTGGTGGTGGTGGTGGTGGTGGTGGTGTTGCCACAACACTGTAAGCCCTCACAGTTACTCTTGGTGGGCGCAGGAGTAGGCCCTGCTGTGAAATATTAGATCAAGAATTGTAATTGCATGTCTCTGTTGAACAGGGGCAGAAAAATTGGGCCTTAGACACTGGTGCCACAACACTACAACCCCTCACAGATGCTATAGTTTGAGAGCAGGAATGGGCCCTGCTGCAAAGTATTGCATCAAATATTGTACTTTTACGCCCCTGTTAAACAATTGTCTTGGTAGCTTTACGTTGACAAGGAACGCTTCTTCAGGAGCTAGAGGTTCTATTAAAATTACACACAAGTAAAGAAGAAAAACATATGTCAAAATTGCAATATTTTAAAAGCTATTCTTAGTAAGTATGTTAAAAAGAAAAATTATTACATATGTAAGTAGTAACTTGGTAGAAAAAGAGGGAGAAAAGACGCCCCCAAATGGTAACGCATAGCGCAGGTCCTATAAAAGATAGAGGTCTTAAGTGGGAGGACAGCACAAGGCAGCGGTCTAGGACAGCCCGTACAGAGGTGCACGTAAGAGACAGTATGGTGGTGGGCACTTTACACCCTATCCCAAAAAGAAAATAGACAAACAAAATACCAACCGCATGGAAGGTTCACTGCGTCAAGGGTTTCCCCTGGCTAAAGGTGGTGGTACTAATTCACAATCTAACTTCATAGGCCCAAATGCACAGAAAGCATTACAAATGCTAAACGCACAAGGTCGGAGCAACCATGCACCCACAACACCTCAATCTAATGTAGGAGGTGACACTTCAAACACCGGCTCTCTCAAAAGTACACTTGCCAATATGACAGCCTCATCCAGTCTCTCTAATCCCCTCAATCTAGCTAACTCATTTTCCCTTACCCAATCACAAATGTGTAAAAAACAAAGTACACTTGATTCCCATGTCACGTCTAATGTCACATCGACCCTAAATTTTCCGATACCCGGGCCAACACCACCCCACACCTAGAACTTGATATTATTAACCTCACCCCTTACCACTTTTCTGACCAAGACCTCAATGTACTTAACCACTTGACGACCGCCTCACGCCGATGTACGTCGGCAAGGTGGGACACACAGGCAAAATCACGTACATGTACGTGATTTGCCTTCCGCGGGTGGGGGGTCCGATCGGTCCCCCCCCGTGCCCGAGGCGGTCGCCATTTCTTCCCGGGCGATGAGAGGTGAGGGGGTGGCCATCCATTGTTGGCCACCCCCTCCCGATCGCTCCCGGCGAATGAGAATGCTTCCTTTCCCTCTGTAATGTAAACAGAGGGAAAGGAAGTGATGTCATCTCTCCTCGAGACGGTCTTTTCGTCGCCGCGCCGAGGAGAGAAGACATCAAGTAAGTCTGCACAACACTACACTAACAGTAGAACACGCTAGGCACACTTGTCACCCCCCATCACCCCCCGATCACCCCCCTGTACCCCCTGTCACTCTGACACCAATAGCATTTTTTTTTTTTGCATTGGTGTCAGTTTGTGTCAGTTACAAGTGTTAGGGCAGTTAGGTTAGCCCCCTTTAGGTCTAGGGAACCCCCCTTAGGTCCAGGGTACCCCCCTAACCCCCCCCTAATAAAAGTTAACCCCTTGATTACCCCCGTCACCAGTGTCGCTAAGCGATCGTTTTTCTGATCGCTGTATTAGTGACACAGGTGACGCTAGTTAGGGAGGTAAGTATATAGGTTCGCTGTCAGTGTTTTATAGCGACAGGGACCCCCATATACTACCTGCTAAAGGTTTTAACCCCCTGATTGCCCCCTAGTTAACCCTTTCACCAGCGATCACCGTATAAGTGTTACAGGTGACGCTGGTTAGCTAGTTTGTTTTTTGTAGTTTATTACAGTTTATTACAGTTTATTATAGTTTTAGGGCACCCGCCGTTTATTACCCTATAAAGGTTTAACCCCCTAATTGCCCGGCGGTGATAGAAGTTAAGTTTTTAGGATCAGATAAGGTCTGCGTCGCCCCAGGCAGCGTCAGGTTAGCGCCAGTACCGCTAAAACCCACGCATGCAGCATACACCTCCCTTAGTGCTATAGTATCCGAGCGGATCGATATCTGATCCGATCAGATCTATACTCCCCAGCAGTTTAGGGTTCCCTGAAATGTAGTGTTAGCGGGATCAGCCCAGATACCTGCTAGCACCTGCGTTTTGCTCCTCGGCCCAGCCCTGCCCAGCCCGCCCAAGTGCAGTATCGATCGATAACTGTCACTTACAAAACACTAAGCACACATAACTGCAGCGTTTGCAGAGTCAGGCCTGATCCCTGCAATCGCTAACAGTTTTTTGGTAGCGTTTTGATACAGTCGCTGACAGTCAGGAGCTTTTTTGCCTGTGAGTCTCACTAGTGTACCCCTAAATTTAGAGCCCAAAATGGCAAATAGAAGGAACACTAGTGAAGAAGCCTACACGTTTCTGAGTATGACAGATAGTGAAGAGGAAGTCACTCATCTGTCAAGTTCAGGCTCAGAATACGAACCTGTAGAGGACAGCGGCTCCATGACAGATAGCTCTGACGACAGAGTTGTGGTCCCTGCTAAGGTCAGGCGTACCAGACCCCAATCTTCTTCTGTCCTTGAAGTGCAAGAACCGCAGGGCTCTCGTATGGAGCAGAGAAGTACTAGCGCCGCTACTCCTTCTGGTGAACTGGCAAGCACCAGCGGCCTAGTACACCCTGGTCGTACATCCAGCACTGCAGTATCACGTGGTGACGTGGCGAGTCCCATAAGTGCAGTTCAAGCTGGCGAGGTGGCAAGCACTAGTAGTGTCCCGCTGCCACCAAGAAGACAAAGACAGGCCCGTCGTGCCCATAGTGCCCTTCCTGCTGCATTGGCCAATCCGAATTGGGAACCCACCACTTCTGCAGCACCCGTACTTCCCCCTTTCACTGGCCAACCCGGAATTCAGGTGGAAACAGTTGACTTTACGCCACTGGATTTTTATTCACTGTTTTTCACCGAAGATCTCTATAGATCTATTGTGGACCAAAGCAATTTATACGCTGGTCAACACATCGCCGCTAATCCCCAGTCCTCCCTTGCCAGAGATTGGAGACCAATTACGGTCTCCGAATTTAAGACCTTTCTGGGCCTTTCCCTCCTCATGGGGTTGAATAAAAAGAGTAAGTTGCGGTCATATTGGTCCACTGACCCAATTTACCATTCACCCTTGTTCTCTGCTTCCATGGCCAGGGCACGATACGAGCAGATTTTGCGGTTCATGCACTTCAACGACAATGAACTCTGTCGTCCTCGTGGAGACTCTGCATATGATCGGCTCTACAAAATTCGGCCCCTCGTAAACCACTTCAACCAACGTTTTGCAGACTTGTTTACCCCCCATCAAGTTGTCTGCGTTGATGAGTCCCTGATTAAGTTTTCTGGCCGCTTGCCATTCAAACAGTACCTTCCCAGCAAGCGTGCCAGATACGGGGTCAAGATGTATAAGCTCTGTGACAGGGCCACAGGCTATACATATAGTTTTATGGTTTACGAGGGCAAAGATAGTCACGTAGAGCCGACAAACTGCCCTGACTACATAGGAAGCGCTGGCAAGATAGTGTGGGACTTGGTGTCACCCTTATTCGGAAAGGGGTACCACTTGTACGTGGACAATTATTATACGAGCATGCCACTTTTTAGTCACTTGTTTGATCATCAGATTGGAGCATGTGGCACCGTGTGACCTAATCGCCAGGGCTTTCCCCAGCGGCTTGTAGATTCCCGTCTTAGGCTGGGGGAGAGAGCCTGCATGAAGTATAATAATTTGCTCGCTATGAAGTGGAGGGATAAGAAGAATGTTTTCGTTCTCACCTCCCTTCATGCAGACACGACGACCCAAATTCCTACGGCGACTGGTGTTGTGGAGAAACCCCTCTGTGTCCACGAATACAACCTTAATATGGGAGGGGTGGACCTCAACAACCAGTTGTTGGCGCTGTACCTAGTTGCCCGTAAGGCCAGACACTGGTACAAAAAAGTGTCTGTATACTTATTTCAATTGGCTTTGCTGAATGCTCATGTGCTATACAGAGCTTCAGGACAGACTGGATCCTTCCTTAAATTCCAGGAAGAGATCGTCAGAGCCCTTCTGTTTCCAGACGGTGCTCTACCTCACCTTCCCCAACCAAATGCAGTAAGCCGGCTGCATGAGCGGCATTTTCTTTATGCCATCCCGAGTACCCCTACCCAACGAGCCCCCCAAAAAAGATGTCGTGTCTGCAGCAAGCGCGGATTTAGGCGTGACACCCGGTCTTATTGTCCCTCCTGTCCTGGCAATCCTGGTCTTTGCATGGGTGAATGCTTTGAACGCTACCATACATTAGTTGAGTATTAGCGTAGGGTTCAGCACTGCACAGACTAGGCACACTAACACAGGGTCTCCCAAGATGCCATTGCATTTTGAGAGACCCAAACCTGGAACGAGTTACAAAAGTTAAAAGTTACTAAAAAAAAGTGTAAAAAAATAAATAAAAAAAAAATAAAAAAAAAATAAAAACACAAAAAAAATATAAAATAAAAAAACCAAAAATAGTTGTTGTTTTATTGTTCTCTCTCTCTCTATTCTCTCTCTATTGTTCTTCTCTTTTTTACTCTATTCTATTCTGCAATGTTTTATTGTTATTATGTTTTACCATGTTTCCTTTTCAGATTTTTTATACTTTACCGTTTACTGTGTTTTGTTGGTAACCATTTTATTGTTTTCAGGTACGCCATTCAGTTGCAGCGCGGATTTATTTATCTTGACAGCAACAGCGTTTGCTCCCACGATATATAAAGCCGTGACTCCAGCGCTGTCGGAGGTGATTTCACCACCACAGTTACATACTTCAGCATATATGCCGAAGCGTGGGGGCAGCAGTGGGTGGAGGAGCAATTTGCTCCTGCCTTTTGCGGGAGGATGCCCCCATGCTTCGGCATATATATATTTTAGGCACAGGTTGCGTTAAATGTTTTATTTTTTACTATGTTTTTTTTTTTTATTTGCTTTGCAGGTATGGTAAGTCTTACTGTTATACTGTAATGTTACTTTGTTTTATTGTTAACCATCATTTGCTTAGCAGGTACGCCATTCAGTTGCAGCGCGGATTTATTTATCTTGACAGCAACAGCGTTTGCTCCCACGATATATAAAGCCGTGACTCCAGCGCTGTCGGAGGTGATTTCACCACCACAGTTACATACTTCAGCATATATGCCGAAGCGTGGGGGCAGCAGTGGGTGGAGGAGCAATTTGCTCCTGCCTTTTGCGGGAGCATGCCCCCATGCTTCGGCATATATATATTTTAGGCACAGGTTGCGTTAAATGTTTTATTTTTTACTATGTTTTTTTTTTGTATTTGCTTTGCAGGTATGGTAAGTCTTACTGTTATACTGTAATGTTACTTTGTTTTATTGTTAACCATCATTTGCTTAGCAGGTACGCCATTCAGTTGCAGCGCGGATTTATTTATCTTGACAGCAACAGCGTTTGCTCCCACGATATATAAAGCCGTGACTCCAGCGCTGTCGGAGGTGATTTCACCACCACAGTTACATACTTCAGCATATATGCCAAAGCGTGGGGGCAGCAGTGGGTTGAGGAGCAATTTGCTCCTGCCTTTTGCGGGAGGATGCCCCCATGCTTCGGCATATATAAATGGTGCATGTATGCCCATCATTAGAAATGGGTGGATGAAGGGAGGTATTCTAATGGTGGGCATACCCACCGATCAATATCTTTTTTTCGTTCAGCCCACAGGCTGCATGAAAAAAAAGTTTACAATATATGCCTAACAAGGACCAGCAACGTACTGGTATGTTGCTGGACTTTGAGTGGTTATACCAGAATGATGCCTGCAGGTTTAGATATCATCTTGGTATCATTCTTTTCAGCCAGCGGTCGGCTTTCATGTAAAAGCAATCCTAGCGGCTAATTAGCCTCTAGACTGCTTTTGCAAGCAGCGGGAGGGAATGCCCCCCCCTCCCCCACCGTCTTCCATGTTTTTCTCTGGCTTTCCTGTCCCAACAGGGAACCTGAAAATGCAGCCGGTGATTCAGCCAGCTGACCATAGAGCTGATCAGAGACCAGAATGGCTTCAAACATCTCTATGGCCTAAGAAACCGGAAGCTACGAGCATTTCATGACTTAGATTTCGCCGAATGTAAACAGCGCCATTGGGAAATTGGGAAAGCATTTTATCACACCGATCTTGGTGTGGTCAGATGCTTTGAGGGCAGAGGAGAGATCTAGGGTCTAATAGAGCCCAATTTTTTAAAAAAAGAGTACCTGTCACTACCTATTGCTATCATAGGGGATATTTACATTCCCTGAGATAACAATAAAATTAATTAAAAAAAAATAAAAATGAAAGGAACAGTTTAAAAATAAGATAAAAAAGCAAAAAAATAATAAAGAAAAAAAAAAAAGCACCCCTGTCCCCCCCTGCTCTCGCGCAAAGGCGAACGCAAGCATCGGTCTGGCGTCAAATGTAAACAGCAATTGCTCCATGCATGTGAGGTATCACCGCGAAGGACAGAACAAGGGCAGTAATTTTAGCAGTAGACCTCCTCTGTAAATCTAAAGTGGTAACCTGTAAAGGCTTTTGAAGGCTTTTAAAAATGTATTTATTTTGTCGCTGCTGCGCGTTTGTGCGCAATTTTAAAGCATGTCATGCTTGGTATCCATGTACTCGGCCTAAGATCATCTTTTTTATTTCATCAAACATTTGGGCAATATAGTGTGTTTTAGTGCATTAAAATTTTAAAAAGTGTGTTTTTTCCCCAAAAAATGCGTTTGAAAAATCGCTGCGCAAATACTGTGTGAAAAAAAAATATGAAACACCCACCATTTTAATCTGTAGGGCATTTGCTTTAAAAAAAATATATAATGTTTGGGGGTTCAAAGTAATTTTCTTGCAAAAAAAATTATTTTTTCATGTAATCAAAAAGTGTCAGAAAGGGCTTTGTCTTCAAGTGGTTAGAAGAGTGGGTGATGTGTGACATAAGCTTCTAAATGTTGTGCATAAAATGCCAGGACAGTTCAAACTCCCCCCCCCAAATGACCCCATTTTGGAAAGTAGACACCCCAAGCTATTTGCTGAGAGGCATGTCGAGTCCATGGAATATTTTATATTGTGACACAAGTTGCGGGAAAGAGACAAATCTTTTTTTTTTTTTTTTTGCACAAAGTTGTCACTAAATGATACATTGCTCAAACATGCCATGGGAATATGTGAAATTACACCCCAAAATACATTCTGTTGCTTCTCCTAAGTATGGGGATACCACATGTGTGGGACTTTTTGGGAGCCTAGCCGCGCACGGGACCCCGAAAACCAAGCACCGCCTTCAGGCTTTCTAAGGGCGTAAATTTTTGATTTCACTCTTCACTGCCTAGCACAGTTTCGGAGGCCATGGAATGCCCAGATGGCACAACCCCCCCCCCAAATGACCCCATTTTGGAAAATAGACACCCCAAGCTATTTGCTGAGAGGTATAGTGAGTATTTTGCAGACCTCACTTTTTGTCACAAACTTTCGAAAATTGAAAAAAGAAAAAAAAAATACATTTTTCTTGTCTTTCTTCATTTTCAAAAACAAATGAGAGCTGCAAAATACTCACCATGCCTCTCAGCAAATAGCTTGGGGTGTCTACTTTCCAAAATGGGGTCATTTGGGGGGGGGGTTGTGCCATCTTGGCATTTTATGGCCTTCAAAACTGTGATAGGTAGTGAGGAGTGGAATCACAACTTAACGCCCTTAGAAATCCTGAAGCCGGTGCTTGGTTTTCGGGGCCCCGTATGCGGCTAGGCTCCCAAAAAGTCCCACACATGTGGTATCCCCGTACTCAGGAGAAGCAGCAGAATATATTTTGGGGTGTAATTCCACATATGCCCATGGCATGTTTGAGCAATATATCATTTAGTGACAACTTTGTGCAAAAAAAAAAAAAAAGTGTTACTTTCCCGCAACTTGTGTCAAAATATAAAATATTCCATGGACTCAACATGCCTCTCAGCAAATAGCTTGGGGTGTCTACTTTCCAAAATGGGGTCATTTGGGGGGTTTTGTGCCATCTGGGCTTTTTATGGCCTTCAAAACTGTGATAGGCAGTGAGGAGTGAAATCACAACTTTACGCCCTTAGAAATCCTGAAGGCGGTGCTTGGTTTTCGGGGCCCCGTATGCGGCTAGGCTCCCAAAAAGTCCCACACATGTGGTATCCCCATACTCAGGAGAAGCAGCTAAATGTATTTTAGGGTGCAATTCCACATATGCCCATGGCCTTTGTGAGCAATATATCATTTAGTGACAACTTTTTGTAAATATTTGTTTTTTTTGTCATTATTCAATCACTTGGGACAAAAAAAATAAATATTCAATGGGTTCAACATGCCTCTCAGCAATTTCCTTGGGGTGTCTACTTTCCAAAATGGGGTCATTTGGGGGGGTTTGTACTGCCCTGCCATTTTAGCACCTCAAGAAATGACATAGGCAGTCATAAACTAAAAGCTGTGTAAATTCCAGAAAATGTACCCTAGTTTGTAGACGCTAGAACTTTTGCGCAAACCAATAAATATACGCTTATTGACTTTTTTTACCAAAGACATGTGGCCGAATAAATTTTGGCCTAAATGTATGACTAAAATTGAGTTTATTGGATTTTTTTTATAACAAAAAGTAGAAAATATCATTTTTTTTCAAAATTTTTGGTCTATTTCCGTTTATAGCGCAAAAAAATAAAACCGGCAGAGGTGATCAAATGCCATCAAAAGAAAGCTCTATTTGTGGGAAGAAAAGGACGCAAATTTCGTTTGGGTACAGCATTGCATGACCGCGCAATTAAAAGTTAAAGCGACGCAGTGCCAAATTGGAAAAAGACCTCTGGTCCTTAGGCAGCATAATGGTCCGGGGCTCAAGTGGTTAAATTAGGATTACGTTTCTGTCCTACACAAAAAATCGACAAATACGAAACAATCAAGGATGTCTATATGTTTACTTGCAACCTCACATACAAATTTCTCTTTGATCCGGACCGATTAAGAACTAAAGAGGAACGTGAATTTTCGGAAAGCATAAAACACTTATAAATGGACGAGTTCAGAGCACTCCGTGATCTAATACTCCTCTTAGAGGAAAATGACACCATGTCACATAACGACACCCCTACACCAGCACCTGCAACTCTGTCCACATCTATAAACAACTGATTTAAGCTCAAATCCCGGCAGTTCCCTGATCTTTCTCAAAATCCTAAGATCTGGACATTCTTACATAATGTTGTGAGCGACATAAAACATATGGACATACCATCTACACAAAGTAATCTAACCTTGACACAGCGCCAGGCCATCTCCAGAATACACAATCACCCAGATGTCATTGTGAAACCCGCCGACAAAGGCGGTAACATAGTCCTGCTCACAAGAACTTTTTATGAAGCTATGTGCATGAGAATTCTATCCAATAAAGATTGGTATAAGAAAATCTCTTCATCCTCTACAATATCTTATAAAAACCAATTTTTGGACATCATTGGAGATGCCTTTTTGAAGGGATTATTCACCAAGGATGTTTATGAATACCTGAATGTTCGGTCTTCCAGGGTGGCGACGTTCTATGCACTTCCTAAAGTGCATAAGGACCCCGTGTCGCCCCCTGGGAGACCGATAATTTCAGGTTTTGGAAGCTTAACAGACCATGCCAGCAAACTTGTAGACGCCACACTCATGCCTCATGTTACGGCTCTACCATTGTATATGAAGGATACTCTAGACCTTCTAAAACAGATTGAGGGGTTACCGGTCCCTCCCGACTCCCTGCTCGTGACCTTGGATGTGGAGGTTCTTTACTCCAGCATCCCTCACGAGCGGGGAGTCGAGATGGTCCGTACCTTTCTACATGAGGAGGACCACCACTTGAGGAATTAAAATGAATTTATCCTGAAGTTACTTCATTTTATCCTGACTCATAATACTTTTGAATTCATGGGTTCCCACTACCTCCAGGTGCAGGGCGTAGCCATGGGCACCTCTTGTGCCCCTGGCTACGCCAATCTGTACCTGGGGGGGTGGGAACGTCACCTGTTTTCTCGAGATCATTTGGCGAATTATCTAGATCAGATATTGATCTGGAAACACTACATAGATGACATTTTTATGATTTGGACGGGTACCAAAAACACCCTACAGCAATTTATGCAAATACTAAGTGTAAATCATTTCAACTTAAAATTCACTCACCAATGTGATACACAAAGTATTACTTTTCTGGATCTCGAGATATACAGGGACGCCAATAATACCCTATCCACCAATCTATACCGGAAAACAACAGCAGGAAATACACTGCTACATGCCACAAGTGCACATCCGCTTACCCTCATTAAAAGCATACCGTATGCGCAATACATTCGCCTCAGGTGTAACTGTACCCATATGACAGACTTCCAACACCAGGTGAATCTACTTAGATCTCGCCTGTTAGCTAGAGGCTACAGCCGATCACTCTTACGAAAGGCCTTCAACAAAGCCAAAAATAGACAACGCAATGAGTTACTCTATACTAACAAAATCCGACCACAAAATCCCACTGTCAAATTAATTACTCGCTTTTCTGCTCATCATCAAAGCATTCACAACATTCTTAAAAGGCACTGGCATTTTCCTAATAGAAGACCCTATCCTGAAAAAATATGTTAACCCACATCCAGGAATAGTGTAAAGACGTACAGCATCTCTTAAGGACCGTCTGGTATCTAGTCAATACAAGACTTCTAACCCAGTTTCCTCTTTAGAACCCAGGGGTACACTACCTTGTGGCAACTGTTCCTTTTGCCCCAGGATATCCCCCGAATTTCCAATCTTGCTTCCAAACGGCGAAACCTTCTATCCAAAATTCTCAGCAACGTGTCAGATACAAGGGGTGGTCTACCTTATGACCTGTACCTGTGGGGTTTTTTATGTGGGGAAGACGGCTAGACAACTTAGACAAAGAATTAACAATCATGTTTATTACTCCGGAAATGGAAAGATGCTCACACCTGTGAGCAGACACCTTGATCTTTACCACCGGTTTGATACATCTAGTATTTTGTTTACTGTCCTGGCCGTCATCCCCAGAAATCCCAGAGGGGGCGAATGGGACAAACTTATTTTACAAAAAGAATCACTTTGGATAGAACGTTTAAATGCCATCAAAACACCTGGCTTGAATGAGTCTCTCTCATATAAACCGTTTCTTTGAATCCAACAAAGCCCCCCCAACAAACCCCATTTCACAATATCCCTCTCCCCCTCCCCTACCTGATTATAGTTTGGCTTCACCCTCTGCAAGTTAAGATTAAAACATTCAGACATTAAAGAAGGTGTTTGTTAATATGCATATCAATCAAATATTTCACTCACTGCTTTGTATTCCAGATCAATGTGTTTATATTTTATATTGCCCCCCTCTTCCTGCTTTCTTTCCCCCTTCCTTTGTATTGACAGTATTCTGGCAGTATGTCTGTCTGCCACATTTCCGTTGATTGTCTTATTTACAATTATGCTTTAATCACTGTATGTATAGCTTTGAAATGTTTGTTTATTATTTGTTGACTATGTCTCCCTCTTGTGGTGATGCATGGCTCAGCGTCCCTGGTTCTCCTGGTCTCATTTGGGGCTAGACTGGCCATCACTGTCAGTGGTGCCCATCGCACAGCGCCGCACATCTGGTCCGTCCTTCTGGCCGGATGTGCGGCGATTGACGGGGGTTTGGGCGACCCTTTGGGGTCCCCTTCTTCCCCGCCTCTGCAGTCGGCGTATCGCTCGGGCCCCGTCCCCCCCCGGTCCCTGCTCCGACGCACGCGCGTAATGTCATCTCACGCGCATGCGCCGTTGGTCCGGTCTGTGACGTCGCTCGGCGCATGCGCAGCTGCCTGCCATGGGGCCGGAAGACGCCGTGCTGATTAGAGCGGCTGCTTCCGCCCTGGATATTCTTTATATGGGGCTTCCTCACCGCTCAATGTCGAGACATACAACAGGCAGCAACTCAGCAGGACGGTGCACTCCCAGAGTTCTCTTCTATTTCTATTGTGGGGTAAGCTATCTTTGGCGGCCTTTCCAGGCAGAGTACTTTAATAATATATATATCATCAGTGACTTTAGCATCCATAATTATAATTGATTCCCACCTCTGCTTATGTTTATGCCCCAGAATTGTAGCACACACAAGCTCTCCCTACCTACAACTACCTGATGTGATATATCTGGGAGGCCCCGGTGTCCGTTTGCTGCTTGCCTGATTTTTACCAATATCTCTACCTCGATCGCTTTTTGCGACTTACTGACTAAACTCATCTGTGTGAATAATTTTTCTCTTTATACATTTACTTGGTAAGCAATATTTCGATTTATATACTTTGATAACTCAGTCCACTCTTTGCCCTGCCCCCTCCCTCCCTACTTTCCCTTCCCCCTATCCCCTCCCCCCTCCCTCCTCCTCCTTCTCTTTTTCCCCCCTCCCCCCTTCATTCCCTCCCTTTTTCCCCTTGGGCCCCCTCTCCCCATGTTCTTTTTTCTCTCCCCCTTCTCTTTTTTCCCCCTCCCCCTCTTTGTTTCCCCTTTTCCCTTTCCCCCTCCTTCCCCCCCCTTTTTTCTCCCTTCTCTATCTTTATCCCAGCTGAGCGCCTGAGTGAGATGATTCGCACATTTGTATTATTATCACTTTTCACATATTCGACCAATTTTTATGTCTATCATTGTGCTGTGGGGGTCCCTCTGTACGGGCTGTCCTAGACCGCTGGCTTGTGCTGTCCTCCCACTTGAGACCTCTATCTTTTATAGGACCTGCGCTATGCGTTACCATTTGGGGGCGTCTTTTCTCCCTCTTTTTCTACCAAGTTACTACTTACATATGTAATAATTTTTCTTTTTAACATACTTACTGAGAATAGCTTATAAAATATTGCAATTTTGACATATGTTTTTGTTCTTTACTTGTGTGTAATTTTAATAGAACCTCTAGCTCCTGAAGAAGCGTTCCTTGTCAACGTGAAACATGTAGAGCAATTGGAGAATACACCATTCTGGGAATACCAGACCTGCAGTGCTCCCCCAATTCCAACTCTTTTAGGGGAAGTTTATTATATGTTTTTTTTTCCTTTATTTGGATTATGTTTGAATTGTATACTATATAGGGATACATACAAAACTGCAGGATAGGATCCTCAATACGGTGTTACAATATGCGTTGTATGTCCAGATCTGATGTGTTTTTAATGATGTTCCGTCTATTCTCTTTGTTTTTTTGTATATTACCAATAAAATTCGACCTTTTTATATACGTTGTGTAGCTCACTACAGTTGTGCCTTTGAAGTCCCATTAAGGTTTATAGTCTTTTGATATTTCCAATTCAGTATCCGGGACGTTGGCACAAGTGAATTCTAAGTACCTACAGAGTCACCCTGTATATTAGGTACTTTAATACTAGGACCCTCCCTTTTGTTTTTCAGGTAGCTTTAGGTGCACACTGTGCAGAGGACACAGTACACTAACTGTATATACTGCAGCTGCCTGCCTGTGGTACTAATAGGATCAGAAGAACACCACCAATTTTCTTCAGGTAGCTTTAGGTGCACACTGTGCAGAGGACACAGTACACTAACTGTAAATACTGTGGCTGCCTGCCTGTGGTATTAATAGGATCAGAACAACAGCAATTGTCTTCAGGTAGCTTTAGGTGCACACTGTGCAGAGGACACACTACAAAAGGGGTGTCCAAACTACGGCCCTCCAGCTGTTGCGGAACTACACTTCCCATGAGGCATTGTAAAGCTCTGACATTCACAGACATGACTAGGCATGATGGGAGTTGTAGTTCCTTAACAACTGGAGGGCCATAGTTTGGACACTATTGCACTACACTAACTGTAAATACTGCAGCTGTCTGCGGTACTAATAGGATCAGAAGAACACCACCAATTTTCTTCAGGTAGCTTTAGGTGCACACTGTGCAGAGGACGCACTACACTAACTTGTAAATATTGCAGCTGCCTGCAGTACTAATAGGATCAGAAGAACACCACCAATTTTCTTCAGGTAGCTTTAGGTGCACACTGTGCAGAGGACGCACTACACTAACTTGTAAATACTGCAGCTGCCTGCGGTACTAATAGGATCAGAAGAACACCACCAATTTTCTTCACATAGCTTTAGGTGCACACTGTGCAGAGGACGCATTACACTAACTTGTAAATACTGCAGCTGCCTGCGGTACTAATAGGATCAGAGGAACACCACCAATTTTCTTCAGGTGGCTTTAGGTGCACACTGTGCAGAGGACGCACTACACTAACTTGTAAATACTGCAGCTGCCTGCGGTATTAAGAGGATCAGAAGAACACCACCAATTTACTTCAGGTAGCTTTAGGTGCACACTGTGCAGAGGATGCACTACACTAACTTGTAAATACTACAGCTGCCTGTGGTACTAATAGAATCAGAACACCACCAATTTTCCTCAGGTAGCTTTAGGTGCACACTGTGCAGAGGACGCACTACAATAACTTGTAAATACTGCAGCTTCCTGCGGTATTGATAGGATCAGAAGAACACCACCAATTTTCTTCAGGTAACTTTAGGTGCACACTATGCAGAGGATGCACTACACTAACTTGTAAATACTACAGCTGCCTGCAGTACTAATAGAATCAGAACACCACCAATTTTCTTCAGGTAGCTTTAGGTGCACACTGTGCAGAGGACGCACTACAATAACTTGTAAATACTGCAGCTTCCTGCGGTATTGATAGGATCAGAAGAACACCACCAATTTTCTTCAGGTAACTTTAGGTGCACACTATGCAGAGGATGCACTACACTAACTTGTAAATACTACAGCTGCCTGCAGTACTAATAGAATCAGAACACCACCAATTTTCTTCAGGTGGCTTTAGGTGCACACTGTGCAGAGGACGCACTACACTAACTTGTAAATACTGCAGCTGCCTGCGGTATTAAGAGGATCAGAAGAACACCACCAATTTACTTCAGGTAGCTTTAGGTGCACACTGTGCAGAGGATGCACTACACTAACTTGTAAATACTACAGCTGCCTGTGGTACTAATAGAATCAGAACACCACCAATTTTCCTCAGGTAGCTTTAGGTGCACACTGTGCAGAGGACGCACTACAATAACTTGTAAATACTGCAGCTTCCTGCGGTATTGATAGGATCAGAAGAACACCACCAATTTTCTTCAGGTAACTTTAGGTGCACACTATGCAGAGGATGCACTACACTAACTTGTAAATACTACAGCTGCCTGCAGTACTAATAGAATCAGAACACCACCAATTTTCTTCAGGTGGCTTTAGGTGCACACTGTGCAGAGGATGCACTACACTGACTTGTAAATACTACAGCTGCCTGCGGTACTAATAGGATCAGAAGAACACCACCATATTTCCTCAGGTAGCTTTAGGAGCATACTGTGCAGAGGACGCACTACACTAACTTGTAAATACTGCAGCTGCTAGGACTAATAGGATCAGAAGAACACCAGCAATTTTCTTCAGGTAGCTGTAAATACTGTAAAAACACCTGCCTGCCTGTCAGTTCAGTAGGAAGAGAAGAGAATAACAATGACGGATCTAGCTAAACTGAATACAGTGTATATATATATATATATATATATATATATATATATATATATATATATATATATACAACACCTAGGATGCATATATATACACAATACACTCTAAGTGAAGCTAACTGATTCGCCTGCCTACTCTATCTAACTTAAATCAAATGACACTGTCTCTCTGTCTATCTCTCTGCCGCAACACACTACACAAGGCCGCCACGCAGGCGACCTTATATAGCGTGGGCGTGTACTAAACCCCCTGAGCCATAATTGGGCTCTCCATTCTTACCACGCTGTGATTGGCCAAAGCATGCAGATCATAGTGCATGCTTGCCCAATCATTAGCCAGCAATGCACTGCGATACCGCAGTGAATTATGGGCTGTGACGCACCACTCGAATTTGGCGTGAACGGCCCATAACGTTCGAAATTCGACGAGCGGTCGAACAGCCAATGTTCGAGTCAAACATGGTTTCGACTCGAACTCGAAGCTCATCCCTAGTCACCAGTCAACAGTGGTGGTCATGAACATGGTGAATCCTCTGCAGGTGGCCGTGTTGCAGGCTTGTCTTTTTTTTTCTGCTGCTGTCTGTGTTATTAAACCACAACATGTAGAAGAGTTGGTGGAGTGGATATCGAAGCTGCCCTTATCCTCCTCATCCTCTGTCACGCAGGCTCAGAGTAGTTTGCCTTCCAGCGCAGCTGCCAAAATGGTCTATTCCACCGGCTCCTTGTGCACAGTTACTCCTTCCATAGCCCCACCATCATGCACGGAGGAGTCCCCAGAATTATTCCACTACAGTGTCGGTTACATGCTGCTGGAGGATGCGCAGCGATTTGAAGGCTCTGATGTTGGTTCACAGTTTGAGGAAGGGAGTAACGTGAGCCTAGAGAGAGGGGGTGCCACAGAAGGACAAGAAACTGGCAGTCATGTTCCCCCAGTTGCAGCATACTGCCAAATTTGCTCCAGTGACGAGGAGGGAGGGGATGATGAGGTCACTGACTGTACTTGGGTGCCTGAGAGAAGAGAAGAGGAAAGTGAGAAGGAGGAGGAGGCACAACTCCAACGAGGCAGGATGTCCTCTAGGGGGCAGCTTAAGGGCAGCCACACTATTGCATCACACCGCAGAGCTCCACAGGTGCAGGGCGCTGCTGATTCCCTGCTGACTTTTAAAAGTTCCTTGGTCTGAGCCCTTTGACACGTGTGCAGCAGATCGCACTGTTGCTGTTTGCAACCTATATCTGAAGCGGATCAAGCGTGGCTAGAACAGCAGCCGCTTGGGCACCACATGCTTGACCAGACATATGACGACCTGCCATGCAGTACATTGGCAATAGCACTTGAAAGACCTACATCATAGAAAAAGGCAGACTTCTCCTTGCTCCTCATCTAGGATCTCCAACCCTACTATAACTCCAGTCCTCTCAAAAACCTGCACTGAGAGGAATGAAGGTATAGCAATAGGTTTCCCAAGTACTTGCAGCCAATCTGCTAGCAGTACACCACCAATAGATTTTAGCAGGCAAATTTCCCTACCCCAGTTGCTTAACCTTAAAAAGAAATTTGGTCACAGCCATCCACATGCTCAGCGGCTGAATGCTAGCTTGGCCAAATTGCTAGCACTGCAACTGCTGCCTTTTCAGCTGGTAGACCCCGCCCCCTTTTGTGAATTTGTGGAATGTGCTATACCAGAGTGGCAGGTTACAAAACGCCATTTCTTTTCACGTAAGGCCATTCCAGCTGTCTACCGGCATGTGGAAGGCAATGTTTTGGCCTTGTTGGACAGGGCGGTCAGCAGTAAGGGTCATATTACCGCTGACTCATGGTCCAGCAGGCATGGGCAAGGACGTTACCTTTCCTTCACCGCGCACTGCGTAACACTGCTGGCAGCTTGTCAGAAACCATGAACAAGACCGAGACAGAAGTACAGAAAAATCACACTTGTTTATTAATAAAAATAAAAAGGTAAATAGAGTAAGCTCAGTCAAAGCATAGCTAGAGTCCAGTAACCGGATCGGGTAGTCAGTAACCAGATAAGGTAATCAGCCAAGCCAGAGTTCAATAACCAGATCGGGTAATCAGCCAGGCCAGAAGTCAAGGATCCAAGTAGAGGAACAGCAAGCAGGATAAGGAGTCAGAAGGGATGTCAGCAAGCCAGTCTTTAAACGGGAACACAGGAAATGGTTTCTTGTGATGCGACCAAGGCGAAGGCAGAGATGAAGTGAGCTTTACAGCTTTAAGTAGGCAGGTCAGACGAGCAGGATCAGGAACAGATGGGTAACTGTAGCGAGAGATTAGAGCTGGCAATTAGCTGACAGCTGAGCGGCCAGCTCAGAGAAGGAAGGGCTGAGCCAGCCCTGACACAGCTGAGAAGGATGCAGGACAACGTTTAATGTTGTTGGAGCTTGTTCCGCCACCACACCTCCAAAAAGCTAGTGGTGATTCTGCCACAGCTCTCTCCTCCACCCCCTCCTCTTCTTCTACCTCTATGGCCTCTTCTGAAAATTTGTCCTCTGAACCAGAAGTGCTCCGTAAGCGTTCAAGGGGCTACGCAAGCAGTCAGGCTAAAAGATGCCATGCGGTGCTTGAGTTGGTCTGCCTAGGGGACAGGAGCCACACTGGGGCAGAGATTCTGTCAGCTCTGCAGGGGCAGGCTTAGAGGTGGTTGACACCATGCCAGCTTCAGCCAGGAATGGTTGTATGTGACCAACCTTCTCTCCGCCCTCCGACAGGGACACTTGACCCATGTTTCATGTTTGGCACACGTCCTGAATTTGGGGGTGCAGCATTTCTTGACCAGGTACCCAGGCTTACAAGATCTCCTGAGGCAGGCCAGAAAAGTCTACGGTTATTTCAACCGCCTCATTTGTGACATGCCCACCAGGTGAAACTCAACGTTGGCAATGCTGCAGCAGCTGCACACACAGCAGAGGGCCATCAATGAGTACCTGTGCGAGTATGGCACCAGGACAGGGTCAGGGTAGCTTTGCTTCTTTTTGCCATGCCAGTGGCTACTGATCAAGGATGCATGCACTGCCCTGTCACCATTTGAGGAGGCCACAAGGATGGTGAGCAGCGACAATGCATGCATCAGTGACACTGTCCCTCTAGTCTTTTTGCTGGAGCACACGCTTTATGGAATCATGGACAGGGCACTTGAGGCAGAACAGCAGGAGGAAGAGGAGGACTTCCTTTCTTCTCAAGGCCCCCTTTATCCAGATAGCATTCCTGCGGACCCACCAAACACACAGAAAGAAGAGGGGGAGGAGGAGGATTGTGTCAGCATTGATGTAGAGAGTAACACTCAGCAGTAGGGATGGGCCGAACACCCCCCGGTTCAGTTCACATCCAGAACATGCGAACAGACCGAAAGTTTGCGCGAACATTCGAACACCATTAAAGTCTATGGGACTCGAATGTGAGAAATCAAAAGTGCAAATTTTAAAAGCTAATATGCAAGTTATTGTCCTAAAAAGGACTTGGGGGCTCGGGTCCTGCCCCAGGGGACATGTATCAATGCAAAAGAAAGTTTTAAAAACGTCAGTTTTCTCTGGGAGAAGTGATTTTAATGATGCTTAAAGTGAAAAAATAAAAGTGAAATATTCCTTTAAATATCATACCTGGGGGGTGTCTATAGTATGCCTGTAAAGTGGCGCATGTTTCCCGTTCTTAGAACAGTCCCTGCAAAAAATGACATTTCTAAAGGAAGTCATTTAAAACTGCTTTAATGTAATGTCGGGTCCACCAATATGGATGAAAATCATTGAGACAAATGGCATGGGTACCCCCCCCAGTCCATTACCAGGACCTTTGGGTCTTGTATGGATATTAAGGGGAACCCCGCACCCACATTAAAAAAGAAAAGGCGTTGGGCCAGCAGGCCCTATATACTCTGAACAGCAGTATACAGGCGGCGCAAACAGGGCAGGGACTGTAGGTTTGTTCTTATGTAGAATCTGTTTGTAATTTGTAACAGGTACATTTTGTAAGTGTAGCTCCAGCCAAAAAATCTATTTTAAAGCTTTTTGGAAAACATAGGGAAGGGTTACTATCACCCCTGTAACATTTGTTTTGCTGTCTGTGCCCCTGTTTAGAAGATTTCACCTCACTCTCTGTGACAATGACAATTGGATTTTGAAAATTTGGATTTTTTTAAGGGAAACAAGGATTGGTGATAAATCAGTGGAGGAGACACCTTTTTCCCATATTAACTCTTACAGGAAAGAATTTCCCTTCCTAGGGGTAGATTTCCTCTTACTTCCTGTTGTCTCCCTCCCTTTGTAAGTAGGAGTCGTTTGTTAGTAGGAGTCGTTTGTAAGTCGGATGTTTGAAAGTAGGGGCCTGCCCTATATACTTGGGCAGAAATTTGGGCCTTAGGTGTTGGTGGTACCAAAACACTGCAAGCCCTAACAGTTATTCTTGGTGAGCACTGAAACGGGCCCTGCTGTGAAATATTATATCAAGAATTGTAATTACATGTCCCTGTTGAACAGGGTCAGAAAAATTGGGCCTTTGGTGGTGGTGTGGTGGTGATTACAACAACACTGTAAGCCCTCACAGTTACTCTTGGTGGGCGCTGGAACAGGCCCTGCTGTGAATAATTATATCAAGAATTGAAATTACCTGCCCCTGTTAAACAGGAGCAGAAAAATTGGGCTTTAGGCACTGGTGCTGGTGCCACAATACTGTAACCTATCACAGATTCTGTTGTTGAGCGCAGGAAAATGGGGCTTTAGGCACTGGTGCCACAACACTGCAATACCTCACAGATACTCTAGTTGAGTGCAGGAACGAGCCCTGCTGCAAAATATTACTGCAAAAATTGTGATTACACATCCCTGTTAAACGGGAGCAGAAAAAATGGGCTTTAGGCACTGGTGCTGGTGCCACAACACTGTAACCCCTCACAGATTCTGTTGTTGAGCGCAGGAACGAGCCCTGCTGCGTAATATTAGATTTAAAAATTGTAATTACGCGCCCCTGTTAAACGGAGGCAGAAAAATGGGGCTTTAGGCACTGGTGCCACAACACTGCAACCCCTCACAGATACTCTAGTTGAGTGCAGGAACAAGCCCTGCTGCAAAATATTACAGCAAAAATTGTAGTTACACACCCCTGTTAAACAGGAGCAGAAAAATTGGGCTTTAGGCACTGGTGCTGGTGCCCAGAACCAAAAATGTTCTTAGAAGCTATCAATATGAACATTGAGGAGGAAAAGGATAGTCACTCAGCATGAAAGGATAGTTAGTCAGCATCAGCATAGGCATAGGCAGTTTTCAAGGGATCTCACATTCATAAAAAAATTATTTGGTTACATCAGCATCAGGTGCCTGGTAGCTGGTGATCCAAGACTGATTCATTTTTATGAAGGTGAGCCGATCAACCGAGTCAGTGGACAGGCGCACTCTGTGATCGGTTACAAAGCCTGCAGCGGCACTGAATGTGTGCTCCGAAAGAACGCTGGATGCAGGACAGGCCAGTAGCTCAATTGCAAACTGTGCAAGCTCTGGCCAGTGATCCATCCTCAAGACCCAGTAACCCAGTGGATTTTCAGTTGGAAAGGTCTCCAAGTCTGATCTTGCCCCTAGGTATTCCTGCGCCATGTACAACAGACGCTGGCGATGGTTGCTGGAACCGATCATTCCTTGGGGCTGCTGACTAAAAAATTGTCTGAACGCATCGGTCGGACGGCCACCTTCTCCACCGCTCCTTCTGTGACTGACCGAAGCCTCAGCAACACGTTGTCCAGGACCAGGAATTTGTACCCTCCCTACTCGTTAAATAGTTACATAGTAAGGTTGAATAAAGACACCAGTTCATCCGGTTCAACCTGAGTGAGTGTCGGTGCGTGTCTTCAATTGTCCCTATTTATTTAAGATACCCATATAGCGCTGTCAATTTACGCAGCACTTCACGGAGGAAACCCACTCAGGCACAGGGAGAACATGCAAACTCCAGGTAGTGTCGTGGTTGGGATTTGAACCAGCGACCCTTTTTACTGCTAGGCGAGAGTGCTACCCACTACACCACTGTGCCGCCATCATTGATGGCCCTCTGCTGCATGTGCAGCCACTGCAGAATTGCCAATGTTGAGTTCCACCTGGTGGGCATGTCACAGATGAGGCAATTCTTGGGTGGGTTGCATTCCTTTTGAAGGTCAGCCAGCCGAGCACTGGCATTATATGACCAAAATATACTCTCTTATAAGGAGATAGTACTAACATAAAGTTAAATGAATAAAAGCACTCAAATAGTCTAAGGTATAACTCGAAATATACTATAGCACTAAACTCTCGAATGAACGAGAATAAATACAAAAATAATAATAAAACAGAAAGTTCAGTGCAGTGGCATGAGAACCAGTAGTCCCAAATCAATCGTTCATACAAAGACCAACGGTAGCATAAAATATATCAGCGGTAGTATATGAAAATCACTTGTAAATACTGCATAAACTCAAGATTTTCTTATGAACAGTTCATTGCATGCAGCGGACCACAGTTGAAATAAGGGATTGCATTCCTTCTGGAGTGCGCATATCCTTGGGTCACTAAACCTTCACCACATCACCGCGTGAATAACCCCCTATGGATGTAAGCTTACCAGAGGTAATAAAAAGACAAGCCTGTCATATCCTTTCTCCCCTAGATCAGTCTTCAACCGCCAGAATCTCTCACTCCTCCTCAGTCAGGATAATGCAATGTCATGGTAAACACATGTAGAAAATAGAAGGGGAGGCTCCCCATAGTGTAAAAATGTTTATTAAAACGAACCCACAATAAACCCCCCTTATTTAAATGCGCTTACACAATAGAAGTTAAAAAACAGCCTGACATAGTCAGCATCAGCTCACCGCTGGTCGGAGCTCCAAGCGGCCCGCCCACTACGATGAGTCCTGGGATGATGCTGCCTGTCTCCAGCTGGTAGGTCACGTGGTCACGCCCTTAAATAGAAATAGAAGGGGAGGCTCTCCATAGTGTAACATTGACCACCTCTCCAAAAACTATTTCAAATAACTCTAGAATTTAAAAAAAAAAAAAACAACCCACTTCTTTCTTTCTTAGAGACTTTTCTCTGTCTCCACCATGTCTATTTATGATGACACCATCTATCACCATAAATTTTTGCTGTGACAACGTGTGTCCCCGCTCGACAAAATGTCTAGCCAGGGGAAGTTTAACTAGTTTGTCTCGAATGGAGTACTTATGACGAGCTATGCTGGTCCTTAAGCTTCTGTGTGGTCTCCCCCACATAAAGGAGACCGCAAGGACATTTTATAATATACACCACAAAGGATGACTGACAGGTATAGTGATCTCTGATAAAAATATCATAACCCTTAAGTGGATGGGAACTTCTAGAGTTATTTGAAATAGTTTTTGGAGAGGTGGTCAACGTCATTAATGTTATTTGCGTTATTTATATTATTACAATTATTATTGTCTATTTTTTTTCACATTTATCGGTATTCCGTGCAATCAGATTGGTGCTAGTTGTGGTGTGTATGGTCTAGTACAGAGATTAAATATGCACAAACTGCTGAAAAGGTATAGAGATTGTGCATAGTTCTACATATAAGATATAGGTATCCACTGAAGATCACATATTAAAGGTTAAATCTGCACATTTAAATACATATCTTCATAGATGTGACACTTTAACTTTTATATCTTTATTTTTATTTTTCCATTTTAATTTCAGGATTCCTGTGTCCATACTCCATAAAGTGTGACATCTTCTTTCTACCTGTGACTCAGATTCCTAAATTGTAAAAAATTGTATTCGCATTTGATGATAAAAATTGTATGTGTATGTGATAACAGATTTGGTTAAACATAAATGATTATTTGATTGATTCAAGATGATTAGCTTGTTAATTGATGGTTCATTGAGTATATATACTACCATATGTATATTCATTAGATAGGCATGATTTTCTGAGGAAGGGCGTTATCTACAATAGCCCAAAAATGTTCATTATGTATGCCTGATTTTATGGATGTCATGCTGATGTCCTTTTGAAAATTTCAAAATAAATATGGTTTGTGCAGCAATCCCCTGTTTTTGGATTTTTTCTATGTCGAAGCCTGTGGGAGGGCTTGATTGCTAAGCACGGCTATCTGAGACTGTAGTGCACCTCACCCTTCTGATTATATTTATATATATATATATACAAAACCGGGATACATATATATACACAATACACTGCAGCTATCTAACTGTCTTGCCTGCCTGAAGTATATTAGCAACAGAACTCCAGGAGTTGCCTGCCTGCTGAAACTAAATGAAATGACAGTCTCTCTCTTAACAAACGCCACCAACACACTACACGAGGCCGACGTGCGGGCGGCCTTATATAGTGTGGGGCGTGTACTTAACACCCTGAGCCATAATTGGCCACAGGCACCCTGCCTATGGCCAATTATGGCTTTTTTCACTGACGGCACTGTGATTGGCCAAAGCATGCGGGTCATAGTGCATGCTTGGCCAATCATCAGCCAGCAATGCACTGCGATGACGAAGTGCATTATGGGCCATGACGCGCCACTCAAATTTGACACGAACGGCTCATAATGTTTGATCTTTGTCAAATGATCGAACAGCCGATGTTCGAGTCGAACTCATGTTCAACTCGAACAGGCAGCCCATCCCTAGTGTTTACTTCTTGGTATAATTCCCTTATACAGTCTACATGGAATCCAAACTTCCCCACTGTGTTATCAATATGTTTCCAGTGGATATTGTCAAAACCTTCCTTTGCATCTGCTGAGAAGACTATCGCTGAGAGATCTTTACTGAAATCCCCCGTTTTTTGTTCATTTAGGTTCCGAAAATATTGTACCAGGATCATTACCAGCTGATTGCCAGCTGACAAAATGACAACCCTACCAAATGCCATAAATTCATAAATGTATCTATAAACCATATACACCAAACTCATTAACTGATGTGATACAAGTACAAAAATGTCAATCACAAACTGAACACCTCCAAACTGTATCTTAATGGAAAAATTGTTTAAAAGACTCAGTTGTGGTTAGCTTCTTTAAGTAATAAAAATGTGTTATATTTCTCTACAATATTGAACATGCAGTGTAATTCTGTTGCTTTCTTCACAAAACTGCTTCACCCTTGAGTTTTCATTACTTTCTGTCACATTTTAATTTTCTCCAATTGTGTTTCTGTTATTGTCCATCACTTATTCAGCATAATATTGCTCACCTGGGAACATTAGGTCTTTATTTTGGCTCCATGACAACCATGAAGCCTACCAAAATAATTCTTATGAGGGGTGGTGACTCTAGAACAAAGAAGACAATCCACCTTCCACATAGACATAGACACATTTAGAATGTAGAAAGGACGGTCTGACAATAGTCAGATACCGACCAAAAAGAACAGACTTTTTAGGCTCAATATGAGAGACCGCACACAATTATAAAATATAGTAAATGTATTATTCAACATTAAAATAAGTTTTAAGAACATAGGCGTTGACACCTCCAAAATATCGACATATTAGTATCACTTGTACTCTACTAAGGGTACCGGAAGCATATCCACATATAATTGGTCTAACAAAGTAGCTAGTTGCAAAGACTATATGCTTCTGGTAGCCAGGTCAACGTTTCACCAATTCTCGGTTTCTTCAGGACCCAATATGGCAGGGCAGAGCAAGATTAGGCATATTTTGTATAATATTTATTATTATATATATATATTTATTATTAACATACTAGATAGAATTATACAAAAGTTTTCAAAATTGTTAGCTTATCTATGCATACAACTAACTAAACCTGGAGGTGGGCACAGGGGCATCAGAGCCCACCACGGCAGAATCCCGCCAAAGCAACGTAGGACCTGAAAGGCAGGAAAAGTCCCTAAGTTAATAAGTGGGGTCACCGGGTGGCCCCGCCCTCCGTTATTTAAGAACCGTCAGAAGACGGGAAACGTCACACAGTGGAGGCCTCCCATCATGGTGCGTCCCGAGAATGAAGAAGGGAAAAAGACGACGCGGAGGAAGATGCCAGACAAGAACACCGGAGCAAGAAGCAGAGGATCGGAGGAAGAAGAAGCAGAAGATGGAGGAAGAAACTGAAGGAAGATAGAAGATAGAAGAAAGAAGATAGAAGAAAGAAGATGGAAAGAAGAAGCATTTAAATAAAGGAATTGTCAAAAACTGTCTCTTGTCATTTTTAACATTTTTGACACTTTTTTTGTGAAATGGTAGGGGTACCCCCTTACCATTTCACACAGGGGGGGCTGGGATCTGGGGGTCCCCTTGGTAAAGGGGGCTTCCAGATTCCAAAAAGCCCAAAGCCTGTAGACCCCCACAACCACTGGGCAAGGGTTGTGGGGATGAGGCCCTTGTCCTCATCAACATGGGGACAAGGTGCTTTGGGGGAATCCCAAAGCACCCTCCCAATGTTGTGGGCATGTGGCCTGGTACAGTTCAGGAGGGGGGGGGTGCTCTCTCGTCCCCCCTCTTTTCCTGCAGCCTGCCAGGTTGCGTGCTCGGATAAGGGTCTGGTATGGATTTTTAGGGGGGACCCCCACGCCTTTTTTTTTTAAATTTTGGCGCAGGGTTCCCCTTAATATCCATACCAGACCTGAAGGACCTGGTATGGATTTTTGGGGGGACCCCCACGCCTTTTTTTTTTAATTTTGGCGCAGGGTTCCCCTTAATATCCATACCAGACCTGAAGGGCCTGGTATGGAATTTAGGGGGACCGCACGCCATTTTTTAAAAAAATTTTGGTTCTGGGTTCCCCTCTAGGGAAATCCCATGCCATTTTTATCAATTAACTTTTATGTGTATTGTCGGATGGCTTTTTTTTCTTTGAAATGTCATTTTTCTGTCAGACTGTTCTAAACATGGGAAACATGCACCCCTTTACAGGCATACTATAGACACCCCCCAGGTACGAAATTTAAAGGAATATTACACTTTTATTGTTTCACTTTAAGCATTATTAAAATCACTGCTCCCGAAAAAATTACAGTTTTAAAACTTTTTTTTGCATTGATCCATGTCCCCTGGGGCAGGACCCAGGTCCCCAAACACTTTTTATGACAATAACTTGCATATAAGCCTTTAAAATTAGCACTTTTGATTATTCGTGTTCGAGTCCCATAGACTTTAACGGTGTTCGCGTGTTACATAGTTACATAGTAGGCGAGGTTGAAAAAAGACACAAGTCCATCAAGTCCAACCTGTGATTATGTGTCAGTATTACATTGTATATCCCTGTATGTTGCGTTCATTTAGGTGCTTATCTAATAGTTTCTTGAAACTATCGATGCTCCCCGCTGAGACCACCGCCTGTGGAAGGGAATTCCACATCCTTGCCGCTCTTACAGTAAAGAAACCTCTACGTAGTTTAAGGTTAAAGCTCTTTTCTTCTAATATTAATGAGTGGCCACAAGTCTTGTTAAACTCTCTTCTGCAAAAACGTTTTATTTCTATTGTAGGGTCACCGGTATGTTAATTGTTTATTGAGATCATATCCCCTCTCAAGCGTCTCTTCTCCAGAGAGAATAAGTTCAGTGCTTGCAACCTTTCCTCATAACTAAGATCCTCCAGACCCTTTATTAGCTTTGTTGCCCTTCTTTGTACTCGCTCCATTTCCAGTACATCCTTTCTGAGGACTGGTGCCCAGAACTGGACAGCATACTCTAGGTGCGGCCGGACCAGAGTCTTGTAGAGTGGGAGAAATATTGTTTTATCTCTGGAGTTGATCCCCTTTTTAATGCATGCCAATATTCTGTTTGCTTTGTTAGCAGCAGCATGCCATTGCTGAGCCATATCATCTACAGGGGCCCCCAGGTCCTTTTCCATCCTAGATTCCCCCAGAAGTTCTCCTCCCAGTGTATAGATTGCATTCATATGTTTGCCACCCAAATGCATTATTTTACATTTTTCTACATTGAACCTCATCTGCCATGTAGTTGCCCACCCCATTAATTTGTTCAGATCTTTTTGCAAGGTTTCCACATCCTGCGGAGAAGTTATTGCCCTGCTTAGCTTAGTATTGTCTGCAAATACAGAGTTTGAACTGTTTATCCCATCCTTCAGGTCGTTTATGAACAAATTAAATAGGATTGGTCCCAGCACAGAACCCTGGGGAACCCCACTACCCACCCCTGACCATTCCGAGTACTTCCCATTTATCACCACCCTCTGAGCTCGCCCTTGTAGCCAGTTTTCAATCCATGTACTCACCCTATGGTCCATGCCAACGGACCTTATTTTGTAAAGTAAGCATTTATGGGGAACTGTGTCAAATGCTTTTGCAAAATCCAGATACACCACGTCTACGCCTTTGTCAACATCACAGAGATTTTCCATGCAGATCTCCTTTAGAGCAAGGATGTTTTGGGGCTGTTGCTGGGCAACGCGGACTTTCAACTCCCTCCAAAGGTTTTCTATGGGGTTGAGATCTGGAGACTGGCTAGGCCACTCCAGGACCTTGAAATGCTTCTTACGAAGCCACTCCTTCATTGCACGGGCAGTGTGTTTGGGATCATTGTCATGCTGAAAGACCCAGCCACGTTTCATCCTCAATGCCCTTGCTGATGGGAGAAGGTTTGCAGTCAAAATCTCACGATACTTGGCCCCATTCATTCTTTCATGTACACGGATCAGTTGTCCTGTTCCCTTTGCAGAGAAACAGCCCCAAAGCATGATGTTGCCACCCCCATGCTTCACAGTAGGTATGGTGTTCTTTGGTTGCAACTCAGCATTCTCTCTCCTCCAAACACGACGAGCTGTGTTTCTACCAAACCGTTCTACTTTGGTTTCATCTGACCATATGACATTCTCCCAATCCTCTTCTGGATCATCAAATGCTCTCTAGCAAACCTCAGACAGACCCGGACATGTAATGGCTTAAGCAGGGGGACACGTCTGGCACTGCAGGATCTGAGTTCCTGGCGGTGTAGTGTGTTACTGATGGTAGCCTTTGTTACGTTGGTCCCAGCTCTCTGCAGGTCATTCACTAGGTCCCCCTTGTGGTTCTGGGATTTTTGCTCACAGTTCTTGTGATCATTTTGACCCCACGGGGTGAGATCTTGCATGGAGCCCCAGGTCGAGGGAGATTATCAGTGGTCTTGTATGCCTTCCATTTTCTAATTATTGCTCCCACACTTGATTTCTTCACACCAAGCTGCTTGCCTATTGCAGATTCAGTCTTCCCAGCCTGGTGCAGGTCCACAATCTTGTGTCTGGTGTCCTTCGATAGCTCTTTGGTCTTCACCATAGTGGAGTTTGGAGTGTGACTGTTTGAGGTTGTGGACAGGTGTCTTTTATACTGATAACAAGTTCAAACAGGTGCCATTAATACAGGTAATGAGTGGAGGACAGAGGAGACCCTTAAAGAAGAAGATACAGGTCTGTGAGAGCCAGAAATCTTGCTTGTTTGTAGGTGACCAAATACTTATTTTCCACCATAATTTGCAAATAAATTCTTTCAAAAATCAGACAATGTGATTGTCTGGATTTGTTTCCACATTTCGTCTCTCATAGTTGAGGTATACCTATGATGAAAATTCTCATCTTTTTAAGTGGGAGAACTTGCACAATTGGTGGCTGACTAAATACTTTTTTGCCCCACTGTATGCCTCATCTGTGCCTGCCAGTGCCACCTGCCATTGCCACCTGCCAGTGCCCACAGTGCCCAGCAGTAACACCTATCAATGCCCACAAGTGCCACCTATCAATGCCCACAAGTGCCACCTATCAATGCCCACCAGTGGTGCCAATCAGTGCCACCAAGCAGTGCTGTCATCAGTGTAAGCAATCAGTGCCCATCACTGCCACCCATCAGTGCCCATCACTGCCACCTATCGGTGCCCATCAGTGCTGCCTCATCAGCGTACATCAATGAAGGAGAAGAATTACCTGTTTGCAAAATTTTATAACAAAATATTAAAAAAGTATAACATTTTTTTTTAAACTTCTGTCTTTTTCAATTTTTTTAACAAAAACTAAAAACCGCAGAGGTGATCAAATACCACCAAAAGAAAGCTCTATTTGTGGGGGAAAAAATGATAAAAATTTAATTTGAGTACAGTGTTGTATGACCGCGCAATTGTCATTCAAAGTGCGACAGCGCTAAAAGCTGAAAATTGGTCTGGACAGGAGGGGGGTTTAAGTGCCCAGTAAGCAAGTGGTTAAACAAGAGTGATTTAACTATACTTCTGTCTCGGTCTGATTCATGGTTCCTGATAGATGGTCTCTGCCGACTCCTTCTGAGCCAAGCGTCACAGCCATATTTTTTATTGGCAACCGTTTCCTGTCACTGGCATCTACTGGCAGGAGAAAAGTGCCCATTTTTTACTGGCTGCCAGTAAAAATACTGGCGGTTGGCATCACTGAGCTACATTGAGCTACACACACCAAGCAAAGGCTTCTTTACACAGTTTTAGAACTGTGCAGCTCCAACTTCTGCTAAGAGCCTCTCCACATAGTATACCCTGAAAAATGATATGTTTACAAGATACATCTTCAGTTTGACAATTTAATTTTATGCCTCAGCAATTCATACATTCAAGCTGACAAAACAAAAAGGAATAGAACTTCCTAAAGGTTCACTGCAGAAAAAAATTGAAAATTAGACCATGAGGTGTAGCAAGGGACGCAGTCTACCTACATGGCACTTTCGGGCATGTGACAGTGGGCGATTTGCCCTACAAATCAATCAGTAACACATTGAACACACACACCCACACAGGTTGAACTAGATGGACTAGTGTCTTTATTCAACCATAGAATAAAATACTTGAGTAAGTCTTAAAGCCAATGCCTTTGCTAGAATTTTGCTATTAAAAAGAAATTAGGGGCAATATGAGTCAGGGAAGAGAAGGTCTTTACCCTTATTCGGAAGTACTGCCATGGCTTCGTACATAGGATACTGCAGGAGGCCTGTGTCTAAGGTAATACAAGTTTTAGGAGAGAGGTTTGTATACCTCAATAGGATTAGCACCAGTCCCAGGGGATTTACAGCTAGGGAAGAGGCAAGATTTGTAAGCACATAAAAAATTCAAGTAAATAGTAAGCAGCAATTTTTAATTTTAAGTTATGTGAATAAGAACACGTAACACATATAAAGTTGTTGTTAAGCCAATATGGCTGCAAAATTTAAAATACACTTTAAAGCAGAGTTCCGCTTAAAAAAAAAATTAAAGTCATCAGCTACAAATACTGCAGCTGCTGACTTTTAATAATCTGACAATTACCTGTCCCAGGGTCCAGCAATGCGGGGGAATGAAGCCCCGCTCATCTTCCCCTCCTCTCTGCGGCACCGGCATTGTCACTGTGGGCACGCACTGCGCATACGTGAGCTGCGCGGCGTGCTGTGACTGGCCACGCAATCATCTGGGACCTGTGACATGTCCCAGATGATTGCCGCGAGGGAGGGGGGAGAGGTGAAGTGACTTCCGGAACAGCAGAGCCCCGAGAGGAATTGGGAGCTGGAACCCTCAAAAAATGACATGTCAAATGTGGCATGTCAAGTGGAAGTTCCAATTTTTGGGTAGAACTCCGCTTTAACTACTTCCCCCATGGGCTATAGCCAAAAGACAGCTACAACGCGGGCCTTAATTGCCGGGAGGGCACTCCCCCAAGCGTCCTCCCAAGCAAGCGATGTCTGTGCGTCCCTGCGGTTGGCCTGCTCTGTTAACTATGACACTCGGCTGATCACAGATCAGAGTAAGGAGTCGATCCTGGCCCCTTACTACATGAACAGCTGTCAGCCAATGATGACTGATCACGTGATGTAAACAGAAGATCGGTAATCTGTACTTTTTTTCCAAAAAAAAAAGCCATTCACCAGCTTCTGTCAGAGGGACATGAGTTCCTCACACAGAGAGCTGTGGCTGCATTTTCTGGCCAGCTGCCAGTGTCCACCATGCCACCTACCAGTGCCACCTATCAGTACCCACCAGTGCCACTTACCAATGCCCACAGTGCCACCCATCAATGCCCACCAGTGCTGCCAGTGTCTCATAATCAGTGCCACTGATCAGTGCTGCCTATCAGTGTCACCTACCAGTGCCACCCATTAGTGATCATCAGTGCCACCCATCAGTGTCACCTTTCAGTGCCACCTCATCAGTGCTTATCAGTGCCACCTCTCAGTGCCTATTAGTGCTGCCTTATCAGTGCCTATCAGTGAAGCCTATCAGTGCCCATCAGTGCCCATCAGTGCAGCCTCATCAGTGCACATCAGTGAAGGAGAAAAATTACCTGTTTTCAGAATTTTATAACAAGCTATGAAACAGTTTTTTGGGGGGGTTTTTTTCAAAATTTTCGGTTCATTTTCATTTTATTTTGTTTTATAAAAAACCCAACAGTGATTAAATGCCACCAAAAGAAAGCTCTATTTGTGTAAAAAAAAACATAAAAATTTTATTTGGGTACAGTGGAGCATGACCACGTAATTGTCATTCAAAGAGTGTAAGTGCTGAAAGCTGAAAATTGGTCTGTGCAGGAAGGTGGTTTAAGTTCCCAGTAAACAAGTGGTTAAGACTCTTTAACTGATGATCATTGGAGAAGTGTTTCCTAATCGTGTTGATCAATGGGAAAAAAATGCCTTTTTATATTGCTGGTCAGTGGTCAAATTCCCTCTTACATTGGTGTGATCAAGAGATACACCTGCTTACATCATTGACCAAATTATTAACATCTAGCATTATCGGTTGGCTTATTCAGCAGCCAGTCAGCCATCTGTCATTTGGCTCAACAATCCATCAGGATCATTGTGGACAGGCTGTCATGCTTGTTTTTCGGTGGGCCATCATTCACCTTGATTTATGATGGATCCATATTACTGTATGACATGATTGACGGTGGATTTACATGAAACTTGTTTTTTTTTTTTAATACTTTATCAACGGTAACTGCATTTTGCACCCCTTACACATTAACGTGAATATCTTTTCTTTTTTTAAAAAAGGGGCCTCCAGATTCCAATAAGTCCCCCCCCCCCCCGAACAGACCTGTACATCCACTGAGCCAGGTATGTGGGGAAGTTGTCCTTGTCCCCAATGTACCTTGCTGGGATGGAAGGGGTAGCAAGCTTTTTGCACTGCAACCCCTCCTATAATATAGAAGAACTTTTCTGGTCTGTGTTGCCCAATAGTGGCAGGTTCCCATGCACATTTTTTTTTTACTTGTCTGTTTTTATTTTCATTTGCACCTATATATTTTTTCTGTATTTTTTTTTGCATAGATGCTGTGGTTGGGCTTCACACAGGAGAGGCCATGCATGTCTGCAATTCCCTTGTTTTTCCAGTATACTCTTTCTCCTCCCCAACTCCTTCTCTCTTTCCTTCTTATTTCACCTTTTTCTTCTCCCCCTCCTCCACCTATACATGCCTCTTCCCTTTCTCCTTTTCTCAAGTACAAAAGATAATTTAATGAAGCAGCGAACAATCCTTGTCTGCTCCAAGCATGTAACGGGGAAACATACAGTACTAATGTAATGCTTGGAACAAACTGATGAGGACTATAGCATATAGGTAAGATCTGCCGCAAGTCCCTCTAACGTACATAAACTTGTATCTAAGGAAGACATTATAGACTAATAATAGAGCGTTTAAATAACAGAAATTCAAAAGGGTTACCATTCGGTTAACCACCCAATGAAAATATATATATATGTAGGAAGGCCAGTATGGTGGCCTGAATTTATGGGAGGAGCCCGGGGGGTATTTAAGCAGTCCGCTCACCTGTGATGCTTGTCGGTTTCCTGTGCGCGATATACGTCACTAGGCCGACTATTCGAATACCAGCGTCTGCAAGTTCTTGTCTCGCAAGTTCCCGCATTCGCAAATTTCCGTGCTTGAGAGTTTCGAAGTCCGTGTTACCGATTCGTATTTTCGAACCACGCGTCTGGCTCGGCTGTCGCAGGTAGCGTTCCGACTGACTTTTGTTTTCACGCATTGTTAGATATCATGTCACTAAACCGTGATATCAAACTTATACGAATCACTCTCAATTTCACAACGTAACCGCAATGCATACCACTCGCACCATCGTTATGTTACCGTTTCTCGTTATTTGTAAACCACCGCGAAGTAGACGTTGCTTCATTCAGGCATGTCTAAACAAATTGTTACCATGCGTCAGTAGACAACCGTTGTGATTCGCAATTCGCAATTTCTTATCGACTCATGTCAGTTCGATACTAAGTCATTTCTCATTTCAGAAACATTTCTAAACATTTTTAAACATTTCAAGTCATTTCGAATCATTTCATTCATTTCAGTCACGTACCGCGCTCTGATTCGAATCCAGTTGCACCTAAAGACGCACCGATTCGCTCCAGTGTGCCCCAGTTGCTTACGGCCTCATTTCAGTACATGCTCCAGAGTCACACTCGTTGTCAGTCGCTCGTTATGACTCACCGATTCGTACCTCTGTCATGGCCATCATTTCACTGCCACGTATCACGCTCCGATACGAATTCAGTTGCATTAAATGCACCGATTCGTCTCGGCGTGCCCCAGGTATTTGCCACATTTCGGTAAATGGCAAACAAACCATTACACGATCACTCGCCGCGCACCGGTTTGAATCCAGTCGCATCTATGATGCACCAATTCGTTACGGCGTGCCCCAGGGCTCGGCCTCATTTCAGTACATGCTCCAGAGTCCGGACCGTAGTTAGTCGCAGATATCGGGCGACCGATCCGCATCTCTGTCATGGGAATTAATTACCATTCATTTCACTCCAACATATCGCACCGTTTTGAAACCAGTCGCATCCGAGATGCACTGATTCGTTACGGAATGCCCCAGTTGTTTCGGCTTTATCCATACCTGTACCAGAGCTTGGTTCGTTGTCAGTCGCAGAGGCGGCACAACCAATTCGAGCCTCGGTCAAGGTAAAACATTTCAGTCATTTCGTTGTTTTATACTGCGCTCCGATTCGAATCCAGACGCATCTAAAGATGTGGGCTGGACGGCTTGAGTAAGCAGGACTGATGAGCAGGATATCATCAACAGGTGAGTCACTGTGGAGAGATAGTAGCTGCCAATTAACTGACAGCTGAGTGGTCAGTTCAGAGAAGGAAGGGCTGAGCCCAGCCCTGACAATATCTCTTTGTACACCCCTTGTCCTGATACTCCTCATAGTTAGTCTGGTCTAGTTCAACCAATGAAACGTAAAAAAAAAAACGTTTAATGCAATTTCACCTGACTCTCCCTTTCTGCCCCAAGCACTAGAAGCCCACCTTGTGTGGGAGTTACTGCCATATATCCTTGACAAATATAGATATCTGTCTTTATTCAAAATGAATAGCTAGCCGCCTCACGCCCCTCCTTCCAGACTTGATCCAGTTTGATCAGGTGGGTTTCACCCCAGACTCCAGACAAGAAGTGAGTGACAATACCCTTAATGAAGCATGGCCAACAATGTCAAATACCTGCATGTCTAATCTAGGTGGATGCTGAGAAGGCATTTGATCTTGTTTACTGGACAATTCTCGAACACATGTTAAGACAGATTGGTCTTGGCCCAAACCTGTTGCATAAAATTCCCTCCACAAGAATCTGTTCTAATGTTCTGCTCTCTGACCATATTTGGATCCACAATGGCACCAGACAGGAGTGCCCCCTTTCTCCCCTGCTCTATGTGCTGTCCATGGAAAACCTGGCTATCGCCTTGCTCAGCGATCCTAACATTCAAGGCATCTTGATAGGGCAAAACCACTACAAACTTTCGCTTTATGCAAATGACTTTTCTACACATAAAATATCCCCACGTCTCTCTTCTTTCCATAATTGGAGCATTTCAGGCATTTGGTGTAGTGAGCAATTGTAAAGTTAACTACGATAATACTGAAGCCCTGAATATCTGTTTGCCCCTGACTACTGTGTCTAGTATCTAAGCCAAGTTTACTTTCAAATGGCAATGATCTGCCATAAAATATCTCGGTGTCCACATCCTGTATGAATTTTCTACCCTGGCTTACCTTAATTTTACCCCCCTGCTGCATACTGTTAACCATTGCCTTAAATTTTATGACAAGCCACACATTTCATGGTTCGTTGCATGAATGTGAATGAATGAATGGATATTCTGCCTAAATTCTTGTATACCTTTCAAGCCATCCCTGTCCCCCCTCCTCCAGCTTCTTCCTCTCTATTAACAGAACTATTCGCTCTTACATATGGTGCAATAAGAAACCCAGGATTAGACAGTTTATTCTTTCTTTACCTAAGGTTTGGGGAGGGGTTGACTTGCCTCAGATCGCTTTATACTCCTAGGCCATGTCCCTAGAGTAGTTGACTGGTATAGTATATCAACTAAATTATGGACCTGCCTTGAAGATGTCCTGCTTTCTCCAGACCTTACCATCTTACTTTGGACTGACCCCACCCACAGACCTTTGAAAGGCCTTTTTCCCACTCTCACTGTGGCCACTATGGGTATTTTGCTTTCCTGAGTAGGGGGTTGCTTTCTTCGAAACTTTGGCAACACCTCTTTTGCCCCAACATTTAGCAACTCCAGATTCCTCTCATGGCAAAGGAGTGACAATCCTCTACAATGCCAAACACTAAGTGGTGGAAAACTGGTTCCCTTCTCCCGGATCTTCTCAACTTGTCACAATCCGCAGACAGCCTTTCTTGAATACACTGTTACAACATTACCTTAGATAGTACTCTGGCCTTTGGACTAGACTATCTACGGACTTTGAGTCATTGCTCTCCCGACCCTCCAGGTCTTACCATCTGCTTTCTCTAATTTATCAAATATTGCTACGAGAATCTTATCTGAACCCACCCTCTTTTTTTCCAAATGGGAACAGGAACTAAATATACTGGCAGATGATGTGGGGTGGAACAAAATCTTAGCGCTGTCTTATAAACTCAATTTCCTCTTATGCTCAGGAACGTAGTTATCAGATACTGCCTATGTGGTATAGTTGCCCTACAACCCTCCACAAAATTGACCCTACCATTCCTGGCAAATGCTGGCAATGTTTGCAGGCTTCTGGCACTATGCTTCATGCTTGGGGCACTTGCCCCCCGCATTGTCCCTTTTTGTGATAGAATACTGCGACTATACAAGGATCTGGTGGGTGATACATAACCAAACCAGCCCCAATTTCCGGTATTATCTCTGTTGCTGGGATCCTACAAGCAAATTAAGAAAAGTCTGATTAGAAGTTTTTTGACAGTGGCTTGATCTGTCATTGCCTGATGCTGGCGTCAACCTGACCCCCTCTTGATGGCTGCCTGGGCTTGTGTGAAATGAACAATATTGAATATCTGGAAAACATGGTTGCCTTGGATTAAGACAAATCTGATTCTCACAATCTGGACTGTGTGGAACCATTTTTGGCATGCTTCTAATTTTGATACTTTCATTTTCACTAAGGCTTAAACTCAACCCCAGCACCTGATCTTCCTTCTTTCTTTCCCCTTCTTTCTCTTTTCAATCTTTGTTTCCTCTTGGGCTGCATATAAAACATAAAACACCTATATTCATTCATTCTGATGGACTGCTAGATGTGAAGGACTGACTGGAGGTGGCCCAATATGCACTTGGGGTACTAGCCTGCCCTGCTGCATATGTCATAGGTGAGATTTAAAAAAAAAATTGTGTAGGTATCCCTCCAAAATCCATGCCAGACCCTTCAGGTCTGGTATGAATATTAAGGGGAATCCTGTTCCAAAATTTTTTAAAAAATGGCGTGGGGGTCCCCCCCAAAATCCATACCAGACCCTTATCCAAGCATGTAACCTGGCAGGCCACAGGAAAAGGGGGGATGAGAGAGTGCCCCCCCTCCTGAACTGTACCGGGCCACATGCCCTCAACATGGAGAGGGTGCTTTAGGGTCCCTCCCAAAACACCTTGTCCCCATGTTGATGGGAACAAGGACCTCTTCCCAACAACCCTTGTTTTGGACAATTCCTTTATTAGAAAAAGAAAAAAAACATTCAGTGATGTAAATCCATCTTCAATCACAGCGCCGACGACCCGAGAAAGAAAAAAAATGGAAAAACTCCTCCTCAAATCGGAGACGTCCCATGACTGCAGCCTTTTTGCACTGACAGCTCTTATATAGCTAAGGGTGGAGCCACCCAGTGATGTAAGCGGGTGACCCCACCCCCTTCTGACATCATGTGATGTAACATCAGAGGGGGCGGAGTCAACCATTTACGTCACGAGGTGGCCCCGCCCTCAGCTATATAACAGCTATCATCGCAAAAAGGCTGCAGTCGTGTGGACGTCTCCCATCGAGGCAGAGTTTTTCTTTTTTTTTTTTCTCTGGACAGTGGGCGCTGTGATTAAAGATGAATGGACATCGCGGGTAATTTTTTTTCTTAAATAAAGGAATTGTCCCAAACTCTCTCTTGTCATTTTAACTTTTTTGACACTTTTTTTGGTAAATATGTAGGAGTACAATGTACCCGATACCTATTCACATGGGGGGCGGGATCTGAGGGTCCCCTTATTAAGGGGGTTTCTAGATTCTGATAAGCCCCCTGCCCACAGACCCCCACAGCCACTGGGCAAGGGTTGTGGGGATGAGTCCCTTGTCCCCATCAACATGGGGACAAGGTGTTTTGGGGGGGACCCCAACGCTCCCTCCCCATGTTGAGGGCATGTGGTATGGTACGGTTCAGGAGGGGGGGCACTCTCTCCCCCCCCTTTTCCTGCGGCCTGCCAGGTTCCGTGCTCGGATAAAGGTCTGGTATGGATTTGGGGGGACCCCCATGCCATTTGTTTTTTTCAATTTTGGCACGGGGTTCCCCTTAATATCCATACTAGACCTGAAGGGCCTGGTATGGATTTTAGGGGGGACACCCTCACCATTTTTAAACAAAATTTGGGCACAGGGTTCCCCTAGGGGGGGACTCACTCCATTTTTTCAATGATTTTTATGTATATTGCTGGGATCCGGCAATACATTACAGCCGCGAGCAGTTTTAAATGACATGTTTTCCTTTACAAACGTCATTTTGCTGCTCTCATTCATAACACTATGTACAGTCGCTATGTAAGCAGCCTTACATAGTGTGGGGCGTGGACTCAGATCGCGGACAGCAGATCTTGCTGTGATTGGCCAAAGCATGCAGGTCAGGTGCATGCTTTGGCCAATCAGCAGCCTTCAATGCACTGCGATCACCTGCTGTCTACGAGCCAATGAGAGGTGTAGTGGGCTTTCAATAAAGTCCCTGGAGTAAAATCTGGGCTCCCAAGAATAGGGAGGAGGGGATATGGGTAATAAAGCAGGTTGTGTTTTGTAAAGGCTTTAGGGCAAACCAGCAGGGTTGTACTGATAAGTGAGTGGAACTTTAGGTTCTGTGGGATCGATTGTCTGAACCAAGGTAAGCTTTTCAGCAGAATGGGTGACAGAATCTGCTCGAGATGCACCCAAGCTTTATCCTGACCATGACTATTCCAGTCTATCAGATGTGTCAGGTGGCAAGTGATATGGTGGAGGAATAAGTCCTCAATGAGATTTTGGGTATGTGACTACTGGATGGGTTATGTGAGGGCATGTGTTGGCCCAGATAAATTTAAAGAAAAGCCTAGAGGCATTGCAGAAAAAATTGCAGAAAAAAGATGAAGGGATAGGGATTGGAAAAGAATTAAAGTGATTGTAACTTTTTTTTTTATAACAAACATGTCATACTTACCTGCTCTGTGTAAAAACCACTGCCCCAGTCCTCTTCTGGGGTCCACTGCTGGTGCGCTGGGCTCCTTCTGTGTGGTCCCCCACCACTTCCTATAATGGCACATGTGTGGGCTCAATCCCAAGCCGCACTTTGTGTGTTCATTCACACGCACAGCGTGGTTTAACCCCACCCCCTGCTCTCTTGTCACTGGATTTTGATTGACTTGGATACAGCACTGAACCAAGATCTGGCTCTGGTATTTACCCCTGGAGGGGGAGTTGATAATAAAAGGTTTTTTACCTTAATGCAGAGAATTCATTAGGGTAAAAAACTCTCAGCTTTTAATACCACATTAACCACTTGACCACTGGGCACTTAAGCCCCCTTCCTAACCATACCAATTTTCAGCTTTCAGTGTTCTCACTTTTTGAATGACAATTACTCAGTCATGCAACACTGTACCCATATGAAATTTTCATGGATATTATTTAGTCTGTGTGAAAGTTATCACATCTGATCACACATGATGTACTGACAGCCTCATTTCTTGAGACCCTAACAAGCCAGGAAAGTAAAAATACCCCCCAAATGACTAATTTTTGGAAAGTACACATTCCAATGTATTTAGTAAGAGGCATGTTTTTTGAAATTGTAATTTTTTTCCCACAATTCTTTGCAAAATGAAGATTTTTTTAATTTTAATTTTTTTCACACCAAATTGTCATTATAACAGGTTATTTCTCTCACATGGCATGTACATTCCACAAATGACACCCCAAAATATATTCTGCTACTCCTCCTGAGTATGGTGATACCACATGTGTGAGACTTTTACACAGCCTGGCCACATACAGAGGCCCAACATTGAAGTAGCACCTTCAGGCATTCTAGGAGCATAAATTACACATCTAATCTGTCAACCACCTATTACATTTTTGAAGGCCCTGGAGCACCAGGACAATGGAAACTCCCATAAATTGACCCCATTTTGGAAAGCAAACACCCCAACGTATAATCTATGAGGCATGAGTCTTTTTAACAGTTAATTTTTTCCAGAAGTTTTTGGAAATTGTGGAAAAAAAATAAAAAGCATTTTTTTTACACAAAGTTGTCCATTTATAAGATATTTCTAACACATAGCATGTACATAGCAAAAATTACACCCCAAAATATATTATGCTACTCCTCCTGAGCATGGTGATGCCACATGTGTGAGCTTTTTACACAGACTGGCCACATAGAGGCCCAACATCCAAGGAGCACCATCAGGCGTTCTAGGTACATAAATTATGCATCTAATTTCCTTACAATCTATCACATTTTTGAAGGCCCTTCATATTTCTAACACATAGCATGAACATACCAAGAATTACACCCTAAAATACATTCTGCTGAGCAAAGGGTAAACAAAAGATTACCTTTGGTTTTAGTAGTGCAGTTGTCCACAGGAGGAGAGCCCTGATCCAGGCAGCAGGCAGGGACGTGGTCAGGGACAGTGAATGGAATTGTCCAGGCAGCAGGCAGGATTATTGTCCATAGTCAGTACAGGCAGGGATACTGTCCATATACAGTCAATGGTCAGTGCAAGTAGAGACATTGCCAGCAGTGCCAAAATATTGGTCCTGGTAGTAAGCAGGAACATGGTCCAAGTAGCAGGCCAGGAACGAATGGGGACAGGGGTAGAGGCTTCTCTCACCCAAATCTCTATGAAGCCTCCAAGTCTCCAGACCCTTATCCGGGAATGAGAAAACTAAAAAATTAGTGGAGCCCCTCACATATGTGAGACCCCTGTGTTCCCACTAGCATAGCAGGGTAAAAGATCAGTCCAAGAGGCAGGCAAAAAACATGGTTAAACAGTCCAGGGTCAGTTCCAGAGCAGGCAGAGGTAGGTACAGTTTAGCGTTAGGCAGAAGCGTGGTCGTATAACGGGCCAGGACCATTTCCGGAGAAGGCAGAGGTATGTTTAGTGTTAGGCAGAAGCTTGGTTGTATAACAGGCCAGGGTCGGTTCCGGAGAAGGCAGAGGTGTGTGCGTTCAGTGCAGTGGCATAAGGGGTGTGGAGGAAAATGACAGGAAATGAGAATTACGTTTACCATACTTCCCTAATAATGTAGAGAAGTATGGTAATGAAGGAAACAGTCACCTATACAGAGGCCTGGTTGGGAAGGACATTGGGGACAATAATATGTGGTGTCTCTTCTAACTCCTCCTCTGGAGAACACCTGGCATTTCTTCTGACATCTGTGGCCTGTTTCATGGGGGGGATTTTCTCAGGAAAGTGGTGTTCGTGGAGTCTGCTCATGGAATCAGAGCAAATATTTTCTGGTGGGCTTTCAGGGTACAAAAGGGCGGAGATAACTTGCTCTTGGTAGTGCAGATAGGATACGGGGGTCTCGGTAGATTTTTGGTAAATAACATAAGTGTTATACATGTCCAAATAAATGGACACTTTTTTATACCAATGGCGGAATTTTTTTGTGGGAAGGTAGGGTTCAATCATCTGATCATTTAAGTCCACTTCCCCCATGAACAAATTATAGTCATAGACACAAGTTGGTGTCTGGATTGGGCCGTTTCCTCTGGGGACTTCCACGTAGCTGTCGTTATGGATTGATGTGAGCATGTGGACATTTGTCTGTCCCAATAGCTCCTGGTTCCGCAAAGACCGCGTCTTCCCTTGTCGTAGCCTTTCATTGATGACTTTTTGCTGGAAGCCCTTTCTGTTGGCTCTTACTGTACCACATGCTGGGGTGTCCCTCTGGTGAAGATTGCGGAAGAGGGGCACGCTCATATAAAAATTATCCACATAAATATGGTATCCCTTTCCAAGGAGTGGATAGACAAGCTGCCAGACAACTTTTCCACTGGCTCCAATATACTCTGGGAATTCAGGAGATGCAGTTGGGAGTCCTTCCCTTCGTACACCAGGAAGGCGTAGATGTACCCCATGGCTCGGTCACAAAGTTTGTACATTTTAACCCCATATCAGGCCCTTTTGCTGGGGATAAAATGTTTGATGCCCAGCCTGCATGAGAATTTTACAAGGGACTCATCCACGTAGAGATATTCTTGTCGGGGGTATATAACTGGGGGAATTTTTCAGAGAAATAATTTAGGAGTGGCCGAATTTTAAATATTGTGTCAAAAGCTGGGTCATTTCAGGGAGGGCACTGGGTGTTGTCATTATAGTGGAGGAACCGCATAATCATAAGGTATCTTGATCTTGGCATAATGGGTGAGAAGTGTGGCATGTGGTGGATGGGGTTGGTAGACCAATAGGAGTACAATTTGTTTTGTTTGTGAGTCCCATAGTAAAAGTTAGGCCTAAAAAAAGTTGAATTCCTCTACGGTAAGATCTCTCCACTCAAAGGGATGGGCGTAACTAGAACCAGGATTGCTTACTATGTACTGCTGTGCATAGAGGTTGCACTGGGCCACAATGGACGATAGTAAGTCTTCGGTGAAAATCAAATGAAAAAAATCAAGCATGGCAAAATCATCGGTGTTCACCTGGCTGGGCAGTGAAAGGGGGATGTTTGCTGCTCTGGAATTAGGGGGAAGCCACAGGGGGTTTTGAAGGGCATAGGGAAGGCTGGCATGGCCCCTATCCCTTTGGGGCTGAGATGACACCCTACTGGTGCTTGGCCTTTGTTGCAGTGGCACTGCACTTGAGGTGGACGGCACTGTGCTTTAGGTGGACGGCACTGTGCTTGAGGTGGACGGCACTGCGCTCGAGGTGGATGGCCCTGTACTGCTGGTAGTAGGCTGCTGCTCCACGTCAGAATGCCTTCTTTTCATGGGCACACATTCCTCTTCCTCTGTAGAAGACCCACTGCTTGTAACGGGTTCATAGGCCAAATCAGAATCGGACTGAGAGCTCCCTGCTGCTCTCATCGCTCAGACTAAGAAGCTGGTAGGCCTCTTTGCTGGTAAAATATTTTTTTGCCATACTATTGACTGTCTTGCGATTTGTAAACTAGACAGGTGTAGCTGCACTGCTGGATGCTGGTGAGGGTGCACTGCTGGGTGCTGGTGAGGCTGCACTGCAGAGTACTGATGTGCACTATTGGGTACTGTAGAGGCGCTATTGAGTTGATGGGATGGCACGGTATTGGCACAGATGGGCACAGGTGGCACCAATTGGCACTGTAGTGGCACTGATTGTACTGTAGTGGCACTGATGGTACAGATAAACACTGTGGTGGCACTGATAGGCACAGGTGGCACTGGTGGGCACAGATAGCACCAGTGGGCACAGGTGGCACTGGTGGGCACAGGCGGCACTGATGGGCACAGGTGGCACTTATAGGCACAGGTGGCACTAATGTGGCACTGTAATGGCACAGGTGAGCACTGATGGGCACAGATGGCACTGATGGGCACAAGTGGCGCTGATGGGCACAGGTGGCACTGGTGTGGAACTGGTGTGGCACAGATAAGCACTGTAGTGCTCCTATTCTCACTCTTTACCTCTTTTCTGGGCCAGTTGATAACCTCCCATGGCTTCCAATACGACCTCTATGCCGATGACACCCAGATCTATCTCTCCACTCCTCAACTCACCCCCTCAATCTACTCACAGTTCTCAAACTTACTGAATGACATATCGGTATGGATGTCACACCACTTCCTCAAACTTAATCTTTCTAAAACTGAGCTTGTTATATTTCCTCCTTCACGGTCCCCCCACAACATGACTTCACCATTTTTATTTTTTTTAATTCTTTTTATTCAAGTTATTTGCAGCAGTACAAAATATAAAAAGACATAACATTTACAATATAACCATACTACAATTACAATTAGCAAGAATACTCCTTTTCTGGATTTTGTACCCCCCCCCACCACCACCCTCCCTTCGAGGAGCCGAACCTTTTGCACACCTAGTTCCTAACATACTACCCTTCTCGTTACACTCTCTAAATGTTTCTACTGGAGACTATTTATTCTGTGTCACCTCTCCTGATTAGGACAGCAGTTACTCATGAACACTAGTGTAGCACTGACAAGGAGCCCACCATCCCTAGTACCCATGGATTCCATAACTTTATAAATTTGTTATAGTTACCCAACCTGGTGAAGAATGTTTTTCTTTCCACACTAAAGAGTTGATGGTACTTACCCAATCTTCCGGGGTCGTAGGTGTTCTTGATTACCGAGATTGAGCTATTAATTTTCTTGCTTGATACAAGCACCTTGCAACAGCTATTACCGTACTCCTATCGCCTAGTTCTTTGCTTATGTAACCCAGAATACATATTTTAAGTTCGGCTCTAATTTGACTCTAAACGTGGTGTTAATTATTTCTAAGATCTCATGCCAATATCTAACCAGTCTTGGGCATCTCCACGTCATATGTATTAAGTCCCCTGTATCGCGACATCTAGGGCACTCATCATCGAGCCTACATCCAAACATATATAATTTCTTAGGGGTGTAATAAGCTCTATGCAGTAGTAACAGATGCAAGGCTTTTTGTGAGGGAGAGATCGATGTCTCTGGGCCTAGTTCTAATATTCTCTTCCACTGAACATCTGTTATTTGCCCCACATCTGCCTCCCATCTGTCCCTACTCCCAAAGGGCCCCAAAGGGCCCCGCATGATTCTGTTCATTAATTGAGCATATATCTCAGCTATAAGTCCCTTGGTGGTGTCTGATTTGATTATTTTTTGTAGTAATGAGATCTTGCTCCAAGCGAGCGGCTGAGCACTAAACTGTTTACCCAGAGCGTGTCTAATCTGTAGGTAGCTGTAAAATATTTGATTTGGTATCCCATACTCTTGCCTCAGATCCTCAAATGATTTTAAGGTATCCCCCTCATACAGTTGGATCAACCGACTCACCCCGCATCTCTCCCACAGTTTGTTTTTGTCTATGGTTAGTAATTCATGTAGATATTTGTTATTCCCGATTGGTGAGTATTCTGAGATTCCCTTATACCCCATGATTTTTCTAACTGTCTGCCAAACTTTAATAATCATCTTAAGTGTCGGGATCTCCTCTGGCCGTGAGCCTGCCTCTAGTGCCTCAACTAATGAATTATGCGGGTTCCCCTGTAGCATATTTTTGTCGTTATTATTTCCTCCTCCCCCACTGGCGCATTTCCCTAACTGTTGTACCTGGGCTGCCAAATAATATCCGAACGGATAAGAAACGCCCAATCCCCCCTCAGTGTCAGGGCGCTGCAGGGTTTATAGGGCCTGGCCTGTCCTTTTTTCCATATTAGCTCCCTAAAGAGAGCTTGGATTTTTTGGAACCACTTCTCTCCGATCCAAGTCGGGGAGTTGTGGAATAAATACAACAGCTGCGGCAACCATATAATTTTGGCCAGATTAGCCCGTCCCGCCACGGACAGGGGTAGTCTGCTCCAAATATCACATTTTTTCTTGAATTTCAGTAGTAAAGGGCCTAAATTATCCTCGATAAACAAATTAGGGTCTTTAGACAGTACTATGCCAAGATATTTTATTTTCTCTGTAATCTTTAACTGGGGGATTCCCACCGAGGTAGAGTCATCCAATGGGTCAACTGGCAAGAGGGACGATTTCTCCCTATTAATAGATAAACCTGAGAAGTTGCCAAATTCCTCAACTATGTGCATCACTTTTTCCAAGGAGAATCCCGTACCTCCCAGGAAAAATAACACGTCATCTGCATATAGCGCTATCCTTTCTCCACCCCATTTCCTCTGAAATCCCCGTAACTCAACCGATGCCCTCACCGCTTCCGCAAAAGGCTCCATAGCTAGAAGGGGGGACAGAGGGCACCCCTGTCTTGTCCCCCTCTCAAGCAGAAAACGCTCTGAGTAACCGTTGTTTATTTTGAGCCTAGCGCTTGGGCGATTGTATAGCAATTTCAACCATCTGATAAATACCAGGCCAAATCCGAACCTCTCCAGTGACCACCAGAGGTACTCCCACTCAAGGCTATCAAAGGCCTTGGCTGTGTCCAGGGACAAGATAGCTCTAGAACCCGTATTTTCTGTTGGCACCTGGAGGTTCAAATATGCCCTTCTGATATTTGTGCTAGTGGACCGGCCAGGGATGAACCCCGACTGGTCCAAATGCATAAGTTTTGCAATACATTTATTTAATCTAGATGCCAGCGCTCTTGCAATGATTTTAACATCGGAGCACAATAGTGATATAGGCCTGTAGGAAGAAACTTCCGATTGGTCCTTACCTTCCTTCTGTATTACTACTATATTAGCCTCTGTCATTGAGGAGGGCAGCCTACCCTCCTTTGCCGCCCACTCCAACACCTCTAGGAGCTTCGGGAGCTGGACCTCTATGTATTTCTTATAAATCTCCAGTGGTAACCCGTCTGGGCCTGGGGATTTCTTACTAGACAGCTCCGCAACTCCTCTAAGGTCAGAGGGGACTCCATCTCTCTCCTTTCTACCACCGAAAGTACAGGTAAGTCAACTCCCTCCAGGAACCTATCCATGTCGCGCCTGTCTGAACGCTGGCGTGACCTGTACAGGTCCCTATAAAATATAGAAAAAGCCTCCAAGACTGCCGCAGGTTCAGATGTAATCTCTCCAGATGTGGTCCTAATTGAGGAGATAGCTGGAGGAGATGTGTTGGACTTAACTAAGAGTGCAAGCATACGACCCGTCTTTTCCCCTTCTCCAAAGTAATTTTGTCTCTGAAAGAGCCTCTTGTTCCCGGTTTTTCTATTAATTACTTCTTTATACTCTTGCTGCCTCTTGAGCCATATTTCATGTTTCTCTGGGGTTGGGTCTGTCACATACTGTGCTTCCAATGCCATCACTTCTTTTCCAGCCCTAGCCTCCAGTTCCCTTGACTTGTTCTTTATTTTTACCACCTACTGGTGTAGTAACGCCCTAAGAAAGGCTTTTAAGGTATCCCATACTACCCCCACTGATGCAGTGCCAGAGTTAAGTGCTACAAATTCTTTTAATCTAATTTCTACTGGGCTCCCCATCAGGTCAAACCACAATGGATTTATTGTCCACATTTTTTGATAATATCTATCTCTTAAGTTTATAGTTAATGTTAGGGGAGAGTGGTCTGATATTCCTCTTGGTAAGTACTCTATTTTTTTTGTTAATTGCAGAGCTTCACTATTACCCATTGCCATATCTATATGTGAAAGGGTAGAATATGACCCTGAGTAGCAGGAATACTGCCGGGTATTTGGGTTATGAGATCTCCACAGATCGCATCATCCCATCTCCCCAAGGAATTGGCCCAAACGCCCCACTGATACCCTTTCTGGTCAGGACACTGGCGGAAACCTATCTAAGCTGCTTTCAAGAACTGCATTGAAGTCCCCTACTGCTATAATCGGGATATCTGCCTTATCCTCCACAAACTTTAATAAATCAAGCAAAATCTCTGTTTTAAACAGGGGGGGGGGGGGGGGGTATAGACATTTGCTATCACAAAGGGTTTGTTTTCTATCTAACAACTCAAAAAAACATAACACCCCAATGGGTCTATCCTGACATCCCTGCAGGAAAATGATACCCCTCCCCCCACCAATACACTCACCCCCCTAGAATAGGAGGAGTAAACTGAATGGTACTGTATCCTTTTGGTAGGATCGCCCATGCCCCTAATATTCCAAGATCCTATGTTTAGTGTTTTAAACAACATCTAGGTAAAAAAAAAAGAACCAATAATTAAACAGAAATAAAAAATTGTTCATATGTGCATATGTGTCTCCCAAAATTACAGTCTTAATAGTAAGTGTGTCAAAAAGGAAGACAGAACGAAAGAGAGACGGAAGGTCCCCATGACTGATACCGACTCTACACTCTCCTTCTGTACTACTTCTAATTGTGTGCAAACTACCTGTACTTTTTTCTTATAGAACCCCTTCCCGTTAGTGATTGTGTCATATAGACTCCTCCTAGTCTGACCCTGCTCCTCCCCAAGACCCTCCCCCCTCCCCCCTTTTTAAATTTGTATGCCACCCAACTCTGATGCTTATTTTGAAATCCCCCTCTATCCTTACCCGCCTAACTCCTACCCATCTCCAACCCTCCCACCCCACTCTCAGTCCACCCTCCCGCCCCACTTGTGCTTGCCTACCTAGGCTAACCCTTGGGGTTGTATACGTGACCATTTCCCACTCTACTCCCTATTCCTCCCACTCATACCACCCCTCTGTTATGTGTTGTCGTGTTTTAATGTTGTTCCTCCCCCTCCACCCCCCTCCCACCAAAACCAAAACCATCCAAAACATACCCACTAGTGCACAACCTACCACATACATTATAACTCTATCCTACTTGTACCTCCCCCTCCCATCCCCACGGTCCATCTCTTGTACATTTATATCCCACCAGTCTATAAATTCTTTTTATTTTCTTCAAACCATCTTGCCGCCTCAGTTGGTGTATCAAAAAATTGAGTTCCCCCAGCTGTCGTAATTCTCAAGCGTGCAGGATATAATAGGCCGTACTTAATTTTATGTTTCTGCAAAGAGCGTTTAATCTCTATGAAGTCTGCTCTTCGCTTTTGCAATGTTGGGGAGTAGTCTGGGTAAAATGAAATCCTAACGCCTTTAAAAAAAATATTTCCCATCTCCCTGGCTCTTCTTAGGAGGTTCTCCTTGTCCTTGTAGTTAAGAAATTTTAGAAAGATTGACCGGGGGCGCCCGCCCGATGGCGGTGCCCTGGCAGGAACTCTATGGGCTCTCTCTATTGAGAACTGTGGTGAAAAAATGTCTTCCCCAAATGTCTCCTTAAACCATTTCTCTAGGGACTCAGCAGGCTGGGGGCCTTAAACCATCTCTGGGAGTCCCACCACTTGCACATTACTCCTGCGTGCCCTGTTCTCAAATTCATCCAATTTTGAGGCTTGAAGGGTCATTAGCTCTCTCATTGCTTTAATTTCCTGTTTTAAGGGGAAAAAATCATCTTCAATTAAGCTCAATCTCTCCTCTAGGGCACTTGTCCTTTCCCCAACTTTCTTCAATTCCTGGCCCATCACCAGCAGTTCCTCCTTAATTCCCCCAATTTGTTCAGATAAACTATTTAATGAACATCTGCATGCGTTAACCGCCATTAGTATATCCCTCAGCGTTGGTTCTGATTCTTCCTGTGATGCTGACAGTGTATGAGGTGTTGGTTCAACAGGGAGTGGTAGGCTCTCACTTTCTGCCCCCCTGCTATCTGCCATTTTTGTGCCTGTTAATACTGTGGCCTTCTGACCCTGACCTTGGCTCTTTCTGTCTTGTGAGGGTCCCGGTTGGGCCTTTACACCTGACTGCGGAGGTCCTTTATTGGGTGACTTTCCAGGAGTATGGGCAAATCTCTCCAATTTAGCCACCACAGCAGCTTGGTTCCCTTTTTCCTTTGCTGAACGTGTTGCCGAAGATCCAGCAAGATTCTCCTGCTGTGCCTGCTCCTCTCCCTTCTTTCTAGTCATACTGTTTGCTTGTGAGCGGCAGACCAGGAGGGCGCAGAACGCAAAAGAAAGAGAAAAAAAAAAAATCCCTTTCCTTTTCACTTCCAGCTCCCGTAAGACCACTGGACCACCCTATAAATTTCAATATCCAGGTAATAAAGCTATAATTCCAACACTGGTTCACTTGGGATAGCAGCACACTGCACTATAGTGCTATAGCTAATAGTCCCAGCTAAGCATATGTAACAAACATAGGTAACATAGGTAACACCTTCAAATTTGGCTACTCAGCGCTTAAATGAAAAGAAAAAAAGTTACGCCTGCGCTTCTCGGTGCTTATCTGGTTTATATGATTATATGATTTATATATAATGTCCTAGGCATATCCAAACACAGCTCACAAGTTGCAATTCACAGTCTCAGGCTCTTAGCTTCGCACCATAAGGCAGCAGCAGGGGGGGGACAAGAATACAAATACTTTGTCACTAGTTTACGTCCATCCCTTCTGTGCCAGGATTAAATAGTTGGAAGTTTCTCACCCAAAAAAAAAAAGTTCATATATCTTAGTCTTGCAGGAAAAAAAAAAGAGAAAAAAAAAAAAAGAAATCACTCTCCTTTATTCCAGCATATGAGACTGTGACAGTTTGCACTATCTCTGAGCAGCCTCCTTCCACTTCCTCCAATAGATAAATAAATGGAAATGTCTCACCCAGTCTCAGCACTGACATCCAAAGAATTTCAAGGGGGGGGGGTGAGTTGTCTCACTCTTTATCCCTATCTTCAAGGGTGCTGAGCTGTAGCAGGAGTTCAGAGGAGTTCAAAGGAGGTTTCTCACACCAGCGCTGTCTATCTTCACTAGAGAAGCCATTCCCTCACAGGAGAAGGAGAGAGGAGAGGGGAGAGGGGGGAGGGCGGGGGACTCTCTCACCACCGTCGTTTCCTCTCACTGCAAAGTGCCTCTGTCAGATGGAAGAGGAGGGGGGAGGGGGGAAGCTGTTCTAATCTCCTCCATGATTTTTACTGCTGATATCAGTGTGTGCCCCTAAAGGCCCCTGGGCGGAAATCAGTCCCGAGAAGAGCAAGAGGGGAGGGAGGCAGAAAGCACTCTCACTCTCACATCGTTCTCACATCTCACATCAGCGTCCACTTCCGGTCACGCCCCCCATCTGCGACTTCACCATTAATATCAACAACACAACCATTGGTCCCTCCACACATGCCAGGGTCCTGAGTGTACTCCTTGACTCTGATCTCTCCTTCAGCCCCCATATCCAATCACTGGCTAAATCCTGCCACCTTAACCTCCACAACATCTCCAGAATTCGTCCCTTCCTGACTAATGACACCACAAAGCAACTTATTCACTCCTTGATTATTTCCCGCCTTGACTACTGCAGCTCTCTCCTTAATGGCCTACCCTTAAGCAGGCTATCACCCCTTCAGTCTATTATGAATGCTGCTGCTAGACTAATACACCTCACTAATGGATCTGTGACTGCTGCCCCTCTCTGCCAATCTCTTCACTGGCTTCCCCTACCCTAACAAGTAAAATTCAAAATGCTAACCATAACATACAAGGCCATCCACAACATCGCCCCCAGCTACATCACCAACCTTATCTGCAGATATCGCCCAAATCATCCCCTCCGCTCCTCCCAGGACCTTCTGCTCTCTAGCTCCCTTGTTACCTCCTCCCATGCTCGCCTTCAGGACTTCTCCAGAGCCTCTCCCATCCTCTGGAACTCCCTGCCCCAGTATGTCCGATCAGCCCCTACCCTGTCCACTTTTAGGAGATCCCTGAAAACTCATTTATTCAGGGAAGCCTATCCCACACCCACATAACAACTGTCCCCGAGCCACCCCATCAAATCTTTCTCTGCAGCTATTACCTTTTGTACCACCACCTCCTCCCTTTAGAATGTAAGCTCTATGAGCAGGGCCCTCCTGTACCTTTAGTATTGAACTGTACTGTAATTGTGTTGTCTCCACTATACATTGTAAAGCGCTGCGTAAACTGTTGGCGCTATATAAATCGCGTATAATAATAATAATAGTGGCACTGGTGTGGCTCTGGTTGCACTGGTGGGGCTCTGGTGGCACAGATGGCACAGTTGGGCACTGTTGAGTACTGCTGGGCACAGTTATAACTGTGGAAACTTACATTTTTTCACTTGATCGCTCTCTTCTCCACTCACGCTGTATCGGTGTGAGGAGAGGAGAGCGTTGAACTCCTGGTGACCCTGCTGTGTCTACATTTGTGATCGCTTCATCATTGGACGGAGCAATTACGTGGTAAAGGGCCACTGTCATTGGCCCTTTACCGGGATCCGTGTTGCGCGGGGTCCCGTGAACCCGGCAAGCATGGATGTTCCTGTGTGCGCGCCCTAGGGGGCGCACGATTCTGGGAGGATGTCATTGTATGCCCTCCCAGAGTTACCTAGCCACACTGTAGCCATCATTTGACTATAGTGCAGTCGGTAACTGGTTAAGTAAGTATAGCAATTTTGGCAGAATTGTCATTTTTATGATATTGCAGCAGCCAAACTATAAGTAGAGTCCTAAATTCCAGGTATGAAGAAGAGCCTGTACCTTCCATAGGTTTCATGCCACCATAGTAGAAACATAGAAAAGTGACAGCAGAAAAAGACTGAGTAGTCCATCGTGTCTGCCCATTTTTATTTTTATTTTTTTGGGAGGGGCTTTTTTCCATTAACCTTGTTGTTTGACTATAGATTTATGTTTATCCCAAGCATGTTTGAAGCTGTTTACTGTTGACTGTTTCACTACCTCTGGTGGTAGTTTATTCCAATCATCAACCACCCTTTCAGTAAAATAATACTTTCTAAGATTAGTTTTGAACTTTCCTCCAGTTAGTTTGAGGTCATGTCCCCATGTTCTTGATTTTGGTTTCATATTGAAAAGACTGCCTTCCTGAACCTTATTCTCCCCCTTGATGAATTTAAAGGTTTCAATCATGTCTCCCCTTTTCCATTCTTTCCTCCAGACTGTACATATTAAGTTCCTGAAGCCTTTCTCGATATGTTTTATCCCCCACACCTTTCACCATTTTTGTTAACTGTCTCTGGACTTGTTCTATCTTATCAATATCTTTTTGTAAGTGAGGTCTCCAGAACTGGACACAGTATTCTAAATGAGGTCTCACTAAAGAGCTATATAGGGGAATCAAGACCTCTTTCCTCCTGCTGTTGATCCCTCGAGTAATGCATTCTAGAATTCTATTTGCTTTTCCCACTGCCTGGTCACACTTTTTGCTCATTTCGCAATCATCTGAAATAAGCACTCCCAAATCTTTTTCTTCTGTAGTGCTGGCTAACACTGTGAACCAATGTTTTACTCTCTCAAGGAAATTTTTTTTCCCTAGGTGCATTATTTTACATTTAGAAATATTGAGCTGCAGTCTCCAATGCTTTGACCAATCTCCCAGCAATGCCAAATCATGTTCCATGTTACAGACACCTTCAGGGATATCAACCCTTTTGCACACCTTTGTGTCATCAGCAAAAAGACATACATTGCCCAACAAACCTTTGGTTATACCATAGTGCCCAATTATTTAAGTGTAGCCATTTGAGTTTGAAATTGTTAAAAAGCCTTACCAACAGAGAAGGGGGAAGGGCTATATTTAAGGCTTGAAAATTATTCTTCAAATTAGAAAGGTTGCTGTATATCTGAAATTCTTGGAGGAGGTTGGGGAGAGATAAGTCTGGGTTTGTGGGGCTGAAGAGCATATCATCAGCATATGCAGAGATTTTGTATTCTGCGTCATGGATACGAATGTCTTAAATATTCAGCTCAAGGGACAGTACAAATAAAATTGGGAAAGCAGGCAACGTTGGTATGAGAAGCTGATTTTTAATGAAACTAATCCTACCCGGATCACAGTGGGATACCATACACCCACTGCAGATGTTACCTATGAAATCAATAGGTTTTTTTTTCATCATACCTCACTACTGCTGCCTCCTTGGTTATCTGGATACTCAAAATCCCACAAGAATACATTCCATCCTATTGCAGGGGCATAGTTACCTATTTTAAGTGCCCAAATATTTCAAGAGGTAATACTGAGGCACTGTGATGTCCCTTATGCCTCCTGGAAGTGGTAAAAGCCAGGGTGAAGGTTAATATTTTCCTTTTTTAGCAACAGCATTATTTTTAAATCACCTTCACAGGCAACTTGATTTTGTGGGTGCAAACTTCATTGCTATCAAAGGTAAACTTTAAACTTGAAACTTCAGCTTAAGAGACACTGTGCGGTCTGAATTTTAAATTAGTTCCCATATGGGGTGGTTTGGTTCTGCAGTATAACCAAATTTAAATGTGTATTGCAATTTGCATTACTTGCTTAAAGGCTAAGTTCACCTTTCTGAACATGTTACATGTTACACCCGGAATTATGGTGTAACATGTTTAGCATCCTCCCCCTCACCCCCGATCCTCTCCCCGTGACAGAGGAGGGGGGATCATGTCCCTGCACCCACTGTCACAATTTAAAAACATGCGGCCATGTCATTCATTCATAGAATTCTGTGAATGAATGAACTACAATTACTGTCTTCCATTGCAGCAAACAGCTTGTAATGCCACGTACACACGAGTGGAATGTCCAACAGATAAAGTCCGGACAGAAGCTTTTCATCGTCTATTCCAATCGTGTGTATGCCTCATCGTGTGTATGCCTCAAAAACGACACATGCTCTGAAGCAAGTATGAGATGGAAGCTGGTTATTGCACTTCCCTTTTCTAGTCCCGTCGTACGTGTTGTACATCACCTTGTTCTGGACGGTCGGACTTTGGTGTGACCGTGTGTAGGCAAGACCGCTTGAGCGGAATTCCGTCGGAGAAACCTTCAGAGTTTATTCCAATGGCAAAACCGGTCGTGTGTACAGGGCATTGATCTTGTAATTCATTGATCATCTTGCAATTCAGTAACCGAATAAGTACGGGCATACAGCTATACTAATGCCGCGTACACACGGGCGGACTTTTCAACTGTACTGGTCCGACGGACTGAGTCCGGCGGACAATTTGACCGTGTGTGGGCTTCATCGGACCTGCAGTGGACTTTTTCGGTCGAAAATCGGACAGACTTTAGATTTGGAACATGTTTCAAATCTTTACGTCGGAACTCCGCTGGACCCAGTTCCTATCGAAAAGTCTGTATGCTAGTCTGACGGACGAAAACCGACTCTAGGGCAGCTATTGGCTACTGGCTATGAACTCCCTTATTTTAGTCCGGTCGTACGTCATCACGTACGAATCCATCGGACTTTGGTGTGATCATGTGTAGGCAAGTCCGTTTGTTGGGAAAGTCCAATTGAAGTCCACCAAAAGTCCGTCAGATAGTCCGGAAAAGTCAGCTCGTGTGTACGCGGCATAAGGGTCTGCAGGAGCCTGACATTTCTCCCGTGATCTTCTGATCGTGGGTGCAATGCTCTGCAGGCTCCTTGGGAAAAAAATATGCATTTATAATTTTATTATAAAAAGCGAACTCACTCTTTAAGAGCTCATGTACACGTCCAAGGTTTGAATATATTTCCCCACTCAGGAGCCACAGGTGCTGTGTAGAGCCACCATATAAACATGAATGGCTGTAAGTGGCTTTATTTTTTTCTGGGTGGACAGTTTTCAAAGTGTTATGCCGCGTACGCACGGTCAGAATTTCCGACAACAAATGTTCGATGTGAGCTTGTTGTCGGAAAATCCGACCGTGTGTATGCTCCATCAGACATTTGCTGTCAGAATTTCCGACAACAAATGTTTGAAAGCTGGTTCTCAAACTTTCCAACAACAAAACTTGTCGGAAATTCCGAGTGTGTGTACACAATTCCGACACACAAAATTCCACGCATGCTCAGAATCAAGCAGAAGAGCCGCACTATTGAACTTCATTTTTCTCGGCTCATTGTACGTGTCGTACGTCACTGCGTTCTTGACATTTGGAATTTCCGACAACATTTGTGTGACCGTGTGTATGCAAGACAAGTTTGAGCCAACATCCACGGTTGAAAAAATAGAAAAAAATCCACGGTTTTGTTGTCAGAATGTCTGATCGTCTGTATGCTGCATAATTATTAGAGTGCCTTGAAAAAGTATTAATACCCCTTGAAATTTTCCACATTTTGTCATGTCACAACCAAAAACGTAAATGTATTTTATTGGGATTTTATGTGATAGACCAACACAGTGGCACATAATTGCGCATAATTGTGAAGTGGAAGGAAAATGATCAATGGTTTTCAAATTTTTTTACAAATAAATATGTGAAAAGTGTGGCATGCATTTGTATTCAGGCCTCCCTGAGCCAATACTTTGTAGAACCACCTTTCACTGCAATTACAGTCTTTTTGGGGATGTCTCTACCAGCTTTGCACACCTAGTAGAGTGACATTTTTGCCCATTCTTCTTTGCAAAATAGCTCAAGCTCTGTCTGTGAACAGCAATTTTCAAGTCTTGCCACATATTCTCAACTGGATTTAGGTCTGGACTTTGACTGGGCCATTCTAACACATGAATATGCTTTGATCTAAACCATTCCATTGTAGCTCTGGCTGTATGTTTAGGGTCATTGTTCTGCAGGAAGATGAATCTCCGCCCCAGTCTCAAGTCTTTTGCAGACTCTAAAGCCACGTACACACAAGCGGAATGTCCGACAGAATAAGTTTATGTTTAGGGTCATTGTTCTGCAGGAAGATGAACCTCCGCCCCAGTCTCAAGTCTTTTGCAGACTCTAAAGCCGCGTACACACAAGCGGAATATCCGACAGAAAAAGTCTGACGGAAGCTTTTCATCATTTATTCCGATCGTGTGGAGGCCTCATCGGACTTTCTTTTTCGAAAATTCTGACAGGCCTAGAAATGGAACATGTTCTAAATATTTCCGACGGAACCAATTCCTATCGGGAAAACCGATCGTCTTGTATGCGGTGCCGACGGACCAAAAATGACGCATGCTCTGAAGCAAGTACGAGACGGAAGCTATTGGCTACTGGTTATTGAACTTCCTTTTTCTAGTCCCGTCGTAAGTGTTGTACGTCACCGAGTTCTGGATGGTCGGACTTTGGTTTGACTGTGTGTAGGCAAGACCGCTTGAATGGAATTCCATCGGAGTTCCGTTGGAGAAACCTTCGGAGTTTATTCCGACGGCAAAACCGGTCGTGTGTATGCGGCATCACAGGTTTTCTTCTAAGATTGCCCTGTGTTTGGCTCCATCCTTCTTCCCATCAACTCTGACCAGCTTCCCAATCCCTGCTGAAGAAAAGCATCCCCACAACATGATGCTGCCACCACCATGTTTCACGCTGGGGATGGTGTGTTCAGGGTGATGTGCAGTGTTAGTTGTCCGCTACACATAGCGTTTTGCTTTTAGGCCCAAAAAATCAATTTTGGTCTCATCTGATCAGAGCACCTTCTTCCAAATGTTTGCTGTGTCCCCCACTTGGCTTCTCGCAAACTGCAAGTGGGACTTCTTATGGCGTTCTTTCAACAATGGAAAAAATGAAAAATATACTGCGCTGTGAAAAGAGGATACAAAAATACCTACCTACATGCATCGCTCTTTTCACCTGCACTTTTGTACGATACACCTATTTACAACCATCTAAATTTGAGTGTTCACTTTTAATGTTTTCTATTAAATACTACTTTACTACGGTATCACGCTATGCAAGTTCTTTTCATTATACTACACATGTTACGTGGTACCGAGCCTCTGTCCTCTACATGAAAGTTTGGTATACATCTTCTACATTCCATTGATGTTTTGGCCCGTTGACGTGGATTAATTGTTTCAGACCCAGGACCAGCTATACCCATCGGGTTTACCGATTAACAAGCCTGTTTGACTTGGGGGGTATAAGTCTCCTCCTATCAATGGTAATGGTGTTTCTGGCTATCCCTCTATTGCAAAGGATCACATCGGTGGTTGCATTCTTCTGTTTTGAGTTTTTTGGACTACACTCTTTGTTATGTTATTTTTTGGACTTTTTCATCAACTGGTTTTATCAACAAACTCATGATTGTTATTCATACTTGTGATTGATGTGGACTTAAAAACCTACACAGAAAGTCTCACTGTATTCACACATGGGGGAAAGAATTGAATTGTTTTGAATTACTGTCTTTTTTTGTTATTTAGTTGTGTAAATACAGTTAGCTAAGTAGTGAATAATTTCACTTATATACATAATTAGCACTGCACTTTTTTACACATACATACAGTTCCTTCAACAATGGCCCACCTAACCACCTGCCCCCTGGACCCTGTTCCCTCTCAAATACTGCAGTCACCCTCTGACTCCCTCTGGGACTAAAACTAAAATGCCATTTTAGTCCTAATACCGCGTCGGTCTTTTCGGCTAAAAAAATCCGATGGCCCGTCCGACAGACTTTCGACAGACTTTTGGCGGACTTGCGGTGGACTTTCTAATGAACGGACTTAACTACATACGATCACACAAAAGTCCGACAGTCTAGTACGTGGTGACGTACACCAAGTCCGACGAGACTATAAAACGGAAGTTCAATAGCCCCTACGACACCCTTTAGGCTCCTTCTGCTAATCTTGTGTTTATCTCGTGTTAGTAGAAGTTTGGTGAGAGACGATTCACGCTTGTGAGACTCGTATTTTTCAGTTCGTTTTAACTGTTGTTCAGTCTGTGCTTGTGAGGTTTGTATCTGCTTTTCAGTGCGTGTGGTCAGTTTGCATTGAGTAATCAGTGTTTTATTGTCCGCTTGTTGCTGATTTTCAGGTTGCTCTTCACAGGCCTTGCTGTTTTTCAGTGCGTTCTGTTAAGTGCGTTCTGACCAGCCAACCATTTTGAAGCCATGTTACGTGCACGTACTCGTCGTCGAGCTTGTGCATTGTATGTGCTTGGTGCTGTAGTTCATTCAGCCCAAGCCCAGTCCATGAACAGGGCGAGGAGAAGTTCATGGACCAAGAATTGGTTGCTCCAGCGTGACCAATTCTGTCACATGCCATTGCTCCGTGAGATCCGTGAGAATAATCCTGAGGATTTCAGGAACTTTCTCCAGATGACGGACCCCGTTTTTGACCGTTTGGTGGCTTTGCTGATCCCTTATATTAGCAGGCAGGATACCTGCATGAGGCAAGCCATCACTCTGGAGCAGAGGCTAGTCGCCACGTTGCGTTACTTGGCGACAGGGAGAAGCCTGCAGGACCTTAAGTTCTCGACAGGCATCTCCCCCCAGGCTCTGGGGATCATTATCCCTGAGACCTGTTTGGCCATAATTCAGGTCCTGCAGAAGGACTATATTAAGGTAAGAATCGTTATCCTTTATTAGCATCACATGTTATTTTATTTAATGTTTGATAATGTAATGTATTTCTTTACTCAAATACTACTTACCATCATTGCAATATAGTGTGAATGTCCCCTTTGTCCTCATGCATGCTGTAATCTTTTAATACTCTTTTTTGTCCTGCATGCATATTTTCCTTCACTAACCTCCCCAGCATGCAATGCTGGGCCCATATCCACCTAGTCTACTCACTTTAAATGCATTTTGTCAGCTGCATTGTAGTTATTTTCCCCTAAAATGCATCCAAATAGTGTGTGTGTCATTAACTTGATTTCCAATCCCCCCTACAATTCATCCAAATAGTGCGTGTGTCATTAACTTGATTTCCAATCCCCTCCCCCCCTACAATTTATCCAAATAGTGTGTGTGTCATTAACTTGATTTCCAATCCCCTCCCCCCTACAATTCATCCAAATAGTGTGTGTGTCATTAACTTGATTTACAATCCCCCCCCAGCAATTCATCCAAATAGCGTGTGTGTCAATAACTTGATTTTCCATCCCCCCTACAATTCATCCAAATAGTGTGTGTGTCATTAACTTGATTTCCAATCCCCTCCCCCCTACAATTCATCCAAATAGTGTGTGTGTGTCATTAACTTGATTTCCAATCCCCCCCCACAATTCATCCAAATAGTGTGTGTGTCATTAACTTGATTTACAATCCCCTCCCCCCTACAATTCATCCAAATAGTGTGTGTGTGTCATTAACTTGATTTACAATCCCCTCCCCCCCTACAATTCATCCAAATAGTGTGTGTGTCATTAACTTTTAACTTGATTTACAATAACATCCCCCCCTACAATTCATCCAAATAGGTTGTGTGTCATTTACTTGATTTACAATACCCCCCTTAAATTTTTTATAATGTTCTGTGGGGTGGATTTACAAAAAGCAAATATATATTGCACTTTGCAAAACGCATTTGCATTCTGCAAGTGCATTTGCTCCAGGGCTTTAGTAAATGAGCAGAAGCTCTGCTGATTTCCATCATCCAATCATGTGCAAGCCACAAAGTTTTTTTTATTAATTGCCCTTGCATGTGATTAGGTACTCCTTGCAACATGAAGCCTTACCTCATTTACTAAGCTCTAGAGCAACTGCATTTGCAGAGTGCAACAACTGCACTTTTCAAAGTGCACAGTCTTGTAGCCTTTAGTAAATCAAACCCTGCGTGTCCTTAAACATGATTTAGAATTTTACCCCCCCCCCCTAAAAATTAACAATGTGCCATCAGAGGGGGTGAGCAATCTGATAAGTGGGCCTTTATATATTATTTATTAAATAATATTTCAATTAATGTTATACTGATGCTGGGCAATAATGTTTTAAGTGTAATGTTCTTGCAATGTTATTTTCAAAATTACTGATTTTTTGTTTCTTGTTTGATTCCCCAGTTTCCTTCAACGCCACAAGAATGGCAGACTGTGGCATCCCATTTTGCCACTCGTTGGGACTTTCCCAACTGTGGAGGGGCTATAGATGGGAAACACGTCCACATCGTGCCACCACCCCATTCAGGGTCATACTATTTTAATTATAAGGGGTTCCATAGTATTGTCTTAATGGCGGTGGTGTCGGCACAGTATGAATTTCTGTATGTGGACGTGGGGAATAATGGCTGGATGTCGGATGGAGGAGTATTTGCCCAGACGTAGTTCTACCAGCGTCTCCAGAGTGGTGGCCTGGGATTGCCACCTGATGTCGATAACGTGGAAAGACTCCCCTTTGTCTTCATAGCAGATGAAGCCTTCGGTCTGAGCAAGCACCTCATGAGGCCATTCCCCCAAAGGACCCATACCCCGGAGAGGAGGGTTTTTAATTTCCGGCTGGCCAGAGCGAGAAGAGTTGTGGAGAATGCTTTTGGGATTCTGGCCAGCCGGTTCCGCCTGTTTCAGACAGCTATACACATGGCGGAATACAAACTGAATTACATTATTCTAGCGTGCTGCATCCTGCACATTTAAAAAAAACATTCAAACAATTATATTTTATCACTTGGGCCTGAGGACGGACTTATTAGTAACAATCCTCTGACGGGCCTGGATACTGTCCGTACTGGCTTGGCCCCCCAAAGTGCCCGTCAAGTTTGGGATCAATATGTTGATTATTTTACGGGTAGGGGGGCCATTGCAATGCCACAGAATCTTTAATTTTTTTAAATAAAAAATCTGGATCAGATCAAATCTTGAATTATATTTATTGCTTGCCTTTCTTTTTGGCTTTCTCCTAGGTTATCCTAGAGCACTTGTAGTGCCAAGTGTGTTTTCCTTTAGTAAATAAGCACCATTGCTACTGTAAACAACGAATAACTTCCAAAACTGATATTGAGCATTGAAAGAAGAAGACACACATCTTGTTGATTACTAACAGATTTTTTATTAATCTGTGCACATTCACTTGTGCGTTTGTAAAAAATGGTGATTGTAAAAAATATATATATATATATATAATTTGTAAACAATATAATTATGTTTTTTATTTTTACATTATTTTAGATTGTTTATTTTTTAACAAACAGGCCTCTATATATTATTATTTTGTTTTGTTTTTTGTTTTTTTAACAAACAGGCCTCAATATATTTTTTATTTAATTTTTTTTTTTTTTTTTACAAACAGACCTCAATATATATATATATATTTTAAACAAACAAGCCTCATTTTTTTTTTCTAAAAATTTTTGGATACAGGCATAGAATTTAAATACTATAAAAGAAAATGCCCAGAATGGGGTCAGCAAACAAGGAAATGAAGAACATGATTGATGTTATTTTTGTTGAAAAGGGGAATTTAGATTCTACCCAAAAAAACCAATCATGTTCTTCATTTCCTGCTGCATACTATCGATTACGCATGACATCTATATCCCCATTCCAGGCCATTAGCTGTCCAATTAGGCGTTGTGCACTGTCTGTGCTAAAAGGTTCAACAAGACCTAAAATTAAAGGAAAAAAAGATGTATTTAGAAATATGCAGGCATACATAGATTACCTTACCATAAGCTGGTGTGTCATACACTCACGTGGTGGGGTGCCCATGTCGCCTACTTCCTCTACCTCTACTCCATAGACATCCTCGGGGGTGGCGCTGGTGCTTCTTTCTTGACCTTCCACACCCAGATCATCTAAAATAGATATTAAAAAATGTATCTCAAAATATGCAGCCATACATAGATTACCGTAAGATGGTGTGTCAGGCACTCACCTGGTGGGGTGCCCATGTCGCCCACCTCTCCTTCCTCAACATCCTCTGTGGGGTTTGAGCTGATTTCCCAATTCGGGTGTTGCGGTTAGGGGTCACTGGGTTCAGCTTGCCTTTTCTCCCCTATGTGAATGAAACAAAAGCTATACTTAGCACACAGATATTTGAGTCCAGGAATAGTAATCTGAAACATTGTAGTGAAGTAGTGTACAAATTGTCTGTTTGGGCAGAGTTCATAGTTGAAGACATAATAAAAATTCAAATTGAAATATATATATATGTGTGTGTGTGTGTGTGTATATATATATATATATATATATATATATATATAGATATACACATACACATATAGGTATATATATATGGAACGATGTTTACTACGATCGTTTAAAACGATCTAAACTTGTATGTTAAAGAAAAGCACATGGAGCAGTATGCAAGGTAATAAACAGAAGATGAACACAGGACAAGTACTTACTTTTCTTAAGCACTTTACGGATCCGTCTGTACTGATCCGGCTCCCGGATTTTGAGGTCGGACCATCTTTTCCTAAGCTGATCTTTCGAGCGCCGTACCCCAAAAGTAAGATGCAATGTCTTCACCACCTTTGCCATGTTTTTGCCTTTTCTGAAAATAGGCCGGGCGTACGGTCCATACCTCCCATCATAGTCATTTTCTCTCAAAATTCCCACTATCTCCACCATCTCTTTTAAACCCATATTGGAGGCCTTAAATCTCCGCTTTCCTGATTGGGACGTTCCGAACTCCGGGCTTTCGTCGCTACCTGAGGTAGTACACACCTGATGTATCTCCGCCATTGTTCCTCCCACTATGCAACGTAGAGAGAAGGGGCGGAGAATATTTGGAAAAAAAGAACGTCAGGGGCGGGCGAGGCAGGCGGAGTTTCACGCATGCGCAGTGTACAAAAAGAGTTCTTTCGCATGTGTCGTACGTACGTTCTGTGCGTATAGACAAGGGAGCAGAGAATATGCGTTAAAATAGAACATCAGGGGCGGGCAAAGCAGGCGGAGTTTCACGCATGCGCAGTGTATAAAACGTTCTTACGTATTGTGTCGTACCTACAATCTGTGCGTAGAGGATAGAGAACCGGAACGCCATAAACGAAGGTAATTTTTATTTTTTGTAAACTTTGTAACAAGCAGCCTATACGGCTTAAAGATTGATGAGGCCTATGTTGGGATAAGATGATGAGGGTTTAGCTGAAACATAAGTGTTTTTGTCTTGTGTCTTATCTTTTGCAGAAAACATGAATTCCAAATTTAAGGACCCAGAATTTATGACAGCATTTATTGATAAGTACAGGGGGATGAGGAATCTGTGGGAGGTCAAACACCCTCAATATTACCTAAAACCCGTAAGGAAGTCAACTCTGGAGAGACTTCTGACATTTGTGCAGACTTTCATCCCAGAAGCAACCATGGAGATTTTGGAAAAGAAAATTGGGATCTTGCGAAATAAGTATAAGAGGGAGCATAACAAGATCCAGATTTCCTTGAGATCAGGAGCATCAGCAGATGATGTATATGTACCCAGGCTGTGGTACTACAATAAACTACGTTTTCTTGATGACCAGACTGAAGCCAGGGCATCACTTTCAACCCTTCCCTCCACCCTTCCCTCCACCCTTCCATGCACCCTTCCCTCCACCCTTCCCTCCACCTCAGCAGAGGCTGATGAGGACCAAGCTGGGTCTTCCCGGAAGAACCGGATGTGACCATCTGGAGTCAGGTAAATTAATTTTAGACATATTTAGTGTCCTGATGTTAATGATGTTAACTAGATGTTATAATTGATTAAGAATTTTATCCTAAAAATTATGTATACATATCAATTGACAGTAGTGGCCAAAAATGTTTGTCACATGCTTTAAAAAATGCTGGTGTCAGATTTCTATACTCTTTTAATATATGTATTAACATTGAATTTGCAAGTCATGAGAAGAAAATTGTGTGTCATTGATGAACCAAAAACTAAAACTATGTCCCTTTTTTATACACAGGATGAGGTCAGCCAGGAGGAAGGTGTGGGAAGTGGCAGGCAGGAGGGAGCCGGGCCCAGGGACAGCCAGGAGGAGGCCGGACCCTGTGTTATCCAGGAGGAGGCCGGGCACAGTGTCATCCAGGAGGAGGCCGGGCCCAGTGTCATCCAGGAGGAGGCCGGGCCCAGTGTCATCTAGGAGGTGGCTGGGCCCAGTGTCAGCCAGGAGGCGGCCGGGCCCAGTAGGAGCATGACACAATCACAAGTGGCTCCCCTCCGCCTTCCTACAAAAAGGGCCAGGAAGGGGATGGTGACAGAGGAGGCATCACTACACCTCATGAGAGAAGCAACAAATTTCCTGCAGAGTCCCCCCGAAGCTGAAGAGGCTGTTATTTAGCCAGCAGGTTGCTTCAAATGGAGTGGGGCCAACGCCTCCTGCGTGAAAAACTTTTTGCTGATGCTATTCACAAGGGGTTGAAGGACGAGTTAACTGAAAACACCCAAATAAAAGAGGCAGCCCCTCCTCCTCCTCCTCCTTCTCCTCCTGCCACAAGTCAACCACCAGAGCCACAGCCTACAAGGAAGGCTGCAGGGAAGGCTGCAGGGAAGGGTGCAGGGCAGCGTGGAGGGAAGGCTGCAGGGAAGAGAAGAAAGTGATGACCTGGGTTCAGTCTGGTCTGATAGAAGACGCAGGCTGGTGTAGTACCACAGCCTGGGGATATCTATGTCATCTGCTGCTGCTCTTGATCTCTGGGATTCCTGGACCAGATTGTGCTCCCTCTTATATGGACTCCTCAAGATCCCAATTTTCTTTTCCACAGACTTTTGATGTGTGCCCTGGGGCCAAAAAGTATTCACCAATTCCAGTATTTAGCCAGCGTTGACTTCATCTTTATTTTGTTTACCATAAATAAATGGATATTTTAGTTTATAAAAATACTTTAATTAACATCATTTTTTAGAGACAATGTCAAATTAACAAGGGACAACAACCTCCTTGAGGTTGCAAAACCAAGAAAAAAAATATATAATGTTCTTGTGATAACTTTACCAAAAAAATAAATACATAAAAAATAAATTTATAATATAACCCAAAAAGGTTCTTTGTGGGAACTTTATAACCAAACAAAAATTAAAAATTTACAAAAGTAATGGTTCTTTGTGGTAACTTTACAAAAAATAAATAAATAAATAAAATGTTTATTTGTGGTAAATTTAAGAAATAAAAACAAAAAAAATGGTTCTTTGTGGTAACTTTACAAAAAAACAAAATAAATATATGGAGATAAAATAATTTTGACAATAATCATAAAAAAAGATATGAAATAATCCAGAAATCAGTTTGGGAGAACTCTGTGTGAATAGGAACAGCAAAACAACTTTGTTCTTATAGCATTATTAAAAGAAGACAATTAATGCGCTGCATTCAACGATCACAGTATTTGCAGCGTGAGGAATGTGCTACCTACAATACGAACACTAGTTTTACCAGAACGAGCGCTTCCGTTTAGTATTTGCTTCTGAGCATGCATTGTTTTTTTGTCCGCCAAACTAGCATACAGACGAGCGGATTTCTGGGTCCGGCGGAGTTACGACGTAAAGGTTTAAAGCAAGTTCCAAATCTAAAGTCCGTCAGATTTGCGAATGGAAAAGTCCGCAGAAGGTTCGGTGGAGCCCACACACGATCGGATTGTCCACCGCATTTGGTCCGTCGGCGTCCGTAGGACCAGTCCGGTCGAAAAGTCCGACCGTGTGTACGCGGTATAAGACAAAGACTAAAACTAAACCGAAATGCGCTGCCAAAATTAACACTGGTGACCACCTCATTAAGAATAACCTTCTTGCTCCCCTTCGTTCTGGATTTCGCCCTTAACACTCCACAGAAACTGTTCTCCAAAAACTCACAAACGATTTACTAACAGCAAAAACCAATTGACACTATTCTGTACTGCTACTTCTGGACCTTTAGGCTGCGTTTGATACAGTTGACCACCTCCTTCTCCTCACAAAACTTTACTCCTTTGGCCTCCGTGACTGTGCTCTTTGATGGCCCTCATCCTACCTATCACACCTCACCTCCAATGTCACTTACAATTCTACTTCCTTCTCTCCTCTTCCTTTCTCTGTCAGAGTCCCCCAAGGTTCTGTTCACTAACCTCTCCTATTCTCGATCTACACCTCCTCCCTGGGTCAGCTGATAGCCTCCCATGGCTTTCAATATCATTTCTACGCTGATGACACCCAAATCTATCTCTCTACCCCTCATCTCACAACATCGATCTCCTCACGCATCACTAATTTACTAACCGACATATCAGTCTGGATGTCACAAATGGGGTGTTGGATTAAATGCGCGGCTGTTCCCACCACAAACTTTATCACACTAAAATATATCGTGCCTAATATTCATATAGTGTCCATAAATACACATAAGTGAGTCCCTGTTTGGGTAAATCCGTGACTTCCACCGCAATAGACCCGTCACCATAGGAAGATTAAAGGCTTACCAGACAGCCCTTAATAAAAGGCATGAAAGACCTCCACTTTGGATGTTATCCCTTCAATGAGTGGGTCTCATCCGGAAGCGGTGAATAAGTACCAGCAGACGGTCATCAATGGAAAGAGTTCACTCACAGCGATAATGAGTATCCAAAAAAGAAGAAATGCTCCAATAGTGTAAAAAAGTTTGACTTTTCTTTATTAAAATTTGCCATACAGGCATCCATATAAACAAGTTCCTTGCAAGGAGTTTAAAAACAGCTCCGACAGATATCGAAAGTCTGCGCATGCGCAGTACGTGTGTGCGTGTTTACCCAGGGTAAACAGGGTGAACTCTCCTTTCGGCCCCACATCCAATCACTTTCCAAAGCTCTGCGCCTCAACCTCTGCAACATCCAAAATACACCCCTTCCTAACCAATGACACCACAAAGCTCCTAATCCACTCCCAGTTTGTCTCATGCCTCGGCTACTGCAACTCCCTTCTCATTGGCTTACCTTTAAATAGGCTATCCCCTATTCAGTCCATCATGAATTCAGCTGACAGACTCATTCACCTTACAAACCACTCAGCGTCTGCTACCCCTCTCTGCCAATCCCTACATTGGCTGCCACTCACCCAACAAATAAAATTCAAAATACTAGGAATAACTTACAAAGCCATCCACAACTTGGCCCCCAGTTACATCACTAACCTTGTCTCAAAATACCAAAGAATTGTTCTCTTTGTTCCTCCCAAGACCTCCCTTGTCACCTCCTCCTGTGCCTGCCCCCAGGACTTCTCCCGAGCCTCTTTCATCCTTTAGAATTCCCTGCTTGTGACTATCTTCAACACTATCCACTTTAAAGCGGAGTTCCACCCAATAGTGGAACTTCCGCTCATCTGATTCCTCCCCCCCTCAGGTGCCACAATTGGCACCTTTCGGGGGGAGTAGGGGGGACAGGTTACCTGTCTTTGACAGCAGTTTTAATTTTGGCAGCAAATTTCAATTCAGTGTTATGCCCTGTACACACGATAGGATTTTCTGATGGAAAATGTGTGATAGGACCTTGTTGTCGGAAATTCCGACCGTGTGTGGGCTCCATCACACATTTTCCATAGGAATTTTTGACACACAAAGTTTGAGAGCTTGCTATAAAATTTTCCGACAACAAAATCCGTTGTCGGAAATTCCGATCGTGTGTACACAAATCCGACACACAAAGTGCCACGCATGCTCAGAATAAATTAAGAAATGAAAGCTATTGGTTACTGCCCCGATTATAGTCCCGATGTACGTGTTTTACGTCACCACGTTCAGAACGATCTGATTTTTCAACAACTTTGTGTGACAGTGTGTATGCAAGACAAGTTCGAGCCAACATCCGTCAGAAAAAATCCATGGATTTTGTTGTCGGAATATCCGATCAATGTCCAACCGTGTGTACAGGGCATAAGTCTTATGCCGCGTACACACGGTCGGACTCTCCGGCACATGATCGGATTGTCCGCCGGATTTGGTCCGTCGGCGTCGGTCGGACTTTTGTAGCCGAAAAGTCTGACCGTGTGTACGCCCCATTAGTCTTATGCCGCGTACACACGGTCGGACTTTTCGGCTACAAAAGTCCGACGGACGCCGACGGACTAAGTCTGGCGGACAATCCGATCGTGTGTGGGCTTCCCCGGATTTTCAGCTGACTTTTCCAGCCGCAAATCTGACGGACTTTAGATTTGGAACATGCTTCAAATCTTTACGTCGTAACTCCGCCGGACCCAGAAAACCGCTCGTCTGTATGCTAGTCCGACGGACAAAAACCCACGCTAGGGCAGCTTTTGGCTACTGGCTATCAACTTCCTTATTTTAGTCCCGTGTACGTCATCACGTACGAATCCGTCGGACTTTGGTGTGATCATGTGTAGACAAGTCCGGTCCTTAGAAAGTCTGTTGAAAGCTTGCAAAAGTCCGTCAAAAGTCTGTCGAAAGTCTGTCAGACGGGCTGTCGGACTTTTGTAGCTCAAAAGTCCGACCGTGTGTAGGCGGCATTAGGCTATTTTCACACTGAGGCGGGCGCTGGCGGTAAAGCGGCGCTATATTTAGCGGCACCTTACCGTCGTTTTAGCGGCGTTATTCGGCTGCTAGCGGGGAGGATTTAAACCCCGCTAGAGGCCGAAAAAGGACTAAAACCGCAGCGGCGCTTTGCCGGCGGGTTTGCAGCGCTGCCCCATTGTTTTCAACACGGCTCCTACAGCGCTCCAAAGATGCGGCTTGCAGGACTTTTTTGACCGTCCGTCCTGCAAGCACACTGCTCCAGTGTGAAAGCCCTTGGGGCTTTCACATTGGAGTAAAATGAGCGGCCTCAGGGCACTTTGCATGCGCTATTTTTAGCATTTTAGCGCCTGCAAAGGGCCTCAGTGTGAAAGCAGTCTTATGCCCCGTACACACGGTCGGATTTTCCGATGGAAAATGTCCGATCGGAGCGTGTTGTCGGAAATTCCGACCGTGTGTGGGCTCCATCGGACATTTTCCATCGGATTTTCCGACACACAAAGTTGGACAGCAGGAGATAAAATTTTCCGACAACAAAATCCGATCGCATCAATTCCGACCGTGTGTGGCCTGTTCCGACGCACAAAGTGCCACGCATGCTCAGAAGAAATTCCGACACGGGACAGCTCGTTCTGGTAAACTTAGCGTTCGCAATGGATACAGCACTTTCGTCACGCTGCAATGTAAAAAATGGTTTAATACAGCGCACTCTCTTCTTCTTTATAATGTGACAAGAATTAAGTAGTTTTGCTGCTCATATTCACACACACTTCTCACAAAGTTTTATTTGTGTTTTTTTAGTGGGATTCCCTCAATATATTGTTATTAGTTGTCACATCTGACAGTTTTATATTTTTTATGTTTTTTTTTTTTTGTTTTTAAGCCTTTTTTTTTCTTTAATGTTTGGATTTTTTCCAAGGCTGATCTTTGTTCAATGTTATTTTTATTTTTACTCCAGAATATTTTTGTGTGTGTTTTGTGTGGCAAGTTACCCCAACACCATTGATATCTTTTATTATTTAATCTCCATGAGATTTTTTGTTGTTGGTGTCCCTTGTTCATTTCACATTGTATATTAGAAATGTACCTGAATCCTCACAAACAAACCATCATTTTTGAAGAAGTAAAACACATAGGAGAGTATAATTCAAAACAAAAATCCTTTATTAAGGGCTCAGAACCAAGCAAAGAGGAAGGCAACACTGGATCAACAGGAGAAATTAGTGAAGCCTGGGACCCCCACGGCAGGCATCAATTCTTAAACCTCAAAATTGGTGGCCTGAGGAGTCCATATGTAAGGGAGGGCAGTCTGGTCCGGGATTCACAGAGATCCGGATAGCAGCAGATGACATCAGTGTCCCCAGGCTGTGGTACCACAAGAGGCTGCATCTTTTGGCCGACCAGACTGGATCCAGGGTCCTCACTGTCTGGTCTTCCTTTCACACTTCCTTCCGGGCTGTGGCTGTGCAGTTGGAGATGTGGCAGGAGGAGGAGTAGGACCTGGAGGAGGAGTAGGACCTGCAGGAGGAGGAGGAGGACCATCCCAAAGCTGTGTGTGAGGTGTAATTTGGCCCCTCACACCTTTCGCCAGAGCCTCTGATATGAGGGCCTCACACATGGCTTTTTGGCCCTCCTCCATCCTCTGCATTTTATAGGCTATGAATGCAGCAAGGTTCTCCTGCCTGGTGTGTGGTGCTCCCAGGACCTCTGTAGCCCTACAAAAAAATCTGATAGCAGCCTCCTCTAGGGTACTCCTCCTACTGCCACTTTCTGTTTCCAGGGGGGGTGGAGGGACCTGCAGATCAGCCACCTCCTGGCTGAGACTTCCCTGTGTATGAAAAAGGGACATGGTTTTAGTTTTTGCATCATCAATCACAATCATAAATTAGTACTCCCAACTAACATCTAGTTAACATCATTGATTGGACAAGCAGAAATGTTTAGAGGAATGCTATACCTGGCTCAATCTGGGCTCCTCCACATGTGGCCTGGAAGGCCCAGGTTGGGCGTCAGAAGCCTCAGCCAGGGGGGAAGGAAGCGTGGAAGGAAGACTGGAGAGGGATGGCCTGGGTTCAGTCTGGCCTGCCAGAAAGTGCAGCCTGTCGTAGTACAACATCCTGGGGACATAGATGTCATCTGCTGCTCCGGATCTCTGCGAATCAAGGACTTTATTGCGCTCCCTCAGATATGTACTCCTCAGGCCACCAATGAAAATCTTTAAATAAGTGATGTCTGCCGTGGGGATCACCTGCTTCACAATTTCACACAATTGCTCCAGTGCTGCCTTCCTCTTTGCTTGGTTCTTGTAATGGGGGTGTTTAATCTCCCACAGACAGGGCAGCTCCCTTAGCATCTCTATGAAGACTGAAATGAAGTCCTGATCTTCCAGTACCATATCCATGTTCACTGCAAGACACAACACAAGACAAAGCCTAATGTCACACCAAACTCTCCTAATCTTGTTACAATATAGGCCTCAATCTATAGAAGCAGTATAGGCCCAAGTTTGTCTCTTACCTTCGTTCTTACGATCGCCGCGTTCAATGCTCCTTCCTCCGCTCACAGATCAAACGTAATACGCACGCGTGTTACGCTTTATATACACTGCGCATGCGTGTAACTCCGCCCGCCCCTGACGTTCTTTCTAGTGTATTCCCCGCCCCTTTTCGTTCGGCGCAGTGGGGGAAGAGCATGATGGCGGACATACAGCAGGTGCGGGCTAATTGTAGCAACGAGGAGGAGGAGGAGGAGGAAAGGGCGTATCCAGGCACGTCCCGATCCAGAAGGAGACATTTTAAGGCCACAAATATGTCGTTTGGGGAGATGTTGGAGATGGTCGACATCATGAGGAAGTCCGACAATGACGGAAAATATGGGCCTTACCCCCACCCCAACATCCGAAAGGCCAAAATCATGGCGAAAGTGGTCAGGAGTCTCGAGCGGAATTTCGGGGTACGAAGGTCTAAAGATCAGCTCAGGAAGCGGTGGTCGGACCTGAAGTTGAGAGAGCCAGAGCAGTACCGAAAGATCCGGAGAGTGCTGCAAAAAAGTAAGTAGTTGTGCTGTGTTCCTATTCTTTCTGTCTTTATTACGTTCGTTCTGCTCCATATGCTTTGATTAGTTGTAACGTTTCCAAAGTTCAACTTTAATGTTCATGGGCACATTATTCGTTCGTATCAAACATTTTTCTTTCGGCCTCTAGAACACCATTGTTTAGGCCATATGCATTTTCACACATTTTTGGGGGCCTACTTGGATGCCAAATATTTGTTTGTGTAGATGGGTTTGTTACTAGAATGAAATGCAAACTAGATTGTGTGTAAGGAGAGGACACTGAGCAGCTGTTTTCACATCTGGACACTGGAGCACTAGTGTGGGACACAAGAACACCATTTTTATTAGGGGGCCACACAGGTGCTCCAGTGTATACTATAGGGGGGTCTCCATCTGTGAAGCTTGTACCAAACAGGTAAAGTATTGCAGCTTGACAAAGGGCAATAAAAAATATACATCTTGGAACTCGGCTAAAATAGACAATTGTACCCCACTTCCAAGCAATGTTTCCTATTTCTATAGTTCTGCCATCAAATATCTGTGTGCTAAGTATACCATTTTTGTTTTACATAGGGGAGAAAAGACTCGGACACCCCTCATCCGAGGAGACCAGAAACCCCCCACCTCTGGAAGAAGGGGAAATACCGCAAACCCAAGAAGCTGAGCAGGAGGAAGAAGAAGACGTGGTGGAGATTGGCACCACAACAGGTGAGTGTCTGCGACCACAGACTCAGGTAAAAGAGATGGCTGGTGGCAGATTTTTGAGACCTTTTTTTTGTTCTTTATCTCTTTTTAGGTGATCGTGATGTGAGGGATCCAGAACGCTTTACATCTGAAAGTGCCCAGATACTGATAGGGGAGATCATGGGGTGTAATCTCCAATTGCAAAACATCCAGCAACAAATCAGTGATGTTATTAAAAAAAATAATAACATCATTGATGTTTTGGGGCGAATTCAAACCCCACAAAATCACCTGTTTTATCGTACCAAACTTTTTTCAATGTTTAGAAAAGCCAAATTTGGAGGATGCACACAGTGTACCAACATGTGCTATCTGCCATCACGGGAGATCAATGGACGCGTTTTGGGGGGGCAACCCCTTCCTCAATTATAAAGTAGCGTTGAGGAAGGGCTTGCTCCCCCCAAACACGTCTCTTGATCCCCCATGATGGCAGATAGCACATGTGGACATTTGTAAATTGGTGTGCATCTTCCAAATTTGGCTTTTCCAGGGGTGATTTCCCCCCATCTGAACGCTATATCAAACCCAGTTCCTAAATACTGATGTCTGATATAGCCTTCAGGTTTTACCAAATGTGAACTTTGTAAGTTCAAGTTTTTTGGCTTTCTTGTTGGTTTTACACAGGCCTGTTTTATCTGAAATGGATATTTTGATTTTTCATAATGCTACTGCAAACATTGTTATACAACAAACATGTTGGTTTGTTTTAAAAACCTTTGGTAAATGCGCATGTGATTGTGCAGGTATAAAAAAGTGCCTTACTCAAGAATGTGTGGATTATTGTCTCAACACTACAACACTTTTGGGGTGATGTAATTGTTGTTTTATGCACAAATGGGGGTTATTTCCTAAGGGCAAATCCTCTTTGCACTACAAGTGCAGGTTCAGTGCAGTTGCAAGTGCACTTGTAGTGAAATGTGTTTTTGCATTTAGGAAGTACCAGCCAACACTGTTTTTTATAAGGTTACCCAATCACGACATTTTCTGCACTCAACACATTTCTGTCAGGGTCAGCTAAAACAAACACAAGCAGTAAATGTCCACCAAGAATTTCTTTTGGTTGTTTTTTATTTGAAAAAGGTGTCACATATTGTCTGGCATATTGATAGCCCCCCTACCCGCAAAGAACTCCAGGTATCGTAACCGGACATCACGGGCATTCAGGGAGGGCAAGCCAGGACGGCCGCTTTCAAGTGCCGTCATTGTTGATGTATTTGGGATTCCGGCCTCAGGCCCAACTGAGCCAGCATAGTTGGCTGAATGTTTTCGTAGAAAATTATGGAGAACACAGCAGGCAAGTATTATATGGTTCAGTTTATACTCCGCCATATGGATGGGTGTCATAAATAATCGGAACCGGCTGGCCAGGATTCCAAATGTGTTCTCCACCACTCTTCGGGCTCTGGCCAGCCGGTAATTAAAAACCCTCTGTTCCGGGGTCCTCATCGGGAATGGCCGCATCAGGTGGTCCCCCAGCGCAAATGCTTCATCAGCAACGAACACAAATGGGAGACCTTCAACATTGTCCTCTGGAGGTGGCAAGTCCAAGCTGCCATTCTGGAGACGCCTGTAGAACTCCGTCTGGGCGATCACTCCACCATCAGACATCCGGCCATTCTTCCCCACATCCACATACAAGAAGTCATAATTAGCCGACACCACCGCCAACATCACTATACTATTAAACCCCTTGTAATTATAATAGTACGACCCCGAGTTGGGTGGTGGGACGATGTGGACGTGTTTCCCATCAATTGCCCCTCCGCAGTTAGGAAAGTCCCACCGCTGGGCAAAGTGGGAGGCCACAGTCTGCCATTCCTGTGGCGTGGAAGGAAACTGTTGAGGAAAAAACAATAAACATTACTATTTTTTCACAGAAACCTGGCAAGCAGATTAGACACAAACATTATGGGTCAACCTCCAGATAGCATTTATTAAGGGGAATTTAACAACAACAAAGTATAAGGTACACCTATCATATTCCCCCCCCCCCCCCTCATGGGCCATTTCTAACATTATAGGGGGGGGGACTCTTGGACAGGTAACCCTCTTCACTTCATTGAGAGATGAATGCCTAAATACAGGGTATTACTTGGAACAGCCCCTCCTTAGTTACACTATTGGCAGCCCACTGGACAGGTAAGAAGTGTCATAATACAAAGATATAAATACACACTGTACACATTTGAGCACATTTGGACATTCTGCTATTACCTATCAAGATCATAATAGGATACAAGAACTTTAAACAGTACCATTGGAAAGTATACAGGCAGGCCCTTGCACTACATGCTTTGGGGAATTCATCCATAAATCTGAGCACTAAAGAGGTGGGTATAGTGTGTATGGGTTTGGCAAAGTCAGCAGATAGATGATTGAGGATAGAGAATTGGGATCAGCTGACTTAGCAGTTGGGGGAGGGAGGGTTACAAAAAATTTGGGGACACCACAAAAAAAAGCCTCTGGCCCTCTGCCTGAATTTAAATCAAAAATAACATTTCAAAACATTTTAGGGGGTGTTTGGGGTAAAGCACTACTATGGAGCTGATAAAATACATTGTTAAGTAACTACATGAGGTGAATATAGGGCAGGAGACACCATGCTGGGGAGGTTATTGAAGGGCAAATATGTATGAAGGACATAAAATAATAATTACATAAAAATCCAGCATGCATGAGGACAAAGGGGACATTCACAGCAATCATGGTAATTAGGGAATGAGGAAAGAAATACAATATATTATCAAACATTCAATACAATAAAATGTGATATAAAAGGATAAAAATCTTACCTTCATATACTCCTTCTGTAGGACCTGGATGATGGCAGAACAGGTCTCTGGGATAATGATCCCCAGAGCCTGGGGGGAGATGCCTGTCGAGAACTTGAGGTCCTGCAGGCTTCTCCCTGTGGCCAAATACCGCAAGGTAGCGACCAACCTCTGCTCCGGAGTGATGGCTTGCCTCATGCAGGTATCCTGCCTGCTGATATAGGGGGTCAGCGAAGCCAACAAACGGTGAAACACGGGGTCCGTCATCCTGAGAAAGTTCCTGAAATCATCAGGATTATTCTCACGGATCTCACGGAGCAAAGGCATATGACAGAACTGGTCACGCTGAAGCAACCAATTCTTGGTCCATGAACTCCTCCCCACCCTGTTCATGGACTGGACTTGTGTCAAGGTCAGGACCCCAACACCAAGCCCCCGCACAGCACGAACTCTACGAGGAGTACGCATACGAAACATGGCTAGAAAACGGTCGGCTGCTCAGAACGAAGTAACAGAACGCACTGAAGAACAGCAAGGCCTGTGAAGAGCGACCTGAAAAACAGCAACGAGCGGACAAGATCGCACAGAAAACTCCAATACGAACTGACTGCACGCACTGAAGAGCAGATACAAACCCACAAGCACAAACTGAACGGCAGAAAACGATCTGAAAGCCACGAGTCTGAAAAAGCGCGAATCGTCTCTCACCAAACTTTTACTAACACGAGATTAGCAAAAGGAGCCCAAAGGGTGCCTCGCTTGGTTCTGAACTGGCCTTTTCTAGTCTCGTCGTACGTGCTTGACGTCACCGCGTTCTTGGCGATCGGAAATTCCGACAACTTTGTGCGACCGTGTGTAGGCAAAACAAGTTTGAGCCAACATCCGTCGGAAAAAATCCGAGGATTTTGTTGTCAGAATGTCCGAACAAAGTCCGACCGTGTGTACGGGGCATATGTCTTTAGACTAAAATGCCATTTTAGTTTTAGTCCCATTTTAGTCTTTTGACTAAATGCCATTTTAGTTTTAGTCGTATTTTAGTCATCTCAATTGTTTTAGTTTTAGTCGTATATTAGTCGACTAAAATAGTATTCATTTAGTCGACTAAAATATTTTAGTCGTTTTAGTCGACAAAATTAACACTCTTTGACAGGTATCCTTTCCTACTTCCGGGAGCCTCAGTCATGGCTATTGATGTCACGGCTGGGGCTCCCTCCTCCTACTTCCCCTTTTGCCGGGCCAGTAGGAAAAAGGAGTGGGCCTCGTGCATTCGCAGTAGGGTAGTCGAAAGGCTACACTGCCGGGTAACCTTACCAGCAATGGCGGCGGCAGCACTCGACAGCTGAGGGAAACATCACTGGACTCCAGGACAGGTAAGTGTCCTATTATTAAAAGCCAGCAGCTGCAGTATGTGTAGCTGCTGGTTTAATTTTTTTTTTCATTGGGAGGACCTCCGCTTTAAGGCGATCCCTGAAAACGTTTCTCTTTAGGCTGCACTCCCCACATCCAATTTCAGGAGATTGTGACCGGCTCTCAATGGAGCCGGTTCACACAGCTCTGGGACGGCTGCGGAGCAAACTGCACAGGGGGTCTTGTGCATCTTCTGATCCGTGTCAGGTCTGAATTCAGCCAAAAATTGGGACCGAAATCGGACCTAAAAGGGTGAACAGGGACACACTGGACCCCTGTTGTGAGCCGCTCAGCACGGGAGTGTGAACCCAGACTCAAAGAAGCCTATACTGCCTATACTAAACCCAACAATTATACTTTTATTTTCTCCATCAGCCCATCCCCCACAGTTATTACCTTTTGTATCACTTGACCTTCACTTTTAGATTGTAAGTTCTAATGAGCAGGGCCCTCTGTTTCCTCATGTATTACATAGTTACATAGTTACAAAGTAGGTGAGGTTGAAAAAAGACCATCAAGTTCAGCCTATGTGTGTGATTATATGTCAGTATTACATTGTATATTCCTGTATGTTTCGGTCGTTCAGGTGCTTATCTAATCTTTTTTGAAACTATCGATGCCCCCCACTGAAACCACCGCCTTGCCACTCTTACAGTAAAGAACCCTCTACGCAGTTTAAGATTAACCCTCTTTTCTTCTAATTTTATTGAGTGGCCACGTGTCTTATTAAACTCCCTTCCGCGAAAAAGTTTTGTCCCTATTGTGGGGTCACCAGTATGGTATTTGTAAATTGAATTGTATTGTAACCGCACTGTCTGCCCTCACGCTGTAAAGCGCTGCACAAACTGTTGGTTCTATATAAATGCTGTATAATAATAAATAAATAAATAAAAAAGTAACTTATGAAATATTCCCCCCACCACATACACACACATAAGAACATAAACACACGCGGCGAGTGTGCCTATGTACAAAAATGACTATTGCGCTACATGTTACATATTCCCATTAAAGTCAGGGTGAGCAATAATTCTAGGACTATAATTCATTGTTAAGCAGTATTAAACCCTAAACCAAAAATGTAATATATTGTAGCTTACCAATTATTTTATGTGGTGGCTACATTCATTTTCTTTTTTTAGGCTTTTTTTCCTCTGTTTTCACCAATAACACACCTCCTCTACCACTTTATAAGCAGTTACAGCAAACTGTTTTTTTTTTCTTTTTGGGATAAAGGTTTTACATGAATAAATGAAAGGTGATCATTGTAAGCACCCCTGTCAATGGTAAAATGGAAAATTGTATCAAATACTTACCATAATTTTCCTTTCCAGACGCCAAACCATGGCAGCATACTAGTGATAGAGCTCCGCCTCTTGACCACTCCCTCAGGACCAGTGAATAGCATAAATGAAGGCATAGTTGGCCGCCACCCCATTCTTTGTAACAAGCCATATACCAAAAACGCACATGGGTGGGCTCATATGCTGCCATGGTTTGGCGTCAGGAAAGGAAAATTACGGTAAGTATTTGATACAAATTTCCATTTTCCTGACGCCAACATGGCAGCATACTAGTGATAAATAACTAGCTGATAGGGTGGGATCTATTTGTCAAACCAGTCTTCTAATTAGGATGAGACAGAGGACTGAATAGTCCTTCCTACAAAGTCCCCTGATGATAAGGCTCCCCGCATCTATTCTGTCAAGTTTGAGTAGGAATGTTGGAGCGACCATGATACCCCTGTACAGATGGGCACCATAGATTCTCTTGAATGTGTCGCCTATGAGGCTTTAACTGCTCTGGTAGAGTGCTCTGCCGCCACTGATGGAGGCTCACAACCTATAGTCTTATATACAGGACCCAAGCCTGCTAGGATCCAGGCAGTAACCTCTTTCCGTTGATGATGGAATGACAAAAGGTTTATTTAGATGACCTGAAAGCGACAATTGTGGAAATATACTCCTTTAAGTTCTGAAAATGAACAGTACGTGTGACTTTCCTGTGTGATGTTCTGGAAAGTTAGGCAATGTCGAGCTGTCTGTTAAATAGCAGTCTGTTGCTACGTTTGATGCAGGATAGTCTACAAGATCCAACTCTACTCTTTCTGGAAAGGAAGAAATATATATATATATTTACTTTGAAGCTCCAAGAGCTTGAATCTCTGATAACCTTCTGCTTAAAGTTTTTGCAATTGATACTGCCTTGTAAGTGATGGCCTGAACCGAACACTGCTCTGTTGGAACAAACGGTTAAACTGATATGAGATCCAGCAACTGCAATAGATCTTTCTTCTTTGGTGACCGACTCTTCACGACTGTCCTCAAAAGTTGTGCAAACTTAAGGATTCTTGGCCCATTCAAATGTGTTAATGCCAATATAGCCCACACTCGTGAGCTATATGAGGATAGGCTAAGGCTTGGAGGAAGTATAAAACAGCTGACACTGGCAGGGCAGTAGGATCAATGTCTTGCCCTACCAAGAAAACTTGTTCCAGAATTAGACCTAGATGTTGTAAGTAGAATGTCTTCTCGCACACAACAAAGTAGAGATCACTCTGGAGTGAAACTGGAGCAACCGGAGTTGCCCATCCTCCCCCTTTAGTGTCTGCATATGGTATAGAAGGGAAATGTCTTATGTATCCTGAAATAAATGGCCAGGGAAAACCGAGGGCCTCCTTGTCAATATTGAGGATTGGCTATGACAACCAAGTTTCTCTCTTGACAGCCTCAAGGGGAATCTCATTTATGGGAAATGTTGGGGAAAAATATATAGGTTAGATTGTAGTACCAGGGAGAGACCAGAGCATCTGCCCCTTGCGCCTTGGGGAACACACAATATCAAACCAAAGTTTGTGATTACTGTGGGAAACAAGGAGGTCTGTCTGTGGTAGGCCCCACCTGTGAACCAGCTCAGAGAAGACCTGGGTCATAGACCCACTCGTTGTGCTCTGGGAAGCTTGTACTTGTTCAAAAGAAACCTCTGGGAGGTAAACTGCTTCCGAAATTTTGCTGGTGATCTTCCGCCCCAGGCGTTAAGGGTTTCACCTCTCTCAATAGCATATTGCGAGTTTCATCCTGGAGCTGAATATAGGTGACTGCTGCCCTGTTGCTAAACTGCAAGGAGATTGGTCCTCCTTGACTATGTGTAGTAAGGCCAAAGTGCTAAAAGGGCTGTTTAAACCCCCAGCGCGTTCAAGGTTATCCTCCTTGGCTGGGAATCTCTGCTTGCCTTGACCGAAAGTCCTTCACAGTGCATGTTCACACTGTCTTGCAGACATGATTCGTAGCCATTCTCCAGTCTAGCGGTCCTAACAGACCAAGACTTCCTTAAGGTCTTTCCATCACCGCGGACCGCTACTCATACTGAGTAATACCTATTAACTGTGTTCTATCCTGTTTCTTCCCTTGCACTAAGAATTCTAGTTCAAATTTGTGCAGGTGCCCATTCACCCCAGGAATCAACTACATGCATGATGACGTTGTGCCCAGATGACTGAGGCACTGAGAAGCCATCAAACAAGCGGAAATATTCGTCCTCGGAATTCTGTTCCTGACTATCACCACTTCCTCTGATGGAAATAAAACAGAGGAAATAGCAGAGCACCCCCGGGTACAGCAACCATTGGGATGGAGAAAGGTTGGCTTTGCTTTCCCTCTAAAGTGTGAGGATAGAATAGGCATCCTGACGATCCAGCAACAGTCTCCAGCCATGTGGTTATACTGTTTAATGGACTCCGTCTTAAAGATCTCAAAGAGGGCCCAAAAGGGTTTGACCTCTTCCGATCTGCAACTGGACACTAACCAACATCCCCTGCGAACTCCAAACAGGATTGGGTAGAAAACCTGCAATCCCTCTTGAGTCTGACGTGTCTGTAAGCATTGTAGCAGCCCACCCGCTGTTGTGGTGGACTTGGCAGCTCTGTGGGAGAGAAATGGTCTGGAGGAAGAGCAGTGAGGAATTCCCCAAAGTGACCATGAGTGTCTGATACGTTCATCCAAGGCTCTGTACAGCATGCTGTCCAGAAACCCGTGAAGCGTGCCTTCTAGGTCTTACCTTAACAGTCTGGGTATGCACTTGTGTGACTGGCTCACTGATTTTCCCAGAAGTCTGCACTAAAATACAAGTCAGATTTTTGGCATCCACTGCTACAAAAATATATTTTTTTGCAAGATACTCCCACTAGGAAATCATTTCTAAAGGGATGCAGACCCTGCCACAGTCCTCAGAGTCAAGCAGGTGCAGCAGCTGGTTGATAATTATTAAACCATTCCCATTAGACTCACCCAGTACACGGGCTGGATATTGCTGGTCTACCGGCACTTGCAGATGCTACAGTGTGTAGGAGTAGGTTGACCATTAGCTTGTTCAGGGTACACAGTTTTGACAGCCTGTTTATACAGGCATTTTTCTCAAACCCTTTCCATTCTTCCCTACTTTTGTTTCTAGGAAGCAATACGCAGTCCAGGGTCTCAATCATATGGCCTCCCTAACCGCCAAAGTGCTAGGGTGCTCCTCCAGTGGTTATACAAGCAACTAGGGGGGACTTCCTGGTCAGCTTCCCTATTTTTGAGTAGCAGACTGCTGCATCTATAATATATGTAGCAAGGACCCAGGACTCCTTCAGTCCAATGAGAACCTCCAGAGCCATGAGTTGTCGACCTCCCTCCACATAGAGTGGGTCGTAAAGGCATAGTAGGTGTAGTGCAAAGTAGATTCATGGGTGCCAGACACCTAGGGTGTACCACCTGTCCAGGATTCAGCCGGACAGTTCGGGTTTTGAATCATGTGTCAGGGTTTTAGTCACCCTGAGACCCGGACATATTACCTGGACCAGGCTATGGTTCCCCAAGTAACCAAGATAGTCATACACAAATCTGTTGCCATCGTAGGTGGCTGTTTGGCCTCACTGAAGGGTGATGATGTCAGCAAAGGCAATTTGCCAACACCCACTAGCGCGCTCTGAGAGCTACATTACCACTCTCCTTGGGGCACCCAAATATGTCTGTGTAATGCTAACCCGGTAAACTCCTGGACTTCTACAGGACAGCCAGGCAGGGAAAAGCATCCAGCAAGATGCCACATCTTGCTGGCGCTGTCTCCTATGGCAACAGTCTCCAACAGTTTCCAATACAAGTGTAACAGTTGCTTCAGGTAATTAAGGCAAGTTCAAAACAGAATCTTGTGCCACTCTTATCAATAATAAAGACATTTGGCATTACCTGTTAGCTGTATACTCCTCCAGGCAGTGTCTACTCACCAGCCTCCTGGGTATAGATACTGCGCCACGGGCCCTGCAAGACTTTTGCTGGGGCGCTGGCTCTGGAGAAGAGGATCAGAGACGTCTTCCCTGGAGCTTTTCTTCTCCTGAGTGGGAGCGCCTTTTTTTTTTTTTTTTTTTTTTTACACTGGGCATGGTAATACTACTTGCTGAAGTCCTCGGCTGATCTTCCAATGGGACCCTTTGGGCGGGTGGCTAGGCTGAGGTAAACTCAGACAAGGAATCTCATACTACCTTCTTCAGTAATGATGAGACTTGCGCAGTGTCCTGTTACCTGCCTACTGCAGACTCCTCTAGACAGTCTTTGCACGCCTCTCTTGTTCTTTAACTCTGAGAGCGTGAGCATGCGGAGCTGAAACATATCAAAGCAAACCGCATTAGAGGGCACTCTTTTAAGGACACCTGAAAACTTACCAACTGGTGGTCCCCCTACCTTAAGTAATGAGGGTCTTACATAAGTGGTGGCTGATTCATGGTAGTAGAGAATAAGGGACGGCCAGCGGAAAAAGAGAGATAGCTGAAAAGAGAAATAGAAGGATGGAGATTGCCAGTAATCTTCTAACATGAAAGTCTGTAAACTACAACAAAGCAAACAGCAGAAACAAACCAAAGGAAAAAAATGTACCCTTTTTTTTTTTTTTAAGTACAGAAAACTTTCCTACCAGCAGATGGCGACACAGAAGGTGACTGAGACTGGATCCAGGAACAAACTTCACAGTCTGAAGACAGTCAGGAGGCTGTATATTGCCTATCCCACAGCAGCCCACTGACACTCTTATGCAACGTACACACGGTTGGACTTTTCGACCAGACTGGTCCGACGGACAATCTGATCATGTGCGGGCTTCATGGGACCTTCAGCGGACTCTTCCAGCCAAAAATCTGACAAACTTTAGATTTGGAACATGCTTCAAATCTTTACGTCGTAACTCCGCCGGACCCAGAAATCCGCTTGTCTGTATGCTAGTCCGACGGACAAAAACAGACGCTAGGGCAGCTATTGGCTACTGGCTATCAACTTCCTTATTTTAGTCCGGTGTACGTTATCACATACGAATCCGTCGGACTTTGGTGTGATCGTGTATAGGCAAGTCCGTTCGTTAAAAAGTCAGTCAGAAGTCCCTCAAAAGTCCAATGAAAGTCCGTCGGACCAGTCCGGTCGAAAAGCCCGCCCATGTGTACGTGGCTTTAGATGATCCTGGGACAGGCAGAACCCGCCCCCAGACTCCTACGGAGCTGGGAGGCCGCCCCACGCCTATAGGGAGACCCTGACACCTACTGCACAGTGCGGCCTCACTCATCTAAAAGCCAAATAAGAAAGGAGAAGGGCAGGAACTGAATAAAACAGGTAAAGTCTAATGGACAAGGAAGCCCCTAGAAAAGGAAATGACAGGCTGGCCCCCCCAAAGTTCCTGGAACCAAGTCATGCTGCATGGCAGATTTCGTTCCTAAAGAGGAAACACTGCAGGGACCCATCAAGACCACACAGACGAGGGTCTCTCAGGCTTATTAGTGCGATGTTAGCAGCCCAAGCACTGAGACTACACACTGGGAGAGACTTGAACCCAGCCGGTTACTGCTCAGCGGCAGGGTGGGGGACATAAAATTCCTTACTTCATCACTGGTGCGTGGAGGTATGAGGAAAAAAGGAAGAATGGGGTGGCGGCTAACCATGCCTTCATTTATGCTATTCACTGGTCCTGAGGGAGTGGTCAAGAGGTGGAGCTCTATCACTAGTATGCTGCCATGTTGGTGTCAGGAATTGGCCAGATCACCAGGTGAAAATAAATCCTAAAAAAGAAAACGAATGCAGCCACCACCTCTAAGAATTGGTAAACTGCAATATAATAAATGCATGCTTTGGGGTTTAATATCACTTTAATTAAAGGATCGGCCATATTTTTCAGACTCAGAGTTTAAATCATGTTTTTTGTTAGAAAATTACTTAGAACCCCCAAACATTATATATATTTTTTTTCAGACACCCTAGAGAAAAAAATGGAGGTCATTGCAATACTTTATGTCACATCGTGTTTGCGCAGCGGTCTTACAAGCACAATTTAATGGGAAAAAATACACTTTACTTAAAAAATAAGACAACAGTAAACTTAGCCAAATTTTTTTTTTTATATTGTGAAAGATAATGTTACGCTGAGTGAATTGATACCCAACATGTCATGCTTCAAAATTGTGCCCACTCGTGGAATGTGAACAAACTTTTACCCTTAAAAATCTCCATAGGCGATGTTTAAAAATTTCTACAGGTTACCAGTTTTGAGTTGCAGAGGAGTTCTAGTGCTAGAAGTATTGCTCTTGCTCTAACGAACACGGCGATACCTCACATGTGTGGTTTGAACACCGTTTTCTAATGCGGGAGTGACTTACGTATGCGTTCGGTTCTGCACACGAGCTCAGCGGGACTTCAATGGACCCGCAACCAAAACGCAAGTACCGTGTTTTTACCGGGATTTGACGTGATTTTTCCTTGATTTGCAATTTGTGTTTTTTTTTTAGCTGTACATTCACTGTATATAACTGGTTGCTAAGGAGGGGGTCGGGAAGCCAGTAACTGCATTCTTAACATTCTTGTTCTCACTGAAACCTGGCTCCACGAATATGACACCCCTTCTCCTGCTTCCCTATCCCAGGGTGGCCTTCACTGGACTCACTCCCCTAGTCCTAATGGACGCAAGGGAGGTGGAGTGGGATTTCTCCTATCCCCCCAATGCACCTTCCAGGTTATTCACTCTCCTCCCTCTTTTTCTCTCTCATCATTTGAAGCCCACTGTATACGTCTATTCTCTCCTACTTACCTAAGAATTGCTGTGATCTACCGGCCCCCTGAACCATTATCAACTTTCCTTGATGAGTTCTCTGCCTGGCTACCCTACTTTCTCTCTTCGGAAATTCCCACAATCCTTCTCGGTGATTTCAACATCCCTGCTAATACAAACACTCCTGCTACTTTTAAATTTCTTAGTCTAACCTCTTCATTTGACCTAAAACAATGGGTACAGGCTTCTACTCACTCTGATGGCAACACCCTTGACCTTGTATTCTCCTACCTATGCACTCCATGCAACTTCTCAAACAATCCTTTTCCTCTCTCCGACCATCACCTTATTAGTTTCTCTCTCCCCCTGTCTTCCACCACCTTTCCCTCCAATCGCCTAACCATCACCCGTAGAAATTTTCCCAACTTCAACTCCTCTCTCCTCTATTCTGCTACTGACCACCTCTATAACAAAATCTCTCCCCTGTCCTGCCACTACCAAGCCACGTCCATCTACAATAAATTCCTGTCCTCCACCCTGGACAAGCTCGCTCCCCTCACTACACGCAGAATCAGGCCTTGACCCCTACAACCCTGGCAAACAGATGACGCTAACATTCTAAAAACCGTAGTCGCGCTTTTGAGCGTCTGTGGCACAAGACTAAGTCTCTCAAAGACTTCAACCAATACAAATCTGCCCTCCAAAAAACCTATTCTTTCCTCCACACTGCCAAGCAGCTCTTATTAACACCTTCTCATCCAGTCCCCATAAACTCTTCTCTACCTTCAACTCTCTACTTTGTCCTCCACCGCCTCCACCCACTGACTCACTCACTGCCCAGGAGATCGCTAATCACTTCAAAAACAAGATTGATACAATCCGCTATGAAATCTCCACTCTACAGGTATCTCCCCCAGCTAAGACCCTATGTCAACAGGTACAACTGACACTCCCCTTATTCAAATCTGCTACTACAGACGAAGTTGCTAAATTCCTTTCTATCGCCCACCTAACCACCTGTCCCCTGGACCCTATTCCCTCTCATATGCTACGGTCGCCCTCTGACTCCATCCTACACTCTCTAACCCACATCTTCAATCTCTCCCTCACCTCTGGCATCTTCTCCAATGCTCTAAAACATGCATTGGTCACCCCCATACTTAAAAAGCCGTCCTTGGACCCTACCAATCTTAACAACCTACGCCCTATCTCCTTGCTACCCTTTTCCTCTAAACTCCTTGAACACCTGGTTTACAACCAACTGAGTGACCACCTCATTAAAAACAACCTTTTTGATCCCCTTCAATCTGGATTTCGCCCTCAACACTCCACAGAAACTTCTCTTTTAAAACTCACAAATGACCTACTAACTGCAAAAACCAATGGACACTATTCTGTACTCCTACTTCTGGATCTTTCAGCTGCCTTTGACACAGTTGACCAGCCCCCAGCTACATCACTAGCCTAGTCTCAAAATACCAACCTAATCGCCCTCTCCGTTCCTCCCAGGACCTCCTGCTCTCTAGCTCCCTCATCACCTTCTCCCATATCCGCCTCCAGGACTTCTACCGAGCCTCGCCCATCCTCTGGAATTCCCTACCCCAATCTGTCAGACTGTCTCCAAATTTATGCGATCCCTGAAAACTTTCCTCTTCAGAGAAGCCTATTCTGCCTCCATCTAACAACTGCACTATTTTCTCTATTAGCAGGTCAGGAAAAGGAGGGGACAAGCGAGCGTCCCCCCTCCTCAACCATACCAGGCCGCATGCCCTCAACATGGGGGGGTGGGTGCTTTGTTGATGGGGCCAAGGGCCTCTTCCTGACAACCCTTGCCTTGGTTGTCAGGGTCTGTGGGCAGGGGGCTTATCAGAAACTGGAAGCCCCCTTTAACAAGGGGGCCCCCGGATCCCGACCTCCCTCCCTATGTGAATAAGTATGGGGTACATTGTACCTGTTTGCATGCTCGGATAATGATCTGGTATGGATTTTGGGGGGGACCCGACCCCCTAGACCCAAGAGCCTGGTACGGACCTGGGGGGGGGGGGCACGCTGTTTTTTTTTCACAATTATTTTTAGCCAGCAATTCTTTTTTTTACATTCAGGGGAAAAGCCCGCTGACAGCTGATGACTCATCGGTTGTTAAGGACAAGGCAACCGGCTTCCCGGGCCCCTCCTTAGCAGCCAGCTATATACAGTGGAAAAAAACCCAAAAAAAACGCAAATCACAGCAAAATTGCGGTAAAAACGTGTGTCCAAAAACGCGGCAAGCACCGCAAAAAGCACTGCAGAAACGCTCAAAAGCAACATGTATAGATGTGAATCGAGACTAAAGGCTTTTAAAGCCAGTTTCAGATACCATAGTTTTTTGTTATTTAACCACTTGCCTACTGGCCACTTTTACCCCCTTCCTGCCCAGCCCAATTTTCAGCTTTTAGCGCTATTGAATGGCAATTGTGCGGTCATGCAACACTGTACCCAAACAAGATTTTTATAATTTTTTTCACACAAATAGAGCTTTCTTTCTTTCTTTTTTTTTTGTTTACAAAAAGTTTTATTTGGAAGACATGAAATAAAACAAATCTTTAAAAAGCATAGGGTTTGTACAGGTATGGGGAATTTTACAAGAGATATGTTAAATTGGGGTATACAGTTGAGTCATGTATTAGAGAATTGTAACAATAAGGAAAGTAGTGATGAAAATACATAGGGGACATAGATATAATATGGATGAGTGACTATACATAACACAGCAACAAATATTCATAGAGACAATATGGATTTGAGAGAGGTAATTATAGATGAGAATAATTGAAATGAATTGGGAGAGTTATTGGGTGCGACCTCAATGCGAGGACCAGAATCTCTCCCTGCTTCATTGTGGGCACACATGGATCGCTTTGTGGAGTGATCGTATGCACGGACGGTATCCTCCACGATACTCCCGCGGGAGAAACAGCGGCTGACACAGCCAAGATGTAGGCCGCCCCAGGCACAACAGAGCTGCTGCAGACACAGCCACAGCCTCCTTCTGCTCCAGAAATGACAGGTACGGATCCTGCCTCCCCTGCTGGCATCGCACAAGCAGTGGTAACACTGCTGGGCCCCACATTAACAGCCACTGTGGATGCAGCAGTTCACAGAGGACTGCAGCAGCTCCATATAGAAATTCAAGCTCAGGCACAGAGAATCACTCATGTGGAAGAGAGGATATCATCCCTTGAGGACGAATTCACAGCTTCATCTGCCACGATCGCACGCATCACTGCCACAAACAGGGACATATGGGATAAACTCGACGATTTGGAAAATCGCTCGAGAAGGAACAATTTGCGCATAATCGGATTGCCAGAATCGGTGTCCGCTTCCCAGCTCACAAATATTTGCGCAAAAACCATCCCAGAGCAACTGGGCCTCCGCATACCCTGCACTATTGAACGTGCACACCGCATGGGTCAATACTCAGAAGCCTGTGCCAAACCTCGTCATGTTATAGTTAAATACCTAAACTATGCTGACAAGAATGCCATAATGCAAAAATTTCGCCGCTCACGCTCCTTAACTGTGGATGGCGCAAAATTGCTGCTCTTTGCGGATTATTCCATGGAGGTGATGAAACAACGTAAAGCGTTTTCGACGATCTGCTCAACTCTACATAACAACCAAATCCGGTTCTCCTTAGCTTACCTAGCTATCCTCCGTATCCAAACGCATGAAGGAGAACACCTCACCTTCAATACACCTGATGAGGTGAAAAACTACTTAACCACCCGGAGCACCGAGATGGAACACAGCAACACTGCAGAGGGCCACCATCAACATCACCGTCTTCTTCAACTGCACCGCCTAAACATCAACGCAGCCCGACCAAACCTCCATATAAACTCAGCCGCTTTACTAACCAGGAGGACCGCTCTGGGAATCGCTGAAGGACTTCAGAAACCCACTTTCACCACTTGTGCTTGCACAGACGGGTAATATTACCACCCCCTTATCTCTCTTTTTTCTTTTTTCTTATTATGTACTTTTATTGTTCTTTCAATTTATCATGACTGAACTTTTTGACGCAGTACCTATGTCAGCCTGTTGCTTAACGTTTATTTGCTCTCTAGCCTACTACCCCAGTCGCCAATAAGGCCGCATGCTGTCTGTCTAGAAGATCACTCTAGAGACCTATGCAATAATCGCAGTCACTGCACCTACGTAAATTAGGCCCATGAGCTGAGCCTTCACTCATCTGAGCCTACCCCAGTGTCTAAATGTGAGTTGCTCTTTCCCCGACCTTCTCCCCTCTGACTACCCTTCCCTGTTACCCTCTACCCATCTCCCCCCCATCTTTCCCTTCTTTTCCTCCCTCCCTCCACTCCCCATAGCCTACATCCTGCCCCTACGTGAGGAGCTAGCGACCGGCGGAGGATATGATAGGTAGTTGAACCTCATGTGGAAAAAAGTGAAGTCCACTATGTTTATTTTGTTTCCCCTTAACCAAAAATCTGCTTTGTTACTGTTTGTTCTCTATTGTTGTTTAGAAGATTTGAAATTCATGTTTACCTATCTAGTACCTATGTTCTCGGGAGATCTACAGCGCTTTGGTGACTCCCGAATGGTTGATACTCTACCCACAGAGAGGCTCCATTGCAAGCCTCTAACCCAAAACATTGTTTATTTCCAGCCATGTCATCATCTACCGATGGGAGTCACCTAAAGTTTGTTTCATGGAATGTTAAGGGGCTTTGCTCTCCAAATAAACGCATGTCAATCCTTAGACACTTACGGCGTCTCCGGGCAGATGTGGCTCTGCTCCAGGAGACACACCTGTCCGCAGACGATTTAACACGCCTTCGAAAAATGTGGGTGGGTTCTGTCTATGGCTCACCGGCAGTAGACCGAAAAGGGGGAGTTGCTATTCTATGACACAAAAACTTACGTCACACTGTCAGAGATGTCAGGGTTGATTCGACAGGCCGCAAAATGACCCTACATTTGACCTTAGGCGACAAAGCAGTTGCTGTCACCAACATTTATGCTCCTAACTCGCCTGACGCCTCCTTCTTTCAAGATCTGGTGCAATGGGTGCTAACTGCCCCTGAGATGCTACACCTAGTGGGTGGAGAATTTAATTCCGTTATGTCTACGCTGGCAGATCTCACGTATCACCCGACACATAGACCACGTACCTATATCCCCCCTGTACCGAGCTCTACTCTCCTAGCACAATCCATCGCTTCCATGCAATTCGTCGACATTTGGTGTTTAATGCACCCTACGGATTGAGAATATACCTTTTTTCGCCCCCGCATAAGACTTTTTCTCGCATAGATTATTTTACTAATCTCCAGAATAAGTCCCCCAGACATACATGACGCCAGAATATCAGACCACAGCCCTATTGCTTTACACATAACTCAGGCTAAACCTTCATCTCCCTCCCCTACCTGGCGCTTCCCTTCATAACTTGTGAATAGTGAAGACTTCCGACATACACTATATGAAGCCTGGGAAGAATACATCTCCACAAACGGAGCTCACATTTCTGACCCGAACCTTTTTTGGGAAGCTGGCAAAGCTTTTCTACGGGGTAAAATCATTTCATATACCGCCCAATTTAAAAAACGGACCAGACAACAATATAGGCAGGCCAGCGAAGCTCTACGCTTGGCTCATGAGCGGCTAACACTAAACCGTACCTCTGAAAAAATACAAGAATGGCGACAGGCTAAATGTATTTTTGATCTTTGGGCAGAACAACATGAAGCAGCCAAAACATCATATTCTACTCTTCATTTTCACAAGTTTGGTAACAAGGCGGGCAGGCTGCTGGCTAAATTATGTTCAGGACCAAGACATCCTACTCATATCTCTACCCTGAGAAATGCGGTCGGCTCTCTGGTTACCTCACCTGCTGAAATTAGTAAATTACTTGCAGAGTAATACACTAATTTATATAGAGCTAACCCAAATGACCAACCTACGGCAGAAGCTCTGCTGGCCAAGATACGTCTGCCCAAACTTCAAAATGCACAATTAGAGGCACTCAACGCTCCTATTACTGCAGATGACATCCGGCATACGATTAAATCCATGGCATCTGCCAAAGCCCCAGGCCCCGACGGTTACACGGCGGAATTTTTCAAATTGAAAAACGACTTTATCCCTGACACCCTGAAACATGTATACGCAGCCATGTGGGATGGAGGCCCCTATCATCCCACAGGGACGCAGGCTCACATAAAACTAATTTCCAAGAAAGGCAAAGATCCCCTATTACCAGGATCATACCGTCCAATTTCATTAATTAACGTTGATGTAAAAATCCTGTCTAAAATAGTTGCATCACGCTTAGCTCTCCTACTGTACTTCCATCTTTGTTACACCCAGCCCAATCTGGCTTTGTTTCAGGACGGTCAGCTACCCTGAACATTGGCAAGGTTTTAATGGCTTTAGAATACGCTAAGACTCACCCCGACCAAGACGTTGCCATTATGTCTCTCGCGGAAAAAGCCTTTGATAACATCAGTTTCTCCTGGCTTTTCAGAGTAATGGAACAATTCGGCTTTTTGGGTCAAATTATGCAATTTTTATTACAAATGTATGCCTCCACAATGGCGCGTTTTGTCACCCCTGACTTTGTCTCCGACATAATCCCCTTAGCAAAGGGAATGAGGCAGGGATGCCCCCTGTCCCTGTTGCTGTTCAACATAGCGATTGAACCCTTATCTAGAATACTCAATTCAGCTAATGGGGTTAGTGGCATCACCTTAGGCAACCAAACTCTCCGCTCCGCCCTGTTCGCGGACGACATACTCTTATTCTCTACTGATCCCATATCAGACTTTGACAGACTCAAACAACTCTTTGCGGCCTTCCGACTTTGCTCTGACTTCCGCATTAATTTTGACAAAAGTGAGGTTTTAGCACTACACCCACGCCTATCTAATAAATGGAGACATCTATCTCCACTTGCCCTGGCAACTCAACATATCACATACCTGGGTATTCGTATAGGACGTGAACCATTTTCTTTATATTTACATCAACTATCCCCCCTTAATAACCAAAATTGTGAAGGAGTTGGAAGCTTGGGGGGCCCTCCCCCTCACGCTTTTTGGGAGATGCCACCTTTTTAAAATGATGTCATTTGCGCGCCTGCTTTACCCAATGCAGACCATACCTCTCTTATTGAGACACTCTGATGTTCAAAAAATCCAGAAAGCTTTAACTACTTTTACATGGTCTTGCAAGAAACCGCGCATCGCGCTACAAAAATTATGTCTCCCGAAGGGCGAGGGTGGGGCGGGACTACCCAATATATGTTTCTATAACCTAGCCTGTTTACTTAGACAGGGCCTAGATCGGTTGACTGGAGGATCTAAATACTCCAACTTTGCACTTGAAGGCGCTATGGCCTCCCCCTATGGCCTTTCAGCCATCCTTCATTCTAGTCCTAATATTTTGCCTCCCCACCTCAAGTCAAGTGTACTTTTCAGGGATACAGTCATTGCCTGGAGAGAGGTCAGAAAACTACTCGGACTGCCATCTAACATCTCCCGCCACCTAAAAATCCATGGTAACCCTATGTTCCTCCCATCCACTCTACATAAAGCTTTTGGTCAATGGAAACTCAGGGGCCTTACGAACATAACATCCATCTACCACGACAAACCTGGTGAATTGAAACCTTTTCAAACCTTGATGCGGGAATTCTACCACCAACACACATCTTTTTTTATCACCAACTCACAGATTATTTAAAGTCTTGCTGTGGGTCAAAGCAATGATTATTCTATCTCCAATATATATTCCTACCTCATACAACACCAAACACAGAAATACTGCCTCAGACCTTTTCAAAAATGGTCTCACTTACTGGGTGACAATGATCTGCCGGAAAAAATCCTTGAGGGATACAGGCATATCCGCAAACTTATAACATCTGAAACATGGCGGGAGACGCAATTTAAAATTATTCACAGGGCCTATTTCCCGTTTCACTTCAACAAAGCGGACCCAGCTTAAGCGCAATGTCCCTGGTGTTCCTTACCTCGCCCCACACTGCTTCACCTACTTTGGGATTGTACTACTATCACTACGTATTGGAATGCTGTGATAGCTTACATCAACAAAATCCATAAAACGCAGATAACTAAAGGCTGTCTCTTATGCTTGTTCAGTATACCATTATCATTCTCCTCATCAGCGATGGACCTACAAAATATTCCACAATGGGCTCATCTATGTCTTCTAGTTGCCCGCAAAACTATTATGTCTCACTGGATCTCAGCAACACCACCTAATTTACCGGCGGTTAAAAAAGCCATGACCTCACTCTTCTACTTGGAAAGATTGGACACCATCACACTGAACTTTCGTTCTATCTCACGTTTTTTCAAGAGATGGAAAAGATATATGGAAGCCACATTCACTCAACAAACAATGCAAGATATAATGCACCAATTCCGTTTCACAGATTGGTACCTAAGGAGAGATCTTATAAATTCCCTTGGCAACCTCAAAATATCTCACACTTTTGACCCCTCTACTTTTAAGCCGCCGTAAGATGTTCGCAAGTTCATACTGCTCTTTGACATCCACTATTTTCTTATATTCGCTCCCAGTATTATCACTTAGTTTTACTGTTTAAATAGACCAATTTAACTGATCTCTAGCTAGTTATGTCCAAACATTGCTTCCACTCCTGAAGGTACAAAGGTGTAAAGTTTCAGCCTCTCAGGCACTGTTTTGTTTAATAACGATAATAAGATGGTAAATGTGAATTACTGACCCCCCTCCCCTTCCCCTCCCTCCCCGCTTACCTGTATTTAAGTATAAAACTATCTTACTGCTTAGAGAATTTACATGTACCTGCTTTATAACTATTCTGTACTCTGTTTTGTACTACTGTATTTTGTAAAACTCAATAAATATTAAAAAAATAAATAAATAAGAGGGCATCATCTGCATATAGACTGAGTTTAAAATGGTATGGATCTTTGCAGTAGCCTTTAATGTTGATATTGTTTCTAATGGCGTGTGCTAAGGGTTCAATGGCTAATGCGAAGAGGAGGGGGGAAAGCGGGCAGCCTTGTCTGGCTCCTCTGCTCAGCCTAACCTAAGCACCCCCTGAAGGAATGCGATTCCTCTAGCGGGACTTTTTTCACGGGGTTACCTCTAATAAAGTAGAAAGTAGTAGAAGTTTATAGTTTTTGTATAAAAGTATTGTAGTTTATTAATTTAGCATCTAAAAATTATTACACATGACCTAACCATATATACAATAAAATGGATGCATGTAAATGGGAAAAAGTAATTCTACAAATAAATGACCAAATGCAATGATACAGGTAGTAAAGAACCAATGATCATAGAACCCGACGTTTCGAGGTAAGCAAAAGGGGTTGACCTCTTCTTCAGGGGTAACGACAATTGGTCAAAATGGATATTTCATCTAGAAAATTAACAAAAAGCAGAGCAAACATAAATGGATGATTATCTCAGACATTCACATCAGGAGGCAGTAGAGAGCATCTAGTTTACATTACGTGCTTGGAGGAAGCTGAGACAGGCAGGTAAATGCATGGACCTCCTCTGGTTGGGATGTTTGGAAATTTTACAGACGGTTAACCGTTTACTTACCTATAATATTTCCCTGATGTGTTTTATAATCTGCAGACTTATGCGTACTCACACCCAACCAGGGAACCTGCATATTTCCTTGGACTCCTGCCCATTTTGATTCTGGGGTATTATTCAAATACTTCCTGCTGCTGAAATTGGGACCCATGATCTGGTTCCTTTTATCCTCAGTTTTTAGGTACGTGTTATATATGTTCTATATTTACAATCTCAGGTGAATCTGCTAACCCCAATACTCCTTACAATTCTGAGTATTGTATTTATACTAGGCTCTCTTTTTAAGACTCTCATTGAAATATTTTCATTGCAGCAGGATTGTACCCCCCACCCTCTAACTCCATCAAACAGGCTGTCTCAAGCCTTCGCAGTGAGGGGAGGACTGTGTCTATTCTTATATTGCGGATATCCTTTGTGAAGCAACCTCAGTCCACCCTGGTTCTTTTTCATGTGATTCACCTGGTACCTTCCCTATCTTCTTGAGCCTCGGTTCTTTGATCCCTGTGTGGCCTTGACGGGCGGCAAATTCTTGATTCGCATTGGATGCTGATAATGTCCATGGGAGTGTTTATAGGAATCTTAAGGGGTCAGTATGAAATCTCTGCATGTTTATGCCTGGAACTTACTAAAGATGTAACATATGTTAATGTCTATTGACCTTTATAATGTAAACTAGATGCTCTCTACTGCCTCCTGCTGTGAATGCCTGAGATATTCATCCATTTATGTTTGCTCTGCTTTTTGTTAATTTTCTAGATGAAATATCCATTTTGACCAATTGTCGTTACCCCTGAAGAAGAGGTCAACCCCTTTGCTTACCTCGAAACGTCGGGTTCTATGATCATTGGTTCTTTACTACCTGTATCATTGCATTTGGTCATTTATTTGTAGAATTACTTTTTCCCATTTACATGCATCCATTTTATTGTATATATGGTTAGGTCATGTGTAATGATTTTTAGATGCTAAATTAATAAACTACAATACTTTTATACAAAAACTATAAACTTCTACTACTTTCTACTTTATTAGAGGTAACCCCGTGAAAAAAGTCCCGCTAGAGGAATCGCACTCCTTCAGGACAGCACTGATTGACACTGATGGCACTGATAGGTGGCACTGATGGGCACTGGTAGGCGGCACTGATAGGTGACACTGATGAGGAGGCACTGATGGACACTGATTGGCAGCACTGGTAGGCACTTATTGGCAGCACTGGTGGGCACAGATTTGCAGCACTGGTGGGCAAAGATTGGCAGCACTGGAGGGACTGCACTGATAATCAGTGCCCTTATGAATGTAGATGTCCCTTTTAGAGAAGCTGGTTATCGGCTCTCTTCTCCTCTCCTCATGCTGTCAGCATAAAGGATTGTGTGCCACTCACCGGCATCTGTTTAACTCCGTGATCAGCTGTGATTGGACACAGCTGATCACGTGGTAAAGAGCCGCTGATTGGCTCTTTACCCCAATCTGTGACCACACTACGATCAAAGAGCGTGCCTCCCGCGCGGTCAACAAGTGGTTAACAGTGGTTAACGTGTCTATTTTAAAGCTTGACATTCTTTTTTATTCGTTACAACCTCATTTTTTGTATTTTATCCCAAAATGTGTAACTTTTTTGCATGTGCCGGGGGGGGGGGGCACCCCCCCCCCCCCAGTCAGAACACAATAGAACAGCAGGGGATATTGCTGTACTAACATAGTATTGTTAGTACAGCGACTCTGACCTGAGCTGTCAGTTTTTTTTTTAACTAAAATAAAAAAACTAGTAGTGTGTACAGGACTTTACTTTGCAAAGTTAATATTATCTTGGTTAATGAAAATAGCCTTTGTTCTTTTATTTTATAATCCTGTCGTGCATAGATAAGAGTTTAGTCTTGCTATTTGTTTTGATGTGCAGTTTTTATATCTGCAGTCCACATTAATGTTATATACATAGTTTTTATTCAGGATGCCTTGTTGTTTAATGCGGGGGTCCACCTATCTATCGTTTTTTTTTTTTTTGAGTTCATTCACAAACTTTTCTTCTCAGCATTACATACTCACATATTGTGTGTAATATGTCCGCCTGTGTCAGATTTCGTCGGAAAGAATAACTTATATTATTCACTGCAGGCGGTTTCCATCTTCATTGTGGGCATTTGAAACCCACAAGCATTTATTTCCTGGATGTGGTGAATGCTGTGCTCCCAGCATTCACCGCTCGTTCCCGCACATGCTCAGTGGCATCCTGGGAAGCCTGAGACTAGCTCCCAGGAGTCTGGGAGAGGCTAGAAACACGCCTACTCCCACGGGAGGAGAACCAGGAAGTGCAAAGAAGAATAGAAAAATAAAAGGTAATTACGGCGATTTAAATTTTTTTAAACGGCATGTCAGCATCTAGGCAAGGAAGAGAATACATACAGATATTGTTCAAAATTTGGGTGGAACCCCGCTTTAAAGTTAATCTATAGTCAAAATTTTAAATCGTATATTCATTTCCACATTACATTTCAACTATTTCTAGCCTGCCCATACTACTCTAAATGATCCTGAAGCCACTTTTTTGAAGAATCCCACACATTTACTTTCCTGAATGCAGTGACTCATATTTACTATGCCCTGTGAATGTTGCACTGCTGTGCCATACATTTCACAGAGCCTGCTGTCTAAACTACAAAGGTGCTGAGAGGAGAAGTTTCAGGAGGTACAGTGAGTACAGAAATCATTCCTTCCAGGCAACAAGGTACTGTGGGATATGTAGTCCTTAGCAGTGCTGGGACAAGGTCATCTAGAGCCCAGGCGAATGTGCCAAACTGCACCTCCCCCCCCCCAGGATGTATTGAAAATTATGTGTCAGCAAAAATCCCACAACAAAAACACTAAGCACTAATCTGTAGGCTTACCCCTAAATCCCCCCTCTCAGCACAAATCCCCCCCTCCAAAAAAAAAAATTCACCCCTCCTAGCACACATCCTCTACCCCTAAAATTCCCCCTCTTATTACACATCATCTCCTCGACACATTTCAAATCCCCCCTTCTAGTACAAATCTTCTTCCCCACCTTCCCTTCCAACACAAATCCCTCTAAATGAACCCCCCAAATTTCCCTCTCTAGAACAATACTTACCCCCTTCAAACACAAATCCCCCCCAATCTACTTGTGGTGCCCCCCCCCACCTCACATGATACCACAGTGCCCAGGGCAGCCTCCCCTCCTGCCCACCCCTTGTCCCAGCCCTGGTCCTTAGATATCAACTGTAAACCAAAGAAATCAGCAGAGAAGCTGAAAGCAAGCAGGGGTTCCGAAAGTTGTTGAAAGACCAGCAGACAGGTAACACTCACAACATGTAAGGAGATTTTTCAAGTAAACATACTGGACTGTCAAAATTAACCATTATTTGCTTTGCTATTACAATGCTGATATTACAAAATGAAAGTGTATGCTGTGACCAGAGAGCATAGAAAACATGACTGGTGTATAGCTGATTTTCGTGTGCTCCCTTAACCAAAACCCATTCCACTACTTGCCTTACCTTACTTATTAAAATGATCACCACACACCTTCTGGATTAAATGGCCATCCGGCCCCTTTTTTTAACAAATATATATAAATATATATATATATATATATATAACACTTATAATAATCCCCAACTTTTTTAAACTCCTGCTCTGCCTGAGGTTTGTGATACCACAGTATCCTTGGCCCCTAGCCGTGATCCCACTAGCACACGGACGAACCATTGCCACCTTCATACCACTGCAGCCTGATGACCGGTAGCCCATTATGTCCAGCTAGGGAGGGTACCATACTGAGATAGGTCCAACCCTCCCCACACCATATCCTGTTTACCATTACAACCTACACGAACCAGAGACCCATGCCCAATGACCCAAATACACACATCTTACATTTCAAGCAACCAAACAACAGGGAGGGTTGGTGGGAAAAAACCCTACCTAAACCTCTCACTGCCTGTGCTGCCCCACAAATGACCAACCACTCCTCTCTGCAGGGTCAAAATTAACTTTACACTCCTCCCCTTGACCAATCCAAAAACTCCCCTTCCCCTTTCTCCTGAACACTTCTTATGACAACATCCTGAGCACCCACTACAGCTGTCCCCAGTCATGTTCACCCTCCACCTAAGGTTCCCTTTTCATTCCGGGCTTGTTCTTGACTGGCGTATAGCTGATTTTCGTGTGCTCCCCTTAACCAAAACCCATTCCACTACTTGCCTTACCTTACTTATTAAAATGATCACCACACACCTTCTGGATTAAATGGCCATCCCGCCCCTTTATTAACAAATAACAATTTTTATAAAAATAAACTAAATTTAAATATATATAACCATATATATATATATATATATATATATATATATATATATATATATATATATATATATAAAACAGAACTATATATATATATATATATATATATATATATATATATATATATATATACAATTGCAATAAAAAGTATGTGAACCCTTTTGGAATGATATGGATTTCTGCACAAATTGGTCATAAAATCATAAAATGTGATCTGATCTTCATCTATGTCACAACAATAGACAATCACAGTCTGCTTAAACTAATAACACACAAAGAATTAAATGTTACCATGTTTTTATTGAACACACCATGTAAACATTCACAGTGCAGGTGGAAAAAGTATGTGAACCCTTGGATTTAATAACTGGTTGAACCTCCTTTGGCAGCAATAACTTCAACCAAACGTTTCCTGTAGTTGCAGATCAGTCGTGCACAACGGTCAGGAGTAATTCTTGACATATAATAGTAGAGTGAGGGCCAGGGAAAGGGGGAGGGGATCTACGGTATAGGGTTACCGGAGGGGGAAAGAGGTTACCTTAGCAATTAATGGTCAGTACATTGAAGGGTAATATCAACGGTAACAGTTTATTAATCCATTATAAAATCACCGGGGTGAAGTGAACATACAAATATAAGATTATTGCACTATAAGAAGCATAAGACTCCAAGTCAAAGTTTGCTAAAAAATTACACGACAAAGAACACACACAGAACACACTACGGCACAAACACTGTCCGAACTAGTATATGTTGCTCGGCAAACAAGGCGGTCAGGTTAAATCATGGCAGTAATGGCATAGCCGTGCTGGGTATGGGCCAGTGGGAAATTTAGTGGGATATGCTGCCGAGAAACATATAGATGGAGCGGGAAGAGGGGAGGGAGGAGGAGACCCAGGAGGGGGGATTGGATGTTGACCAAAGGGATGGCTGGGCTAGTCTTGCAGTAGGAAATGACCTGTGGAGTTGTGAACAATCTGGGTGATCCACAGCAAAGGGGCTATAAGTCTATTCACGATGGAATCCAATCATGCAGTGTGAGCAGTAGTAATAGTCCGGATTGCGTAGTGTGAGACTCAATATACACCGTTCATTAACAGGCTTCAGGGTTATACATGGAATGCAATAAGGTGCGGTATGAGGTGCTCCGGTAAGCGTATGGCAGAGGTAAGAACCAATAGTGTGCATACATCTGTTATAATGTCCCGGCTTTATGGTTTGCTCATACTTTACCCTCCGCGAAGATTCCTGAAGGCTGGTTCACAGGCATTGCTGAGAAGGACTGACGATGTCCAAAGGACTGCCGGAACGGCAGAATGGCAGCAGCCGCAGATCGCCTTGGTGGTATCCCGGCGTGCCCTGCGTTGATGGAAATTCCGTATTAAACGCAGGTCGCATGGGTGGCTCGAGGCTGTGTCAGCGTGTGCTGTGGGCTGGATGATGCCTCGCAGCTGTGCAGCTCCTCGCACTCCATCCGCTCAGTAAACAGTGTTGGTGCCGGTGATGACGTAAATGCGTTTCGCTGTTGCGTGGTAGCGTAGCTTCTTCCTGGACGTTTGAGTAATTCTTGACCATTCCTCTTTACAGAACTGTTTCAGCAATATTCTTGGGTTGTCTGGTGTGAATCGCTTTCTTAAGGTCATGCCACAGCATCTCAATCGGGTTGAGGTCAGGGTTGAGGTCAGGACTCTGACTGGGCCACTCCAGAAGGCCTAATTTCTTCTGTTTAAGCCATTCTGTTGTTGATTTACTTCTATTCTTTGGGTCATTGTCCTGTTGCAACACCCATCTTCTGTTAAGCTTCAGCTGGTGGACAGATGGCCTTAAGTTCTCCTGCAAAATGTCCTGATAAACTTGGGAATTCATTTTTCCTTCGTTGATAACAATCCGTCCAGGCCCTGATGCAGCAAAGCAGCCCCAAACCATGATTCCCCCACCACCATACTTCACAGTTGGGATGAGGTTTTAAAGTTGGTGTGCTGTGCCTCTTTTTCTCCACACATAGTGTTGTGTGTTTCTTCCAAACAACTCAACTTTGGTTTCATCTGTCCACAGAATATTTTGCCAGTACTGCTGTGAAACATCCAGGTGCTCTTGTGCAAACTGTAAACATGCAGCAATGTTTTTTTTGGACAGCAGTGGCTTCCTCTGTGGCATCCTCCTATGAAATCCATTCTTGTTAAGTGTTTTACGTATCGTAGATTCGCTAACAGGGATGTTAGCATATGCCAGAGACTTTTGTAAGTCTTTAGCTGACACTCTAGGATTCTTCTTCACCTCCTTGAACTTTCTCCATTTATAGACAATTTGTCTTACCATGGACTGATGAACAGCAAGGCTTTTGGAGATACTTTTATAACCTTTTCCAGCTTTATGCAAGTCAATAATTCTTTAATCGTAGGTCTTCTGAGAGCTCTTTTGTGCGAGGCATCGTTCACATCAGGCAATGCTTCTTGTGAAAAGCAAACCCAGAACTGGTGTGTGTTTTTTATAGGGCAGGGCAGCTGTAACCAACACCTCCAATCTCATCTCATTGATTGGACCCCAGTTGGCTGACACCTCACTCCAATTAGCTCTTGGAGATCTCATTAGTCTAGGGGTTCACATACTTTTTCCACCTGCACTGTGAAAGTTTTACATGGTGTGTTCAATAAAAACATGGTAACATTTAATTCTTTGTATGTTATTAGTTTAAGCAGACTGTGATTGTCTATTGTTGTGACTTAGATGAAGATCAGATCACATTTTATGACCAATTTGTGCAGAAATCCATATCATTCCAAAAGGGCTCACATACTTTTTATTGCAACTGTATATAACACTTATAATAAACCCCAACTTTTTTAAACTCCTGCTCTGTCTGAGGTTCGTGAAGCAGGGTATATCTACCGCATCGACTGCACCACCACCACCACAGTATCCTTGGCCCCTAGCTGTGATCCCACTAGCACAGGGATGAACCATTGCCATCTTCATACCACTGCAGCCTGATGACCGGTAGCCCATTATGTCCAGCTAGGGAGGGTACCATACCGAGATAGGTCCAACCCTCCCCACACCATATCCTGTTTACCTTCCACCATTCCAACCTACACGAACCAGAGACCCATGCCACAAACTCCCACTGGTGACCACCTCACGCGTGGGAGGCCCGCCACAGCCGACAGGCCCGCTGCAGCCCATCCTGGAGCCCCAGGAACCACATGTCAATCCTGACGGCTGACAAATGTACCCCATTGGCCCTTAAGTACAGACCGATGTGCTGTTCCACCTCGAAATGGCGGACCACCAATCCACCATTGCAAACCACAAATTTGGCCACAGCCTTGTTAACCTTTATCCTGGTCTTGTTGATTCGCTCAACAGACCAGGCACCCCTCCAAGTTGTCCTGCCAATCATATCTGACCACACCACCACTGTCTCCGGAAATGCTAACGTTAAACAAAAGAAATCCCATTTGACATCCCGAATAAGATCCCTCGAGGCTCTGATACTCAAATCATTACCCCCTATGTGCAACAACAGCACATCCGGGGGCCTATCCAGCCTCGCGTACTGCTGCACTTCAGGAAGGACGCGGGCCCACAGCATGCCCGGAATCCCAATCCAGCGCACCAATGCTTCCTCCCTTGGGAAACCCAACTGCCTTCCTTCCCGTCTGACCAAGGCCCTTCTTGCTCCCCAATAGACGTATGAGTGCCCCATGATCCATATCAGGCACACTGGGCCTGAAAGACAGAAAGACACAAAGGGAAACATAGACACACACGCCAATCTTCATTCATACCACCCCATTATTAACATACCACACCACATAAAGACATTACAAACAACACCAGACAGGACCCGTCTACCCATGCTCCACCCCCAGACCCTTCCCCACAACCCTTTAAAGTAAATGAGGGCGAAAATAGAGACGGAATTGTTGAGATTCCCAGCGATCAATCCGTTGCAAGATCTGATCACTGACACCCCACCTTGCCACCTCTGTAGCCGCCTCAATCCTAAATGAATGAGATGAGTAGTCACAAGGGGAGAAACCCCCTGCCACTAAACACTTCCTGAACATGGACACAAATTGATATTGTGACAACTGCGAACCATTGTCATGTACCAGAAGAGAAACCCCACCAGAAGGCCATATTCCTAGCCACTACCGGATAACCTTTACCTGGCATAACTCCAGCCCAGTCACCGCACCCAACACCACCTTAGCCCCTTTCCCCAACTGATCAGTTTTTGATCTAGGGGTGACCAACGTAATCGAATCGTCCACCACTGATACATCCGACAGTGCCAGACCCCCCACCACCGACTTCAAGGGGCTCACCAATTCTCCCACCCTCAAGGCCCCAAAAAAGGCCAACACCAAAGCTGTCCTGAACAGCTGTGCTTCAAATGAAGAAAAACAAACCTGGGGCAGATTGCTCACCAAGTTAGTTAACATCCCCAACGTCACTGGGCTCCTGGAATCCAGGTTACTTCACCCCCGTCTGTAACCCCTCAAAGCCTTCCGCGCTATATGAATGTCAGGCCCGACATCTTCCTATTAACCGCGGCAACCAACACCCCTTCTTCGCAATTCTTACCCAGCAAATACAAAAGTACCTGAAGCCTTTCCTCTTTGTTGGAACAACCGCTGAAATCACTCACCAACTCCAGCCATTCCTGCCATTCCCGCTCATACCCTCGCGACGTAGCGTCCGCTACCGAGCGCCACACCAAAGCCATCACAGTATCAAGACGAGTTCCCACACGTGCCTGGGGCACGGGACTCCCAGTCGCCAATTGATGGAACCTCTCCCACTGTAAATGAGAATGTGCATCAGCCACCTCATTCTCCACCCCAGGGATGTGTACATGAGACACACAAATATTCAATCGTAAACAGATTAACACCAGATGTCGCAGCAGGTGCACCACTGGCAAAGAAGAAGGCGACAGACCTGTACCATACCTAAGCTATCGCAATGAGAACGAACCCTCAGGTTGGTGAATTCCGTGCCCCACAGTTCCACCGCAAGCACTATTGGAAACAGCTCCAACAGCATGAGGTTACGCACTAGCGCGGACCCTGCCAACTCCACCGGCCACCGGTCCACGCACCATTTCCCACTGAAATAAGCAGCATAGCCTACTGACCCTGCCGCATATGTGAACAACTCCAGCTCAGCCGCCTAAACCGCCGGCCCCAACAAAAAAGACCTACCATTATACTGCTCTAAGAAGGAATCCCAAACCTGCAGATCCACTCGATGCTCCTGACTTAACCAAATGAAATGATGTGGCGCCTTGACTCCCGCAGTCGCGGCAGCCAGGCGCCTACAAAAGACCCTCCCCATTGGCATAATTTTACATGCAAAGTTCAGTTTACCCAGTAAGGTCTGCAGCTCCTTCAGCTGAACCTTATATCGCTTAGCCACCGCAGCCACAGTCGATCGAAGATCCTCCAGCTTATCACTAGGTAACCTGCACTCCATCAGTGTAGTATCAATTATGATTCCCAAAAACTTCAGGACTGTGGTTGGGCCCTCCATTTTTTCTCTAGCCAGGGGAACCCCAAAAACCTGAAAGACATGTTACAACGTGGTCAATAAAATGGAACCAGCCCGCTCTCCTGGTAGACCTATCACTAAGAAATTGTCCAGATAGTATAAGACTGAACTAAGGCCGGACAAGTCCTTGATGACCCATTCCAGGAAGGTACTGAACAACTCAAAGTATGAGCAGGAGATAGCGCAACCCATAGGAAGGCACCTGTCCACGAAAAACTGACCCTCCCAGCAACAACCCAACAAACGCACACTATCCGGATGAACCGGCAATAAGGGAAAAGTCGACTCAATGTCGGTCTTGGCCATGAGTGCCCCTCTCCCGAATTTCTGTACCCACTGCACTGCTTCGTCAAACAAAAACAAAACAAAAGCGTAAGACATCGTACAGCGCGCCGGATAATTCGCATCATTTACTGAACCCCCTTTTGGACGAGACAAATAGTGAATCAGGCGGAATTGATTCAGCTCCCTATTGGGCACCACGCGCAACGGGGAAACCACCAAGTCCTCCAACGGCGGCCCCACAAATGGGCCCGCCATCCTCCTCAACTCAACCTCCTTACGCAACTTACCTCCCACCACCTCCAGATGTTCGTACACTGATTTAAGATTAGGAGAATCAGGGGGGACCCTATCCAACGTGCTTGGAATGGTGAAACCATCCCTAAAACCCATCCACAACGTCTGGGCCGCCCCCCTGTTAGGGTATCTACTTAGATACGGTGCCATTTTTTCCACTCTCACCGGAGTCCTCCCTTTTTCCAGCATTGGCCGGTTTCTTACCTTTCCGGAAGCACTTAGACCACGGGTGGGCACCTCCGCATCCCGAACACTCATGTCGGAAGCAGCAGGCTCCCCCGAACTTGCAGGTTCCCTCATTGAACTGCCAACAGAACCCCTTGCACTTAACGGCCATGGTGATGAAGTGTTGGCACCCCCCGGCCCTGCTATGAAAGGGTGGCGGCACCGCCCTGGCTTGTGTCATAAGCTTCATCCACACCCCAATATCTTTTTGATCCCACCGCAACAACGGCCGAAAAGCCTTCCGCTCCCGGAACTGCTTGTCGTACCTAAGCCAGGCCACCCCCCATAAACCCTTTGTGCCTCACTGATGAAATCCAGGTAACAGAAAAGCCCCGAACAATTGTCCAGAGCCTTCTCCCCAATGACGTTCGCTAAAATGTGAAACGCCTGCGAACAATTTGCAAACGTCCTAGGGTTCAGCCGATAACGTCGTTTCTCCTCTTCTTCTTTTTTGCTCTCGTCCGGCCTAATCTTGTCCAGATTAAACGTTTCTAGCGGAAGGAGCGAGAAGATCTCTACATACTCCCCTTTCCAGATCCTTTCCCTAACCTCCGTTTTTAGATGGGAACCAAGGGGGCCCTCATAGCACACGTAAACCTCACACCGTGCTGCATCCGCCAGCCGCACTCCGTCCACCACTGACACCCCTGGTGTCCCTGTACTCGTACTCACCTGACACTGCCACCATCGCAGGAACCCCCTCCTTTGACAAATCCACTGTTAATGGCGACGTCCCTGTCACCACCGCAATAGCCGGCGGGACCGCCACCACCGCTTGGGCACCACCACGAAACCGCCATCCCTGACAATGGTGGCTGAGGTGACCCCACCACTGGGAGGACACCAGGCGGTGCCATAGCGCCCCCCGGCCAACCCCCCACTGTCCATGCTGCAACCAGGGAGACCAGGGCCCCAGGCGTGGCTGTTCCAGGACCCCTAAGCGCTAAAAGTGCAGCCAGCAAATGCTGTGCAAGCATGTCACCGGCGCCCATGCCCTGGAAGCCCCCTTGCGGCACTCCCATAGTCCCCACAGGCCCAGCCCCTGCAGCCAAAACAGGCACCGTGGCCAGACCACCACCCACCAACATCCCAGTGGGGGAGCTAACCGGACCCCCACCTATAACCTAGAAGGGGAACTAACAAGGGGAGGGTGGGACACAGACATAACAGGCACATTGACAGGAATAGACAGAGACTTACCAGGCTGCCCAGGGGAAACCGACCGACCAGCCGCTGATCCGGATCCCTGCAGATGTCCCGTCCAGACTGGCCCCGCGCCAGGCCCATCCGATCCGGAATCTGACAGTTCGCCTTCCAATCGTTGGTCCCCCTGTCCAACAGGGGATGCTGAGAATGTTGAAGGTCCCAGTCACACGACCGTGATGTAATCTGCCCACGACTTCTGTGCACTGCGGCCGATTCCTGCACTTCTCCCTCGGTGAGCAAGCTGCCAGCTGACAGGCGCCATTCTGCCACTGCCGTGGACCCCCTGGGAAACTCCGCTACCCCCAGCAATGGGCGCGGCCGCTCGGGGGAGGAGCTCACACCAGTAACCGCACTTCGTCCACGCCGAATGCCCTGCCCTGCGTGCTGCTCTGTCCTGATTCCTTGTAGAAGGAGGTCTGCAGGGTGATGCTGATAGCACCCTCCCGGCCGGGTCCCACCCCCGATGGGGATTCCTCCCAGCCTCAGCAGCAGCAGCCATGGCTGGGCACTTGGCCCTGGGAGCTGCAGGGTTCGAATTTGGGCTCCAAGATTGGCAGCTCATCCGAGGGGTCTCACCCGGCCTAAAACGTGCAGGAAGCCGAGACCTTCTCGCGCGCGATGTTAAGGAGGCTGGCGGAGCTGAGCCCTGCCCCAACCCCTGCAGCACCGCCGTGAGCTGAGAATTCAGCCACTGCGTGCCATGCCACTGCAGCTGTCCTAAGCTGTTCTATAAGGCCGTCAAAGGTCTCCATGCTGCCAGTAAAAAACCCTACCTAAACCTCTCACTGCCTGTGCTGCCCCACAAATAACCAACCCCTCCCCTATGCAGGGTAAAAATTACCTTTACACTCCTCCCCTTGACCAATCCAAAAACTCCCCTTCCTCTTTCTCCTGAACACTTCCTATGTCAACATCCTGTGCACCCACTACAGCTGACCCCAGTCATGTTCGCCCTCCACCTAAGGTTCCCTTTCATTCCGGGCTTGTTCTAGAGATGTAAAACGTGAAGAGCAAAATTGTTATATTAGCATGAATCTCCCCCATTTATGCAAAGGGTGTTCAAGTAATGGTCTATTCTCTTCTTGGTGTATTGACACATGCATTGTTAATGCGTGTTAATGCATTTGCAGAGATTTGATGTTGTTTTTAATGGTTCTCTAGTTCACATACTGTATAGGGAGTGCACTGACAAAAAACTTCAAAAAGGTTTTTAATCTGTCTACACGCTTTTTAAAGAAATGACAGCACATGCCATAATGCACATCAAAAATATTTGTACATAGGTGTTAATGGAAAAAAGGAAAAAAAGTATGCAACCTGATGTCTATGGGTTTACTTGTTTCATACGCTACACATGTATAGACAGCCTAAATTTATTTGTGAAAACAAGCCATCAGGCAGTACATGGAGGCTCCTCAGTGAAACAAATAGGGATTCCTCTAGATCAGACACATTAGCAGAAAGCAAAAGTTCAAGCCAAATCTACATCCTGGAACTGACCTTCTTAGTTAACTAACTCAGTCTGGTGGATCACAGCTCATACACATATGATGAGCGGTGATCTAAGAGATTCATTGTAAAGTGATTGAGAAACAGTAAAAAATAAACATACATGCTGCAGAATATATTTAAACATTTCTTTTGAAAGAAGCAATGTATCTGATTTTAAAGTCAAATGTATACATATAGTAGAAAGCAATCAAACTGTGCTATATTTCAACCTATGTAAACAGCTAATTCGTTTCTAAAAGGTAAAATGTGCTTGATTAGGTTTCATTATAAAATAAAAACAGCATATATTACTAAATTTCACATCTTCAAGTAGACCACTGTAGTATACACTGCTGTTTCTTGCAGATTTCTACTATCAATCCCAGCTGCAGGAAGGAAAATGGTACAGAACATGTTAAAATGGTTCTGGCCATCAAAATGGCTCTCCTGTTCTGTAAACAATTCTGCCAGAGAAAGGGGAGTATTTCAGGTGAAAGAAAGACTTGAGCCCCCCGCTCCATTCTCTCCCCTGTGGGGATTGTGATAATGCTTCTAAAAGGTATCTATTGTATCAGTGTTTATGGACAAAACAGAATGCACAAACCTGAACTGAGGAAAGATCAGCTGTTACCTTTATATATTTTCTTTTCTTTTCCCACTGGATCTATTATATTCTATCCTCCTTCTAAGGCAGAGAGTAAGCCTGAAATGTCAGCATAGATAGGGAGAAACAGTAGGGTATCACCAACCAGAAAGAGAGAAAAATAAAAAGGAGTCTAAGTAGTAGAAGGTAGGAGACAGGTAACTGCTGAACCTGGTGGAGGAAACAATTTTCAGGAGAAATTCAGATACATTAAAACTGAAAATGTTAATATATTTATTCATTGTTCCCAACAAAAGTTAACAAAAATACATTTCAAATAAATATTATGATAGCAATATATTTTACAACTCATTTGACTATTTCAAGTTTCAAAATAAAAAATGAAATCTATAGGAGTATAGGCAGAAAAAGATAACTCAAAAAGACATTTCACCAAAAGTGGACTAGAGCGTTGCCACCATCCCATAAATAGATATATGAAGAAAGATCCCCCAAAGAGGGTTGGGACTTTGAAGGCAACTAAATATAGGTACAAAAACCAAATATATAGTAACATAATTTATTAAATATTATAATAAAAATTCAATATATGTGTAACATAACAATTGACTATTTAAGAACAATATAAAAAAAATATACAGTAAATACAAAATGACATTGGTATTGTCTCCTGAGTGGAGGTTAAGCCCGACGCGTTTCAGGATCTTGTCCTTTCTTATGGGGCATTCACTTGTGGCGAACAGTGTGCATCTATAATAAAAACATACATTAATGCTATGAAACATAGAAACAAGGGGCATGTAGTGAGCATCGTTGAGGGCGGGGAAGCAATCACCAAACCACCCACCACCCACGCGGTCATGGCCCCACCACCAAATATAGAAAAAATGTTAGTTGGTGTCAAAAATAGAAGTGGATTTACTGCTGGATGTAAACCGAGAATAGAGTGAAGTCAAGTCCCAATGTCAAGCTAAGGCAATCCTTCAGGCCCAGGTAGTGATTGGTGAACCAAAGAGTTCAGGTGTTGGCTGTCAAGAGGCAACCAAAGCCAGATGTTTTAATTGCAGGATGCCCACATAAGAAAATTTATATAGGATGACAAGAAAAAATAAAAATAGTAAAATATGATATAACTATATTTAAGTGAATTGCATATTTGATATACTGACTTAAACTACAATGAATGGCACGGGTTAACTGACAATTAGCCACCAAAATATAAACTAGAAGGCATCTAAAGGTTATCCTCCAGTCAGGGCATAAAAAGTCAAAGCAATCATTGCCTAAAGATAACAAAAAAACAAATAAATCATTATTGTTCTATTGTGTCTCATCCAGAATGGAACCACAATCCTTAAAGTAATAAATTCTGCCATAAAATTAGCATACAGTGCTAATGGCCAAGCAGACACATCGACATTAGTCTAAGTAAAACTATAGTATTAATGATTCTGGTCTTATCAGAATAAACATATATTAATCTGGACTGTCAAATAAAAATAGTTAAGTCAAGAAGTCCATCTATATATACCTAAGGAAGCCAAATGCAGCGTGTAAGGAAGTCCTTCCGTCAGGGAGCAGCAGTGACAATGAAACTTTCAAACACAGGACTTTATATAGGCCGAAAAATGCCAGCAACTGCACAATGCAAACCAGGTATCAGCTGTGGTAAATTTCATTAACAAGATGCGCATTATGTGATCACATTAAGAGGAATAGGGGTGGCATCAAGGGCGTCAGGACGCACGACAGCAGAGTGTGTAATCGCACATGCGCGCCACTGAACAGGAATCATAACAACAGCGATCAGCTGATGGGCAAGTGGGAGTGTCTGTGACATCGCCGTAAAAAGGGCACCGATTTAACCAACGTCTGTCCCATACTAGCGCGCACGTGCCAGTACAAGAACGTGATTACATTGAAACCATGCAAGAGCGTGGCAACGACGAGTCACCTTAGTCAAAAATCAAAATCCCACTGCACATGGGCGCAAATAAGAACAAGGGATCCCATAGTTGCAACACAGGGTGGAAATATTGGCATCCATAATAGGGACAGCTTGAGTGTGTCAATATATTACAAAAAAGACAAGCTCATTAAAAGTGACACTTGATATAAATAAAACACAGGTCATACAACTAAAATACAATTAAAATTAAATGGTGTTAAGGGCGCGCATTGGGTAGGCAAGGCAGACGGAATGCTTTCCCACCCTCAAGGGATGATACAGACACCGTCAGCAAGCACAGCACACATCACATCAATTCAGAGTCTATCTCACTGTTGGGAGAAAAGTATACAAAAGAACCTTCAAAATTGGTGTTTCATAACAACAGATTCTGATTATACATTGCATTTCATGGCATTTACAGAAAGTGCCATTCTCAACAAATTACAAAACCTGATGATAATCAATTTACATATCCTTTTCACATACCCCAGAGCTAACCCCCTCAAGAAAAGGTGTATAACTTAATACACTATTAAGGCCATTGGTGGCACATAACTCCATAATCTAACGAGATTCTCTCTGGAGAAGGAGTTTATTCCAATCTCCACCTCTCGCATTTGGATGAATCCTGTCAAGGATTATAAAAGAAATTTTAGGGTCTTGCCACCATGAAGGTTCCTAACTTGTCTACCAAGGGGCAGGTCTGGGTTGGCTGTAGTTATACATTTAATATGTCTCCCTGCCCTTTTACGAAGCTCTAGTTTCGTTTTACCGATATAGAAACTCTGGCATTGGCATTGCAACATGTAAATTACACCTATGGTCTTGCAATTAGCAAAGTGCTGGGGTTTGAATATTTTGCCATTGGGTAACATAATGTGAGGTCTAGTATCCATATATTGACATATGGTACAGCCCCCACAAGTAAATGTACTCAGACGTTTACATGGATCTTTCCTAAATTCACCTACAAATTCAGTATGTACTAATTTGTCTTTTAAAGATGTAGCTTTGCGGAATGTAATGGTCGGGTGCGATGACATATGGGGACATAGGAGGGGGTCAACCTGTAGGATCTTCCAATGTTTTTTTAGGATATGTTTGATGTTTTTGTGCTGATTGCTAAACTTAGTTATCAATCTAGTGTGTTGTGGTTTTGTGGAGATGTCCTTGTCTTTTGGAAAAGGTCTAGATCTATTACATGCCCGCCTATACACCTTTTTAAGGCAAGTATGAGAATAGCCGCGTTTGAGCAGACGATTTTTTAGACCGTCAGCCTCAATTTTGAAAGAATCAAACATAGAGCAGTTTCTCTTGAGCCTGAGGTATTGACTGTATGGAATAGAATGAATAAGCGAATGCGGGTGGGCACTTGACGCATGGAGTATGGTGTTCCCCGTAGTGGGCTTCCGAAAGAACCCACTAGAGAGACCACCATCCTCATATTTCTGAACAGTAACATCCAAAAAGGTAATCTTGATGTCACTATAAGACATTGTAAAATGTAAATTGAAATCATTCTTGTTGATGGCCAACATAAATGCATTCAAACTGTCAATAGAGCCCTCCCAGATGACGAACACATTGTCTATATAACGATACCATGTAGTGATGTTGCTCATCAGTGGAATCAGCTTCTCATCCAAGAGAGAACGCTCCCACTCCCCCAGGTACAGGTTTGCATAGGAGGGGGCACAAGATGTCCCCATAGCGACCCCCTGTACCTGGAGGTAGTGTGACCCATCAAAAGTAAAAGTGCTGATATAATAAATTGATGGATTTTTTTGTCATCTCTATGTGACTGAGAGAGTATATGTTGTATAGCTGCTATCCCAAGATGGTGCGCGATAAAACTATATAATGTTTCAACATCAATAGCCACTGATAGGCTATCTGGATTGAGAAAGACACTTTCGAGAATCTGTAGGAAATGTATAGAATCTTTTATGTGAGACAGGAGGTTTATGACATGGGGCCTAAGAAATGCATCAATATATTTACTCAAATTATCAGTAACGCTCCCTCTGCCGGAGATGATGGGTCATCCAGGAGGAAGAGGAGTTTGTTTGTGGATTTTGGGTAAGCAATACAGCGTAAGGATCCTAGGGTACTTAATTCGAACAAACTCCCATATGCCCTCATCGACAAGCGCATAGAATGACTCATAAAACTTGTCAATTGTATTCCTTGTAATTTTCTTATACCAAGCTTCATTTTGTAAAATTTTAAAACACATTGTCTTATATTGAATGTTGGACATAATGACTATATTGCCACCCTTGTCAGCCTGTTTAACCACATGCTGACCAGCCGCTGCAGTTGTACTGCGGCAGAATGGCATGGCTTGGCGAAACAACATTATGTAACGTTGCTTCACCCTGTGGCCACTAGCCAAGCCGATGTGAGTGCCCGGGGGTCTCGATCACCGCTGGGCTACCACGATCTCTCAGGGAAAACGGAGAACCCAGAACTGTGTGTGTAAACACAGTTTCCAGTTCTCTGAGGGGAGTATGAACAGCGATCTGTTAGCTTCCCTGAATAGTCCCACTCCCCCTTCAGTTAGAACACAAACTAGGACACACATTAACCCCTTCACTGCCCCCTAGTGTTAACTCCTTCACTGCCAGTGACATTTTTACAGTAATTAATGCATTTTTAATCGCACTGATCGCTGTATTAATGCCAATAGTCCCAAAAATGTGTCAAAATTGTCCGATGTGTCTGCCATAATGTCGCACTCATGATAAAAATCACTGCTCCTGCCATTACTAGTAAAAAAAAATTAATAAAAATGCCATAAAACTACACCCTATTTTGTAGACAATATAAGTTTTGCGCAAACCAATCAATATCTTATTGCGATTTTTTTACCAAAAATATGTAGAAGAATACGTATCGGCCTAAACTGAGGAAAAAAATGTTTTTTTTTATATATATATTTTTTGGGGATATTTATTATAGCAAAAAGTAAAAAATAATGCGCTTTTTCAAAATTGTCGCTTTTTTTGTTTATAGCGCAAAAAATAAAAACCGCAGAAGTGATCAAATACCACCAAAAGAAGGCTCTATTTGTGGGAAAAAAGGACGTCAATTTTGTTTGGGAGCCACATTGCACAACCGTGCAATTGTCAGTTAAAGCGACGCAGTGCTGAATCACAAAAAGTGCTCTGGTCTTTGGCCAGCCAAATGGTCCGGGGCTGAACCGGTAATTGTGAAAGAGTGTTGTGCGCAGAGTAAATGTAACACAGCAGTCTCTTGCTGAGAGAGATTTCCACCTCGTTTGTGCTTATGCATTTTTTTAATATCATTTGTAACACAATTACTGTATATACTCGAGTATAAGTCGAATTTTTCAGCACATTTTTTTGTGCTGAAAGTGCCCCCCTCGACTTATACTCGAGTCAAGCACTTTTCTGCAGCAAAAAATTTCATTTTCCGAACCAAATCTGGGGCCCCGTATCCCAGGGGCACTTGGTGCTAGAAACCCCAAATTTGGTAAGCAAACCCAGTGGAACTGGTACCATAACATATCCAAAGGTGAAGTTCCTAGCACTAAGTGGCCCCGAGATACGGGGCCCCAAATCGGTTCGGAAAATGTCATTCTCTGCTGCAGAAAAGTGCTTGACATTTTCTGAACCAAATTTGGGGCCCCATATCTCAGGGCCACTTGGTGCTAGGAACCCCAAATGTGGTGTGCAAACCCAGTGGAACTGGTACCATAACATATCCAAAGCTGGGGTTCCTAGCACCAAGTGACCCTGAGATACGAGGCCCCAAAACTGGTTCGGAAAATGTCATTCTCTGCTACAGAAAAGTGCTTGACATTTTCTGAACTGATTTTTGGGGCCCTGTATCTCGGGGCCACTTAGTGCTAGAATCCCCAGCTTTGGAAATGTTATGGTACTAGTTCCACTGGGTTTGTACACCAAATTTGGAGTTCTTAGCACTAAGTGGTCCCGAGATACGGGGCCCCAAATTCGGTCAACTGTGTCCATCTGCAGCAATGTCATTTCGGGACCCTTTGGGTTCAGAGACCCCAAATTTTGGCTGCAGCTAGGGGGCATCTAGGAACCCTTAACTACTGAGTTTGAAGTTCAGGGGACCTATGGCTGCAAATGGGCACAGTGAAGCATGCAAATGGGCACAGTGATGCTGCAAATGGGCATTGTTGACCCTCTTTTCCCCTTACAGTAGCTGTGCATTTCTCACCCTCGTCTTATACCCGGGTCAATAAGTTTTTCCCATTTTTTTTGTGGTAAATTAGGGCCTCGACTTATACTCGGAATGACTTATACTCGAGTATATACGGTAACAAATGTTGCCAAATTCAGGTTTTCAGACAAGGGGGGAAATTTGTCAGATTTCAATTTAAAAGCTGGCTTTGAAATAAAAGGTTCATATTTGGTATCAAAATTTACCTCAAAGAGTGTTTAAATATCTATCGTGTCAATTGATTCGGAAGGGTCTGAATCCTCCAAGAGGCTAAACAAAATGTCAAGGGCATCATCAGTCTGTATGGAATCAACAGGTACAGGATCCATGGATGTAATATTTTTTGTATAACGGCTTTTGAAAAATAATTTTCTCAGAAATAATATTTTTACTTTTTTTTTTTTTTTTTACTTCTTCCGAGCCTCGCCCATCCTCTGGAATTCCCTACCCCAATCTGTCAGACTGTCTTAAAATGTATCCACTTTTAAGCGATCCCTGAAAACTTTCCTCTTCAGAGAAGCCTATCCTGCCTCCATCTAACAACTGCACTATTTTCTCCATTAGCTCATCCCCCACAGCTATTACCCTTTTGTATAACTTGACCCTCCCTCCTAGATTGTAAGCTCTAACGAGCAGGGCCCTCTGATTCCTCCTGTGTTGAATTGTATTGTAATTGTACTGTCTGCCCTAATGTTGTAAAGCACTGCGTAAACTGTCGGCGCTATATAAATCCTGTATAATAATAATAATATTTTTAATTAGATCAAAGGTGTCGGAGCCTGCAGTAGAGCAGAATCCGAGACCTTTGCCAAGAAGAGAATATTCAGCTTTCGATAATTGATAATCAGAAAGATTAATGACACTGGGAATATCCGCTTCATCAGTGTCTCGTTGGCCTACGTTTGTATTAGTTAGGTGTTGTGTTTTTGTTTGTGCATTGTGCATTTGTTTGTCCCCTTCTCAGGATCTAATCCCAACAAGGGAATCCTGTATAGGAGAGACACCGTGCCCAAAGATATATTCGAGCCATCACTAGAATGCCCATAAGGGCGACAATAGAACCACCGCCAGTGTTACCTTTACCAGAATGAAGAACAGATCTGAGGGTAGAGGGGATAGATGGTTGTTGTATTGGTGTAGATTCCACTATGCGTTTCTTTTGTAATATATCCTCTTGTGAATGGGATCGTTTGGTCTTTTGTGACCTTCTGCCATCATGGTGCAATTTCTATGAAGCAGAAGCTGTAGAAGAGTTTAGAGTGGAATTATACAACTGACCCTTCTGTATAGAATATCTCTGTCTGTTATTCATATTGTTTGGTCTATTGCCCTGGTGCCATCTATAGGCCTTCCATTCTTGGAATGCCCTTTTGTCTCTCCAAAATTTTTTCTCCTTAATTACTAAGGTGTCACAATCGAAAACATCCAAATGATTTTTCACTTTGTCTTCCTGTTCCTTAAAATTAGCTGCATTTTTGAGGTGCTGTAATTTGTTATAGACTAAATCCAAATTTTTATCAATATTGCCGATCCATTTACAGTATTCTTCATTAAGATGTTTCATCATAGTTGCTGTGCATTTTTGTAGGTTACTCTCCCATTTCTTTTTAAAGGTAAGATCCACCTCTTCTAAGATGGGAAAAATTTGAATTCTAAGACCATATGGGTTAATGTTCTCTCTTAGGTATCTCTCGAAACTCTCAGTGTGCCAAAACAGCACTGCATTCTTTTCAACTAATGTCCCAAGTTGGGAGAAGAGTGAAAAAACCTCTGACTGGGATGCCTCCTGTGGTTCATGCTTGCTATAATAACTGGCCATAAGGGCCTCCCACTCCTAACCCTGAAACATGATCCCAACGAAAATTATGTCTAATAGTAGATATACACACAATTTGTTAACAGATTTGTAATATAAACAAAGAAAAAGAAAAAGAAGAAAAAAAAATATTATTATTAGTTTGGAAAGTAGTTTAAACAGTATAAGTACTGAACAAAATTTAGGTTGACTTCTGGTGAAAATTAGGGGGACATGTGCAAAGCACAAGGATGGGTATTTGCTATCCTATGAAAGATAACTCAAAAAGACGTTTCACCAAAAGTGGACTAGAGTGTTGCCACCATCCCATACATAGATATATGAAGAAAGATCCCCCAAAGAGGGTTGGAACTTTGAAGGCAACTAAATATAGGTACAAAAACCAAATATATAGGAACAGAATTTATTAAATATTACAATAAAAAGTCAATATATGCATAACATAACAATTGAGTATTTAAGAACAATATCAAAAAAATATACAGTAAATACAAAATGACACTGGTATTGTCTCCTGAGTAGAGATTAAGCCCGACGCGTTTCAGGATCTTGTCCTTTCTTCAGGGGCATTCCCTTGTGTTGAACAGTGTGCATCTATAATAAAAACATACATTAACGCTAAGAAACATAGAAACAAGGGGCATGTAGTGAGCATCGTTGAGGGCGGGGAAGCAATCACCAAACCACGCACCACCCACGTGGTCATGGCCCCACCACCAAATATAGAAAATAAATGTAACCTGGTGTCAAAAAAGAAGTAGATTCACTGCTGGATATAAACCTAGAATAGAGTGAAATCAAGTCCAAGCTAAGACAATCCTTCAGGCCCAAGTAGTGATTGGTGAACCAATGGGTTCAGGTGTTGGCCGTCAAGAGGCAACCAAAGCCAGATGTTTTAATTGCAGGATGCCCACATAAGAACATATAAGTGGTCACAAGAAGGAATAGTAGTACCTGTGCGATTTATATAGAATGACAAGAGAAAATAAAAATAGTAAAATATGATATACGGTAACTATATTTAAGTGAATTGCATATTAGCATCATCTCTATGGCCTAAGAAACCGTAAGCTACGAGCATTTCATGACTTAGATTTCGCTGGATATAAACAGCGCCATTGGGAAATTGGGAAAGCATTTTATCACACCGATCTTGGTGTGGTCAGATGCTTTGAGGGAAGAGGAGAGATCTAGGGTCTAATAGACCTCAATTTTTTCAAAAAAGTATACCTGTCACTACCTATTGCTATCATGGGGGATATTTACATTCCATGAGATAACAATAAAAATGATAAAAAAATGAAAGGAACAGTTCAAAAATAAAATAAAAAAGCAAAATAAATAATAATTTAAAAAAAAAGCACCCCTGTCCCCCCCCTGCTTTCGCGCAAAGGCGAATGCAAGCGTCTGTCTGGCATCATATGTAAACAGCAATTGCACCATGCATGTGAGGTATCACCGTGAAGGTCAGATCGAGGGCAGTAATTTTAGCAGTACACCTCCTCCGTAAATCTAAAGTGGTAACCTGTAAAGGCTTTTAAAGGCTTTTAAAAATGTATGTAGTGTGTCCCGCTGCACGTTTGTGTGCAATTTTAAAGCATGTCTTGTTTGGTATCCATGTACTTGGCCAAAGATCATCTTTTTTATTACATCAAACATTTGGGCAATATAGTGTGTTTTAGTGCATTAAAATAAAAAAGTGTGTTTTTTCCCAAAAAATGCCTTTGAAAAATTGCTGAGCAAATACTGTGTGAAAAAAAAATGAAACACCCACCATTTTTATCTGTAGGTTCTTTGCTTAAAAAAATATATAATGTTTGGGGGTTCAAAACAAAATTTTAATGTAAACAAAAAGTGTCAGAAAGGGCTTTGTCTTCAAGTGGTTAGAAGAGTGGGTGAGGTGTGACATAAGCTTCTAAATGTTGTGCATAAAATATCAGGACAGTTCAACCCCCCCACCCAAATGACCCCATTTTGGAAAGTAGACACCACAAGTTATTTGCTGAGAGGCATGTCGAGTCCATGGAATATTCTATATTTTGACACAAGTTGAGGGAACAAGACACATTTTTCATTTTTTTTTTTTGCACAAAGTTGGCACTAAATGATATATTGCTCAAACATGCAATGGGCATATGTGAAATTACACCCCAGAATACATTCTGTAGCTTTTCCTGAGTATGGGGATACCACATCTGTGAGACATTTGGGAGTCTAGCCACGTACGGTACCCCGAAACCCAAGCACCACCTTCAGGCTTTCTAAGGGTGTAAATTTTTGATTTCACTCCTCACTGCCTATCACAGTTTCGGAGGCCATGGAATGCCCAGATGGCACAAAACCCCACCAAATGACCCCATTTTGCAAAGTAGACACCCCAAGCTATTTGCTGAGAGGTATGGTGAGTATTTTGCAGATCTCGCTTTTTGTCACAGTTTTGAAAATTTAAAAAAGAAAAAAAAATATTTTTCTTTGCTTTCTTCATTTTCAAAAACAAATGAGAGCTGCAAAATGCTCACCATGCCTCTCAGCAAATAGCTTGGGGTGACTACTTTCCAAAACGGGGTCATTTTGAGGGCTTTTGTGCTATCTTGGCATTTTATGGCCTTCGAAACTGTGATAGATAGTGAGGAGTGAAATCAAAAATTTACACCCTTAGAAATCCTGAAGGCGGTGCGTGGCTAGGCTCCCAAAAAGTCCCACACATTTGGTATCCCAATACTCAGGAGAAGCAGCAGAATGTATTTTGGGGTGTAATTCCACATATGCCCATGGCATGTTTGAGCAATATATCATTTAGTGACAACTTTGTGTAAAAAAAAAAGTTTGTCATTTTCCCACAACTTGTGGCAAAATATAAAATATTCCATGGACTCAACATGACTATCAGCAAATAGCTTGGGGTGTGTACTTTCCAAAATGGGGTAATTTGGGGGGGGGGGGGTTTGTGCCATATTGGCATTTTATGGCCTTCAAAACTGTGATAGGTAGTGAGGAGTGAAATCAAAAATTTACACCCTTAGATATCCTAAAGGCGGTGCTTGGTTTCAAGGCTAGGCTCCAAAAAAGTCCCACACATGTGGTATTTGCATACTCAGGAGAAGCAGCAGAATTTATTTTGGGGTGTAATTCCACATATGCCCATGGCATGTGTGAGTAATATATCATTTAGTGACAACTTTGTGCAAAAAAAAAGTTTGTAATTTTCCCGCAACTTGTTGCAAAATATAAAATATTCCATGGACTCAACATGCCTCTCAGCAAATAGCTTGGGTTGTCTACTTTCCAAAATTGGGTCATTTGGCTGGGTTTTGTGTCATCTTGGCATTTTATGGCCTTCAAAACTGTGATAGGTTGTGAGGAGTGAAATCAAAAATGTATGCCTTTAGAAATCCTGAGGACGGTGCTTGGTTTTCGGGGCCCCCGTACGTGGCTAGACTCCCAAAAAGTCCCACACATGTGGTATCCCCGTACTCAGGATAAGCAGCAAAATGTATTTTGGGGTGCAATTCCACATATAACCATGGCATGTGTGAGCAATACATCATTTAGTGACAACTTTTTGTAAAACTTTTTTTATTTTTTTTTGTTATTATTCAATCACTTGGGACAAAAAAATAAAATATTCAATTGGCTCAACATGCCTCTTAGCAATTTCCTTAGGGTGTCTACTTTTCAAAATGGGGTCATTTGGGGGGTGTTGTACTGTCCTGCAATTTTAGCACCTCAAGAAATGAGATAGGCAGTCATAAACTAAAAGCTGCGTAAATTCTAGAAAACGTACCCTAGTTTTATGCAAACCAATAAATATACGTTTATTGACTTTTTTTTTACCAAAGACATGTGGCTGAATACATTTTGGCCTAAATGTATGACTGAAATTGAGTTTATTGGATTTTTCTTATAACAAAAAAATTATTAAATAGAAAATATAATCTTTCTTCAAAATTTTTAGTCTTTTTCCGTTTATATCGCAAAAAATAAAAATCGAAGAGGCAATCAAATACCATCAAAAGAAAGCTGTTTGTGGGAAAAAAAGGGACGCAAATTTTGTTTGGGTACAACATTGCATGACCGCGCAATTATCAGTTAAAGCAGCGCAGTGCCAAATTGTAAATACTGTGTGAAAAAAAATGAAACACCCACCATTTTTATCTGTAGGTCCTTTGCTTAAAAAAAATATAATGTTTGGGGGTTCAAAACAAAATTTTCATGTAAACAAAAAGTGTCAGAAAGGGCTTTGTCTTCAAGTGGTTAGAAGAGTGGGTGAGGTGTGACATAAGCTTCTAAATGTTGTGCATAAAATGTCAGGACAGTTCAACCCCCCCCACCCAAATGACCCCATTTTGGAAAGTAGACACCACAAGTTATTTGATGAGAGGCATGTCGAGTCCATGGAATATTCTATATTTTGACACAAGTTGAGGGAAAAAGACACATTTTTTTTTGCACAAAGTTGGCACTAAATGATATATTGCTCAACATTGCATGACCGCGCAATTATCAGTTAAAGCAGCGCAGTGCCAAATTGTAAAAAGTCCTCCAGTCATTGAGCTGCCAAATGGTCCGGGGCTGAAGTGGTTAAAGCAAATAATGCTGCCATAAACTTAGTATACAGTACTAGTGGTCAAGCACAGGGGTCTTCAACCCCCGGGCCGCGGCCCACTATCGGCCATAGCGTCTTTGCAGCCGGGCCGTGGCAGGTGGCATGACATTGTAAGGCACTGGTGAAACAGAGAGGAAAGCGGGCGGATGAATGAGAGAAGTACCCTGGCGAGCAGAGATGACATCTCTCTCCACCCGCCTAGCATCACTGCTCTTCCGCCCTCACAGCATGCGGAATGTCGGAGGTGCAGCGGGGAGCAGAGAGATGACATCATCTCTCACTGCCCACCCCACAACTCTGCTCTCCTGCCCCCACTCAAGAATGACCACTGAATCAATGTCAACAATACAGTGACAATCCTCATTTGGTGGCACAGGCAGGTGATGTGGCATTCCTCATTTGGTGGCAGACAGCGTGGCAAGTGACATTCCTCATCTGGTGGCAGGCAGCGTGACAAGTGGCATTTCTCATCTGGTGGCAGGCAGAGTGGCAAGTGACATTCCTCATCTGGTGGCAGGCAGCGTGACAAGTGGCATTTCTCATCTGGTGGCAGACAGCGTGGCAAGTGACATTCCTCATCTGGTGGCAGGCAGCGTGACAAGTGGCATTTCTCATCTGGTGGCAGGCAGAGTGGCAAGTGACATTCCTCATCTGGTGGCAGGCAGCGTGACAAGTGGCATTTCTCATCTGGTGGCAGGCAGCATGGAAAGTGACATTCCTCATCTGGTGGCAGGCAACGTGGAAAGTGACACACTCAGGGCTCCCACTGATTCTGCATTATGGTGAGTTGAACTATTTCATTTATATAACAATGTAATATAAGAAATAATGCGCTTCAATCATTCTAAAACCATACCAACCATGGTGCCGTGATGATTGAAGTACCAACAGCAGAACACAAGCTATTGCCCCGATAAATTGCCCGCAAAATTCGCTTAAATATAGTTATATCATATTTTACTATTTTTATTTTTTCTTGTCATTCTATATAAATTGCACAGGTACTACTATTCCTTCTTGTGACCACTTATATGTTCTTATGTGGGCATCCTTCAATTAAAACATCTGGCTTTGGTTGCCTCTTGACAGCCAACACCTGAACTCATTGGTTCACTAATCACTACCTGAGCCTGAAGGATTGCCTTAGCTCCACTTTGGGACTTGACTTCACTCTATTCTCGGTTTACATCCAGCAGTGAATCTACTTCTTTTTTTGACACCAGGTTACATTTATTTTCTATATTTGGTGGTGGGGCCATGACCACGTGGGTGGTGCGTGGTTTGGTGATTGCTTACCCGCCCTCAACGATGCTCACTACATGCCCCTTGATTCTATGTTTCTTAGCGTTAATGTATGTTTTTATTATAGATGCACACTGTTCTCCACAAGGGAATGCCCCTGAAGAAAGGACAAGATCCTGAAACGCGTCGGACTTAATCTCTACTCAGGAGACAATACCAGTGTCATTTTGTATTTATTGTATATTTTTTTATATTGTTCTTAAATAGTCAATTGTTATGTTACGCATATATTGACTTTTTTATTATAATATTTATTAAATTACATTCCTATATATTTGGTTTTTGTACCTATATTTAGTTGCCTTCAAAGTTCCAACCCTCTTTGGGGCATCTTTCTTCATATATCTATGTATGGGATGGTGGCAACACTCTAGCCCACTTTTGGTGAAACGTCTTTTTGAGTTATCTTTCATAGGGTAGCAAATACCCATCCTTGTGCTTTGCACATGTCCCCCTAATTTTCACCAGAAGTCAACCTAAATTTTGTTCAGTACTTATAATGTTTACACCACTTTCTAAATTAATAATAACAATATTTTTTTCCTTCTTTTTCTTTTTCTTTGTTTATATTACAAATCTGTTAACAAATTGTGTGTATATCTACTATTAGACATAATTTTCCTTGGGATCATGTTTCAGGGTTAGGAGTGGGAGGCCCTTATGGTCAGTCATTATAGCAAGCATGACACACAGGATGCATCCCAGTCAGAGGTTTTTTCACTCTTCTCCCAACTTGGGAGATTAGTTGAAAAGAAAGCAGCACTGTTTTGGCACACTGAGAGTTTCGAGAGATACCTAAGAGAGGACATTAACCCATATGGTCTTAGAATTCAAATTTTTCCCATCTTAAAGGGTGGATCTTACCTTTAAAAAGAAATGGGAGAGTAACCTACAAAAATGCACAGCAACTATGATGAAACTTCTTAACAAAGAATACCGTAAACAGATAGAAAATATTGATAAAGATATGGATTTAGTCTATAACAAATTACAGCACCTTAAAAATGCATCTAATTTTAAGGAACAGGAAGACAAAGTGAAAAATCATTTGGATGTTTTTACTCGTGACACCTTAGTAATTAAGGAGAAAAAATTTTGGAGAGACAAAAGGGCATTCCAAGAAGGGAAGGCCTATAGATGGCACAAGGGCAATAGACCAAACAATATGAATAACAGACAGAGATATTCTTAACAGAAGGGTCAGTTGTATAATTCCACTCTTAACTCTTCTACAGCTTCTGCTTCACAGAAATCGCACCATGATGGCAGAAGGTCACAAAAGACCAAACGATCCCGTTCACAAGAGGATATATTACAAAAGAAACGCATAGTGGAATCTACACCAATACAACAACCATCTATCCCCTCTACCCTCGGATCTGTTCTTCATTCTGGTAAAGGTAACACTCGCGGTAGTTCTATTTTTCTCCCTTATGAGCATTCTGGTGATGGCTCCAATATCTTTGGGCATGGGTTTCTCTCCTATACAGGATTCCTTTGTTGGGATTAGATCCCGAGAAGGGGATCTTTCCATGCATGAACAAAAACACAACATCTAACTAATACAAACGTAGGCCAACGAGGCACTAATGAAGCGGATATTCTCAGTGTCATTAATCTTTCTGATTATCAATTATCGAAAGCTGAATATTCTCTTCTGGGCAAAGTCTCGGATTCTGCCCTACTGCAGACTCCGACACCTTTGATCTAATTAAAGATATTCAATTATTTGCGAGAAAATTATTCTTCAAAAGCCTTTATACAAAAAATGTTAAATCCATGGATCCTGTACCTGTTGATTCCATACAGACTGATGATGTCCTTGACATTTTGGTTAGCCTCTTGGAGGAATCAGACCCTTCTGAATCAATTGACACGATAGGTATTGAAACGCTCCTTGAGGTAAATTCTGATACTAAAATATGAACCTTTTATTTGAATGCCAGCTTTTAAATTGAAATCTGACAAATTTCCCCCCTTGTCTGAAAACCTGAATTTGGCAACATTTGTTAATTGTATTACAAATGATGAAAAAAATGCATAAGCACAAACGAGGTGGAAATCTCTCTCAGTAAGAGACTGCTGCACTACGTTTACTCTGCACACAACACTCTCTCACAATTAAACAGGCTGACAAGGGTGGCAGTATAGTCATTAGGAATGAGCTTTGAGTTTGAGTCGAACCCATGTTCGATTCGAACATCGCATGATCGACCGTTCGTCAAATTGCGAATGATATGGGTTGTTCGCGCCAAATTCGAGTGGCGCGTCACGGCCCATAATTCACTGCCGCATCGTTGTGCATTGCTGGCTGATGATTGGCCAAGCATGCACTATGACCCGCATGCTTGGCCAATCACAGCACCGTCTGTACAGAGAGCCATAATTGGCCAAAGCCAGGGTGGCTTTGGCCAATTATGGCTCAGGGGGTTTAGTACATGCCCAGCACTATATAAGGCCGCCTGCATGTCGGGCTTGTGTAGTGTGTTCTGGCATTGAGAGAGATAGAGAGAGAGAGAGACAGTGTAATTTGATTTAAGTTAGAGTAGGCAGGCGAGTCAGTTAGCTGCACTTACAGTGTATTGTGTATGTATATGCATCCTAGGTGTTGTGTGTATATATATATAGATATATATATATATACAGTGTAGTCAGTTTAGCTAGATCCGTTCCTGTTATTCTCCTTCTACTGACAGCCAGGCAGGTGTTTTACAGTATTTACAGCTACCTGAAGAAAATTGCTGGTGTGCTTCTGATCCTATTAGTCCTATTAGCTACAGTATTTACAGTTAGTGTAGTGTGTCCTCTGCACAGTGTGCACCTAAAGCTACCTGAATAAAAATTGGTGGTGTTCTTCTGATCCTATTAGTACCACAGGCAGCTGCAGTATTTACAAGTTAGTGTAGTGCGTCCTCTGCACAGTGTGCACCTAAAGCTACCTGAAGAAAATTGGTGGTGTTCTTCTGATCCTATTAGTACCACAGGCAGCTGTAGTATTTACAAGTTAGTGTTGTGCGTCCTCTGCACAGTGTGCACCTAAAGCTACCTGAACAAAATTGGTGGTGTTCTTCTGATCCTATTAGTACTGCAGGCAGCTGTAGTATTTACAAGTTAGTGTAGTGCGTCCTCTGCACAGTGTGCACCTAAAACTACCTGAAGACAATTACTGTTGTTCTGCTCCTGTTAATACCACAGACAGGCAGCTACAGTATTTACAGTTAGTGTACTGCATCCTCTGCACAGTGTGCACCTAAAGCTACCTGAAGACAATTGCTGTTGTTCTGATCCTATTAATACCACAGGCAGGCAGCTACAGTATTTACAGTTAGTGTACTGTGCCCTCTGCACAGTGTGCACCTAAACCTACCTGAAGAAAATTGGTGGTGTTCTTCTAAACCTATTAGTACCACAGGCAGGCAGCTGCAGTATTTACAGTTAGTGTACTGCGTCCTCTGCACAGTGTGCACCTAAAGCTACCTGAAGACAATTGCTGTTGTTCTGCTCCTATTAATACCACAGACAGGCAGCTACAGTATTTACAGTTAGTTTACTGTGTCCTCTGCACAGTGTGCACCCAAAGCTACCTGAAGAAAATTGGTGGTGTTCTTCTGATTCTATTAGTACCGCAGGCAGGCAGCTGCAGTATTTACAGTTAGTGTACTGTGTCCTCTGCACAGTGTGCACCTAAAGCTACCTGAAGACAATTGCTGTTGTTCTGCTCCTATTAATATCAAAGGCAGGCAGCTACAGTATTTACAATTAGTTTACTGTGTCCTCTGCACAGTGTGCACCTAAAGCTACCTAAAGAAAATTGGTGGTGTTCTTCTGATCCTATTAGTACCACAGGCAGGCAGTTGATTCTGCTAGCTGCAGTATCAGTATATATATATACATCCCAGCTTTGTGCAGCTACATCTCACTGCAGGCCATTAGTATGTCTGGAAGGCCAACAAGGAGAGGCAGACAGTCACAAGCCAATAAAAGAGGGCAAGCAGGCTCTGTGTCTAGAGGCAACAGTGCTGGTCATGGAGACGGTGCATCCTCATCAGCACGTGGCCGTGGGACACGCTTGTCCTTTTTTTCAGCAGCTGGCTGTGTTGAGCGGCAACATGCGGAAGACTTGGTAGAGTGGATGACCAAGCCGTCCTCATCCTCCTCATCCTCTCTCACCCAGGCTCAGGGTACTTTGTCTGGCAAAGCAGCTGCCAACGCGGCCTCTTCCCTCAGCTCAATGGCATCAGTTACTCCTTCCCTAGCCCCACCATGTCCTTCTGAGGAGTCCCCCAAACTGTTTGACCACAGTGTTGGGTACAAACTCCAGGAGGATGCCCAGCGTTTTGAAGGCTCCGATGATGGTACCCAGCTAGAGGAAGGCAGTAATGTGAGCCCAGAGAGAGGGGGTGCCCAAGAAGGACAGCAATCTGGCATTCATGTTCCCCCAGCTGCAGCATACTGCCAGCTTTGCTCCAGTGATGAGGAGGGAGGGGATGATGAGGTCACTGACTCCACGTGGGTGCCTCATAGACGAGAGGAGGAGGAGGAGGCACATCTCCAACGAGGCAGGATGCCCTCTAAGGGTCAGCTTAAGGGCAGCACACCAACTGCATCACACCGCAGAGCTCCGCATATGTAGGGTGCTGCTGTCTCTGCACGTTATTCCAAAAGTTCTTTGGTGTGGGCCTTTTTTGAAATGAGTGCATCAGATCCCACCGCTGCTATTTTTTTTTTTAACAGAAAATTTTTATTAAACAAATCAGCATTACTTTACAGAATGATTTAAAGCATTCAAAGTATAGAAGAAAATGACAGTAAAATCAACCTTCAACCTGTAGTCATTGCCTATCAGATATTCCAATTGTGCAAATATCAGAAGTATCACTTAACAGTACACCTTAATACATTATAGTATTATAGCATCGTAGATAAACTTACATAAGTAACCATTTTCAATCCAACCTGATAAGGAGGGGGAAGGGGGGGAGGGAAGGGGAAGGAGGGGGAAGGGGGGGAGGGGAGGAGGGAAGGGGGGAGAGGGGGGGAAGAGGGGGGGAAGAGGGGGGGAGGGGAAGGGGAGTGAAGGAAAGGCAAGGGGGGGCAAGAGGGAACAGGCAGCGGGAGAGTAGTCAAAGAGACACAGGATTTCCTCCAGCCAGTTTCATAGCATAATAATTATGGGGGAGGGGGTTCCGGGGCCCCAGAGGCATCTACCCAAGAGGACCAGATCTTATCGAACTTTCCTGGCCATTGCCTACTTTCATATGTCAATCTATACAGGGGAAGTACCATGTTCACTGACCTTTTCCATGCTGCCAAAGTAGGAGGCTCTGCCTTTTTCCATACCATTAATATTTCACGCCTAGCATAATATAATGCGAAGGTAAGACACAGTTTACTATATCAGTCTCCCTCAATATCCTCCAAATGGCTAAGCAATAGTATCTGAGGGTCGACCGGTACATTCAAACTTGTGACATCGCTCAGTGTGGAGGCCACTGCTGACCAAAAGGGTTTAAGTTTGGGACAGGACCAGACCATGTGTCAAAAGGTGCCCACTTCCTGCCTACATCTCTGACAATTGGGGTCCCTTTGATCATAAATGCGCGCCAGTCTCTGTGGGGTGAAGTACGCTCTGTGTAGGAACTTAAATTGTATGAACCTATCTTTCGCCGCTATCATGGAAGCAATATAGGAAATTAAACACTCCTTCCATTCCTCTTCATCCAGGGAAGGGATATCAACCCACCATTTTTCCCATATCTTGGTTAGTTTGGTGTCATACTCTACTGTGAGGTATAGATATAACGTTGAAAGTGGCTTCCCCATCACGCTAGAAATCAGGAGCTGTTCAATGGAGTCTGGTTCCAAAATAAGGGGGGCAGGGAACTGAGCTTCAAAAGCGTGCTTTAGCTGCCAGTATCTAAATTGGAAGGAGGATGGGATAGCAAATGATTGCCTCAGGGCCTGGAAAGTCTTAAGCCTACCATCCTGAACTATATGTTTTAGTGTGAGAATACCCTTTTTTGCCCAGATAGAGGGGTCTGGTATACTATGAAGGTGAGGGAGCATGGGATTGCCCCATAAGGGCATATGAGGTGAGATATGATTGGGTTTCCCATATATCCTCCTGGCCTCCTGCCAGACCCTTACAGTGGTTCGCATCGGAGTTGTCATGGACTGACTAGCCCGAAGTCCACGAAATAGAAGGTTGCTCAGGGCTGCAAAAGAACCCAAAATGGCAGCTTCGAGAGTAACAGCAGGATTTTGTGCGGGCTGGGAGAACCACCACCCAATCGTAACAAGAACAGCTGCCCAGTAATAAATTTGAAAGTTCGGTAGTGTTCCAGTCCCCCCCCTGGATAATGGGAGATATAGGATCTGCTTGGCCACTCTGGGTGGCCTCCCAGCCCACACAAAGTGTATCAGCAGACTCTCCAATCTTTGGAAAAAGGCCCTAGGGATATAGATGTGTTGCGAAAAAAGTATAAGTATTTGGGAAGGTAAATCATTTTTAGCAGATTTACTCTGCCAACCGGGGTCAGTGGGAGGGAATGCCAAGAAGCACACCTAGCCGTTAGCTGTGTCATAAGTGGTCACAGATTATCGTCCATATAGTCCTGGACTTTACCACTAATCTTAATCCCTAAGTACTTGAAGTCCTCTACCCATTTAAGCTGCGCGTGTGGGATCTTAGGGGTCGACTGATGGAGCGGGAACAGTATCGACTTATCCCAATTAATACGGATCCCCGAGTACCCGCCAAATCGGTTGATTAGACCTAGTGCAGTCTGCAGGGAGGATGACGCGTCCGCCAAATAGAGCAGAGCGTCATCCGCATACAGCGAAATCTTCTCCTCGTTTGGGTCCACCTGAAGCCCCCTCACCCCGGGGTCAGCCCGCAGCAGTATAGCCAGGGGCTCCATCGCCAAGGCAAATAAGCCCGGGGAGAGGGGACACCCCTGTCTCGTACCCCAAAACAATTTAAACTTCTCTGATAGACAACCATTGGTGCGTATTCTGGCTGAAGGACTATGATATAGCATGCTGAGCCATTTCGTGAAGCCCGGGCCAAACCCAAAACGCGAGAGCACCTCCCATAAGTAACCCCACTCGACGGAATCAAAAGCCTTCTCCGCGTCGAGTGAGGCGACCACTCCTCCGGACTCCCCATCCGCCCTGTCTATATGAGTATAAAGACGCCTAATGTTGATGTCAGTACCTCTCCCGGGCATGAAGCCTGTTTGATCTCTGTGGATCAGGGCAGTGATGACAAGGTTAAGCCTATTGGCCAGTATTTTCGCCAGGAACTTTGCATCCACATTCAGGAGGGAAATGGGGCGATACGAAGAGCATAAAGTAGGGTCCTTCCCGGGCTTGGGGATCACCACTATGATCGCTTCACTCATTGTATCCGGGAGTTTCTCGAGGCGCCTCGATGCAGAGAAGAGGTCCTGAAGCTTGTCTACTAGTTCTGCAGCGTATTGTTTGTAAAATTCTACAGGGATACCATCGGGTCCCGGTGTTTTCCCCGTCTGCATTGATTTGAGTGCCCGGAGTATTTCCAAGGATGTAATTGGGGCATCAAGCTTATCACGATATGTTACCGTAAGGGTTGGGACATCAATACTGTCTAGGTATGCCACCAGATCCTCCTCCCTATAGTCTGCCCTGGACATGTAGAGGGATTTGCAGAATTCCGCGAAACAGCTATTGATCTCTTCCGGGCACCGCTGCTATTTGCAACATATGTCTCAAGCGTATCTCACGTGGCCAAAACATCACCCGCTTGGGCACCACATGCTTGACCAGACATATGTCGACCTGCCATGCAGTTCGTTGGCTAGCACACCTAAAAGACCCACACCAAAGAACAAAGCGGACTTCTCCTTGCTCCTCATCAGTTGGGATCTCCAACCCCACTATACCTTCAGTCCTCTCTGAAACCTGCACTGAAAGGAATGAAGGTGTAGAATTAAGTGTGTCACAGCCAAGTACTTGCGGTACATTGACGTCAGATTGTACCAGGCAAATTTCCCTGCCCCAGCTGCTGCGGAAAGAAGTTCGCTCCCAGCCATCCACATGCCCAGCGGTTGAATGCCAGCTTGGCTAAATTGCTAGCACTTCAACTGCTGCCTTTTCAGTTGGTAGAATCTGCCCACTTCCGTGAGTTTGTAGAATGTGCAGTTCCTCAGTGGCAGGTTCCCAAGCACCACTTTTTCTCATGGAAGGCGATTCCGGCTCTCTACCGGCATGTGGAAGGCAATGTCTTGGCCTCGCTGGACAGGGCGGTCAGCGGTAAGGTGCATATTACCACTGACTCATGGTCCAGCAGGAATGGACAGGGACGTTACCTATCTTTCACCGTGCACTGGGTGACTCTTCTGGCAGCTGGGAAGGATGCAGGACAGGGTGCAGTATAGTTGGAGGTTGTTCCGCCACAACGCCTCCAAAATTCTACAAGTGGTGATTCTGCCACACCTCTCTCCTCCACCCCCTCCTCTTCTTCTTCCTCCATGACCTCTTCCTGTGCTGATTTGTCCTCGAAACCAGCGTTGCTCCATAGACGTTCAAGGGGCTACGCAAGCACGCAGGCAAAACGATGCAATGCGGTGCTTGAGCTGGTATGCTGGGGGGACAGGAGCCACACTGGGGCAGAGATTCTGTCAGCTCTGTAGGGGCATGTTCAGAGGTGGTTGACTCCACTCCAGCTTCAGGCAGATATGGTGGTTTGCAACAACGCACCAACCTCCTCTCCGCCCTCCGATAGGGACAACTGACCCATGTGCCCTGTTTGGCTCACGTCCTTGGTGGTGCAGCAGTTCTTGGCAGGTACCCGGGCTTACAGGATGTCCCGAGGCAGGCCAGGAAAGTCTGTGTGCATTTCCGCAGGTCATATAGTGCCAGTGCTCAGCTGACTGACCTCCAAAAGGAATTTAACCTGCCCAAGAACCGCCTGATCTGTGACATGCCCACCAGGTGGAACTCAATGTTGACCTTGCTGCAGCGGCTGCACATGCAGCAGAGGGCCATCAATGACTATGGCACCAGGACAGGGTCAGGGGAGCTTGTTTTTTTTCCCGATGCCAGTGGGCTATGATCAGGGATGCATGCACTGTCCTGTCACCATTTGAGGAAGGCCACGAGGATGGTGAGCAGTGACAGTGCATGCATCAGTGACACTGTCCCTCTTGTCCACCTGTTGGAGCACATGCTGCGTGGAATAATGGACAAGGCACTTGAGGCAGATCAGAGGGAGGAAGAGGAGGACTTCCTTACCTCTCAAGGCCCCCTTTATCTAGACAGTGTTCCTGCGTGCCCGCCGATCACACAGGAAGAGGACGAGGAGGATTGTGTCAGCATAGAGATGGAGCCTGGCACTCAGCATCAGCAGCAGTCTTCAAGGGATCATTTACAGTCTGAAGAAACCCATGGACTTGTACGTGGCTGGGAGGAGGTGGCTGCGGATCATGTCATCCTTAGTGACCCAGAGGACTCTGGACCGAATGCCTCAGCAAACCTACGCTGCATGGCCTCCCTGATCCTGCAAAGCCTGCGGAAGGATCCTCGTATTCGTGGTATCAAGGGGAGGGATGATTACTGGCTGGCAACCCTCCTTGATCCACTTTACAAGGGTAAGGTTGTGGACCTTATCTTGCCATCGCAGAGGGAGCAGAGGATGAAATATCTTCGGAAGACCTTGCAGAAAGGTTTGTGCAACGCGTTTCCAGAGCCTGGGAGGTTACAATTTCCTGGTCCTCCTGGACAACGTGTTGCTAAAGGTTCGGTCAGTCACAGAAGGATCGGTGGAGAAGGTAGCCGTCTGACTGATGCGTTCAGACAATTTTTTAGTCCGCAGCCCCAAGGTCTGATCGGTTTCAGCAACCATCGCTAGCGTCTGATTCACATGGTACAGGCTTACCTAGAGGCAAGATCAGACTTGGACACCTTTCCCACCGAAAATCCTCTGGGTTACTGGGTCTTGAAGATGGATCACTGGCCAGAGCTTGCACAGTATGCAATTGAGCTACTGGCCAGTCCTGCATCCAGCGTTTTTTCGGAATGCACATTCAGTGCTGCCGGAGGCTTTGTAACCGACCACAGGGTGCGCCTGACCACCGAATCGGTTGATCGGCGGACCTTCATAAAAATGAATCAGTCTTGGATCACCAGCTACCAAGCACCTGATGCTGATGTAACCGATTGTTTTTTTTTTAATGTGAGATCCCTTCAAGACTGCCTATGCTGATGCTGAGCGACTATCCTGTTATGCTGAGTCACAATCCTCTTCCTCCTCAATTTTCATGCTGATAGCTTGTAAGAACATTTTTGGTTCTGGGCACCGCCACCAGTGGCCAAGGCCCAATTTTTCTGCCCCTGTTTAACAGGGGCGTGTAATTACAATTTTTGATGGAATACTTTGCAAAAGGGCTCATTCCTGTGCTCCAACTAGAGTATCTGTTAGGGGTTGCAGTGTTGTGGCACCAGCACCAGTGCCCAAGGCCCAATTTTTCAGCCCCTGTTTAACAGGGGCATATAATTACAATATTTGATGCAATACTTTGCAGCAGGGCTCATTCCTGTGCTCCAACTAGAGTATCTGTAAAGGGGTTGCAGTGTTGTGGCACCAGCACCAGTGCCCAAGGCCCAATTTTTCATCCCCTGTTTAACAGGGGCGTATAATTACATTTTTTGATTCAATACTTTGCAGCAGGGCTCATTCCTGCGCTCCAACTATAGCATCTTTGAGGGGTTGCAGTGTTGTGGCAATTTTTCTGCCCCTATTTAACAGGGGGTTGCAGTGTTGTGGCACCAGCACCAGTGCCCAAGGCCCAATTTTTCAGCCCCTGTTTAACAGGGGCATATAATTACAATTTTTGATGCAATACTTTGCAGCAGGGCTCATTCCTGCGCTCCAATTAGAATATCTGTGAGGGGTTGCAGTGTTGTGGCACCAGCACCAGTGCCCAAGGCCCAATTTTTCAGCACCTGTTTAATATGGGCGTGTAAGTATAATTTTTGATGCAATACTTTGCAGCAGGGCTCATTCCTGTGCTCCATCTAGAGTATCTGTGAGGGGTTGCAGTGTTGTGGCACCAGCACCAGTGGCCAAGGCCCAAATTTTCAGCCCCTGTTTAATATGGGCGTATAATTACAGTTTGTGATGCAATACTTTGCAGCAGGGCTCATTCCTACACTTCAACTATAGCATCTGTGAGGGGTTGCAGTGTTGTGGCACCAGTGCCTAAGGCCCAATTTTTCTGTCCCTGTTCAACAGGGACATGTAATTACAATTCTTGATCTAATATTTCACAGCAGGGCCCTTTCCTGCGCCCACCAAGAGTAACTGTGAGGGCTTACAGTGTTGTGGCAATACCACCACCACCAAAGGCCATATTTTTCTGCCCCTGTTCAACAGGTGCATGTAATTACAATTCTTGATATAATATTTCACAGCAGAGCCCGTTCCAGCGCCTACCAAGAGTAACTGTAAGGACTTACAGTGTTGTGGCACCACCACCACCACCAAAGGCCCAATTTTTCTACCACTGTTTAACAATGGTATGTAATTTCAATTCTTGATCTAATATTTCACAGCAGGGCCCGTTCCTCCGCCCACCAAGAGTAACTGTGAGCACTTACAGTGTTGTGGCAACACCAACACCTAAGGCCCCAATTTCTGCAGAGTATATAGGGCAGGCCCCTACTTTCAAACATCCAACTTACAAATGACTCCTACTTGCAAACGGAAGGAGACAGCAGGAAGTGAGATGAAATCTACCTATAGGAAGGGAAATTCTCTCCTGTAAGAATTAATATGGGAAAAACGTGTCTCTTCACTGATGCTTTATCACCAATCCTTGTTTCACTAAAAACCCCAAATTTTCAAAAAACATCTGTCATTGGGACAGAAACTAAGGTGAAATCTTCTGAAGAGGTGCACAGACAGCAGAACAAATGTTACAAGGGTGATAACCCTTCCCTATGTTTTCCAAAAAGCTTAAAGATAGATTTTTTGGCTGGAGCTACACTTTAAAAATGTACCAGTTCAAAATTACAAACAGATTCTACTTAACAACAAACCTACAGTCCCTGTTTTGTTTCCACCGCCGGTATACTGCTGTTCAGAGTATATAGGGCCTGGGGGCCCCACGCCTTCCCTTTTTTAATTTGGGTGTGGGGTTCCCCTTAATATCCATACAAGACCCAAAGGGCCTGGTAATGGACTAGGGGGGTTCCTTTAAAAATGTCATTTTGTGCTGGGACTGTTTTAAGCACAGGAAACACGCGCCACATTACAGGCATACTATAGACACCCCCCAGGTACAATATTTAAAGGAATATTTCACTTTTTTTTCACTTTAAGCATCAATAAAATCACTGCTCCCGAAAAAAACGGCCATTTTTAAAACTTTTTTTTGCATTGATACATATCCCCTGGGGCAGGACCTGGGTCCCCAAACCCTTTTTTAGGACAATAACTTGCATATTAGCCTTTAAAATTAGCACTTTTGATTTTGAATGTTCGAGTCCCATAGACTTTAATAAAGTTCTAAACTTTCGGTCCGTTTCGCAGGTTCTGGTGTGAATTGAACCGGGCTGTGTTTGGCTCATCCCTAATAGTCATTATGTCCAACATTAATATAAGACAATGTGTTTGAAAATTTTACAAAATGAAGCTTGGTATAAGAAAATTACAAGGAATACAATTGACAAGTTTTATGAGTCATTCAATGCGCTTGTCGATAATGCCTTTTCTCGTGGCATCATCGACAAGGGCATATGGGAGTTTATTCGCATTAAGTACCCTAGGATCCCTATGCTGTATTGCTTACCCAAAATCCACAAACAAACGCCTCTCTCTCCCAGAGGACCCATCATCTCCGGAAGAGGGAGCGTTACTGATAATTTGAGTAAATATATGGATGCATTTCTTAGGCCCCACGTTCATGAACCTCCCGTCTCACATAATACTAGATAGATACTATACATTTCCTATAGATTCTCGAAAATGTATTTCTCAATCTAGATAGCCTATTAGTGGCTATTGATGTTGAAACATTATATAGTTCTATCCCGCACCACCATGGGATAGCGGCTATACAACATATACTCTCTCAGTCACATAGAGACGACCAAAAAATCCATCAATTTAGTATATCAGCTCTTGAATATATTCTAACACATAATACTTTTACTTTTGATGCGTCCCACAACCTCCAGGTACAGGGGGTCGCTATGGGGACGTCTTGTGCCCCCTCTCATGCGAACCTGTACCTAGGGGAGTGGGAGTGTTCTCTCTTGGATGATGAGGAGTTGATTCCACTGATGAGCAACATCACTACATGGTATCATTATATAGACGATGTGTTCGTCATCTGGGAGGGCTCTATTGACAGTTTGAATGTATTTATGGCCATCAACCAGAATGCTTTCAATTTACATTTTACAATGTCTTATAATGACATCAAGATTACCTTTTTGGATGTTACCATTCAGAAAAATGAGCATGGTGGTCTCTCCAGTGGGCTCTTTCAGAAGCCTACTACAGGGAACACCATCCTCCATGCTTCAAGTGCCCACCCACAATCGCTTATTCATTCTATTCCAATCAGTCGATACCTCAGGCTCAAGAGAAACTGCTCTATGTTTGATCCTTTTAAAACTGAGGCTGACGGTCTAAAAAATCGTCTGCTCAAAGGCAGCTATTCTCATACTTGCCTTAAAAAGGCGTATAGGCGGGCATGTAATAGATCTAGACCCGATCTACTTTCTCCAAAAGACAAGGGCATCTCCACAAAACCACAACACACTAGATTGATAACTAAGTTTAGCCAATCAGCACAAAAACATCAAACATATCCTAAAAAAACATTGGAAGATCCTACAGGCTGACCCCCTCCTATGTCCCCATATTATATCATCGCACCCGACCATTACATTCTGCAAAGCTACATCTTTAAAAGACAAATTAGTACATACTGAATTTGTAGGCGAATTAAGAAAGATCCATGAAAACGTCTGGGTTTATTTGTGGAGGCTGTACCATATGTCAATATATGGATACTAGACCTCACATTATGTTACCCAATGGCAAAATATTCAAACCCCAGCACTTTGCTAATTGCAAGACCATAGGTGTAATTTACATGTTGCAATGCCAATGCCAGAGTTTCTATATCGGAAAAACGAAACTAGAGCTTCGTAAAAGGGCAGAGAGACATATTAAAAGTATAACTACAGCCAACCCAGACCTGCCCCTTGGTAGACACGTTGGGGACCTTCATGGTGGCAAGACCCCTAAAATTTCTTTTCCTCGACAGGGTTCATCCAAATGCGTAAGTTGGAGATTGGAATAAACTCCTTTTCCAGAGAGAATCTCGTTGGATTATGGAGTTATGTGCCACCAATATACTAGGCCTTAATAGTGTAATAAGTTATAGCCTTTTTCTTGAGGGGTTTAGCTCTGGGGTATGTGAAAAGGATATGTAAATTGATTATCATAGGTTTTGTATTTTGTTGAGAATAGCACTTTCTGTAAATGCCATAAAATGCAATGTATAATCAGAATCTGTTGTTATGAAACACCAATTTTGAAGGTTCTTTTGTATACTTTTCTCCCAACAGTGAGATAGACTCTGAATTGATGTGATGTGTGCTGTGCTTGCTGACGGTGACTGTATCATCCCTTAAGGGTGGGAAAGCATTCCGTCTGCCTTACCTACCCGATGTGCGCCCTTACCACCATTTATTTTTAATTGTATTTTAGTTGTATGACCTGTTTTATTTATATCAAGTGTCACTTTTAATGAGCTTGTCTTTTTTGTAATATATTGACACACTCGAGCTGTCCCTATTATGGATGCCAATATTTCCACCCTGCGTTGCAACTATGGGATCCCTTGTTCTTATTTGCGCCCATGCCCAGTGGGATTTTGATTTTTGACTGACGTGACTCGTTGTTGCCCCGCTCTTGCGTGGTTTCGATGTAATCATGTTCTTCTACTGGCACGTGCATGCTAATATAGGACAGATGTCGAATAACTCGGTGCCCTTTTTACGGCGCCGTCACCGACACTCCCACTTCCCCATCAGCTGATCGCTGTTATGATTCCTGTTCAGTGGCCGCATGTGCGATTACACACTCTGCTGTCGTATGTCCTGACACCCTTGATGCCACCCCTATTCCTCTTGACGTGATCACATGCTGCGCATCTTGTTAATGAAATTTACCACAGCTGATACCTGGTTTGCATTTCGCAGTTGCTGTGTTAGAAAGTGTCATTGTCACTGCTGCTCCCTGATGGAAGGACTTCCTTACATGCTGCTTTTGGCATCCTTAGATATATAGATGGACTTCTTGACTTAACTATTTTTTATTTGATAGTACAGATTAATATATGTTTATTCTGATAAGACCAGAATCATTAATACTATAGTTTTACTTAGACTAATGCCAATGTTACATAGTTACATAGTAGGTGAGGTTGAAAAAAGACACAAGTTAATCAAGTCCAATCTATGTGTGTGATTATGTGTCAGTATTTCATTACATACCCCTGTATGTTGCGGTCATTCAGGTGATTATCTAACAGTTTCTTGAAGCTATCAATGCTCCCCGCTGAGACCACCGCCTGTGGAAGGGAATTCCACATCCTTGCCGCTCTTACAGTAAAGAACCCTTTACGTAGTTTAAGGTTAAACCTCTTTTCTTCTAATTGTAATGAGTGGCCACGAGTCTTATTAAACTCTCTTCTGCAAAAAAGTTTTATCACTATTGTGGGGTCACCAGTACAGTATTTGTAAATTGAAATCATATCCCCTCTCAAGCGTCTCTTCTCCAGAGAGAATAAGTTCAGAGCTCGCAACCTTTCCTCATAACTAAGATCCTCCAGACCCTTTATTAGCTTTGTTGCCCTTCTTTGTACTCGCTCCATTTCCAGTACATCCCTCCTGAGGACTGGTGCCCAGAACTGGACAGCATACTCCAGGTGCGGCCGGACCAGAGTCTTGTAGAGCGGGAGAATTATCATTTTATCTCTGGAGTTGATCCCCCTTTTAATGCATGCCAATATTCTGTTTGCTTTATTAGCAGCAGCTTGGCATTGCATGCCATTGCTGAGCCTATCATCTACTAGGACCCCCAGGTCCTTTTCCATCCTAGATTCCCCCAGAGGTTCTCCACCCAGTGTATAGATTGCATTCATATTTTTGCCACCCAAATGCATTATTTTACATTTTTCTACATTGAACCTCATTTGCCATGTAGTCGCCCACCCCATTAATTTGTTCAGGTCTTTTTGCAAGATTTCCACATCCTGCGGAGAAGTTATTGCCCTGCTTAGCTTAGTATTGTCTGCAAATACAGAGATTGAACTGTTTATCCCATCCTCCAGATCGTTTATGAACAAATTAAATAGGATTGGTCCCAGCACAGAACCCTGGGGAACCCCACTACCCACCCCTGACCATTCTGAGTACTCCCCATTTATCACCACCCTCTGAACACGCCCTTGTAGCCAGTTTTCAATCCATGTACTCACCCTATGGTCCATGCCAACGCACCTTATTTTGTACAGTAAACGTTTATGGGGATGTGTCTGCTTGGCCATTAGCATTGTATACTTAGTTTACGGCAGCATTTATTGCTTTAAGGATTGTGGTTCCATTCTAGATGAGACACAATAGAACAATATTTATTTGTTTTTTTGTTATCTTTAGGCAATGATTGCTTTGACGTTTTATGCCCTGACTGGAGGATAACGTTTAGATGCAATCTAGTTTATATTTTGATGGCTAATTGTCAGATAACCCATGCCATTCATTGTAGTTTATGTCAGTATATCAAATAAGCAATTCACTTAAATATAGTTATATCATATTTTACTATTTTTATTTTTTCTTGTCATTCTATATAAATCACACAGGTACTACTATTCTTTCTTGTGACCACTTATATGTTCTTATGTGGGCATCCTGCAATTAAAACATCTGGCTTTGGTTGCCTCTTGACAGCCAACACCTGAACTCATTGGTTCACCAATCACTACCTGGCCCTGAAGGATTGCCCTTAGCTTGACGTTGGGACTTGACTTCACTCTATTCTCGATTTACATCCAGCAGTGAATCTACTTCTTTTTTTGACACCAGGTTACATTTATTTTCTATATTTGGTGGTGGGGCCATGACTGCGTGGGTGGTGGGTGGTTTGGTGATTGCTTCCACGCCCTCAATGACGCTCACTACATGCCCCTTGTTTCTATATCTCTTAGCATTAATGTATGTTTTTATTATAGATGCACACTGTTCTCCATAAGGGAATGCCCCTGAAGAAAGGACAAAATCCTGAAATGCGTCAGGCTTAATCTCTACTCAGGAGACAATACCAGTGTAATTTTGTATTTATTGTATATTTTTTGATATTGTTCTTAAATAGTCAATTGTTTTGTTACACACAGGGCTTTTTTTCTGATGGAACGCACCAGAAATGCATTCCGCCACCTATGTTAGGCATTCTGTCCTTAAAATTCCTCCTGATTCGTATAGCCTGCGCCCTGCCTCCTGCAGAGGGAACACAGATAAACCTCCGTACAGCTGTGTAGTCCTGTGCAGGCTCCTCCTCCTGCTGCGCACTGCCCCGAGGAATCAAACGGAGCTTGTGAGAGTGGAAGGCGAAGTGATCTGATCAGTGCTGTGCGGGAAATCAGTTTGGCGCCGTGTGTCGGATGTGGATAGTGGCAGTAAGTAGCCTGTCAGGCGGTCTTCCTACTCCTCCTCACTAGCCCCAGGTCTGTCTGTGTGTTGTAAAAAAATCATGCTCAAAGGGGTTGTGCTATGTGGTGGACTTGGCTTGGTGGTCTGTGGGCTGGGTGGTCTCCTGACTGGGTGGGGCACTCTCTTTCCCGGGCACTCTCTTTCCCTTGGCACTCTTTGCTGGGCAGTCTCTTTCCCTGGGCACTGTTTGCTGGGCAGTCTCTTTCCTGGGCACTGTTTGCTGGGCAGTCTCTTGCCTGGGCACTCTTTGCTAGGCAGTCTCTTTCCTGGGCAGTCTCTTTGCTGGGCAGTCTCTTTACTGGGCAGTCTTTTTGCTGGACCAATTTGGGCGGTCTCTTTGCTGGACTAATCTGGGCGGTCTCTTAGCTGGACTAATCTGGGCGGTCTCTTTGCTGGGCGGTCTCTTTGCTGGGCAGTCTCTTTGCTGGGCAGTCTCTTTGCTGGGCAGTCCTTTTGCTGGACTAATCTGGGCAGTCTCTTTGCTGGACTAAGTTTGGTGGTCTTTTTGCTGACAGTCTCTTTGCTGGGCTCGGCAGCCTCTTTGCTGGACTATGCTGGGTGGTCTCTTTGCTGGGAATGCTTCTCTGCTGCACATTTGGGAATGTCTCTTTGCTAAATATATGGGGGTGCATGCTTTGGTCCATGTGAGTCGCAGGCCTAAGCTGGGCAGGCTCTTTGCTGGACGGTCTCTTTGCTGGGTAGTCTCCTTGCTGGACTGGGCGGTTTCTTTGCTGGGCAGTCTCTTTACTGGGCAGTCTTTTTGCTGGACTAAGTTGGGTGGTCTCTTTGCTGGGTGGTCTCTTTGCTAGACGGTCTCTTTGCTGGACTAATCTGGGCGGTCTCTTTGCTGGACTAATCTGGGCGGTCTCTTTGCTGGGCAGTCTCTTTGCTGGGCAGTCTCTTTGCTGGGCAGTCTCTTTGCTGGGCAGTCCTTTTGCTGGGCAGTCTTTTTGCTGGACTAATCTGGGCGGTCTCTTTGCTGGACTAAGTTGGGCGGTCTTTTTGCTGACAGTCTCTTTGCTGGGCTGGGCTGGGCAGCCTCTCTGCTGGACTATGCTGGGTGGTCTCTTTGCTGGGAATGCTTCTCTGCTGCACATTTGGGAATGTCCCTTTGCTAAATATATGGGGGTGCATGCTTTGGTCCATGTGAGTCGCAGGCCTAAGCTGGGCAGGCTCTTTGCTGGACGGTCTCTTTGCTGGGTAGTCTCCTTGCTGGACTGGGCGTTTTCTTTGCTGGGCAGTCTATTTACTGGGCAGTCTTTTTGCTGGACTAAGTTGGGTGGACTCTTTGCTGGGCGGTCTCTTTGCTGGACTAATCTGGGCGGTCTATTTGCTGGGCAGTCTCTTTTGCTGGGCAGTCTTTTTGCTGGACTAATCTGGGCAGTCTCTTTGCTGAGCTGGGCGGTCTCTTTGCTGGACTATGCTGGGTGGCCTTTTTGCTGGCAGTCTCTTTGCTGGACTAAGCTGGGTGGTCTCTTTGCTGGGAATGTCTCTCTGCTGCACATTTGGGAACGTCTCTTTGCTCAATATATGGGGATGCATGCTTTGGTCCATGTGAGTCGCAGGCCTAAGCTGGGCAGGCTCTTAGCTGGATGGTCTCTTTGCTGGGTAGTCTCTTTGCTGGACTGGGCAGTCTCTTTGCTGGGAATGTCTCTCTGCTGCACATTTGGGAATGTCTCTTTGCTCGATATTTGGGGGTGCATGCTCTGGTTCATGTGAGTCGCAGGCCTAAGCTGGGCAGGCTCTTTGCTGGATGGTCTCTTTGCTGGACTGGGCGGTCTCTTTACTGGGTAGTCTCTTTTGCTGGGCTGGGCAATCTTTTGGCTGGACTAAGCTGGGCGGTCTCTTTGCTGGACTAAGCTGGACGGTCTCTTTGCTGAGCTGGATGGTCTCTTTGCTGGGTAGTCTCTTTGCTGGACTGGGTGGTCTCTTTGCTGGACTAAGCTGAGTGGTCTCTTTGCTGGGCTGGACGGTCTCTTTGCTGGACTAAGCTGGGTAGTCTCTTTGCTGGGCTGGATGGTCTCTTTTCTGGGCTGGACGGTCTCTTTGCTGGACTTAGCTGGGTGGTCACTTTGTTGGGCTTGATGGTCTCTTTGCTGGACGGTCTCTTTGCTGGGCTGGGCGGTCTCTTTGCTGGGCTGGGCGGTCTCTTTGCTGGGCTGGGCGGTCTCTTTGCTGGACTGGGCGGTCTCTTTGCTGGACTGGCTGGTCTCTTTGCTGGACTGGGCAGTCTCTTTGCTGGACTGTGGCTGTCTCTAATGTACATTTGGGAATGTCTCTTTGCTGCACATTTGGGAATGTCTTTTCTGCACATTTGGGAATGTCTCTGTGTTGCACATTTGGGAATGTCTTTGCTGCACATTTGGGAATGTCTCTGTGCTGCACATTTGGGAATGTCTCTGTGCTGCACATTTGGGAATGTCTCTGTGCTGCACATTTGGGAATGTCTCTGTTGCACATTTGTTTGCACATGTCTCTTTGCTAAATATATGGGGGTGCATGCTTTGGTCCATGTGAGTCGCAGGCCTAAGCTGGGCAGTCTCTTTACTGGGCAGTCTTTTTGCTGGACTAAGTTGGGTGGTCTCTTTGCTGGGCGGTCTCTTTGCTGGACTAATCTGGGAGGTCTCTTTGCTGCGCAGTCTCTTTTGCTGGGCAGTCTTTTTGCTGGACTAATCTGGGCAGTCTATTTGCTGGACTAAGTTGGGCGGTCTTTTTGCTGACAGTCTCTTTGCTGAGCTGGGCGGTCTCTTTGCACATTTGGGAATGTCTCTGTGCTGCACATTTGGGAATGTCTCTGTGCTGCGCATTTGGGAATGTCTCTGTGCCGCGCATTTGGGAATGGCTCTGTGCCGCGCATTTGGGAATGGCTCTGTGCCGCACATTTGGGAATGGCTCTGTGCCGCACATTTGGGAATGGCTCTGTGCCGCACATTTGGGAATGGCTCTGTGCCGCACATTTGGGAATGGCTCTGTGCCGCACATTTGGGAATGGCTCTGTGCCGCACATTTGGGAATGGCTCTGTGCTTCACATTTGGGAATGGCTCTGTGCTTCACATTTGGGAATGGCTCTGTGCTTCACATTTGGGAATGGCTCTGTGCTTCACATTTGGGAATGGCTCTGTTGCACATTTGGGAATGTCTCTCTGCTGCACATTTGGGAATGTCTCTGTTGCACATTTGGGAATGTCTCTCTGCTGCACATTTGGGAATGTCTCTGTGCTGCACATTTGGGAATGTCTCTGTGCTGCACATTTGGGAATGTCTCTGTGCTGCACATTTGGGAATGTCTCTGTGCTGCACATTTGGGAATGTCTCTCTGCTGCACATTTGGGAATGTCTCTCTGCTGCACATTTGGGAATGTTCTCTGTTGCACATTTGGGAATGTCTTTGTGCTGCACATTTGGGAATGTCTCTGTGCTGCACATTTGGGAATGTCTCTGTGCTGCACATTTGGGAATGTCTCTGTGCTGCACATTTGGGAATGTCTCTGTGCTGCACATTTGGGAATGTCTCTGTGCTGCACATTTGGGAATGTTCTCTGTTGCACATTTGGGAATGTCTTTGTGCTGCACATTTGGGAATGTCTTTGTGCTGCACATTTGGGAATGTCTTTGTGCTGCACATTTGGGAATGTCTCTGTGCTGCACATTTGGGAATGTCTCTGTTGCACATTTGTTTGCACATGTCTCTTTGCTAAATATATGGGGGTGCATGCTTTGGTCCATGTGAGTCGCAGGCCTAAGCTGGTCAGTCTCTTTGCTGGGCAGTCTCTTTACTGGGCAGTCTTTTTGCTGGACTAAGTTGGGTGGTCTCTTTGCTGGGCGGTCTCTTTGCTAGACGGTCTCTTTGCTGGACTAATCTGGGAGGTCTCTTTGCTGCGCAGTCTCTTTTGCTGGGCAGTCTTTTTGCTGGACTAATCTGGGCAGTCTATTTGCTGGACTAAGTTGGGCGGTCTTTTTGCTGACAGTCTCTTTGCTGAGCTGGGCGGTCTCTTTGCACATTTTGGAATGTCTCTGTGCTGCACATTTGGGAATGTCTCTGTGCTGCGCATTTGGGAATGTCTCTGTGCTGCGCATTTGGGAATGTCTCTGTGCTGCGCATTTGGGAATGTCTCTGTGCTGCACATTTGGTAATGGCTCTGTGCTGCACATTTGGGAATGGCTTTGTGCTGCACATTTGGGAATGGCTCTGTGCTTCACATTTGGGAATGGCTCTGTTGCACATTTGGGAATGGCTCTGTTGCACATTTGGGAATGTCTCTGTTGCACATTTGGGAATGTCTCTGTTGCACATTTGGGAATGTCTCTCTGCTGCACATTTGGGAATGTCTCTCTGCTGCACATTTGGGAATGTCTCTCTGCTGCACATTTGGGAATGTCTCTCTGCTGCACATTTGGGAATGTCTCTCTGCTGCACATTTGGGAATGTCTCTCTGCTGCACATTTTGGGAATGTCTCTCTGCTGCACATTTTGGGAATGTCTCTGTGCTGCACATTTGGGAATGTCTCTGTGCTGCACATTTGGGAATGTCTCTGTGCTGCACATTTGGGAATGTCTCTGTGCTGCACATTTGGGAATGTCTCATTTGTTAATGTTTTTGCTGCAGATTTTGGAATGTCTCTGTGCTGCAGATTTGGGAATGTCTTTGCATTGCACATTTGGGAATGTCTCTGTGCTGCATATTTGGGAATGTCTCTTTGCTCAATATATGGGGGTGCATGCTTTGGTCCATGCGAGTCGCAGGCCTTGTGTACATCTAGCTGCCAGTGGCTGTATACAAATGTTGACACAGATGTATTTTAGTCTTGCATTGATTTCTACAGGGTGTTGGCAGCTAGCTGTACCTGTGTCTTGTGGGCTCCCAAGTACGCATAGTTGCCAACAGTCCCGATTTTCCCGGGACAATCCCGATTTTGGGACCCTCGTCCCGATTGGAGAGTGTCCCGAATTGGGATTTTCCATAAGGAAAATCGGGAATGTTGTGTGTTTTTTTTTTTTTTTTTTTGAGCAGCGGGCTCCAGCAAAATGGCGGCCGGCGCCGCCGCTCTCTCTTCCTCTAGTGTTCAGTGGAGAGGGGAAGGGGGCTCGATCCATGCAGCCAATGAAGTGCCTTCTTTAGCTGCATGGCCTCTCCACTTAAGCGAGCAGAAGACACGGCGTTGTCGCCGTGTCTTGCTGAAAGCTCCCAGCCCCGTACTGCGCAAGCGCTGCACCTGCGCAGTACAGGGGGTTCTCCATTGCCGAGTGGAACTTTCTTGGCAGAACACCGGCCGCTCCTGCACTGAGCGGGGGCCGGACTAACAGGGGGGCTGCACTAACTGAGGAGGGGGGCTGCACTGAGGGGGTGGCTGCACTAACTGAGGGGGGCTGCACTGAGGGGGGCTGCACTGAGGGGGGGCTGCACTAACTGAGGGGGTCTGCACTAATAGAGGGGGTCTGCACTAATAGAGGGGGTCTGCACTAATAGAGGGGGTCTGCACTAATAGAGGGGGTCTGCACTGATAGAGGGGGTCTGCACTAATAGAGGGGGGCTGCACTGAGGGGGGCTGCACTAATAGAGGGGGGGCTGCACTGAGGGGGTCTGCACTGATTGAGGGGATCTGCACTGATGGAGGGGGTCTGCACTGATGGAGGGGGTCTGCACTGAGGGGGTCTATACAGACTCTGGCGGGGGCACCTGATGCAAGGACAGACTCTGGCGGGGGCACCTGATGCAAGGACAGACTCTGGCGGGGGCACCTGATGCAAGGACAGACTCTGGCGGGGGCACCTGATGCAAGGACAGACTCTGGCGGGGGCACCTGATGCAAGGACAGACTCTGGCGGGGGCACCTGATGCAAGGACAGACTCTGGCGGGGGCACCTGATGCAAGGACAGACTCTGCTGGTGGCACCTGATGCAAGGACAGACTCTGCCGGGGCACCTGATGCAAGGACAGACCCTGCTGGTGGCAGGCGACGTGGCTAGTGACACGCTCAGGGATCCCACTGATTCGGCATTATGGTGAGTTGAATGATTTAATTTTATATTACAATGTAATAGAAATAATGCGCTTCAATCATCCTGACACCATAACAACCATGGTGCCGGGATGATTGAAGCGTTAACACCAGGCGTTTGGAGTATCTTTATCTGCTGATTGTTAAACTTTCTAGAATACACATATTTCTATTGTGTAGGATCTGGGGCTGCTGTCCAGTCATTTCCCTCTCCCTCTCCCCTTTCCTTCTCCCCCTTTCCCTCTCCATCCCTCATTCATCTCAGACTCTAACCACACCCTCTTGAGCCACGCCCATTTAAGCCACGCCCACTTTTCACATAAGCCATGCCCACTTTCACGTACGCCACGCCCATTTTTTGCCGCGGCGCACTTCGCGCGCCGCACTTCGCGCGCCGCACGTATGAATTTTTTGCTAAGCCACGCCTACAAACGAATGCCCCACCCCCTAATTATTGTACGGCTCCGCCTACAGCCAAAAAAGTGTCCCACATATTTTTTTTTCAATGTTGGCAACTATGAGTACGTTCCCCCCTTTTTCTTTCTCCACGGTTTAACTCGATGGTGTGCATGAGCCCTCAAATAATTTTTGAGCACTGTGCGGTAGTGCACAACACAATAACCTTCCAGCATGCATGGGGCTGGTCTGAGGTGCATGTGTAAACGCAGGGGGTTGTGAAAATGTAGATACAGGATCTAAAAGCTAAGCTTGACATTGTTAGAATATTGCAATTTTTTTAGTTTGAAGTCTATGCAAATACACAGGTTAAGCAATCAAGTTTATTATAAATCATTAGAAAACCTGATTAAAATAACTTTGTACTTTTTTTTTTATTATTGCTGAACATAACCTTTTTTAGTTTATTCATATGACCTGACAACTTAGTGCTTTACAATATACAAAGCCATTACCTTCATTGTTAGTTTTCATCTATATTTTCAGATCATCTTCATCCATCATCCCATCCATTCATCTACTAGACTTCTTTAGAAAGAAGTAAATTTTTTTAATAATTTTTACCATGAAAAAGATAACTAGCTTTTTTGCCCACGGCAATAAAAAATTACGAATAAGTGAACCAGGACAGGGAACGCAGAGCAGTCAAACTGTTCTACAGTCTGCATCTTCATGTGTTTCTTCACCAATTTAATTAGATTCTGTCTTCTGATGAAGTTCTGCCTTCTACTTCAGACACACTTGATGGTCCTTCTAGCACTGATCCAGATTATCTTGAAAGTACTGAAACTGCCTGGCCAAGTTGCTGGACTTTGGAACAAAAAAACTCTTTTTGCGAGAAGTACAATTGGCTTGACTTCCATGATCAGAAGCTTGGGTGCAAGGTGTGCAGAAATGTTGGTATTCTTGGCGTAGAAAAAAAAAATGGCATGAAGATGTTGAAGGAATGGGCAAATAATGAGGTAACCAGTTATGGCACCAAGCGATCACAGCAGCTCACTTCTTTAAGAAAAAAAAATGTTTGAGCACAAAGAAAGTTCTGCACACAAGGCCGCCTTAAAATGATTTTGGAACGAAAAAATAAACATCTTGAAATGATTTTTTTAAAATACTTGGCCCGAGAGAAAGAAATAACTATGAACCCATTATTACAAAAATTTTACTGGCATTTTAAAGGCCCCTCTCCTCTGCGCCCTCAACCACCTCCAGACCTCACCAACCACTTCCACCACCTTCACGTCGGCACATGTTGTGCTGCTTCCCAAGCTGGCTAAAGATCCTACAAACTGCTCAAGCTATAGGCCAATTTTGCTTTTGAGCTAGAAACTGCAAAAACTGCAAGGGAGACCATGTTCTTATTCACTCTCTAAATATTGTTTAAAATAGGGTAAAATGTTTGCTCTCTACCGCTCCTCCAAAATAGGGGGTTCTGGCCGTAGCCTAAAGCATATGTGAAAAAGAGAAACTATCCTTTTGGGAGGTCCATAGATTTGGACGTCCCTAGGATAGCAAAAGACAGCTACTTTTGGTCAGAAAGGGTAATGGACGAGATCAATGTAAGAAATAAAGTATCAAATTTTATTATGGTTTAAATACCAAAAATCGTCAATAAAAAAATATATCAAGTTACTTTCCATGCCTGTTAGTAACTTTTAAATCTTTGAATGACACATCATTAAAAAAGGATACATCGAATGTCTAGTACAAACAATGTATCACCATCACAGATGACGGATCTAAAGACTAACAATACACACACATAACAAATAACACATAACACACAATGCAGGCGCCTGGAGTGATCCACTTGTGCCTAGCAGCCCCGGTGGAAAAATACCAATTTATTAAATTAAAGAAAGATTTCAGAAATAATCTGATTAGTTAGTTAATTAAGTCGGGGGTGCTGTGCAGAAGTGGTCCCCGGGGATGTTGTTGTTTAAAATTGGCTGGGCGGTAGGAATCTTATTATGATATGGGGGGCGGTAAATGGGGCGGTAAATAGAGTAGTGAAAAAAACTGCAGTGTCTGGATCTGTGTGTATCCCGCAAATGTTTGTCGAGAAAGTCCTCTTTAATTATTCCATTACTGATAGTATAGTCTGAGTATGGATATACGAAGGGTTGCTTAGGGTATAAGTCACAGTTCCGAGCAGAAAAGTTAGGCTGTTGTTAAGTGTGCTTATATGCATATAGATGTTCAGTAATGATAGTAAGGCTGAGCTGATAGTCCGCTGTTCCTCAGATCTTCCGAACGCCTAACCTAGTCCACTGAACATGCAAACTTTACTAGGCATTTCAATCACATTGATAAAGCCAGGGTACTGTGGGATAAGAAAAGTAAATATTTGTTGGTACGTTACCACCTTCGTTTCCTATGTGGACTCTGACACACTTCTTATCTTTCCCGGCTGTCGGTGTTTGAATAGTAAAACAGCTGATGGAGAGTGTTGAATCACTGATACGGCAGCCCTGCATTCACGCTGCGCTGAGTAGTTTATCTCTCCATCCTGCTGCATTCAATAGCCACTCGTTCCCATATGGATCAGAAGTCCTGATTGTAAGGTGGTTGATCCTTTACTGTCCCACAGTTTTCCCTTTCAGTGATCATTTATAGTTTGTAATAGGCTCACTTGCAGCTCCGCTCACTCTGTCATCTCATGTAGTATGGCTCATTGCTCCCCCATTCCTCCGCTACAGCACGGTACCTCGGGGGTCACTGACACGGCAGCCCTGCATACACACAGCCCTGCATACACACAGATCCAGACACTGCAGTTTTTTTCACCACTCTATTTACCGCCCCATTTACCGCCCCCCATATCATAATAAGATTCCTACCGCCCAGCCAATTTTAAACAACAACATCCCCGGGGACCACTTCTGCACAGCACCCCCGACTTAATTAACGAACTAATCAGATTATTTCTGAAATCTTTCTTTAATTTAATGAATTGGTATTTTTCCACCGGGGCTGCTAGGCAGAAGTGGATCACTCCAGGCGCCTGCATTGTGTGTTATGTGTTATTTGTTATGTGTGTGTATTGTTAGTCTTTAGATCCGTCATCTGTGATGTTGATACATTGTTTGTACTAGACATTCGATGTATCCTTTTTTAATGATGTGTCATTCAAAGATTTAAAAGTTACTAACAGGCATGGAAAGTAACTTGATATATTTTTTATTGACGATTGTTGGTATTTAAACCATAATAAAATTTGATACTTTATTTCTTACATTGATCTCGTCCATTACCCTTTCTGACCAAAAGTAGCTGTCTTTTGCTATCCTAGGGACGTCCAAATCTATGGACCTCCCAAAAGGATAGTTTCTCTTTTTCACAATTTCGCTTTTGAACCTGGACCTAAAAATTCTGGCCACTATGCTGACATCCCTTCTACCCAAACTTATTGGGCCAGAACAGGTGGGATTTTTTTTTTTCTTTTTTTTTGTCACATCAGTCGACCAATTTGAGGGGTGTAGATCAACTTCGCAGTTCATTTAATTATCTGGCCCTCTCTCATTTGTCTCATCATCGTGACACTTTGCCATATAAAACAAAAAGAAGAATGCTTACAACCATGCATATATCCAATCTAAAGGGATTACTTAGTCTTGCCTGGGGTCATATAAGTCCGGTTAACCATGTTAAATTCTTATCCGTCTATCCCTGCCCTCCCCCTTCTCCACTCCTACCCACTCCCCCCCCCTCCCCATTCCCTCCCTTACCCCCTCTTCAGGGTCTAACGTTTGTTCAACTCTCCTTCTTAAACTAAAGATTTGATTTCTTTGGCATAGCTCCATGTTTTTTTAAATTTTTTCCAGCGGTCCCAGCTACCCAGATTCTTACTTCTTATGTCTTCTACTCTGTACCTCAGTATCTCCAAATTACAGCTCTCCTCTATTGCGTCAAACCACTCCCATATCTCAGGGCTCTCCCTCCTCTGCCAGTTCCTTGGAATCGTTCTTTTTGCCGCATTCAAAAGTTGCGGGACAAGAGTCTGCTTACTGTTGTTTAGATCCCCCATCCCCCCAAGGAACAGGACCTCCCATGGGTCGTCTGCCACCTCTATTCCCGTGATTTCCTTTGTGAGGGCTAGTATTTTATGCCAGAAATTTTTAATTATAGGGCAGCTCCACCACATGTGTCCCATTGTTCCAATTTCTTGGCATCCTCTCCAACAGGTGGCTGGCCCTTTCTGATATTTACTTGTTATCTCAGGGGTCAGGTAGCTTCTACTGATCCATTTGTAATTCATTTCAGCCGTTCGGGTATCTATTTTTGAATTGGCGCTTATTTTAAAAATCCTTTTAATTGTGTCAATATCCTTTTTAGTGCCTAAATCTCTCTCCCATTTGACTATGAATGGCGGCATCTCCAACTTTTCTGAAGCCAACAAGATTTTATAAATCTGAGAGACTGTATTTCTTGGGGCCTCCTTATCACACAGCTTTTCAAAGTCTGTCAGTTGTCTTCCAGACCTGATCGGCTTTGGTAGCCTATTCACGAAATGATTTAATTGAAGATATCACCATCCATCTAGGCCCCGTGTGTTCCTCCCGTGTGTGAGTTGCTGGAGTGGCATAATTTTACCTTCGTCCATAATTTCTCTCAATTGTGTTTTTCCCCAAAGTGCTTCTTTTCCTCCTATACTCTCCATACCTGGTGTAAAAAATGTATTATCTAATAGTGCAATCAGTGGTGAATTATATTTCCCATTTACTTTCTTATATACCCCATCCCATATTTTAAAAACCATTTCTTGTTATTTTATGTGCACTATTTGCAAGTGGTCTGACGTGTGGGGGATTCCAAATAATAGTGCTTAATTGTGATTTACTTAAATCTTCTTCTAATTTTGCCCATTTTTTCAGTTTTTCCTTCATCGCCCATTCTACTACCCTAGATAAAACTACAGCTTTGTAATACATCTGTACATCGGGAACTGCCAAACCTCCATCAACTTTCCTTTGTTTTAGCGTCTGGAGAGACACTCTCGGTTTTTTGTTTTTCCAAATAAAGGTCATGATTATTTTTTTTAACATCCTCAGATAATTCTGGGGGAGGGGAACTGGTAGCATCTGGAAGACATACATGATCTTGGGTAATAATACCATTTTAAAGACATTGATACGTCCAATCCAGGAAAGGGCCTTATGGTAGAGTCTATTACATTCTGATCTTACCAGGTCTAATAAGGGCATGTAGTTACTAATAAACGTCTTCTTAATTGAGCTGGTTAGTTTAATACCCAGGTATTTTAATTCCTTAGTCCATTTGAAACTAAATTCTTTTTTCAAAATCTCTACCGCTGACTTACTTACATTTATATTTAATATTTCTGATTTATTCATATTTATTTGAAAATGGGATACCTCTCCGTATTTCCTTAATGCCTTTTATGAGGTTGGGCATCGTCGTATCCGGATCCGTTACATAGAATAACATGTCGTCCGCATATGCTGCGACTTTGTGTTCCTCCTCTCCAACCACAACACCTCGAATATGCGGGTCCCTTCGTATTGAAGCCAAGAAGGGTTCCATGGCTAAAACGAAGAGAAGCGGGGACAGGGGGCACCCCTGTCTCGTACCTCTCTCCATCTCAAATGGTTGAGATAAAATCCCATTAATTTTAATTACGGCAGTTGGGTGATGGTACAAAGTTTTTATCCTCCGAATCATTTTAGGGCCCAGTCCCATAGCCTCCAGAGTCTGGATCATGAACCCCCAGTCTACCCTGTCAAAAGCCTTCTCGGCATCAATTGACAGAAGTAGTCCTGGGGGCCCACTCTCCTTCATTTTTCCCGTCAAAAGCAGGGTCCTAATCCTGTTGTCCCTCCCCTCCCTATTAGGGACAAACCCTGCTTGGTCTGAATTAACTAACGAGTTCATATATTCCTTCAATCTTTCTGCCAACACTTTTGCGTAGAGTTTTGTATCGTTGTTCAGTAGAGAGATTGGGCGATAGCTTGAGCACATTGTTTTATCTTTGCCTTCTTTCAGTATAATTGTAATAGATGCTTTCAATGCATCTCTGCTCATCTCAAAGCTATCACCCAACCCGTTCATGTACCGGCACAACCTAGGTACTAAAACTTCTCTAAATGTTTTATAATAAGGTGTTGTTAGGCCATCTGGGCCTGGGCTTTTCCAGAGTGCCATTCCGGCTAATGCTTTACTTATTTCTTGTTCGGAGATTGGTCTTTCCAGTAAATCTCTGCCTTTCTCAGGGATCTTGGGGAGCGCTGCCCTTTTAATATAATTATTACATCTCACTGTCCTATTTTTTGAGTAGGTGTCTTGCTTGGGGGCAGAGTATATCTCCTTATAGTAGTTCTTGAAGGTTTCTGCCACCTTCTTAGTTGAATACTCTTTAGTTTGAATTTTTTCTATGAAATTCCTAGCTTTTTTTTCCTTTGTACTATTTTTGCAAGCTGTTTGCTAGGTTTATTACCCCATCTGTGTCTCTCCCAGGCTATCTTATTCAGTGATACTCTGGACTCCTGTTCCATTGCCGTTTTTAACTCAGATCTTTTAATGACCATCCGATGATGTATCTCTTGGGGTAACTGGTCTTTATATTTTTTGTGGATTTGTTCTAATCCCGTGAGCTCCTCAGTTAATTTTTGGATTTTTTCCTGCCTCTCTTTTTTCTTCCTAGCCCCCATTTCAATCAATACTCCTCTAATATAGGCTTTATGTGCCTCCCATAATGTAGCCCCTGATATATCCCCCGTATCGTTTACCTCGAAATAATTCTCTAATTCTTGTCTAATTCTGTTGTACCCCTCTACTTCTCTTAGCAGCTCCTCATTTAGGTTCCACTGCCCCCTCTCAGCCTGGTCTCTTCCGGACATCATTTCGATGGTCATGGGTGCATGGTCAGAGTAAGTTATATTTCCTATCATGGATCCCTTTACCCTATCAATCCCCTTATGCTCAATTATACCCCAATCAATCCGAGAGTAGGTCCCGTGCACAGGGGAATAGAACGTGTAATCTCTCTTAGTTGGGTGTTGAACTCTCCAAATGTCCACCAGTTGCCAGTTAGAAAGTATTTGCTTTATCTTCTTTAGATTATTACAGTCCTTCCCCTGGGGACGGGCCGTACTGTCCATACTCGGGTTGAGGCAGAAATTAAAATCCCCCATCATAATCAGGTGCCCTCTCATGAACTCCACTATTTTTCCCAAGATGTTTGCCAGGTACTTCGTCGGATTTTTATTGGGGGCATAGATATTGACTAGCGTAACTTCCTCTTCGTTTAAACTACCTCTAAGGCACAGGTATCTTCCTTCTGGGTCCACTAATCTTTCCTCCAGCACAAAAGTTATTTTCTTTGCAAAGCCAATAGCTACTCCCCGTGACCTATTAGAGATAGTATCTCCTTGAAACCAGACCGGGTATTCCCTCGAGAACAGTCTTAATCGCGATTGGAGTGATATATGTGTCTCTTGTAGGAACACCACGTCTGGTCCCAATGATTTCAACTCGTTAAAAATATTATATCTTTTCCTGGGTGTATTTAAGCCTTTGACATTATATGTTGTAAATTTTATTGTTGCCATAACTCTTTATTTAATCCTCCTGAAATCGCCCTTTGCCTTAGACCCTGGAGAGTTTTCCCTTTTCCATCGGGATGAGGTTGATGAACAAGACCCCTTACTCCTACTACCCCTCCCTCCCTCCCCTCCCCGGTTCCTACCGAACCCTTAGACCATTGCGGGTCACGAACATTGTGGCCCACCATTGGTCTCCTCCTCCAAAGGCAGAGTCTAAGGTGCACCTTCCCTCCATTTCATTTTGCCTTAGTGACCGAACCTACAAGGCTCTCCTCCGCGGATCCTCTCTCTTCCCTAAATTTGATTGACAATGACCTTTAGCTCCCTCTTCCCTCCCACAACCTCCCCCCTCTGAGCCCCCCCCAACCCACACTCAGTTCAATCCAACGTTCCATGGACCAGTCCAGTGTTGGGGGTACCTGTATCCCCAATTTCTCACAGAACTCATCTAGTTCTCCTGGAAATCTTAAACTTGCAGATCTCCCATCTTTCTTGCCTACTAGGCAGGCTGGGAATCCCCATGTGTACGTAATATCTTGATTCACCATTTGTTCTAGTAGGGGTTTTAGATGTCGCCTTCTCGCCAGTGTGCCTTTGGCTAGATCCGCGAAGACTTGAATTCTTGCCTCTTCGAACTGTAGTGGGGTGTGGCCCTTGAGCTTAAACCAGATGTTTTCCTTATCTTCATAAAATCTGAACCTCACAATTATGTCACGGCTTCCTTCGAACCGTCTGGTGTCTAGCCTGCCCAACCGATGCACGCGCTCAATTTTTGGGAAGTCTTCTCCTTCCAGCCCCAGAAGTGGGCTGAAGATAGTTGCCACGGTCTTCCTTAGGTCTTCACCCCTATTTTCTGGGACCCCTCTGAGTCTTAAATTTTGTCTACGGTCTCTATTTTCCTGATCTCCCAGCCTGTAGCATATTTTTATCTGATTTTGTTGGGTTATTTTAAGTTGTTCTTTTAAACTAGAACACTCCCACCCTTGCTTGTCAAGCTTGTCTTCAGCCTCTTCCACTCTTACCAGGAGGTTGCCTAAATCAGACCTCAACAAGGTAAACTCCGCCTTAATTGATGTTTCAGGCGCTTTAAGCATCTCTGCTAGTTCACCTTTCGAAGGTAGTTGTGGGTCTTGTCTATGTTCATCAATTCTGGATGCTTCCATCGTGTTTTCGGCTAATAGCTCCTCCCTAGAGTGATCTGGGGTCATGTCTTCCCTCTCGTTGAGTCCCTTCTTCTTTTTATCTGCTATATTTGATTTTTGAGTCTCCTGCTGGGAACTCCCCGGGCTTCCCCCTTTTACCATATATTGCTTGATTGTACTAGCGGGGGTACTCCCAGCCAGATTCTCTTTTGGGGTTTTCGGTGGACCCCCCTTCCCAGCTTTAGATGAACTACGACTCATACTTCTCTTCCTACTGTCTAGGCTTACTTAGTCTTAATCGGTGTATCCAAAGTTAGCCGTATTAGGCCAAGCTCCAGTCTTCCTCTTTTTTGGATGACAAATAGAATTAAATTCAAAGTGCAGGTACTGGTGTGGTGATGGTGCAAAATTAATTCAGTGAATGAGCCTCTACGTAACTGTGCTGAGATCGTACCTATATACCATACTAATATATAGGGAGTCTAGATACGATTTCCGCTGGTCTATGTCTAGCGTCCCCTGCATTAGATAGAAGTTGTAGGGAGAATCCTGTTACAGTGCTATATTTAAGGTTTTCTAATCCAATACCAATCTCTAGGCCTTATATCTGCTATTTACCACCTTCCAAACTCTTCCGATATATAAATCCTTACAGGGCTTCCTCCCTGGATCAATGTTTACAGAAGAACCAACTCTGCTTACAGCATTCTCTAAGGTTCGCCGTATCGCACTTTCCCGCTTCTTAAATACGCCCCTTAGGGAAGAGCAGAGAGAGAGAGTAGCACACAGCAGTTTTATATTTGAGCGATTGGAATTGTTATCAATAACCCTGCTTTCCCTCCCTCATGACTGCTGCGGCACTGGTATGCGGGCTTATAGATGGGGTGAATATGTTGTAGGAGTTTGTGTGCTTCCAAAAAAAAAAAAAAGAAGCAGTCCGTTGTTCCACCCAGGGGTATCAGTTATTCCACTTCAACCTTAATTAACAGTACTCCTATTATGTTCTATTCGTTTGGTACAGTTTATACACATAAAGATTATGCGAAATATTACCAGCGGACCCACTTTCCCTCCATCCGGTTACAGGGATAATAAGGATGATCTCACATAAATTTTCTTACATAATATCCGTCAGCTTACTTCTCCACACTGTTTCTGATACACTCTTACCTTTGGCGTTTGTTAGGCTTTGTATATCTCTTACCACCACCACACATTAGATATCTGTCACCGCTCCGTGTTGTGTATGAGCAGCTCAGCTGTTGAATTTCCTTGCCACTCTCAGGCTGTAAAGCATCTATCCTCAGACGCTTGCTGCAGTATCTGGCTCAATACTTAGCTCCTTTGCTGACTTTGCCTGCAGGGAGGGGGGCGGGGGGGAGAGCAGGGACCCCGGAGCGGACCGCGGAGTCTGCCGCCCTGTATGTTTCCTCTATCTTCCGGGAGAGGCACGCCGGCTCTCAGCATGCCGATCTCCTCTCAATACTCCCGGGGCTCTTCACTCTGACCGCTCCGTCCCGGCATCCCGCTCTGTGTAGGGGAGAGGAAGTCTGCCAGAGCTTCAGCGGGACGGCACACCTCTTACTCCTCCCTCCCCTCTGACGTCTCACGTCATCCTCCCCCAGAACAGGTGGGATTTATGCCGGGGAGAGAAGCACGTGATAGCATCATAAAAGCTCTCAACTTGATCCATTGCGAGCACGCACAGATCATCGAGGGCCTTCTCCTGTCGACTGACACGGAGAAGGCCTTCGATCGTGTGGCCTGGGATTACCTATTTGCCACCTGCAGACACATCGGTCTAGGTTCACACATGATGGCAAGGATAGCGGCTTTGTACCACAAACCACAGGCGAGGCTTAAAATAAATGGTACCCTCTCGGAGGCGGTAGATATCAACAATGGCACGAGGCAGGGCTGGCCCCTATCCCCTCTTTTGTTTATTTTGTTTCTAGAACCCTTTATTCGCTTAATTAATGCAAACACGGACATAAGAGGCTTCCAGATAAGGGATTGCACCTTTTAAAGTAGCTGCATACGCAGATTACCTCCTATTCTTTCTCTCATAGCCACACGTTTCAATCCCGAATTTGCTCAATGCCTTTAAACTTTTCGGATATATATCCAATATGAAAATAAACTACACCAAGTCGGAAGCCCTCAATCTCACGCTACCACATGACATACTTGTTAGAGCACATACTTCTTGCTCGTTTAAGTGGGTACCGTCGTCCATCACATACCTGGGCAAAAAACTTACGAGAAAACTAGTAAATATCTATAGCGCTAATTTTCCTACACTGCTAAACAAATTACAAACGGACCTGAAGGGATGGACATCCAAACACTTTTTGTGATTTGGCAGGGCTGCCATCCTTAAGATGGTAATACTGCCTAGAATTCTATACTATTTCCATACTCTGCCCATACCAATCCCCTGCCAATTCTTCAAACGACTCAAGGCTATCATGCGCACCTGTATTTGGATGGGGAAAAAAAAACACACATAAAACTAGACACACTTACTAAATCAAAAGAGGAAGGGGGTATAGGACTTCCTGACTTTAAACTTTACCATTTTGGGATGCATTTGGCCAGTATTCTGGATTGGAATTGTCATAAGGAGCAGAAAGATTGGGTTACCTTGGAGGAGGCAGGGGCGTTGCTAGGTCTACAAAAGATCTGGGGCTAGAGCCCATAGCAGCGTAGTAAAGAAAGTCATACGCTTGGGCGAGCATACACATGTATATACAGTAATATACGTGTGTGTGTATATATATCCCCAGATAGCCCCCCACTAACATCAGGGTCCCCAGAGAGCCCCCCTTATATCTGGTTCCCCAGAGAGCCTCCTCCTTACATCAGAGTCCTCAGAGAGCCTCCCCCTTTCATGAGGGTACCCAGAGGGCCCCCCATTACATTAGGGTCCCCAGAGAGCCTCCCTTACATCAGTGTCCCCAGAGAGCCCCCCCCCTTACATTAGTGTCCTCAGAGAGCCTCTCCCTTGCATCAGGGTCCCCAGAGAGCCCCCTACTTACATAAGGGTCCCCAGAGAGTCTCCCCTCCCCTTGGGGACCCCTGCAGAGACTCGGGGCTATTGGCCCCAGATTCGGGGCTATAGCCCCAAAAGCCACCCCCTAGCGACGCCCCTGGGAGGAGGTCTACACTGCACCTGAGATTCCTCCCCTGGATTTCTTGGAAGAAACTGCTGTACGATTTGCAACATCACCCACTTATAGGAGCGACATTGAAAATGTTTCACGAGATGACAAGACGCTTCAAACTGTCTACATCTCCAGGTTCTCTCACTCCCGTCACCCACAATCCAGACTTTCCTCCCGAGTTAGATTTACATTTATCCTTACCCTCAGACCAACAAGTGCCCATTTTAATAACATTATTGCATATCTGGTGGGACTGTCCTCTACTGCCACTCTTCTGGAATAAGGTGTGTGAACTGATTCAACTCATCACAGACACAAGAATCCCTCTCACACCCATGTGTTGTATATTGCAGAGTGCTCCATGAAACATTACAAAAAGTCTTTGACAAGACATCTGCTAAATGCAGCAAAAATCCTGATTCCCAGGCATTGGAAATCGAAGGATATTCCCTCCATCCCCGAATGGCTCCACTCTGTAGGAGATATATATCACATGGAAGAGACTGTAGTGATTGCTAGGGAATCTCTTGAAAAATTCAACAAGCTATGGCCCCCCTGGGTAATGTTCCGGTACTCTGACCAATATAAACAACTTGATACTGCGTGAAAACACCATTCCAGGTTGGCTCATTACTCTTTAACACCTCTAGTAGGTTGGAACACTGATTGAAAGTTCACCACTGGATAAGATCGATGTCACTGTTTCTTTTAAAAGGTACCAGTGACTTTCATACCCGCTCTACTGATAAATCCATCTTCCAGGCTCTCTCCCCTTGGACCTTTTATCATGGACCCTTACTTTTCCCCCTTTTTTTTTTTTTCTTTTTCTCAACCTCTCCCCTCCCCTTTATATGTAGCTCGATATACCGACCCTGGGCTCGGATAGGCCAACAAGATTAATGTGTCAGATTGCATGTTTCGCTGTGGTCTAAGGTCAGGGCCGCACAAGAGATTACCTACCTTATTATCATATATGGCTATGTTTTTATCATTTTGTTTCCTGTCCTTGTCTTGCAAGTTCAGAATTGTTTATGCTCATCATGCTGACTTACTTTGCTTATGTAACACCTTGAACTTTGTAAGCCATCTTTTTGCTTATGAAACACCTTGAACTTTGTAAGCCATCCTTGTAAGCCAGTCCTTCAATACTTTTTGCTTTGAAATAAAGTTGTAAGATCAAAAAGTAAAATTGCCCTTATTATTGATGAGTCAACCACTTTAAGTCAAAAATCTACACTGATTGTATATGTTCGATTTCTTCTCGCAAACAGTGCAATGGATTCCCCAGTAAATTTCTTTCTTGATTTGGTTCAACTGGAAAGTGTGAATGCGAAAGGAATTTGCACTTCTCTCCTTAACTGCCTGCATTCTTATGGGATAAGGGACGACTACTTAAGAGAACATTTGATCAGTGTAATGCCCCGTACACACGATCGGACATTGATCGGACATTCCGACAATAAAATCCATGGATTTTTTCCAACCGATGTTGGCTCAAACTTGTTTTGCGTACACACGGTCGTACAAAGTTGTCGGAATTTCCGATCGCCGGTGACGTACACCATGTACGACGAGACTAGAAAAGGCCAGTTCAGAACCAAGCGCGGCACCCTTTGGGCTCCTTTTGCTAATCTCGTGTTAGTAAAAGTTTGGTGAGAGACGATTCGTGCTTTTTCAGATCGTTTTCTGCTGTTCAGTTTGTGCTTGTGGGTTTTTTATCTGCTCTTCAGTGTGTGCAGCAAGTGACGCGTGACTCTTGTCATTCTGTTCTTGTTCGTTCATTCGTTACTGTTTTTCAGGTCGCTCTTCACAGGCCTTGCTGTTCTTCAGTGCGTTCTGTTACTTTGTTCTGAGCAGCCGACCGTTTTCTAGCCATGTTGCGTATACGTACTCCTCGTAGAGTTTGTGCTGTGCGGGAGCTTGGTGTTGGGGTCCTTACCTTGACACAAGTCCAGTCCATAACCAGGGTGGGGAGGAGTTCATGGACCAAGAATTGGTTGCTCCAGCGTGACCAGTTCTGTCATATGCCTTTGCTCCGTGAGATCCGTGAGAATAATCCTGATGATTTCAGGAACTTTCTCAGTATGACGGACCCCGTATTTCACCGTTTGTTGGCTTTGCTGACCCCTTATATTAGCAGGCAGGATACCTGCATGAGGCAAGCCATCACTCTGAAGCAGAGGCTCGTTGCCACCCTGTGGTACTTGGCGACGGGGAGAAGCCTGCAGGACTTGAAGTTCTAGACAGGATTATTATCCCAGAGACCTGTTCTGCCATCATACAGATCCTGCAGAAGGAGTATATTAAGGTTAGATTTTTATCCTTTAATCTCACATTTTATTGTATTTAATGTTTGATAATATATTGTATTTCTTTCCTCATTCCCTCATTACCATGATTGGAATAGGCTGTGAATGTCCCCTTTGTTCTCATGCATGCTGGATTTTTCTGTAATTATTTTTTGTCCTTCATACATATTTGCCTTCACTAACCTCCCCAGCATGGTCTCCTGGCCCTATATTCACCTCATGTATTCACTTAACAATGTATTTTATCAGCTCCATAGTAGTGCTTTACCCCAAACACCCCCTAAAATGTTTTTAAATGTGTTTTGTGCTTTAAATTCAGGCAGAGTGCCAGAGGCTTTTTTTGGGGGTCCCCAAATTATTTTGAACCCTCCCTCCCCCCAACTGCTAAGTCAGCTGATACCAATTCTCTATCTATCCTCAATCATCTATCTGCTGACTTTGCCAAACCCATACACACTATACCCATCTCTTTTGTGGTCAAATGTATGGATGAATTCCCCAAAGCATGTAGTGCAAGGGCCTGCCTGTATACTTTCAAATGGTACTGTTAAAAGTTTTTTTATACTATTATTATCTTGATAGGTAATAGCAGAATGTACAAATGTGCTCAAATGTGTACAGTGTGTATTTATATCTTTGTATTATGACACTTCTTACCTGTCCATTGGGCTGCCAATAGTGTAACTAAGGAGGGGCTGGCCAAAGTAATACCCATTATTTAGGCATTCATCTCTCAATGAAGTGGAGAGGGTTACCTGTCCAAGAGTCCCCCCCCCTATAATGTTAGAAATGGCCCATGAGAGGGGGGGAGGGGGAATCTGATAGGTGTACCTTTATACTTTGGTCTTTAAAAACACCCTCAAATAAATGTTATCTTGATGTTGGGCAAGAATGTTTGTGTCTAATCTGCTTCCCCTGTTTATGTGCAAAATGACTATTTTTTTTTTTCTTGTTTGACTCCACAGTTTCCTTCCACGCCACAGGAATGGCAGACTGTGGCCTCCCACTTTGCCCAGCAGTGGGACTTTCCTAACTGTGGAGGGGCACTTGATGGGAAACACATCCACATCGTCCCACCACCCAACTGGGGGTCATACTATTTCAGCTATAAGGGGTTCAATAGTATTGTGATGTTGGCGGTGGTGTCAGCTACTTACGAGTTCCTGTATGTGGACGTGGGGAAGAATGGCCGGATGTCAGATGGTGGAGTTATCGCCCAGACAGAGTTCTACAGGCGTCTCCAGAATGGCAGCTTGGACTTGCCACCTCCAGAACACAATGTGGAAGGACTCCCATTCATCTTCGTTGCAGATGAAGCGTTTGTGCTGGGGGACCATCTTATGCGGCCATTCCCGATGAGGACCCTCACCCCGGACCAGAGGGTTTTTAATTACCGGCTGGCCAGAGCCAGAAGAGTGGTGGAGAACACATTTGGAATCATGGCCAGCCAGTTCCGCCTATTTCTTACACCCATACACATGGTGGAGTACAAACTGAATCATATCATCCTGGCATGCTGTGTTCTACACAACTTTTTACGGCAACATTCTGCCAACTATGCTGGCTCAGTTGGGCCTGAGGCTGGAATTCAAAATGAACCAACCCTGACGGCGCTTGAAAGTGGCCGTCCTGGCTTGCCCCCCCTGAGTGCCCGTGATGTCCGGCTAAGATACCTTGAATACTTTGCGGGTAGGGGGGCTATCAATATGCCAGACAATGTCTGAAACCTTTTTCAAATAAAAAAAAATTTACCTACTAAAATCTTTGGTGACATTTACTGCTTGTGTTTCTTTTAGCTGACCCTGACAGAAATGTGGTGAGTCCTGAAAATGGCGTGATTGTGTAACATTACAAAGCATTGTTGGGTGTTATTTACTAAAGGCAAAGACACTTTGCACTACAAGTGCACTTGAAACTGCACTTGTAGTGCAAAGTGGATTTGCCCTTAGGAAATAACCCCCATTGTCACTGAAAACACCGATTAGAGCACAACAAAAGTGTTGGAGCGTTGAAACGATAATCCACACATTCTTGATTAACAATCTTTTTAATACCAGCACAATCACATGTGCATTTAGAAAAGGTTTTTAAAACAAACCAACATGTTTGTTGTATAAAAATTTTTGGGGTCACATTCAAAAAAGTAGAAATGTCCATTTGAGATATAACAGGTATGTTTAAAACCAACAAGAAAGACACAAATCTTGAACTTACAAAGTTCACATTTGGTGGAACTTGAAGGCAATATCAGACATGAGTATTTACAAACTGTGTTTGATATTGCGTTCAGATGGGGTGAAGTCACCCCTAGAAAAGCCAAATTTTGAAGATGCACACCAATTGCCGAATGTCAACACGTGCTAGCTGCCATCATGAGGGATCAAGGGACGTGTTTTGGGGTGCAACCCCTTCCTCACAGCTACTTTATTCTTGAGGAAGGGGTTGCACCCCAAAAACACGTCCATTTATCTCCCGTGATGGCAGATAGCACATGTTGACACACTGTGTGCCTCTTCAAAATTTGGCTTTTCGCAAATATGTCAAAAAATGCTAAAAAATGTTTAGCTCACAAAAAGTACCAAAAAAAAATAGGGATTTTGAGGGGTTTTAAACTCTCCCTAAAACATTAATGATGTTCTTCATTTTTTGTTGAACACCATTGATGGTTTTTAAGGATGTTTTCCAAGTCCCTATTACACCCCATGATCTCCCCAATCAGAATCTGTGCACTTTCCGAGGTGAAAGGATCTGGATCCACAACATCACGATCACCTAAAAAGATAGAAACAAAAACACACCATGCATTATAAATATGCCGGCATCCATCTCTTACCTGAGCCTGTGGTCGCAGACACTCACCTGTTGTGGTGCCAATTTCCACCACGTCTTCCTCCTCCTGCTCTGCTTGGCTTGGGTGGATTTCCCCTTGCTCCAGAGGTGGGGGGTCTGTGGTCTCCTCGGATGAGGGGTGTCCTCCGAGTCTTTTATCCCCTATGTAAAAAAAAAAAAAGTATACTTAGCACACAGATATTTGATGGCAGAAATAGGAATGTGAAACATTGCTTGTAAGTGGGGTACAAATGTCTATTTTGGCAGAGTTCCAAGAAGTAGAATTTTTAGTGTCCTTTGTCAAGCTTGAATACTTACCTGTTTTGTACAAGCTTCACAGATGGAGACACCCCTGTAGTATACACTGGAGCACAACCCTGTGTGGGCACCCTAATAAAAAGGGTGTTCTTGTGTCCCACACTACTGCTCCAGCGTCCAGATGTGAAAACTGCTGCTGAGTGTTCTCTCCTTACACAGAATCTAGTTTGCATTTCATTCTAGTTAGAAACCCATCTACCCAACCAAATTATTTACAGACAAGTAGGCTATAAAAAATGTGGGCAAATGCATATGGCCAAAACAATGGTGTTTTCTAGGCCGAACGAACAATGTTTTCTACGAACGAATAATGTGCCCATGAACATGAAAGTTGCCATTTTAAACTGGATAACAGTTAAGAAAAGCACATGGAGCAGCATGAACGTAATAAACATAAAGAATAAGAACACAGCACAACTACTTACTTTTTTGCAGCACTCTCCGGATCTTTCTGTACTGCTCGTGCTCTCTTAATTTGAGGTCCGACCACCGCTTCCTGAGCTGATCTTTCGATCGTCGTACCCCGAAATTCCGGTGCAGACTCTTGACCACTTTCGCCATGATCTTGGCCTTTCTGACATTGGGGTTGGGGTGAGGTCCATACTTCCCGTCATAGTCGGCCCTCTTCAGGATGTCCACCATCTCCAACATCTCCCCAAAGGACATATTTGATGCCTTAAATCGTCTCCTTTTGGATCGGGAAGTTTCTGGCTCCGGGCTTTCCTCCCCCTCCTCCTCGTTGCTGTAATTAGCACGCACCTGCTGTGTCTCCACCATGTGCTCTTCCCCCACTGCGCCAAACAAGAAGGGGAAGGGAAAAGAATAGAAAGAACGTCAGGGGCGGGCGGAGTTTTTTACGCATGCGCAGTGTGTATAAAGCGTAACACGCATGCGTAGTACGTATGATCTGTGAGCGGAGGAAGGAGTATCGGAGGCGCCGATCGTGATAACGAAGGTAAGATCTAAACTTGGGCCTTGCTTCTACATTGAGGCCTATATTGTAACAAGATTAGGAGAGTTTTGCCTGACATTAGTGTTTGTCTTGTGTTGTGTCTTGCAGAGAAAATGGATGGCTTCAATGACCACAACTTCCTCCCACTGTTCATAGACACGTACAGGGAGCTGCCCTGTCTGTGGCAGGTGAAACACCCGCATTATAATCATAAACAAAAGAGGCAGACAGCGCTGGAGAAACTGCTGGAGTTGGTGAAGCTGGTGGCAACCATCCCTTATTTAAAAGCCAAAATTGGTGGCCTGCAGCAGATGATGTTTATGTCCCCAGGCTGTGGTACTATGAGAGACTGCGATTTCTGTCAGACCAGACTGAAGTCAGGGAATGCCTCTCAACCCTTCCTTCCACTCTTCCTTCCACCCCAGCTGAGACTTCCGATGTCCAACCTAGGACTTCCAGCCAAGAAGAAGTGGGGGAGCCCAGCTTGAGCCAGGTATAGCATTGTTCTACAGATTTCTGGTCAATAAAGAAATGATCCTTACTAGATGTTATTATTGATCACTAATTGCTGATTTAATAAAGTGTTTTACATATCAATAGACAGTAGTGGGCAAAAATAATTGGGACAAGAATGAAAAATGCTGGGCTTAGAATGATAATCTGTTATATTTGTTAACATTCAATTTGCAACAGTCATGAGATGAAAATTGTGTGTGATTGATGAAGTAAAAACTAAAACTATGGGGCTGATTTACGAAGCATTTGCGCCATGACTTGCGGTACACACCGATGCGCAAATGGCATTTTCGTATTTACAAAGCATTTGCGCCTGTAACACAGCGCGATCCCCCATTTACTATTCTCTTCCCGGCACACGGGAAGAGGTGATCTGTACGCCCTTATAGACCTGGTGCACGGCATGTTTAACTTCAAATTTAAACAAGCTGGAAGTGCCAATAATATGGGGGTGATATGGGGTGATGTGGGGAAGTGTTGTACTAACTGCCCAAGTCACAAATATGGCCAATGTAGAACGAGAAAGTGACTTTCTCGGAACAAGCCGGCTGCGCCGGCAAATACATTTAAACTGCGGGAGGTAATTTATACACTGCGCATGCTCAAACGGCATTTGCGCTTGTTCAAATACTTTAGTTCAGTGCGCCGGCAAAATATTATTAAATGTCAGGCAACGTAAAAGCATTTGCATAGGTTGAACGGGCGCACCTCTAGACTTTTTTTTTTTTTTTTTTTTTTACCGCTGGTTCACTTTGTGCGGTTCTAATGAAATGTCGGTCCGGCAAAACACATACAAGTTCATTGATAAAAACAGCATTAAGAAAACAAGCACAATTCAGAAAAATAAAATGCATGGGGTTCCCCCGAAATTCAATACCAGGCCTGGTATGGATATTAAGGGGAACCCCACGTCAAAAAAAAATATGATGTGGGGTCCCCCCAAAAATCCATACCAGGCCCTTCAGGTCTGGTATGGACCTGAATAAAAATTGGCGTGGGGTCCCCCCAAAAATCCACACCAGACCCTTATCCGAGCACGCAACCTGGCAGGCCACAGGAAAAGCAGGGGGGAAGTAGAGCGTGCCCCCCCTCCTGAACAGTACCAGGCTACATGCCCTCAACATTGGGTTACCCCAAAGCACCTTGTCCCCATGTTGATGAGGACAAGGGCCTCATCCCCACAACCCTGGCCGATGGTTGTGGGGGTCTGCGGGCGGGGGGCTTATCAGAATCTGGAAGCCCCCTTTAACAAGGGGACCCCCAGATCCCGTCCCTCCCCCCCTGTGTGAAATGGTAAGGGCCTACCATTTCACAAAAAACTGTCAAAAATGTTAAAAATGACAAGAGACAGTTTTTGACAATTCCTTTATTTCTTCTATTTTCTATCTTCTTTTTTCTTTCTTCAAGAGACCAAAAGATTCCCCTGTGACGGGATTTTGAAGGCACTACCATGAATGATACGGTATAAATACAAAATACTTTTATTACTAAAATAGGAAAAAAAATGACAAAATATATACAAATCAGATACAAAAAATATGTACAAATGGATACATCAAGAGCAAAGTACATGTGGTTGTACATACAGATTGCATGACAATGGAGGAAAGACCAAAGGTCGAGATATAATAAGTCTCACTGAACCGACGCGTTTCAGAGAATCCTTCATCAGGGTTCATCAAGTGAGAGTTACCATCTATGAGGTTACAAAGTAAAAAAAAGTAATTAACATCACACACAAATTAGATGACAATCCCCCCACTCCCAGTGAAGGTCTGTGTGAAAGCCATACTCACTTTCAAAGTACAAATGCTATAAAGGTATCCATGGCATAAAATCAACTTCACAAAGGTCTCCCAGGCCGTGTGCACTTAAAGGTCACCTAATGGCTAGCTATCCAAAATGATATTGTAGAAAGCTGGTGTATCAGGGAAAATACCAATTTGTGCTAAAAAAGCTGCACCTGAATATTTGGCGCGGCGTTTGTGCGCAGGCTGGGGTCCAAATGTCTCTGGACCTAGAACCAAGAACACAGCCCTATGAGAAATAATGATTCAAAAGGTAGGAATAAACAATAGCAGCTAATAGGATCGATAATATCAGATCCCAAAGTGTGTAAAGAATATAAATACATATGTAAGGACCAGTAGCAGGGAACATACCTGTGAACTGAGTCCAAAGGTAGAACCTACAGTTTGTCATGAAGGGGAGAGGAGAGAGGCTGAGAGTCCAGGCTGGCAACAGATCAGCTACAAATAATAAAGGAACCTGGTTAGGGGAAGTAAGGGTAATTCTAATGTAGGTGAGTGTTTTCCAGCAGTAAAAAAGAGAGGCCAAACAAACATCTTAGATGAACATGAGAATAGAAAATAAAATGACCCAAAATGCTAAAAATATCACCTACTAAGTCAGCCTAGGGACACAGCATCAGTGGAAAATCCCCCTCCGATCACAGGATCAGAGTGAATGAGCTCAATATTTATATCCACCAGATTGTGCTGTCAGCTGATTATAATAAGAACCGGCTGAAGGGAAGGTGCATGACCCAGAGCTCGCCCAGCCCACCCCCCAACAGCTGACTGATTGTCAGCTTGAAAGGGGTGTGTACTAGTCTGGTCCAGTCAATGGGCCCCCTGAGTGTGCGCCGCGCCACGCCTCCCCGCAAGCGCCGGCCCCGAAGACGCACCGCACATGCGCGCCAGCCAAGCTGGAAAGCATGCGCGCCAGCCAAGCAGCAGCAGATGTCACGGCGCCGCGCCTCGGAGCTACGTGCCGCCGTCCACTCCCACCGGCACAGCAAGCCTGCACTGGAGACAGCCATGAAGCTGGTCCAGGTCAGGAATGGAGGAGCATCTGAAAGGCAACTCCCCCCAGCATGTCCCAAAAGGGGACACCCTTGCCTTGCCGGGTCTATGCACAAAAGGAACAGCAACTATGTGAAAAAGGCAATACACCTACACAATCCATGACAGGAAAAAGGGAAAATCTGCAAGATGTAAAAATAATAATAATATAGCACACATGCATGAAATTCATGCATGAAATTCATGCATGAAATTATACATATACAGCCAAGATTCTATGTAGGTTTGGCACAAATGCAACCTCAGTATGGGAGACGATTGTGAAGTCATTACACGGAAAGAAGAAATCATGAGACAGCCACAGACCAGGCACCAAAAGCTCAGACCCATTCATATTCCAATAAATAAAACAAGTAAACCGCGCTAGTATGAGTCCAATTAACAATCAGTGAAAATAAAATAAAATCAATTAAGTCCAGAATAATGCAATAAATTCTTCTATGCGATGAGGTGAAGAAAAATGGAAGATAACTGTGTGGTGAACTGCTTAACAGAACGTAAGCCAAGTCAGACAGATGGCTTAAACCCAGCCCGGGCCTTTAGGAGCACTCCAAAGTGGGTAGAATCCGTCACGCTCATGCAGCAGAACGGGTCCACATAGGGTTTAATTACATAAAATACAAAGACCATAGCGTGATACTGACATAAACATATCACATCAAAAAGAAGGAGTGTTCACACAAATAATCATAAAAATCATAAATGCACCCTGAATGCATGGCAAATACAGGGACGTGAAAAAAGGTGACATGCAGCATGCAATGAATGGTGTCCTTGAAAGTATGATATAAAACACCAAATATATCTGTTTACCAGAAATGAGGTTGGACAAGCAGACCAAACGTCAAAAAGCAAAGAGAACACCCGGTGCACAAACACAAGAGGCCGCTTACCAGATGGTAAATTGGTGAAAATATAATCAGCGGTAGGCTTATTGCCTCTGTGTAACCCAGAGTATAAACTTGGATAGACCCATAGGGGTTCCTGCTCACCAGAAGATTGACTGGAAATAGCCCAAACGAAACTTTGGCGGAGTCACCGCGATCCCGTCCTGGCAGGCTCTTCACAGGCTCAGATAGGTATATATGTTCAAAGAGGAGAGGCAGCCAATAGTATAATAACGTTACGACTCCAATTTATTCAAAAACAAACACTTACATTTATTTTATTTTCACTGATTGTTAATTGGACTCATACTAGCGCGGTTTACTTGTTTTATTTATTCTGTTGGTGGGCCCCACTTATAACCGCAGCTTATTGAACTTCATTCATGATACTTGTAATAAGGTGTCATCCTATTTCTATTCACATTTTTTTCACTGGTATTTATTTTATTTTATTTGATCTTTTCCTAGCGCAATTTTGTTTTATTTCTCATTCATATTCCAGTCATGGAGTCTACTCCTGTCAAGACCACGTTAGTGCCCCCATCCCCGGTGTACATAGAGACATTTAATGTAGGCGGACCCCTCAAGTATCAAATAAACTTATATTGATATCCAACATGGTATATATATGTAAAGGCAACAAAAGCCATCATGAAGGTGAGAGCAAAGGAAAGGGAAATATAGGGGCCAGGGTCATATATGGACCACCTACACCGAACAATAAAGGTACAGCGTGGGGTGCTGGTGGGGCAAACACTGAACAGTATACCTCTCTCCTCTCCCCTACATGACAAACTGTAGGTTCCACCTTTGGACTCAGTTCACAGGTATGTTCCCTGCTACTGGTCCTTACATATGTATTTATATTCTTTACACACTTTGGGATCTGATATTATCGATCCTATTAGCTGCTATTGTTTATTCCTACCTTTTGAATCATTATTTCTCATAGGGCTGTGTTCTTGGTTCTAGGTCCGGGGACATTTGGACCCCAGCCTGCGCACAAACGCTGCGCCAAATATTCAGGTGCGGCGTTTTTCAGCACAAATTGGGATTTTCCCTGATACACCAGCTTTCTACAATATCATTTTGGATAGCTAGCCATTAGTTGACCTTTAAGTGCACACGGCCTGGGAGACCTTTGTGAAGTTGATTTTATGCCATGGATACCTTTATAGCATTTGTACTTTGGAAGTGAGTATGGCTTTCACACCGACCTTCACTGGGTGTGGGGGGATTGTCATCTAATTTGTGTGTGATGTTAATTACTTTTTTTGACTTTGTAACCCCATAGATGGTAACTCTCACTTGGTGAACCCTGATGAAGGATTCTCTGAAACGCGTCGGTTCAGTGAGACTTATTATATCTCGACCTTTGGTCTTTCCTCCATTGTCATGCAATCTGTATCTACAACCACATGTACTTTGCTCTTGATGTATCCATTTGTACATATTTTTTGTATCTGATTTGTATATATTTTGTCATTTTTTTCTATTTTTGAAATAAAATTATTTTGTATTTATACCGTATCAATCATGGTAGTGCCTTCAAAATCCCGCCATAGGGGAATCTTTTGGTCTCTTTCAGATTCATGGGATGTGGCACACCCTTTTTAACTACTCTCTGTCAGATTCTCTTTTTTTTTATATAGTTTGGTAGTAGATACCAGTCCCCGCTCTTTTTTCTGACAGTCAGTAGTACATTACATTTTTGTACTCCAATATTGGGCTCATATGCCCATTCACTTGGGAAATGTCTATACTATAATTGATTGTTCTTGTTATAGTGATCTCTCTCGAGGTTATTATAGACTTTGTGTTTACTGTTTTTCAATATACAGTGGCTTGCGAAAGTATTCGGCCCCCTTGAACTTTTCAACCTTTTGCCACATTTCAGGCTTCAAACATAAAGATATAAAATTTTAATTTTTTGTGAAGAATCACCAACAAGTGGGACACAATTGTGAAGTGGAACGAAATCTATTGGATATTTTAAACTTTTTTAGCAATTAAAAAACTGAAAAGTGGTGCGTGCAAAATTATTCGGCCCCTTTACTTTCAGTGCAGCAAACTCACTCCAGAAGTTCAGCGAGGATCTCTGAATGATCCAATGTTGTCCTAAATGACTGATGGTGATAAATAGAATCTACCTGTGTGTAATCAAGTCTCTGTATAAATGCACCTGCTCTGTGATAGTCTCAGGGTTCTGTTGAAAGCACAGAGAGCATCATGAAGACCAAGGAACACATCAGGCAGGTCCGTAATACTGTTGTGGAGAAGTTTAAAGCTGGATTTGGATACAAAAAGATTTCCCAAGCTTTAAACATCCCAAGGAGCACTGTGCAAGCGATCATTTTGAAATGGAAGGAGTATCAGACCACTGCAAATCTACCAAGACCTGGCTATCCCTCTAAACTTTCAGCTCAGACAAGGAGAAGACTGATCAGGGATGCAGCCAAGAGGCCCATGATCACTCTGGATGAACTGCAGAGAACTACAGCTGAGGTGGGAGAGTCTGTCCATAGGACAACAATCAGTTGTAGACTGCACAAATCTGGCCTTTATGGAAGAGTGGCAAGAAGAAAGACATTTCTCAAAGATATCCATAAAAAGTCTCGTCTAAAGTTTGCCACAAGCCACCTGGGAGACACACCAAACATGTGGAAGAAGGTGCTCTGGTCCGAGGAAACCAAAATCGAACTTTTTGGCCACAATGCAAAACGATATGTTTGGCGTAAAAGCAACACAGCTCATCACACTCAACACACCATCCCCACTGTCAAACATGGTGGTGGCAGCATCATGGTTTGGGCCTGGTTATCTTCAGCAGGGACAGGGAAGATGGTTAAAATTGAGGGGAAGATGGATGCAGCCAAATACAGGACCATTCTGGATGAAAACCTGTTGGAGTCTGCAAAAGACGTGAAACTGGGACGGAGATTTATCTTCCAACAAGACAATGATCCCAAACATACAGCAAAATCTACAAAGGAATGGTTCACAAATAAACGTATCCAGGTGTTAGAATGGCCAAGTCAAAGTCCAGACCTGAATCCAATCGAGAATCTGTGGAAAGAGCTGAAAACTGCTGTTCACAAACGCTCTCCATCCAACCTCACTGAGCTCGAGCTGTTTTGCAAGGAAGAATGGGCAAGAATTTCAGTCTCTCGATGTGCAAAACTGATAGAGACATACCCCAAGTGACTTGCAGCTGTAATCACAGCAAAAGGTGGCTCTACAAAGTATTAACGCAAGGGGGCCGAATAATTTTGCATGCCCCACTTTTAATTTTTTTATTAGTTAAAAAAGTTTCAAAAATCCAAAAGATTTCATTCCACTTCACAATTGTGTCCCACTTGTTGGTGATTCTTCACAAAAAATAAAAATGTTATATCTTTATGTTTGAAGCCTGAAATGTGGCAAAAGGTTGAAAAGTTCAAGGGGGCCGAATACGTTCGCAAGCCACTGTAATTTTTTAGACTATGGCGAATTACACGGGGAGTAACTGGGACAGCCTCATGTCCGGCTACTTGGATGAGTATGGTAAGAACGAGTATATTGAATCTAAAATTAACGTCCTATTCTTGAAACTTACTAAAATTCTTGAGAAAAAGTCGTCCCTGTATTGGCACATTAGGTCCTTTCGGGATTATATTAATGACCCATTGGGACTCAGGGTCCAAATCTCTCCCAATCTTGAGGGGCTGGACACTGAGTTCAAAAATACATGGGAAAAAATCCTACGTACATACTCCAAAGATATGATGGAACTTCTTATTACTGAATATCAAAAGCGGTCGAGTGTCTTGGATGGCGACATACAGGCCATCTGTTTGAAACTCCAACCGCTACAGACCCATAAAATATACATGGATAAGGAATTAAAACTTAAGAAACATCTGGAGGATTTTAATAAGGATATCCTTATTAAAAAGGAAAGTAAGCTCAGTAGGGATCGATGTGCCTTTGAAGAAAGTAGGGCTTACAAATGGAACCAACTACAGCCCAAAAACTTTAACAGGTTTAGAAACCGGAGGGACCACTATTCTGCCATATCTAATTCTTCCTCGAGTGTCTCCTCTGTTTCCTCACAGCTTTCTTCTAAGAACAAAAAGGTACCTCGTTCCAACCAATGTGACAATAGACCCCAGGGATCCAGGACCCACTACACGAATACAACAGATGGTCCCCATAACATGCCCTCGGTCTCAGGTAGGGCACCATTAGGGGCAAGCAGTTGCTCTGCCTCTGCCCCTACAGTACCTTTGGCGAGTAACACAAACTCACCTCCAGTTACGAGGTTTAGAACCACTCACCAGGGAGGGGATAGACAGGAAATGGTCCCTTTAGCAGAGACACTTTTAAACAAACTCACAAACAGAAATTAGATTGTGATAGGGAGGAGTTTACTTTTGACGATGTTGATCGACCTGCTGGGTCTTTCAGCATCGTCAACCTCTCCTCCCATGTTCTAACGGATAGTGAAGCTTGCATACTCCAGAAAGGACTCGGATTCTGCCCAAATGAAAACATGGACAGGTTTGAGGTTTTCAAAGATCTAGAAATGTTTGCACGTAAACTCATGTTAAAGAACATGTACCAAAAACCCCAGGGATCCATAGACCTAACACCTCAAGAAAATCAGGCTATTGATCAGCTGGTGTAGGAGAGTAACACGGCTGATCTTATTGACCGCATTGACTTGCCCACAGTGCTATCTGTTCCCTTGGACAACAAGGAAAGGTCGGCTCAGGAGTCAAAACAAGGGTCTTAACTTAAGAAAAAGTCGGTCCAGTTTCCACCTCTCAGCTCTAACCCGAACATCTCCACGTTTCTAAAACTGGTATATAGAGAGATTGATAAGCTACGCATTCGTACCCCCAAAACGATTAACATCAATATGGCAGACAGACAGGCAGTCAAGGAGCTCAGCGATAACAAGTCAATAGTTATCAAACCTTCTGACAAGGGGGGCAACATTGTCCTGATGGACAATGCTCACTATATCTCTATGTGTCACAAAATTTTAATGAATAAGAATTGGTACAAGAAAATTACCAGAGATTTGGTGAATAGATATAGGAAAGGGGAGCGTTTTACATCAAAGAGACATATAAACAAGTACATGTACCATCATCGCAAATGTCTTATACAAGGGCAAGAGGCATGAGGTAGAGAGAGATCGCAGGTAGCTGCCACTGTCGATCAGTATCTCAATACCGCATGCACTAAGGCAGAAACCCCTAAAGAGGGGGGGGGAAAGAAAACGGGGGGACTATTCCGGTACCTGATATAATCAATATTAATAATAAACGGTAATAGTGACAAAAACTATAATAAGATATAAAAATTCCATTTTAATAGAAAGCATGATTAAAAGATTGTAGCAATAACACATACAGTTGCAATTAAAAACGGGAGCAATGCATACAACCAATTGAATTACAACTTGTAGTGAGGTAGACACAAATAGAGCTTGGATTCTCGACCGGTTTCGCGGTTTCACCGCTTCCTCAGGAGAGCAATATCTGTGGTGCAACATACAGTAATTGTAGTAAATACAATCATACAAAAATTATACAAGAATATAAGCAAGCAGCAAAACATTAAGTAGTACATTATATAATATACAATATAGATGGAAAAAAGGATGGGCTCACCCGTTCTATGGTTGCCTGTGGGTACGCATGGCCCCAAGTGATTCCCCCTGCGGCGAACACAGGGGATGACTAAACAGACCCTGGATTGATAAATTGTATAATGAGGTAGAATGAATAAATGAGGAATCAATTAAGGGGAGGAGTAGAGTGGGGGGGTGCCAGTGATGTGTTTTTTTTTAAAAATCAAACAGTGTGCAAATAAAGAGAGAACCACGGGTAGTGTGTGAATATAGGAAAGGTGGGAGGGAGGAGAAGGGGGGGGGGGGGGAGAAAAGGGGAGGGGAAAGGAGAGGAGGAGGGGGAGGGGGGTGGGGGGGGAAGGGAAGAGGGGGGGCAGGAAGAAAAGGGGGGAGAAGGGGGGCGTAGGAATGGGGGGGGGAGGAAGGGGGGGGGAAAGGGAAGGGAAGAGGGAAAGAGGGGGAGGGGAAGGGGGAAAAAAAGGGGGGAGAAAAAGTAAAGGAAACGAAAGGGGGAAAAAAAAGGAGAAAGAGGGGGGGGGAAAGGGAAGGGGGGAGGAAAGAGGGGGGGGGAAAGGGGGGAAGGAAAAGAGGAAAGGGGGGAGGGGGGGGGGGAAAGGGGGGAAGGGGAAGGGAAAGGAGGGAATGGGGACAGTAAAATAGGTGAGAGGAAATCCCACGGGTGCAGTGTGTGGGAAGAAAATAAAGAGAGGTTGCACACATAGATATGAACCGGCACTCACCCCTAAAATGCATGAACATGCGCATGGACTTGGATGAGGACCAAATGCAGATGATCGTGTAATGGATGGAATGAGGCCACTGATTGTTATTGGGCAGTGAACAGGATCCCCCCAGGGGAAGCTGGTGTGCTTGGTATGCACTCAGAGAGGTTACACTGACAGCTGTAACAGACATGATAATAGAGTCATGTGGGAATTGACTCACCGGTCAGTGAAACTAGTTAGCTAGGGTTCACGTCACCGGACGACAAGTCAAAGTAACAGGGTATATAGACAGTGCTAGGATAACAATATAGAAGGTATAAGGAAGCATGCTCTAAGCATAGTATCAGAGGATAGCTTATTCAGCACAAAATATAGGCTGAAAGAGAGACTGTCTGTCGGCAGGCAAGGAGGGAGGGGGGGGGGGGGGGAAGGGAAAACGGCGGGGGATGGGGGGTCACAACACTTACCCAAAGCAGTGGTCCTCAGTTGATCAACGTCCAGGGGCTGTAGGCTCAGATAGCGGCCATGGCTGGCCGCTATAAGAGCACCCCAACCCGGAAGTCAGGGACGGCATCGAGGGCGGTCCCTGACGTCACCGGGTCTGCTCGCCCGCACTGCGCAGGTGCAGTGTTGGCTGCTACTGCGCAAGCGCGCGCTCCTGTCAAAGGGAACCAGGTTCCCAGGCATGGAGACGCAAGCAGCTATAAGGCTGCCAGGGCGGGCATGTGTCCGCCACAGAAAGAAGGCTCGGGGCAAGGCGAAACCACAGGAACCTGACGGGGGAGAAAAGGAAGAGCGCATCCTTGTACAGCAAGCGAATCAAAACAATTCCATGGGAATAAACATACATATATATAAATAAACAAAATGTGATATTGCATCTAGACAATGGGCAGTCAGTAGCAACAGACCATAGGCATACACCAATGGTAAAGAGGCATCATAGGGTATATTAGGACCCAGGTGCAGGGGAGGGGGGTGGGGGGGGAAAAGTGGGGGGGGGGAGGAGAGGAGGGGAGAAAGGAGAAGAGGGGAAAAAAAGGGGGGGGGAAAGGGGGGAAAAAGGGGGGGGGAGGGAGAGAGGGAGAGAGAAGGAGGGGGGGGAGGGGGGGAGGGAGAGAGGGAGAGAGAAGGAAGAGGGGGAAAGGGGGGGGGGAAGGAGGGGGGGGAAAGAGGGGGGGGGGGGAAAGGGGAGGGGGGGGGGGGAAAGGGGGGGGGAAAGGGGAGGGGGGAGGAAAACCAAGGGAAGGAAAAAGAGGGGAAAAGAAGAGGAAAGAAGAGGTGCTAGGACCATAAAGGGACTTCATAGGAAGGCCCTATAGGACACCGATTCATTAAGGCCAGGGGGAATAGTGGCGTTGAGCCGCTCAATCCACAGGGATTCTCTCTGTAGTATTGAGCGGTCCCAATCGCCACCCCTGGGATTGGGTTTAACCACCTCCAGTACTAGGAATCTAACCACGGAATTATCGAATCTATGATGAAGGCCGATATGTCGGCCGATGGTGGTTAATTTGCCATTTTCTGAGTCATACAAGTGATCCCCAATTCTCTGCCTCAATTCCCTAATTGTTTTACCCACGTAGAAGGCTTTGCAGGCACAGTTCATAAGGTAAACTACCCCTTTCGTACTGCAATCGGCGAAGGTCCGTGGGACCAGAATCTCGCCGTTCGGCAAGACCACAGTTCTACTTTCGGAGATCCAAGGGCACCTAGGACAGTCTCCACATTGGAAGGTGCTGTTGGAACCACCCCTAGTGGGTCTGGTAGGATTATAATGACTGGCAGTTAGTTGGTCACGTAATGACCGTGCTCTGCGGAAAACCACTTCCGGTGTGTGTCTAATGTATTTGGTTAATACATGATGGTCGGTCAATAGGTGCCAGTGTTTCGTTAAGATATTCCGAAGTATACTGTGATGTACAGAATAGGTCGTAATCAATTTAACAGTTTCTAAGGGGGAAGGAGGTTTATTATTTTTGAAAAGTAAAGAAGTCCGTGGGCGTAATAGGGACTTATTAAAGGCTTTACGTAAGTTGGTAGCAGAGTAACCCCGTCGTAAAAGACGTTCACGTAATGCCTGAGCTTGGCGTAGAAAATCACTATGATGAGTACAGTTTCTGCGTAACCGCAGGTATTGGGCATATGGAATGCTCCGTACCAGGAAATTAGGGTGAGCACTGGTGGCAAACAGTAAGGTATTCCCAGCCGTGGGTTTCCTGTAGAGGTCAGTGCCCAATGTACCATCAGATTGTTTAATGATCAGTAGGTCTAGGAAGGGGATTCGCTCGGTCTCAATTTTGAAGGTAAATTTAAGGTTTAAATCGTTCTTATCCAATAGGTGTAAAAATTGTAACAATTTAACTCTAGGGCCCGTCCAGACCATAAACAAATCATCAATAAAACGGTACCATAGGAGAATACAGTCCAGAAATTCTGTATACTGTTCATGGGCGTGGATGTATCGCTCCCAACCACCTAGGTATAGGTTTGCATATGCTGGGGCACATGACGTCCCCATTGCAACACCTTGTATTTGTAAAAAAAGTTGGTCATTGAAAGTAAAGAAGTTTTTGGTCAATATAAAGTATAGTAATGTCAGTATAAACTGATTCAAGGGCCAGGTGGTAGTGTCTTGTTCAGCCAAGAAGGAGCCAGCCATCCGTACGCCCTGCTCGTGGGGGATACTCGAGTACAAGGCCTCGATATCAACTGCCACGAGCAGGGCGTCCGGAGGGACCTGAATTCCCTCAAGGCGTTGCAAAAGGTCGGTGGTATCTTTGATGTAGGATGGGAGGCTACGAACATAAGGCATTAGGAAGGCATCGACAAATTTGCTCGCATTATCTGTTAGAGAGCCTATCCCAGACACAATAGGTCTTCCTGGTGGGGTCCGTGCCACTTTATGGGTCTTGGGTAGGGAATAGAAGGTAGGAGTGCAGGGAAATTTGGGGACGAGGAACTCTAGGGTATCTTTGTCAATGAGGCCCACAAAGTAGGCCTCGGTGCAAAGTGCCCGGAGTTCCTGTGCAAAGGAAGATATATGGGTAGGGGGAATGGGTCTGTACCATTGTTTGTTATTGAGGATAGCGAGGCACATAGATTCATATTGGTGGTTGGTCATCAAAACAATATTCCCGCCCTTGTCCGATTGTTTGATAACAATATCAGAACGTTGTTGCAATGAACGAAGGGCTCGAATCTGACTGGGGTCTAGGTTTGAGGGAAAGTCAGGCCATTTTTGTTTCTTAAGGTCACTTATGGTTGCTCGCAGAAAGGCCCAAATCTCAGGACAGGTATTAAGATCAGGGAATCTCCGAGATCGTAGCCGAAAGGGCTTGATTGACGAAATTGGTTTAGGGGTAACTAAATCATCACGTCTGTTAGATGCAGGGAAAGTAGAGGAAATTGTCCCTGCCACGCACACACTAGAGGAGGTAATATCGGGGGCCCTTGAGTCTTGTGAGGGCCCAGGGTCTCCGGTATCACCTTCATCATAGAGGAGCATCAGGTCGCGAAGCGCCCTGAACTCATCCATGGAGAAGCCTTTAGTGCGCTCTGCGAGCTCACGCTCCAGTCCTAGATTGACACGATCTTTATCGTAGATAAATTTAAATGTTAAATTTCGTGCAAAAAGATACAGATCTTTAATTGTTTCGGTGACCTTAAGTGCGTCAAGAGGGCAGAAACCCAGACCTAGTTGTAAGACCGAGATTTCCTCACTACTGAGAGTGTGGGGAGTAAGATTTATAACGTTACGGTCGGTGTGGTCTGGGGAAGAGGGTTTTGTTGAGACAATGAGGGTTTCAGGACGTACGCATCTAGATTGCTCTGTTGTTTTTTCAGATCTAAAAAAATTGCGTCTTCATTAATTTTATAGATTCCACCAAGAATACTATTCTTTTGTGGACACAGCATACAACAATAAAGTCATCAACAAAACCATTTGGGAGTACATCAGAGTTAAATTTCCGGTTGTACCAACCTTTTATTCATTACCGAAAATTCACAAAGACAGTCATAACCCAACCGGGAGACCAATTATCCCTGGTAGAGGGTCCATCAGTGAAAACGCAAGACATTTAATTGATGAATATCTCAAACCCCATGTTATCAGTCTACGGTCTTTTGTGAAAGACACTATACACTTTCTCAAAATTATTGAAAATCTCATAATACCAGAAAATGCATATTTGGTAACCATTGACGTAGAGGCCCTGTACAGCTCTATTCCCCATGTTGGGGGGGGGCTTAGAGCTGTCAAGAAGGCCATATACCAGAGATGGGATGGGGATTGGGCCTATAACGAATTTATCCTACAGTTGCTGGAATATATCCTGTATCGTAACATTTTTTTTTTTTGTGAAATAATTTTTATTGGTTTTTTAACAGGAGTAACAGGGAAAAGTACAGAAAGGAAAAGTATCGCACAAGGATAAGTTGGATACAGTACAATACACATTTGCGGACGCAGCCGCTAATCTCGTAAGAGAGAAAGGTGAATTGTTATATATAAACCGTATTGTTAGGACATATATTTAGGTGAAATATTCTATAAAGTTTGAATGAGTCTATACATTAGAGATATTGTCATTAAGTCCTAGAGCACTATCTATTCATATCATTAGGGATGTTGGTGAACATAAGGTGAATGAAGGTGGGGGTGTGGATAGGGGCATGAATTATCTGGTTGTGAGGTTCACTCGGTAGATCTTGTTTTTAGAGTTTAGTCTGGGTGAAAATAAGTATGGATAGGGGGTTGCAAAAGGGATTCGTAGGGGGCGAGTTGGGGGAACAGTAGTGTGCGTGTAGTCGTGATCGTTGGCAGCAGAGGATATTGCTTTTGGGAGTGTCGACTTGAGTTTTGGGGTAATGGGAGTCATCAATAGCGGAGGGGAAGATACAGGGGGCAATGATTGTCCAGGTTAAGGAAGTGTATGGTAGTGTAGTCATCGTCACAGCAATCGTATTAGTGTTATGTAAAATATTGTTTGTATTCATCAGTGGAGGTGAAGTGTATCCAGCACGTCCATGTTTTGATGAACTTAGGTTGTGTTTCTTTGGCCTGATGTATGAGGTCTTCCATGACCATCGTTTTTTGTATGCGTGTGAACCATTCTGTGACGGAAGGTTGGTCTGTGGAGCGCCATTTGAGGGGGATACAGAGTTTGGCAGCGTTCACCATATGCATGGCCAGAGATCGGAGGTAAGTTGATAGTGGCAATTTGGAGTGATGAAGTAGGAATGTTGCAGGATCGAAGTCTAATGTATAAGTCGTTATTTTGCTGATCAGTTTGTGTACTTCTGACCAGAAGGGTTGAAGTTTTGTGCATGACCACCAAACATGTAGGAACGATCCAATCTCAGTTTTGCATCTCCAACATGTTTGGGTAATTGACGGATCAATGCGGTGCAGCGTCAATGGTGGTCTGTACCATCTGGATAGTATTTTAAAGGCGTTTTCCTGTACTTGTACATTGAGTGATCCTTTGTGGGCCAGGGTAAATATTTTTTCCCATTCTGCGTCAGTAAGGGTTATTGATAGGTCCTGTTCCCATTGTCTGGTGGTCCAGTGTTTCGTTGGTGTGCGGGCTGTAAATAGGAGTGCATATGTCTGGGATATCAGGTGTTTTTGTGGGTCCCTACTTGCGCATAAGTTCTCGAATGTGGTGGTCTGTCTGGACCATTCCGGTCTGGGTTTAGGTTTGTTAAAAAAATGTCTCAGTTGGACGTATGTCCAGAATGGGAAAGAAGTTACGTTCATTTTTGATGCAAGCGCTGATTGGGATAAGAAGTGGTGTCCGTCGAAAAAATGCTCAGCTTTTACAGTAGGGTGGGGCCAGTGATCCGCTAAGAAGGTGGGATGCATTCCCGGCAAAAAATCTGGATTCATTCGTAGGGGGGTCATTGGGCCATTAGGTGAAGAGATTTTGTGGAGTTTACAGGTTGTGTGGAAGGAGGACAATGTGGGGTTAATTAATGGGTGGCGTTTGGATTCAGGGGGAATGTTGGGGTTGGTGATCCAGGGGAGATGAGATAATGGGAGATCTGAGAATGATTGCTCTATGTGGATCCAGTCTTTGTGTGTAGAGTGTATATTCCAATCTATAATTCTAGTAAGATGGCATGCTTGTTGGTATTTGCGTAGATCGGGAAGACCAATGCCCCCTGAAAGTTTTGGAACGGTCATTCTCATGAAGCTTAGTCTTGGGCGTACTTTGGCCCATACAAAGGATGTGCAGATTTTTTGACATGTGGAGAAGAATGTCTTCGGAAGTTTGATGGGAATAGTTTGCAAAATGTATAAAAGTCGGGGTAAAACGTTCATTTTGACTATTGCGGCTCTGCCGAACCAGGAAAAGAGTCCCGAGGACCATTTTTTTAGGTCTAATTGTATTTTTTGTAAAATTGTTGCATGGTTTAGGCTGTATTAGTCGTTTAAGGAGGTCGGTAATTGAATACCTAGATATTGGATTGCTTTAGCATTCCACGAGAACGGGTAAGTGAGTTGGCATTGTCGGACTGTTTCAGGGGCGAGGGTAATATTCAGGGCCGTCGATTTCGAGTAATTTATTTGGAGATTAGAGAGGGTATGAAAAGTATCAAAGTCTCTGAGGAGGCTGGGTATTGTCGTGAGGGGGTCGGTGAGAAAGAGGAGTATGTCGTCCGCGAAAGCAGCTACTTTGTACGTGCGTCTTTTGATGGTGATTCCCTTAATGTCTTGATTGGCTCTTAGGCGTCGCAGGAAGGGTTCCAGGGATAAGATAAAAATTAGGGGGGAGAGAGGGCATCCTTGACGGGTTCCATTCGACACGGAGAAAGCGCTCGACAGGTGGCCGTTTACGTGGACCTTGGCAGTGGGATTAGAGTAAAGGGCCGATATAAAATTTAGCATCGTTGGGGGAAGACCTATCATTCATAGGGTTTCTGACATATAGTCCCAGGCCACCCTGTCAAACGCCTTCTCCGCGTCGAGAGAAAGCATAAATTCGCTAGAGCGGTTGGACGTAAGCCAGTGGTGAATATTAAGAGCTTTTAGGGTATTATCTCTCGCCTCTCTTCCTGGTACGAAGCCAACCTGGTCTAGATCGATGAGTTGGGGCAGTAGAGGTAATATACGGTTTGCTAAGGCCTTTGCATACCATTTTAAGTCCACATTAAGGAGCGAGATGGGCCTGTAATTGGTAATTAGGGAAGGGTCTTTGTCTGGTTTCGGGATAACAGCTATATGGGCAGTTAGGAGATCTCTGGGCGGTGTCGTAGGGGTAGCGAAGGAGTTAAAGGCTGCTAAGAAGAAGGGGGCGAGTAGTTCTGCATATGTTTTATAGTAGCCGACTGTCAAACCATCAGGTCCGGGGCTTTTACCAGATTTTAGTTGTTTCAAAGCTAGATTTATTTCCTCTCTGGTTAGGGGGGAGGCCAGATCTTGGGCAGCAGAAGCCGAGATAGGGGTGGGGCCATATTGTTGTAAAAAGTCGACTATCAATTCTGTTCGTTTGTTTTTATCCGTGGAGGAGTTAGACGGGTGAAGGTTATATAGTTTGCTGTAATATTGGACAAACTGTTGTGCAATATCTGGGGTTTTGGTAAGTTTGCCTCTTGCTGGGTCAGTGATGGAGTGAATCGTTGTGTGAGCTTTCGCCACTTGTAAGGCTCGCGCTAACATTTTACTGGCTTTGTTGCCATATTCATAAAACTTTTTTTGGAGAGGATGTATTTGCGTCGGATTTGGGTGTCTAATATGTCAAGGAGTTCTTTTCTAGTTTGAATCAATTCTGTCATAGTAGAAAGGGCTTGGGTTTGTTTATGAGCATTTTCTAGTCGATGGATTTTGTTGAGAAGGTCTAAGTATTGTTTTCTGCGTATTCGATTGCGTTTAGTCGCCGCTGCGATGAAGGTTCCCCTGATTACACATTTGTGTGTTTCCCATATGGTAAGTGGGGATGTGTCTGTCGAGACATTCTCTTGGAAGAAATGTTTGAGGGTGGATTCGACCTCAGCCATGATGGAGGGGTCATTCAGTAATGATGGGTCTAGTTTCCATGTTTGCGTGCGGGGTGTCGTGTTAGGGATTTTAAGTGTGAGAGAAGTGGGGTGATGATCGGAGAGGAGCATCGGGTCGATTGAGGCGTGGTGGATTAGGGATAGATCTTTTTGTGTTAGAAAGATGTAGTCAATTCTTGAATATTTGTCGTGGGGGGCGGAGTAAAATGTAAAGTCTTTAACGTTTGGGTTTAGGGTTCGCCAGGAGTCATGTAATAATAGTTGATTGAGTAGTGATTTGATCGTTTTAAGGGCCGAATATGGGAGTGAGGAGGAGCCGGAAGATGTATCTTGGATAGGGTTAAGCGGAACATTGAAGTCTCCCCCCAAAATGAGGGGGCCTTCTTGGAAGGTCGTAAGTATGTTCGTAATTTTCCGAAAGAAAGGTATTTGACCGCAGTTGGGAGCGTAGATATTCGCTAAAGTGAACTTTCTATTGAGGAGGGAACCTTTAAGAAATAGGTATCTGCCCTCTTCGTCAATTATAGAGTCCGTAATTTGAATGGGGCAGGATTTGGCGATGAGAATTGAGACCCCTTTTGTTTTGTGTAGCGGATTGGTAGCGTGATATACCGTGGGATATCGGTGGTTTTGCAGTTTTGGAGTGGAGTCGGATCGAAAGTGGGTTTCTTGAATGAAAATAATGTCCGCTTTATTGCGGTACATGGTGAGGAGTAGTTTGGAGCGCTTCTCTGGTATGTTTAGGCCTTTTGCGTTTAGTGATATGAATTTAAGCTTGGTGTTATGGGCGATGTTGGACGGACTTGTCATGGTTTGGATGTGTAAGTGAGTGTATTTAGGAGGGTAGTATTTGTTGTGATGGGGGAAGTGATAGATTGTGCTGAGAGATTTGTGCGTGTGGGGAAGGTAGGTTAGGGGACAGGGGTGAGGGAGGGTGAACACAACCGGTATTAAGTGTGGTCCCGAGCACCTAAGTCAGTGGTCAGGAACACAGTAATTTACTTACCGGGCAAAGTCAGTGGTATATGTGGGTTCGTATATTGGAGGTGCTGGTCAAGATTCTTTTAACCACTGTGGGGGGTCTGGTTTATCAATCGAGAGATGTCTGTATTCGGTGGGAAAGTCTGTCAGTGAGGTCTAGCTCACCAACAGCCTTAATTTACATATGTGGTGGAGGAGGGGAGATAAGTATGCGGTATATATGTGGTGGGAAGCTAGGCGGGTTTAGGTCACATGGTTGACGTGGTGGTCGATAATTAGTGTTAATGATACATTTAAACAAGTGATAGTAGCTATGGTTAGTTATACCTCAGATGAAGTGGGGGTGAGTGAACGCTTGTATGGTGTTTATGGGTAGGGTCGCATCGGTGAGGAGGAAGAGGAGGAAATTGCATTAAGAAAAATAACCGTAATAAACATTGCAACATAAATAAATGAACATCTATTGCTAGACATATGATCCATATATCAGTCTATCCTAAGGCTGAGTAAGCAGGGTAACATATCATATGTGGTAACAACCCTGTATATTAATATCTCTAGATTTGTATAGAGTGATTATTAACTGATCAAAAAGTAATTATAACCTGTGTAGTGTGTGAGCATAGGTGTGGGTAGTCAGCTCAGGCAAAAAATAACAGTTTAGAAGATTTTAATCTGTAAATTGATTGTGTGTGCAGATTTGTAAGAGATGGATGAGGTTTGCTGAGCGTTGTAGTAGGTGCAGTCTTCTGGTGTAATTCAGTGTAAAGACAAATAGTGTGTTGCCTGGTGAATGTTTTATCAATCGTGCTTCGGTATATGGAGATGAATGAGTACACACTATGTATAGGCGTGAAGAGAAGGTGTGTATAAAGTCAGTAGGTGGCAGTGAAGAGCCCAAGTTTATAAATTTCGTCAGTTTGAGAGAAATGCCTTTGGTAACGGGATTGCACACGAAATCCACATCATCTCAGGTGATGTCAATGCGTGTTAATATGTGATAGTGTCAGGGGAGCGGGTGCACGTGGCAAATCTAGGTAAAAGTAGCTCAGTGAGGGGGGATCCAATCTTTATTGTAGTGTATGCGTAAACCTAGAAATGAGTAACGGGTTACATCAGCAGTATTAAAAAAAAAAAAAAAAAAAAATAATTGTATCTTATTGCATTCAGTGTGATGGTAGGTGTTTGGTGTGTAAGCTATGTTCAGTGTTGACAGTATCTGTGTGCATGTATTGGGTGCTGTGGGGGTATAATGTTTGAGGAGGTGTAACCGTCTAGGAATTTATGTCAGTAGGTGGCAGCAGAGAGCAAGACTGCAGAGATTGTGTTGTGCAGCGTGAGGAAGAATAAGCTGGGATAACAGTTGTATATGAGATGTGTCTGTGATATGTTGTCAGTGCGTGGTGCAATATAGTAGTGTCTTCCCGAAACGGGAGGTAGTAACCACTTAAACCTTAAAACATCTAAAATTAAACTCTAACATCTAATGTGTTACCCTTCAGACTTTCCGCACAGTACAGAGGATCTGTATATATTAAGTTCGGTAGGGTATGATACACAGGTTCCGGTGTCAAAGTAGAACAGCGGTGTATACGAGTAGCTGTATAGAAGACAGGAGCGGTGTGTCTCGGGTTGTGAATGAGCTGCAGTGGGAGGCAGAGTCTGTAACACATAGTCCGTGGTTGTTCTGGTCCGGTGGTCATGCAAGGGTGATAAGCGACAAGGGAGGATGGTGTAAGGTATAATTATTGCAGTGGTAGTCATGTTTCAGTGTTCTGCTGTAGGCCTCAGCAGAGACAGGTTTCATGTAGTTGGGAAAAATCCTTGCGTGGAGGAAGATCAGGTCCCGGGCGATACTGCATAGCGTTCGTGTAGAGCGGTTGTTCCGCTGTGGAGTGTCGATTAACGTAGGAGAGGTAGTCTGTGCAGGTCCGGGTGTCTTGAAAAAGGAGGGGTTGGTAGAGGTGGCGTAAGAGTTGTCAGCGGGTGCGCCTGAGGAGGACTCTGTATTTCAAGGGCCTGCAGCTAAGTTACCGATCACGGCGGGCTCTGCGTGGCAGAGGCGCTGTCATGGGGCTAGGAGGTGGATGCCTGGGTCCTCCGGAGGAGTATGGTCTGAGCGGTGAGGGCGATCTGCGTCTTCGGAAGCTGGTGTTGTGGGCGTCCATCGGTTCATCTGTTGGAAGGTGGCGGTTATGAGGTAAGATATTGAATTCCTCGTACCAGTGTGGGAGCGACACAAGGGGAATGTCCAAGGTGCTGCAGAATCCTTCGAGGTCTTCTGGAACTCTCAGTAGGGCCGAGCGGCCTTGGTGGGAGGCAGAGAGGCCGAACGGAAATTTCCAGCGGTAGCGGATTCCGTTGTTTCGCAGAACATCTAGTAGGGGTCGGAGGTCTTTCCGATGTCGCAGCGTGATCGCTGAAAGATCTTGATAGATGTGTATGTGGCATTCCTCATAGTCCAGCTGCGGTTTTTCTCGTGTCTTCTTGAGGATTTCTTCTTTGATAGCATAATCATTTACAAAGCAGATGACATCGCGTGGGGGCTCTGTGTCTCTGCCCCTAGGGCGGAGTGCTCTGTGTATTCGATCCATAGCCACCGGAGTGTGGTGAGGCCTATCGAGGAGTTGGTTGAAGAGGCCTGTGACAGTTTGGAGGAGCCGGTCTTGGTCCACGGATTCGGGTAGGCCTCTCACCCTAAGATTGTGTCTTCGGCCTCGATTGTCGAGATCTTCAACATGGCGTTGAAGATCTCTAAGGTGCATGGTATGGGAGTTCACTTTATATTGAATTGCAGTTGTTGCTGAGCCTTGTAGTGCCACATCGTCTTCAACGCGCTGCATTCTCCCAGATATAGCCTGTAGTTCCTGGCGCAGGTCTGAAATGGCCGAGAATAGAGTGTCTTTAATGTCGGCTGCTACAGCTTGGAGATCACGTAGACTCGGTTGACGGAGAGAGGTGTTTTCATTTTCCATCTGTGAGATGTGAGGCAGTGTTGGCGTGAGGAGAATTCCAGTCGGTTCCTGAGAAGAAGTTGAGGCGGGAAGGGGAGCCGCCATATTAGGCCTCTGGGTGCGGAAGATCTCCGGTATGGTGTGGGTCGTGCGGTTGGTAAAGTCTCTCGGAGAGCGGGATCGTGGCTGCGAGCTTCCACGGGAAGAAGTTCCCATAGTGGGTGGTCAAGAAAGCTCGAAATTCCCCAGGATTAGCTGATTAAAAGGCTGTGGTGAGCGGGAGCCGAGGGATTAAGCAGCCATCTTCTCTCAAGGCAAACCACGCCCCCCGTATCGTAACATTTTTACTTTTGATGGCTCCCATTTCCTCCAGGTACAGGCAGTGGCGATGGGGACTTGCTGTGCCCCATCCTACGCTAACCAGTACCTGGAGGAATGGGAAACCACATTTCTCAGTGATGAGAACTCGTCGATGTTTACGAACCACTTCCTTTTGTGGTTCTGATACATCGACAACATTTTCCCCATCTGGGATGGCCCCATAGAGCTTTTGCATTCATGCCTAGAGTGCATGAACAAGAACCGCTTTAATCTTACTTTTACTATGTCATCGAGTCGCAGTGAGATTGCCTTTTTGGACGTCATGGTCTGTAGAGGTCAGGATGGTGGACTCAGCAGTGGCCTCTATCGGAAGGCCACTGCTGGGAACACCATCCTACATGCCTCTAGTTTTCATCCACCAAGCCTTATCAGGTCTATACCATACAGCCAGTACATCAGGGTGCGCAGAAATTGTACTGACGAAGCGACCTTTAAAATCGAAGCAGACAATTTACACGCAAGACTCCTTGAGAGAGGTTATTCATATACCTCCCTCAAAAAGGCATATAGGCGGGCCACCACGCATACAAGACATGCTCTTATTTATTCACAAAAACACAAGAACCAGGATAATCCTCTGCGTATTATCACCAAATACTGCAATCAACACGCAGAAGTTAAAAGAATCGTGTCAAAGTTTTGGCACATTCTTACTATGGACCCAAATCTGAATAGACTCCTCCCCGAGAGTCCGCTCTTTACTTTCAGGAGGGCTACCTCATTGTCTTCCAGGCTGGTGAGGAGCGAATTCAGGGATGAGAATTTTGCTCAGCACTGCAAATATAAGGGCATGTTTATGTGTGGGGCCTGTGGGTACTGTAAATTTATGTATACTATCAAAAATCCAACTGTACCGGATGGCAGTACCTTCAGGCCCAAACATTTTGCCAACTGTAAGACCAAGGGGGTTGTGTACATGCTCTGGTGTGACTGCGGATGCTTCTATGTCGGGAAGACCAAATTGGAATTCTGGCATAGGGCATACCGCCACATCAGGAGCATGCAGACATGCGACCCCGATCTACCACTGGGGAGACATACTGCCCTGGTCCTTCAGGGGCTGTTTCCAAAAATCAAATTTTTGATTTTGGATCGAGTACACCCCAGTTTGAGGGGGGGAGATTGGAATAAGGATCTCCTCCAGCTTGAACTGAGGTGGATTTACAATCTGCGTGCGACTAGGCCCCCTGGACTAAATGATACAACATGCTTCAAGCCATTCTTGGAGGGCTTTGACTCCGGGGGCATGGATAAGTAGGTATACTATAAGACCAAAGGTCGAGATATAATAAGTCTCACTGAACCGACGCGTTTCAGAGAATCCTTCATCAGGGTTCACCAAGTGAGAGTTACCATCTATGGGGTTACAAAGTCAAAAAAAGTAATTAACATCACACACAAATTAGATGACAATCCCCCCACACCCAGTGAAGGTCGGTGTGAAAGCCATACTCACTTCCAAAGTACAAATGCTATAAAGGTATCCATGGCATAAAATCAACTTCACAAAGGTCTCCCAGGCCGTGTGCACTTAAAGGTCAACTAATGGCTAGCTATCCAAAATGATATTGTAGAAAGCTGGTGTATCAGGGAAAATTCCAATTTGTGCTGAAAAACGCCGCACCTGAATATTTGGCGCAGCGTTTGTGCGCAGGCTGGGGTCCAAATGTCCCCGGACCTAGAACCAAGAACACAGCCCTATGAGAAATAATGATTCAAAAGGTAGGAATAAACAATAGCAGCTAATAGGATCGATAATATCAGATCCCAAAGTGTGTAAAGAATATAAATACATATGTAAGGACCAGTAGCAGGGAACATACCTGCGAACTGAGTCCAAAGGTGGAACCTACAGTTTGTCATGTAGGGGAGAGGAGAGAGGTATACTGTTCAGTGTTTGCCCCACCAGCACCCCACGCTGTACCTTTATTGTTCGGTGTAGGTGGTCCATATATGACCCTGGCCCCTATATTTCCCTTTCCTTTGCTCTCACCTTCATGATGGCTTTTGTTGCCTTTACATATATATACCATGTTGGATATCGATATAAGTTTATTTGATACTTGAGGGGTCCGCCTACATTAAATGTCTCTATGTACATCGGGAATGTGGGCACTAGCGTGGTCTTGACAGGAGTAGACTCCATGACTGGAATATGAATGAGTCTGAGCTTTTGGTGCCTGGTCTGTGGCTGTCTCATGATTTCTTCTTTCCGTGTAACGACTTCACAATCGTCTCCCATACTGAGGTTGCATTTGTGCCAAACCTACATAGAATCTTGGCTGTATATGTATAATTTCATGCATGAATTTCATGCATGTATGCTATATTATTATTATTATTATTACTTCTTGCAGATTTTCCCTTTTTCCTGTCATGGATTGTGTAGGTGTATTGCCTTTTTCACATAGTTGCTGTTCCTTTTGTGCGCAGACCCGACACGGCAAGGGTGTCCCCTTTTGGGACATGCTGGGGGGAGTTGCCATTCAGACGCTCCTCCATTCCTGACCTGGACCAGCTTCATGGCTGTCTCCAGTGCAGGCTTGCCATGCCGGTGGGAGTGGACGGCGGCATGTAGCTCCGAGGCACGGCGCCGTGACGTCTGCCGCTGCCTTGCGTTCCAGCTTGGCTGGCGCGCATGCGCGGTGCGTCTTCGGGGTCGGCGCTTGCGGGGAGGCGTAGCGCGTCCCACACTCAGGGGGCCCATTGACTGGACCAGACTAGTACACACTCCTTTCAAGCTGACAATCAGTCAGCTGTTGGGGGGTGGGCTGGGAGAGCTCCGGGTCATGCACCTTCCCTTCAGCTGATTCTTATTATAATCAGCTGACAGCGCAACCTGGTGGATATAAATATTGAGCTCATTCACTCTGATCCTGTGATCGGAGGGGGATGTTCCACTGATGCTGTGTCCCTGGGCTGACTTAGTAGGTGATATTTTTAGCATTTTGGGTCATTTTCTTTTCTATTCTCATGTTCATCTAAGATGTTTGTTTGGCCTCTCTTTTTTACTGCTGGAAAACACTCACCTACATTAGAATTACCCTTACTCCCCCTAACCAGGTTCCTTTATTTTTTGTAGCTGATCTGTTGCCAGCCTGGACTCTCAACCTCTCTCCTCTCCCCTACATGACAAACTGTAGGTTCTACCTTTGGACTCAGTTCACAGGTATGTTCCCTGCTACTGGTCCTTACATATGTATTTATATTCTTTACACACTTTGGGATCTGATATTATCGATCCTATTAGCTGCTATTGTTTATTCCTACCTTTTGAATCATTATTTCTCATAGGGGTGTGTTCTTGGTTCTAGGTCCGGAGACATTTGAACCCCAGCCTGCGCACAAACGCCGTGCCAAATATTCATGTGCAGCGTTTTTCAGCACAAATTGGGATTTTCCCTCATACACCAGCTTTCTACAATATCATTTTGGATAGCTAGCCATTAGGTGACCTTTAAGTGCACACGGCCTGGGAGACCTTTTGTGAAGTTGTTTTTATGCCATGGATACCTTTATAGCATTTGTACTTTGGAAGTGAGTATGGCTTTCACACAGACCTTCACTGGGTGTGGGGGGATTGTCATCTAATTTGTGTGTGATGTTAATTACTGATGAAGGATTCTCTGAAACGCGTCGGTTCAGTGAGACTTATTATATCTCGACCTTTGGTCTTTCCTCCATTGTCATGCAATCTGTATCTACAACCACATGTACTTTGCTCTTGATGTATCCATTTGTACATATTTTTTGTATCTGATTTGTATATATTTTGTCATTTTTTTTCTATTTTTGTAATAAAAGTATTTTGTATTTATACCATATCGCTCATGGTAGTGCCTTCAAAATCCCGTCATAGGGGAATCTTTTGATCTCTTTCAGATTCATGGGATGTGGCACACCCTTTTTAACTATTCTCTGTCAGATTCTCTTTTCTTTCTTCTTTCTTCTATCTTCCTTCGGTTTCTTCCTCCATCTTCTTCTTCTGGTTCTTCCTCCGGTGTTCTCGTCCAGCATCTCCTCCACGGCGTCTTCTTCTCTCCTTCTCCTCGAGCGGCTCCGCATCCATGGCATGGAGGAAGGCTCCTGCTCTTCTCTTCATCTTCTTCTCTTCATCTTCTTCTCTTCATCTTCTTCTCTTCATCTTCTTCTCTTCATCTTCTTCTCTTCTTCATCTTCTTCATCTTCTTCTCCGGGCCGCTGCGCACCCATGGTGGCATGGAGGAAGGCTCCCGCTGTGTGATGCTTCTCCTCTTCTGACGGTTCTTAAATAACGGGGGGCGGGGCCACCCGGTGACCCCTCTGACGCACGGTGACTTGACGGGACTTCCCTGTGGCGTCACGGAGAATTAACATACATGTGTGTATTTTGCTTTCCTTGCTTCTTTTCCAAGTCCTGTTTTTTTTGGAACAATAAAATTGTTTCAAATTCTTTGTTTTATGTGTGTTCTTTTCATGCATCGGATTTCTCAGCTGCAGCTTAACTAGGCTGATTGGCATGTCTTGGACAAATCCCTTTTTCATTTTTTTTATTTTTTATTTTTAAGTTACTTTCCTGGTGCCTTCATGGTAGCACATGCATGGATTGTGCGTATGCTGCCATGGATAGTGACCAGGAAAGTAACATTTCAGAGTGGTAGGTATTTAATTTTCTTTTTGAGCAGTGGTTTTCAGCCTCAGTCCTCAAGTACCCCCCCTGACAGGACATGTTTAGGAAATTTTATCATCTAAAATAGCTGTCCAAAATACAAAGCCATTGACTTTGATTTAAAGCACCTGTGCAAGATGAAGGGAAACCTGCAAACATGGCCTGTTGGGGGGTACTTGAGGACAGGGTTGAGAAGCACTGATTTAGAGCACTGAACTAAAATCAAGCTGAAGCCAATCCTTTTCCAATTGTGGACATTTGAGGGAAATCAAGATTTTTAGTTTTTTTTTTTAAAGGTTGGGCTTTGTCCCTTTTCTTAAAATTGGCTTCACTTCCTGTCATAGACAAGCAGGAAGTGAGAGTAAAACCCTAATATTTCCTTAGGGACACACAGGTCAATCTAACTAGTGTCCCCATTATGCAAATTGCACTCTAGCACTTTGTTGTGTACACCCCAAATTATTAGGTATTAGGTTTAAAGGCAAATCCTTTCTGCAATACAAGTGTAGTTGATGAAAATCAGAAGGGTAGCACTGGTGATTTTATCATCCAATCATGTAGAGGCAAATATGCTGTTTTTTTCTTTTCCTTGCATGTCCCCCTCGGATCTCCAGCAACTGAACTTCTAAGTGCACTTATGGTGCAAAGTGGATTTACCTTTTAGTAAATAAACCCCAAGATACATAATAATTTGGGATGTACATGGCAAAATGCTAGAGTGCAAATTCCTGAATGGGGAAACTATTTAGATTGACCTGTGTGTCTCCAAGGATATACATTGGTAGGGTTTTACCCTCACTTCCTGTTTAGCTATGTGATAGGATACATATGAACGGTACCCATTGTAAATCAAGGGGTACAACTTGTGATGCAACTTTTCAGTCCCAAGTGGCCTTAAGCTCTCTTTTCACTACTGCGAGTTGTTGTGCGACTTGACACATGTGAAGTTGCAGGACAAGTCAAAACACATGTATTTCAATGTTCCCCCGTTCTAATTGGTGCAACTCCAAAAAAAGTTCTTGCACTTTGTTCCAACTTCAGTGCGACTTTTTCTCAGATGTTTTGAATTAGTCGCATGACACGGCATTAAGGCTCGGTTTCCACTATTGCAAGCCCAAAATTGCGTGTTTTTTGCCGCGAGTTTCCCGCAACTTTTTGCCAAAACTTGTATTGTAGAGGTCTATGGACCTCAAGTCGCATCAAAGTGGGACCAAAGTAGTGCAGGGACTATTTTGAAGTTGCTGTGACTTGAAGTCGCAGACATATGATTGGTACTCATTGTAAATCATGGGGTAGAACTTGTGATGCAACTTTTCAGTCCCTAGTGGCATGACAAGTTGCAATAGTGGAAAACAAGCCGAAAAAGCACATTGTAAATCACGCAACTTTGGGGTTGAAATGGTGGAAAGAGAGCATTAGGCTAAAGCGTTAATAGGAAGATGCACTGCAAGAATTACTTCTAATTGTAGAAAATCAAACAGCCTCTTGCACTGAATCTAATTTATGGAAGATCTAACTGATTGGCCAGTGTATGGTGGCCTTTAAAGATATGAAAACTTGAATTTCTGGTGTTTAAGCCTCATACACGCGATGGGACTTTGTACCCCGTGTACGGAGCCCGCTCTGCTCAGCGGGGGATCGCTCCGTCGATCCCCGCTGGGCAGGCAGATGGCAGGTCTGTCTCTGCACACTGTGCAGGGACAGACCTGTCAGAGTGCCTCTCTCCTCTATGGGGGATCGGATGATGATGGACTGTAGAGTCCGTCGTCACACGATCCGCAGATGGATGGAAAAATAGGTTTTTCCTCCGTTACACTTTTTAGGATAGGAGTGGGTCAGATGTCAGCGGCCATGTCACCACTGACATCCGACCTTCCATAGAGGTCTATGGAGTGTCCGTTCAGGTCCGAGGCGGACCTGAAAGGTCCGTCCGTGTGAGGGGGGCCTTAGGCAGTGCTAAAACAGTGCTATTTTTCAGGCTGCCTTACTGGCGGTATTCGGCCGCTAGCGGTTTAAACCCCCGCTAGCAGCCGAAAAGGGGTTAAATCCGCACGCAAAACACCACTGCAGCGGCGTTTTGCCGGCGCTATAGCCTCGCTGTGCATTTCAATGGGCAGGAGCGGTTTATACACCGCTCCAAAGATGCTGCTAGCAGGACTTTTTTTAGGCCCCTTTCCCACTGGGGCGTTTTTAGGCGCTACGGCACTAAAAATAGCACCTGAAAAACTCCCTAAAGAAGCGGCTTCATTCACTCCAGTGAGGGCTTTCACACTGGAGCGGTGCGCTGGCAGGGCGCCACAAAAAGTCCTGCCAGCAGCTTTTTTGGAGCGGTGAACTCACTGCTCCTCCCCATTAAAATCAATGGGGCAGAGCTGTGATACAGCTGGCAAAATGCCGATCCAGCGGCGTTTTGCGGGCGGATTTAACCCCTTTTTGGCTACTAGCAGAGGGGTTAAAACCGCCCGTGGGGGGTTAAAACTGCCCGCTAGCAGCCGAATAACGCAGCTAAAACGACAGTAAAGCGGCACTAAAAATAGTGCCGCTTTACCGCAGACGCCCCCACCGCCCCAGTGTGAAAGGGGCCTTAGGCTCTATTCACACTAATGTGTTTTTTGATGCATTTTGCAGAAATGCATGGGAATTTTTTAACATGGGTTCCTATGGAATATGTTCACATCAATGCATTTTTGTGCCTCTGCATTTTTGGAAAGGGTCAGGGACGTTTTTTCCCGCAAAATGCAGCATTTTGCTTGTAATAGATTTCACTGAACCTGCATCCAAAACGCATATACCGCGTTTTTACCACGATTTGCGTTTTTTTAATTTTTTTTTTTATGTGTATATAGCTGGTTGCTAAGAAGGGGGACGGGAAGCCGGCCGCCGTGCCCTTAACCACTTTCCACCCGCCGTATGCAGAATGACATCCGGGAAGTGGTTCTGTTATCCTGTCTGGCCGTCATATGACGTCCAGCAGGATAACATGCCGGCACGCGCCCGCAATCGCGAGTGCCAGTCTGACACCCCGCATCTCTAATTGTGAGTTACCGGGTTACCGGGTGATGTTGACCACACCCCCTAAAACGTCACAGTCCCAGCATGCCCAGGGACTGTGACGGCATAAGGGGGCGGGGTCACTGCCTATATAAGTCAGAGCGGAGCGCCCAGAGAGCATTCCAGCCAGAGAGAGCATCGTGTTAACATTGGAAGAAGAGAAGAAGAGAAGAGGAGAAGAGGGAAGAAGGCAGAAGGCAGCAGACCGGGCTCTTTCGCTATAGCAAAAGAGTGGCAAAAGAGCAGAAGATAGCAGAGGAGCCCGGCAGAAGACCCGGAGAGCGCGGAAAACAGGTCGAACAGCGGAAGAAAAGGCCGGAGACAGCGGAGAAGAACCGGAGAAACCCCTGAAGCTGGAAGAGGACCCCCGAAGCCGAAAGAGGACCTCCGAAGCCGGAAGAGGACACCCCGCGAGCTGTCTAATAAATTACTTTAAAAACCTGTGCAGTGTGTTTTTTTTATTGACACTTTTTCCCTAGGTGAATGGGTAGAGGTACCATGTACCCCATACTCATTCACATAGGGTGGGGGGCCAGCATCCGGGGGCCCCCTTATTAAAGGGGGCTCCCGGATTCTGATAAGCCCCCCGCCCGCAGATCCCGACAACCAACGGCCAGGGTTGTCGGGAAGAGGCGCTTGTCCTCATCAACATGGGGACAAGGTGCTTTGGGGTGGGGGGGCATGCAGCGCGCCCCTCTGTTGTAATATGTTGTAATATGTTCACCGATTTATGTGGGACATTGTTGTGTGTATGTACACATGCAGTCAATGTTGACCGAATGGTTGATTTGTCCAACTGAATTTTAACAGCTGAAGACTCTTTGATGTGTTAATCTCATGCAAGTCTACCTAGGTGTATGAGGTGAGGTATGGTCTGGAAACCTAATTGAACATTTCAAAGGGTACATTGTTTAAAGGACCATAGTAGAAATATTAATTGATGGTAATTAGACCTGAGGGGGTAACAATGGGATCAGGAAGTGTTTTGGGTTGGCCTAGCGGAGGCTCCCTCCTGTGGGGCTAATTTATCAGGAGGGCTTGTGGATATGCAGGAATGTAGGTATTCCAAAAGGTATTCAAAAGGGTGTTCAGGTGATATACACATATCTAAAGGGGACTTGTTGATGTTGATATGCGGGAGTGCAAATTGGGGTGGTTCACGGCTGTTCACGGCTGGGGGTTGTTGTCTGTTTGAAAGACTGTAATCAAAGTCCAATCAAATTGCTCAGCCATTCAATATTTAGTGAATATAACACGGCATTCAGTCTATAGTGTGTTTTTTAAGTGAGGCTTGTCTGTGCATGGCTGGGAACACACAGGCCTAGGAATATGGGTTTCTGAATTATATACTCTGTCGGATCCTTTTGTCATCTGTGGACTTTGGACTTTGTTCTGTGTTGGAAGTCAATAAAGTGCATCTCTCTGGAAGAATTGGGTTGCTGCGGAAGAGTACTTATTAATTATCTATACACCCAATATTAATTCATATATTCGATCACTACACCCTCTTCCCAAAAGTACCCATCCCCCATGTTGAGGGCATGCAGCCTGGTACGGTTCAGGAGGGGGGGGGCGCTTGCTCGTCCCCACCCCCTTTCCTGACCTGCCGGGCTGCATGCTCAAATAAGGGTCTGGTGTGGATTTGGGGGGAACCCCCATGCTGTTTTTTCAGTGTAGGGGTTCCCCTTAATATCCATACTAGATCGAAGGGCCTGGCATGCACCCGAAGGGGGAACCCATGCAGGTTTTTCTCGAGCTGCCTTAATAGGAAGATGTCTTTTTCCTATTGCAGCGAGCGCGAGATGTACCTCGCTGAGAACCAGCGCGGTCCTATCGCGCTGGAAACATTCACAAGCTGGATTAAGGATCTATCCAGCGCACCAATTAAGTTCTGAACCAGCGCAGTGCATTCATCTTAGTAAATGACCCCCTATGTCCCTTTTTTCATACACAAGAAGACCTCAGCCAGGACGAGGCTGTGGAATGTGGCAGCCAGGAGGAGGCGTGGGTTAGTGGCAGCCAGTAGGAGGCGGGGCTAAGTGGCAGCCAGGAGAAGCCTGGGACCAGTAGGAGCCTGACCGAATCACAGGTTCCTCCCCTCCGCCTTCCAAACAAAAGACCCAGGAAGGGGAGTCACATGCAGGATTCAGCCACCCGCACTCCTGAAGAGGCCTTTGCCTGCATGGCTACAAACCAAACTGCAGGGCATGCAGGAGGGCCAACGCCAGCTGTGTGAGGACCTTCTTTCTAAAGTCTTAACTAAGGGGGTGAGGTGCGAAATCACACCCAATACCCACGTGATTGAGTTGGAACATCCTCCTCCTCCTCCTGCCACAACTACACCACCACAGTCACAGCGTGGAAGGAAGCGTGGAAGGAAGACCAGAGAGTGATGACCCTGGGTTCAGTCTGGTCTGGCAAAAGATGCAGTCTCTTGTATGACCACAGCCTGGGGACATACATGTCATCTGCTGCTTTCATGATCTCTGGGACTTCTGGACCAGACAGCACTCCCTTAGATATGGACTCCTCAGGCCATCAATTTTGCAGTAAAATAATTGATGTCTGCCCTGGGGGTCAAAGGCTTCACTAATTTCTGCTGTTTCTCCAGCGTTGCCTCCCTCTTTGTTTGGTTATGAGCCCTTAATAAAGGTTTTTTGGTTTCAATTATACTTGCCTATGTGTGTTTCCCTTAAAAAGGACAGTTTGTTTGTGAGGATTCAGGTACATTTCAAAAATACAATGTGAAATTAACAAGAGACACCAACACCAAGCAACCTCCTTGAGATTAAATAATACAAGATAATAATGGTGTTGTGGTAACTTGACACACAAAACACACACAAAAATATTCAGGATGTTAAATAACTAAAAAAATAAAAAAAACAAGATCAGCCTTGAAAAAATACAAACCAAAAATTTTTTTAAAAAAATCACATCAGGGTTTAAAAAAAAAAACACAAAAAAGAATGATATAGATTTTTGGTCAGATGTGACAAATCATAATATATTGAGTGAATCACGATAAATAATAAAGAAAGAAGTTTGTGAGAAGTCTGTGTGAATATCAGCAGCAAAACTACTTCATTCTTCTCACATTATAAAGAAGAAGAGAGTGCGCCGCTTTAAACAATTTAAAACATTGCAGCGACGAAAGTGCTGTATCCATTCTGAACGCTAATTTTACCAGAACGAGCTGTTCCGTCTCAGAATTTCTTCTGAGCATGCGTGGCACTTTGTGCGTCGGAATTGTCCACACACACGGTCGGAATTGACGCGATCGGATTTTGTAAAAATTTTATAGCCTGCTCTCAAACTTTGTGTGTCGGAAAATCCGATGGAAAATGTCCGATGGAGCCCACACACGGTCGGAATTTCCGACAACATGCTCCGATCGCACATTTTCCATCGCAAAATCTGACCGTGTGTACGGGGCATTATATTTGATGGTGCAACCGTGATGTTAGGCAATAAGAGCGGTGTTGGGACATTGTTGAAGGAAAAATTTCCTTCAATTATTCTGTGGCACTGTGCTAATCACAGATTAGAATTCTCAGTTGGAGATACGGTCAAACAAACATCAGGAATTAATAGGTTTAAGGCCTTTATGGATAAGTTGCATGTACTATTTCCTGCATCTCCCAAAAACTGCAGAGAACTGCAAGCCTGTGCTAGCTCCCTAGAAGCGCAGCTTTTGAAAATAGGACGAGTTCTCAGTACAAGATGGGTGGCATCTACTTACCGATCTGTGACAGCAGTGTGGGAAAGCTACAGAGTGTTGGTTCGTCATTTTGAAGAAGCAAAGCAAGATACTGCCCGGGATAAAACTGAACGGTGTATGCTTGAAGGTCTATTGAGAAAAATTACCAGCACAAACTTCTTATTGGATTTGGGACTCATGTGCGATGCTCTTCAAGAATTGTCTGAATTAAGCTTGGTGTTGCAAGAGTGAAGAATAAATCTCTACAGGGCAAATAATAAAATACAAACTGTTGAACAACTCTTTGAAAGCAGAAGAACAGAACCAGGTTCTTATTATAAAGAAGTAGCTGTTGCCTCTGAAAAGCTCTGTTTCCATGGAATCTCCCTTTATGGAAAAGAAGCTAAGAATACCCTCCCACAGGTCCTGATGCTTTTTATGAAAAATTAAAATCTTCAGTAGAGAGTAGACTGCTCACTGAAAATGATTCTGCTCTTTCCAACTGCACCAGGGTGCTTGACTCCAAACATTTTCCTGACAATGTTGAGCAAAAGCTTACTTTTGGAGAGGAGGAAATTAGACATTTGTCCATTAGATTCCAGTTGAACGAAAGGAAAATGATACATGCTTTCAGAGAATATTTTATTGAGAAAACTTTGCCTGATGACCTGTGCCCTCTTATAAATGCCATTGAAAGTGTCCCAATTTCATCCAGTGAGTGTGAAAGAGGATTCTCACAAATTAATTTAATAGCTACTCCCAATAGAGCTTCCCTTCTGACAAAAACCATTTCAGGACTACTGTTTATCAGAGTTAATGGTCCTCCTCTACGTTGTTTTGACCCCTCTAAATATGTTCATTAATGGCTACTTCATGGTCGTCATGCTGCTACTGATGTCAGAAGCAAGGAGAGAAGCAGAAAAGATGCATATGACAAGAACGTTGAAATCATCTGGAAATGTCCCCGAGCTTACTTTTGGAAAGGATTCCAATTTTTTTGCACATTTTACTGCATTGCTTTTTATTTAATTCCATACAATTACTTTTATAGCCCCCCCAAATTTTACTTGCATCCCTGTTATCTAAAGGGGCGGTTCTAGGGGGAGGTCCTAGGGATGGGTAGGGGCGTGGCCAAGGGAGGGGGGGTGCGTTCCACCACCTTTTCTCTGCGAAAAAAAGCCCTGGTTACGCATATATTGACTTTTTATTATAATATTTAATAAATTACGTTACTTTATATTTGTTTTTGTACCTATATTTAGTTGCCTTCAAAGTTCCAACCCCCTCATTGGGGGACCTTTCTTCATATAGGGAGAAAAAGAGAACTAGGGGCACAGTGCATAAAAGTTAACTTTTAATTAGCAATCTATAAATGCTTTTTGAAGATTGCAAAGACAAGGCTTTGCAATCTATGGATTACCAAAAATCCACAAGGGCACCATACCACTCAAGTTTCGACCCATAGTCTCTGGTACAGGAGCCATCACTCAACCATTGGCCCAGGTTATTGACTTCCACTTACAGCCTCTTGTAAAGGACTTGCCTGCTTACATTCGGGACACAAGTGACTTTCTAGAGAAACTGAGGCCCTTCCTGATATTCCAGAATGACTGGAAATTTGCCACAATGGACATCTCATCCTTATACACTTGCATACCAAACTCAGCCGGCCTGCGGGCCAGTGAACATTTTTTTGCTAAGCGGGACTCTCCCGGGTTACCGTGTGGGTATATACTCAAATGTCTTGAGTTCATCCTCACTAGCAATAATTTTATGTTTGAGGGAAAGACATACATACAAATTCGGGGTACAGCCATGGGGAGCTCAGCAGCACCCTCATTTGCCAACCTGTTTGTTGGTTATCTTGAAGAGCAACATACTTACCCATCCCCTCTATTCCACAAGTGTGTAGTAAAGTGGATGAGGTACATTGATGACATTTTCCTCATTTGGTCAGGTAGTGAGGATGATTTCACTGTGTTAGTTGGCTTCCTGAATAGTATCTTTCCAGGAATAGTGTTCAGTCCTGAGCTTTCTTGTGATCGTATCTAATTTCTTGACGTGGTTATCACCAATACCCAGGGTACTGTCACTACATCCTTATATACTAAACCCACCGACAGGAACACCTTGCTCCATTTTCAGAGTGCACATCCTGCGCATCTACGCAAAAACCTGCCCATCTCACAATTTACTAGGGTATTATGCATCTGTTCGGATGAAAATGATAAAAAGAAACAATTATGCCCCGTACACACGGTCGGACTTTGTTCGAACATTCCGACAACAAAATCCTAGGATTTTTTCCGACGGATGTTGGCTCAAACTTGTCTTGCATACACACGGTCACACAAAGTTGTCGGAAAATCCGATCATTCTGAACGCGGTAATGTAAAACACGTACATCGGGACTATAAACGGGGCAGTGGCCAATAGCTTTCATCTCTTTATTTATTCTGAGCATGCGTGGCACTTTGTCTGTCGGATTTGTGTACACACGATCGGAATTTCCGACAACGGATTTTGTTGTCAGAAAATTTTATATCCTGCTCTCAAACTTTGTGTGTCGGAAAATCCGATGGAAAATGTCCGATGGAGCCCACACACGGTCGGAATTCCTGACAACACGCTCCGATCGGACATTTTCCATCGGAAAATCCGACCGTGTGTATGGGGCATTAGAGATAATGTACCACAAATTTTTGGAACGCGGGTATCCCGCATTGGTACTTGGCCAGGTCCTTGACAAAGCCCTTAATAGGCGTACCAGAACCCCCAGTTCTATCACGCGTCCATTGTTTGTACACACGTACAATCAGGAATCGGGTGCGATTAGACGTGCTATCGAACGGAACCCGAACATCTTACAATCTGATAGATCCTTAGGACCCACCACCAGAGCCAGACCCATGATAGCATACAAACGGGGGAAGGCGCTGCGCGACCATTTGATACAGGCAGGTCCTAGATACAAGTACACCAAAACGGTACCTAAGATATCCCAGAAAACAGGTTGCTATAAATGTTATAACTGTAACATATGCAACTCACTTATTTGTGGTACGCATTTTTCACACCCACGCTTGGGTAATCGTTACCCGATACGTGAGTATTTCAACTGCAACACTGATCACTGCGTGTACTTGCTGAAATGCCCCTGCACATTAGCATATGTGGGAAAGACTGTTGGCCCGTTCAAAAAGCGGTTCCAGAAGCACAGAAGTGACATTAGGTTGCCCTGGCCAAAACTGAGAAGGGTGAGCAGGCTGACCCCAACAAATCTGTAGCGATGCACTTTGTGACAGCCAAACACCAAATCCATGAACTCCGTGGGATGGTGATTGAACATGTCAAGCCACCTCATAGGGGTGTTGATCGTGATCGGTTACTCCTCCGCCGTGAGGCATACTGGATACATACTCTAGGCACGGTACACCCTGGTGGGCTCAATACCAATTTATCTTTCACATGTTTCATTGATGACAGATGATGACTGCTTCTTTATTTTTGTTTTTTTTCTTCTATGGCTTGGTTATCGTCATAATGTACAATATATCAATATAATTTCTGTTGATGCCTCGTCCAGGCGATGTCTCATCTGGTATGAGACATACCATATACTTATTATCTTTCCTTCCTTTCCTGGGTCATTTTATTGTTTCCTGTCTTTTTCTCACACCTTATACCTACCTGTGATAGATACCCATGTAACGGGTGCATTGATGAGTTTACGTTTCTGATACAGTATTGATCATGATTTGTATTACTTTATACTCCTTTATGGTTAAACGCTATGAGTTCTTCCTCATTGACTTATACAATAGATTGTCCTGCTTTATGCATTCTTAGGCCCCCGCTGTGATACAAGCATGGTGTGTTCTTGCACAGATTTGATCTGCTTTAATCTCTGTTCTCATGATACTATATCTATTATTTTACTTTAGGTTTCCCTTCACCTTTTGTTCATTCTTCTTTTTCATAAGTTTCTTTCTGTTTCTTTTTTCCTGTTTCCTATTCCCCTTTTCTCTCCCCCCCCCCCCCCCGGGTCCGTTTCCTCCCCCCCCCCTTTTTTTGGTCTCTACTTTCTTTTCCCCTTTGGACATCTCTTTTTCACTGATTTTCTCCTTTTCCTTTTTTTTTTCCTCCCTCTGTTGCTGCATGTCTTTTTTCCTCCGTTTTGTCCTCCTTCTTTGCCTCATTGCTTTTCTTTCCCCTCTTTCTTTTCCTCTTGCGGTTCCTCTTCTTCTCTCTTTTTTTTCTCCCTTTTATTCTCTTTTTTTCTCATCACTATCTGCTCCACCCTTTCACTTTTTCTTTTGCATGGATCGCTTTTCATTACCCCATTCTCTCACACACACACACACACACATCTTCCCTTGGATGCCTGATACGGCACCAACCATACGTCACTGGCTTCCGTGACAACGGCGGCCCCGCTGTTAGGCGTCCTCCCCGTCTTTCCGTTGCCACGGAGGCATGCGCCTGCGCTGCATACGTGGCGCAACATGATTGGCGGCAAGGGCTTCCAGCTGACAACAGAGTCACTGGGTCCTAGAGACATTGTGCCCGAGCGGAAATATCTGCCTGGTTTAGCCGATCAGGTACTATCATGCTTATGCTGGAGATGCGATCCGCATGATTTTTGTGTTTCAGTGCCCTTGCCCATTTAATGTCACTTACATACCTAACTGTTTTTAACACTTTGTGGCGGGATTCTGACGTCAGAGGGAGGGGGTGTGTACCTTTTTTTCATTTTGCACATGTTTTTTTTTTGATTGGTGACCACTGTATATATATATGTAGGAAGGCCAGTATGGTGGCCTGAATTTATGGGAGGAGCCCGGGGGGTACTTAAGCAGCCCGCTCACCTGTGGTGCTTGTCGGTTTCCTGTGCGCGATACACGTCACTAGGCCGACTATTCGACATACCAGCGTCCGCAAGTTCTTGCCTCGCAAAATTCCGTATTCGATACCGTTATCAAAACTTTCGAAGTCCGCGTTTTTCGTTCGTAGTTTGTACCACGCGGCTGGCTTGGCTGTCGCAGGTAAGGTCCCGTCGGACTTTTCGTTTTCATATCAGGTCACTAAACCGTAATTTCAAAATTTTTCGTTTCACTCGCTTTTTCATAAACTGCAATGTATATCGCATTTTTCGTTTCATGTCATGTCACTAAACCGTACTTTCAAATTTCGTTACTCGCACTTCACTATTGCAATGTATATCGCTCGTACTTTCGATATGTTACCATTTCGACAGCACCGCGACGCAGACGTCGCTTCATTTCTAGCATGTCGGTGTTTAAAAATATGCATCAGTAAACAGCCATAGCAAGTCGCAATTTGCAAATTATCGGATCAAGTCAGTTCGATACCAATCATTTCTCATTTCTGAAACATTCTAGAACTCATTTCTGACATTTCAAATCATTTCAAAACATTTCTCATTTCAGTCACCTACTGCGCTCCGATTCGAATCCAGTCGCATCAAAAAGATGCACCGATTCGTTCCGGTGTGCCCCAGCTATTTGGCCTCATTTCTATACATGCTCCAGAGTTACGTTATTGTCTGTCATTAGTACCTCTGTCATGCTTATCATTTCATTTCCACGTATCACGTTCCGACATGAATCCAGTCGCATGCTAAATGCACCGATTCGTCTCGGCGTGCCCCAGGATTGGCCTCATTTCTATACATGCTCCAGAGTTTCGTTTGTCAGTCATTCGTACCTCTGTCATGGTTATCATTTCATTTCCACGTATCACGTTCCGGCATGAATCCAGTCGCATGGCAATGCACCGATTCGTCTCGGCGTGCCCCAGGATTGGCCTCATTTCTATACATGCTCCAGAGTTACGTTTTCAGTCATTCATACCTCTGTCATGGTTATCATTTCATTTCCACCTATCACGTTCCGACATGAATCCAGTCGCATGGCAATGCACCGATTCGTCTCGGCGTGCCCCAGGACTGGCCTCATTTCTATACATGCTCCAGAGTTACGTTTATCAGTAATTCGTACCTTCTGTCATGGTTATCATTTCATTTCCACCTATCACGTTCCGACATGAATCCAGTCGCATGGCAATGCACCGATTCGTCTCGGCGTGCCCCAGGACTGGCCTCATTTCCATACATGCTCCAGAGTTACGTTTATCAGTAATTCGTACCTTCTGTCATGGTTATCATTTCATTTCCACGTATCACGTTCAGACATGAATCCAGTCGCATGGAAATGCACCGATTCATTACGGCGTACCCCAGGGCTCGGCCTCATTTCTGATACACGCTTCAAAATCCGGATCATAGCTAGTCGCAGACATCGGGGGATTCATCCATGTCTCTGCCATGCAGTTACTACCATTTCACTCCCACAACGCATCACCGTTCCGGAACCAGTCGCATCTGACATGCACCGATTCTTTACGGAATGCCTTGCTGGTTCCGACAGCATTTCATACCTATACCAGAGCTCGGTTGGTTGCCAGTCGCAAACACGGCACAACCAATTCAAGCCTCGGTCCAATAATCATTTCTCTCATTTCATTTCATACGGTGCTCCGATTCGAATCCAGATGCATCGAACACGCACCAGTTCGTCCCGGGTGCACCAATGTTTTCACTTGCCTCATTTCAATACATGCTCCAGAGCCCGGTTCTCGGTCGAATCAATGATGACGACCAGGCCAGACCTCTGTCATGGAGTCCATTTATAATCAAGGCAAACATTTCGAATCATTTTCATTGTCATACAAATCGTTGCTTCAAAAAATCAGTTGGCAATCCCTTCACGAATTGTCACCTTTTCGTTTTTCTCAGGTCAGTCAAAGTTCAGTAGGTCCACCCTGCACCAGGTTGGACGATATCCCCCCAGGTAAAAAAAAAAAAAAAAAAAAAAAAAAAAGGGGAATGGGAGAATAAGTCGGGTAAGTATGACTCAGCGGATCAAAGGAAAAACTTGAAATTCATCTCACCCCTAATAGGTTACAGTCAACCAGGAATTAAAGCTCAAGAGAATCCTCACCAGAGCAACCATGTCTCAGACCGGCAGCGAAGACCTCCTGGCCCCTCTGTCACCTTCTCCGGTCTCAGAAAGCGGCAGCGTGCAATCCCTTAGGGGATGGACTATCCCCAAACTGACGGCAGAGCTCAGACGCAGAGGTGTCCCCTTCCCCGCCACAGCAAGGAAAGGCGAGCTTTTCAAACTCCTCTTTCCCCCACCAGCAGCAGGACCCAGTACCCAACAGGCATCCCTTCAGTCGATATCATCGGCCATTTCGCAATTACACACGATGGTGTCATCTCTATCCACCTCAGTTGCAGACGTCCAAACCAGGGTTGCACTTCTGGAGGCCCGACCGGCCACGGCTGTCCCCGACCCAACGGCAAGTCAAAGCTTGACACCTCTTCCTGCAGGTACCTCAGGCTCGAGCCACATTGTCTACCCCTCCCACCTGGTCCCAACCAGTATCAGGAAGGACATCTTGGACGGCAAGGACGTCAACCTGGCCTCTCTCCTCATTTCCGTGCATGATTTGGCAGAAAATAAAGCCTACTCCTGGGGTGACATATCAGTGGTCCTTAAAGCCAAAGACCCCAGATTGAACCGCAAGCTAACAGTCTCAGAGTTTACCCTGGCCTTTGGCATGCTCAGAGATGTCCTGTGCTCAGCCACCCCTAGCAGGCGGGAAGAGCTGGACTTGTATCTCCATACTGTGGTAGACTTGGGCCACAAGTATGGAGGTTTTGCCTTTTACGATTACCATCGTTCCTTTTCAGCCAAGGCCGCGGCCAGACTCATACAGTTCCAGATCACGACAGATTGGAGTCTCATGGACACAGAGCTCTTCTGCCGCCACTTTGCCGGCTTACGCTCACCTCTGTGTGCGATTTGCCAGTCTTCCACCCACACTGCCACCTGGTGCGCCAATACGGCAATCAGACGGCCCTTCGAGTTTCCCTCTACCTCAGGTTCAGTACAGGGTCAGCCGATCCCTGAACCAACGCCTCAGGTGGACAAACTCGGACGCCCAGTCCGAACTGTGGGAGGGGCAGCCATCTGTAATAACTTTAATCATGGGTCCTGCAACTTCAGCCAGTGCCGTCTACTTCACCTCTGCACCTTATGTCATAGAGCACACCCTAGGATTTTGTGTGAAGTCAAGCAACACAAGAAGGCGTGACTAAGCCGGATCAACCTCTTATGGTTAGGATGGTATCTCACTTCACATCCCACCCCTTCCCTGGCCACCTTCCTTATCCAAGGCTTCACAGCAGGCTTTCACACCGGCCTCATTTCACTACCCCACACTACTCACGAATGTGCCAATCTTCGTTCGGCAGCCATTGACGAACAAGCCATAGATCAGCTCTTGCAGGCAGAGGTGGATCGAGGTTATGTGATAGGCCCTTTCAGTTGCCCCCCTTTCAGCACATGGAGAGTCAGCCCTATTGGGCTTGTCAAGGGCAAGTTTTCGAATAAATTGCGTTTGGTGTACGACTTGTCTGCGCCTCATTCTTCCCACATACCCAGTCTCAATTCCCTGATCCCCTCCGAGGAGTTTTCCCTAAAATATTCTTCCGTGGACATGGCAATACAAGCGATCATCAAAGCAGGCACAGGCGCCTGGCTCTCCAAAGCCGACATCTCGGATGCTTTTAAGCTCCTGCCCATCCACCCATCCCTTTGGTGCTGGCATGGCATCAAGTGGAAGGAAGCATATTATTTTGCTACAAAGCTCACCTTCGGTTCGAAGAGTAGCCCGTGGCTCTTCGACACGTTCGCCCAGTCCCTCGGTTGGATACTATTACACAAGGGTCAATGCCATGAAGTCATCCATTATCTAGATGACTTCCTACTGATAGAACCACCCAGCAAGCCCCCAGGAGATCTCCACAAACTTAGGGTAATTTTTGGAAACCTCAATGTTCCTATTGCCGAGCACAAAGTCGATGGCCCAGCAAATAGCATCACTTTTCTCGGGGTCAGCTTGGATACCTGCGCAATGCAAGCCAGTCTCCCCCTCGACAAACTAACACGCATTAGGGCAGTCCTTCACGAGTTTACACACACCAAGGACTGTACCAAAAAACAGTTGCAGTCCCTCCTGGGTATGCTCAACTTCGCTATGCGAATTATTCCACAAGGCCGCACATTTGTATCACGCCTACTCAGATTTCTGTCGGAAACTCAAGACCCTGATCAGATTTTGAATTTAGACTCCGCAGCCATAGCGGACCTATCCATGTGGGAGGAATTCTTGTCCGCCTGGAATGGCATATCTCTATTCATACCTATAGTTTCGGTCCATTCACCCCAGGTGGTAACGGACGCCGCAGCCTCCACAGGTTTCGCGGCAATTTTTGGCCATCATTGGTTTTCAGGACCCTGGCCTCAACAGATACTATTGATACCCGGCTTTTCCCAAACATCTGCCCTCTTTGAGCTTTACCCCATAGTGGCAGCCGCACAACTCTGGGGCCACCACTGGACAGGACAAACTGTAGTCTTTAGCACCGACAACCAGGCCACAGCAGACATCATCAACAAAGGCAGGTCCAAGTCCCTAGCAGTCATGTCCTTCCTGCGCAGGTTGGTACAACTGTCTTTACAACATCAGTTCAATATACACTGTGCATTTATTCCCGGCAGATACAACTCAGCAGCTGACGCACTGTCACGTTTCAATTATTCCTCCTTTTTCAAACAGGTTCCCGATGCCGATCCAATGTCGGCCCCTATCCCTGTCTGGTCACAACTGACCCTGGACTAGTTCAACATTTACACGGAGCTACACAACTCATAAATCATTCCCTCTCCTACAACACACTTAAAGCCTACCAGACAGCTTGGAAGGCCTTTAACAAATTCCTCACGTCCTGCCGTAAAGGACCAACAGATATCAAGCAGGTACTGGCCTTCACTGCACACTGCCACACGCAGCTGGCCTTATCCTACAATACCATCCGGCTATACCTAGCCGGCATTCAACATTTTATGGCGCTTGAAGACCCCACGAAATCTTCACTATTCTCATCTCATGCTATACGAGCCGTTCTAAGGGGAATTCAGAAACAACAACCAGTCATCAGCACTAAGCGCTTGCCCATTACGGGACCCATCTTTAGGGACATGTCGACTATTCTGGCTACCTCGCCATTCGGTCTGCTCCGCAGCACGGTCTTACAAGCAGCGATATATCTAGCGTACTATGGGTTCTTGCGCCCTGGCGAATTCACCTCTAACAAATCCACAGACCGAGTACTATGCAGACGACACTTACTTAGATACCAAGACCACTTCATCCTGCACCTCGAGGTCTCTAAAACCCAGCAAACGGGCTCAGGAGCGAACATTCACCTCTACAAAACCGACAACAGCTGGTGTCCAGTCGCCGTACTCAACCGGCTCCTGTCACTCCTGCCTGAACAACCAGACAGCAGTCCCCTTCTACCGTTCCCAGTTAAACCCTTAAACGCCTCTCAGTTTGTGGAACACATAAGAATACTTCTCCGCAATCTTCATCTTAACCCTAGTCAGTATTCCGGACACTCTTTTCGCATCGGAGCAGCCTCCGCAGCGTCCCGCCACGGGGTTCCAGACCACATCATTAAAAGACTGGGCAGGTGGAAGTCAGCCTGCTTCGCCCGGTATATCCCCAATCCACAAACAGAGATGGCACAGGCATTCTCCAAATTGGCTCAATAAATAATTGAAAATCAATAAAATCATAACCCTACCTGAATGTTTTTGCCCCCTTATTTTGGCATACCGGCCATTAGACCAAGGCACACTTTCAGGTCCATTTCATATGGTAAGTCCACACTTTCAGGTCTGTTTCCGATGGTAAGTCCTATTTTTACTGTAAGTGGTATCCATGTACATACCGGACATAGGGCTCCAACCATAAGTAGGAAGGCCAGTATGGTGGCCTGAATTTATGGGAGGAGCCCGGGGGGTACTTAAGCAGCCCGCTCACCTGTGGTGCTTGTCGGTTTCCTGTGCGCGATACCCACCCTCCCATCCCCATTTCACAGCATTTCTCAAACTATTCATTTCATTCATTTCTCTTACAGAATAATCATTTCTTAAACCAGGGTATGCCCCCTTATTTTGGCATACCGGCCATTAGACCAAGGCACACTTTCAGGTCCATTTCATATGGTAAGTCCACACTTTCAGGTCTGTTTCCGATGGTAAGTCCTATCTTTACTGTAAGTGGTATCCATGTACATACCGGACATAGGGCTCCAACCATAAATATATATACATATATATATATATATATATATATATATATATATATATATATATATATATATATATATATATATATATATATATATTGTTTCTGACACTGTTGCACCTTATCACATGCCTGATGAAGGGGTCCTGCGTGGCCCCGAAACGTTGCACCTTCCTTTGTGATGTAACTTCCTTTCATTAAAACCTTTTTGGACAACTTATTGCTGATCCATGGTGTGCTGGCAAAGATGTACATATGTTTGATGCTTCCAGGACCCAACTGGTAATCGCTGCAGCACCCACCATTTTATGAGCCATTTTGCCAGGAACGTGTGTGATAGGAATATTGAACAGACTGCTATGAAGGGCATAAGGGCACCTTGTTACCTATACAGTTTCCATTTTGTTTAAGAGGGCTTATCTACTGTATCCACCCACAGAGAGTGAAGACCCCTTCCTTTCTACACGCGACTTGCTAACATGTACACTGCTTGTATGTTACCTGTTGTCATGGCTTCCATGGCGCGAATTGAAGTGCTCTGTTGGCACAAGGAGAGATGTTGATGACCAAGCCCTACAAAGTTTTGGAGATTCCAGCTCCGCCATTTTGGCTGTATCTGGACCACAGGCTAAGAACCACTCTAATGCAGTGTTTCTCAACTCCAGTCCTCAAGGCGCACCAACAGGTCATGTTTTCAGGATTTCCACTATTTTGCACAGGTGATTTGATCAGTTTCATTGCCTTAGGAATTACCACAGCCGTTTCATCTGAGGGAAATCCTGAAAACATGACCTGTTGGTGCGCCTTGAGGACTGGAGTTGAGAAACACTGCTCTAATGTATCCCAGTCAGTTTTCTTTGCTGCGCAGTTGCGGAAGGTGAACTACTTCATACTCAAGATGCCTTTCCAATGTGTGATCCACTCATGTGACACGATCTGTTCTTTGCACTTTCCACTGAACGAACGCTCAAGCTTACCAATTTACCAGAGTATGTCGCTTCTCCAGAGTAACACCTCTACCCAAGGGATATCCCTGTCAATGTATATGTATATGTCTAACGTGTCTTCTACACCTATAGTATCATGGAATGTCTAGGCGGGAAATGATCCATTAAAGAGAACTATGATTTCCTCCTGTTTATGTAAATTCCATCCAGCTATTATTGGCCTACAGGAGACTCACCTGGTGAGGGATACTTTTGGGTTTTTACGATATGCCTGGGTGGGAAAAGCCTATCACTCCACACACTCCACCCTTTCCCGTGGAGTGTGGGCGCTGATGCATAAGGAGCTGGCCTATCAGGAATTGAATTCCCTAATAGAGGTTTCAGGCAGATTTGTTTTGCTGTATTGTAAGCTGTAAACAATTACCTTGCTTTTTCCCGGGAGGTGCTACAGTTACTGCTGTCATACTTGGCAAACAAACCTAACATTCCAGTATTGATTATGGGTGACTTCAACTGTTACTTTGATCCCAGATTAGATAGACATCCCCCTGTGGCACCTCCTAAGGGTGGCAGGGGTACTGCTCTTAGCCACCTACTTGCGGAGGAAGGCTGGACTGATATATGGCGAATTTGTAACCCTGATAATATACAATTTTCATGCTTCTCCAAAACCCATAGCTCTCTGTCACATACTGACCTATGTGTGGGCACCCCTAACATGGTTAACTACACATCCAAGGTAGAATACTTCCCACGGGAGTATCTGATTATGCTCTCTTAGCCTTATGGTTGCTTGCCCAGCCTCCCACCTCTCTACCCAGGCCCCCTAAAAAACAACGCCTTTTGGCTAAAGTTGTTTACATCACAGGAACAGATAACGTCTCAGATTAGGGACGTCTTCTTTTCGCATGGTCAGTACATTAATACACTACAGACCTTTAAGGCATACCTTAGAGGTGTGTTTATCACAGAAATACAAATTATTAAGCAAAACTCATCCGCTGGAACGGGTGTGGGGCCGGGTACGACAGCTGGAATTGACCCATGTTACTGCCCTAACAGACTCTGCAAGGGAGGCATGGATGTCGACTCAGGATTCAATGGACCGCCTGAGACCCTCCACTGCAGAGTGCAAACGGTTCTTCACAAAACTTGCATTTTATGAGGAAAGGGGAAAAGACGGGTCATCTACTTGCCAAAATTGCTCGATCACAACAACAATCCCCGGCTATTGGTGCTATCCAGGCTTCCAGTGGGAGGGTGGTCAACTCTCCCGAGGACATTTTATCCGAGCTGGCATCCTTCTACGTGGACCTATATGGGTCATGGGAGGCCTTCTCGGATGCGGACCTAGCTAATTACGTGTCCAACATTGACTTACCTACTTTATCTGATAAGGCCAAACAACTAGATGCCCCGTTAACATTAGAGGAATTACAGTTGGCGGCCTGTTCTTTTCCCGCATGCAAAGCTCCAGGTGAAGATGGCCTCTCTTTGGAAGTGTATACTCAATTTGGCGAACAACTACTGCCAAAGTTGTTCGAGGTATTCAATGCATCGCTTGAGGAGGGCTGCCTCTATGGCCAGAGCGAATGTGATTTCACTGTTTAAGACCGGGAAAGATCCGGTTGATCCAGGTTCCTATAGGCCTATTTCACTGCTTCAGAGTGATGTTAAAATCCTGGCTAAGGTCTTGGCGCTTCGGATCAATGGGATTGTATCTTCCATTGTCCATCCGGACCAAGCTGGCTTCATGCCACTAAAATGCACAGCCACCAACCTCAGGCGACTCTTCCTTAACATGCAACTGCAGGCAGATAATGGAGGTCACAGGAATCTCTTGTCACTCTACGCCAACAAGGCATTTGACAGTGTCAGCTGGCAGTGCCTATGGGCGGTATTATACAAGTTTGGCTTTGGGGATAGGTTTATTGCCTGGGTCAAGTTGCTGTATGCTTCCCCACAGGTGACCCTCAGAATGTCAGAATGTCCTCTGGGTAGGGGGACAAGGCAGGGTTGTCCAATGTCCCCCCTGCTCTTTGCAATCACTATAGAGCCATTGGCAGCTCTGGTGAGGGCTCATGGGTTCAAGTATGGTAATCTGCATGACAAAATCATGTTATATGCGGAAGACATGATGCTATTCTTGGGAGATACCAACCACTCATTAACGGGGGTCATGTCCATAATCTCAAATTTTGGCCATTTTTCTGGCCTGACCATAAACTGGTCTAAATTGGCCCTTATGGTAATGGACGAGAAACGGGAGGTGGAACTTCTGGACTCTTGTCCCATCCCGGTAGTTGCCACCTTTAAATATCTAGGGATACAGATTTCACCCCGGCTTACAGAGTATTGCGCCCTAAATGTACATCCCTTACTGAACCACTTCCAGGATAAGATTAATACATGGAACAACCTTATACTGCCACTGGCAGGTAAAGCCAATTTAAATAAAATGATTTTATTGCCCCAGCTACTCTATTTCCTCCTCAATTCACCTGTAGTGATACATCTTAAAATCTTTGGAGTGGTCAATACCCTTTTTCGGCACTTATTGTAGAACACTAAGCCCCCTAGGATTAAACTGGAGCAGTTGCAATACTCTAAGAACAGTGGAGGGTTGGCGGTACCTAACCCTTGGCTGTATTATATTGCTGCCCAGATGCAACATCTGGTCGGCTCTATGTCCCAGAATCCAGTGGGCTCTTCGGCTCGGCTGATGCTTTTTGCCTCAGGGGCTGTGACTGTCCCAGTGGGACTGGAGGCGCAGCTGTTCCATAAATCCAATTAACAGACACCAACTCTCACACTAATCCAAAAAATATAGAATAAGGGCAGACAGCTGCAGGGGGTGCTAGGATTCACGAAAATTCTGTTCGATTTGGGGTAATCTCTCATATGTGGAGCTGGCTAAGTTGCAGCAAGGGCCTGGGTGGCGCACCTTTGATGTGACTCTACTGTCCCATATATTTAGAAATGACAAGATGCTCTCTTTTCCTGAATTACAAAACAAATTTCACATACTTGCCAATATGTTCTACTCTTATCTCCAGCTCAGACATGCCCTTAGTGCCAGGGCCATCTTTAAGGCAGGGCAAAAGGGGCACCTGCCCGGGGCCCTGTCAATGCTGTGGGGCCCAAAACCCTAACAATCCATCCCTGTCACATAAGCAGCTGCAGGTAATCAGTAAGCGGAGGTGTCCATGCCTGACAGCAGAGCTGGCCAGATGGAGAGACACACTGACGAGCAGTGACAGGGGCCGGAGGAGTGAGGGAGGATCGCTATGAGGAGGCAATCACATAGGCGGCATGGATGAGCAGAAAGCCGGTGGGTGGCAGGATTTACATCTGAATGAGAACATGTGCTTGGCTTTTCATTGCCCTTCTCTGCCCCTCTGCTTGCTGGTCAGTCAGCTCGGATGAGCGGACAACTGGTATGTGATTAACAATCCTAATGCCCTGCTGTATTGAACTTTCACTGCTTTAGCCACTAAATTATTACCGATCTCTGCTTGCTATGCATATTGACAGTACTGTTTTGAATGTACTCCTGGTTGGCTTCATTAACCCCATCTTTTCTGCCACATATTAAATTCTGCTGCAAGAGAACACTTTTACTCTGGAAAGGGGACTGTTGTGTTTTTGTAGCATAATCTATCTATCAACCAACCGATCAGTTAGCAGTAATGATGTGCAGTAATCTCTAGCAACCAGTCTGATGTAAAGATGTGAAGTAACCCCTAACAACCAATCAGCGAGCAGTAATAATTAGCAGTAACCTATAGCAACCAATAGGTAAGTAGTAATGATGTACTGTAACCTTTAGCAACTAATCAGTGAGCCTTAATGTGTGCTGTAACTGCTGGCAACCAGTGAGTGGTAATGATATGCTGTAACCTTTGGCAACCAATTGCCATTGCTGCCTTATCTGCTGCAGTAAGCTGATTTTGAGTTTAGAAGGGTATTTATTGTATGTCTCAGAGCAGGTAGAGAGCGAAATTTCATGGTGCGGGGTCAGAGTCGGCCCATGGAGGGGGGCCCAATGAAATGCTTGCCCAGGGTCCAATCATTGTTAAAGATGGACCTGGTTAGTGCACAAGGGGCTGCAAGTGAGTGGGTAATGTCTCCCACTCCTATTTTTGCTTCTACAGTCTAGTACTGAAACCAAGGGGATCATCTCAGTGTTACCAAATGTTACTTACACAACATTTACAGGGCGCACCCCATTAAGACAGTGTCTTTATGGGAGAGGGACCTGGGAACACTTACAGGAGATCAGTGGGAGGAGGCCCTACAGCCTATATCTACTTGTTTTCTGAATGTTGCACAAAAGGTTTCCCAACTATACATTGCACTTAGGGTACATTATACCCCAACAAAACCTTATTAAATGGGCAAGTTGGCAGATCCTCTATGTGGCCGGTTCCGACAACACCATGGGGATCTCATACATCTCCTTTGGCAGTGTCCGAAGCTTCACCGCTATTGGATTGAGGTAGTTGGAACACTCAATCGGGTGTTCCAAAGCACAGTACCTTTAGATCCACTATGCTGCATACTGGGGGTTCTGGAGGAAGTGATCCCGGAGGAACTAATGAGAATTGCATTCTCTAGGGCACTATTACAGGCCAGAAAATGTATATTAATGGGATGGAAATCAATCTCACCACCAACTACCGCCTCGTGGATAACACATATGGTAAACACTCTTATTATGGAACGGTAAATTTACCAACACAGGGGAAGCCCGGGTAGGTTTGAAAGGTTATAGTCACAATGGCTCGACACACCAGGATTGTCCAAGGGAATGTCTCGACTTCTATAGTGTCCCTCAGGGTGATTCTGTCATATATGTACTACATACATGGAGAGATCTATGTCGATGATGGGGGATTGTGGAAGTGATTATGTGTATGATGTATTTATAACTACTGCTGCTGCAAAGTTAACAGGAATATGTAAGTGTCAATGCTCAAGTGTTATGGATTGTGCATTGGATGTTGTTTATTGTGTTCAATAAAACCCTTTTTGATTAAAAAAAATAAGTAAAAATGGGATAATTAGGATGCCAACAATAATAGTCATAGAAATCAGGAAGTGCTGCTCCCGTCTAAGATGTAGGATTTTTCAAAATTGTCAATGGCCCCATACAAAGGAATTCAAAATAGATTATAGTGTTTTAAAGAATTTTATGGGTACAGTATATATAAAGGGGCATATCATAACAGATATAACACCTTAGGTAGCAGGATCATTTTAATGATGTTGATGCGACCCATCACACCTAGTAGGAGTCAGGCCCATACAAACTCCACCATTCAGGTAAATCCAAGCCAAAATGCATGCATCCTAAACGTCCAGAGAGAGGAGAGCCCCAGGTACTGGCTAATGCCTGTATAGGTAGAAATGTATGAAAAAGTCTGGATAGCTGCACACCAGAGGAAATTTCATATGCCTTTTATTCGTGGAACAGGATCATGAAGTACAAAGGGCACCATGGCAAGGTGGTACAGAGTAACAGCTGATGCGTTTCACACTTAAACTAAGTGCTTACTTAGTATAGTTAACAGACATGGAAATAAAACCACATATATACTCAAAATATAGAACATGTGACCAAGGATTCAAAACAGCTGAGAACCTCCAGTCTGCATCTCCCCAAGGTAATACATAAGGCCTGGCCTGTTGGTGGGTCCTGGGGGCGGGGGTTGGGAGCCACTGATTTAAACCTCTCAACCGCACCTCCCATACACCTCATCTTTCTCCCCAGACGACGTGGTCCCCCCACCCCTAAACAAGGGACGAGTATGGGGGGTCACACGTCGAAATTAGCCCGGTATTACTCTCCGAGAGTAGAAATTAGACAGTCCTGACCTACCTCACCATAAACTATTACCAATAGTAATCTATACCACAAATAACGGAGACCGAGGGGACATTCATTCACCCCTCTATCCCCCTTGCCCTCCCCCTCCCCCTTCTAATTCTCTTTCCCCCCCTAACCTCCCTTAGATACCCTCCCCCTCCCCCCCTCCCCCCCCTCTGTCTCTTTTTTCTTTTCCCTTCTCCTTTCTCCTTTACTTCTCTTTCTTTCTTCACTTACTTCTCAATATCCACACACAACCCCTCTCAAACCCCTACATGGCTCGGACCTCCTAACAGAGATCCCGACCAATACCTCCTTTGAACAAGTGGATTGAATCATCATACAAACTCTTACGCCTCCACCCAACGAGTGGGAATTCCCCCCCAAAAAATCATCAATGTAACGTGAAAGGAGGGGAGGGAAAGAAAGAGGGGGGAAAAATAAAAGGATCTATTTAATGCCACCATAACTAACACCAACCTCTCGACAGACACTTAAATGTGATATTGAATTAGCCCTGATCACCCCACCATACATATACAATAAAGCACCAGTAAGAGATTTTCTGTTATAGCCGATTCACTGTTATCTTTGTATCAATTGTAAGAATCTATGTTTATTCCCCAACTCTTGTACAGTTGTATGATGATACTGTTACACTATTATACTGTTTTATTTCTCTTTCTTTCAATAAAAATTTATTTTGTAAAAAAAAAAAAAACAGCTGAGAACCGGCCGTGTGAGATCTCCGCACCTGCTGCTAAGTAATAAGTTCTAAAATGGGAACACCCATGTTGGTTTCTATAAGCAACGGATGAAAGAAAAAGAAATGAAATGAAATAAGTTGAAAACGAGAAAGAAAAAAGAAAATGATAAAGAAAAAAAAAATAAAATGAAATGACCTAATCACCATGAAGTGTGTCGTGTTCATGTGGTAAAAGGTGCTGTGAAGCGAGTGAAGTGACAGGACAAAAGAATGTGAAGATTAAATATGAAAAATAAAAATAATAATAAAATTGAGATGAGATGAGATAAAATAAAATTAAATGAAATAAAGTAAGAGGGGAGTAAAAACCCTTGTTTGTAATGAAGTACAAAAAGAGACATGACAATATGTGTAAAATGTGAATCTTGTGATAAAAAGTAAAAATAAAATGACTAGATAATGGATGATAATAATCAAAAATATACATATATGAAAAAGTAAACTAAAATAAGAATAAAGTTAAAAAAAACGTGAAATGGTTGTATGTAAAGGTGCAAAAAAATGCAAAAAATGATGATATTCTGGGGGGCCGTTTGGCCCCAAGTATAGTCTGTGTGATGAAGTGTGAAGATAAGGTACAGTCAAATAAATCACCTAGACCCCCTGGGAAAAGAGGGATGGAAGAAAAAAGGGAAAAGTAAATAGCATGGCTAATGCAACAAATAAAAATATTAATGATAATGGAGAATGTGCATCGTAAAGAGAGTAGATGATATAAATTAACTCTATATGGATAAATGTTTATATATAGAAGATGGGCACAACAATATTTATGTTTATGTAATGACAAGTATACATCAGTCGGTGTGTTTTAAAATATTCAAAGAGGGGACGGTAAGGAAGAAAGTCTCAGGGTAGTGATAAATATATAAAAGTAAGTAAGGAGTAAGGAGTCAGGCCCATGTTTGTGCTTTGATTTTGATAAAGGTATAGAGAGGTGCGTAGTCTTTTAACGTTCTTATTTTTTTTTTTTGTTCAATAACTTTTTATTGAAAGTTATTTAAACATTGTACAGTATCAGAACATAAAAAGATGGGAAAGGTACATTATCCCCACTGCTCTAATATAATGGGAATACAACTTGTCATTTGACATAAACAACGTACAAAAGCGTTGGAATTACTCTATATAAACATCATGATGAAAAGCCGAACATTACATCAGGCCCATCCCTCATCTTCAGCTTCGAGATAAAGTCATTACTATATTAAGATTTTGGTTTCTATGATAGCTATACCTCTCAGTGGTATGATTTTCATATAATAGGCAGTAAAGAACTGTACCTTAAATTAAAGTGGATAGAAGGGAAAAAGCAAGAATAAGAAAATAGAAGAGAAAGTGGGTATGGGGAAAGGGGGGGGGGGGGTAAGGGAGGGTATCCAGCCATTGTAGGAATCAACCCTATAATTCTATCTACTTTTTTTTTTTTTTCCCCCTACTATCCCTGTTGGGACATAATTTATGCATATGTTGATGAAAACTTAAACCAACAGGACCATATTTTATTCGCTAAATCGGATTTGTTCCTCAATGTGAGCGTGCTGCTTTGCATATGGTAGATACGATCTACCTCTACGAGCCATTGGCGTAACGTCCAAATTGCTTGTTGTTTCCAAAATTTTGGGATAAGCACCTTAGCTGCGTTTAAAAGATGGGGTGTAATAGATTTTTTATATGATCCTATTGGTTCATCCGTACAGTGAAATAGTATTACCCAGGGGTCGTTGATAACTTCACTACCCTGTATTTCCTTAATCCAATGTAAAACAGTGGACCAATATGGTTTAATAAGGGGGCATAGCCACCAGACATGGGAATGGGTCCCTTGTTCTCCTCTCCAGCAAAGCTCCGATTTGGATGGAAAAGCTTTATGGAGCACTACAGGAGTATAGTGCCATCTTGTCAGGAGTATATAGTTTGCTTCAGCTGCTTTCGATGATATGGATGAGATATGTGACAATTGAAGTATGGGGTTACGTTGATTGTCTGATAACAGACTTTGGAGCTCCTGCTCCCATTTGGTGAGAAATGGTTGTTGTGAAACGGGAGATAAAGACAAAAGAGCTGGATAAAAGAGTGAGATGGGTTTATCAGGTGATTGGACCCCAACAAGTAGGCTCTCTATTGGATTCAGCTCTGATTCAGATCGTAGAGGTTGCGGGAGGGATTTAATGAATTGTGAAAGTTGATGATATTTCCACTGGTCCATAAATGATATCGGGGTCACTGTTCTTAGTCTTGATATAGGAAGGATTCCTGTGTCCATGATCACTTGATAGGGGAATCCGATATCCAGTTGCTGAATCTAGGGTCCATGTTACCTGGTGGGAAGTAGTCATGACCAGTCAATATCATAAGTGGGGAGTTGTAGCTCCATTTTTGTGTTTTACACAGCGAGTCCCATGAAGCTAGGGACGATTTGGTGAGTGGCGATGTTGTATGAGCTAATTTGCGAAATCTGTTAGGTATCCATATTAAAGGAAACAGGTCCGCGCCACTTAGTTCCAATTCCAGCTGTACCCAAAGTTTGGAGTTCTTATGGTATTTCCAATCTGATATCCGGTTTAGTATATTTGCAAGGTAATAACGTTTAAAGACCGGTATCGCTAAACCCCCTTCATGTTTTGGCTTTATTAGACATTTATAAGCAAGTCTGGGTCGTTTACGGTTCCAAACAAATTTCAATATCATAGATTGCACTAGTCTAAAAAAGCCAGGGGGAATCTTATAAGGGATCATCTGGAACATGAAGAGTAGTCTGGGTAACACATTCATTTTTACAATGCTAATTCGGCCCAGCCACGAGTGAGCCATCTGGGTCCACTTTTGCAGGCCCGTTTTAATTGAGTTTAATAGAGGTATATAATTCCTACGAAACAGAGAGGTTAGGTTAGATGTAAGATATATTCCTAAATATTTTAATGAGTGAGGTTGCCAGCTAAAAGGAAAAGATGGTTTCAACATTGCGGCCGTGCTGTGGGGATATATTTAAGATTTACGATTTTGGCAAGATTAATTCTAAAATTAGAGAGGGTTCCAAATGTATTAAAGGAGTATCATCGCTAAAAAGGGTTCCAAAGAAAGGGCGAAGAGAATTGGTGAGAGGGGACAACCCTGTCGGGTGCCATTATAGAGGGAGAAAGGTTCACTCAATATACCATTGATCCTCAGCTACGCCAAGGGTGACTGATATAATGCAGAAATTCTTGTTAGCATGTTTGGTCCTAATCCCAGATGCAACAACGTTGACATCAAGTACTCCCAGTCCACCCTATCAAATGCTTTTTCAGCATCAGTAGATAAGAGAAGGGTGGGCTGGGAGCACTTTCGTACATAGGAAATCGGGGATAGTGTTCTGAGAGAGTTGTCTCGAGCTTCCCTTCCCGGGATAAATCCCGTTTGGTCTTTAATGATCCATTGAGGGAGCAACAGTCTGATTGCAATCGCTTTAGCATATATTTTAGCATCTAGATTCAACAAAGAAATTGGGCGATATCTACCACAAAGGCTTGGGTCCTTTCCTGGTTTGAGAAGTATTGTGATGTGGGAATGAAGCGTCTCCAGGCAAAAGGCCACTCCCGCGGAGATCAAGTCAGCATATGATGTTAGATATGGGAGCAGGGTATCAGCAAATGTACGTAATAAGTGACTGTGAAGCCGTCAGGGCCTGGTGCTTTGCCAGAAGCCATGGATTTAAGTGCCTTTCTGAGCTTTGCAGTGGAAAACCCCCCTCCAGAGCCTTGATCACTGATGCTGAGAGCTTAGGTAATTTAGCCTGTGTAAGGTAGTCTTGAATAAGTGTTTCCCTTGACACCCTCTCTGCATTACCCTTGCCGACATTATAAAGTTGTTGATAAAAGGAACAAAATTCTTTCGCAATTTCATTCGTCTTATGCAACATTATGTCCGCAGACGACTTTATTTTAGCTATATAGGAAGCTAATTTCTTTTACCACAATGAGCGGGCTAAGAGACGACTGGGTTTGTTGCCCCATTCATAAAATTGTTGGGATATTATGCAAAGTCTGGATGTATTTTCCACATGGAAGAGGGCCTTTTAATTCTTCCCTTTTTTGTGTGAGGGAGAGAAGGATCAAGGGAGAGTTAGGAAGTTTATGATTCTTCTCAAGAATACCTATATCTTTAATGAGTTGTGTTTGCGCATGTGTTCTTTCCTTCTTTTTTCTGGAGCCCATTTCTATTAACTTTCCCCTTATATAAGCCTTATGGGCTTCCCAAAGAACCCCTGGAGACGTATCTGGGGAAACGTTCTCCCAGAAATAGACATTCTCAATTTCCTTTCTGTCGATTTCCTCAGATATAAGTGAGTCGTTCAGCTTCCAATTCGCAGTTTTTCTAGGTAAGGACGGTATGTGTAGTTGCATACTAATGGGGGCATGATCGGAAATGGTTGAAATTTCAATATGAGAACTGGTCACTAACTCTAGATGGTAATAGTTTATAAAAAAGTAATCCATGCGTGAATGGGAGCTGTGAAGATGTGAGTAGTGCGTATAGTCTTTTTCCCGTGGATGCATTATTCTCCATACATCTATGAGCTGGGATTCATGTAGCTGTTTACGTAAGAACGCAAGCCGTCTATGAGGAATGCTAGATCTACCCTGGGAAGTGTCCAGGGAAGGCTCCATGGGAGTGTTAAAATCTCCTGCCAAAACAATGCATCCGTGGGAAAAAATCCCTAAGTTTGGATAAAGTGGAAGTCAGAAAACTAGCCTGTCCCTGATTAGGGGCGTAAACATTAGCTAAGGTACATCGTAAGTTACCCAGACTGCTCTTTAAAAATAAAAATCTACCAAATGGATCAACCAAAGTGTCTTCCAAGGTAAAAGAGGATCCCGTCCGGAATCCAATGGCCACGCCTTTTGCTTTTGTAACATCAGAGAGGCTGTAATACCACATAGGGTAGTGGTGAGCATAAAGTTTGACCGGAGTTGTGTGCGTGAGATGGGTTTCTTGAAGGAATACAATGTCCCCTTGTAAACGTTTAAGTTCTCTATATAACGAATGCCTCTTACCAGGAGCATGAAGCCCTCTCACATTGAGGGAGATCAGATTAATCGTAGCCATTGGATTCGTTGGGTATACATAAACTCTACCTTCATTTTACAAGGCTGGGATGGGGAGGGGGAAGGGAAAAAAAGAGGAAGAGAGGGAGAAAGTAGGAACCAAGAGAAAGAACATGAAAAGGACTGCTGTAAACACATCTTTTATGTGCACGCAAAGCCTTGTTGTGCAGAGTGTGGGGTGACGCAGAGCCTGGCCAACCAAAGCACACCACCCCAATTGGGATAACCGCCGTGGAACACCAGGCCCCCAGCCACCCCTTGTTGGGGAGCGGTGCCCCTGTAGAACCCAGACCACGCATGTCTAAGACAGGCATACGTCATCTGCGTGGTCCGGCGCCGGCACAGAAAGCAAATTTACAACATATGAGATTTAACAATGCAACCCATAGCGTTAACTATAGGCCGTAACCCAGTCTGACCAAGGGTAGCAAACAGTTCTCCATAAGGAGTATAATTACTGTGACTCAACATTAGGAAATAACATATAACCCTTATGTAAATAACAAAAGATACCCAACTGTAATAAAACAAGGAATCTGGAACATTTTTCAACTTGTTGACTGGATAAAAACTTGCTTGCTGAAGTTGAGTGAATACACTCCGATTAGACTATAGCATGGTAAGGCAAAGGGAGAAGGGAAGAAAAAAAAAAAACAACAAAAAATTTTCAGCCCACTTGTGAAGTAGCGTTCGGTGTGACTGAACGGCGGTGCCTAGAGACTTTCTGCCATTTCATTTCCGATGGAGCGGGAAGTGCGGGTATGGAGTCTTGCCAACCTGGTAGTTCTGGAGGCTCTATGCTGAGATCCATACAGAATGCATCCAAATCTTCCGGGAAATGGAGAATGGCTGTTTTACCATCCCTGTGTGCTATAAGGGCGGCCAGGAATCCCCATCTGTAAGTAATGGATGCCGCTCTCAGTTTTTCTGTGAGGGGTTTGAGCGCTCTCCGTCGTTCCAGCGTTTCCCTGGCAAGGTTGGGAAAGAAGGATAGGCTGAATCCGTCAAACTCAAGTGTAGCTGCCTCTCTTGCTTTTCGCATTATTAGTTCTTTTTCCTCAAAGTAATGTACCCGGCAAATAATATCCCTGGCAGAATCAGAGGACAGGTTACGCAGGCAGAGGGCTCGATGCACCCTATCCAGTTTCAGAGGATGATCAGCAGGGTTACCCAGGAGGCTATTGAAGATGCTACGAATGGAGGCTACTAGGTCATCATCCTTTGTCGCCTCAGGCAGTCCTCTAGTTGTTCCTCCTGTTGCGGTTTTCTTGGTCCTCGATCTTGTAGAGCGCCATTCTGTGGGCTATGTTGAGGTTACGGGTGGAGGATTGTAAGTCTCTGATGGCTGCTGCGTGTCTGTCGAGAAGTTGTTCTGTCTCTTCTACATGCTCCAATACTTGAGCAAGATCTGCTCTCATCCCTGATAGTTCTTTTTTAATCACCTTCTCCAGGCCGAGAAGCATAGACGCCAGATCCGCTTTCGTGGGGAGACCACTCATTAGCTCCGCTACTCCCGAGTGTCCAATCGGGCTCCCTTCCTCGTCCGAGCCGCCGGAGGATACTGGAGACCGATGTCTGGTTTCGGGCCTGTGACGAGAGGAGGAGCTCGCTCCCAACCCACGTGGTGAGCGGCCTAGTCCGTCAGCCTCAGGGGGATCCTCGGGCTCCGCAGCGAGAAATCACTTAATTGTGTTTTTAGAAGTGCCCTTTTTAGGCTGGGGCTTAACCGATCTCTTTCCCATGCTGGCCATAGGTATTAAATTGTAGAGGATAGTTGTTAAATGCTGATAAAATAGGTACCAGTGCCAGAACTCACATGAGAAGCGTCCTCACCGTCTCATGTCCAAGCCACGCCCCCCTTTTAACGTTCTTATGACTGTTACCCCTAAATACCTAAAGGAGGTCACTGTGGCAAGAGGGAGAGGAGGGTTGGTAGGGGAAGGGGGAAAGTGTTTGAGGGGTAGGATCTGTGATTTGGACCAATTTTTATTAGTAAACCGGAATGCATGCCAATATGTTCAATAGTTTGTAAAGCAGCTAAGAGGGAAGGCCCGGAGTCCGCAAGATATAAAATCATGTCATCTGCATACTAGCCGAATGTTTCTGTCAGATTTACCAGTCATAGACCACAAATAATGGGGTTAGATCTTATAGAAATGACCAGTGGTTCGGTCGGCAATGCATACAGGAGGGGAGAGAGGGGACAGCCTTGATGGGTACCTCTTCCCAAGGGGAATGGATCCGATAACCAACCATTAACAGATACCCTAGCCCTTGGGAGATGATAGAGTAGTTGAACCTATTTGATAAAGTTAGGGCTAAAACCATAATTACTGAGGCACTTCCATAGGAAACCCCACTCCAAGGCTTTGGCAGCATCTACACATGTCCCAATCTCAACATGTAATGCCTGGATATTCATAAATAGGAGTTTAATATTCATAGCAGTATTTTTCCCTGGCATGAAGCCTGTTTGGTCAGGATGGATTTAAAACGAGAGGCAAATATTTTTGCCGAAATGTTTATGTCCACTTGTAGCAGGGAGATTGGTCGATATCAATCAGGATAACATGGGTCTTTACCTGGTTTGGGAATAACTATAATCTTAGCTTCCTGCACAGTGGATGGTATACTGTCTGAGTTAACTTTAAATTAATATAGGTTATGTAATTTGGGAATGAAAATTTCAGAATAAGTAGCATGGAATTCAAGTGACAGGCCATCCGAATCCGGAGCCTTGGAGGCAGCCAATTGTGATATGGCTGTGGATATATCATCGACTGTTACGGGAGCTTCAAAAAGTGTCACTTGGTCCTAATTGAGGTGGGGGAATTGGATTGTTTGTAAATAATCCCTTGTTTCTTGTGAAAAATTGGGTCACCTGAGAAGTGTAGAGTGTGTCATAATTTTAAAAATTCAGTGGCCACCTGTTGTGGGGCAGAAATTATAGTCCCATCGGGACTGTTCAGAGGAACTACTTCTGGGAGGTTTGGTGTCTAGATGGGCTAGGTAAGCAAGCACTTTCCCAGATCTTTAGCCCTGTTCAAATATCTTTTGTTTACAGAAAAACAGATGTTGTTTGGCTTTCTCTATGTGTAGTTGCGTAACTAAACGCATTTGTAATTTTAAATTGGCAGCAGTTTCTGGGGTAGGGTCCCTAGATGTCTCTTCATGTGTTTGTAGGCAATCTATAGCTCTATAGGATTTTGAAGTACCAATTTAGAGGTAGCCTTAAGTCTATTTACTCGGGTGGATAAGAGTGTGTGAGTAGATTTTAAATGCTTCCCAGACCATCCAAAAGGAATATGTACCCTGGTTAATATCAAAATAATATTGGAATTCTCTAAGTATATCTTCCTGGTCTACCAAAGTGGACAGCCAGTATGGGTTTAATCTCCATTGGGGGGTAGGAAGGGCTGTAAGCATTTGGATATTTACCCTGTAAAGGAGTATGACCTGACAGTGTCCTGGGTGCAAAGCCGGCATCTGTCAGTTTGGGGAGGAAGATTGCAAATACTAAGATGAAATCTATACTGGACATTGAGTTATGAGTGGCTGAGAAGCAAGTGTATACTCTGGATAAGGGGTGTCTATATCTCCAGGGGTCTACTAGGCCAAAGTCTGTCAGCATACGATGCAGTCTGGTGTGAGTCAGGGGAGATGTGGCTGCGACACTCTGCCCCATATGATCTAAGGTAGGATTTATTACCATATTGAAATCCCCCATCTATATCACCAGGACTGTGTCAGGAAAAGTTCCATCTGCTGGTAATATCTGTCATTTGGCGTGCAGTACTGAGGTCCACCAGCAGGTGTCTCCTGGCAGTTTGGAACTGTCAGGAGAGCTTTTCCCTGTTGATGTTATGTCATCTTTGGGCCGCAGTACTGGCGTCCACCAGCGGGTGGATCCTGGCAGTATGAAGCAGATAGCACCTCCTACAATCAGGTGTCACTTGAGGCCAATTACAGACCTATACATAGCCGGCAAGCACTTGCATGTTTGCCTTGGTTTCATCCTTGCGCCCTGACCTGCTAGCTTGTTTTTTTATCCTGATTCTGAACCTGTTCCTGTGCCCTGAACCTGTGACCCGTGGATCTGATCCTGTCTTCCTGTCCTGATCCCTATCCTGTCCCACCTGTTACCTTGCATCTCTGCCCTGCAGTCTGATCCATCCATCCTCTCCCTGTCCTGTGTTCCTTACCCCATCTGCTGATCTCCCTGTGTATGACCTTGGCCTGGCTTATGTCTATGTTTCTGGAACATCCCCTGTCCATCTGCTGATCTGCTGTGTATGACCCTGGCCTGGCTATTGTTTATGATCCTGATATTTCCCATTTATTGTACTTATCTGTCTGTTGTTATTTGTGGGTCTCTGTCTGTTGGTTAGTTATTGCACTGTGTCATATTGGAGGTGGTTGTATTTGTATTATTCACTTACTCTAATAAATCATTATATTTTTACTTACATGTGTTTGGTGTTCCTCTGTAGCTAACCACGCAGTTCTGGTCACACCTGGTACATGACAGTAAACCAAGGCCATCCCTGACCAGAAGTGGCTACACAAAGGAACCATCTTGATTCAGGTTGCTTGCTGCAATGACTTATAATGTGATTCGTTATTATGCTCTGCTGGCATCAGAGAGTAGTGGATATCTCCACCAGACACTGGAGGAGTGGACCAGTGATCAGCTGCTAGAGATCATTCGTTTTGCTCACTCCTGGGTTGATCAGGACTGTATGCTGTTTGGGGATGTGCAGCCTTTAATTCAAATCTGCACAGAGCTGGCTTTGCCCTGCATCCCAGAGGGCCAGGATGATCCCCCCCCCCTTTCAGTATTAATCAGGTCACATCACTGGTATGGCTTCTGGAAGATGACTCCCCTTACATTTTTGAACATTACACAGCCTGTTCCCAACAGATGATAAAAGAATGTGTTGATTCTGTACAATCCCTTGTCAGACAGGCAGTATGTAACCTGCAGTTTGTGCAACCTTACTTTTAGCATGGTCCGGTATTTTGCAATCAGCCCCAGCTAGCCCACAACAAACCATGTCTGCTGCCAGACACCTGCCTGCCCAAGAGTCATTTTCCCCTTCACCCATGGCAACCTCCATTTCAGCCCAATATACCCTGCTTCCCACCAAATATTAATACCCTGTGTCTACCCGCTGCACTTATCCTGCCTTTAACCCGCCTGCCTCTTCTCTGCTACATACAGCTTCCCCACAAGAACTTCCTCTGGCCGCTGTTCCCTCTTCCTTGCCATATCCCAGACCTTCTCTTCAGCACGCCTCACCTCCTACCTACAGTCCTGCAGTCACCTACAGATCTCCAGCAGTTAAGCCAAAGAAGAAACGGAAGTTCTTTCCAACCCACACGATCCTGCCATTAACCCAACCTGCCTCCACACCAACCAACCTGCTCTAGTCTGCTTGCATGCCAGCTAAACCTGATAACCCACCTGATTCTGCCAAACCTCTGCCTGCTACCCAGCCAGTGTCTCCGCCTGAAGTTCTTGTGCCCCAGTCTAATGTTCCTGTGTCCATGTTCCAGTCTGATGTTTCAATACCTGCCGACCAATCTGATGTGCCTACTGCTCAACCTGTTGTGCCAGTGTCTGCTGTTCAGCCTGTTGTGCCAGTGTTAGCTGTCCAGCCTGATGTGTTCCTGTCTGCTGCCCAGCCTGATGTATCCCTGTCTGCTGCCCAGCCTGATGTGTTCCTGTCTGCTGCTCAGCCTGATGTGTTCCTGCCTGCTGCCCAGCCTGACGTGCCTCTGTCTGCTGCCCAGCCTGATGTGCCTCTGTCTGCTGTCAAGCCTGATGTGCCTCTGTCTGCTGCCCAGCTTGAAGTGCCTCCTGCCCAGCTGGAATTGCCCGTGCCTGCTGCCCAGCTTGAAGTGCCCGTGCCTGCTGCCCAGCTTGAAGTGCCCATGCCTGCTGCCCAGCTTGAAATGCCCATGCCTGCTGCCCAGCTTGAAGTCCCGGTGTCCCAGTCTGAAGTCCCGGTGTCCCAGTCTGAAGTCCCGGTGTCCCAGTCTGAAGATCTGATGTTCCAGCCTGAAGATCTGGTGTCCCAGTCTCAGCCTGAAGTTTCTGTGCCCGTGTCTCAGCCTGTCATGCCAGTTCTGTGCCCATGTCTCAGCCTGTCATGCCAGTGTCCGTCATCCAGCTTTTTAAGCCATTGCCCGGTGTCCAGTGCTCCCTGCTCGGCCTGATGTTCCAGTGTCTGCCGCCCAGCTCGGTGACCCAGAGCCTGCCGCCCAACTCGATGACCCGGAGCCTGCCACCCAGCTCGATGACCCGGAGCCTGCTGTCTGCCCTGATGTGCCCGCTGTCTGCCCTGAAGTGTCTGATGCCCAGCCTGCAGTGCCTGATGCCCAGCCTGCAGTGCCTGATGCCCAGCCTGACATACCCCCATCCGTTGTTCTGCTTGATGCCATAGACTATGGACAATTACAACCAGTTGGAGTGTCCGGAGGCCGCTCCTTAGAGGGGGGTACTGTCAGGAAAAGTTCCATCCGCTGGTAATATCTGTCGTTTGGCGTGCAGTACTGAGGTCCACCATCAGGTGTCTCCTGGCAGTTTGGAACTGTCAGGAGAGCTTTTCCCTGCTGATGTTATGTCATCTTTGGGCGTCCACCAGTGGATGGATCCTGGCAGTGTGGAGCAGACAGCACCTCCTACAATTAGGTGTCACTTGAAGCCAATTACAGGCCTATAAATACAAGCACTCACATGTTTGCCTTGGTTTTTTCCTTGCGCCCTGACCTGCTAGCTTGTGATCTGATCTTAAATCTGAACCTGTTCCTGTGCCCTGAACCTGTGACCCATGTATCTGATCCTGTCTCCCTGTCCTGATCCCTATCCTGTCCCACCTGTTACCTTGCATCCCTGCCCTGCAGTCTGATCCATCCATCCTCTCCCTGTCCTGTGTTCCTTACCCCATCTTACTCCCTGTGTATGACCTTGGCCTGGCTTACGTCTATGTTTCTGGAACATCCCCTGTCCATCTGATGATCTGCTGTGTATGACCCTGGCCTGGCTATTGTTTATGATCCTGGTATTTCCCATTTATTGTACTTATCTGTCATTTGTGGGTCTCTGTCTGTTGGTTGGTTATTGCACTGTGTCATATTGGGGGTGGTTGTACTTATATTATTCACTTACTTTAATAAATCATTATATTTTTGAAAGGCTAGGCTACTGAAACTGTCAAATTGGCATAGCATGACCATAAAGGAAAGGTCACATAAGCAACAACATATTACACATAATAGAACAGACATAGCAAATCGGTATAAGACCATGTACAATTGTAGAGAGTAAAAACATTTGAACAACAACATTACTCCACCCTCCCAGCCCTACACCACCCCAACTCGGTGAGATCATATATCTTATCTCCTGAACCAAAGCGGAATAACAGTCATCTGGTACATACGGAATCAGAGGTACAGTACTTAGAAAACAAAGTAAAAAAGGACAGTAGTTATGAGATAGAAACAAAAGGAAAAAAAATAGGGGTCCTATGGGGATGACTTTTTCACTGAGAAGTGCGTGGGGTTTAAGGACCATGAGACAACAAATGTTTCTCAGTTCTCAATAGAAGAGGATGCTCACAGTGCAGTGCAAGAAATAACAGCTGTAGATACTGTGCCTGTGGCAGATCCCCAGAGGGTTAAAATACATATGAGAGCATATGAGGACCGTATTGGGTAAAACAGGGGAGTCGGATTAGTGTCAAAGGTATGGTGAACAACTAGAACCAGAACTGGACAGGAGCCTGTCCACATGGAGATGATGCCTTCCATTGGTAGTCCGTTATCTGGGGGACCAATGTAGGCCTGGGATAAACAACATATAATGACAAAAAACTGTGGCCATAGGGGAGCAACAATTCTGAAATCAACAGTACTCACTACCTGTCTCAGGCCAAGAATCGATCAAGCAGGATGCATTTGAAGATCCAGCCAGTTGAAAGCCAGGTCATGGTCCTCAAAGAAATGGACACGCCATCTTCTTCCACTCTTAGGTGAGCAGTATATAACATGGCATATTTCAGATGCAGGACACGCAGGCACCTCTTAAAATCTTGGAACCGGGCCCCCACTGTGATTGGACACAGCGGGGGCCAATCAGCGAGGGTGGCCGGTGGCCTTTGCCGCTGCCGACCACCCACGATCATTTAGAGGAGGGACAGAACGGCGGTTTGCCTATGTAAACAGGGCAGACCGCTGTTCTGTGGGCCAGGAAAATGAAGATCTTGTGTTTCTGCTAAGCATTCCCCCCACAGTTAGAAAGCATTCCCTAGGAGCACACCTAACTCTTTAATCGCCCCTGATGTTAACCCCTTCCCAGCCAGTGTCATTTATACAGTGACAGTGCATTTTTTTAGTACTGATCACTGTTTTGGTGTCACTGGTCCCCATAAAGTGTCACTTAGTGCCAGATTTGTCACCCGCAATGTCGCAGTCCTGCTAAAAATCGCTGATCACCGCCATTACTAGTAAACACAATTAAAAAAAAGTCCATAAAAATATCCCATAGTTTGTAGATGCTATAACTTTTGCGCAAACCAATCAATATGCCCTTATTGGGATTTTTTTTTACTAAAAATATGTAGCAGAATACATATTGGCCTAAATCAGGGGTCTCAAAAGTACGTCCCACTGGGATGTTTTGTCTGGCCTGCAGCTACAGTCATCAAACTCACTGCAGGGACGGACTCTGCTCAAGTTGTGGGGCTTGCTCTGCATTCTGACAGGTATTGAGGGGGAGTGCAGCGCAAGTCCCGTGACTCGAGTAAGCCAACAAAGCCCAAGTTATTTCAGTGCAGACCTGCTGCACCTTTCGGCTCCCACCCTGCAGTTAAATTCAGTGTCCTTTTTTGCTGTAATTTCACATACAAGTGTGCCTGTGTAACAGCAGGACCGGATCTGGGAAGTGCAGTAGGTCTGCTCTAATGCCAGCTCTTCAGAAGAGCAGCTCAGCAGTAATGAACACAGATCTACGGGGGAAATGGAAGGCGGTGATGGGGAAAGGAATGTGCTGGGGGAGGAGGGGGCTCTGGTGAGGACACAAGTGTATGTGTGGGGGACTCTGATGGGGACAAAAGTGTGTGTGTGGAGCTGTGATGGAGGACACAAATGTAGGGGGGGCTCTGATGGGGGGCAAACGTGTGGATGGGGACTCTGATGGGGGACAAAAGTGTGGAGGGGGACTCTGCTGGGGGACAAAAGGGTGAGGGGGACACAAATGTGCAGGGGGAACCCTGATGGGGACATAAGTGCGGGGGGACTTTGATGGGGGATACAAGTGTAGGGGGGGACACTGATGGGGGACACAAGTGGGGAGGACACTGATGGGGGACACAAGTGTGGGGGGGGACTCTGATGGGGGACACAAGTGTGGGGGGGGGACTCTGATGGGGGACACAAGTGTGGGGGGGACTCTGATGGGACTCTGATGGGGGACACAAGTGTGGGGGGGACTCTGATGGGGGACACAAGTGTGGGGGGGACTCTGATGGGGGACACAAGTGTGGGGGGACTCTGATGGGGGACACAAGTGTGGGGGGACTCTGGTGGGGGGGACTCTGATGGGGGGGACTCTGATGGGGGATACAAGTGTGGGGGGACTTTGATGGGCACACAAGTGTGCAGGGCGGGCTCTGGTGAAGACATAAGTGTGCAGATGGGCCCTGATGGGGGACACAAGTGTGCAGGGGGCCCTGATGGGGGACACAAGTGTGCAGGGGGCCCTGATGGGGGACACAAGTGTGCAGGGGGCCCTGATGGGGGCACAAGTGTGCAGGGGGGCCTGATGGGGGACACAAGCGTGAGGGGGCTCTAATGAGGGGCACAAGTGTGCAGGGGGGCTCTGGTGTGGACACAAGTGTGGCGGGGGCTCTGATGGGGACACAAGTGTGAGGGGGCCTCTGATGGGGACAAAAGTGTGGGGGGGACTCTGATTGGGGACACATATGTGAAGAAGGGTCTCTGATGGGCACTCAAGTGTGGGAAGGGGACTCTGATGGGGGACACAAGTATGGGGGTCTCTGATGGGGACACAAAATGTGTAGGGGGCTCTGATGAGGACAAAAGTATGGGGGCTCTGATGGGGGATGCAAGTGTGCAGGAGGGAATCTGGTGGGGACACAAATGTGGGAGGGGGACTCTGATGGGAGACACAAGGGTGGAGTGGCTCTGCTGTGGGCATAAATGTGCAGGGAAGGCCCTGATGGGAACACAAGTGTGGGGGCTCTGATGGGGACACAAATGTGGGGGGGCTCTGATGGGGAAACAAGTGCACAGAGGGGCGACTGTGATGTGGGGCACATATGTGGTGACTCTGATGTGGGACACAAGTGTGCAGGGGGGCTCTGATGGGGACACAAGTGTGTGGGGGGTGTGGCTGTGATGGGGACACATATGTGCGGCGGGTGGCTGTGATGGGAACAGAAATGTGCAAGGGGGGTGTTAATGGGGACACAAGCTTTTAGGGAGAGTCTGGTCAGAAAACAATTATGTGGGGAGAATTTGTGTGGACACAAATGTGTGGGGAGATTCTGCTGGGGACACAAATGGGCAGGGGGGCTCTGATGGGGACACAAATGTATGGGGCTACTGACAGGAACACAGATGTAAGGCCTCATGCACACCTAATGTTTAGCCGTGGTGCACGAGGTAAAACCTTCTGAAGCTGAAGTGGTTAGGGCCCCGTTCACATATCACGTTAGGGTTGCCACCTCATCCCTTTAAACCCGAACACATATTAATTACACAGGTTCTGTGGCTGATTAAGATGGTAATTAAACTCACTGGGTGCCTTATCTGCATTTAATTAGCCTCAGAACCTGTGTAATTCAAAGGTGTTCGGGTTTAAAGGGATGAAGTGGCAACTCTATATCACGTAGCGCTGCACAATTTATTTTCAGAGTGCAATTCTCATGCAAAGGGCTAGCCCATTCTCTTGAAGCTCCTGCTTCTTTTTTTGGGCGACAAGCTTCATACAATTTTTAAAGGTATACTTTGCCATGCGACAATTGTGGCAGAATTGCATTGTGTTTGGGGTGCTATTAAAGGAAAATGGCACCCAAATGCACATCCACGCTTCTGCCCTCAATTCAAAAGCCTGAAGTGAGAATGTCTCAGATAAATGTTCCTTTGGAAGCAATTGGACCATCACACAAACAATGTTTAGGGCAGAGCGTTTTTTTTAACTTTTTTCAATTACAGTCCATAAAAGGCAATGTAAAAGACAATTTCAGCAATGTGGTTTCTCAGTTGCTGTGATATTGACAGCATTTGGAGCTAACTAAAATTACCAGCTTCATTTGTGAATTATGTTATCTAATGTAGCTTCTAATGATCATGTCACATCAGTTATAATTGGCATTTACAAAATATTTGTCCTGTCTCATATTCAATAAACATAAAATGGTTTCCTTAGAAACTGAGTCTCACAGGAGTCCATTATCTTCAGCTGCTTTCCTGCAGAACCCTCCTATCTGATTTGATTTAGGGAGTTTCACAACATGGTATTCCACTGAATCAGCAGGTTTTTATTATCCCACAATAATCCTGCTTTGGATTGACAGACAAATAACAGTATATCGTGAACAGTCTTCAAATAACAGTATATATCCAATTGATTTCATAAATCAGTATGCAAGAAACCATTAAGAGACCAAAAGAGTTTTGTTCAACTCTCTTCTATTATAACATTTAGGTTGGGTTCACACTATTGCGAATTGGATGTGGCTTGCACCACATCCAATTCGCAAAACAATTACAAACATGTAATTTTCAATGGGTATGGTTCACATATGTTCGTTGCATCCACACTCTGCATTGCACAAAGATCGTGTGCATTTGGCAGTGCAATGCGAAATGCAGGCACAGAATCTTCAATGGGAACGCATCTGATTTGCAGATGTTTTCCGTTCTGAACAGGAATGCTCTCCCCCTCCTCCTACACCTCCCCACTCTCCTAGGTCAGCTGATCCGTAGCATGAATCATTTTTATGTTTGCACAGAAAACGGAGCTGCGATTCGCACCGGACTAATGTGAACCCAGTCTGAAAATTTAGAAAATACATTTTTTGAAGCAAAACTTCCTATACCTTCACTACCCCGAGAAGTAGTAAGTGGCAAGGCTGCTTTCCAGACATCCCAACCTGCAGAAACGAATTTCATGTGGCAAGCTCATTTCAGGGAGGTGGCAAGCTTATTCTCCCCCCCGTGGCAAAATGCGGGCATGGCTTAAATTGCTCTACATATTGGGCGTGGCTTAAAGGGGTGTGGTTTATTAGTCTGAGATGACTTACATAGTGCAGAATGCAGTAATGTTAAATAGGGAATGTATGGGGCGGAGTGTACGGCAGTGAGTAGTATGTGTAGGAGAGGAGTGTGGAGTGTATGGAGGTGAGTAGTATGTGCAGGAGATGAGTGCAAAGTATATGTAAATGGATATAATGTGCAGCTGAGGAGTGTGGAGTGTACAGCGGTGGGTAGTATGTGCAGGATGGTGTCAGTAGGGCAGTGGAAAGTGTCAGTAGTTCTTTATTTTTATTATTATTTTTTTACAATTTTATTCTTTTGTATTTTCTTTTCCATTTTTTCAAAATGCTTTTTAGGGGCCAGTGGATGGTGTCAGTGGGGCAGTGTACAATATCAGAATGTATTTTATTTTATTATTTTTTTTTTTTTTTTTTTATTTATTTATTTTTTTATTATTTTTTATAATTTTATTTTTGGGGGTGGGGGGTAGCAGACGGTGTCAGTACAGCAGTGGATGTATCAGTCGTGTCTTATTTTTTTACAATTTAGTTTGTTTTAAAAAAAATTCACAATGCTTTATGGTTGGAGGGGGTTGGGGCAGTGTTGGTAGGGGAGAGTGGAGTGGTGATTTTTCATTTTATATATTTTTTTACAATTTTATTTTTTATGATTTTTTTACAGTTTAATTATTTATTATTTATTGCATTTTTTTTGTATTTGTTGGGGGGCTCTTTGGTGATTAATCAGGGCTCTAAAAGACCCCTGACATCTCTCATTTGAGACAGAGAAAGGGACTGAGGACACATATTCCCCAGTCCCTTTCAGAACTGAAGATGAATGGAGAGGAGACAGAGTCTCCTCTCCATTCATAAACTGAGCAGAGTAAACACAGGTTACTCTGCTCAGTTTTCACAGGACAGAGGAGCGATCTTGCTCACTGTTTCCCATTCAGAAAAGGAAGGGACCAGTAAATGACAGATCTACTGGTCCCTTTCTCCGTCATCCTGTTTATCCTGACATCCCCCACAGCAGCCGACGGGAGAGGAGAGGAGGGAGCCGGGTGCGGGGGAGGAGGGGGGGTAGAGGACATGGAGCTGGAGGAGGAGGACACGGGGGTGGAGGACATGGAGCCGGAGGAGGAGGAGGACACGGGGGTGGAGGACATTGAGCCGGAGGAGGAGAAAACGGGGGTGGAGGACATGGAGCCGGAGGAGGAGAAAACGGGGGTGGAGGACATTGAGCCGGAGGAGGAGGAGGACACGGGGGTGGAGGACATTGAGCCAGAGGAGGAGGACATGGGGGTGGAGGACATGGAGCCGGAGGAGGAGGACACGGGGTGGAGGACATGGAGCCGGAGGAGGAGGACACGGGGTGGAGGACATGGAGCCGGAGGAGGAGGACATAGAGCCAGAGGAGGACACGGGGGCCGGAGAAGGACAGGAAACAGCCGGGAATGATTGGGAGGGACAGCTGTGAGCACCGATCTCCCTGTGTAACCAAGGGAGGGAGAGGAGACAATGATGCTGTCAGCTGAAAGGGTATACAGGGAGATCGTTGCTCACAGCTGTCCTCTGCCACATCAATCATTCCCGGCTGTGAAGCTGGGGAGCATTCCATGTGTGCAGGGTGGAGATGATACCCCACTGCCATCCAGGATCGGCCCTGTGCCCGGGAGATGGCCCAGCACTCGCGGGTGTGTGAGAGCCGCAGCCAAGCTACGGGAGTCTTCGTGGGAGACTTGGGAAGTCTGGCTTTCTTCTGAGGCTCCATTCACACCTGAGCATAGCGATTTACTGGTATTTTTAAAGCGTTTTTGCAGCTTTTTTAAAGCGATTTTGCAATTTTTTACAAGTGTTTTACAGCTTCAGGGGGAGGGAGAGGAAATTAAGGCTAGGCATGTACAATTCAGATCGGTCAAAAAATGATCAACCGATTAGAATTATGTGTGAATAATAACTTGTTGCAGGAAGCCGAGAAGCCGGTCGTCACGTCCTTAACAACCGATGAGTCATCAGCTGTCAGCAGGCATTCCCACTGACAGCTGAATGTAAAAAAAAGCATGGCGGCAATGAAAAATAAAAAAAGTGTCCCAAATGGGGACTCAGTAAAGACTCCAATCTCTTCAACCGATGGGACTCAACATCGATATTGATTTGAAATGTTTCCTAACTGATTATTTTTTCTTCAATAGATTTTTATTGATTTTTGCAATTAATACACAAGAATACAATGTGCACATTGTATAGTGGTAAACAGTAAGTCACTTAGATATAGACATATATTTAGATTATCTGGTTGACGCTATACCATAGATCAAGGAACTGTCTTAGTCTCAACCATATTAACTAAAGTTAATTATTGCATGAGTGACCCTCACCCAGGAACCCCATTGGGAACCCTTTTGTTACCTGGGGGAGTGACACTCCGTGTGGACAGTCTCTAAGAGAAAAAGAAAAATATGCAGATCTGAAAGCAGTAACAATAGCAAGTAATAGTATCAAGTAGTAACTCTAACAATTTGTTGCTTGTCAAGAGAAAAAAAAACATCAGGTTATTGGATATTAAAGGAATGATGCAACCCCAGACCACAACTCCCACGGCTCCCATTTTTTCCTTTCTGTTCTTTGTGTAAGAGGCCTGTACTAGAGGCCATCATCAGTTCAAAACTATAGTGGAGATTCACCGTGCCTAGAGTGTGTTCAACGGATGGGGGTGTATCCGTTTTCCATAGCCTCGCAATACATAATCTCGCGGCCAAAAAGATATGGGTCGCTACATGTCTGTATGGTGGGGGAACTGATTCAGTGTTGAGGTTCAGGATAGCTAGATCAGGTGTTGGATGCAAGTCTTGGTGTAGGACGTCTGAGAGTATTTAGAAAATCGTGTTCCAATATTTCCGTAAGCGTGGGCAGGACCAAAAGATGTGGAGTAAGTCACCCTTGGCTGAGCTGCAGCGCCAGCATTGATCACATGTAGAGGGGTGGAGCATTTTGTGGATTTGTAAATTGACTGCAGCGCCTTCTGCCATTGGTGTTCTGTGTAGGTCTGACCTAAGTTGTGTTCCCAGTGTATATGGGGGGGTTTCTTGGTAAATTGCAGCTTGTGGTGCATGATGTTAATAAATAGGGATATTGCTTTTTGTTTGGGGGTGGAAGACGTTAGATATTCCCATGCTTTGGGATGCACTGTGTATACCCGAAGGTGGGAGTTTCTAAGGCAGTGCGCGACACGCAGGTACGTAAAGAGGTCTGTTTGAGGCAAGTTGAACTCTTGTTGCAGGAGGGTGAAGGGTTTGGGTTTGTCATTTTGTAGAATATTTTGGATGGTGTGGATACCTTTCCTTGGGCCAATGGTTCAAATATAAGTCTGGTGAGAGGTGGTGGAGAGATTCGATAGGGATAGGAATGGGAGGGGTATTAGGTATGTCGTAGCTGTTTTGTAATAGTTTTTTCCATGCTGCAATGAACGCCACCATGGTGGGAGGTGTTGCCAACGTCATTTTTGGACCCCAGGGTGAGCTCATTACCCAAGATTTCAGATTTAGATGAAGTAGAGTTGAGTGTTCTGTTGAGCTCCAGAGCTTGCTAGGGTTTGTTTGGAACCACTCAGTGAGCTGGTCCAGTATCGCTGCTGTAATGGTAGTCTTCGAAGTCTATTGTCCCTGAGCCACCCGCCGATCTATGGTGTCTGAGTGTCAAGTGTGCACATCTAGGTTTGGCCCCATGCCATATGGTTTTGTTAAGCATGGATTGTAGTGATTTGAAGTAGTATTTAGGCAAGGCTATGGGGAGAGTTCTGAACAGGTAGAGGATTTGAGGTAGGTGGAGCATTTTGAATGCTGCGAGTCTACCAGACCAGGAAAGGTTGTGTTTGGTTATGGCTTGTGTTTCTACCTTTAAGCTGGCAAGGAGAGGCTTGAAGTTGGCTGTAAATAGGTGTTTGACTGATTTTGTGAGGTGGACTCCCAAATATGAGATGCTATGATCAGCCCAGGCAAATGAAATTGGGCCTGTAACAGATTTCTAGAGGTAGCGTCTAGCTTAATGTCTAAGACATGAGACTTAGTTACGTTAAGTTTGTAGTATGATATGCGTCCGAACCAGTCTAGTAGTTTTTGGGCTTCAGGGAGGGAGGAATTCGGGTTGGTGAGTATTAGTATGATGTCGTCAGCAAAGAGGCTGATTTTATGTGATATTTTGCCTATCGTCAGACCTGTGATTAGGGGGTGTGAGCGTATGTGTTCCGCAAGTGGTTCCATTAACATGTTGAAGATCAACGGGGACAATGGGCACCCCTGGCGAGTGCCATTAGTTATGTGGAATGGATGTGAAAGCATGTCTGCAGAGTATACTATCGCTGATGGGACAGTATACAAAGCCATTATAGCGTTGTATATGAGATCCTTGAAACTGAGTTTAATCAGTACTGCTCTTAGGTAGGACCAGTGGACTCTATCAAACGCCTTCCCTGCATCCAAAGAGAGGAGCAGCAGAGAAGGCTTTCCGCTAGACTCAATATGGTGTATTAGGTTTACCATCCGCCTTGTGGCATCAGGGGCTTGTCTGCCCTTAATGAACCCTGATTGGTCAGTGTGGATGAGATCAGGCATAACAACCATCAGGCGTCTGGCAATCGTTTTGGCATAGATTTTCACATCAAGATTTAGTAAGGAGATAGGGCAGAAGTTTTGAGGGGAGGTAGGAGCTTTACCTGGTTTCGGGATGGTTATTATAAGAGCATTAAGTGATTCGTCAGTGAACTTTGAAGAGGAGGCAGCAATGTTGAAAAATTCCGTCAGATGGGGGAGTAAGTGTCTGGAAATTTTTTTATAGTATTCTCCCGTTAGACCATCTGGTCCAGGGGCTTTTCCCGAGGGCAAGGATGATATTGTGTCTAGGATTTCCCGTTCCAAAAATGGTTCGTTAAGGGAGGAAAGTTGAGAATCAGACAGCGTTGGTAGTTTAATTTGTTGAAGAAAATTATTAATGTCAGCAGGGGATGGTTGGTAAGTAGTATGGTCATGCTTTATGTTGTACAGTTTGCTATAGTAGTCACTAAAGGCATTCGCGATGTCCTGGGGGTTAGTCAGTGTGTCGTTGGATTGGGGGTAGAATAGAATTGGGATTTTGGATTTGATCCTTTGTCCCTTGAGGCGTTGCGCTAGTCTCTTACGCGCTTTGTTGGATGTGGAGTATGAGTTAGCTTTAAGCCTGCGCTGGATTAGTTCATAGGAATGGAGAAGAAGCGATTGCAGGTCTCTTCGTAGGGTCAATAGTTGGGCTTGGATGTTCGGGTCTGAAATGGGTTGGGTTTCAAGAGTCACGATTTGAGAAGTAAGGGTGTCTATTTGCTGCGTCCTCTTCCTTTTACACATGGAACTCAATTGCATTATATTACTTCTAAGAACAGCTTTGTGTGCGTTCTACACCGTCACGGGGTCCCCCACTGATCCTTTATTCAAATCGAAATATTCGTGGATGTGTTTTTCTTTGTCTAGGGAGTAGCTGAGGTGTTGTAGAATATAATTATTCGGACGCCAGAGGAACGTATTCCGCTGGGGTGTAGTGTCATTAATAGAGATAGATATTGGGGCGTGGTCCGATCACGTCACGGTGTGGATTACAGATGCGCTAATGTTTTGTAGTAACCATTTGTCTGTGAGGAACAAATCAATTCTGGGATATGATTTGTGGTGGGGGGGAGAAATAAGTATAGTCCTTTTCGGACCCGTGATGGCATCTCCACACGTCAAAAACATCATGTGACGTGAGGAGCTGCCTCAGGGGGGAATCTCTTCGTTTCGCTGGAGAAGTAGAGTCCATGTGGATATCAGGAACCGTGTTGAAATCTCCGCAGATTATCAAGTGACCCTTGCAGACTGCTCGTGCCTTGATTAAGGCTTTTCTCAGAAAGCTTATCTGACGAGTGTTAGGGGCGTAGATATTCATTAAGGTATAAGTAACTTTGTTGAGGGTGAATGTCAAAATGAGATATCGACCACTGGGGTCGGGGATTTGTTGTAGTAGTTGGAAGTCTAGACCTTGTTTGACAGCTATGAGAACTCCTCTTTTCTTGGAATTGTAGGTGGCATGGTATATTTGGGGGTACTTGCTGTTGTGGCAAAGGGCTGTTGCCATGGGGAGCAGGTGAGTGTCCTGTACACAGAAGATGTCACAGTCCATTTTAACTGCAGTGTGCCAAAGGGAATGGTGTTTTGCCGGGTGGTTTAGGCCCTTGGCATTGAGGTACACAATGTTACACGGCATGGCCGGAGGTTAGTTAATGGGGTGAATAAGGTGTAGAAGTAGCACTTACAGTTTGTTGCTTGTATCTTGTGTAGAGTTGGTGTGTCTTTCTCTGATGAAATTGCTGGTCGGTCATTCGGTTTTATGTTGTGGAAGATCCGGATCAAGAGCCGCAGGAGGAGGTTGGGGGGAAACAACAAGTCAAAAGGCTGGAAAAACCAACAATGAGAACAATAGAAAAGTTTTTTTCCTCTTAATTGGGATTTTAAAGGGCAGAGGTCTCCAAAAAATATAACAAAAAATGTATAAAATATGTCAAATTTATTATATCAAAATATTAAAAGCATAACACATACTAAATAGGGGATAACAAAAAACGAGAAAGGTATTGTAGATGCCAAAATGTACAATAATAGTGATACAACAAAAATGTACAAAACAAAATGACGGAAATACACTTGACCCATAGAAGCTGTTTGAGCAGAGGAGCTAATTAACAGTGCAGGCCCAACGCGTTTCGAGGTATTTTATAGTGATTGCGACCTCTTCTTCAGGGGCTGGAGGTAAGGTGTACATCCGTCTGAGGAACATTTTTGCAAAGAAAGGGGGGGAGACAAAAAGAGACACATAATAGAACATAATTATGGAAAGAAATCTTGCGAGCCACAATTATCCAGTGCCTTAATGGAAATTCAACCAAACAGCTACCCGGCTGCAGGCGCAGATCACGTATTCATGACCGTGCGATAAATGATATATGAAAAAAATGCGCCGCGCCTAGGGGTGTAACTGAATAACTGTAAATCTAAGTACAAATTATAGATAATAAAGCGTGCAAATCAAATAGAGCCTAAAGCTCTGATCACTTACTAAGATCACCTGCTGTGTGAATCCTAAAGCTCTGATCACTTACTAAGATCACCTGCTGTGTGAATCCTATGACCAAACACACTAAAAAATATCTAGTGCATTAAATCACAAAGTGCAATGTGTATAGAAAAACGTAATAAGATAAATATACAATCCACAGTGATTAAAATATAATCATTCCTAATAAGGTGTATATGCTAAAAAATGTTACACATATGTAGATCCACTGTGATTAAAATGAAAAAGAAAAAAAATTAAATAAAACAATATATATATTCGTAAAACACAAACAGAGTAAATCAATCACATGCGTGGGCGAATTGAAACTATAATCGCCCTAATAAAGGTGTTCAAATCACATCCGTGAAAAAATCTTCCAATCCAGTAACATAAAGTGACCAAGTTCAAATAAAAGTCAGTGTAATGGTGATGGTTCAAAGAAAAAGTTCCGGTTTTGAATCAAACGTGCCCAAAGAAAAACATGCTGTGAAGTGCCTTGGTGACCCCCAATGTGATTGCGCTCACCTTGGAGCGTGTGACACAGGTTTTAATTGTGTCAATACACGCTTTTGGAGCCACCCCTGGGCTCAGTATTAGGTACAGTTGATTCCCACACTAGATTCTTTATGGCTCCACTCACATCAGACCATATAAAAGAAAAAGGATTTATAAGGTGCTCATGTGCACCAAACATAACATAGGAAAAAACGGCTGTGCGGCGTGCTGCGGGGTGTGAGAGCTCCACAACCCAGCTCTGTGCTGATCGCTCCGTCCTGGCCCCTCCCCTACGCGTCTTCGACACAGGGAGTCACGTGTCTTCATCAGGGGGATATGTATCGACCGCCGATCTGGAGCCATGGTCCGGGGGAGTCTGACAATGCTTGGCCACCCCCACATGATCGCCTATGACAGGGATATGTTTATCCCGTTGTCATGGCAATCAGCGCACCGCGGGTGCTGACGCGGACGTCAGTCCCCTCCCAGCACGGGTCCTTCTTCTCCTCCAGGATGCGATGCACTCCGCTCCTGGATCGGACCCGTGTGTGGGGCGGGGGGGCTGGTCTGCGCGCCTGGGACTCGGAGGGCGGCTCCTCCTGTCAGCGATGACGCTGCTCCTAGTGGAGTCAGCTGTCTTGAATGTGCTATTAATTAGTAGCACTACTTAAGCTGCATACTAGGCTGCCAGCTCACTTGCTGGGAGGGTACTGAACTGAATGTGCAGTTGCTGTGACGGTCTAAGGTAAAGAAGTTTAGCCCCCCTTTTCCTATCCACTTAAGGTGTGCTTTGAATGTTATTTGGCGCTGCAGGATGTATATACATCCTGAGCACAATCTCTGTCCTTGTAATTTATGACAATAAATGATATGCTCTTCAATTTATGTAAGAGCCTTCATTTATCACCAGCGCTTATGCTCTCTCCTTTTTTTTATTGTAGCTGCTGACCACAGGTGCTCTATGGTTATCTCTTCTTGGATTATGGCTTTTTGAGATCTATTAGCTACCATTAACAACACCTCCATGTGAGTTGGTACAGGGATCTATTACTTATTATGCATTTTTTAGGTATGCTTACTCGACTTTTACAGATGTTTGCACACATATGCGATAAATATCTATTCAAGCAATATTTTTTACCATGCTACTCTCCCCTCTTTCCCTGTCCTCAGTTCTTAACATCTCTATAATCCCAAGCACTCGAGGTGTTGTTAGCTGATGATCATCCACTCTTTGGAGCCAGAGTAGAGACAACCCTAGACCCTACACAGTAATAGGTATGTATGATTAACATCTATCAGAGCCCTGTGCTTCAAATTCACCACTAGGGGGTACGCTCAATAAGACACTTTTTGGGACAATTCCTTTTTATACACACCCTGTTCAACCCTTAGCTAACAAGATTATTTACTATTTAGCTGACGGACACGACGCCCTTTGTGCCCGGTCCCGATCTGCTGACGATCTTGGTCTCGCGACGGTGGCACTGACATTCGGTTTCTGGACCCCGGTGGCCAACCACTCTTTCTCTCCCCCTCTCCTGAATCGGATGCCATGTGATGTTGATCTTGCAATATTATGGTTAGAATACGTCCTTGTAATTACACTACAATATCTTGATTATGTAAATAGTTGTATATATGTATCATTCTTGATATACAATATGTTCTATTATGTGTCTCTTTTTGTCTCCCCCCCTTTCTTTGCAAAAATGTTCCTCAGACGGATGTACACCTTACCTCCAGCCCCTGAAGAAGAGGTCGCAATCACTATAAAATACCTCGAAACGCGTTGGGCCTGTACTGTTAATTAGCTCCTCTGCTCAAACAGCTTCTATGGGTCAAGTGTAGTTCCATCATTTTGTTTTGTACATTCTTGTTGTATCACTATTATTGTACATTTTGGCATCTACAATACCTTTCTCGTTTTTTGTTATCCCCTATTTAGTATGTGTTATGCTTTTAATATTTTGATATAATAAATTTGACATATTTTATACATTTTTTGTTATTTTTTTTGGAGACCTCTGCCCTTTAAAATCCCAATTAAGAGGAAAAAAACTTTTCTATTGTATATGAACACAGGGATGTGGGCTGATCGTCTCCTTCCACTAAGTCTGTGTCACCATCCATTGTCCTACGCAACTTCTGGGTAGAAGATACCCTTTCCTCGCTTTCGGTGATAAGTACTTTTTGGAAATAAACTATTATATTATTTAATATTTTTTTTGAACATAATAGAAAAGGTCTATTGACTTTCACTCACTTTTCAATCATGACCAATTATGCTAGCTCCAATTGGGATTCTATGATGTCAGGACTGTATAGGAACTTTGTACAAAAGGAACAGAGAGACACCGAATTATCATCAGTGTTCTCGAATCTTAGAAAGGTTTTAGAGAAAAAATCCTCTTATCATTGGCATATCCATTCTTTTAAACAATATATTAGGAATGAGATGAATCCTCTTGGTTTACGTATTCAAATTTTTCCCACTCTTGAAAACATGAGTGTCAATTTCAAACAAGAATGGGAAAAAAACCTTTCAAAGTGCTCAGCAGGTATGATGTCCTTACTAATAGATGAATACCATTGTAAACTGATTGATTTAGAGAAAGAATTGGAACGTTTGAACAAACAATTAACAGGTTTTAAAGATCATGCCTTGTTCGAACAATATGACAAAAACCTGAATGAGCATCTTGAACACTATAACAAAGAAATCCTAATAAAGAAGGACAAAATGTTTTTTAGAGATAGGATGGCCTTTCAGGAGTCCAAGGCATACAACTGGAAAACTGCAACTATTAATAGAAATACAAACCGTCACGTCAATAATGCTGATATGCTTTCTGAAACTTTGTCTATGTCTTCTTTTTCATCCAAGGGTTCTTTCAGGCGGAAATCACCGCAAAAAACCAAAAGGAACTCTCAAGGCAATGGGTCACATGAAAAGAAACCCAAAAAACGCATCACTGATTCAAACACGAATATCGGTATTCCTATCTCACACGTGGTGTCAGGTAAAACAGGTGGTGATGGGTCTTCTGCACCGGTAACTACAGAGACAAATATCCCCCAGACTGATCGTTCAGCTAGGGTAATCCAACAATCTCGTACACCACAGGATAATTTTTTAGTCAACCCAACAGACAATACAGCAATGTGAACACCCCGATCTCTCAGACGGGGTACTTTCATCGACTGAGATTCACGACCTCAATGTAGTGAACCTCTCTTCACATATGCTGAATGAAGCTGAATTATCTGTCCTGACCCGTGGTCTGAGCTTTTGCCCGGATCAGGATCTCAACAAATTTGAGGTGACAAAAGATATCCAACTATTTGCACGTAAACTTATCCTGAAACAATTATATTCAAAGGAAGCACCAAAGGAACCTGTCTTTAAATCACAAGAGCTGACTGCACTAGATAATCTGATATCACTGCTAGACGAGAATGAGCCACCGGATCTGATTGACCAGATCGACCTGGAGCACCTGCTTGGCCGATTTGATCAATCCGATCCCCCCCAATCTTCCACTAAATCATTTAAGAAAAAAATCAGACAAATTCCCTGCCCTCAGCACTAACTCTAACATGACTATGTTAGGATCAATCAGCCCCGTACTCCAACATTCTATGCCCTTCCAAAACTTCATAAAGACCTACGTAAACCATCGGGACGACCAATTATCTCTGGTAATGGTTCTCTAATAGAGAATTTAAGCCAATTCATAGATGGCCACCTACGACCATATGTATTAAACATACCCAGTTATACTAGGGATACTTTGCACCCTTTGCAAATTATAGATAATATTCAGGTCCCACCTAAGTCGTTACTGGTAGTGCTGGACGTGGAAGCTCTTTATAGTTCGATTCCCCATGACAAGGGGCTGGCATGCATTCGGCATGTGCTGTCGCGTGACAGCCATCTTGACGTGAGGAAGAAGTATTTTTTGATTGATGCCCTGGACTTTGTCCTAAATCACAATTATTTTGCGTTCGACGGCAGTTTTTTCCTCCAGGTACAGGGGGTTGCGATGGGGTCTTCCTGTGCCCCATCGTATGCCAACCTGTACCTGGGGGAATGGGAGGCCATGTTAAAACAGTCTGAATCTACATGCCCGTACATGGACAACATAGTCCTGTGGCGTCGTTACATTGACGACGTGCTGATTGTCTGGGATGGTACCCCAGACAAACTTCAGAGATTCCTGCAGGAACTCAACAATAATTCCTTTAACCTGACCTTTACTATGACGTTCCAGGAATGGGACATTACCTTTTTGGACGTAACAATTCATAAACAACAAGATGGCTCACTCCTTAGTTCACTTTTCCGGAAACCAACTTCCGGTAACTCCATTTTGCATGCCTCCAGTTTCCACCCTCAATCCCTGATTCAATCGATTCCCTACAGTCAGTACCTGCGTGTCAGACGTAACTGTACCAGTGATGAAGTCTTTAAACGAGAGGCCGATTTGCTGAGGGAGAGACTGCTGACACGCGGGTACTCTAAAAAATGCCTGAAGAGGGCGTATAAATGTGCATGTCTGAAGACAAGACATGAACTTGTCTTCAGTACTGAAACAAATAAGAAAAAAACGAATCCGATTCGGATAATCACCAAGTTTTCAAACCAACACAAAACTGTTAAAAACATAATTGAACATTATTGGCACGTTTTAAAATTAGATCCTACCATTGGTCCATTCATACAAGACAAACCGTCCTTCACTTTCAAACGCGCCAGGTCCATCAAGGACAAATTGGTATCTAGTGAATATGTGGGGGGTGGGGCAGGAAAACAGGACCCTTGTAAACGCTTGGGAACTTTTCCATGTGGGGGGTGTTCATATTGCCAGTTTATGAATACCAAATCAAACACCAAACTACCTGATGGCAGTAAATACACACTGAAACATTTTGCTAACTGCAAAACAATCGGTGTAGTATATTTACTTATGTGCGACTGCGCATGCTATTACGTTGGTAAAACCAACCAGGAGTTCTGGCGGAGAGCCTACCGCCAATTAATTTTTATGAAAACGTGCAATCCCAGTTTACCACTGGGCAGACACGTCTCCATTTTCCATTCTGGGGTATTTCCCAAGCTGTCCTTCCTGATTTTGGACCGCGTCTATCCAGGTTTACGTGGGGGGGACTGGAACAAAATCTTGCTGCAAAAAGAACAAAAGTGGATTTTTCGTCTCCAGGCCACTAAGGCACCAGGCCTTAACCAAATCAAGTCCTTTAGACCCTTTCTTGAGGGTTTTACCTCAGGGGGGTCCGAGTGGGAACCTCCCGGTGTGAATACCCCCCTCTTTTTGTAGCACCAGCAGCATTCAGAGGAACCCGGCTAGTTACTAGCCATCTGTGATTAAATAAGGATGACAGTACTAGAAATGAGCAAATTATTTGGGTTTTTTCTTTTCTGTTTAATGTAATTACAAGAATAATTCTGTATATGGATTGTTTTTGCTAATACGTCGGCATATGTATCCATTTTCCAAAGCATGTCTATTTTCTTTCTTTTTGCAGTATTATTTTCAGCTAATTTGGTTGCCTGTTTTCCTCGTTTGCTTCCTTTCTCTATTCTTTTTCCCCATATGACCATCTGTGGGTTAGCATCATGTGTTTCCATTTCATTTCAGGGGTTAAGTGTCTGTATCGCCGGGGCTCCGGATCGGCGGCGCCATGGTCCGGGGGAGCCGTGTGAATCTGCGGTTGGATCCGGCACTCGGCGCACGGGGGCCAAAGCTGCCACTCTCAGTCTGGCAATGCTTGGCCACCCCCACATGATCGCCTATGACAGGGATATGTTTATCCCGTTGTCATGGCGATCCGCGCGCCGCGGGTGCCTGACGCGGACGTCAGTCCCCTCCCAGCACGGGTCCTTCTTCTCCTCCAGGATGCGATGCACTCCACTCCTGGATCGGACCCGTGTGTGGGGCGGAGGGGCTGGTCTGCGCGCCTGGGACTCGGAGGGCGGATCCTCCTGTCAGCGATGACGCTGCTCCTAGTGGAGTCAGCTGTCTTGAATGTGCTATTAATTAGTAGCACTACTTAAGCTGCATACTAGGCTGCCAGCTCACTTGCTGGGAGGATACTGAACTGAATGTGCAGTTGCTGTGACGGTCTAAGGCAGTGGTTCTCAACCTGGGGGTCGGGACCCCCTTGGGGGTCGAATGATGATTTGCCAGGGGTCACCAAATCCTGGGCTGTTCCTGAAGCCTGCACCGCTTTCCTGCCTTTTTGCGGCCACCCAGCTGGGCTGTTCCTGGAGCCCGCAGCTGCCCACTCAGTCTCTTTGCAGCCGCCCATTCAGTTCACGTCATGGCTGGGGGGCAGAAACTAGAGATCAGCTGACTGGTGAGGAATGCAAATCAAGAGACCCTATCTCTTGATTTCGGTAAAGGTGTCACTGCTACGAGACACCACAAAGTCGGAGACACAGTGAGTAACACTACCTGTGATTATAGTTGCCATTAAAAGTCCCCACTACAGTTCTCATGTCAGCAGAAGACCTTAAACAAGAGCACCTAAGTTGGCTGATCAGAATTCCCCCAGCATTGCCACTCAACCCACCTCCCCGCCAGCACTGCCACTCCTGTTCCCCCACCAAGAAGTAAGAGAAGGAATAAAAATAGAGAATACATAGAAGGGAGAGGAAAGAGGGGGAGGAACAAAGTAAAAGGGAGAGAAAGAATAAGAGAAAGGATAAGGAAGACGTCTAGAGAGAGGGAGGGGGAAAAAAACAAGAAATTAGGATAGAGAGAGATAAAAGGGAAAGAAAGGAGAACAAAGAGAAAGAGTGGTACATCCTAAAATGTACCATAAGGGGTTTTAATACTGTATGAGTGGAGGGGACCCAGGGAGCGCTAAATATCTGTGGGTTGGGGGTGCAAATGACTTGTCTTGCCTTGGGTGCTGACAACCCACGCTACAAAAATAATTTTACTATTAGGGGTCCCCACAACTTGGGAAATTTTATCAAGGGGTCACGGCACTAGAGAGGTTGAGACTGCTGGTCTAAGGTAAAGAAGTTTAGCCCCCCTTTTCCTATCCACTTAAGGTGTGCTTTGAATGTTATTTGGCGCTGCAGGATGTATATACATCCTGAGCACAATCTCTCTCCTTGTAATTTATGACAATAAATGATATGCTCTTCAATTTATGTAAGAGCCTTCATTTATCACCAGCGCTTATGCTCTCTCCTTTTTTTTATTGTAGCTGCTGACCACAGGTGCTCTATGGTTATCTCTTCTTGGATTATGGCTTTTTGAGATCTATTAGCTACCATTAACAACACCTCCATGTGAGTTGGTACAGGGATCTATTACTTATTATGCATTTTTTAGGTATGCTTACTCGACTTTTACAGATGTTTGCACACATATGCGATAAATATCTATTCAAGCAATATTTTTTACCATGCTACTCTCCCCTCTTTCCCTGTCCTCAGTTCTTAACATCTCTATAATCCCAAGCACTCGAGGTGTTGTTAGCTGATGATCATCCACTCTTTGGAGCCAGAGTAGAGACAACCCTAGACCCTACACAGTAATAGGTATGTATGATTAACATCTATCAGAGCCCTGTGCTTCAAATTCACCACTAGGGGGTACGCTCAATAAGACACTTTTTGGGACAATTCCTTTTTATACACACCCTGTTCAACCCTTAGCTAACAAGATTATTTACTATTTAGCTGACGGACACGACGCCCTTTGTGCCCGGTCCCGATCTGCTGACGATCTTGGTCTCGCGACGGTGGCACTGACATTCGGTTTCTGGACCCCGGTGGCCAACCACTCTTTCTCTCCCCCTCTCCTGAATCGGATGCCATGTGATGTTGATCTTGCAATATTATGGTTAGAATACGTCCTTGTAATTACACTACAATATCTTGATTATGTAAATAGTTGTATATATGTATCATTCTTGATATACAATATGTTCTATTATGTGTCTCTTTTTGTCTCCCCCCCCCTTTCTTTGCAAAAATGTTCCTCAGACAGATGTACACCTTACCTCCAGTCCCTGAAGAAGAGGTCGCAATCACTATAAAATACCTCCAAACGTGTTGGGCCTGTACTGTTGTTTAGCTCCTCTGCTCAAACAGCTTCTATGGGTCAAGTGTAGTTCCGTCATTTTGTTTTGTACATTCTTGTATCACTATTATTGTACATTTTGGCATCTACAATACCTTTCTCGTTTTTTGTTATCCCCTTATTTAGTATGTGTTATGCTTTTAACATTTTGATATAATAAATTTGACATATTTTATACATTTTTTGTTATATTTTTTTGGGAGACCTCTGCCCTTTAAAATCCCAATTAAGAGGAAAAAAACTTTTCTATTGTATATGAACACAGGGATGTGGGCTGATCGTCTCCTTCCACTAAGTCCGTGTCACCATCCATTGTCCTAAACAATGAGAACAAGAACTTATAGTAGGTTTAGCGTTATACTGCAATCTTGCTGTATAAGGAATGTGGCGGCGTGTATATCAGGAAGCTATAGGAAGCTATGCCGCAGGTGGGGGAAAAGAGTTAGTATTAAAAGAACTTGGAAAGATACTCAAGGCAGCGAGGGGGAAATATGCATTAGTGGTTGTGACCCATCTTATTCAAGTAACCATTTGGCGATTGGTGAATTTTGGAGCTCTGGTTAGTGCGCCTGTGGTGAGAATTCCGTTTTGGCAGAGGGGGAACTCCTTCTGTTGGGGGTTCTAGGATGATGCCCCATTCGTGCAATAGGCGCAAGCCTTTCATTAGGTCGTTGATAGCGTGGGTGGTGCCATTTTTTGTGATAAGGATGGTAGCAGGGTACCTCCATTTATATAAGTTTTTATGGTTGAAGAGGCCTTTGGTAATGGGATTCAGCTTCCTCCTCATTTGTAGTGTAAACTTAGAAAGATCTGAAAAGATCTGTATTGCTTCATACGGTCTGGGCAGGGGAGCTTTGGACCTGGCTTCTGTCATCATTTTTTCTTTAATGTGGAAAAAATGGATTCTCATGAGGACGTCTCTTGGTACTGATGCAGTTAGGTGAGAGGGTTTGGCAATCCTATGGATTCTATCGATGATGATATCTCTGGGAGCCGCGTCAGGTAGTATAGTGTGTATGAGGTCTTTGGCATATTTAGGGAGATCACTCGGGGGTATAGACTCAGGGACCCCCCGCAATTTGACGTTGTTGCGTCTTGAGCGGTCCTCCAAATCGGCCAGCTTGGCCCGGACCCAGTCTTGTTCATCTTGAATGTCTTCCACTGCGTCAATGATGTCATTTACAGTGGATAAGCAGTCTGTCATACCTCGTTCCATGTTAGAGATTCTATTATCCATAGAATGCATCTCTGTGGAGATTTTACTAAACAGGGATGACAGGTCAATCATCAGAGATGTTTGCAGGGACATGAGCATCTCTTTTAGGGTAGTATCTATTACTGGCTGGCCAGAGGTGGGAAAGGATGCCACAGAATTGTGCAGGGCCTGGTTGGATTGGAAAGGATTGAAGGCTTGGGCCTGGGCTGTATTCCTGTCATGAGGAGATTGCGGCTGCGGTGCATCCATCCGCATCCGAGCCTTAGCTGGGCTGGAAGTGAGGGGATCAGATCCTGGGTCATGGGTAGGGGATATAGGCAGTGGAGCTGTGCCCATTTCACTGTGGATGTCATCAGGGAGGTCTGTGTAAGCCTCTCCCTCATCTTGGAAATCACTGACCTTGTCCTGTGCAAACATGAACGTGGTGAGTTTCCTGAGGCCGCATTCTCCCATCCGTTTGCGGGACATTGTCAGTCGGCACTCGGGGCAGGTATGTGGCAATTTTGGGGTGAATCTCCCCGTTCTGTCGGGTCCTATGTGCTCTGGTGTTCTCCCTCGCTGTGGAGCTGTAGTCTCAAGCAGCCATCTTCAGTTCCGGCTAGCCACGCCCCCCTTTCCTAACTTATTATTAATGTTTTAGTTTTTTTCTGTGTAATTGGCTTCACTACATATGGGGAATATCTCATTCATTACTTGTTTTGCCCTCTTTTTCTATATACTAGCTACAGCAGTATTTTTACCATATATCAGCTTCTTAAATTTTTAATATAATCTTTTTAGCCAGTTGCCGACCGCCACACGACGATGTACGTCGGCAGAATGGCATGGGCAGGCAAAAGGACTTAGGTACGTCCTTGCCTGCCCGCGAGTGGGGGGTCTGACCTGACCCCCCCGGTGCTTGCGGCAGTCGGATTCAGGTCAGGGGCAATCAAAGGTGAGGGGGAGGCCACTCATTCGTGGCTCCCCCCTCGCGATCGCTCCTGGCCAATGACAGGCTTCCTCGGCTTCTGTAATGTAAACAGAAGCGGAGGAAGTGATGTCATTCTCCTCGAGCCGGTCTTTTCGTTCTGGCGCCGAGGAGAGAAGACATCCAAGTAAGTTTGCACCAACACTAAACTAACAGTAGAACATGCAGGCACACTTGTCACCCCCCATCACCACCCAGTCACCCCCTGATCACCCCCCTGTCACACTGACACCAAAAGCAGTTTTTTTAGGTCTGGGGTACCCCCCTTTAGGTCTAGGGTACCCCCCTAACCCCCCCTAATAAAGTTTTAACACCGTGATCACCCCCCGTCGCCAGTGTCACTAAGCGATCGTTTTTATGATTGCTGTATTAGTGACACAGGTGGCGCTAGTTAGGGAGGTAAGTATATAGGTTCGCCGTCAGTGTTTTATAGCGACAGGGACCCCTATATACTACCTACTAAAGGTTTTAACCCCCTGATTGCCCCCTAGTTAACCCTTTCACCAGTGATCACCATTTAATTGTTACGGGTGACGCTGATTAGTTAGTTTGTTTATTATAGTTTATTATAATTTCTTATTTTTTTAGTGTACCCGCCGTTTATTACCTTATAAAGGTTTAACCCCCTGATCGTCCGGCGGTGATATAAGTTAAGTTTTTAGGGTCAGATAAGGTCTGCGTCGCCCCAGGCAGCGTCAGGTTAGCGCCAGTACCGCTAAAACCCACGCACGCAGCATACACCTCCCTTAGTGCTATAGTATCTGAACAGATCAATATCTGATCCGATCAGATCTATACTAGCATCCCCAGCAGTTTAGGGTCCTCAAAAACGCAGTGGTAGCAGGATCAGCCCAGATACCTGCTAACACCTGCATTTTGCCCCTCGGCCCAGCCCAGCCCACCCAAGTGCAGTATCGATCGATCACTGACACTTACAAAACACTAAGCACACATAACTGGAGCGTTCGCAGAGTCAGGCCTGATCCCTGCGATCGCTAACAGTTTTTTGGTAGCATTTTGATACAGTCGCTGACAGTCAGGAGCTTTTTTGCCTGTGAGTCTCACTAGTGTACCCCTAAATTTAGAGCCCAAAATGGCGAATCGAAGGTACACTAGTGAAGAGGCCTACATGTTTCTGAGCATGACAGATAGTAAGGAGGAAGTCACTCATCTGTCAGATTCAGGCTCAGAATACGATCCTGTAGTGGACAGTGGCTCCATGACAGATAGCTCTGACGACGGAGTTGTGGTCCCTGCTAAGGTCAGGCGTACCAGTCCCCGAACTTCTTCTTCTGTCCTTGAAGTGCAAGAACCGCAGGTCCCTCGTATGGAGCAGAGAAGTACTAGTGCCACTATTCCTTCTGGTGAACTGGCAAGCACCAGCGGCCTAGTACACCGTGGTCGTACATCCAGCACTGCAGTATCATGTGGTGATGTGGCGAGTCCCATAAGAGCAGTTCAAGCTGGTGAGGTGGCAAGCACTAGTAGTGTCCCGCTGCCACCAAGAAGACGAACACAGGCCCGTCGTGCCAATAGTGCCCTTCCTGCTGCATTTGTCAATCCGAATTGGGTACCCACCACTTCTGCAGCACCCGTACTTCCCCCATTCACTGGCCAACCCGGAATTCAGGTGGAAACAGTTGATTTTACGCCACTGGATTTTTATTCACTGTTTTTCACCGAAGATCTCTATAGATCTATTGTGGACCAAAGCAATTTATACGCTGGTCAACACATCGCCGCTAATTCCCAGTCCTCAATTGCCAGAGATTGGAGACCAATTACGGTCTCCGAATTTAAGCTCTTTCTGGGCCTTTCCCTCAACACGGGCATAAATAAAAAGAGTGAGTTGCGGTCATATTGGTCCACTGACCCAATTTACCATATGCCCGTGTTCTCTGCTTCCATGGCCAGGGCACGATATGAGCAGATTTTGCGGTTCATGCACTTCAACGACCATGAACTCTGTCGTCCTCGTGGAGACCCTGAATACGATCGGCTCTACTAAAATTCGGCCCCTCATAAACCACTTCAACCAGCGTTTTGCAGACTTGTTTGCTCCCCATCAAGTTGTCCGCGTTGATGAGTCCCTAATTAAATTTTCTGGACGCTTGTCCAGAAGCGTGCCAGATAGGGGGTCAAGATGTATAAGCTCTGTGACAGGGCCACAGGCTATACATGTAGTTTTATGGTTTACGAGGGCAAAGATAGTCACGTAGAGCCGACAAACTGCCTTGACTACATAGGAAGCACTGGCAAGATAGTGTGGGACTTGGTGTCACCCTTATTCGGAAAGGGGTACCATTTATATGTGTACAATTATTACACGAGCGTGTCACTTTTTAGTCACCTTTTTGATCATCAAATTGAAGCATGTGGCACCGTGCGACCTAATCGCCGGGGCTTTCCCCAGCGGCTTGTAGATTCCCGTCTTAGGCTGGGGGAGAGAGCCTGCTTGCAGTGTAATCATTTGCTCGCTATGAAGTGGAGGGACAATAAGAATGTCTTCGTTCTTACCTCCCTTCATGCAGACACGACGGTCCAAATTACTACGGCGACTGGTGTTGTGGAGAAACCCCTCTGTGTCCACGAATATAACCAAAATATGGGAGGGGTGGACCTCAACGACCAGTTGTTGGCGCCGTACCTAATTGCCCGTAAGGCCAGACGCTGGTACAAAAAAGTGTCTATACTTATTTCAATTGGCTTTGCTGAACGCTCATGTGCTATACAGAGCTTCAGGACAGACTGGATCCTTCCTTAAAAGGAAAAGATCGTCAGAGCCCTTCTGTATCCAGACGGTGCTCCACCTCACCTTCCCCAACCAAATGCAGTAAGCCGGCTGCATGAGAGGCATTTTCCTTATGTCCTCCAGAGTACCCCTACCCAATGAGCCCCCCAAAGAAAATGTTGTGTCTGCAGAAAGCGCGGATATAGGCGTGACACCCGGTATTATTGTCCCTCCTGTCCTGGCAATCCTGGTCTTTGCATTGGTGAATGTTCTAAGCGCTACCATACACTAGTTGAGTTTTAGCGTAGGGTACAGCATTGCACAGACTAGGACACACTTTCACAGGGTCTCCCAAGATGCCATCGCATTTTGAGAGACCCAAACCTGGAACCGTTACAGTTTTAAAAGTTACAGTTTTTAAAAAAAAAATGTAAAAAAAAAAAATACACAAAAAAAATATAAAATAAAAAAACAAAAATAGTTGTCGTTTTATTGTTCTCTCTCTCTCTATTTTCTCTCTATTGTTCTGCTCTTTTTTACTGTATTCTATTCTGCAATGTTTTATTGTTGTTATGTTTTATCATGTTTGCTTTTCAGGTATGTAAATTTTTTATAGTTTACTGTGTTTTTAACCATTTTTTTGTTTTCAGGTATGCCATTCAGCTGCAGCGCGGATTTATTTATCTTGACAGCAACAGCGTTTGCTCCCACGATACATAAATCCGTGACTCCAGCGCTGTCTGAGGTGAATTTACCACCACAGTTACATACTTCAGCATATATGCCGAAGCATGGGGGCAGCAGTGGGTGGAGGAGCGATTTGCTCCTGCCTTTTGTGGGAGGATGCCCCCATGCTTCGGCATATATATATTTTAGGTAGGCACAGGTTGCGTTAAATGTTTTATTTTTTACTAAGTTTTTTTTGTATTTGCTTTGCAGGTATGGTAAGTATTACTGTTATACTGTAATGTTACTTTGTTTTTTGTTAACCATCATTTTCTTAGCAGGTACGCCATTCAGTTGCAAGCACGGATTTATTTATCTTGACAGCAACAGCATTTGCTCCTACGATAGATAAAGCCGTGACTCCAGCGCTGTCGGAGGTGATTTCACCACCACAGTTACATACTTCAGCATATATGCCGAAGCGTGGGGGCAGCAGTGGGTGGAGGAGCGATTTGCTCCTGCCTTTTGCGGGAGGATGCCCCCATGCTTCGGCATATATAAACGGTGCATGTATGCCCATCATTAGAAGTGGGTGGATGAAGGGAGGTATTCTAATGGTGGGCATACCCACCGATCAATATCTTTTTTATGTTCAGCCCACAGGCTGCATGAAAAAAAAGTTTACAATATATGCCCAACAAGGACCAGCAACGTACTGGTATGTTGCTGGAATTTGAGTGGTTATACCAGAATGATGCCTGCAGGTTTAGGTATCATCTTGGTATCATTCTTTTCAGCCAGCGGTCGGCTTTCATGTAAAAGCAATCCTAGCAGCTAATTAGCCTCTAGACTGCTTTTTGGGAGGGAATGCCCCCCCCCACCGTCTTCCATGTTTTTCTCTGGCTCTCCTGTCCCAACAGGGAACCTGAAAATGCAGCCGGTGATTCAGCCAGCTGACCATAGAGCTGATCAGAGACCAGAATGGCTCCAAACATCTCTATGGCCTAAGAAACCGGAAGCTACGAGCATTTCATGACTTAGATTTCGCCGGATGTAAACAGCGCCATTGGGAAATTGGGAAAGCATTTTATCACACCGATCTTGGTGTGGTCAGATGCTTTGAGGGCAGATGAGAGATCTAGGGTCTAATAGACCCCAATTTTTTCAAAAAAGAGTACCTGTCACTACCTATTGCTATCATAGGGGATATTTACATTCCCTGAGATAACAATAAAAATGATTAAAAAAAAATAAAAATGAAAGGAACAGTTTAAAAATAAGATAAAAAAGCAAAAAAATAATAAAGAAAAAAAAAAAGCACCCCTGTCCCCCCCCTGCTCTTGCGCAAAGGCGAACGCAAGCGTCGGTCTGGCGTCAAATGTAAACAGCAATTGCACCATGCATGTGAGGTATCACCGCGAAGGTCAGATCGAGGGCAGTAATTTTAGCAGTAGACCTCCTCTGTAAATCTAAAGTGGTAACCTATAAAGGCTTTTAAAGGCTTTGTCGCCACTGCACGTTTGTGCGCAATTTTTAAGCATGTCATGTTTGGTATCCATGTACTCGGCCTAAGATCATCTTTTTTATTTCATCAAACATTTGGGCAATATAGTGTGTTTTAGTGCATTAAAATTTTAAAAAGTGTGTTTTTTCCCAAAAAAATGCGTTTGAAAAATCGTTGCGCAAATACTGTGTGAAAAAAAAAATGAAACACCCACCATTTTAATCTGTAGGGCATTTGCTTTAAAAAAATATATAATGTTTGGGGGTTCAAAGTAATTTTCTTGCATTAAAAAATAATTTTTTCATGTAAACAAAAAGTGTCAGAAAGGGCTTTGCCTTCAAGTGGTTAGAAGAGTGGGTGATGTGTGACATAAGCTTCACTCTTCACTGCCTATCACAGTTTCAGAGGCCATGGAATGCCCAGATGGCACAACCCCCCCCCCCCCAATGACCCCATTTTGGAAAATAGACACCCCAAGCTATTTGCTGAGAGGTATAGTGAGTATTTTGCAGACCTCACTTTTTGTCACAAACTTTTGTAAATTGAAAAAAGAAAAAAAAATACATTTTTCTTGTCTTTATTCATTTTCAAAAACAAATGAGACCTGCAAAATATTCACCATGCCTCTCAGCAAATAGCTTGGGGTGTCTACTTTTCAAAATGGGGTCATTTTGGGGTGTTTTGTGCTATCTTGGTATTTTATGGCCTTCGAAACTGTGATAGGTAGTGAAGAGTGAAATCAAAAATTTACGCCCTTAGAAATCCTGAAGGCGGTGATTGGATTTCGGGGCCCCGTATGAAGCTAGGCTCCCAAAAAGTCCCACACATGTGGTATCCCTGTACTCAGGAGAAGCAGCAGAATGTATTTTGGGGTGTAATTCCACATATGCCCATGGCATGTTTGAGCAATATATCATTTAGTGACAACTTTGTGCAAAAAAAAAAAATTGTCACATTCCCGCAACTTGTGTCAAAAAATAAAATATTCCATGGTCTCAACATGCCTCTTGGCAAATAGCTTGGGGTGTCTACTTTCCAAAATGGGGTCATTTGGGGAGGGGTTTGTGCCATCTGGGCATTTTATGGCCTTCAAAACTGTGATAGGTAGTGAGGAGTGAAATCAAAAATGTACGCCCTTAGAAATCCTGAAGGCAGTGATTGGTTTTCGGGGCCCCGTACGCGGCTAGGCTCCCAAAAAGTCCCACACATGTGGTATCCCCGTACTCAGGAGAAGCAGCTGAATGTATTTTGGGGTGCAATTCCACATATGCCCATGGCCTGTGTGAGCAATATATCATTTAGTGACAACTTTTTGTAATTTTTTTTTTTTTTGTCATTATTCAATCACTTGAGACAAAAAATAAATATTCAATGGGCTCAACATGCCTCTCAGCAATTTCCTTGGGGTGTCTACTTTCCAAAATGGGGTCATTTGGGGGGATTTGTACTGCCCTGCCATTTTAGCACCTCAAGAAATGACATAGGCAGTCATAAACTAAAAGCTGTGTAAATTCCAGAAAATGTACCCTAGTTTGTAGATGCTATAACTTTTGCGCAAACCAATAAATATACGCTTATTTACATTTTTTTTACCAAAGACATGTGGCCGAATACATTTTGGCCTAAATGTATGATTAAAATTGAGTTTATTGGATTTTTTTTATAACAAAAAGTAGAAAATATCTTTTTTTTCAAAATTTTCGTTCTTTTTCTGTTTATAGCACAAAAAATAAAAACGGCAGAGGTGATCAAATACCATCAAAAGAAAGCTCTATTTGTGGGAAGAAAAGGATGCAAATTTCGTTTGGGTACAGCATTGCCATAAGACACACCTAGGTTTTAGAGGAGGAAAACAAGAAAAAACATATTCTGAACAAAATGGTGTCCTAAAATATTTACCAGTGCCCATGAAACGCATCCTGACCTGTGTCAAAGAAATGCAGCCTGACCATTGCACATAAATGCAGCCTGACCATTGCCATAAATGCAGCCTGACCATTGCACATAAATGCAGCCTGACCATTGCACATAAATGCAGCCTGACCATTGCACATAAATGCAGCCTGACCATTGCACATAAATGCAGCCTGACCATTGCACATAAATGCAGCCTGACCATTGCACATGAATGCAGCCTGACCATTGCACATGAATGCAGCCTGACCATTGCACATGAATGCAGCCTGACCATTGCACATGAATGCAGCCTGACCATTGCACATGAATGCAGCCTGACCATTGCACATGAATGCAGCCTGACCATTGCACATGAATGCAGCCTGACCATTGCACATGAATGCAGCCTGACCATTGCACATGAATGCAGCCTGACCATTGCACATAAATGCAGCCTGACCATTGCCACAAATGCAGCCTGACCATTGCCCATAAAGGCAGTCTGACCATTGCCATTAATGCAAGTTGATCATTGCCATTAATGCAGCCTAACCATTGCCATAAATGCAGCCTGACTATTGCCATAAATGCAGCCTGACTATTGCCATAAATGCAGCCTGATCTGTACCATTGCTCGGGCTGCTCTGTCTCCTCAGCAGGTGTCAGGCAGGGAGATCACCCGGCACTCGTGGGGGCCTGGGATGTGTTCCAGGACTAGCATTGTGACGGCGACGGGGGGCGGTGCCAGCGTGGGCGGAGCCGGCAGCAGGGGGACAGTGCCTGATGTATATTCGCACCATAAGACGGAGAGACATTTTCCCCTTTTTTTGGGGGGGGGGGGAAAGTGCATCTTACGGTCCGAAAAATACAGTAATCATTTTAATAATATTTTGCATACTTGTTTTTTTATTTGTTCACAAACATACCTTCATATTCACATGAGGCTATTTCCAATAATATTATATTAGCATCCACAAAATGGCGCTGATCAGAGAAATTTCCCTGTGGTATGTCAATTTAGTTTATTAAATTATTTTATTCACATATATATGTGACAGGATCATTGTTCCATTAAAATCGGAATTATGTTTGTTAACATTTGTGTAAATTCTAAATGGTTGGCTATTTTATAATGGTGTTGACAGAGTGTGCGGATTGGCATCCCTAGAGGAAAAATTTGCACTATAGATTTGTCCTCTCCTCGATTTTGGGGGAGTCTCACAGATCGCAACCATTCCATATGTATATAAGCAAGCTGGAAGTGGCATGAGGTCATTTCCTGAGGACACCATTTCCGGCGAAATGTATGTCAAAGCAGAGGATTTATCACCCCACACCAGGCTTTACCCCTATGAGCGGGATGCGAAACGCATGCTACTGCGTTAGGAACCAGCCAGATCCACACACGCTGTTTTCCCTAGTGCCAGGCAGGCACTTTTTCATGTGAGTGCAACTTACTAATTTGTCATTGCTTTTAAATTTTATTAAATTTACTATGCAACGGGGAAACGCTGTGGGGTTACCAGTGACATGTACATGTCACTGGGTAACCCCGCAGTGTTTCGCCGTTGCATCAGAGGGGGGCGGGGTCACCCGTGCACGTCACAGGTGGCCCCGCCCTCAGCTATTTAAGAACTGTAACGGCAGGTCTAGCATCATTCAGTGGTTCAGTGGTTCTCCCTGCTTCTGTGAAGTGGCTGTTTATCTATGGGACTCCTTCTCCTGCTGTTCATCCTATGGACTGCCCTCTCCCCTTTTTTTCAACTGAATAATTCCCTATCTGAGGACTGTTTTTTTATTTTATTTTATTGGTGTGGATAACCTTAGAGTGTGTAATGATTCATGTCTTAAGCACATGTGCACATTTTTCCACTATATAGCAATTATTGGTATTGCTTTTGATGTATGATTTTTGTAGGGATTTGGATTGTTTCCATTATCCGTTTTGCACTTTTATTTTATTCTCTTTGAACTGTTTGCACAGATTGAGAGTGTTTCAAATATGAGTATTTATATTGATTATGAGCGCACGTTTTTTCTTTTACTTTGATCTATTTTGCACAGATATTGGTGTTTTACTCGGGCAGCTATAAGTTTTTTACACAATTTTCTTTAGCGCGTTTTTTTTCCTTTTATTTTATGTTTTATGATCCACACAATATCACTTAAACTTGCAGCTGAAGCCCATATCAGAGTGATTTGCTTAATATTATTAAGTTAATATTATGGTTTTTTTCTCATCTCCTTATTTTTTTTCTCCCCCCCCTCCCCTTTTTTAATCACACCACATTATGGACGTATTCGAATACCATTCTTCTAGGGTAATTTCCAAGGAAGGGGTTTTCGAAATCAATAGTGTGCCTGATGGTGATGTAGGGGGTATGTTCATGAGATTAAAGAACCTCATGGTCTCCGAAATACATACCCAGTGGGACATAATCTTCTTGGGACAATATGTGATGGACTCAATGGTCCCAAGAAGTTTAAGATGGGAAGTTAGTCCCCAAAAAGGAGAGACAGACCTTCAAGGTTGGTTTTGTTATTTTAATGAGGCGGGGGGTAAATTTCTTGAAGTCCTAATAAAGAAAAAGAATGATAAATTAGCTAGACTTGATACGGAAATTAAAGCAATTAAAGAGAAGTTATCCCCTTTCAGTGAGAGTGAGGAATATAAAGAAAGATCAATGCACCTTAAAAAAATCCTGAAAAAGGAAGATATAGAACAGAAAAATAGAAAAACATAACAGGGACGTTGGAGACTACAAAAGGGGGAGCGTTTTTGAATGGCAAAGTACATTTTTGGGGGATGGGCCGGTGGGTCCAGCCCCTGCCCCAGATATGGAAGTACAAAGAGAGGAAGAAGTTTATGTAAGGGTGGAGGAATATCAATATAGACCCCCCACAACCCAAAAGCAGCAACCAACCACCTCTAGACGAGTCTCCTACCGGTCACCGGGTAGACAGGACAAACAGTCACGGTCGAGATCACGTCCCCAAACACATAAGGGGGGAAATAACCCTAAACCTCCCAATAAGAGATTTAAAAACCAGAAGTTTAAACAATACAATCAACAAAACAATGGATACTACCAACGTAATGTTGATGATAAACATTATGAAGATCAACCTTATACCCGTGATCCACCTAGGAGGACATATGAGGAGGATTATCAGTATAGGTATCCCATCCCTACCCAGAATCATTTTCACAGTTTGAGGGACAATGGTTATCAATATGACAACTATGCTCAATATGAACAAAGAAGAGATTATCCCTCGGAGCCTCGTACCCCTAGAAGAGAGGGAGGGTATGATAAACCATTTTGGCATCAGCCTCCACCCTCACAAATGAGGGATCGGAACGGCCAACAGCCTCTCTACCAACAAAGACAGGATATTTTTTCTCAACCTCAACATTGGGGTTTTCCCCGGGCCAATCAAAACCCCCAAAGACCCATAGAAAAAAGAGAGGAGTCAGAGGGGGGAGGAGATCAAAGAGCAAAAAGAAAATGGGAATAATAGGTGAGGGATCTTTAATCTAAGTAAAACCCCCTTGACACAGGAAGAGACACTAATTTTAGATAAGGGTCCTAAATATGTACCCCCTAAATCCCTTAAGTTTGAAACTTATATGGACATCCATAGGTTTACTAAAAAAACTAAACGTCAAGAGGTATATGTTGTCCAATCCCATTGTTTCCCAAAACTCTAGCTTTAATTCCATCAGGCACTCAGGGTTAGCAAATGCGTCCCTGTTTAACCCTCCGGGAGGCGTACTGGCTTCCCTGAAGGTATTCAGAGATGTTCTCCTGAGAGACCTTGACCATTTGAAAACTCAAAAAGTGAAAATGACGAAGGAATTACAGCTGGGCCTGGATACATTATGTAAACGTAATGATCTTATAATAAGGCCAGCGGAAAAAGGAGGGGGAATAGTGGTCTTAGTGGTCTTAGATAAGGCTGACTACCTTCAAAAACTTGAGAGGCTGGTGAGTGACAGAGACACCTACCGGCCCCTTAGATCTGATCCGAGAACCAGATTTAAAAAAGAACTTGAAAAGATTGTAGATAAGGGTTATGAATCGGGTGTCATTAACAAAAAGGAGAAATCCTTTTTGATCCCGGTGGCCTCGAGAATTCCCGTCATGTACTATCTGCCCAAGATCCACAAGGACCCGGTGTGCCCTCCAGGCCATCCCATCATAAGTGGAATAGATACCTGCCCTAGATGTGATGGAAAGTACATTGACAATTTTCTCCAACCGTTGGTACAGCTTTTGCCAGCGTACATTAAAGACACTAAACATACTATCAATTTACTTAGGAACAGTGGATACAGTGACAGGCAGTGGCTTGTCACAGCTGACGTCACGTCACTGTACACCATTATTCCTCACAGTTGGGGTATCAAATCTGTGAAATATTTTTTGGACAAGGATTCCTCAATCCCAAGAAAGCAGAAATGCTTCATTATGGAACTTCTAGAGTATGCCACGACACAACTTCTTTTGGCATAACAGTAAATTTTTCCTCCAGACTAAAGGTGTCGCAATGGGGGCTAAGTTCGCCCCCAGTCTGGCGAACTTTATTATGGGGAAATTGGAGGAGGACGTCATCTATGCCCAACAAAGACCTGAATTGGTCTTGTGGGCTAGGTACATAGATGACGTCCTCCTCCTATGGAGTGGCTCCTACGATTCACTGTGTTCATTTATGGAGGACCTAAATAACAATGAGAGGGGTATCATACTAAAGTATGAGGCGAGTCAACAAAGGATCAATTTTTTGGACCTTGAGATTCGGAGTGAAGGGAATTCTCTACTTACCTCCACCCATTTCAAAGCCACAGACCGGAACTCGTTCATACCTCGGGACAGTTGTCACCACAAATCGTGGTTAGACTGTCCCGAAGAGTCAATATATCAAGTTAAAATGGAACTGTTCCACAATGACTGGTTTTGTGGCTCAATCCCGTATTTTGACGGAAAGATTCTTGGAAAAAGGGTATAAGGCCCGATTTCTGGAAGAGAAATTGAACCAGGTCAAGTCAATGGATAGAGACCTACTTTTGGTAGACAAACCTAGTCACAATAGAGATACTAAGTTGGTATGTCCCTTTATTACTGGATATTCCTGGCAGCATTTTTCCGTTAAAAAGATGCTATACAAACATTGGCACATCATTAAAAATGATCCTTGGTTGGGACCAATCCTTCCTGACAAACCTCAAGTTGTTTTTAGGGGTGCCCCCTCGATTAAATCTCGGGTGGTGATGGCAGTTTGTGATCCCCCCATTAATAAACCAATGTTCTTTCAACATCTAATAGGCTTTTACAAATGTAAAAACTGTGAGGTTTGCTCTATTAATGCTGTTACCGAAAGGAAGGTTGGTCGCTTTTATTGTAATAATACATCTAGTGAATTTTTGATTAAATCCTTCATTACTTGCTCGACAACCCACGTCGTATATCTTCTCACTTGCCCATGCGGGCTCCCCTATGTGGGCCGCACTGTACGTTCATTGAAAGTGAGACTTGGAGAGCATATTGGGAACATTAAAAGGGGATTTTTAGGCCACCCTGTCTCCAAACACTACCTGGAGGTTCATAAACAAAACCCTAGGGGGACTTCGTTCATAGGAATAGATAAACTCAAGCTCCCCTGGAGGGGGGGTCTAAGAGACGAGCCATTTCTAAGCTTGAAATGGAATGGATTTATAAAACCCGCTCTTTGAGACCGCGGTTATACATTTTCAATTGTCTTATATTTATTCTTTATGATGTTTGTTACATTCATATATTTGTGAAATTGTATATGGTGTATGATATCTATCATAATACACATTTATTGTGTTGGTGTACTCTCTAATGCAAAACCAAGAATACATGTTTACTAGTGTTCTTCCTGTCTATGAATGCGCCTATTTTATTATTTTTAGAGGGGAACACATTTATCAATTTTTAAAAAAAATAAAATTTAAAAAAAAATAAATTTTTTATACTTTTCAGTATACTGTATAATTTTGGTGAATTTTTCCTTAGTTTGCAATATCTTAATTTTTTATTTTTATTATATACATTTTTTTAATTATATTCAATTAAAATATTCTTCTCACAATGCTCAAGTTAAGGGTAGTATACTGTCAAAATGTTTATTAATGCTCTTTAAAATCCTTTGAATACTGTGAGCGTTATGTGTCACAGGTTGTAGTTGCCCATTAGACTGAACCAGGGATTCCCCTTTCTAGGGGTTAATCTCTTCCCGGGAGAGCGATCTCAGTTTATTAGGGGTTACTATGGCAGCATTGATTTCGGGGAAGAACATCAGATAGAGGCTTGGTTGTTTCCTCGTCTAGCTTCTTGATTATTGCTGAGCGTTGATATCAGGTCAGGAACGAGGCTTGGTTTATGCTCTGCACTATATAGGTGATGACTTGATGTGTCGCCCGTGCCCCTTTGAAGACATCAGATGTGACGAAACTAGTAGGACGTGGCTAAGCATCGTAAGCCATCACTCAATCCGCCCCATGATTCGCAAGGGTGTTTGTTAATTTTATGCCGGCTATTTTTGTATTGTTCTTATGGAGTATACTTTTTGTGACTCTGTCGTTTTAAATAGCAATACATTTTAATATATATACTACACCATCGGAGCCCCTCTTCTATTTTCACCCACCTCCCTTTGGGATAAGTGGGCTTATCACCCCCCTCAGGTTGAAGAGTTGGTACATGCCAGATCGGAGACCCACAGTATACCAGCAGGATCCGGATACCATCCATCCACAGTCCCCGCGGAGGGCAAAGTCTGCTTGCGTGTAAAACCTCGCACCATTGAGGGTAAGGGTCCACCTTTCAACACTGTGGGAGTCTATGTGAGCTTTTGTCTTCACACCCCTCCTTCCCCATGTATTTGTGCAGTGTCTGACCTGTTGGAACGTGGATGGTTCTCCCTGCTTCTGTGAAGTGGCTGTTTATCTATGGGACTCCTTCTCCTGTTGTTCATCCTGTGGACTGCCCTCTCCCCTTTTTTTCAACTGAATAATTCCCTATCTGAGGACTGTTTTTTATTTTATTTTTTATTTTATTTTATTGGTGTGGATAACCTTAGGGTGTGTAATGATTCATGTCTTAAGCACATTTGCACATTTTTCCACTATATAGCAATTATTGGTATTGCTTTTAAAGTATGATTTTTGTAGGGATTTGGATTGTTTTCATTAAGATCCGTTTTGCACTTTTATTTTATTCTCTTTGAACTGTTTGCACAGATTGAGAGTGTTTCAAATATGAGTATTAATATTGATTATGAGCGCACGTTTTTTCTTTTACTTTGATCTATTTTACACAGATATTGGTGTTTTACTTGTGCAGCTATAAGTTTTTTACACAATTTTCTTTGGCGCGTTTTTTTTCCTTTTTTTTTTTATGTCATTCAGTGGGCTCCTCCCATGGAGGCGGATCACGTTATGGCGGCGTCTTTCTCTGTATCCCGGGATGAGGAAGGATTACATCGCTGGAATTTTTTTTTTCCTTTTTTAATAAAGGACTTGTCCCATGCTGTGTCTGTTTTTTACAATTTTCGACACTTTTTGTGAAATGGTAGGAGTACATTGTACCCATTACCATTTCACACAGGGGGGGCCGGGATCTGGAGGTCCCCTTGTTAAAGGGGGCTTCCAGATTCCGATAAGCCCCCCACCCGCAGACTCCCACAACCACCGGGCAAGGGTTGTGGGGATGAGGCCCTTGTCCCCATCAACATGGGGATGTCCTCCCCATGTTGAGGGCATGTGGCCTGGTACGGTTCAGGAGGGGGGGGACGCTCTCTCGCCCCCCCTCTTTTCCTGCAGCCTGCCAGGTTGCGTGCTTGGATAAGGGTCTGGTATGGATTTTAAGGGGACCTCCACGCCATTTTTTTTAAAATTTTGGCGTGGGTTTCCCCTTAGAATCCATACATACCAGACCTGAAGGGTCTGGTATGGATTTTGAGGGGGACCCCCACGCCATTTTTTTTTTAAATTTTGGCACGGGGTTCCCATTAATATTCACACAAGACCTGAAGGGCCTGGTAATGGACTGTGGGGGAATCCTAGGCCGTTTTCATCAATGAACTTTTATGTGTATTGTCGGGACCGACAATTCACTAATAGCCGGCACTAGCGCTAGCACTTTTAAATTACATTTTTCTTTCTTTAGAAATGTCATTTTGCTGTCAGACTGTTCTAAACACGGAAAACATGTGCCACTTTACAGACATACTATAGACACCCCCCAGGTACGAAATTTAAAGGAATATTACACTTTTATTGTTTCACTTTAAGCATTATTAAAATCACTGCTCCCCAAAAAACGCCCATTTTTTAAAACTTTTTTTGCATTGATACATGGTCCCTGGGGCAGGACCCGGGTCCCCAAACACTTTTTATGACAATAACTTAGCATATTAACCTTTAAAATTAGCACTTTTGATTATTCATGTTCGTGTCCCATAGACTTTAACGATGTTCAAACTAATTTTTTGCCTGTTCTGCTGCAAAACGAACAGGGGGATGTTCGGCCCATCCCTAGTTATCATTGAGAATCATGGAGTACAACTTGTCAAGCAACTCGGAGGTCCAAAGTCGCCCAACTGTGAAACAAGTTATATATATATTTTAATAGAAAAGAGCTCTCATTTATAATTGCATTTACATCAGCAAAACAAATGCAGGAAGTGATGTGTGCACATGGGCCAGAAGCAAATGTGTGGGGATGCCAAATCAATGAACCCCACCCACACCAAATCTAACTACCACATCCACCCCACATTGATTAAGCACAAGTACATATCATACCCTTATCTGGAAAATGAGCAGGACCTCCTCTTTGCCAAAGAAGGACCTCGCCATGTCCACCTAGATGGAGATCCTGACCAGCACAGGAACTTCCGGGTGATTACAATGACTTATTTCTAGGTCAGAAGGCGAAACCACGCTCTTTTGATCGCAACCACAATTAGAATTTTATTATTTTTGTTTATTTGCAGATATGCAAATTTGTATTTCTACTTATGATATTTAAAGGCATTCGATAAAAAATGGTGTCCCTGGGATAGCAGCAGGTGAATGACAAAAACAAAAGGCCCAGTCTGAGCCCTGGTTCACACTAACAGAGGGAGGAAATCGTTCAGCTGAAATCACACAATTTCATTCCCGAATGTGAGTCTCGACTGCAGGGTGAATTTCAGAGACATCTGTGCAGGTTTCTGCACTGATATCAATACAAATTACACCCCAAAGTTTCACCAACTAAAATGGTAAAATTGCCACCGATTTGACATGTCAAATCGCACCAATGTGAACTAAAGCTGACACATACAACACTGCCTATCCACCAGCTGAATTCATTACCTGCAATTCTCCACAGCTGTTATATATAAAGATTCCACCTTTATCATTAACTTGCAGGTGTGCAGAAGCCTAGGTTTACATTGGACCGATTCGACTATTGGCAGCAATGGCACTGTTCCAATCGATGCGACACCAATTTTGTGGCATCGCATTTGTTAAAGTAGTTCCTGCACTACTTTTGCCGATTTCAAGTGTGGCTTCAATAGACGTCTGTGTATGAAGCCACACGGATGTCTATTAAGTAACACCTGAAATCTCGCTGACCTTGCCACTTTGAAATCGTGCTACTTCAAGTGAAGTAGCACAATTTCAAACTAGTATCAATGTGACTCAGGGCGAAGAGATTAGTTTTTTGGTGCACAAATACATATTGAAATAAGATATAAGAGATATTGCACTTTCCCAAAACCACCACGACCACCCACAAAAACTAAAGAGAAAGAAAAGGAGGAAAAAAAATACATTCATTTACTATCTTCAAAAAAATTTGGACAGGATATATGGTGCTACATTTAGCAATAAGATTTTAAGGGCCCTGCTCATGGGAGCTTACAATCTAAAATTTGACAAAACCTTAGAGTGGACACAGCTTTACTTTCAGTGTATAACGGGCAACACATAACATTTTTATCTGCAAGATTATAGAAACATACTTAACAGTCAATATTCTTACAAAGCATTCCAGCATAATATTAAAAAAGACTTATTCAAAACACCCACCACCAGCCCACAATTCACACATACATAGGTGACCATATTCTGCTGGAAGCTGCATTTCGGTGTACACGATTACCCACATCCTGCAAGGCCCATAGCAGATGAAGGCCGGGCGGTGGTTCAGTTATCCTGACTGGGCGTCATATGACATCCAGCAGGATAACATGCCACCGCGCGCCCACGGGGACACGCATCACGGCGATCGGTGGAGCGGTGTGTCAGTCTGACACACCACTCCACCGATCTTGGTAAAGAGCCTCCAGTGGAGGCTCTTTACCACGTGATCAGCCATGTCCAATCACGGCTGATCACGATGTCAATAGGAAGAGCCGTTGATCGGCTTTTCCTCACTCGTGTTTGACAGACGCGAGTAGAGGAGAGCCGATCGGCGGCTCTCCTGACAGGGGGGTCTGCGCTGATTGTTTATCAGTGCAGCCCCCCCCAGATGACCACACTGGACCACCAGGGATCGCCACTAGGACCACCAGGGAAGAGGCAACATGTGGATGGCCATGTATGTACCCCATGGCCATCCACATGTGCCCAATGTGCCCAGTCAGTGCCCAATCTGTGCCAATCAGTGCCCACAAATGGGCTCTGATTGGCACCATTATATTGCAGTAATGCCCAGCAATGCCACCCTTAGGGGCATCAGTGCCACCCATCAGTGTCCATCGGTGCCACCCATCAGTGCCACCCATAAGTACCCATCAGTGCCGCCTATGAGTGCCCATCGGTGCCGTCTATGAGTGCCCATCGGTGCCGCATACCAGTGCCACCTATCAGTGTCCATCATCAGTGCCACCTCATCGGTGCCACATCATTGGTGCCACCTCATAGGTGCCCATCAGTGCTGCCGTATCAGTGCCTGTCAGTGCAGCCATATCAGTGCCCGTCATTGAAGAAGAAAACTTACTTATTTACAAAAATGTTAACAGAAACAAAGAAAAACTTTTTGGTCTTTTTTTATTTGTTGCGCAAAAAATAAAAACCGCAGAGGTAATCAAATACCACCAAAAGAAAGCTCTATTTGTGGGAACAAAATGATAAAAAATGTGTTTGGGTACAGTGTAGCATGACCGCGCAATTGTCATTCAAATTGCGACAGCGCTGAAAGCTGAAAATTGGCTTGGGCGGGAAGGTGTCTAAGTGCCTGGTATTGAAGTGGTTAAGCAACAAGATCAAAAATAGTAGAAGGTCAGCAGCTTCCAAACAATGTTTGCATGATCAGACAGGAACAATACACACACAACATTGACAGCATGGCCAGATAAACTTTTGTTTGAAAAATGCACAAGAATTTCAGCAAATATCCCTAGTTGGGCATTTATCAATAGGCACAATATCATTCCTTCTTCCCCACCCCCCACAAATCACAGCAAAAAACCTGACCTTCTCAGGCCAAACAAACCCCCATACTGCAGGCCTTTCTATAAGAGAGGTTGTATTGTTAGCACACTGACACGCCCAATAGAAGTACACGCCCACCAGTATTTTTCAATCTACCTCTTCATGTATGTCTAAAGTGATTGCACCTGATGAGCAGGAACACATAATACTATTCGCAACTGTGTTAGCCCTTGGCTATGTGCATCAAATCTCCAACTACAGGACAAAGATCGAAGTCCATTTGCATCCACATAAGCAAAGCAACAGTTTTATAAGCATATGTACCCGTGCAGTGTAAACCCTAAAATTTTAAATGTCCAAGTCCCTGGGCATGATTAGTGCTAACAAACATCAACATCAGTCCCTGGCTGCAATGAGCTTCCAATCTAAAGTCCAAAAGTAACTTTCTTACATTAGAACCTTTTTCGACAGGAGACAAATAAAATGCCAGCATGTCTTTGGATTGTGGTGAGAAACTCACACAGGGAGAACATATAAACTTCATCACAAGCATTAGCATGTTGGGGAATTGAACCAACATCCCAAGTGCTGCTAGACAGAACTGCTACCCACTTAGCCACCAGGCAGCCTCACACATGTTCTCTCCATCTCTGTGGTGTAAACCAGCCCTAAATCCATAGCCATCCTCAGTGTCACAAGCAATATACAATATATTGGCCTAAGTATTGGGACACCTGCCTTTATATACACATGAACTTTAATGGCATCCCAGTATTCGTCTTAGTATTAGGGTTCAATATTGAGTTGGCCCACCCTTTGCAGCTATAACAGCTTCAACTCTTCTGGGAAGGCTGTCCACAAGGTTTAGGAGTGTGTCTATGGGAATGTTTGACCATTCTTCCAAGTGCATTTGTGAGGTCAGGCACTGATGTTGGACGAGAAGGCCTGACCTACAGTCTCTGCTCCAATTCATCCCCAAGGTGTTCTGTTGTGTTGAGGTCAGGACTCTGTCCGGGCCAGTCAAGTTCCTCCACCCCAAAATCACTCATCCATGTCTTTATGGACCTTGCTTTGTGCACTGGTCCAAATTATTTGGTGGAGGGGGCGTTATCATGTGGGGTTGTTTTTCAGGGGTTGGGCTTTGCCTCTTAGTTCCAGTGAAGGGAACTCTTAAGGCATCAGCATACCAAGACATTTTGGACAATTTCATGCTCCCAACTTTGTGGGAACAGTTTGGGGAAAGCCCCTTCCTGTTCCAACATGACTGCACACCAGTGCACAAAGCAAGGTCCTTAAAGACATGGATGAGCAAGTTTGCGGTGGAGAAACTTGACTGGCCTGCACAGAATCCTGACCTCAACCCGATAGAACACCCATTGGCTGAATTAGAGCAGAGACTGCAAGCCAGGCCTTCTCATCCAACATCAGTGCCTGTCCTCACAAATGCACTTCTGGAAGGATGATCAAACATTCCCATATACACACTAAACCTTGTGGACAGCCTTCCCAGAAGCTGTTCTAGCTGCAAAGGGTGGGCCAAATCAAGTTTTAACTCTACGGACTAATGCTGGCCATACACTATACAGAAAATCGGCCGAACCCCTTTTCGAAAAACGAACGTTCGACCGTGACCGCAAACGATCGTGCCATCATATAATGACCGATAATCTGTTCAGTGGACATGAATAAATAATTTTGTGTTCGTTTTTTTACATATACCTAGTGCAGGCAGTTCGGACGGGAAACACATTAACCTTGCAATTTATCGTACGTTCGGCAGAAATTTTCCAAACATGCCGTTCGTTTTTTTTCCACAAAAACGTCACAAACGATTATCGATTTGTACCCACTAACTTGCCGAAAAACGAACGAAGTGTCCATACGAACGATTTTTCGGCCGATTTTTCGTATAGTGTATGGCCAGCATAAGACTGGGCTGCCATTAAAGTTCATGTGTGTGTAAAGGCAGGCGTCCCAACACTTTTTGCTAAATAGTGTATCTGGAAAAGATTTACAATGGTGGTGGAACCCTCCTACACAAAAACACTACATTTAGACATAGTTATAGGACCTGGGAGATGAGACAACTTCTCTACATGAAGCAGCATGTTTGGGATTTGAACCCAGACGCTCAGGGATACTAAGCAGAAGTTTTAACCTCTAAGCCACAGAGCTGCCACATGTGAGAACCTCCTACACATAACTACACATAAATACACATAAAAGTACATAAATACTACATTTCTTTGGACATAGAGTTATTCTTCTTGATTTATTCTGTGATATTTTGTGTTTTTTGTGGGTGAGAGTAGAATATTACCCTCAAATTTTTGGGAATTACATTTTGATTTCTGATGTTGGTACACATCACATTTTTTGGGCTCAAATTATGAATAATTGGAAATAATAAAAAGCACAAAAAATTGTGATTCATTTTAAATTTGCATCAGCAATGGCCAAAGGGCCTGGTATGGATTAGGGGGGAGGAGGGCATGTTTTTTTTTTCTGTTCATTTTTCATTGCTGCCATTTGCATTTTTTTTACATTCAGCTGTCAGTGGGGAAGCTGGCGGACAGCTGATGAATCATTGGTTGTTAAGGACGCGGCAGCTGGCTTCCGGGCCCCGCTACTTAAAAACCAGCTATTCTTCACAAAGAATTGGAATTGGTCAATCGTTTTTCGATTACTTTGAATTCCAATCATTATGAAAAGTTGGAATTCATTAGAAAATTAAGAAACAAAATGAAATTTAACAAAAGTAAAATGAAAAGAAACACATTTTTCCATTTTGCACATGTTTAATTAGGGGTGGAGATCTGCTGTTTGAGCATAAACAAGTGACAAAACGATTGTAAAACGCTCAAGTCACATGTTTTCAGGCATTTCTATTAAAGTCTATGGGACCAAAAATGCTTGTAATATGCCAAAAAAGAAGCTCAAGTACTTTTTTGAGTGACAGGCGTTTTCCTTCAGGCGACAGAACGCTCATATGTGAACAGGGGCTATTGAAATTAATGGGATCTGGCTTGTTGGGCGTTCTTGAGCTTTACAGCTGAGCAATTGACAGGTCCAAATTGAATAACAAGTCACACCCCATTGTCGGCAATGGAACTGTTAAAATCTGTGCAATGCCGACTTTGCGTGTGTCGCACCGATTTAATAAGGAGCCAAGTCACACCTGAAGCCACACTGACATGCAGCTTTGAAATTGTGGGATTTCAAGTGAAGTCGCACTATTTCAAAGTCAGATTCTGTGTGAACCAGGGCTAATACCTGAGCTATGTGCTAGAGGACCTTTCATTTCCCTGTTTCTGCCAGTACTTATTCCATCTTATTCCATTCCAACTGGAAAGACCATAAATACATGTGGGAGAATGTAGATCCAGTCACTTGGTCCTTCATATCTAAGAGTAAACTCCCCCAGAGTATCACTCCCCCACGCGACAGTAAGGCCTTTTGCACATTGATGCAGGCATAAGGGTGTTTTTTTTGTACAGTTAATACAGCCCACTATTTTTATAGTGCCTGTACACAAAGGTGTGGAAACATGCGCTGCATATAGATCAGTAAGAAAAAAATTACAAAATTTGCATTGCTGAACAGTATTTTATACACATATACATGTACGACACATCCCAACAAAAGCTAGAAGAATTTTTATGCACTTGTGTGTGAAAACGCTCTAATACATGCATTTACTTCACTGCGCATCCTCGCCTTTATGCAGCAATTTTCTGAGTACTGTTTGCAAGTACCCTAAAAGCGGAGGACAAAAGAAAAGATACATTAAATAGTTTTGGGAAATGTGCCCATTCTCACTATTCCTAAAAATTCAGGTTTTTGGGGAAGATGGAGATTTAAAGTCATACTTAGGCATCTTTATGGTGCTTTCTATGAAATGCTATTCTTATTTTGTGTGTGCCATAAATAAGGGGTACAGGGGAAAGGGAGTCCGATCAATACACAAGGTATCACCACACATCCTCAACTGTAAAAAGCATGCACACTCTAATTTCCCACCGCTGCCACCAGATGTCAAGGATGTTTGCCCACGGCAACTCGCTAACCTAGGAATGCACCTTATTTTGGGGGCTTACTTTGAGAGGGTAAAACTCGATGTCACACAGTTGTCAGAGCCTGCTATAGCACAGGCAACCACCGGAGGATCTCACGTAAAGTCTAGCCAGCTGGACATTCACAAGCCAATACAAAACTTGTATACAATCTGGTGTACTCTGAGGCTCCATTTACACTAGCGTGTTTTTTGATGCATTTTGCAGAAATGCATGGGAATTTTTTAACATGGGTTCCTATGGAACATGTTCACATCAATGCCTTTTTGTATCTCTGCATTTTTGGAAAGGGTCAGGGACTTTTTTTCATGCAAAATGCAGCGTTTTGCATGTAATACAATTCAATGGACCAGCATCAAAAACGCATGTGCACCGTTTTTGCAGCGTTTTTGGTGTGTTTTTGATGCGTTTTTGCCGTTTTTTTTTTTTTTTAAACTGTAAAAAAAAAAACGCAAAAACGCAGCAAAAACGCTGTAAAAACGCTACAAAAACGCTGCTCAAAAACGTGGCAAGCATGAAAAAAAAAACTCCAAAAACGCTCAAAAGCAACATGCATAGGTGTGAATCGAGCCTAAAGGCTGTGAAGCAACCAAGTGATTGCCACACACTTCTGAGATTCCTCAAGCTAGAATCCTTGCATTATCCCTTCTCCCACTGGCACATGCACCCGTGCACCACATGACCTGTAGTTTGTCAGCTGAATAGTATTCTAGGCAACTAGATTTCTGTCTAGCAGGCAGTGTTAATTTAGTCGACTAAAACATTTTAGTCGACTAAATGAATATTATTTTAGTCTACTAAAATACGACTAAAACTAAAACAGTGAAAATAAGAAAAAAGGCTATGGGGGTACCTCATCCTATATAGGATTTACAAAACAAAGAACCAACATGACGGACTATCACGGTACCAATGAGGAGTATATGCACATAATGCTTTTCAATAATTTTATTTTCACAACAGTAAATACATAAAAATGTATAAAACCATTAGGATGTTCTCTTGAGGTTCATAGATAATATTTTTCAGATATTTGTCAGTAAAGATGGTTGACGTATTTCACATAAGGGCTCTAGAAATTACCGTCGTGCCACCAAGACTAATAATAACTATGGAGCTACTGACGAGGATACTGAATCAGATTCCTCATTCAGATCAACATCCTCTGCCCCCAGACAAAGCCAACATAACCCTCAAGACAATTCTACAGCACGAAAAAGAGACTATGGAGGGAACTCCTATACACCTTCTTCTAAAAAACGCCCCCCTAATGCAGATACCAGACTATCGTAACACCCACAAACACAAGGACATATGCCACAATCTAATGAAAGATCACTAACACAACCCAAATACTTGGGGGCGACAGCCCTACAAGCAATACAGATATTGAGTAATCAATCACAAACACAAAATACGACACAACCCAACACCACAGGCCTTACTGAGGTGGGTCGCACAAACCCGAACCTCACTGATCCGATGAACAACCAGGGTTATAACCCCCCCACTACTCTCCCACCCTTGACACAACGAGCACCCAACACTAGACAAAGCACACTGGATGCGCATATCCAAACACCCCATACACAGGCAAATTTTCAATTGCTCACGAACACGACGACACCGACGTAACCACAGGATTGGAAGTTATTCATTTAACGCCCTAGCATTTTGACAAAGAGACACTTGATGTTCTCAAATTTGGATTAAGCTTCTGCCCTTCGACTAATATCGACAAATATGAGACAATAAAAGATGTTTACTTATTCTCGCGCAATCTAACATACAAATTTCTTTTCGACAAACAAGTGGTACAATCCAAACAAGATAAAGCTATATCAGAACAAGTAAAACATTTTTCTATGGAGGATTTTCGAGTCCTCCGAGATCTTATACTCCTATTGGTGGAAAACGAATCGTCACAATAATCAAATCTCCCACAAGAGACAGTGGTGTCTACTATACACACATCGAACACCAAAAAATTCAAACCCAAATCACGTTTTCCAGAACTGACCACTAACTCACACATTTGGGCTTTCCTCATAGGAACTATTAAAGATATAAAATAAATTACTATGTCAGCAACCCCAGGAAATCTTTCTTATCCCCAAAGACAAGCCATTTAAGCCCTAAAAAATCACCCAGACCTAGAAATTAAAGCTTCGGACAAAGGAGGTAACATTGTCCTGATGACTAAAACATATTACGAATCCATGGTGAACAGGATCTTAGCGAATAAACATTGCTACCACCATTTACCTGAGACGCAGATTCAAGAATTTAAGTAAGAATATCTGGAGACCATTGGTTCGGCCTTTCAAAAGGGCCTAATCGACCAAGATACATATAACTATCTTAATGTTAAAAAACCTAAGAAGGCTACCTTTTATGCCTTACCGAAGATACATAAGCACCCCACGATGCCTCCTGGCCGACCAATCGTCTCCGGTATTGGCTCTCTGTCTGAACATGCCAGCCGCCTCATAGATTTTGTCTTAATGCCACATGTACTGAGCCTCCCGTCTTATACCCGTGATACACTTGATTTGTTGAAACAAATAGAGGGATTGCCTGTCCCTCCCGATGCCCTCCTCTTGACACTGGATGTGGAGTCTCTATACTCCAGCATCCCACACGAGCAGGGCATCGAGATGGCACGCACATTTCTAAGAGACAAGATCACTATAGTTGGGAATTCTGTGAATTCATCTTGGAATTGCTTAAATTTGTACTAACTCGCAACTATTTTTGCTTTAAGGATTCCCACTTCCTCCAGGTACAGGGCGTGGCCATGGGCACATGTTGTGCACCGGCCTACGCCAATCTGTACCTGGGGGGGTGGGAACGCAATATTTATTCTAATGAGGACCTGACCATTTATACTGACCACGCCCTCATATGGCGGAGGTATATAGACGATATTTTTCTAGTATGGACAGGTACCCAAAATCTTTTGGATGACTTTATCCAAACTATCAACCACAATTAGATGAATCTCAAATTCACCACTTCTGCCCACCCGAATCAAGTAACTTTCTTGGATTTAACTATTTTCAAAGATCAAGAGAATTGTCTAGCAACTACCCTGTTCAGAAAGGAAACGGCAGGAAACACCTTACTGCACGCGGAAAGCGCCCACCCTAGATCGCTCATCAAAAGTATACCCTATGCACAGTATCTCAGGCTACGCCGCAACTGTACGCATCTAGAGGAATTCAAATTCCAAGCACAGGCATTCCGCAATAGATTATTAGCAAGAGGCTACAATAAGACCATATTACGGAGCGCATACAACAAGGCCATTCGCCAGCCAAGAAATTCCCTACTTTTCAAGCAAAAAAACATTTCCACCAGTGCCCCAGTAAGATTCATTACTAAATTTTCGCAACAACACCAGGAACTTCGGGACATACTTAACAAACATTGGTCGATCCTCCAAGAGGACCCCATTATAAACAAATACATCAGCCCCTCCCCTCAAATTATGTTTAAACGAACTAGGTCCCTAGGTGATCAACTAACCTCAAGCCACTTTGTTACCACTCCTAAACTGAAACAACTAAAATTAGGAATGGCCCAATGTGGCAAATGTTCTTTTTGCCCATGGGTAAAAGAAGGGAACTGCCTCCTCTTTCCCCGATGCACCGTCAGCTGTTCGGATGACGCCGGGGATCGAGGCATGCGCAGTACGCGTCGGCGGCCGGCCTGAATGACGTCACGTCGGCTACTCCGATTGGTGACTACAGGCGGGGCGGATGTACAAGAGACGCCTTTCCGGCGTCTCCCCTTGTACTATCCACACTACAAGCCGCTCTCTATGAGACGGCTGTGTGGCTCCTTATCATCAACCCTTCTGATTACCAGCTTTACTCACAGACTCAGGTAAGCTAGGATCTCTACTACCCCTCAAAATATTTTACTTATGGCTTATCCTCATAACATGTCTTATCCTTATAACAGACTCAGCAGGATTGGGGTTCAGAATTAGTAATTTCCTAAGGAACAAATCCCATATGCACTTTGATGTAATAACCTGCATCTGCCTTTGACTGACACCAGATCCCCTTCCATCAAATTAGAACTGCTGATATTACTGAGAATTACCAATACTGGTTAATGAGATTGCTGTGGTTCCTCTCCTCCCCCCCCCCTCCTTCTAAGCATAGCTATAAAGCCTACCAGGGTAAGTCTAACTTAATTTAATTTATACTTTAAAACTAATGTAACCTAGAATGTAGAATATCAGGGGTTATACTATAGACTACACGTGATTCTATAATGTACCTCACTATTTTAATATTATAATGTCCTCTGAGTCTTTCTTCATTATTAATCTTGATGGCTACCAATTAATCTTAAAACGTCATCTTACATATACACGGACATCTATATAAACTACTCATATTTCGGGGTTTTCTCTCCGCCTTCCCCCTTTTTCCTCCCCCCCCTTTTCCCCCTCCCCCCCTTTTTCCCCCTCACCCTCCCTTTCTCTTTCCCATCCCTTCCCTTTCCCTTCTTCCTTTCCCTTCCCTCTTCCCCTCACTCCCTCCCTTCCCCTTCCCTCCCCTCCCCTTCCCTTCCCTCCCCTCCCCTCCCCTTTTCTCCCCCCTCCCCTCCCCCCCCTTTTTCCCCGTTTCCCTTTTTTTCCCCATCCCCCCCCCTTCCCCCCTTTTCCCCCCTTCTCCTATCCCACCCTTACCTGACTATATGTCTTACTTTGCATTCTACACTTTACCCCACTTCCCTATGATCAATTTGTATGATGTTACATTCGTCCCCACATTGCCTACGCTCCGCCGGGACAGTGTAGGACGGACATACCCCCTTGGAATTTTAGGAACAGCCTCTTCTCACTATTCTATTATATTGTTTAGATATAATTTTTCACTTAACTATTACACTATGATGTATTTATCATATTTGTATTATTCATTACAGTATTCAATTCTGTGCTCCTGAAGAAGCGCATGTGGCACGTAACATGTCGAGCCTAGACAGAATCTGATTATCACCACTGCATAGCTTTTGGTTCAACGGAACGTACTGTAACTATATTGATTAAAAAGTTTCTTCCCTTTTTTTGGTTCTAAACTTTGCCTAATCTTTATTACTTAAACCATTCAGCTATGTATGGAGTGCATAATTTGTAAACTGTGTAACTAGGAATTGAACTATGTATGTTTTCTTATTTTATTTTCTATCTTTTTTAAAAATATTTCCAAAATAAATCAGAATTTTAATTACACATCTAGCTATTATTGTGCCTATAAAGTCTTGAGCCCACTATTGCCTTATGTTCTCTAAACTACTAAAATAAGACGTGGCACCTGTAACTCAGTTCGTATTCGCATGACCACTATGCGCTGATACGCTTTTAATCTATCTAAGTATTTCACATAACAACTTCCTCAGAACCATTTACTTCTGACTTATGATCAGAGAACCTTAAACCGGAAAACATGGGAGAAATAAATATCATTGAGGATAGAAACGTGTGGTAAAAATGCCACAAAACATTAAATATACATAATAATCTTCATTAATGGATACAATAGCCCATATAAAGACATGAATCATTGTAACTTACATATTATGAACCTGAGATAGTTCAATCTATAGATAGGAGGCGATGTGCCCAAAAATGGAAGGAGTGAGTGGTGTCCAGGAGACGCAGGAACATGACCAGCATAATCATTAATAAAAGTAATTTTGCAATCAGAGCATAGACCCTGCACTAAACAGTTATTGGGCATCATTATTTAAAAAGTAAAAAAGAGAAAAATTATTTCATTTCACTAAAGTTTGTCTCAAATACAGCCTTAGCAAGAGCCAATAAGAAGTTCCCACTTGTACAGGAGATAACACTTCCTTATGTTGCATAAAAGAAACCTAAATAATTATCAAACAAGATCCATTAGAAATAGTATCAGAGATCCTAAGTCAAAGATTGATGAGAAGGGAAAGGAATGAGACAGCTGCAGGAAGCAATGTATCTGTGTATAACTAGACAGATAACCCACATACTCCACACAAAAGAGGGGGGATGGTAACAGCCACTGTAAAGGATGCAAACCGCTCCCAAGACCAAATATCGCTGTTTTAATTCAATGTGATTTGGTAGGGTAAATGGTAAGTTTCAGCTACACCAAAAATGCCGCTATGGTAGAAAGAAAACAATAAAGAGATGATAGAAATTTAGCATAACACTGCCCCATTAGGGACAAGCGGCCACATATCACCATATAAGTATTGAAACAACTCAAACAAACTTACCATAGATACACCTCCACTCCAAAATACACACCGCTCACCAAACCTGGAACCTTACATTGACTAAATAGTCAGTTTGGCGCCAAACGGGCTTCACAATCAGTAGCCAACATTTGCAACAGCTGAAGTGGCATCAATGAGGGAGTATAGTTAACCCCCTGGATCCATTCACTGCAGGGCAGGCACCACAGCGCAAGCGCCATCGCCTTCCTGGCCGAAGTCAAAACTGAAACCCTGCACATGCGCAGATATGTCCGACCGGCTCTTTATCCCTGATACCGGCCGATGTCTTGCCGAGAAAGTTCCCCCGGCGGATAAGGACCCCCCTGTACTGCGCAGGCGCAGCGCTTGCGCAGTACGAACGACTAGGAGCCTCCGAAAATAGCTGAAGCTGAAAAACTTCAATCAGCTGTACACGGCGCCTGCGCCCTGGGTCCAGGTTCAAGCCCCACCATCCAAGTGGACCTAGAGGGGGAATAAAAAAGTGGTGAGCGAAGCGAGGCCGTGCCCGAAGCGTGGCGAGCGAAGCGAGCCCGCGAGGGGCCCTCTTACAGGCGCCGTGTACAGCTGATTTCTATTCTATTGGGCTTCGGCTATTTCCGGCTCCTACTGCGCAAGCGCTGCACCTGTGCAGTAGAGGGGGGTCCTTATCCACCGAGGGGAACTTTCTCGGCAGAACACCGGGCCACAGACACTGAGCAGGCTGAGCGCTGCGCCATCCTATTATACAATCTATGCCAGTCAAAGCCTAACCTATATCTAGATCCCAAGAGGAATTACCACATACCATTAATAAAGAAAAGAAAAAAGGGCAGGAAGGATCCCCCGGGCGCCACCATCTCGACTCCACCACCATGGACAGGCTAAAGGGAGTCAGTGATGACTCTCTCTCCCCCAGTTATTTACCATGCCAGGTGGCATTCGACCTCCCCAATCATACTGAATGAAGGTTCCCGCGTGTCCAGCTCACATCCACAGTCCCATCCATAGGAAACATCCTAGGAAAAACCAAATATAGATAATAGATGATCATAACAATTTAATTCTTTTATTCGGCCAGCAAATGTTCCCATAAATCTCCCATATATTCCTTATATTAAAAAACCTTGGCAATACATTTTTTTACAATTCTTTACAATTCCGGTTGGTCTACACTTCTAAAGGAGAGCATAATAAAAGACAGACATTACAACCTAACAGGCAGGAATCATATACGCCCATAGGTCGTCGGCATTTCGGGCTGAAGCACAAAAATGACACGTCGATGGTCTGTTTTACAGCCCTTGAAAGGGTCAGACAAGACCCACGGGGGGAAACATTGACCAGAGACTGCTTCAACGTGAAGCAAAATGGATCTTCAATTTAAATGCCATTTGAGCACCCAGTCTCAATTAATCATTAAACTATAGGCCATTCCTCTGATAGTAATAATGAAACTATCTATTGTTTATGATTCCTGCCTGTTAGGTTGTAATGTCTGTCTTTTATCATGCTCTCCTTTAGATGTGTAGACCAACCGGAATTGTAAAGAATCTATTGCCAAGATTTTTTAATATAAGGAATATATGGGAGATTTATGGGAACATGTGCTGGCCGAATAAAAGAATGAAATTGTTATGATCATCTATTATCTATATTTGGTTTTTCCTAGGATGTTTCCTATGGATGGGACTGTGGGTGTGAGCTGGACACGCGGGAACCTTCATTCAGTATGATAGGGGAGGTCGAATCCCACCTGGCATGGTAAATAACTGGGGGCGAGAGAGTCATCACTGACTCCCTTTAGCCTGTCCGTGGTGATGGAATCGAGGTGGTGGCGTCCAGGGGATCCTTCCTGCCCTTTTTCCCTTTCTTTATTAATGGTAGGTGTATCAAAGTGTAGCGCTGTGGTGCCAAATTAAATAACCATAATAAATAGTGAATTGTACATGTAACACATGCAGTGAAGTCTCTAGTAGTCTCCAAGTGTCAATCATGTGCGGTGATTAATCGCAGACCATATTGGAATGGGACGGTCCTGATCACCGTGTGAATAGCCAATATAATAGATGAAAGGTGAAAATACCTGGCAGCAGATTTGCATCTCACACGCATCAATGCATTTGCCTTTAGTTCCGTCCATTGTGTGTTATCTCCTGACTCTTTTTGTTGGATGAATTGTTTTATTGCCGTGTCACACCTGAGAACACACAATAGGTATCTATAAGAGGAAAGTGCAGGACCAGCACCCACATTATCAGGCTGGAACATAGGCTCTGCTAGAAGTGATACATTCCAGTGCTGAAGTTCGGAGGACTGGGACCCTGGCTGATGCAGACCCCTCTATGAAGGCTTTGAGGACTCCAGATTCCAATCACCGTTGAGATCCTAGGTCCCTCCTCCATTGCCGGTTGGCAATACAAGCTCGTTTGACTCATAGAACGTATGTTCTTTTGGGTTCAAACTATCTGGTAAGCCTGCATTTCATTCAGGTGGTGGCACCATCACATGGGTATTTTCACCTTTCGTCTATTGTATTGGCTATTCACACAGTGATCAAGACCGTCCCATTCCAATATGGTCTGCGATTAATCACCACACATGATTGACACTTGGAGACTACTAGAGACTTTATTTATATTACTTTGTTATATAATTTTTTCACTGCATGTGTTACATGTACAATTCACTATTTATTATGGTTATTTAATTTGGCACCACAGCGCTACACTTTGATGCACCTGTAGTTTTGAGCAAAATTTCTATTTTTTGTGTTAGCTGCTAACTATTGAGCAAGCACAGAGTTAAAACTGTTTTTTTATTAATGGTATGTGGTAATTCCTCTTGAGATCTAGATATAGGATTGGCTATGACTGCCATAGATTGTGTCAGTGTCTGCTCAGTGTCTGTGGCCGGCCAGGATTAGGGATATGGGGCCAGTTGAACATATCTGCACATGTGCAGAGTTCCAGTTTCAGGATTTTGGCTGGAAAGGAGATGGCGCTTGCGCTGTGGTGCCCGCCCTGCAGTGAATGGATCCAGAGGGTTAACTATACTCCCTCATTAATGCCACTTCAGCTGTTGCAAATGTTGTCTACTGATTGTGAACCCTGTTTGGCACCAAACTGACTATTTAGTCAGTGTAAAGTTCCAGGTTTAGTGAGTGGTGTGTATTTTGGAGTGGAGGTGTATCTATGGTAAGTTTGTTTGAGTTGTTTCAATAATTATATGATGATATGTAACCGCTTGTCTCTATTGGGGCAGTGTTATGCTAAATTTCTATCATCTCTTTATTGTTTTCTTTCTACCATAGCGGCGTATTTGGTGTAGCTGAAGCTTACCATTTACCCTACCAAATTACATTGAATTAAAACAGCGATATTTGGGCTTGGGAGCGGTTTGTATCCTTTACAGTGGCTGTCACCATCCCCCTTCTTTTGTGTGGAGTATGTGAGTTCTCTGGCTAGTTTTACACAGGTACATTGCTTCCTGCAGCTGTCTCATTCCTTTCCCTTCTCATTAATCTTTGACTTGGGATCTCTGATACTATTTCTAATGGATCTTGTTTGATAATTATTTAGGTGTCTTTTATGCAACATAAGGAAGTGTTATCTTCTATACAAGTGGGAACTTCTTATTGGCTCTTGCTAAGGCTGTATTTGAGACAAACTTTAGTGAGTATATTTAATGAGATAATTTGCTCTCTGTTACTTTTTAAATAATGATGCCCAATAACTGTTTAGTGCGGGGTCTATGCTCTGATTGGAAAATTACTTTTATTATTTTTCTAGAGGGATTATGCTGGTCAGGTTCCTGCATCTCCCGGACACCACTCACTCCTCCCATTTTTGGGCACATCGCCTCCTATCTATGGATTAAACTATCTTGGGTTCATATTATGTAAGTTACAAAGATCCATGTCTTTATATGGGCTATTGTATCCATTAATAAAAATTATTACATTATTCCGGTTTAAGGTTCTCTGATCATAAGTCACAAGTAAATGGTTCTGAGGAAGCTGTTATGTGAAACGCGTCAACCATCTTTACAGACAAATATCTGAAAAATATTATCTACGGACTTTGAGAGAACATCCTAATGGTTTTATAAATTCTTATGTATTTACTGTTGTGAAAATAAAATTATTGAAAAGTATTATGTGCATATACTCCTCATTGGTACCGTGATATTCCATCATGCTGGTTCTTTGTTTTGTAAAGCTAAAACAACTGATGACTAAAATACGACTAAAACTAAAATGCCATTTTAGTCAAAAGACTAAAATGGGACTAAAACTAAAATGCCATTTTAGTCAAAAGACTAATGCCACATACACACGGTCGGAATTTCCAACAACAAATGTTCGATGGGAGCTTGTTGTCAGAAATTCCGACTGTGTGTAGGCTCCATCGGACATTTTCCGTCGGAATTTCCGACAAACAAATTTTGAGATCTAGATCGCAAATTTTCCAACAACAAAATCCGTTCTTGTAAATTCTGAGCATGTGTAGACAATTCCGACGCACAAAATTCCATGCATGTTCTGAATCAAGTACGAGATGGAAGCGCTCGTTCTGGTAAAACTAGCATTTGTAATGGAGATAGCACATTCGTCACGCTGCAAATTTTAAAATCTTTTAATGCAACACATTCTCTTCTTCTTTATAATGCTAGAATAATGAAGTTGTTTTGCTGCTGATAGTCACACAGAGTTCTGACAAACTGATTTCTTTATTACCGGTATTTCTCATGATCTCCTGAATAATATTATTTATTTTTTCGTCAGATCTCCATAATAATGTTTTGCATTTATTTTTATAGTGATTTTTTTTTTTATCAAGATCTGATTTTTTAAATTTTTTTTTTCTAGTGATCTCCATAATATATTTTTTTATGTTTTGTGTGTCAAGTTGCCACAGCACCATTACTATCTTGTATTTTTAAACCTGAAGGAGGTTGGTTGGTGTCCATTGTTAATTTGACATTGTATTTAGGAAATGTACCTACCTACTCACAAACTGTCCTTTTTGAAGTAAAACACATAGGCAAGTATTTGTGAATCAAAAATAGCCATTTATTATGGGTCATAAGAAAATAAAGAGGAAAGCAATGCTGGAGAAACTGGTGAAATTGGCGAAGCCTTTGTACCCCAGGGCACACATCAACTATTTTACAGGCAAAATTGGCAGCCTTAGGAGTCCATATAATAGTGAGCACAATCCAGGCCAGGACTCCAAGAGATCAGGAACAGCAGCAGATGACATATATGTTCCCAGGCTGTGGTCATACAACAGCCTGCGTCTTTTGTCAGGCCAGACTGAACCCAAGCCATCACACTCTTTTCTTCCTTCCACGCTTCCTTCCAGGCTGTGGCTGTGGTGTTGGAGTTGTGGCAGGAGGTGGAGGAGGAGGAGGATGGTCCAACTCACACCAGTGGGTTTTGGTTGTGAGTTGGCCCCTCAATCCCTTATTTAGATTCAGATACATAATTTCCCCACAGATGAGGCATTGGCCCTCCTCCATTTCCTGCATTTTGCCTGCAGCCATGGAGGCAAAGGCCTCTTGAAGAGTGGGGGTGGTTCTGAGGGCAGCATTAGCCTCCCGATTCAGCCCAAGCGCTGCCTCCTCCACATTCCTCCCCTTCCTGGGCCTTTTGGTTGGAAGGCGGAGGGGATGGACCTGGGATTCGGTCAGGCTACTGGGCCATGCCACCTCCTGGCTGCCACTTACCCCCGCCACCTCCTGGCTGCCACATTCCACAGCCTCCTCCTGGCTGCCACATTCCACAGCCTCCTCCTGGCTGCCACATTCCACGCCCTCCTCCTGGCTGAGGCTTTCCTGTGTATGAAAAAGGGACATAGTTTTAGTTTTTTGTTCATCAATCACACACAGTTTTCAGCTCATGACTGTTGCAAATTGAATGTTAACAAATAGAAAAGACTATCATTCTGAGCCCAGCATTTTTCATTCTTGTCCCAAACATTTTTGGCCACTACTGTCTATTGATATGTAAAACACTTTATTAAATCAGCAATTAGTGATCAATAATAACATCTAGTTAACATCATTCATTTTACGACAAGAAATATGTATAACAATGCTATACCTGGCTCAAGCTGGGCTTCTCCACTTCTTCCTGGCTGGAAGGCCCAGGTTGGCTGTCAGAAGCCTCAGCTGGGGTGGAAGGAAGCGTGGAAGGAAGAGTGGAAGGTAGAGTTGAGAGTGATTGCCTGACTTCAGTCTGGTCTGACAGAAAACAAAGTCTCTCATAGTACCACGGCCTGGGTACATAAATGTCATCCGCTGCTGCTCCTGATCTCTGGGAATCCTGAACCTTATTGTGCTCCCTATTATAAGTGCTCCTCAGGCCACCAATTTTGGCCTTCAAATAGGGGATGGTTGCCGTGGGGATCTGTGGCTTCACCAACTCCAGCAGTTTCTCCAGCGCTGCCTGCCTCTTTTGTTTATGATTATAATGCGGGTGTTTCACGTTCCACAGACAGGGCAGCTACCTGTACTTGTCTATGAATAGGGGAAGGAAGTTGTGATCATTGAAGCCATCTATTTTCTCTGCAAGACACAACACAAGACAAACCCTAATGTCAGGCTAAACTCTCCTAATCTTGTCCAAATATAGGCTTCAATCTATAAGCAGTATAGCCCACTGATGCACCAGGTTAAAATTGTACCTTCGTTATCACGATCGGCGCTTCCGCTACTCCTTCCTCCGCTCACAGATTGTATGTACGACGCACGCGTGTTACGTTTTATACACACTGTGCATGTGTGAACTCCCTAGTTCTTATAGGAGTCTATCTCTCTTTCTCTTATTCTCATTCTTCATCTGGGGCACCGATTAAGGTCTTGCCTTCATCCGAGTAAACAAACATGTTCCAGAGTGACCATGTTTTGGGGTATTTCTCCTGTTGGTTCCGAGCTGTAAGGATAAGGTCTTCAAATTTATTCATTTCCTGTACCTTTCTGAGCCACATCCTAACTGTCGGAGGTTGTGAGGATTTCCACTGAAGCGGAATGCAGGATTTGGTGGCGTCAAGGAGATGGCGAATAATTGATTTTTTATAGGTTTTCGCCAACATATCTGAAACATGAAGGAGGAAAAAGACCGGGTCATCTGATATTTGTTGGTCTGTAAATTTCTGCACGATATTTTTGACCTCTAACCAGAATTGTTTTATTTCGGGGGAATCCCAAAACACATGGAGTAATGTACCTCGTTCCTCCTGGCATCTCCAGCATCTATCTGAGGATGTTGGAAATATTTTACTTAATTTCTCAGGTGTTCTGTACCACCTGGTCAAGATTTTGAAATTAGTTTTTTGCGTTCTCCTACAGATGGAAGATTTGTATGTAAATTGAATAATGCGTTGTTTCTGTTGTGGGCTAAAGGTATAGTTCAAGTCTCGTTCCCAGTCTGCGATATGTTTTAATGAATAGGTGTCTGGGGGAGTAATCAGAAGGTTGTACATGCACGATAGTGTGTGTGGTAGAGTCCCTTCTGTTGAACAGATTTCCTCCAATGTTGTAAGGGGTTGATCAAATTTATGTGGTGGAGGAAGGGATCTGAAGAAATGGGTGTTCTGGAGGGCATTCCAAAACTTTAGTTGAAATGTACCCGTCAGGTTTATGAGTTCTTGTAACATGGGCCATTTTTTCAGCTTTAGGAAATAGGAGGCCTGAGTACAACCCGTCGACATTAGTTGTTTGAATTGATCTTCCTGGTACCCCGGAGTGAAACTGGGATTTCCCAGAATCGGGAAAAGTGGCGAGTTTCTAGATGAGATGGATCCCTTTTTGAACAGGAGAGAACATACTTTCGCCGTTTGCCCAATAATAGGGTGGGATTTCATATCTTTAGGTAAGGTATCGTAACACCAAGGTGCTCTAGTCAAAGGGATAGAGCTTTGACCCTGTTCAATCTGAGTCCATAATTTGAGGGATCTGTGTTTATTCCAGTCAACCAGTCTCCCAAGATGGACTGCTTGGTAGTATTTATGAACGTCTGGTACTGCTAGACCTCCATATTGTTTTGGCAGAGTGAGTTGTGATCTCTTCAAATGGGGATGTTTGTGAGCTCAAATAAATTCAAAAAACAATTGTCGTATGTGTCGGAAGTAGGTGGCGGGGACCTGTATGGGTAGAGCCTGTAGAAGATATATGAATTTTGACAATATGCTCATTTTTAGTATTTTGCAGCGACCGAACCAAGAGTGTAAACCGAATGACCATTTTTTTAATGGTGCTCGTACCCTAGAAAGAAGGGGGGGGGGGAATTCAGGTCGAATACCTTGGATAGGTGGGCTGGGATAATAGTACCTAGATACGTCAAGGCCGTGTTGTTCCATTTTAGTTTAAAGTTTGTCTGCATTTGTAACTTGGGTCTGTGAGAGGTTAATGCCCATCACCTCTGATTTTTGAAAATTGATTTTGAGATTGGAAAGGGCTCCATATTTTTTGATTTCTTTAAAGAGATTTGGGAGGGATATCACAGGGTTGGTAAGGGAGAATAACATGTCGTCTGCGTAGGCCTAGATTTTATGTTGAGAATTCCCAACTTTTATACCAACGACGTCTGGGTTCTTGCGCACGGCACAAAGGAAGGGTTCCAGTGACAGGGCGAAGAGGAGGGGGGATAGCGGGCATCCCTGTCTTGTCCCGTTTGATATGTGAAAGGGATCTGATAAGACTCCATTCGCTCAGACTGGGGCTGTGGGTTTACAGTATATCGATGAGATCCATTGAGTCATTTGATCTCCAAATCCAGCGTACCGAAGTACTGCGATCATAAAGTTCCAATTCACCCTGTCAAAGGCTTTCTCCGCGTCCGTGCCCAGGAATACGCAAGGAGTTTGGGATTTATTTATTATGTGTAGCAGATTCAGCACCTTGGTGGTGTTGTTTCTAGCCTCTCTAGTGGGAACAAATCCCACTTGATCTAAATGGATCAAGTGTGGTAGGTGTTGTTGGATTCTGTTTGCAAGAACTTGGGTGAACAGCTTGAGATCTATATTAAGCAGGGAGATCGGTCTATAGTTCCCGCAAGAGGAAGGGTCTTTCCCTTCCTTTGGAATCACCGCAGTGTGGGCTTGTAATGATTCCATAGCAAAGGGTGAGGTGGGGCTTACCGTATTAAATAATTTTACCATATATGGACTTAACGATGGCATAAAGGTTTTATAGTATAAGATGGTAAGTCCATCTGGGCCCAGGGCCTTCCATGGTTTGGATGACGTTATTGCTCCCTGTACTTCTTTAATTGTAATAGGGTCTTCTAAAGCTTCCCTAGCTGATTTGGGCAATTTTGACATCTGAGAAGAAGTCAAGTAGTCTTGCATGTTTTCTTGCGTTGGGGAGAGCCTATGTATGTTATATAGAGCTGAGTAAAATTTCTGAAATTCACGAGCAATGTCATGGGGTTTGGAAATTTTGGTTCCTTGTGGTGATACTATGTGAGGTATGTAGGTCGCCAGTCTCTGGTCTCGCAGGGACCTCACTAACAGTTTACCGCATTTGTTACCCGATTCATATGACATTTTCCTACATATCTGCATCGATGCTTTGGCTTTGAATTGTAGTAGGTCGTTAATTTGCAATCTGCAGGTGAATAGTTCTGTCTCTATGGAAGGAGATGGGGATTGTTTATGAACCATTTCTAACCGTCTTAGGTCAGCTAGCAGTGAGTTAAGTTGTTGGGTCTGTTGTTTTTTCATTCTTGAGCCATGTTTTATAAGTACTCCCCTTATGACTGCTTTGTGAGCTTCCCACACAAAGCCGGGGTTACAGTCCGCTGTGTCATTGGTTTGGAAGTAGAACTGAAGTTCTCTAGAGATCACCGATATTACTTCTTTGTCTTGTAAGAGGCTTTCATTTAGCCTCCAACCTTTAGTCTTTGAGGTAAGAGTGTCAGTGAGGACGTATGAGAGGGAGCCCGGCGCGTGGTCAGACCACGTGATAGAGCCTATCATGGAATTTCTGACAGAGTGTAGCTGTGAATGTGGTATAAGGAAGTTGTCGATGCGAGAGTATACCTTGTGGGGTGTTGAATAAAAGGTATAGTCTCTTTCTGTAGGGTGGAGGATACGCTAAACATCTGCTAGTTGGGCTTTATGTAGGGCCTGATCAATGCGTTTACGAGAGCCAGTAGGAACGATCGAGAGTTTCGAGGAAGAATCTTCCAAGGGAATCATAGGAATATTTAAATCCCCTCCTATTATCATCTGGCCTTCAGAAAAGTTCAATAACTTTTCGATAGTCTTTTCAATAAAGACGTCCTGATGAGAATTTGGAGCGTATAGATTAGCCAAGGTCACCTTGACGTCTCCTATCCTGCCTTTTAGAAATAGGAAACGACCTGCTGGGTCAACTACCGTATCTAGGCAAGTCCAGGAAACCTTACTGGAGATCAGAATAGACACTCTATTCGACTTAGCTTCTGGATTTGTTGCGTGGTAAGCTAAGGGGACAAAAACCCTTTTCTTTTCTAACACACATGTGAATTTGCACAGAGTAAAAATGTTTCTACTCAACAATGTGTGGCTTCTTCTTTCAATGCTCAGTAGCAGTTTTTGGACTAAGTTGGTGTTTACAGAGATAATGGGGGTTATTTACTAGAGGCAAATCCACTTTGCACTATAAGTGCACTTTTACTGCACTTTCAATGCAGTTTCAAGTGCACTTTTGCAGAGTCGATTTTCATTTAGTAAATAACTCCCATAGTGCTTTATAATTTGCCACAATCAGGCCATTTTCGTGCCTCCCAAAAATTAATTCATGGTGCTGAAAATGATGAATATTTTTAAATACATACATTAATAACAAAAACAAGGTGTGTGTGTAGCAGACCCACAACATAATAGTTTGCTGAAGAAGAGATTGTCACCTCATGTATCAAATAAATTACGTTTGCACTATTGAAGAAAATGACAAAAAAGAAAAGCTCATTGGCTAACATAGGAGACAACTAAAAGAAACACAAGCAGTAAATCAAAGGAAATCTTATTTCAGTTTAACTAAAATATATTTTTTTAGATGTTTCTTAAACATTTTCTGGCATATCAATGGCCCCCCTAACTGCAAAGTACTTGACATACTTCTGTCTTACTTTGGGGGGGCAAGCCAGGACAGCCAGCTTCAAGCGGCATCAAGGTTGGTTCTTGAAGTCCGGCCTCGGGCCCAACTGAGGCCACATAGTTCATTGAATTTCTCCTTAAATAGTTGTTGAGAATGTAGCATGCAAGGATTATATGATTAAGTTTATATTCCGCCATGTTGATTGCCGTAAGGAATAGGCGGAACCGGCTGGCCATTATCCCAAAAGCGTTCTGCACCACTCTTCTGGCTCTGGCCAGCCAGTAGTTAAAAACCCTCTGGTCCGGGGTGAGGGTCCTCATCGGGAATGGCCACATCAGGTGATCACCCAGCCCACACGCTTCATCAGCGACAAAGACGAATGGCAGACCAGCCACGTTGTCTTCCGGAGGTGGCAATCCCAAGCCACCACTCTGGAGCCGTCCGTAGAACTCGGTCTGGGCGATGACTCCACCATCCGACATCTGGCAAAGTGGGATGCCACAGTCTGCCATTCCTGTGGCGTTAAGAAAACTGCGGAGTCAAACAAGAAAAAAAAATTAGTTTTTTTGCACATAACATTGCAAGCAGATTAGACACAAATATTCTCAGCCAACATCAGTATAACATTTATTTTAAGGAGTATTTAAAAACAAAAATCTAAGGTCCACTTATCAGGTTCCTCACCCCCTCTGATGGCCCATTGTAAACATTTTAGGGGGGGGGGGTTATTGTTTTGGACAGGTAACCCTCTCCACTTCATTGAGAGCTGAATGCATACATAATGTGTGTTACTTTGGCCAGCCCCTCCTTACTTACACTTTGCAACCCACTGGACAGGTAAGAAGTGTCATAATACAAAAATATAAATACACACTGTCCAAATTGAAGCACAATTTTACATTCTGCAAATAACATTTGGACACATTTTAGGGGGTGTTTAGGGTAAAGCACTACTATGGAGCTGACAAAATACATTGATAAATGACTAGCCTAGGTGGATATGGGCCCAGGATAGCATGCTGGGGAGGTTAGTGAAGGCAAATATGCATGAAGGACAAAAAAGGAACTTTAAAAACTTCCAGCATGCATGGGGATAAAGAGGACATTCACAGCATATTACAATCATGGCAATTATGGAATGATGAAAGAAATACAATACATTAGCCAACATTAAATACATAGAATGTGATGTTAAAGAAGAAATCTTACCTTAATATAGTCCTTCTGCAGGACCCGAATGATGGCAGAACAGGTCTCAGGAATAATGATCCCCAGAGCCTGGGGGGAGATGCCTGTCGGGAACTTGATGTCGTGCAGACTTCTCCCGGTCGCCAAGTACCGCAACGTAGCGATGAGCCTCTGTTCAGGAGTGATGGCTTGCCGCATGCAGGTAGAAGAAGAAAGACAGATAGATAGAAGAAAGAAGACAGAAGATAGATGAATGATGAAGAATTTTTATAAAGGAATTGTCAAAAACTGTCTCCTTTCATTTTTAACATTTTTGACATTTTTTTTGTGAAATGGTAGGGGTACAAAACCCTTACCATTTCACACAGGGGGAGGGCTGGGATATGGGGGTCCCCTTGTTAAAGGGGGCTTCCAGATTCCGATAAGCCCCCCGCCCGCAGACCCCCACAACCACCGGGCAAGGGTTGTGGGGATGAGGCCCTTGTCCCCATCAATATGGGGACAAGGTGTTTTAGGGGGCTACCCCAAAGCACCCTCCCAATGTTGAGGGCATGTGGCCTGGTACAGTTCAGGAGGGGGGGCGCTCTCTCGTCCCCCCCTCTTTTCCTGCGGCCTGCCAGGTTGCGTGCTCGGATAACGGTCTGGTATGGATTTTTGGGGAGACCCCACGCCATTTTTTTTACATTTTGGTGTGGGGTTCCCCTTCAAATCCATACCAGACCCTTCGTCTGGTATAGGTTTTAAGGTGGACCCCACGCCATTTTTTTTTAAAATTTTGGCCGGGGTTCCCCTTAATATCCATACCAGACCTGAAAGGCCTGGTATGGAATTTAGGGGGACCCCCACATCATTTTTTTTAAATTCTGGTTCGGGGTTCCCCTGTGGGGAATTCCCATGTCGTTTTTATCAATGAACTTTTATGTGTATTGTCGGACCGGCAATTCATTAATAGCCGCGAGTAGTTTTAAATGACTTTTTTTCCTTTGAAATGTCATTTTGCTGTCAGACTGTTCTAAACACGGGAAACATGCGCCCCTTTATAGGCATACTATAGACACCCCCCAGGTACGAAATTTAAAGGCATATTACACTTTTATTGTTTCACTTTAAGCATTATTAAAATCACTGCTCCTGAAAAAAAGGCAGTTTTTAAAACTTTTTTTTGCATTGATCCATGTCCCCTGGGGCAGGACCCGGGTCCCCAAACACTTTTTATGACAATAACTTGCATATAAGCCTTTAAAATTAGCACTTTTGATTATTCATGTTCGTGTCGCGTAGACTTTAACGGTGTTCGCGTTTTCGGACAAATTTTTTGCCTGTTCGCATGTTCTGGTGCGAACCGAACAGGGGGGTGTTCGGCTCATCCCTATTCCCCGCCCTGTTCATGGACTGGGCTTGGGTCAAACTTAGAACCCCAACACCAAGCCCCTGCACAGCACGAACTCTAGGATGAGTACGTACCCGCAACATGGCTTCAAAATGGTCGGCTGGTCAGAACAGAAAGCATTGAAAAACAGAAAGGCCTGAGAAGAGCGAGCTGAAAATCAGAAACGAGCGGACAAGTACACACTGGAAATCAAATACGTACTATAAAATACGCACTGAAAAACAAATGCGAACTGACTACACACACTGGAAACCAGATACGAAACAAGCACAAACTGAAGAGCAGTAACTATCTAAAAAGCACAAGGCTGAAAAGTGCGAATCGTCTCTCACCAAACTTCTAACATGAGATAAACACGAGATTAACAGCAGGAGCCCAAAGGGTGGGGCACTTGGTATTGAACTTCCCTTTTATAGTGCCATTGTACGTGTTGTACTTCACCGTGTTCTTGACGTTCGGAATTTCCGACAACATTTGTGTGACCTTGTGTATGCAAGACAAGTTTGAGCCAACATCCGTCGAGAAAAAAAACATGGATTTTGTTGTTGGAATGTGCGATCGTGTGTACGCGGCATAAGACTAAAACTGAATTGAAATTTGACTTCAAAATTAACACTGGTCTTTAGTGCATGTTCACACCTCAATACCATAATAAATAACATATTAGATTTTTCACTCCAGCAGTATATAATGAGTTTGGAAATTGTAGAGAAATGTTAACTAATGCATTACAATTTAATTACACCCATTAGGTTTTAGACGACTAAAATGAGTTTGTCGACTAAAATGTACTGGAGATTTAGTCGACTAAATACGACTAAAACAATTGCAGGAGACTAAAATGGGACTAAAACTAAAATGCCACTTTAGTCCTAAGACTAATGCCGCGTACAAACGATCGGACTTTACGGCATACTTTGCCCGGCGGACTTTTCGACGGACTTTACAACGGACTTTCCGAATGAACGGACTTGTCTACACACGATCAACCAAAGTCTGATGGATTCGTACGTGATGACGTACGACCGGACTAAAACAAGGAAGTTCATAGCCAGTAGCCAATAGCTGCCCTAGCGTCAGTTTTTGTCCGTCGGACTAGCATACAGACGAGCGGACTTTTCGACCGAACTCGAGTCCGTCGGATAGATTTGAAACATGTTTCAAATCTAAGTCCATCAAACTTTTGATAAAACAAAGTCCGCTGGAGCCCACACACGATCGAATTGTCAGTCGAAATCCGGTACGCCGGACCAAGTATGCCGTAAAGTCCGATCGTGTGTACGCGGCATAAGACTAAAACTAAATTGAAATTTGCTGCCAAAATTAACACTACTAGCAGGTCTGCTAGCTTACACATGCACACTAATCTACATGCAATTTGCATCTACATGGTGCAGTTAAAACAACAAATGTATACTGTACTGAGATTGCAGTAACATAATGCACCAATCTTTCTAGAAGTATGAATTCTTAGCTTAGTACACTGAGCCTAGGTTCACAATGTAGCGATGCGGGAACCAGCACGATTCCATCGCTGGTTCCCGCATCGCATCTCTTGCGCAAATGCGAACTGCTGCAGATGTCAATACAATGTTAATGACATCCCTAGATCGGTTCACAGATCGCAGTGCGAACTGTGGATTCAGACAGGAATTGGATTGCATGGGTGAGAACACCTATGCGATCAGATTCCAATGCGGGGGGGAAAAGTCCCTGCACCTTTTTCTTTTTCTGCGAATCCAATTTGAGTTCAGCCATACAACTGTATGGCTGAACTCGAATTGCAAAGACATCGCATGTGATCGGCACCTGCGGTGTGTGTGTGCGAATCACATGCGATCAGTGGCGTCACTAGGGTTGGTGTCACCCGGTGCCGAAAAAATTCATGTCACCCCCCTCCACCAACTATAGTCGTCCATCAGTACAGACCCCCCTCCACTAACTACAGACCCCCTCTCTCAGTATAGATCCCCCTCATTAAGAACAGACCCCCCTTCTTCAATATAGACCCCCCCTCTCTCAGTACAGACCCCCCTCCATCAATATAGACCCCCAACTAAGTACAGACCTGCCTACCTCAGTACCGACCCCCCTCCATCAATATAGTCCTCCCCCTCAGTACAGACCCCCCTCCACCAGTATAGACCCCCCTCAGTACAGACCCCCCTCCACTAACTATAGACCTCCTAATTAAGTATAGACCCCCTCCCTCAGTACAGACCCCCCTCCATCAATATAGACCCTCTCCCTCAGTATAGACCTCCGCCCCTCCGTCAGTATAGACTTCCCCCCTCAGTACAGACCCCACTTTGTCAGTATAGACCTCCCCCCTCAGTACAGACCCCACTCCGTCAGTATAGACCCCCCTCCGTCAGTATAGACCCCCTCCCTCAGTACAGACCCCCCTCCATCAATATAGACCCTCTTCCTCAGTATAGACCTCCGCCCCTCCATCAGCATAGACTTCCCCCCTCAGTACAGACCCCACTCCATCAGTATAGACCCCCCTCCGTCAGTATAGACCTCCCCCTCTGTCAGTTTAGCCTCCGCCCTCAGTACAGACCCCAATTTGTCAGTATAGACCCCCCCTCAGTACAGACCCCACTCCATCAGTATAGACCCCCCTCCGTCAGTATAGACCTCCCCCTCAGTACAGACCCCACTCCGTCAGTATAGACCTCCCCCTCAGTACAGACCCCACTCCGTCAGTATAGACCTCCCCCTCAGTACAGACCCCAATTTGTCAGTATAGACCTCCCCCCTCAGTACAGACCCCACTCCATCAGTATAGACCCCCCTCCGTCAGTATAGACCTCCCCCTCTGTCAGTTTAGCCTCCGCCCTCAGTACAGACCCCACTTTGTCAGTATAGACCCCCCCTCAGTACAGACCCCACTCCATCAGTATAGACCCCCCTCCGTCAGTATAGACCTCCCCCTCAGTACAGACCCCACTCCGTCAGTATAGACCTCCCCCTCAGTACAGACCCCACTCCGTCAGTATAGACCACCCCCCTCAGTACAGACCCCAATTTGTCAGTATAGACCTCCCCCCTCAGTACAGACCCCACTTTGTCAGTATAGACCTCCCCCCTCAGTACAGGCCCCACTTTGTCAGTATAGACCTCCCCCCTCAGTACAGACCCCACTCTATCAATATAGACACCCCTCCATCAGTATAGACCTCCCCCCTCAGTACAGACCCCACTCCATCGTTATAGACCTTCCCCTCAGTACAGACCCCACTCCGTCAGTATATATAACTGTTTTATATCATTCCTAGGTGGTTCTGTACAATAAAAACATACAATTTTGCATCTTCACTTAGCTCATAATACGTACCATCAGGAAGTATACATTTAATCTCCCTACAACTAATAATTTTTATTTTATTAGAGAGGTAACAATCCCTCTGATCCTTAAGAAAATAAGTGTTGCAGCAGACAGTCTGGTACCTCCAATATGGGATGACCTTGACCCTCTTGCAAATTCGGAAACTGATGGGTTAGTAGTTAAAGCATCCTTTTGAGGGATAGTGAGGTGACAATCCACCCTTTATCTGAACACAAACCTACAGGACCTGTCAGAGGTTCATTAGCAGCAGGACATTAGTTCCCCCAATGTCCAGGCCTGAGCTGCCATTTTGAATTAAAATTTTGGACATTTTCAAAAACTGTTAACTAAAGAATAAATAAAATATCTGCAAAATGAACTCACTAGTATATTTTAATTGCACGGACATGCAAAAACAAATCAGGCCACTAGGCATTGTGAAAATGTAGTTTTATCTTTAGTTGATACAGCCGGACATGTGTATGCTAGGGACATGGGTCTTGTCACACCCTACAGCCAACCCTTCATTCCTTCCTGCATGGTCTTCCATGGTTCACAGCTTTACTTGAATTAGCACAATAAAAAGGTACAGAATCTTTTTGCTGGCTTTCTCTGTTTATTTTTCAGGTCCTGGGTGTCAGGAACCATGAATCAGACGGAGACAGAAAATGCAGTAAAAATCACACCTTTTACTAAAATGGTAAAAATGGTACAAATAGTAAGCATAGTCAAAACATAGCTGGAGTTCAGTAGCCCAAAGCGGGTAGTCGGAACAAGCCAGTAAATCAGGAGGCCAGAGATCAGCAACCTTTTTCCACTTAAGGGCCTGCTTCAATGTATATGAATGCATGGAGGGCCGCATTCACCTGCTAATAAATGAAGATAATAAACAATAGTTTATTAGTACTTTAAGGTGCTTAACTAATACAAAGCAAGTTCACCCTGAGGGAGTATGTAGCTGGGGATTCGGATTTTACTGCCCCCTCCCCCATCCTGGCACCCAAGGGTGGCTGACACCAGCCCTGCCAGCCAGCATGGTCTGGAGATGGGGTCCCTGTCACCAGGGGTGATGAGGTCCCTGTCCCCAGGTGAGAAGGGGTCCTAATAGGGTTCCCCCTATTGTAGTGTCCTCTGCCCCCCTCCCACTGTAGGGTGCTCTGTCCCCTGCACCCCCCCACTGTAGGGTGCTCTGTCCCCTGCACCCCCCCACTGTAGGGTGCTCTGTCCCCTGTACCACCCCCACTGTAGGGTCCTCTGTCCCCTGCATCCCCCCACTATAGGGTCCTCTGTCCCCTGCACCCCCCCCACAGTAGCGTCCTCTGTCCCTTGCAACCCACCCCCCACTGTTGCGTCCTCTGTCCCCTGCAACCCCCCCACTGTAGCGTCCTCTACCCCCTAAGCCCCCCCACTGTAGGGTCCTCTGTCCCCTACACCCCCCAATGTAGGTCCCTGTCCCCAAGGGTGATGGGGTCCCTGTCCCCAGGGGTGATGGGGTCCCTAATAGGGTCCCCCCTATTGCAGTACCCTCTGTACCCCTAAAGCAGTGTCCTCTGTCCCCTGAACCTACCCAAAATGTAAGGTCCTCTATTCCCTGAACCCCCCACTGTAGTGTTCTCTGTCCCCTGCACCACCCCACTGTAATGTCCTCTGTCCCCTGCATCCCCCCCACTGTAGTGTCCTCTGTACCCCCACTGTAGTGTCTTCTGTCCCCACCCCACAAACACACGCTGTGTAGGTAGAACTCTTCTACCTTACACTGGTGTACAGCAAGCAGAGCAGCAGAGATCAATATCACAGGGCTGGATGGGGGCGGGAACTGCTGAAGTTAACTTTTCCCATTAACAGGCTGGTGATTGATTGATAGGATTGCCCGGGAACCATTCACCTGCTGTTTGATGAAAAAGTAAACTCCAGCAGTTCCCACCCCTATCCAGCCCTGTGATAATGGCCAATCGCTGCTGTCCAATAAAGAGGACAGTGGCAAAAAACGTCCGTGGGCTGGGTGCCTGTGAATTAATCATGGACACTGATGGGATGAACATTCAGCGGTGGCGGGCCATGGGTTGCCGAACCCTGGCAAAGTCTGAGGCAGCAGACAGGATCAGGAACCAGAAGGGACGTCAGCCAGACAAGTCTTCAACAGGAACATAGCAGCGTGTCTCCAGATATGTTTGACCAAGGCGAAGGCATGGAAGGAATAAACCAGGCAGTTTAAATAGCCAGAAGGGGCTGGCTGTAGGCTGTACTGATGAGCAGGAAATGATCACCAGATGAGACACTGTGGAACGACAAGTGTTGGCAATTAACCGACAGCTGAGCAACCTGAGCACTAAGAAGGGAGGACTAAGAGCCCAGCCCTGACACTGGGACATCTCTCCCCTCCTGACCTCACACTGGTCGCTGGTAAGAAGGCACAGGAGACAGCTATTGCCAGAAGTTAATCAATGCTTTGATCCTGGGCAGGTAAAAATTATGCTTAGAAATTAACTTTGAAAGTCAATCAAGCGACCAATCGGATGAAGTATTTTCCTTTATAGGTGCCAACACTTGTTGTCTGGTACAACAGTCTAAATCTTCATTCAAACTGTCATCTCCCCCTCCTTTTGTCGCAGCTCTAACTTTATTGGGGTAATGTCGCCCCACAGGTGTGGGCGGACACAGTTTATGCTGATACCTGGTGGTTGGTACGGTTATTTGGTGCTTGAGTCCTAAAAGACTGAGCGGAGTCTGTGTGTTTTAATGTTAAATGTATGGTACAATGAAGGATAAAGGTTATCATATTAGTTTTAAAACCCAAATAAAGGGGCCACTCCCATAATTTTCCACACTTCAGTTTCATGATTTTCTTTACTATCGTGATTGATCAGATAGTGATCATGGGAATTGGTCATACAACAATAATACTGTTACTACGTATAGTCAATTCTGGTGTTCTTACTTCTAAAGAGTTTTAGGTTGGGTAATTTTCATTACATGCATGGGCCAGTCGATGTTTCAGTCATTCAACAGGCACAAAGCTACATTTGTACCATTTGAATATGTATATTTAAGTGCTCAGCAACCAGTCCCAGATACACAGTTACACATATTCAAAGAGCAATTGTCTACTCTACAAGCTGGTGAAATAAGTTTTGCTTTTTCTTCAAGACCTATTGCCTGGGGGTGCATAACTCATTCTGAGGTAACCCACAGATATCAAGATTGTTTTCTGATCCTGACACAATCAAAAGATTCAGGCATTAGTCTTATATTCATGTATACATAAGGAAAAAACATAAAGAGAAAATCTAACCACTATAACAACCCCAGGCAGGTTTAACTTGGCTTGCAACCCAATAGTTAACATGATAATATTTTATTAATTACTGTTATCTGCATGACACCACGGGAAAATAAAAGATGTAGAGATAAACGTCAGTATCTCCTCCTAGAGAAGAGGGAGCAGATAGAGAGTTAATGCATGAGCAGGAAATGTAAATGTTGCAGACTTTGATGATATCTTTTGATCATAAAAATCAGAGAAAAAGAAAAGCACCCTTTTTTAGTTCAGGGGGGAACAAAGGTCTATTTTTAAAAGCTCTGTTGCTGAGGACTCTGGAGTCTTGACAGTATTTGTGACATGATGTCAACACATTATAATAATGCACAAATGGCAGATTACATTCCAGTCACAACATACATCCTAATTACTATATGAGTGGAGTAACCTAAATAAATCAAACCAACATGATAAAATAATGGTTAAAAACTGAAAAGCAAATTTTACTCAATTGGATCCATTCAAATTATGTGCATGGATAGACAATTTATTAAAAATGTCATAAGCTTCTCAATCCTATAAAGAAGCCATCAAAATTGTAGCATAATGGCTAAGTGATTAGCACTTCCACCTACTAGTAGTTGGGTTGTCGGTTTGAATCCTAGCCACAGCACTACCTGCCTGGAATTTGCATGTTTTCCCTGTGCCGGGTGGGTTTCCTCTGGGTAGTCCGGTTTTCTCCCACACTCTAAAGACATACTGTCAGGTTAACTGGTTCTTGTCTAAACTGGCCATAGTATGTGTGTGTATGAATGTGAGTTAGGGCCCTTAGATTGTAAGCTCTTTGAGGGCAGGGACTGATGTGAATGTACAATATATATGTAACGCGCTGCGTAAATTGAGGGCGCTATAAAAGTACCTGTAATAAATAATCAAAAGCTTTTCTTAAACCCCTGATCCAGGCAAATACTATCCCTCCTACTCCTTTTAACTTAACCACTTGAGCCCCGGACCATTATGCTGCCTAAGGACCAGAGGTCTTTTTCCAATTTGGCACTGCGTCACTTTAACTTTTAATTGCGCGGTCATGCAATGCTGTACCCAAACGAAATTTGCGTCCTTTTCTTCCCACCAATAGAGCTTTCTTTTGATGGCATTTGATCACCTCTGCCGTTTTTATTTTTTGCATTATAAATGGAAAAAGACCGAAAATTTTGAAAAAAAATGATATTTTCTACTTTTTGTTATAAAAAAATCCAATAAACTCAATTTTAGTCATACATTTAGGCCAAAATTTATTCGGCCACATGTCTTTGGTAAAAAAAAAGTTAATAAGCGTATATTTATTGGTTTGCGCAAAAGTTATAGCGTCTACAAACTAGGGTACATTTTCTGGAATTTACACAGCTTTTAGTTTATGACTGTCATTTCATGAGGTGCTAAAATGGCAGGGCAGTACAAAACCCCCCCAAATGGCCCCATTTTGGAAAGTAGACACCCCAAGGAAATTGCTGAGAGGCATGTTGAACCCATTGAATTTTTTTTTTGTCCCAAGTGATTAAATAATGACAAAAAAAAAAAAAATATTTACAAAAAGTTGTCACTAAATGATATATTGCTCACACAGGCCATGGGCCTATGTGGAATTGCACCCCAAAATACATTCAGCTGCTTTTCCTGAGTATGGGGATACCACATGTGTGGGACTTTTTGGGAGCCTAGCCGCGTACGGGGCCCCGAAAACCAATCACCGCCTTGAGGATTTCTAAGGGCATAAATTTTTGATTTCATTCCTCACTACCTATCACAGTTTTGAAGGCCATAAAATGCCCAGATGGCACAAAACCCCCCCAAATGACCCCATTTTGGAAAGTAGACACCCCAAGCTATTTGCTGAGAGGCATGTTGAGTCCATGGAATACTTTCTTTTTTGACACAAGTTGCGGGAAAGTGACAATTTTTTTTTTTTTTTGCACAAAGTTGTCACTAAATGATATATTTCTCACACAGGCCATGGGCATATGTGGAATTGCACCCCAAAATACATTTAGCTGCTTCTCCTGAGTATGGGGATACCACATGTGTGGGACTTTTTGGGAGCCTAGCCGCATACGGGGCCCCGAAAACCAAGCACCGCCTTCAGGATTTCTAAGGGCGTAATGTTGTGATTTCACTCCTCACTACCTATCACAGTTTTGAAGGCCATAAAATGCCAAGATGGCACAAAACCCCCCCCCAAATGACCCCATTTTGGAAAGTAGACACCCCAAACTATTTGCTGAGAGGCAGGTTGAGTCCATGGAATATTTTATATTTTGACACAAGTTGCGGGAAAGTAACACTTTTTTTTTTTTTTGCACAAAGTTGTCACTAAATGATATATTGCTCAAACATGCCATGGGCATATGTGGAATTACACCCCAAAATACATTCTGCTGCTTCTCCTGAGTATGGGGATACCACATGTTTAGGACTTTTTGGGAGCCTAGCCGCGTACAGGGCCCCGAAAACCAAGCACCGCCTTCAGGATTTCTAAGGGCATACATTTTTGATTTCACTCCTCACTTCCTATCACAGTTTTGAAGGCCATAAAATGCCAAGATGGCACAAAACCCCCCCAAATGACCCCATTTTGGAAAGTAGACACCCCAAGGTAATTGCTGAGAGGCATGTTGAGTCCATGGAATATTTTATTTTTTGACACAAGTTGCGGGAAAGTGACAATTTTTTTTTTTTTGCACAAAGTTGTCACTAAATGATATATTTCTCACACAGGCCATGGGCATATGTGGAATTGCACCCCAAAATACATTTAGCTGCTTCTCCTGAGTATGGGGATACCACATGTGTGGGACTTTTTGGGAGCCTAGCCGCATACGGGGCCCCGAAAACCAAGCACCGCCTTCAGGATTTCTAAGGGCGTAAAGTTGTGATTTCACTCCTCACTGCCTATCACAGTTTTGAAGGCCATAAAAAGCCCAGATTGCACAAAACCCCCCAAATGACCCCATTTTGGAAAGTAGACACCCCAAGCTATTTGCTGAGAGGCATGTTAAGTCCATGGAATATTTTATATTTTGACACAAGTTGCGGGAAAGTGACAATTTATTTTTTTTTTTTGCACAAAGTTGTCACTAAATGATATATTGCTCAAACATGCCATGGGCATATGTGGAATTACACCCCAAAATATATTCTGCTGCTTCTCCTGAGTACGGGGATACCACATGTATGGGACTTTTTGGGAGCCTAGCCGCATACGGGGCCCCGAAAACCAAGCACCGGCTTCAGGATTTCTAAGGGCGTTAAGTTGTGATTCCACTCCTCACTACCTATCACAGTTTTGAAGGCCATAAAATGCCAAGATGGCAAAAACCCCCCCAAATGACCCCATTTTGGAAAGTAGACACCCCAAGCTATTTGCTGAGAGGCATTGTGAGTATTTTGCAGCTCTCATTTGTTTTTGAAAATGAAGAAAGACAAGAAAAATGTATTTTTTTTTGTTTGTGACAAAAAGTGAGGTCTGCAAAATACTCACTATACCTCTCAGCAAATAGCTTGGGGTGTCTATTTTCCAAAATGGGGTCATTTGGGGGGGGGGTTGTGCCATCTGAGCATTCCATGGCCTCCGAAACTGTGCTAGGCAGTGAAGAGTGAAATCAAAAATTTACGCCCTTAGAAAGCCTGAAGGCGGGGCTTGGTTTTCGGGGTCCCGTGCGCGGCTAGGCTCCCAAAAAGTCCCACACATGTGGTATCCCCATACTTAGGAGAAGCAACAGAATGTATTTTGGGGTGTAATTTCACATATTCCCATGGCATGTTTGAGCAATATATCATTTAGTGACAACTTTGTGCAAAAAAAAAAAAAGATTTGTCTCTTTCCCGCAACTTGTGTCACATTATAAAATATTCCATGGACTCGACATGCCTCTCAGCAAATAGCTTGGGGTGTCTACTTTCCAAAATGGGGTCATTTGGGGGGGTTTGAACTGTCTTGGCATTTTATGCACAACATTTAGAAGCTTATGTCACACATCACCCACTCTTCTAACCACTTGAAGACAAAGCCCTTTCTGACACTTTTTGATTACATGAAAAAATATTTTTTTTTTGCAAGAAAATTACTTTGAACCCCCAAACATTATATATTTTTTTAAAGCAAATGCCCTACAGATTAAAATGGTGGGTGTTTCATATTTTTTTTTCACACAGTATTTGCGCAGCGATTTTTCAAACGCATTTTTTGGGGAAAAAACACACTTTTTTTAATTTTAATGCACTAAAACACACTATATTGCCCAAATGTTTGATGAAATAAAAAAGATGATCTTAGGCCGAGTACATGGATACCAAACATGACATGCTTTAAAATTGCACACAAACGCGCAGCGGCGACAAAATAAATACATTTTTAAAAGCCTTTAAAAGCCTTTACAGGTTACCACTTTAGATTTACAGAGGAGGTGTACTGCTAAAATTACTGCACTCGTTCTGTCCTTCGCGGTGATACCTCACATGCATGGTGCAATTGCTGTTTACATTTGACGCCAGACCGACGCTTGCGTTCGCCTTTGCGCGAGAGCAGGGGGGGACAGGGGTGCTTTTTTTTTTTTTTTCTTTATTATTTTTTTGCTTTTTTATCTTATTTTTAAACTGTTCCTTTCATTTTTATTTTTTTTTAAATTAATTTTATTGTTATCTCAGGGAATGTAAATATCCCCTATGATAGCAATAGGTAGTGACAGGTACTCTTTTTTTTAAAAATTGGGCTCTATTAGACCCTAGATCTCTCCTCTGCCCTCAAAGCATCTGACCACACCAAGATCGGTGTGATAAAATGCTTTCCCAATTTCCCAATGGTGCTGTTTACATTCGGCGAAATCTAAGTCATGAAATGCTCGTAGCTTCCGGTTTCTTAGGCCATAGAGATGTTTGGAGCCATTCTGGTCTCTGATCAGCTCTATGGTCAGCTGGCTGAATCACCGGCTGCATTTTCAGGTTCCCTGTTGGGACAGGAAAGCCAGAGAAAAACATGGAAGACGGTCGGGGAGGGGGGGCCATTCCCTCCCACTGTTTGCAAAAGCAGTCTAGAGGCTAATTAGCCGCTAGGATTGCTTTTACATGAAAGCCGACCGCTGGCTGAAAAGAATGATACCAAGATGATACCTAAACCTGCAGGCATCATTCTGGTATAACCACTCAAATTCCAGCAACATACCAGTACGTTGCTGGTCCTCGTTAGGCATATATTGTAAACTTTTTTTTCATGCAGCCTGTGGGCTGAACGAAAAAAAGATATTGATCGGTGGGTATGCCCACCATTAGAATACCTCCCTTCATCCACCAACTTCTAATGATGGGCATACATGCACCATTTATATATGCTGAAGCATGGGGGCATCCTCCCGCAAAAGGCAGGAGCAAATTGCTCCTCCACCCACTGCTGCCCCCACGCTTCGGCATATATGCTGAAGTATGTAACTGTGGTGGTGAAATCACCTCCGACAGCGCTGGAGTCACGGCTTTATATATCGTGGGAGCAAACGCTGTTGCTGTCAAGATAAATAAATACGCGCTGCAACTGAATGGCGTACCTGCTAAGCAAATGATGGTTAACAATAAAACAAAGTAACATTACAGTTTAACAGTAAGACTTACCATACCTGCAAAGCAAATACAAAAAAAAAAAACATAGTAAAAAAATAAAATATTTAACGCAACCTGTGCCTAAAATATATATATGCCGAAGCATGGGGGCATCCTCCCGCAAAAGGCAGGAGCAAATTGCTCCTCCACCCACTGCTGCCCCCACGCTTCGGCATATATGCTGAAGTATGTAACTGTGGTGGTGAAATCACCTCCGACAGCGCTGGAGTCATGGCTTTATATATCGTGGGAGCAAACGCTGTTGCTGTCAAGATAAATAAATCCGCGCTGCAACTGAATGGCGTACCTGAAAACAATAAAATGGTTACCAACAAAACACAGTAAACGGTAAAGTATAAAAAATCTGAAAAGGAAACATGGTAAAACATAATAACAATAAAACATTGCAGAATAGAATAGAGTAAAAAAGAGAAGAACAATAGAGAGAGAATAGAGAGAGAGAGAACAATAAAACAACAACTATTTTTGGTTTTTTTATTTTATATTTTTTTTTGTGTTTTTATTTTTTTTATTTTTTTTTTATTTATTTTTTTACACTTTTTTTTAGTAACTTTTAACTTTTTTAACTCGTTCCAGGTTTGGGTCTCTCAAAATGCAATGGCATCTTGGGAGACCCTGTGTTAGTGTGCCTAGTCTGTGCAGTGCTGAACCCTATGCTAATACTCAACTAATGTATGGTAGCGTTCAAAGCATTCACCCATCCAAAGACCAGGATTGCCAGGACAGGAGGGACAATAAGACCGGGTGTCACGCCTAAATCCGCGCTTGCTGCAGACACGACATCTTTTTTGGGGGGCTCGTTGGGTAGGGGTACTCGGGATGGCATAAAGAAAATGCTGCTCATGCAGCCGGCTTACTGCATTTGGTTGGGGAAGGTGAGGTAGAGCTCCGTCTGGAAACAGAAGGGCTCTGACGATCTCTTCCTGGAATTTAAGGAAGGATCCAGTCTGTCCTGAAGCTCTGTATAGCACATGAGCATTCAGCAAAGCCAATTGAAATAAGTATACAGACACTTTTTTGTACCAGCGTCTGGCCTTACGGGCAACTAGGTACGGCGCCAACAACTGGTCGTTGAGGTCCACCCCTCCCATATTAAGGTTGTATTCGTGGACACAGAGGGGTTTCTCCACAACACCAGTCGCCGTAGGAATTTGGGTCGTCGTGTCTGCATGAAGGGAGGTGAGAACGAAAACATTCTTCTTATCCCTCCACTTCATAGCGAGCAAATTATTATACTTCAAGCAGGCTCTCTCCCCCAGCCTAAGACGGGAATCTACAAGCCGCTGGGGAAAGCCCCGGCGATTAGGTCGCACGGTGCCACATGCTCCAATCTGCTGATCAAACAAGTGACTAAAAAGTGGCACGCTCGTATAATAATTGTCCACGTACAAGTGGTACCCCTTTCCGAATAAGGGTGACACCAAGTCCCACACTATCTTGTCAGCGCTTCCTATGTAGTCAGGGCAGTTTGTCGACTCTACGTGACTATCTTTTCCCTCGTAAACCATAAATCTACATGTATAGCCTGTGGCCCTGTCACAGAGCTTATACATCTTGACCCCGTATCTGGCACGCTTGCTGGGAAGGTACTGTTTGAATGACAAGCGGCCAGAAAACTTAATCAGGGACTCATCAACGCAGACAACTTGATGGGGGGTAAACAAGTCTGCAAAACGTTGGTTGAAGTGGTTTACGAGGGGCCGAATTTTGTAGAGCCGATCGTATGCAGGGTCTCCACGAGGACGACAGAGTTCATTGTCGCTGAAGTGCATGAACCGCAAAATCTGCTCGTATCGTGCCCTGGCCATGGAAGCAGAGAACAAGGGTGAATGGTAAATTGGGTCAGTGGACCAATATGACCGCAACTTACTCTTTTTATTCAACCCCATGAGGAGGGAAAGGCCCAGAAAGGTCTTAAATTCGGAGACCGTAATTGGTCTCCAATCTCTGGCAAGGGAGGACTGGGGATTAGCGGCGATGTGTTGACCAGCGTATAAATTGCTTTGGTCCACAATAGATCTATAGAGATCTTCGGTGAAAAACAGTGAATAAAAATCCAGTGGCATAAAGTCAACTGTTTCCACCTGAATTCCGGGTTGGCCAGTGAAAGGGGGAAGTACGGGTGCTGCAGAAGTGGTGGGTTCCCAATTCGGATTGGCCAATGCAGCAGGAAGGGCACTATGGGCACGACAGGCCTGTCTTTGTCTTCTTGGTGGCAGCGGGACACTACTAGTGCTTGCCACCTCGCCAGCTTGAACTGCACTTATGGGACTCGCCACGTCACCACGTGATACTGCAGTGCTGGATGTACGACCAGGGTGTACTAGGCCGCTGGTGCTTGCCAGTTCACCAGAAGGAGTAGCGGCGCTAGTACTGCTCTGCTCCATACGAGAGCCCTGTGGTTCTTGCACTTCAAGGACAGAAGAAGATTGGGGTCTGGTACGCCTGACCTTAGCAGGGACCACAACTCTGTCGTCAGAGCTATCTGTCATGGAGCCGCTGTCCTCTACAGGTTCGTATTCTGAGCCTGAACTTGACAGATGAGTGACTTCCTCTTCACTATCTGTCATACTCAGAAACGTGTAGGCCTCTTCACTAGTGTACCTTCTATTTGCCATTTTGGGCTCTAAATTTAGGGGTACACTAGTGAGACTCACAGGCAAAAAAGCTCCTGACTGTTGGCGACTGTATCAAAACGCTACCAAAAAACTGTTAGCGATCGCAGGGATCAGGCCTGACTCTGCGAACGCTGCAGTTATGTGTGCTTAGTGTTTTGTAAGTGACAGTTATCGATTGATACTGCACTTGGGTGGGCTGGGCAGGGCTGGGCCGAGGAGCAAAACGCAGGTGCTAGCAGGTATCTGGGCTGATCCCGCTAACACTGCGTTTCAGGGAACCCTAAACTGCTGGGGAGTATAGATCTGATCGGATCAGATATCGATCCGCTCAGATACTATAGCACTAAGGGAGGTGTATGCTGCGTGCGTGGGTTTTAGCGGTACTGGCGCTAACCTGACGCTGCCTGGGGCGACGCAGACCTTATCTGATCCTAAAAACTTAACTTCTATCACCGCCGGGCAATTAGGGGGTTAAACCTTTATAGGGTAATAAACGGCGGGTGCCCTAAAACTATAATAAACTGTAATAAACTGTAATAAACTACAAAAAACAAACTAGCTAACCAGCGTCACCCGTAACACTTATACGGTGATCGCTGGTGAAAGGGTTAACTAGAGGCCAATCAGGGGGTTAAAACCTTTAGCAGGTAGTATATGGGGGTCCCTGTCGCTATAAAACACTGACAGCGAACCTATATACTTACCTCCCTAACTAGCGTCACCTGTGTCACTAATACAGCGATCAGAAAAACGATCGCTTAGCGACACTGGTGACGGGGGGTAATCAAGGGGTTAACTTTTATTAGGGGGGGTTAGGGGGGTACCCTGGACCTAAGGGGGGTACCCTAGACCTAAAGGGGGCTAACCTAACTGCCCTAAAACTTTTAACTGACACAAACTGACACCAATGCAAAAAAAAAAAAATGCTATTGGTGTCAGAGTGACAGGGGGTACAGGGGGGTGATCAGGGGGTGATCGGGGGGTGATGGGGGGTGACAAGTGTGCCTGGCGTGTTCTACTGAATGTGTAATGTTGTGCAGACTTACTTGGATGTCTTCTCTCCTCGGCGCGGCGACGAAAAGACCGGCTCGAGGAGAGATGACATCACTTCCTTTCCCTCTGTTTACATTACAGAGGGAAAGGAAGCATTTTCATTCGCCGGGAGCGATCGGGAGGGGGTGGCCAACAATGGATGGCCGCCCCCTCACCTCTCATCACCCGGGAAGAAATGGCGACCGCCTCGGGCACCGGGGGGGGACCGATCGGACCCCCCACCCGCGGAAGGCAAATCACGTACATGTACGTGATTTTGCCTGTCCGTGCCACCTTGCCGACGTACATCGGCGTGAGGCGGTCGTCAAGTGGTTAAAGCTGCGGTCAAGTGAAGCTTAAGTCCTGAGTCTTCTCTCCTCCTCTGTTTACATGATACAGAACTCTTCTTCAGGTGCCCATGTCACTGCCTGCATGACATGGACACTTCTTATTGGCTATCCAGTGGGAGGGTATTCTCAGGATCCAGAAGAGAAGTGATGTCAGCGTAAGTTAAATGTAGGGGACTGGCTGACACGAGCACATCTGCAGCACTGGATTATTGGGCCTCTGCACCTAGAAATAGAGTTGGCAAGGGAACTGGATGTGGCACTGAGTGGGTCACATAGCTTTAAAATCAGATTAATATTATTTGCTGAATCACAACTTTTACTATAAATGTCATCCCTTGTGCTTAGTATTTGTTGTAGAAGGAACAGTGTGCTGAATGTACATTTTCTACCAAAATGTTGCGGTATTGGAGTTGAATAAAGTGCAACAACTGAACGCTTGCACTAATTTCTTACAGTATTTCTTATCTTTGGTGTCAGATCATTGCTGGAGGTGACAAGAGGGACCTGGAGATATGCTGCATATATTCCAGTTCTGCCCAAAACTGTCAGTGTTCTGGCATAGAGTTTAGAAGGATTTTGCAATAATTTACGTATTTCGCCCTCCCATAGAACACTTCTTTCTATCTACTTCACAATTCCACTGAAGACCTATAGTAGATTGATTTTATGCCATCTTCTTAGTGGTGCCTAACCATGCATATCTTTGAGATGGAAGAGCACACAACCTCCATACTTGTCCATGTGGGTCACAGAGGGGGCAGAAATTAACAAAGTTTCTGGACTTTTTGTGGTCTAGGTGACCCCCTCTTAGTCCTATCTTAGATCCCCCCCCCTTTTTTGCAAACAAATATATTTTTCATCTTACTTTACCCCTCCATCCTATGTCACTTCCTACTTTGCATATGTAGCAATGTGGTCTATAATTGCAAAGTGCGGTGATCCTCCATTGTTTCTGTATACCGTGTTGTCCCTCTATCGCCCAGTATCACTAACTGACATCATATTTGTGAGCCAAACCAAAGGGATTGTGGGATTAGAAGCCGCTTCAGTGGCCGCGGTTGCCTGGGGCAAAAGTCAGGGAACTCAAATGGAGAGAGCACTGTTCTAGAAATCTCAGGAAGTGAACACACTGAGAGAGTTTAGAAAGTGGGTGAGAGCTCTGGCCCCAGGACATGTTTTATTTCATAATACAAGATGTGTTTGAATATGAAATATGGATACACCGAGCCTCATCACTCTTGGGGGCCCATTGGAATGTAACAGGTTGCCCATGAAGGCTTTGTTAACATATCAGAACCTTCATCTGAAAGAAGAGTCATGCCCCCTGGCAGGGGGAGTATGGGAACAAGTGTTTGGCTCCAAACCACCTGGTGTATAAAGATTGAAATGCTTGATTAACACTCTGCAGACAAGCTTCAAAGAGGGCCACTGCTGATGAGTTGAGCTACAGAAGATCAAAGGGCCAGCTGTCACTAAAGATGACCCAGGTCACATAAAGGACAATACAGTAGGACAGACAGAAAAATAATAATATTAAGAGGGACTGCCTCTTAACGATCTGGATTTGCCAGAATCCTAGATGGGCTGGCAATGGGGTTGTGTCTGGGTAGGGTCCGATTGCAGTTTAAAAGTGCTCACTGAAGGAAAAAATCTCTCTTGCTTGTCTTGCCTGATGGCTCTCTTGCCATTTTGAGCCCAGCTGATGAGACAATATCTAGAGGACGGCCTTACGTTAAGTACCGTTGATGTTCTTTGTTACATGCTCTGTAATGGTTCTTATGTTAGCATTTCCTATTTTCTTGGGAAATAAATAAGACATTGTTTTACTAAGCAGTGTGTTTATTTTCATAGCTAACCTTATATCATTGTACTATCACCAGTAACATTAACAGAGCTTTAATAGACTAGCTCACTGTTGGAATAGACAAGTTAATACATATATGGAGTAAATAGAGGGAATCCATAATCACCCGGGGGAAATATTTATTTCAATTGGCACCCAAGAAGTAGGAGTGTGGAATTACTTTCTGCACAGAATCCAAACCCTAATGTATTTTTGTCTTGATTCCCTATAAGCTAAAGAGTGCTTAATAACACTCAGAACTGAAGAAGCCTTCTCTACTGTGGACAAGATTTGCGCTGGATCGTGAATTCTGAAGCCCTGCTTGACTGGTCCTGAGAGTTCTGTGAAATATTTCATCAGTAAACAAATCTGGTGAGAATTTGGCTGGTATATGTGTTTAAAGTTTAGTGTATTGCTAATGCAAATTGTTTTAGGCCTGTGTAGCTTGTCAAGTGTGCCGGCGAGTGAGGGGCTGATCATCCTTTGTTATCTGATGTACTCTGCAGATTTATTGGAATAAACCAGACATCTTTGAGGAGAAAGTGGGAGAAATAAAGATTATATATATTTTTTTATCCATGTGAGAGTGGAATAGCTCCCTGTTCCAATAGAAGTTCAATGTGGCCTACGATCTGAGATACGAGGGCTAAAATCAGCGGTAATGAGATAGTAGGGCATTGATTAAGAGTGTGCATGTCTCCTTGTGTGGAACTACAAGTCAATGTTAGCTTTTAAACAGCTATATCTGTGTGTTTGTCTGTGTGTGCATTGGGTAAACTGCTGTGTATAGACTGGTTAAACAACCTTCAGTGTGGACCTAATCAGCACGTCAATGGAACTCATTGGAATGTTCCTTAAAAAAACATGCCTGTGTGAATTTCAACACGGTGGCAGAAAACGCTTTAACCCACCATTTAATTGATTTATTGAGACAATGTAATATTCAAAATGATCATATAAAACATAGACTGTCATCGAACAAACGCAAGAAAGTGAAAATTGCTAATGTGATATGCATGTTGTTGAGAATGAGAGACATTGCTATAGGAAAAGAAAGGCAATGGTATAAGGACCGAACAGAATTGTTAGAGCAGGTATGAAGTGTAAGTAACAATATATTATCAATGGCTGCAAAGGCAGATGCAAATGTTTGATCACATTGAACAATTGGTGACTGAGAAATGTGTATTGGAACAGAAAATGAATGAATTAGAGGAAACGTGTAAACAAAGAGAAAGTTGTATTCCCTCTTTGAATCAAAGAGAGCCTGAGAATGAGCGTATTATAATACTGCTTAGGGGGGAATTACATGAAGCCCAGTCAGCCATAATGGAGTTATCCTCTGCACATGCAAAAGCTGAACAGTCTCAATGCTTAGCAGAGGTAGAGGCTCTAGAACAACATGGAGGAAAGCCAAATGCCATTGTTGCTGCAAGCAATGTTGCTATGGTGGGAATCAATGTTGGAAATCTAAATAAGGGGTATAAGGGTATAAAAGTGCGGTAACTATGCTTGAAACTGATTCGGGAGTTGAAATGGAAAACGGGCCTGATCTTTTCAGGAATAGTAACAAAGTGACAGTGGAGACTTCTGATGAGTCTATTGCTAATGACTCCTCAGACAATGAAAGTGTAAAGTTTCTTGATTCCAAGCATAGTAATGATATGCAGCAATGTATGTCTCTATCACCATATGCTCACAGAAGGGCCTATGCAGGAAGACCAGCTCTCAAATGCTTTGTTTGTAAAAAGGGGGGTCACATCGAAAAATATATTTGGTGGCTAATAATAATATGAAAAGGAAATCGCACCACCCTGAAACTACTATTCTGCAAGATGGGGGAGCAATCCAAGGAATAGAGGCCATAGTAATCAAACCTATGTCCCTTTTAAAACCTAAATGCTTTGACTACAAACTGAAAATAGTCAGTTAATGGGGTTGTAAAGTTCAAAGTTTTTTCACCTTAAACCATTCTATGCATTAAGGTGAAAAAAAATCTGACAATACCGCCCCCCCAGAGCCTCCGTTTTACTTACCTGACCCCTCAAAAGTCCCGCGCTCACCCCCGACATCTTCTTCGCTGCTCAGCCTGGCCATTGATTGGCTAGAGTGGATGGATTGAAAGCAGCGCAGCCATTGGCTCGCGCTGCTGTCGGTCACATCCAATGACATGGTGCACCGGGGGGCGGGGCCGAGTGATACAGTGAGCAGCTATGGCCGCCGGCTGTATCACGGGAGCGCGCCCACAAGCACTCAACACCATGCGAGGGAACTCACATGAAAGTGTTGAGTCCTTGCGGGGGGGAGCCGAGACAGCCGCCGAGGGACGCCAGAAGACCAGGTCCGGGGCCACTCTGTGTAAAACGAGCTGCACAGTGGAGGTAAGTATAACATGTTTGTTATTTAAAAAATAAATAAATAAATAACTTTAGTGATCTTTTAAGGCAGGAAAGGCATCACTATGTAGAACAGCTGCATAAACTAAAAATGGAGGTAGTCACATGTTTGTTAAAGTACAACACTGGGGAAAAAATGTTAGCAGGCCTTAGTGATCTGCATGGATGGTAAGAATTTTCTAGTTAAGGTTTTGTTGCTATGAATAAGGTTTAGATGTGAGTTTCAGAGATTTGGCCTTCATTTTTGGAATATTATAGAGGACCTTGATGTCTTTTTAGTATTTTCAAGGATAAGCCTTGTATTTTTATTTATTTATTTATTTATTTATTTATTTATTTATTTATTTTTCTCTTGTTTTTTTATATATTTTTTATTATTATTATTATATTTGTTTATTTGTTTAGTCATTTTATTTTTGTTTTGTTTAGGTGGAAAAATTCCAGTGTTAGCCAATGACCCCCCTTTCAGGTGGACTAAATCTATGCTCTAAATTAGCAGCTGAATATATGGTCATTGGCTATGCCCTCAATTAGCAACTGAATACATTTTGTTGAAGACAAGAGTTGGTAAGAAGCCATTTTCGCCGCTGTAGTTATTGTAGTTTTTTTTTTTGTTATTTTCATTCAGGTTCCAAAATGTTTAGGTTTTGTCCACCTGAAAGGGGAGTTAGTGCATAGGTCTTTAGGTATAGATAAATGCATTTTTTTAGCATTTAAAATGAGAATTTTAAGAAGCAACGTTCACAATCATTTTTTTATTTTTTGCTCTTACCATGGGGATCCATTTTAGAGTGGGTTCATCCTAAAGAAATCATGGTTGTTTTGATAATATGTTCAGAGTTGCAGACGCCAGGAATACTAAGTTCCTGGGTTCCAAGGAGGTAAACATAGCAAGCATGTAGTTATTGTGGATAAGAATTTGATTCTGGTCTTGTTTGTCACTTTCAGAGTCCTGGTGGAGCGAGAATTTGGAGAGGTCTCTGGAACATGGTTGAAAGATGTTCATCTGGTTGACAGTTCGTCTGTGCCATACCACACCGCAAATTTGTTCTGACAAACGTTCAGGGGCGAAGGGATACATTAAAAGATTCAAATTAATACTTGCAATATAAGGTTTATTTTTCTTATGGACAATTTTGTGCTATTGCTGAATCTGAAAGACTGTGCCCATCAACAAAACTTGTGAAACATTGTGCCGGAGTCTCTCTTGTCATTTATGAATGCAAACGTACTATGAATACATGTGCAATGGGTTGGAGGTTAGGGAAGGAATATAACCTATCCAATCGTTCAAAACATAATTTCCATTTCTTGTTCTGTTTTGTTTTTTGGGGAGGAATTGAAAGAAGAAAAACACCTTTTTAATGTGTTACATGTATTGGCATAACTAAATTAATATGTTAGAGGTACCCAGGAGGCTGGCACTGATGCATAGTAAGGTGTTGGTTGGCCAGACTAGAGTATGCCAGGTGACACATCAATGGGATGAACATTTCCTTGTGGAGGTGGTGTCTCAATCTTAGTAGTCCTACAGAGAGATTCTCGGTTACTGGACATATGGGACACCAGAGCTGGAAATGGAGCAGATACGCCTGGTTAATGTCTCACCTGAGAGGTTGGAACCTTGCACAGGTATTGCCAGTGACTACACACAGAAACCTGCTCCCTTAGATAAAGGAGAACCAACACTGGCTACCAGGGTACAGTATGTCTTCACCACATGGCACTTCAACATCTCACAGTGGTTGATAAAAAACTATTACCCTATATGTGCTGAGTATACACTGAATCAAGTGCAGTAATTGTACTAGTGGCTTACTCCCAGAGATGTGCGGACATGGAATGAGGTTCATTCAGGACGCTTATTTCTGAGGAGTAACCGAAAGAGGAGGGATGTGTTCAGCACTATATTGGGGGGAATAATAGCTGGGATGGGTGTTATTAATTAAGTGGACGTTGGTATCCTGAGGAACAAACTCTCAGCCATAGCTTCAGACAGTAAGCAGAACTCTGGTACTTGTTACTCAGAGAGAGATTGGTGACATCCTTAATAACATTCAACAAAGTCAAATAAATACCCAGGGTGAAGTGGTTTAGGATTTTTATCCACCATGTTGAAAGGTTAGTAGAGAGTGTGGTGGTACAGGGCAGAAATCTGTCATGGGCTCTGGAGTGCACGCAGGGGCAGGCAGAGTTATCAACCAACATCAAGCTGATTGTACAGTCTTTGTATGAGGGGCAGTGGCCTTATGAGTTAGCATCACAGCTCAGTAAGATTTTTCCAAAACACATCTCTTACACTAATCCAAGGTGGTGGTCAAATGCCTGGATGGGCTGAGCTAGTTTGGATTATGAGAGATGTTATGCTTCCTCATTGATTCCATATACAGAAGTGCAGACTCGGTCTGTATATTCGGTGGTATCAGTGGGCTTGCTGACTGGGGATTCTACCTTGTTGCATCTGAGGCTAAATTACCCACATGTGATCAGAGAGGATGGAAGCTGGAGGCAGGTTGATATTTCCCTCTGTCGGAGGCATGACCATGATGTCCTTTGTATGCCAGGTCAATACATGGTGGTGAATGAGAAATGTTGAGAAGATATTTTTTTCTGTGTTCTGGATGGAGAACTCATTGCTGGGAAGGAAGCACCTGGTTATTATTTGAGACATAGACGAGTTTTGTTTCTTTGCCATAAAGGATACGAATATAACGTTAGTCATGGAACTAGGGTGTTCCTTGAACCTAACAGTAGTTAGAAGACGCATGATATACCCTGGGCATCGTCTCTGAAATCCAGGCACAGGGTTGGAATTTTGCGATTTTATCATGGTTTCAGGTTGTTATGTGTTATTGGACTCAACATTTATATAGGAAGGTCTCACATTTATCTACGCAGGTTGAGTGACTAATTGACGGTAAGGTCTCTTCGTACAAGTTAGAGGCTTTGCTGCCAATTCAGAGTCCTGAAGTACTGCTGACATGCCAAAATTGCGGTAGAAAAAGCCACTTTGAGCAAGCCTGCCTAATCCCGACCCGTATCTACAGTAAAGAGTTATAGGAGGTTGGGATTGGGATGCTTAATTTGGTGGGTCACATATATATGCATATATTATGGTAATGGGTTGATTTGTGTGATGGTATAGTGTGACATATGTGTATTTTAGGTTAGTAATATGGGTGAGTAAGGCCCTCCTCGAGGTTCTGTATCTTAAAGCTGGTTGTTCTGAGTGTGTGCTTGAGTATGAGTGAATGGACACCCCTTGCTTTTATTGCACCTCGTCGTGAAGATACCTGAAAGGAGAAGACACAGAATGGTGACATGGAAGCTGTCACTGAAGAATGATGGTGGTGTGTCACTCAGGGGCAAAGCGGCACATATTGGGAAGCACAACACGTTAAGAAAGTCATAGACTGTTCCATAGGAGCTGTTTCTGAAGCACATGTTGGGAAGTACGACACCTTAAGACAGTTATGGACTGTTTCATAGGAGCCGTGTCTGAAGAAGGGTGATATGCGCCCTTCAGGTGCAAAGCGGGCTGTTGGAGGGCAATATATTTTATTTCATAATACAAGATGTGTTTGAATATGAAATCTGGATACACCGAGCCTCATCACTATTGGGGGCCGACTGGAATGTAACAGGTTGCTCATCAAGGCTTTGTTAACATATCAGAACCTTCATCTAAAAGACGAGTCATGCCCCCTGGCATGGGAACTAGAGCTTGGCTCCAAACCACCTGGTGTGATAAAGATTTAAATGCTTGATTAACACTCTGCAAACAAGCTTCAAAGAGGGCCACTGCTGATGAGTTGAGCTACAGAAGATCAAAGGGCCAGCTGTCGCTGAAGATGACCCAGGTCACATAACCGTGATCCATGGACGAATGCTGCCCCTAGAGGACAATACAGAAGGACGGACAGAAAAAATAATATATTAAGAAGGGCTTCCTCTTAATGATCTGGATTTGCCAGAATCGTAGATGGGCTGGCAATGGGGTTGTGTCTGGGAGCGGTATGAATGCAGTTTAAAAGTGCTCACTGGAGGGAAAAATCTCTCTTGCTTCTCTTGGCTGATGACTCTCTCTTGCCATTTTGAGCCCAGCTGACGGGACAATATCTAGAGGACGACCTTATGTTAAGTATCATTGATGTTCTTTTGTTATATGCTCTGTAATATTTTGCTTTTAGTGTTTTTTATGTTAGCATTTCCTATTTTTTTGGGAAATAAATAAGATGTTGTTTTACTATTCAATGTGTTTATTTTCATAGCTAACCTTATATCATTGTACTATGACCAGTAACATTATCAGAGCTTTAATAAACTAGCTAACTATAGGAATAGACAAGTTAATATATATATATGGAGTAAATAGAGGGAATCCACAACCACCTAATATGTATTTCTGTAAGCTACATACAATCTGGACCAAGTCAGGGTGCTGTTGGAGTGGCAGGAAGAGATACCTGTGTGTTTTCAGGAGGAAGAGGTACGTCTGGCTGAAGGGGTAATTGCTAGAGTGATCCCACTCAAAGTGGGGGGAGAGCATGCTGAGAGGCAGCCATTGACCAGGGCTCAGGAGAAGAGCTTTGTATCTGTGGGAGACGGCTCTCAAGGGGCCAATGCCCCCCCTCTCTTTGTACACAGATATGAGCCGGCTAGTTGATAGCTTAGTGAAGAATGGATCTGGAAATGCCAACCAGAGCTATCAAAGACTCACGTTCTTCTCAGAGCATTTGCTGACTCCTGTGGGGGAAGATGAGTTTGAAACCTGGATGAGTCAGGCCCTTCAGGCCATGGAAGAGTGGATTGTCTCAGAGGTTGTGAAACAGCAACGGCTTAGTGAAAGCCTTTGAGACCCGGATGTGATCCGTAATCTGAGGATGGGAAAGAAACTTTGTGTTGCCAAGGACTACATAGATGCTTTGTATGAAGAGACACAAGGGGAAGGGGGACACCTTAAATTCATCCAAATTAGGTTAAAGGTATAGCCAAGGTTAAATAAACGGCCTAGAGTTGCCTACCTTGAATATTATACCCTCAATACCACAAATACCATTTGTTGATTGGATCGGCAGTGCTTAGTCAACAATCAAAAAAATGGTTGTTCAGGGAACCATATTGCATATACAAAAGAAAGGGAGGAGGAGGAGACCTCCAAAAGACAGTCCACTTGAGAACAAGCGAGTGTTAACCTAAATATCTTTATTAATTGTCCCAATTAAAACAGTACGTCTATCCAAAAACCATAAGTTAAAAATAGGACAGAAGTCACTCATACGCTTGCACACATGTATAACATAGAAGACCTGGGTCCAATCTGAAAATCATAAAGTTCCTGAGTGAGGTTATAGATGAATTGATATAAAGCCTTCGGTCCTCGCTGAATAAAGTGCAAGTGCTGGTGATTGAGGAATATCCGTCCGGATATAGACAATGAAGGAAACAACTACAGATTCAATTGCCGGAGCAAAGTAATGGAATGGGATGTCCCAGTGTTACCAGCTGTATAGCGGCAGTCAGAGGGCAAGTTTACATCTTAAGCAAGGAAACAAACTGTGAACAGCCATAGATTGTGTACCTCCTGTGTGTTGGAGTACCATATAGCTCACCGTTTGACGTCTTCAACAGATGAATTACAAACAAAGAAAAAAATTGTGCGCTTACATTAGATACTTAAATTGATATTACTACATGATTATCATAAGTAGATAAAACAAAAAAATAAAAAACACCATCAAAGTTAATTGTGAGTGAATTAGAAAGTCGCTATGCTACAGAGCAAACAGCGACATGTAGGTCAAATCCTAATATTGACCATTGCATACATATTAACCAACAATAAAGTTATAAACTGGTGTGCAAAAAAGAAAAAACAAAAGGTTATTCCACCCAAGTGCAAAGTCATAAAGTTCAAAATTGCATCCTGAGTCGCAGGAAAAACGCATATCCAAAGTTCATGAATTGCATTCCTTAGTGTGTATAAATATATATATATAAATAAAAAACACCATCAAAGTTAATTGTGAGTGAATTAGAAAGTCGCTATGCTACAGAGCAAACAGCGACATGTAAGTCAAATACTAATATTGACCATTGCATACATATAAACCAACAATAAAGTTATAAACTGGTGTGTAAAAAAGGAAAAAACAAACAAACAAAGGTTATTCCACCCAAGTGCAAAGTCATAAGTGAAAAAGTTCAAAATTGCATCCTGAGTCGCAGGAAAAAACGCATATCCAAAGTTCATGAATTGTATTCCTTAGTGTGTATAAAGGAATAAGGGGACGTGAAGGGATCTCCAACCACCAGTGGATCCGAAGGTTGATAATAGGTGTATCCTTACCAGACACGTTGGACCTCCTTTGTAGCAAGGTCTTAGAAGCATGCAGATTTAGCCCTCTGCAGGGACAGTAGATGTCAGCTCACCACACAGCTGGAGATGGTTCCGACACTTCCGCATTGATGTAAACACTCCCTCGTTTGGACTCGTAAGTAAAGAAGGGGAGAAAGAAAAAAACTCCAATGGTGTAGTATGTAAAAAAGGGGAACTTTATTGCCTCAGACAACTAGGCATCTTTAAAACATCCAAAACATAAAAGCCGGCAAAATATAAAAACAACAGAGACGCCCTTGCTAGGTTACATGGGGCTCTATGGCGATCTGGCGTACACTGCGTAGCCACGCCCTACATGTTTCGTGATAGGTCACGTCTTCAAAGGGGCACGTGCCCCTTTGAAGACGTGACCTATCACGAAACATGTAGGGCGTGGCTACGCAGTGTACGCCAGATCGCCATAGAGCCCCATGTAACCTAGCAAGGGCGTCTCTGTTGTTTTTATATTTTGCCGGCTTTTATGTTTTGGATGTTTTAAAGATGCCTAGTTGTCTGAGGCAATAAAGTTCCCCTTTTTTACATACTATACCATTGGAGTTTTTTTTTTTCTCCCCTTCTTTACTTACGAGTCCAAACGAGGGAGTGTTTACATCAATGCGGAAGTGTCGGAACCATCTCCAGCTGTGTGGTGAGCTGACATCTACTGTCCCTGCAGAGGGCTAAATCTGCATGCTTCTAAGACCTTGCTACAAAGGAGGTCCAACGTGTCTGGTAAGGATACACCTATTATCAACCTTCGGATCCACTGGTGGTTGGAGATCCCTTCACGTCCCCTTATTCCTTTATACACACTAAGGAATACAATTCATGAACTTTGGATATGCGTTTTTTCCTGCGACTCAGGATGCAATTTTGAACTTTTTCACTTATGACTTTGCACTTGGGTGGAATAACCTTTGTTTGTTTGTTTTTTCCTTTTTTACACACCAGTTTATAACTTTATTGTTGGTTTATATGTATGCAATGGTCAATATTAGTATTTGACTTACATGTCGCTGTTTGCTCTGTAGCATAGCGACTTTCTAATTCACTCACAATTAACTTTGATGGTGTTTTTTATTTATATATATATATTTATACACACTAAGGAATGCAATTCATGAACTTTGGATATGCGTTTTTCCTGCGACTCAGGATGCAATTTTGAACTTTATGACTTTGCACTTGGGTGGAATAACCTTTTGTTTTTTCTTTTTTGCACACCAGTTTATAACTTTATTGTTGGTTAATATGTATGCAATGGTCAATATTAGGATTTGACCTACATGTCGCTGTTTGCTCTGTAGCATAGCGACTTTCTAATTCACTCACAATTAACTTTGATGGTGTTTTTTATTTTTTTGTTTTATCTACTTATGATAATCATGTAGTAATATCAATTTAAGTATCTAATGTAAGCGCACAATTTTTTTCTTTGTATGTAATTTTTCACCTCATTGATATTTGTGGTTTTGTTGCAGCTGCAGTGATATTAATTTTTTGCTTGATAGCGCAGGTTTTCTCTTTCTTCTTTTTTTATCTAGATGAATTACAAAGCCCAAAGAGGATGGTAGTAGCTGCGCTGATTTGGTGTGGGGGAGCGTTCATGCGGTGTGTTCGTCTTTTGCTGACATGGGCTGTCGTTTCCGGATCTTGCCCGAGGGGATGTACGGTGTATCACAGAGTTCAAATGTTCCGCGCTTGATCTGTCAGATCATGGGAGAGATGAATTGATATAAAGCCTTCGGTCCTCGCTGAATAAAGTGCAAGTGCTGGTGATTGAGGAATATCCGTCCAGATATAGACAATGAAAAGGGGATGCTAGAGGGGATGCTACTTGTTGGAGTCGATGTGGAGTCGTTGTATACATCAATTCCGCATAGATGGGGCCTAAGAGCAACACAATTCTTTTTAGACAGCAAATTTCCACTACTGACGGGGCAAAACGAATTCATCGTTGTTCTCCTACAGTTTATGCTGGAAAACAACTATTTCCAGTTCCTTGGGATATACTACAAACAAATCAGAGGCACGTCGATGGGTGCCCCATGGGCCCCTTCATACGCCTGTTTACACCTTGTCCTCTGGGAACTTGAATGCGTGTATCCCTCGCCAATGTACCTCAGCCACTGTCGCTTGTGGCTGAGGTACATCAATGACGTGATCATGCTTTGGGACGGCTCATCGGCCGAATTGACACGGTTTATTCATGAGCTTAATGACAATGATCGTAACATCAAATTAACATATACGTATGATGCTAATAGCCTGTCATTTCTAGACCTTACTGTATTTGTAAAAGATGACAAACTACATACCAAAACCTTTAGAAAAGATACAGCAGCCAATTCACTGTTATTGGCATCAAGCCATTATCCTATCCCCCTTAAACAAGGGATTCCAGTAGGTCAGTTCCTTCGTGCGAGAAGGAACTGCTTGGAGGAAGGTGACTTTCACAGGGAAATGCATGACCTTTATGGGAGATTTCGCGACCGGGGCTACTAACATGCATGTATCAGACGGGCCAAAAAAAGAGCTCTACATACAAATAGATCATCCCTACTGATGAATCATACTAAAAGGGAAAAGGAAAAAACCCCTAACCACCCCCCTTTAAGGATCATCACCAAGTTTGGCGCACAGTGGGACCAAATCAGGGAGGTGTTGGGTCGTCACTGGCACATCTTGTCTGAGGCCCCCATTTTGGGAAATTTTGTTAGTAAAAAACCTTTGCTCACTGCTCGCAGAGCAACGAACCTGAGGGACCGTCTGGTACATTCAGAGTACAATCGCCCCAAAAAACGTAACTGGTTGACTGATCTCCCACCTCTTAAGGCATGTACCAGTGTGGTAGGTGTCATGTATGTAGGTATGTGGATAGAACGGATGTGTTCGCCAGTTCTGATGGTAAAAGACAGTTTAGAATCAACAGTTTTATTAACTGTACAACCACACGGGTAATCTATATGCTAACTTGCTCGTGTGGTCTCATCTACGTTGGTAGGACCAAGAGAGAATTGAGAATCAGAACTGGCGAGCACATCCAGAGCATCCTTAATAAGGATGACGATCGGCCCCTGTCCTTGCATTTCCTCGAAAAGCATGGGGGCAAGCCAGATGGCCTTAAGTGTAAGGGCATCTATAGGCTTAACTTGCCCCATAGACGTGGAGATTTTGATAGGATATTGTATCAGAAGGAGAAGATGTGGATTTTTTATTTAAATAGTATGCAGCCCTCCGGATTAAACAATGAATTCAATTTGTCCCCTTTTTTGGAGCAATAAATTGATAGAAAAAATTCTGATTATGTTAAAAATTCCCTACTGAGAATCCACATCTTCTCCTGATTGAGACTGACATCATCTGTGGGCAACAGATTGCAGATAACTTAACTTAATAATAGCATCTCCGTTCCCCACACGGGTAACAGTATCTAACATATGAAATCCAACCATATGAGATGACAATCTGTTTCCTTCCTTCATATGGTGTCCATTACATGGCCATACATAAGCCGATCAGATTGTGGCTACAGTACTGTCGGGCCACGGACTGCTGACCATGTACCAATAGCAATCTAATAATAAGCAATGTCCACTTTCCACAATGGTAACAGGATTTGGCACATTAAACTATGGGAGAGGGTAATCTGTCTATATATTTTTTCCCCCCATTTAATTTCTAATTCTGAACCACACATAAGCCGATTAGATTGGAGAAATCTTAGGAACCTATTACTATAAGTGTTCCATCTGAATCTGTAGCACAGCTGTATGCATGAGCGTGATTGCACTAGTGGTGAATGCAAATTAACGTTAGGTTTTAGTGCCCAGGTGCTGGCTATAATTGAAGGATATTGAACATTAGCCATCAGGCTATTTAAGCACTCAGCCGGGGGCACTACACATGCTCTGAAGAAGCTTGGTAACAAGCGAAACACGTAAGCATCTAACCTAAGCACTGGTGGGACCTGGACCTCCACGCATAGATGAGGAATCAACTTTAATCGTATGGGAAAATCCTGATTGACTCTGAGACACTGTGTTGAGCCTTGCGGTGGATACTGAGGCTAAGCGCTGCTCCCATGATCTGACAGATCAAGCGCGGAACATTTGAACTCTGTGATACACCGTACATCCCCTCGGGCAAGATCCGGAAACGACAGCCCATGTCAGCAACAGATGAACACACCGCATGAACGCTCCCCCACACCAAATCAGCGCGGCTACTACCATCCTCTTTGGGCTTTGTAATTCATCTGTTGAAGACGTCAAACGGTGAGCTATATGGTACTCCAACACACAGGAGGTACACTATCTATGGCTGTTCACAGTTTGTTTCCTTGCTTAAGATGTAAACTTGCCCTCTGACTGCCGCTATACAGCTGGTAACACTGGGACATCCCATTCCATTACTTTGCTCCGGCAATTGAATCTGTAGTTGTTTCCTTCATTGTCTATATCCGGACGGATATTCCTCATTCACCAGCACTTGCACTTTATTCAGCGAGGACCGAAGGCTTTATATCAATTCATCTATAACCTCACTCAGGAACTTTATGATTTTCAGATTGGACCCAGGTCTCCTATGTTATACATGTGTGCAAGTGTATGAGTGACTTCTGTCCTATTTTTAACTTATGATTTTTGGATAGATGTACTGTTTTAATTGGGACAATTAATAAAGATATTTAGGTTAACACTCGCTTGTTCTCAAGTGGACTGTCTTTTGGAGGTCTTCTCCTCCTCCCTTTCTTTTATAGATGCTTTGTATGCTGTATTTGGGAGGGTTGAAACTACCGCAGACCTTATGTACAAATTCAACCACACTCACCAACAAAAGGGGATAGTCTGTCCGAATACATATCTGGAGTAGTCAGAATGCTGCACCAAATTATCCTCGAGAGGTATTGACCCCAAGGAGGTTGACCAAGCTCGACTAGACTGGGTTTTGCAAGGGGCACGGCCAAACCATCCTATTGTATTAAAGTTGCCCAGGTGGTGCCTACATACCCTGAATTGATAAGAGAACTACGAGAAGAGGAGGCTCTATCAGAAGAGAAAAGCCAAAGATCGAGAGAGTCAAGCTCTATTGCTGGGAATAGAGAGAAAGTGGTGGCTCGAGCTCTTCATGCAGAAATGGGTTTCTTGGATAAGGATAGTGGATCTGAGTCAGAACCAACAGGGTTGGCCATTTCTGACACTAACAAGCCAGTAAGGGAACTCAGGCCAACCAAACTGATGGCCCAGGTATCTCAGGCACAAACCCAGATGTATCATGCTCTAATGCGATTAATGGAGACCCAAGTAAAGGTCCCAGCACAAGGGACTAGTCATGGGGAGCCAAAACTGTCCCAAGGGCGAGAAAAGAGATGTTATGGGTGTGGAGAGGTTGAACACTTTTGGGGTGAGTGTCCCAAGACTGACATCAACCCTAAATTACTCACTGAAGTTCTAAAAGTCTTACAAAAATTACTCTTCCCAAAGCCGGGGGGGAACTTCAGGAGACCTCAGTGAAGGAGCTATTTGAGAGTCCTGAGGGAAAACTGCGCAGCAAAACCAAGAAAAGATATAAGAAGAAAAAGGGACACAAGTCACCTGCTGCCCCTCCCCCTACCTTACCCAGAAAAACAAAAGAAACAAAACCCTCAGGGAAGGGAAGACTAGGACAGGAAATCAATGCACACCTTACTGAGTGAGTACTTAGACCAACTCCACTGATTTCAAAGAGGCTTATTAGAGCACAAACTATCCAGCTGGATCCTCCCGAAGAACTTAGTGGGGCCCTCCTGTATAGTCTTGGTACAAGTAGAGGGCATCTATACTCAAGCCCTACTGGATACTGTAGCTCAGGTGACATTGCTGTATCAAGACTTTTACCACAAGTAGTTGAAGCATATCCCTTTGTGCAAGCTCAAACCTCCTGGGTTTAAATTCCTTGTTGATAGGCAACAACACCAACCTTGTTACATAGTTACATAGTTAGTAAGGTTGAATAAAGACACCAGTCCATCCAGTTCAACCTGAGTGAGTGTGGGTGTCTACAATTATCCCTAACCCTGTACATCCCACACTCACATCATTCCCTACTCTCAATCCAAGGTCCCCATTCATATACTAGGGCCAATTTTGGACAGAAGCCAATTAATCTACCAGCATGCTTTTGGAATGTGGGAGGAAACCGGAGTACCCGGAGGAAACCCACGCAGGCACAGGGAGAACATGCAAACTCCAGGCAGGTAGTGTCGTGGTTGGGATTTGAACCAGCGACCCTCTTTACTGCTAGGCGAGAGTGCTAACCACTTCACCACTGTGCCGCCCCTTGTGAGAAGACAACACACTCCACTGGCCTTGGAGGGTGCCCCAGTAGGGAAGATTCATCCTCAGATGAGGCAGGCACTTCTGCGAGTGTTGCAGGAGAAGAAGGCACCCGCAGAAGGAGTAGGAAGACTGTGGCGATTGGTTACCCATGAAAGGGCATTGCAGCCTGGTGAGAGGGCCTGCCTGAAAGCCACGGTCAAGCTGTCATGGGACCAGCCGGGTCCTTACGTGGTGGTGGAAGCTGATTCAACAGAGGAGGAGGTTGGAATAGAACTGGTCCCAGAGATCATACCCACTAGGGCCTTATTGAGAAGCGGGGGGCGAATTCCTGTCAGTGTGAGGAACCTCACTGGTCACCTAATCAGCCTGAAGTCCGGATGGTGATTGGAAAAGTGAGTGCTGCCAATCCAGTGGCGGGGGATGAGCTAGTTCAGAATGGAGATGGAAGAGGGACTACCGTCCTCTGCCCAAATCTGCCCTCCGGATAGGAGGAGAGGATCAAAGCTCAAATAGCTCGATGGGAGAAAATGTCCTCCAAGAATGACTTTGATCTGGGCTGTGCCAGGAGTGCTCAACATCAAATTCGGCTAACTGAAGAAAAGCCTTTTTGTGAAATGGCCAGGCGAATTCCCTTATGTGATTTGGAGGATCTCCAAGAACAGTTGGCTGAACTAAAAAGGTCTGGCGTCATTAAGGAATCCAGGAACCCTTATGCTTCTCCAATTGTGGTAGTGAGAAAGAAGAATGTGTATATGCAGGTGGTCAGACACTATAGCTAGCTACTGTGAGCTTCACCTATAGCAGCCCCCTTTATCTTAGGTATGCTCCGAACGTGAAACACCGCCCGCCTCACCCCGCTCCCGGAAGTGAAGACGCAGATCAGCACGGCGCTCCACGGGGGATCCATGACCGACATCCTGGCCGCCCGGAGGCTCTGAGGACCCTTGGCACCACTGGAATAGCTACCAGGACCCAGGTTACAGGACTCACATCCCAGGAACCCCTCCACTGGCCCGTGACACCCACATCCCCCGAGAGCACGCGGATGAAACTACTTTACATGCTGGTTTTTAGCAACTCAAATGTGAGTGTTTTTATCTATTGTAATAAATATTTTTAACATACATGCTGCACTTAGAGGGCGCCGTCCTTCTTTCCCTTTACCTTAGGACAAGCAGGCCTACCGGTACTTGGTTGCCTCCAGGACTTATACACAATGCTATAGTGCCTGGCCACCACACTAGGGCAGACGTGAGCAGAGCAAACAGACTACTTGCAGTTTAGCAGACAGATAACTTGGTTCTAAGACGGTCCAGGTAATAAGGCAGGCTAAGTTCAGGGAATAGTCCAATATCCGATCCAATGACAGTCTAGGTAATAAGGCAGGCTGAGTTCAGGGAATAGTCCAATATCTGATTCGGGTCATACACAGGGAAATCCAACAGCAAAGAATGACCGCATCACTATATTCTTTTTAAATTTTCATACTTTTACATACTTATACATTTGTGTACTCGCTTGCCTTAAAAAATTGCACACAGAGGGTTTTGTCTATTTGCATTAGAATAGGGATGTGGGCACCCTCCCTTCCAACAATATAATCCTTATCTTCTCTCTAAAAGTATTTTTTTAGGACTTTTAAAACACAATGTGCATGATGGCACAGAGGACTTTGAGTACTGAGCTGTAGGTAATTTATGGTATGTGAAGTCCTTGATGCTGTTGAACCTAAATAAGGACTACTGATGGATGAAAAAGTTTTGCAAAGTGATCTAAAATGCTAATTTTGAGGCAAATTGAATTAAAGTCAATGAGAGGCAAGTATCAGGAGTCAAGAGCATGTAATGAACTGAGTGCAGAGGTAAGTAGTGTGTAATTAACAGAGTGCAGGGGGCAGGAGTATTAACATACAGGTTGGAGAGCTAAAAATGTGTAATGTACCATGTTCAGGGTTCAAGAGTATGTAACGTACAGAGTGCAGAGGACCGGAGCGTGTAACGTACAAAGCACAGGGACCAGGAGAGTGTAATGTACTAAGTACATGAGCTAGGAATATTTAACGTACAACAATATACAAGGAAGTAACTTAAAGAGTGCAACAGCTATAAGTATGAAACATATAGAACAGCATACAGAGTATGGAGGCAAGCACAGATTTCCCCCCTACCCAGCAAATCGCCTTCAGAAATAATCCCCCACTTTCAAGCACATCCCCCCTTTACACTAAAGAAAAAGTCCCCCCAAGGAAAACCTCTCTCACCACCAAAAGTTGCCCCCCCAAACAAAAATTCTCCTCCAGCAGCTGAAACATTCTACCCAGCATGAACACCCCCCGCCCCACAAGCACAACAATCTCTCTGACAAAAGCCCCCCCAGCATAAACTACCCCCACAACAGAGAATACAGCAACATCCACAACACTCAAAAGCCCCATCCCACCTTCCAGTCAAGACATTTACTCACTTACTTGCTGTATTTGCACTGCAGTATTTACGTAGGTGCCAGGCACAAATAGCTAGCCAGGCAGATGGCTGTGTGCTACAGGTCTGTCAGGCGTTTCCATTAGTGGACCTATGTTCCAACTGGGGTGGTGCTAGGGGGGTAGCTTACATTCATTATTACTCAGGTTCAGGTCCAATGAAAGTGACAGCAAAAAAAAAATGATGGGCTCTTGCAGCGCTGGGACCCAGTGCACTTAGCAAAACATGTGGGATATGAGCCCTGGGGGCCCACGCTAGCGACATCCATGGTGATAAAAGTTTGGAACAACCTTTCAGAGTATTCTTTTCTCTTCTTTAAAATGCCCCAGATGGAGCCTGACTCTACTGGGTTTTCCTTCTGGAACATCTGTCCAGGGGAAACTGAGAAAGAAGATGTCTGCCTGAATGGAGTATTTTAAAGGAATCTCCTGTGCTGGTGTGTGTCCAGAGATATCTAAATGGAGGTTGCTGCCACTGGATACTGCAGGAAGAAAAATGAAGGTATCTGTGGCTCCTATCAAAGGTTTAAGGACCTAAATTGTCTGGAGAGAAAAATATATTTTATAATTTAGGAGACTGACTGCTTTTACAGAGTCATAAATCTGAACCCTCACTGCTATTACAGAGTTATTGAACTGGTTAACTGACTTTGGTTGCTCTTGTCAAACAACATCACCTAGTGTCAAGCAGGGGCTGACTGGGCCAGGGGGAAGTGGGGCAATTACTTCCCAGGCCAGTCTGATGACCCATAAAAAGGCTGTGTGGACTGTGTACCATACATTAAATACTAGGGACTATGTACCATATACTAGAGACTTTTGTTTAATTTAACCATTAAAGGGTTAAGCCCCCCCATGGGGGGGGCGGGACTATTCAAGGCTACTCTCCTTGTGTCATCCGATATTGTCCTAAGTCTTTTACAATCCTATAGTGTAAACTACCACACAAAAATGCCATGAATCGTCAGAAGAAAAGGTGGCAACCCTAGGACGAGGACAGAGTGCAGACCATCCTCCCCCGCATGGATGCTGTATGATGCATCTGAGAATCATGCTCTGTGCCCCACCAGAGGCTCTCCTCCCCTGACCAGTCCTAATTGAGCCACCTCAGCTCCCCCCTGCAACCCCCCAAGCCATCCCCTGCCAGTCATTTCGAGAACTTGGAGTCGGTGCAGCAGGCGCTGTCCAGCCTGACCTACCTGGTGAGCAGAGAGTACCTAGAGCAGAGATTTAGCCTGGGATGGAGTCGGGTGAAGACAGGGAGGAAGGCAGGGGGAGGGGGTCACTGCACCATGGGCCTCTGGGTTGTACTTGCCCCTAGTTTAAAAGTTTCCAGTCAGCCTCTGCTGCCAAGAAACCAGAGAATGGCAAACATAAGCTACATTAAATGGGGTTTGGAAAACTGTGATGCATCCTGCAATCTGTTTAGGGCAGATTTGCTGCTAACTTTTTCATGTATTCTTCATTCCTAACCCTCTCTCTCAAAAGTTTGATCAGCAATAGAATTAAAAAAGACTAAAGTGGCTTGAACTCAAACAAAAAAAGACATCTCGCATTGAGGGAACTCAGGCAGATTGGGGCAGATGTAGCTATGCTGCAGGAGACACACTTCAATAGAGGGAATGCTTTCGCCTTCGCATCCAAACAGTACCCCCAGATTTATCAGGCCTTTAGCCCTCGTAAACGTGCGGGTGTTGCTATTATGTTTAAAAAAGGCTCTCCATTTAAATGCACCGACTCCCTCATAGATCCGGGGGGACATTATATAATTTTAAGAGGTCAGTGGCAAACACAGGCGGTAACTTTCTGTAATATCTACGCACCCAATACCCATCAAATACATTTCCTATCTAGAGTCCTCGCTCGCCTCTTTAGACAACCCAATGATTATTTAATTATTGGCGGAGACTTTAACCTGGTGCACTCAGTGGGTTTAGACCGTCACGTGATTAACCCTGCAGCCCACCAGGCTCGGACCGTCCGTGATTCCAAGCTGTTTCGTCAGCTGACCAGGCGACATGCCTTATTCGATGCATGGAGAGCCTTACACCCAGGGGATAAGCAATTCACATTCTATTCTGCCCCTCACCTCATGCATTCCCGCATAGACTATATCTTCGTTAATAACAATACCCTGCGCGCCATCAAAACCGCCCAGATCCTCCCCATCTCGTGGTCTGACCATGCCCCAGTCCTTATGTCACTAGAAATAGGTACCCCAACCCGTAAACCTAGTAATTGGCAGCTAAATAACTTCCTCTTACAACATATCCCGTCCAGATCGGAACTAGAGACAACCCTGCAGAATTACTTCCAAGAAAATAACACCCCCGAAGTCTCCTTAACCACCCTCTGGGAAGCCCACAAGGCAGTCCTACGGGGACGGTGTATAGCGATTTCTTCGGCCATGAAGAAAAATGCGATGGCATCTAAAATTCAAGCCGAAAGAGACCTTAAAATTCTAGAAACCCGACTGCAAATATCACCATCCCTAAACCTTCTCAAAAAAGTAATATGCCTCAGAAACACCCTTCGAGATTTAGCGTTGGGACAGGTAGAGAAAGCACTTACTCGATTAAGACAAACATACTATGACAAGGGGAATAAGGCCCATACTATCCTAGCACGTAAACTCTCGGAACGCTCTCACCTGTCCACACCTCACCAAATTAAAGATAAAAAGGGGGCCCTCATGTCACACCCCCAAGATATAGCCCAGACCTTCGGAGAATTTTACACAACACTATATAATAACCCTGAAATTCCCAGAGACCCGGCCCCACCTGAAATAAAAGATCGAATGAAGCAATACTTGGAGGACTGTGGACTCCCCAAATTACTTAAGACGGACCTGATGTCACTTAATGCACCGATTACAGAGGAAGAGCTAACGGCCACCATCAAAACTCTGCCCTCTCATAAATCACCTGGCCCAGATGGCCTTCCTTATGAGTATTATAAGACATTTCTCCCGATTCTACTACCATATATGTGCAGGATGTTCAACGCCTTCTTTCAGAAAACCCCCATTCCCACTGACATGCAGAGGTCGTTCCTCACGTTAATTCCTAAGCCTGACAAGGATCCTTCTGTGTGCGCCAGCTACAGGCCAATCGCACTCCTAAACTCTGATCTAAAAATTTTTACTAAACTCCTTTCAATGCGACTAAACCTGATACTTCCCTCGCTAATACACAAGGATCAGGTGGGATTCGTCCCCCTACGTCAGGCGGGGGATAACACGAGAAGAATTATTGACCTAATAGACGTGGCGAACAGGAATAAGCAGCAAGCGTTAGTCCTTGGCTTGGACGCGGAAAAGGCTTTTGACCGCCTCGGCTGGTCCTTCCTCTTCGCCACGTTGAATTGCATGGGATTTCAGGGCCCATTCCTCCAAGCAATTAGACATCTGTACACTAATCCCTCATCCCAAGTAAAAACTCCCTTCGCTCTATCACGGGCCTTTCCAATCACGAATGGGACCCGCCAGGGGTGCCCACTCTCACCGCTACTTTTTGCGTTGTGTGTCGAGCCTCTGGCGGCTTCCATCCGAAAAAACCCCAACATTCACGGCATACCGCTGCGGGACAGGGAATTCAAACTAGCCTTGTTTGCTGATGATATTATCCTCACCCTGACCCAACCCAGAATGTCACTTCCTAATCTACACGCCGAACTTGACCTATACAGATCCCTATCAGGATACAAGATAAATGCAACTAAATCAGAAGCCCTACCCATTAATATCCCAACACAGGAAACACAACACCTACAACATAACTTCCCTTACCATTGGCAGTCATCATCATTGAAATACCTGGGAGTACAGCTAACTCCCTCTTATTCCACCCTATACCGAGCCAATTACCCCCCTCTCTTTAAAACTATAAGGGACCTTCTATTGAAATGGAAGGCTCATCATATCTCCCTACTAGGGAGGATAGCCTCTGTTAAGATGGTCATCCTACCAAAGTTACTGTATCTATTCCAGACTCTCCCCATCCCAATACCCCTATCAGAACTGAAAAAACTCCAGGCGGATCTAGTACGATTTGTTTGGAATTACAAAAGACATAGAATCCCACAATCAGTTATGACAGCGGCACGTTCAGACGGCGGTCTATCATTCCCTGACCTAACTAAATACTATCAAGCCACTCAACTGCGAACCCTGGCTTCTTGGTTCACCCAACGCTCATATAATAAGTGGACAGAAATAGAAAAACTTTGGATGGCCCCAATCCATCCAAATAGCATGCTGTGGAATGCGGAGGTGAAGGTGGAGTCCACTCAACTCTTGGGCCCCATGCTCCACATTAGTACACTTTGGCGTAAAGTAGCACGGCTCTATAAGCTATGCTCAGATAGATCACTCCTCACATCGTCCCTCTACAACCCCAAGCTGCCTGTAGGCCTTACTCATCAGATGTCTTTTCCATGGGCGATGAGGAATTTATTCCACTTTGGCCATTTGGTACACCCATGCACGCGCAGATTACTGTCCTTTACAGAGTTACAGAGAAAATTTGATTTACCAAAGCAAGTGTTCTTTGGATACTTGCAGATTAGGCACTACGCTCAATCAATTGCCCCGAACTTACAGTTTTCGACCCCATCACCCTTTGAGGGTTTGATATTAGAGGGCTCAACTAGACGCGGGCTAATATCTGATATTTATCAGATACTGAACTCCTATAACATTACAGATCAGGGTAAGCACTCGTACATGATCCGCTGGGAGAAGTTTCTAGGGGAGGAGATCTCGGAAGCTACCTGGAAGACGATTTGGTCCCAGGCGGCTAAAAGCTCATTATGCACTTTGTACAAAGAGAATGCATACAAGGTCCTATTCTTCTGGTATATGACACCTGATATCCTCCACGCCATTTTCCCATCCAGCTCGGATAGATGCTGGCGGTGTATGAAGGACAGGGGGACCTTATTTCATATTTACTGGACATGTCCCAAGATAATTCCCTTTTGGACGGAAACACAATTATTGCTGAATCGCCTACTGGGCGTCCAGGTCCCCAAAGTCCCGAAACTGTTTCTTCTTGGTGTGTCTGGGCTACGTATATCCCGACACTCTAGGAAACTATTAGGCCATGTTCTCACAGCAGCGAGATGCCTGGTAGCCCTATATTGGAAGAAACAGATTCCACCCTCCCGAGCAGACCTCTATACCAGAATAAAGGACATAGAGCTAATGGAGAAGATGACAGCCAGGATACAAAACAGAATGGAGGCCCATGACATGGTCTGGGAGGAATGGCATAAACGAGAGGACCCGCCCTAGGTCTGCGGCTAGACCCCCCCCCCCCCACTTCCCTTTCCCCCTTTCATCCCTCTTTCCTCTTTTCCTACTTTATTTTCCTTCTCTCTGTAAACTGCTAATACATTTTCAGTTTAATAATGTTATTTGTTGGTTGAAAACTTCAGATGGTTTGGAAGATATTATACCACTAATGTACCTTGACGATTACCATCAGAAGCTCAATGTCTATGGCATTGACTGTTTATCTATTGCACTTAATTATAAGCAACACTATTGCTTAATGTATATGTATGTCTATATGTTTAATAAAAACTGTTATTTGAAAAAAAAAAAAAAAAAAGACTAAAGTGACTGGTACCCACCCCTACCTTATTGATCCCACAATACGCCAAAGATGTAACCCTAATGCCGCGTACACACAATCGGGATTTTGGTCAGAAAAAGATACGATGGCATTTCCGACGGGATTCCGCTCAAGCTTGTCTTGCATACACACGGTCACACAAAAGTTCTCTGAACTTTCGACCGTTAAGAACGCGGTGATGTACAACACTACGACGAGCCGAGAAAATTAAGTTCAATGCTTCCGAGCATGCGTCAAATTGTTTCTGAGCATGCGTGATTTTTTGCGTGTCCGAATTGCATACAGATGGTCGTTTTTTTGGATAGGAACTTTTTCCGACCGAAAAATAGAGGACCCTTAATCTTTTGCTGGCTGGAATTCTGGCAGTAAAAGTCCGATGGAGCATACACACGGTCGCATTTTCCGACCAAAAGCTCACATCTGCGGCATTTTGCTGGCGGCATTTCTGATCATGTGTACGGGGCATAAGAATTAATAGTTAACCACATCAATATGAGAGACCACCTGGACCACCCTTAGAAGTGGAGTGCTATGTCACATTTTGTAAGATGAACTGAAAGCATAAACAATTGCTACTTTTACAATAAACTTGAAGGAATGAAATATGCATAATAGAAAAAGTTCATACAAGATAAATAGTCCTTCTTTATGCTAAGTGCAATAAAAGTACATGTACCAAAGTTACGTGGGTTACTATCATAGATGTGCACACAGGGTGTGTCTAGGCACACCATAATCACCCTGTGTGGCACAGATTCCCCCTGCTGCAGGGGCCATCGCAGCTAGCCTATACAAGAACCAAAATTCGTCCATTGACTGCTTTACTGGCCAAATTTTGATTCATGTATGACCAGCTTTAATCTGTTTATCTTTGCAAAACTGTCTCAGTTCAGTTGAGTATCCATTATTACATGTGCATGGGTTGGAAATACACAAACATACTGTTAATATACAAAATAAGACTGTCTGATTTCAAATAAGCGTGCACCCATTTTTTCACCAATTAACTTCATTATAAGTGTTTATTTATAAATTCTCAAGCCCCGTACTTTACTACATAAGCAGTTCCAAAATTTCATCCAGGGGTCAACAATAGTATCTCATGTAAATACACACATATGAGACTTCAGGTGTGCAATGTAAAGGCTTACAAGTAGGCATTCTTATATTGGACTGAAGGGATGAGGCATACATATACCCAGTATTTACCATAAAAAGAAGCCAATCATTGTAGGAGTAGGTTTAATTTTCAGAATAAGCTACAGTCTAGAAAACACATTTACACAATATTCAACTTAACCTTTTTCTAGCTACTCATAGATATCAAATGATCTTTAATACAGTAAGAGGCTTGATTTTATTGACTGTACCATTGCAAAAATGCCTCTGCATATTCTGAGAGAGGTTTGAACAAGTATAACAGTGTGCTTTTCCTTGCTGAGCATGTCATTTATAATGTACACATTATGACAGCCAAGATTGCATGCCACGCTGTGTCACATTCTTGTCAGGCATCCTCAGCAAACAACAAAAGGGTCCTGGGAGTCCACATGCTATTGGCAGTAATAATCAACCAAAGCCAACGAGACAAAAATGAGCCACAATACCAAATGCATGAATGATTCAAACTAGAAACACAATTGTTTTTGTACACAAGTTTAACGATAAAAGAGTAAACTGATACAATGCCATTATGAAGCTTTGATTATGCCAATATAAATGGAACCTGCTATATTTATCCTACCCAAGCTAAAAACTTTTCACACTTGTCCATTTTGCTCCAGAAAATAAACAGAATTGGAAACATAACATTTTAATGCCCATTAAGCTAGTTTACTAAAATAAAAGGAAAATGCCTTAAATAATTATATTGTGATTTATGTGTTTCTAGTACAGCTACAGCATGGATATCTATATTTTTTTAATGTTCCAACCCTACTTTGCATATCACATAAAAAATGTGCCTTTTAGGTGCACCTTTCTTCTCAACAAGCACCCCAATCAATATGTACAGTATGTACATTTTTACCTTTTAGCCCCCCCCCCAACTTCTGTCATGAAAAGAAAAAAATCTTTTTCACAGTGGTTATGCACTAGCAGTAACAGTAACTACTCCTATTAACCATTTTATTAGGTACATTAAATAAGTTTTTATAGACACAATATAATCACCATCACTATACATTCTGATGAAACTAAAATCCAACCATACAGTGTTGCTTGCATAAGGAGGCAACTATGCATGATATTGTAGTTATTTGTTTTGGAGTTTCCATAAATAATCTTTTTTCATCACGAAACAACCTTATTCCTCACACCTCAGCAATACCTGGTCATTACAGCATGCTACAACAACACAAAGCACATAATAAGTGCTATAAAACCAATTTTCAAAGAGGATATGGATTACAAACCACTTTGATGCACCAGTATCGCAATGTGGTGGTCTGTTTGAGGCAGAAGAAAACCACTGGGGCCAGGTCTGGATATGGCACATCCAAGTCACTTTGTGAGTCCCCATCCTCTGCAGCTGGAGCATCCTGAGAAAAATGTGAATGTTGATCAGTAACTCCATGTTTACCAGTGTCCATAGGTTGTATCCTAGAGCCAGGAGATTGTGCTGTGGATTGCCAGGCCATAGAAGGTGAGGGAGAACTTGAAACTGACTCTTCCATGCTATGAGAAAAGATCTACAAAAAAAAAAAAACAGTATTTACTCAATGGAAAAATTACTAGCATTATTTTAAAAACATTCAAGTAGTGCTGATTTGTTTTTAAAGCTGCTTTAGTAACCTTCAGTTACTTTTGCACTGGAAACACCCACATACAGTATGTGTTGTGTTCTCTGCCACTTTGCCCAGCTACGATTACATAGACAAAAATAAGGGTTTTAGGTCAGTTGTATTTTATTTTTTCAAGTTTGCAAGTGTTTACCACATTTTGTGTCCTTTTTTTATTAGTTACATAAAACTTTTATTGCAAATAAAGATTTAATACAAGGTGCACCAATGACTGATTTTGCAGAGCATTCTGTTTTTGCAAAAGAAAAAGTCAAGCTGAAGCTTTTTTATAACTGTCCCTGCCTAACAGAACTACATATGGACCAATATGAACAGAGCAATAATTTGAGCTTTATTTCTGAATAAAGTGTATTTTGTTACCAGTGGGGAATGCAAATGCTAGAATTTTCTACAACCCAAATTCTGTAAATTCTGCAGGCATGTGTATTAAAAATGTTTCTGAGAACATAACTTCTGTTATGCATAGCTACTTCAGTAAAATAATTATTAAGTTATTTAATCAGCCTGGTCTGAAATAACTAAAAGGGTGCAATGCATGGTGTATCAAGAGAACAGGGTTTGACGGGGGAGATGAGTTGGTGAAGATGCAGTACAAAGGTCTAACATGCAGTGAAGCTATTCAGAGAAGTCTATGTTGCCATTGTTAATAACTACAGTACTAGTGTTGTGTGCATTATTTTATTTTATTTATTTTATATAAAACAATTCATTGTATACATTGTACTATGATATATTATTATTATACAAGATTTATATAGCGCCAACAGTTTATGCAGCTCTTTACAACTTGAGGGTAGACAGTACAAATACAGTAGGAATCAGAGGGCCCTGCTCCTTAGAGCTTACAATCTAAGAGGGAAGGTTAAGAGATACAAGAGGTAATAACTGTGGGGAATGGGGGGGCATGGCCGAGCGGCGGACCGAGATGGCTGCTTGATCCTGCAGCTCCGCTCCACAAAGGGACATTGCAACACACAGCGACCACAGAAACGGGTGAAATCCACCCCAACCAGAGGCGCTGATTCTCCTAACACTCCTGACCCGTGGGGGGAAAATACGAGCGGCGGATCGGGACCGCTGTATCTTTACAAACCAGCTTCACACTGCCGCTGGGTGGCTTGCAGTGGCGCCACTGACGGGTCACACATATCCCGGCATATAGCGCCATCACTCTGGAACAGCAGGGCAGAAACAGAATGAGGGAGACTCCATTTATCCCGCGCCGTCTCACTGAGTTTTTCCACCCTGCTTCTTCCTCACAGGAATCCCAAAATAGCGCTGACAGAGACACAGAGCTGCTGACACAAGGCTCTTCACTCTGTTCAAAACAGGGAATGGACTGAACTAAGCCTGAAGCACTGGATATGGACTCCTCTCCCTCACAGTCCTCTGACAGAGGTAAGCGACCTCCACCTACACCAAACCAATCCCCTGATAAGGTCCCTCAATATAAAAAACAACTGTGCTCTCCTCCCCCACAACCCCATTTTGTGGCAGACGCTCAGTAATCACTAGCAGCTCTCCCCACAAGTGATCAGCCTGCATCTGAACATACACTAAAGCTCATGCTGCTCTCTCTCTACAAAGACATCCAAAGGGAACTCCGCTCTTCTATATCCCAGCTTAATATGCGTGTGTGACTTCCGGTTCCGGCGCCACATGAGGAGGAGGTGAGCAGCTCCAGCTCCCGCACAGCTCCTCACAAAACCGGCATTTAAGCCAGTCACAGCACCGGGGGAAACCCCTACTGCCTCTGCTCCATTCCAGGCAGGCATGGATCGCTTCGTGGAGCGATCATACGCTCGGGCGCTGTCCTCGCCCCCCTCCACAGCTCCACCGGCGGGAGACATAGCGGCCGACACAGCCAAGATGGCGGCCGCTCCGGACTTAGCAGAGCGGCCTCAGCAGCAGCCACAACCTCCCCCTGCCCCTGCTATGGCAGAAACCGACCCCACATCCCCTGCCAGCATTGCCCAGGCTGTAGTTCAACTACTTCAATAATAGAAGATGACTGCACTGCCTCATCTGCAGCACTTGCACGTATCAATGCTTCATATAGAGACATATGGGACAAGCTGGACGATTTAGAAAATCGCTCAAGAAGAAACAATCTGCGCATTATTGGTTTGCCAGAGTCGATCCCAACCTCCCACCTTACGAACATTTGAGCGAAAACCATCCCAGAGCAACTTGGCCTCCGCATACCATGCACTGTTGAACGAGCGCACCGTATGGGTCAATATTCTGACACACGCGCTAAACCTCGGCATGTCATAGTGAAATATTTAAACTACGCTGACAAAAACGCCATACTGCAAAAATTCCATCGCACGCGCTCACTGGTGGTAGATGGCGCGAAACTGCTGCTTTTCGCGGACTATTCCATAGAGGTAATGAAACAACGTAAGGCATTCTCCTCGGTATGCTTCACTCTGCACCACGATCAAATCCGATTCTCCCTAGCCTATCCAGCCATCCTCTGCGTTCAAACATCTGAAGGGGAGCAGCTCACCTTTCATACACCTGAAGAGGCGGAAACCTACCTAACCAACAGAAGCTCCGAAATGGAACACAGCGCCGCGGCAGAGGGATCACCATCGTCATCTTCACAGCAGGCGTATGGACCCCCTAAACACCCCCGAAGCCCGACCAAACCTCCATATAAGCGCAGCCGCTTCACCAACCAGGAAGATCGCTCTGGGAATCGTTGAAGGAATTGTCGAAGGACTCCACATCATCACCCTTTTTCACATCGTCATCTTCTGACGGGTAGTATCAACCCATCTTATACTTTTTCTTTTTTTTTTTTTTTTTCTTTCTTAAAAATTTTTTATCCTTAAGATGAGGATGCTTTTGATACCTCTATAAACTGCCATACATGCTCTCTATAGAGCACTACCCCTTCCAACCTGTAGCTGAAAGTTACGCAGCTAAAAGTTATGCAGTTATAACGTTATGGTCATGTTAATCAATAACAGTCATAGTCCCCCACTACCTGGGAAACCTTCCTTTTCAGGGACACTTGCAATGTTTTGATTACTTTTATTTTTTATTTCCTGGTCTACTTAAGCCTAATTTTAAGAGGGGGGCCCTCCCCTGTGTTTGGCATACCTCGCCATTGATTAATTTAAACCTGCACCACCTCCTCAGGGGATCCCCCCCCAGACTACCCTCCCTTCCTATCCTGTACCCCCTCCCCCCCTACCTCCCTTTCCTCTCCCCTACCATCCCTATCCCCACCCCCCATTGCTACCACCCTGCCCCTAAGTAAGGAGCTGGCAATCAATGGGAGCTATGCTAACTAGATAGGTGAGACCTCATGTGGAAAAAAGAGAAGTCCACAACTCAAGTTATGTATTTCCTTATACGATATACTGCCTTATTAATGTTTACAACTTATTGTTGCTTAGAGAAGTTTAAGTTCATGTTTGCCAACCTAGTTCATATGTCTTCAGGGGCTCTGAGGCGCTTTGGCGGCTCCCAGGAGGTAGATAGCACATTTACACAGGGGTTCTTATACAAACCCCTAAACCAAAACACTTTCAACTATCAATTATGTCACAGTCTGCACTTGGGAGTCACCTAAAGTTTGTCTCGTGGAATGTTAAGGGGCTGCGTTCCCCAAACAAACGTATGTCCATCCTCAGACACCTGCGTCGTCTCCGGGCTGATGTGGCTCTACTTCAAGAGACACATCTGGCTGCAGATGACCTGCAACGTCTTCGTAGATTGTGGGTGGGCTCTGTTTATGGTTCACCAGCAGTAGGCCGTAAAGCGGGTGTTGCTATCCTTCTGCATAAGAATCTACAGCACACTGTTAGAGATGTCAAGGTTGATTCGGAAGGAAGGAAAATGACTCTACATCTGACTATAGATGACAAACCTATAGCACTTACTAACATCTATGCTCCCAACTCTCCTGACACCTCCTTCTTTCAAGGTTTAGTGAAATGGGTGCTAACTACACCAGAGACGCTACACCTATTGGGTGGGGATTTTAATTCAGTCATGTTCTCCCTAGCTGATCGCACAGGCCCCCCTACACATAGAACACACACCCGTACCCCCTCATCATATACATCTACCCTACTGTCACAAGCCGTCGCCTCCATGCAATTTGTGGATGTCTGGCGCTTAATGCACCCAACGGATCGGGAATACACTTTTTTTTCGCCCCCACACAATACGTTTTCACGTATAGACTATTTTTTTGCCTCCCCGGCCCTAAGCTCCGTAATCAGTGCACCAGACATACAAGACGCAGTGATCTCAGACCACAGCCCAATCGTGATTCATCTAACCCAAACAGCTCGCTCATCTCCCTCCCCTACTTGGCGCTTCCCCTCCTATTTAGTTGATAATGAGGACTTTCAACATACACTATACTGCGCCTGGGAGGAATACATCTCCACTAATGGAGCTCACATTACAGACCCTAACCTATTCTGGGAAGCAGGCAAGGCCTTCTTAAGAGGTAAAATAATTTCATACACAACCCAGTTTAAAAAAAGAGCCAAGCAACAATATAGTAAATCAAGCGAAGCCCTATGCCTGGCACATGAGCAGCTTACATTAAACCGCACCATAGAGAACATACAAAAATGGAGACAGGCCAAAAGCACCTTTGACCTCTGGGCAGAACAGCATGAAGCGGCCAAAACATCATACTCTCAGCTACATTTTCATAGATTTGGAAACAAGGCTGGTAGGCTCCTGGCCAAGATGTGCTCAGGCCCCAGACGTCCTACCCGTATCTCTGCTCTTAGAGCTAAGACAGGTTCTTTGGTCACCTCCCCAGCTGAAATTAGCAACCTACCCGTGGAATACTACACTAATCTATACAAAGCTGACCCGACTGACTTGCCTACTACTGACTTACTGCTCGACAAAATACGTTTACCCAAACTCCACCACACACAATTAGAGACGATTAATGCCCCCATTACCGTTGATGATATTCGATCCACGATCAAAAACATGGTCTCGGCCAAAGCCCCGGGACCCGACGGATACACCTCTGAATTCTATAAAATGACCAGAGAATTTATCCCTGACACCTTAAAACATGTTTACGCAGCTATGTGGGACGGAGGGCCCTATCTTCCTACGGGAACACAGGCCCACATCAAACTAATTTCTAAGAAAGGGAAAGATCCCCTACTACCGGGCTCATACCGACCGATATTATTAATCAATGTCGATGTCAAAATCCTATCCAAAATAATTGCGTCACGGCTAGCTCCCCTACTGCCATCATTATTACACCCAGCCCAATCTGGCTTTTTTTCGGGCAGATCGGCTACCCTAAACATTCGCAAAGTGTTAATGACTCTGGAATACGCCAAAACTCACCCTAACCAAGACATTGCCATCATGTCATTAGACGCGGAAAAGGCCTTTGACAACATCAGTCTCTCTTGGCTCTTTAGAGTGATGACACAATTTGGATTCTCAGGACCAATTATGCGATTCCTGTTACAAATGTACGCATCCCCTACCGCACGTCTTGTCACCCCTGACTTTATCTCGGACACGATTCCATTAACAAAAGGAACGAGACAGGGCTGCCCCCTGTCTCCACTCCTGTTCAATCTAGCAATCGAACCCCTGTCCAGAATACTAAATTCAGCTAATGGAATCAGTGGCATCACTCTAGAGAACCACACTCTTCGTTCGGCACTATTTGCAGACGACATACTATTATTCTCCACTGACCCTATAACAGACTTCGACAGACTCAAACGACTTTTTTCAGACTTCAGACTTTGCTCGGGATTCAGAATCAATTTTGATAAAAGTGAGATCCTACCATTACACCCCCATCTCTCCAGTAAATGGAAACACCTATCCCCCCTGGCCATAGCCAACCAACATATTACATACCTGGGCATTAAAATAGGACGTGAACCATCCTCTCTGTACTCTTTGAATTACCCCCCTTTGATAACCAAAATTGTGAAGGAGTTGGAGGTTTGGGGGTCCCTACCTCTCTCGCTCTTTGGGAGATGCCACCTTTTCAAAATGGTGTCTTTTGCGCGCTTGCTCTACCCAATGCAGACCATACCTCTTCTAATTAAACATTCAGACATCCAAAAACTCCAGAAAGCCCTAACTGTCTTTATATGGTCTCACAAGAAACCTCGCATAGCGCTACAGAAACTATGTCTCCCGAAGGGCGAGGGCGGGGCGGGACTGCCCAATATGCGTTTTTACAACCTGGCATGTTTACTTAGACAGGGCTTAGACTGGCTAACTGGTGGTTCTAAATATTCTAACCTATACTTAGAAGAGTCTATGGTGCACCCATATGCCCTCTTGGCCATCCTCCATTCTAATCCCAATACATTACCCCCCCCCACCTCAAAACAAGTGTAATAATTAAGGATACGGTCATTGCATGGAGAGAAGTAAGAAAATTGCTCAAAGTGCCATCCAGCATCTCCAAATACCTCAAAATACAAGGCAACCCTATGTTTCTTCCATCTATCATCCATAAAGCTTTTGGCCAATGGAAACTTAAAGGCCTCACAGATGTCTCGTCTTTCTATCTCAACAAGCCGGGCAAATTCAAACCATTTCAAATACTCCCTACCACCAACTCATGTTTTCTTCTATCACCAACTCATTAATTATCTCAAATCATGCTCTGGTCCTAATACCAACCCACTTGAAACATCCTGCATTGATACTCTCATCAAAAGCAATAACTACTCCATCTCCAATATTTACTCCTGTCTCATACAACATCAAACACGGAAGTATGCCCTCAAACCCTTTCAAAAATGGTCACACGTATTAGATGACGAATCTCTGCCAGAAAAAATCCTTGAGGGGTACAAGACAGTCCGCAACCTTACTGCTTTTGAATCTTGGAGGGAAACACAATTCAAGATCATTCACAGAGCTTATTTCCCTTTCCGCTTCAACAAGAAGGACCCCACCCAAGCGCAATGTTCCTGGTGTAACATACCTCGCCCCACTTTACTACACAGACTCTGGGACTGTAACAAGATTGATCCTTACTGGACTAAGGTGATCACTTACATCAACGAGGTCCACAAAATTCAGTGCACTAAGGACCGCCTACTATGCCTGTTCAGCATACCCCCTTCACCCTCATCGCCAACGAGGGTCTCACAAAATATTCCACATTGGGCTCACCTGTGTCTTCTAGTGGCTCGCAGGACTATTATGTCTCACTGGATATCAGCTACTCCTCCTACCCTAACAACGTTTAAAAAAGCCTTGGCATCACTTTTCCATCTAGAAAGACTGGACACCATCACCCTTAATTTACGATCGACTTCCCGTTTTTTCAAAAGATGGAGGAAATACATTGAAGCTACATTCGCTCCGCAGGCACTGATCGAGATAATGAACCCATTTCGCTACACGAAATGGTACTTGACAAAAGATGTCACCAATTCTCTTGGCCGACTCAAAATACCCCCACCCCAGATTCCTTTACTTTTAACCCACCGTAGGATATCCACAAATCCATTGTGCCCCTTGGCATCCACCCCCTCACGTTTAGTTAAACGCTGCCTCCACTCCTGAAGGTGTTTAGATGTTAAGATTTCATATGTCGAGCAAAGTTACGCTCCATAATGTTGATAAGATGGCAAACATGAACTCCCCCGTCTTCCCTTTCCCCTAATTTTTCTTTTTCTTTTTTATTTTTAAGTTTTCTGTTACTTCTCTCTTGATCTAACTGATATGACAAGATTGCATTTCAACTACTATGAGAAGTCATTGAACTTTATAGATTGTAACGGTTAATACTCTGTAACTTTTGTGACACTAAGTTTTTGTACTTTTGTATGCCATAAAACCCAATAAATATTTTTCAAAAAAAAAATATGCGTGTGGATCACATTGAGGAACGTGCTGACATAGCTGAGAAACAGATTTCTGACAACACTGAAGCCTATAATGATATGGTGTCTGCATTTGAGAAACAGTCACAAGAGCTCCGCAATGTACAAGTTAAATTGGCGGACCTTGAGGATGGGTCCCGCCGTAACAACATAAAATTTTGCGGTACACCCGAAAGCGTTAAACCTGCTGACCTGCATACTTACCTACAACATCTGTTTCTAAAACTGCTCCCACATCTCACCATACCTGATCTCACAATAGATCGCGCCCACAGGCTTCCTAAGCCAACCTATCTACCTAATGATGTACCTCGGGATTTCCTGGCACGTATACATTTTTACCACACCAAGGACCAGGTCCTCAGAGCAGCCAGAGCCGCAGTGCCCCTCCCAGCTCCCTACGCAGGGATCTCCCTGTATGCCGACATATCTGCAGCCACTGCACAACGCAGGGAAGAATTTGCCCCAGTTACCTCTGTCCTCCGGGACCACAACATCCCCTATAAGTGGGGTTTCCTGGTTAAGCGGTCACCGCCACATTCAACTCCCCTAAAGAGGGCATAAAAAGTTTTTTCAACTGGGGCCTCATAAATGCTCGACCACTCTCCTCTCCACGCAGCCTGTCCTACCAGCAACGCTCTACCAAACAACGTACATCATAATGTACTCTTTCTTGTCTCACTGATCTATAAGCCAGGAGTTCTCTGTTAACTAGCCACATAAATGTCCCAGTGGCGGTTCATCGTTACTCTCACTACTTGCCACCTCTGTTTTGTATAGGGTGCTACGCACACCTATAAGTTCTAATACAATAAAAATTGTTATTACTGTATACACGGTTAATAGGTTATCAATTATATCTGTATTTCTTTTCGACTATTTCTTGTTTTTCTTTGTTAGGGGAAAACCTTGTATTTTAATTTACATCTTTCTCCTCATCATATGTGTATTGGACTCAGGGTATCATATGGTATAATCTTATTCTACATTCCTAGACGTCCCCCTAAACGCTCCCCATGGCTTACACTATATCCTCAATTAACGCAAATGGTCTTAATTCACCTTTCAAATGTGATTTACTATGGAAAGAGGCCCTATCCCTACAAACGGACATACTATGTGTCTAAGAAACACACTTTCTGGCTAGAAACCCACCAAAATGCTCCCACAAACAATTCACCCAATATTTCTTCACTAATGCTCCTAAAAAGAAGGCTGGGGTCATGATAGCTGTCAGAGCTTCCCTTGCCTTCAAGCTTGAACACATTGAAATTGATCCTGATGGACACTATCTGATTGTATCTGCCACTGTTAATGGTCGTTACATCACGATAGCCAACATCTACTCTCCCAACAAGCGTCAGCATCATTTTTCCAAAGATTTTATACACAAAATACAACCCCTTAGAAGATCCCACCTAATTATCTGTGGAGATTTTAATGACATTATTGATAGCTCCCTAAACACTACAAATACCTCTAAAAGATGCTTTTCTGCTCTGTCCTCTTCTAAAGACAGGGAAAATCTATACGATCCATGGAGGTGTCATCACAATGAGGAAAAAGATTATACCTTTTACTCCAGTGCTCAAAGAACTTACTCAAGAATCGATCTGTTCTTAACTGATTCGGCCACTTTACAAACGATCTCGAACACCAAAATTGGCTTAATAACTTGGTCTGATCACGCGCCAATCAGTATGAAAGTTTTCACTACCCCCACTATGCTACCTGGAAAAATCTGGAGGCTAAATACCTCACTTATAGCTCGATCCCCATACAAAGAGCAGATTGCTTCTGAGATTGAAACCTTTTTTAAAGAAAACAAATACTCTGTGGGCAATCCCTATGTTCTCTGGAATGCACACAAGGCCTTTTTGAGAGGGACGCTGATAAAAAATAGGGGCTCACGAGAAAAAATTACGGAATGCCAAGATCACCCAACTCCTACACCAGTATAAATCCCTAGAGCTAACCAACAAATCAAACCCCTCCCAGCCAATCGCTGTTAGATTAAAAGCACTACATCAGGACCTTGGAGAAACTTTACGCCACAACTTTGACTTCTACCTCAAACAGCTTAAAATGACCTGGTATGCCCAAGCCAACAAACCCGGCTCCCTCTTAGCCAGACAATACAAACTTCAACAAACAAAATCTAACATCCCATATATCTTAAATGACACAGGCAAGAAACTAACTAACCCTAAAGATATTGCAAACCAATTTGCAACCTTCTACTCCACGCTCTATAACCTTAACACCTCTGACGCCCTGACATCCCGGACCCTATAGGAATCCAACAATTCTTGCACAAGCTCCAACTACCCACAATATCGCAAGACTCCCTGGACCAACTATCGACCCCCTTCACATTACAGGAAGTACGAACAGCCATTGCTTCTCTTCCTCTCCACAAGGCCCCTGGCCTTGATGGATTTGCAAATGAATATTACAAGATATACTCTTCTCACATTTCTCCCCATCTATGCAATTCTTTTAACCACACGGCAGATACAGGAACTATCCCAAAAGAATCTTTGGAAACACTAATAACAACCATCCCCAAACCAGGTAAAACCTCCAACTCCCCTGCCAATTTTTGACCCATATCCCTCCTTAACACGGACACCAAAATATTCGCAAAATTGATAGCGACTCGACTCTCATCCATCATTCCGTTGCTGGTGCATAACGACCAGGTTGGATTTGTGACTGGCAGACAGGCCTCAGATGGCACAAGACGATATTGATTTGATACAATGGGCGGAACATCATAGAACGCCTTCTCTGCTTCTTTCTTTGGATGCAGAGAAGGCGTTTGACCGAGTTCATTGGCAGTACCTGACAGCTGTATTACACAAATTTGATTTCCAGGGGAACATACTCAACTCCATCCTCAGTCTCTATACCAATCCCAGTGCCAGTGTTTGGACCAATGGAATGACCTCTGACCCCTTCAGTATCACAAATGGCACCAGACAGGGGTGCCCTTTATCACCCCTAATATTTGCCTTGGTAATGGAGCCTCTTGCCCAAGCCGTCCGAGCATCCCCCTCAATATCGGGCATTCAAATTGGCGATGTTACACACAAAATAGGCCTCTATGCTGACGACGTAAAGATATCGGTGACTAAACCCCTTGAATCATTACCGACATTACAAAAACTCCTTGACAGCTTCAGCCGCATTTCCCTGTATAAGATTAATTATAGTAAATCTTCCATGCTTGGCATCTCCTTATCACAATCCACTAAAGAACTGATCTCGGCTAACAACCTTTTCTCGTGGGCCCCTAATTCAATTGTGAATTACCTTGGTATTCAACTAACCTCTCCCTCCACAAGACTTCTCCATGTAAACATACAAACCTTACTATCTAAACTTTCTCATATATCGCAAGGCCTTCAGAAGACTGCTGCTGCTTGGGCAGGCCGAATGGCTCTGACAAAAATGTTTATGCTACCACATGTACTATATCTATTTAGATCAATACCTGTGCCTATCCTTTCCTCGCACATCGCCAAACTTCAAGCCATATTCAACACTTGCATCTGGAAAAAAAATTGCCCTCGAATTCACCGCAAACTACTATGCACACCAACTAAATTTGCCGGACTGGGTGTCACCAACATTGGAGCCTACTATAAAGCAGCCATACTGGATCAAGCTAAAGTGTAGTGGACCCCTTTCCACCATCCAACCTGGCTCCAAATCGAGAGTGCAGCCTTGACAACGTCCCCAAAAAATCTACTCAGCGCCATTCTCCTGCACATGCAACCACCTAGATCCTTTCTAGACACCGTTACAGCTGCGACTCAAGTATGGAAAGCAACTCATCAAAAATCCAATGGCATTTCACCTGCACTGCTCTCCTACCTCCCCCTTACTACACTGGAACTCCTTATCCCAAATACGTCTTTTGCCTCCTGGATTGAAGCTGGCCTTGATACTCTAGGGTCACTTTACACAAACTCAGTACTCAAATCATTTAAACAACTTTGTCGGTCATATCCACTCCGACCCTAGCAATTCTACATGTACCTCCAACTACGGTCTGTGCTTCATAGGCTGCAGTTTTCTAGTGATACTGTCACCTTGAATCTCATTCACTTCTACGCCATTGCAAGACTATCCACCAAAGGTATCTCAAATATCTACAGACTCCTACTAAGCCCCCTTTCCCGTGGTAAATCTTCTTCCATCTGTCGATGGGAGCAATGGATAAACCAAACCTATACCATGGAACAATGGCACCTGGCCCTACACTCCACTTCTAAAGCCTCACGTTGTATCTCCTATTGGGAAACTGCACATGAAATTTTCCACAACTGGTACCTGACCCCATGTAAACTGGCCCACATATACCCAGCAGCCTCCCCCAACTGCTGGAGACAGTGTGGTCACCATGGGTCAATGTTACATATCTGGTGGAGCTGCCCTGCCCTGAAGACATTCTGGTCGGACATAACAACGTTCATCACCTCCTCTACGGCCTCTCTCTCTTTTTAACTCCTCAGATGGTGTTACTCAGCATGGACTCTCACCTCTGGCCTTCTAATCTTAATATCCTAATTACACATATCTTCATTTCCGTCCACTTAGCCATTGCGAGACACTGGAAATGCACCCAACCTCCAACACTGACTGAAGTAATCCACATATTGAATGAAAATTGCCTGCTTAAATATGGCTACGCCAAGGCAAACATAAAAAAGCAATCATTCATAAAGAATTGGAAAACCTGGCTTCTGCACCCTAAAGGTCCTGGCGAGCTTAAATGATCAGCCTTTCCTAAAGCCCCTCCAAAACACATTGTCATACACCTGAGGTCTCGTTCATGCTGGGTCCCCAGACTCCCCACCTATACTCTGATTCCTTTACACTTACCGCTCTAACCTTATATTCCATTTTTTTTACGGTTTAGAACTATATACAGTTTTACATTTTTTTATCGTATGTCAGAAAAATTTATTTTTACAGTCAACACTACCTGTGACTGTCTTTTTTTCTATATGATTTCGCTAGAACTAGTTATATTTTGATGAGTCTTAAAATCTATAACTTACATGTTAAATCGTTGATTCCTTATATGCAATAATATTTGCTGTTTATCTCCTTGCATTCTGTAATGCTGTTAAAACTCAATAAAACTGAATGATCAAAAAAATAAAATAACTGTGGGGGATGTGCTGATGGAGAAAGAAAATGTACAGTTGTTAGGTGGGGGCCAGATAGGCTTCTCTGAAGAGATGAGTTTTCAGGGATCGTCTGAAAGTGGACAAAGTAGGAGAAAGTCGGACAGATTGGGGTAGAGCATTTCAGAGGATGGGAGAATCTCTGGAGAAGTCCTGAAGGCGAGCATGGGATGAGGTGACAAGGGAGTTAGAGAGCAGGAGGTCTTGGGAGGAGCAAAGAGAACGATTAGGTTGGTATTTTGAGACTAGGTTAGTGATGTGATGGGGGCCAGGTTGTGGATGGCTTTGTAAGTTATTGTTAGTATCTTGAATTTAATTTGTTGGTTGAGTGGCAGCCAATGCAGCCAATGGAGGGATTGGCAGAGGGGTATAGCAGACGCTGAGCAGTTTGTGAGGTGGATGAGCCTGGCAGCAGCATTCATGATGGACTAAAGTGGGGATAGCCTATTTAGAGGTAAGCCAATGAGGAGCGAATTGCAGTAGTCGAGGCAAGAGATGACCAGGGAGTGGATTAGAAGCTTTGTGGTGACATTGGTTAGGAAGGGGCGTATCTTGGAGATGTTGCGGAGGTTGAGACGGCAAATTTTGGATAGTGATAGGATGTGAGGCTGAAAGGTTAGTTTGGAGTAGGGATGAGCTTCGAGTTCGAGTCGAACTCATGTTCTACTCGAACATTGGCTGTTCGCAAGTTCGCCGAACAGCGAACAATTTGGGGTGTTCGCGGCAAATTCGAATGCCGCGGAACACCCTTTAAAAGTCTATGGGAGAAATCAAAAGTGCTCATTTTAAAGGCTTATATGCAAGTTATTGTCATAAAAAGTGTTTGGGGACCTGGGTCCTGCCCCAGGGGACATGGATCAATGCAAAAAAAAGTTTTAAAAACGGACGTTTTTTCAGGAGCAGTGATTTTATTAATGCTTAGAGGTCAAACAATAAAAGTGTAATATCCCTTTAAATTTCGTACCTGGGGGGTGTCTATAGTATGCCTGTAAAGGGGCGCATGTTTCCTATGTTTAGAACAGTCTGACAGCAAAATGACATTTTGAAGAAAAAAACACATTTAAAACTACCCGCGGCTATTGCATTGCCGACAATACACATAGAAGTTCATTGATAAAAACGGCATGGGAATTCCCCACAGGGCAACCCCGAACCAAAATAATAAAAAAAAAAATGATGTGGGGGTCCCCCTAAATTCCATACAAGGCCCTTCAGGTCTGGTATGGATATTAAGGGGAACCCCAGCCAAAATTTAAAAAAAAATTGACGTGGGGTTCCCCCTAAATTCCATACCAGACCCTTCAGGTCTGGTATGGATTTTAAGGGGAACCCCGCGCCAAAAAAAAAAAAAAAAAAAACGGCGTGGGGTCCCCCCAAAAATCCATACCAGACCCTTATCCGAGCACGCAACCTGGCAGGCCGCAGGAAAAGAGGGGGGGACGAGAGTGCGGCCCCCCCCCTCCTGAACCGTACCAGGCCACATGCCCTCAACATTGGGAGGGTGCTTTGGGGTAGCCCCCCAAAACACCTTGTCCCCATGTTGATGAAGACAAGGGCCTCATCCCCACAACCCTGGCCGGTGGTTGTGGGGGTCTGCGGGCGGGGGGCTTATCGGAATCTGGAAGCCCCCTTTAACAAGGGGACCCCCAGATCCCGCCCCCCCCTGTGTGAAATGGTAAGGGGGTACTTACCCCTACCATTTCACTAAAAAACTGTCAAAAATGTTAAAAATGACAAGAGACAGTTTTTGACAATTCCTTTATTTAAATACTTCTTCTTTCTTCTATCTTCCTTCATCTTCTGGTTCTTCTGGCCCTTCTGGTTCTTCCTCCAGCGTTCTCGTCCAGCATCTCCTCCGCGGCGTCTTCTATCTTCTTCTCCTCGGGCCGCTCCGCACCCATGGCATGGGGGGAGGCTCCCGCTCTTCTCTTCATCTTCTTCATCTTCTTCTTCTTCTTCATCTCTTCTTCCTTCTTCTCTTCTTCATTTCTTCTCCGGGCCGCTCCGCAGCCATGCTGGCATGGTGGGAGGCTCCCACTGTGTGACGGCGTCTCTTCGTCTGACGGTTCTTAAATAATGGGGGGCGGGGCCATCCGTGACCCCGCCCCCCTCTGACGCACGGTGACTTGACGGGACTTCCCTGTGACGTCACGGGGAATGCCACAGGGAAGTCCCGTCATGTCCCGTGCGTCAGAGGGGGGCGGGGTCACCGGGTGGCCCCGCCCCCCGTTATTTAAGAACCGTCAGACGAAGAGACGCCGTCACACAGCGGGAGCCTCCCACCATGCCAGCATGGCTGCGGAGCGGCCCGGAGAAGAAATGAAGAAGAGAAGAAGGAAGAAGAGAAGAAGAAGAAGAAGAAGATGAAGAAGAGAAGAAGATGAAGAGAAGAGCGGGAGCCTCCCCCCCCATGCCATGGGTGCGGAGCGGCCCGAGGAGAAGAAGATAGAAGACGCCGCGGAGGAGATGCTGGACGAGAACGCCGGAGGAAGAACCAAAAGAGCCAGAAGAACCAGAAGAAGATGAAGGAAGAAAGAAGAAGCATTTAAATAAAGGAATTGTCAAAAACTGTCTCTTGTCATTTTTAACATTTTTGACAGTTTTTTAGTGAAATGGTAGGGGTAAGTACCCCCTTACCATTTCACACAGGGGGGGGGCCGGGATCTGGGGGTCCCCTTGTTAAAGGGGGCTTCCAGATTCCGATAAGCCCCCCGCCCGCAGACCCCCACAACCACCGGCCAGGGTTGTGGGGATGAGGCCCTTGTCTTCATCAACATGGGGACAAGGTGTTTTGGGGGGCTACCCCAAAGCACCCCCCCAATGTTGAGGGCATGTGGCCTGGTACGGTTCAGGAGGGGGCGCACTCTCGTCCCCCCCTCTTTTCCTTCGGCCTGCCAGGTTGCGTGCTCGGATAAGGGTCTGGTATGGATTTTTGGGGGGGGCCTCGCCATTTTTTTTTTTTTTTTTGGCGCGGGGTTCCCCTTAAAATCCATACCAGACCTGAAGGGTCTGGTATGGAATTTAGGGGGAACCCCACGTCAATTTTTTTTTTTAATTTTGGCTGGGGTTCCCCTTAATATCCATACCAGACCTGAAGGGCCTTGTATGGAATTTAGGGGGACTCCCACATCATTTTTTTTTTTTAATTTTGGTTCGGGGTTGCCCTGTGGGGAATTCCCATGCCGTTTTTATCAATGAACTTCTATGTGTATTGTCGGCAATGCAATAGCCGCGGTAGTTTTAAATGTGTTTTTTCCTTCAAAATGTCATTTTGCTGTCAGACTGTTCTAAACACGGGAAACAACTTTAAGCATTATTAAAATCACTGCTCCTGAAAAAACGGCCGTTTTTAAAACTTTTTTTTGCATTGATTCATGTCCCCCGGGGCAGGACCCAGGTCCCCAAACACTTTTAATGACAATAACTTGCATATTAGCCTTTAAAATTAGCACTTTTGATTATTCATGTTCGTGTCCCATAGACTTTAACGGTGTTCGCGTGTTCGAACGAATTTTTTTCCTGTTCGCATGTTCTAGTGCGAACCGAACAGGGGGGTGTTCGGCTCATCCCTGGTTGGGAGTCCAGGATTACACCTAGGACCTTGGCATGGGGGGACAAGTTGATAGTCGAGCCATTGATATTGACAGAGAAATCAGGGGAAGTGGCACCTGGGGGAGGAAGTATCATGAGCTTGGTTTTGGATAGGTTGAGTTTGAGGAAGGGATGTGACATCCAGGCTAATATGTCTGCTAGTAAGTTAGTGATGCGTGAGGAAACAGAGGAGGAGATGAAGAGAGCTGGGGGGTGGATGATATTGAAAGCCATGGGAGGCAATCAACTGACCCAGAGAGGTGGTGTAGATTGGGAAAAGGAGCTGTCCAAGAACAGAACCTTGGGGGACCCCGACGGAGAAAGGAAGAGGAGAGGAGGAAGTAGAGTTGTAAGTGTAAACACAAAAGATGCAGCGCTAAAAATATGTGAAAAAAGTGTGACTGAAGAAAACTAAGGCAGAGTCCCATAAGCATATCAACATGTGATCAATGGTGGAAAATTCATATGAGGCATAATCTAGTAAACAATAATAAAAGAACATATATGAAACTTGACATATATAAAAATTGCAAAAAGAAAAGTCCCATCAAAGTATTAGTCCATGAATGAACAAGGAAAAAACACCCATCCGTGAAAATGCAAGGAACCAGAAGAGGAAAAAGGAAATCATCCGTGTAGTTTCACACCCTAGGTGAGTATTGTAATCTGCTTACCAGACGGCGATGACTGCTGTTAGGGCAGTCTCGCCCAACAGCATCGCCATCATGGACTAATACTTTGATGGGGATTTTATTTTTGCAATTTTTATATATGTCAAGTTTCATATATGTTCTTTTATCATTGTTTACTAGATTATGCCTTATATGAATTTTCCACCATTGATCACATGTTGATATGCTTATGGGACTCTGCCTTAGTTTTCTTCAGTCACAATTTCTTCACATATATTTAGCACTGCATCTTTTGTGTTTACAATTGTACTTTTGGAGTTTGATACTAGACTTTCAGGTGCTGGCAGCTTTTATTTATTTTGTTATTTACTTTGTCACTTATTCATTGCTAGTCATTTTTATTTTTTATTTTTTGTTTTTTATTTTCTAGAGCAGCTTCAGCCTTTGGGCTTTTGGTTTTCTTTATGCCGCGTACACACGGTCGGACTTTTCATCTACAAAAGTCCGACGGACGCTGACGGACCAAAGCTGGCTGACAATCCGATCGTGTGTGGGCTTCCCCGGACTTTCAGCGGACTTTTTCAGCCGCAAATCTGACGGACTTTAGATTTGAAACATTCTTCAAATCTTTACGTCGTAACTACGCCGGACCCAGAAATCTGCTCGTCTGTATGCTAGTCCGACGGACAAAAACCCACGCTAGGGCAGCTATTGGCTACTGGCTATCAACTTCCTTATTTTAGTCCGGTACGTCATCACGTACGAATCCGTCGGACTTGTGTGTGATCGTATGTAGGCAAGTCCGTTCATTAGAAAGTCTGCCGCAAGTCCACCAAAAGTCCGCCAAAAGTCCGTTGAAAGTCTGTCGGACGGGCTGTCGGACTTTTGTAGCCGAAAAGTCCGACCATGTGTATGCGGCATTAGAGTTGTAAGTGACACTGAAGGAGCGGTGGGATAGGTAGGATGAGAACCAGTGAAGAGTATAGTCACGGAGACCAAAGGAGTGAAGTTTTTTGAGGAGGACAGGGTGGTCCACTGTGTCAAAGGCAGCAGAGAGGTCCAGGAGAAGTAGTACAGAAAAGTGTCCATTGGTTTTAGCCGTTAGTAGGTAAATTGTGAGTTTAAGGAGAGCAGTTTCCGTGGAGTGTTGAGGGCGAAATCTGGACTGAAGGAGATCAAGAAGTTTGTTCATGGCCAGTAGGGATGAGCTTTGTATTCGAATCGAACGCATGTTCGACTCGAACATTGCCTGTTCGGTCGTTCACCGAATTCTGAACGATATGGGCTGTTCGCACCAAATTCGAGTGGCACGCCACGGCCCATAATTCACTGCGGCATCGCACTGCATTGCTGGCTGATGATTGGCCAAGCATGCACTATGACCCTCATTCTTGGCCAATCACAGTACCGTCTGTACAGAGAGCCGTAATTGGCCAAAGCCAGGGTGGCTTTGGCCAATTATGGCTCAGGGGGTTTAGTACACGCCCCACACTATATAAGGCCACCTGCATGGTGGCTCTGTGTAGTGTGTTCCGGCGTTGAGAGAGAAATAGATAGACAGAGAGACAGTGTCATTTGATTTAAGTTAGATAGAGTAGGCAGGCCAGTCAGTTAGCTGCACTTACAGTGTATTGTGTATATATATATATATACATCCTAGGTGTTGTATATATATTTATACACTGTATTCAGTTTAGCTAGATCTGTTCCTGTTATTCTCTTCCTACTACTGACAGGCAGGCAGGTGTTTTTACAGTATTTACAGCTACCTGAAGAAAATTGCTGGTGTTCTTCTGATCCTAATAGTCCTATTAGATGCAGTATTTACAGTTAGTGTACTGAGTCTTCTGCACAGTGTGCACCTAAAGCTACCTGAAGAAAATTAGTGTTATTCTGATCCTATTAGTACAGTACCGCAGGCAGCTACAGTATTTACAACTAAGTGTAGTGCATCCTCTGCACGGTGTGCACCTAAAGCTACCTGAAGAAAATTAGTGGTGTTCTTCTGATCCTATTAGTACAGTACCGCAGGCAGCTGCAGTATTTACAAGTTAGTGTAGTGCATCCTCTGCACAGTGTGCACATAAAGCTACCTAAAGAAAATTAGTGGTGTTCTTCTGATCCTATTAGTACAGTACCACAGGCAGCTGCAGTATTTATAAGTTAGTGTAGTGCGTCCTCTGCACAGTGTGCACCTAAAGCTATCTGAAGAAAATTAATGGTGTTCTTCTGATCCTATTAGTACAGTACTGCAGGCAGCTGCAGTATTTACAAGTTAGTTTAGTGCGTCCTCTGCACAGTGTGCACCTAAAGCTACCTAAACAAAATTAGTGGTGTTCTTCTGATCCTATTAGTACAGTACCGCAGGCAGCTGCAGTATTTACAAGTTAGTGTAGTGCGTCCTCTGCACAGTGTGCACCTAAAGCTATCTGAAGAAAATTAATGGTGTTCTTCTGATCCTATTAGTACAGTACTGCAGGCAGCTGCAGTATTTACAAGTTAGTTTAGTGCGTCCTCTGCACAGTGTGCACCTAAAGCTACCTAAACAAAATTAGTGGTGTTCTTCTGATCCTATTAGTACAGTACCGCAGGCAGCTGCAGTATTTACAAGTTAGTGTAGTGCGTCCTCTGCACAGTGTGCACCTAAAACTATCTGAAGAAAATTAGTGGTGTTCTTCTGATTCTATTAATACCACAGGCAGGCACCTACAGTATTTACAGTTAGTGTAGTGTGTCCTCTGCACAGTGTGCACCTAAAGCTACCTGAAGAAAATTAGTGGTGTTCTTCTGATCCTAATAATACCACAGGCAGGCAGCTACAGTATTTACAGTTAGTGTACTGTGTCCTCTGCACAGTGTGCACCTAAAGCTACCTGGAGACAATTGCTGTTCTTCTGATCCTATTAATACCACAGGTAGGCAACTACAGTATTTACAATTAATGTAGTGCGCCCCCTGCACAGTGTGCACCTAAAGCTACCTGAAGAAAATTAGTGGTGTTCTTCTGATCCTATTATTACCACAGGCAGGCAGCTACAGTATTTACAGTTATGCCGCGTACACACGAGCGGACTTTACGGCGGACTTTGCCCGGCGGACTTTTCGACGTACTTTCCGACGGACTTTGTGAACGAACGGACTTGCCTACACACAATCCACCAAAGTCCGTCGAATTCGTACGTGATGACGTACGACCGGACTAAAACAAGGAAGTTCATAGCCAGTAGCCAATAGCTGCCCTAGCGTGGCTTTTTGTCCGTCGAACTAGCATACAGACGGCGGACTTTTCGACCGGACTCGATTTCAACGGATAAATTTTAAACAAGTTTCAAATCTAATTCCGTCCAACTTTTGAGAAAACAAAGTCCGCTGGAGCCCACACACATCGAATTGTCCGACGAAATCCAGTCCGCCGGGCAAAGTCCGCCGTAAAGTCCGCTCGTGTGTACGCGGCATTAGTGTAGTGCGTCCTCTGCACAGTATGCACCTAAAGCTACCTGGAGACAATTGCTGTTGTTCTGCTCCTATTAATACCACAGGCAGGCAGCTACAGTATTTACAGTTAGTGCACTGTGTCCTCTGCACAGTGTGCACCTAAAGCTACCTGAAGAAAATTAGTGGTGTTCTTCTGATCCTATTATTACCACAGGCAGGCAGCTACAGTATTTACAGTTAGTGTAGTGCGTCCCCTGCACAGTGTGCACCTAAAGCCACCTGGAAACAATTGCTGTTGTTCTGCTCCTATTAATACTACAGGCAGGCAGCTGCAGTATTTACAGTTAGTGCACTGTGTCCTCTGCACAGTGTGCACCTAAAGCTACCTGAAGAAAATTAGTGGTGTTCTTCTGATCCTATTAATACCACAAGCAGGCAGCTACAGTATTTACATTTAATGTAGTGTGTCCCCTGCACAGTGTGCACCTAAAGCTACCTGGAGACAATTGCTGTTGTTCTGCTCCTATTAATACCACAGGCAGGCAGCTACAGTATTTACAGTTAGTGCACTGTGTCCTCTGCACAGTGTGCACCTAAAGCTACCTGAAGAAAATTAGTGGTGTTCTTCTGATCCTATTAATACCACAGGCAGACAGCTACAGTATTTACAGTTAGTGTAGTGCGTCCTCTGCACAGTATGCACCTAAAGCTACCTGGAGACAATTGCTGTTGTTCTGCTCCTATTATTACCACAGGCAGGCAGCTACAGTATTTACAGTTAGTGCACTGTGTCCTCTGCACAGTGTGCACCTAAAGCTACCTGAAGAAAATTAGTGGTGTTCTTCTGATCCTATTAATACCACAGGCAGGCAGCTACAGTATTTACAGTTAGTGTAGTGCGTCCTCTGCACAGTGTGCACCTAAAGCTACCTGAAGAAAATTAGTGGTGTTCTTCTGATCCTATTAATACCACAGGCAGGCAGCTACAGTATTTACAGTTAATGTAGAGCATCCCCTGCACAGTATGCACCTGAAGCTACCTGGAGACAATTGCTGTTGTTCAGCTCCTATTAATACCACAGGCAGGCAGCTACAGTATTTACAGTTAGTGCACTGTGTCCTCTGCACAGTGTGCACCTAAAGCTACCTGAAGAAAATTAGTGGTGTTCTTCTGATCCTATTAATACCACAAGCAGGCAGCTACAGTATATACATTTAATGTAGTGCGTCCCCTGCACAGTGTGCACCTAAAGCTACCTGGAGACAATTGCTGTTGTTCTGCTCCTATTATTACCACAGGCAGGCAGCTACAGTATTTACAGTTAGCACACTGTGTCCTCTGCACAGTGTGCACCTAAAGCTACCTGAAGAAAATTAGTGGTGTTCTTCTGATCCTATTAATACCACAGGCAGGCAGCTACAGTATTTACAGTTAGTGTAGTGCGTCCTCTGCACAGTGTGCACCTAAAGCTACCTGAAGACAATTGCTGTTGTTCTGCTCCTATTAATACTACAGGCAGGCAGCTACAGTATTTACAGTTAGTGCACTGTGTCCTCTGCACAGTGTGCACCTAAAGCTACCTGAAGAAAATTAGTGGTGTTCTTCTGATCCTATTAATACCACAGGCAGACAGCTACAGTATTTACAGTTAGTGCACTAACTGTAAATACTGAAGAAAATTAATGGTGTTCTTCATATCCTATTAATACCACAGGCAGGCATCTACAGTATTTACAGTTAGTGTAGTGCATCCTCTGCACAGAGTGCACCTAAAGCTACCTGAAGACAATTGCTGTTGTTCTGCTCCTATTAATGCCACAGGCAGGCAGTTACAGTATTTACAGTTAGTGTACTGCGTCCTCTGCACAGTGTGCACCTAAAGCTACCTGGAGACAATTGCTGGTGTTCTCATACCAATAATACTACAGGCAGGCAGTTGATTCTGTTAGCTGCAGTATTAGTATATATATATATATATACACATCCCAGGTTTGTGCAGCTACATCTCACTGCAGGTCATTAGTATGTCTGGAAGGCCAACAAGGAGAGGCAGACAGTCACAAGCCAATAAAAGAGGGCAAGCAGGCTCTGTTTCTAGAGGCAACAGTGCTGGTCGTGGAGACGGTGCATCCTCATCAGCACGTGGCCGTGGGACATGCTTGTCCTTTTTTTCGGCAGCTGGCCGTGTTGAGCCGCAACATGCGGAAGACTTGGTAGAGTCGATGACCAAGCAGTCCTCATCCTCTCTCACCTAGGCTCAGGGTACTTTGGCAAAGCAGCTGCCAACGCGGCCTCTTCCCTCAGCTCAATGGCATCAGTTACTCCTTCCCTAGCCCCACCATGTCCTCCTGAGGAGTCCCCCGAACTGTTTGACCACAGTGTTGGGTACATGCTCCAGGAGGATGCCCAGAATTTTGAAGGCTCTGATGATGGTACCCAACTAGAGGAAGGCAGTAACTTGAGCCCAGAGAGAGGGGGTGCCCAAGAAGGACAGCAATCTGGCAGTCATGTTCCCCCAGCTGCAGCATACTGCCAGCTTTGCTCCAGTGATGAGGAGGGAGGGGATGATGAGGTCACTGACTCCACGTGGGTGCCTGATAGGAGAGAGGAGGAGGCACATCACCGAGGCAGGATGCCCTCCAGGGGCCTGCTTAAGGGCAGCACACTGACTGCATCACACCGCAGAGGTCCGCATGTGCAGGGCGCTGCTGTCTCTGCGCGTTATTCCAAAAGTTCTTTGGTATGGGCCTTTTTGGAGATGAGTGCATCAGATCCCACCGCTGCTATTTGCAACGGTGCTGTAGCGTTTTTTTATCCTTGACTGTTTCTTTGCGGTTTTTACTTTGTATTTGTGCCATATATATGGCTTTTGCTTGGAACTTTTAAATAAACCCTTTTTTTTGACTATTTACACTATGAGAATCCCCCTTTTTTCTCCCATTTGGTTCACCTGCTGGAGTGCCTGAGTTACAGGTTACCTTTCATTTGATTATCTGGAATGCTAGCAGCCACCATTAAAGATAGTCCCGGGAATGAGGAAGCAGAGTTGAGGACCATCAGTACACATCTTATTGTGACCTCTTCAGTGATCTACTAAGCCTGTATTGACCCCCCTGAGTAAGGGCGGTCGCAGGCTTTCTGGTAAGCCTTCATTTCCTTACACCTGGTGATGGGAAGCACTTCTCACTTGGAATACTACACAGGGATTCTTTAAACAAGCTCTTTGTATATGCAATCAACTTTTCTATTGTTTTTGAAATATTTTTTTAACTATTTTTTGTTTTGAGAATCTAAACCCATTCCATTGTATGTAGTGTTGATTTTTCATTACTATTTCACTCACACTGTATCTATTTTACTTTGTTTATAATTCATTCACTTTTATCCAGCGCTGCACTGTTTTTATATGTATTTATTTGCAACATATGTCTCAAGCGTATCTCTCGTGACCAAAACATCTCCCGCTTGGGCACCACATGCTTGACCAGACATATGTTGACCTGTCATGCAGTTCATTGGCAAGCGTACCTAAAAGACCCACACCAAAGAACACAGAGGACCTCTCCTTGCTCCTCACCAGCTGGGATCTTCAACCCCACTATACCTTCAGTCCTCTCTGAGACCTGTACTGAGAGGAATAAAGGTGTAGAAATAGGTGTGTCACAGCCACGTACTTAGGGGCAATCTGCTATCAGTACACCAACGTCAGATTGTACCAGACAAAATTCCCTGCTCCAGCTGCTGCACCGCCGAAAGAAGTTCACTCCCAGCCATCCACATGCCCAGCGGTTGAATGCTAGCTTGGCTAAATTGCTAGCACTTCAACTGCTGACTTTTCAGTTGGTAGACAATGCCCCCTTCTGCGAGTTTGTGGAATGTGCGGTTCCTCAGTGGCAGGTTCCCAAATGCCACTTTTTCTCACGAAAGGCGATTCCGGCTCTCTACTGGCATGTGAAAGGCAATGTCTTGGCCTCGCTGGACAGGGCGGTCAGCGGTAAGGTGCATATTACCGCTGACTCATGGTCCAGCAGACATGGACAGGGACGTTACCAATCTTTCACCGCGCACTGGGTGACCCTTCTGGCAGCTGGGAAGGATGCAGGATAGGGTGCAGTAGTGAGGTTGTTCTGCCACCACGCCTCCAAAATACTACTAGTGGTGATTCTGCCACACCTCTCTACTCCACCCCCTCCTCTTCTTCTTCCTCCATGGCCTCTTCCTGTGCTGATTTGACTTCGGAACCAGCGGTGCTCCGTAGGCGTTCAAGGGGCTACGCAAGCATGCAGGCCAAAAGATGCCATGCGGTGCTTGAGCTGGTGTGCTTGGGGGACAGGAGCCACACTGGGGCAGAGATTCTGTCAGCTCTGCAGGGGCAGGTTCAGAGGTGGTTGATGCCACACCAGCTTAAGGCAGGTATGGTGGTTTGCGACAATGGCACCAACCTCCTATCCGCCCTCTGACAGGGACAACTGACCCATGTTCCCTGTTTGGCTCACGTCCTTAACTTGGTGGTGCAGTAGTTCTTGGGCAGGTACCCGGGCTTACAGGATGTCCTGAAGCAGGCCAGGAAAGTCTGTGTGCATTTCCTGCAGGTCATATTATGCCAGTGATCGGCTAGCTGACCTCCAAAAGGAATTTAACCTGCCCAAGAACCGCCTAATCTGTGACATTCCCACCAGGTGGAACTCAACGTTGGCCATGCTGCAGCGGATGCACACGCAGCAGAGGGCCATCAATGAGTACCTGTGTGACTATGGCTCCAGGACAGGGTCAGGGGAGCTTGTTTTTTTCTCCCCACACCAGTGGGCCACGATCAGGGATGCATGCACTGTCCTGTCACCATTTGAGGAGGCCACGAGGATGGTGAGCAGTGACAGTGCATGCATCAGTGACACTGTCCCCCTTGTCCCCCCTGCTACGCTGTGTGGAATAATGGACAGGGCACTTGAGGCAGAACAGAGGCATGAAGAGGAGGACTTCCTTAGCTCTCAAGGCCCCCTTTATCCAGACAGTGTCCTGCGTGCCCGCCAATCACACAGGAAGAGGACGAGGAGGAGGAGGAGGAAGGGGAGGATTGTGTCAGCATGGAGGTGGAGCCTGGCACTCAGCATCAGCAGCAGCCTTTAAGGGATCATTTACAGTCCCAAGAAACACATGGACTTGTACGTGGCTGGGAGGAGGTGGCTGCGGATCATGTTGTTCTTAGTGACCTAGAGGACTCCGGACCGAATGCCTCAGCAAACCTACGCTGCATGGCCTCCCTGATCCTGCAAAGCCTGCGGAAGGATCCTCGTATTCATGGTATCAAGGAGAAAGATCAATACTGGCTGGCAACCCTCCTTGATCCACGTTACAAGGGTAAGGTTGCGGACCTTATCTTGCCGTCGCAGAGGGAGCAGAGGATGAAACAACTTCGGGAGGCCTTGCAGAAAGGTCTGTGCAACGCGTTCCCAGAGACTGGGAGGTTACAAACTCCTGTTCCTGGACAACGTGTTGCTGAGCCTTTGGTCAGTCAAAGACGGAGCGGTGGAGAAGGTGACCGTCTGACGGATGCGTTCAGACAATTTTTTAGTCCGCAGCCCCAAGGTATGATCAGTTCCAGCAACCATCGCCAGTGTCTGTTTTACACATGCAGGAATACCTAGGGGAAAGATCTGACTTGGACACCTTTCCCACCGAAAATCCTCTGGGTTACTGGGTCTTAAGGATGGATCACTGGCCAGAGCTTGCACAGTATGCAATTGAGCTACTGGCCTGTCCTGTATCCAGCGTTCTTTCGGAACGCACATTCAGTGATGCTGATGTAACCGAATAATTTTTTTTGAAATGTCAGATCCCTTCAAGACTGCCTATGCTGATGCTGAGTGACTATCCTGTTATGCTGAGTGACTATCCTCTTCCTCCTGAATGTTCATGCTGATAGCTTGTAAGAATATTTTTGGTTCTGGGTGCTGCCACCAGTGGTTAAGGCCCAATTTTTCAGCCCCTGTTTAACAGGGGCGTGTAATTACAATTTTTGATGCAATATTTTGCAAGGAGGGTTCTTAGCTGCACTCAACTAGAGTATTTATGAGGGATTGCAGTGTTGTGGCACCAGCGCCAGTGCCTAAGGACCAATTTTTTTGCCCCTGTTTAACAGGGGCGTTGTAATTACAATTTTTGATGCAATACTTTGCAGCAGGGCTTGTTCCTGCGCTCCAACTAGAGTATCTGTGAGGGGTTGCAGTGTTGTGGCACCAGCACCAGTGCCTATGGCCTAATTTTTCAGCCCCTGTTTAACAGGGGCATCTAATTACAATTTTTGATGCAATACTTTGCAGCAGGGCTCGTTCCTGCGCTCCAACTAGAGTATCTGTGAGGGGTTGCAGTGTTGTGGCACCAGCACCAGTGCCTAAGGCCCAATTGTTCAGCCCCTGTTTAACAGAGGCGTGTAATTACAATGTTTGATGCAATATTTTACAAGAGGGCTCATTCCTGCACTCCAACTAGAGTATCTGTGAGGCGTTGCAGTGTTGTGGCACCAGTGCCTAAGGCCCAATTTTTCTGCCCCTTTTCAACGGGGCATGTAATTACAATTCTTGATCTAATATCTCACAGCAGGGCCCGTTTCTGCACCCACCGGAGAGTAATTGTGGGGACTTATGCCCCGTACACACGGTTGGACATTGATCGGACATTCCGACAATAAAATCCTAGGATTTTTTCCGACGGATGTTGGCTCAAACTTGTTTTGCGTACACACGGTCGCACAAAGTTGTCGGAATTTCCGATCGCCAAGAACGCGGTGACGTAAACCACGTACGGCGAGACTAGAAAAGGCCAGTTCAGAACCAAGCACGACACCCTTTGGGCTCCTTTTGCTAATCTCGTGTTAGTAAAAGTTTGGTGAGAGACGATTCGCGCTTTTTCAGACTCGTGGTTTTCAGATCGTTTTCTGCTGTTCAGTTTGTGCTTGTGGGTTTGTATCTGCTCTTCAGTGCGTGCAAGCAAGCTCCGCGTGACTTTGTCATTGTGTTCTTGTTAGTTCGTTACTGTTTTTCAGGTCGCTCTTCACAGGCCTTGCTGTTCTTCAGTGCGTTCTGTTACATTGCTCTGAGCAGCCGACCGTTTTCTAGCCATGTTGCGTGTACGTACTCCTCGTAGAGTTCATGCTGTGCGGGGTCTTGGTGTTGGGGTCCTGACCTTGACACAAGCCCAGTCCATGAACAGTGTGGGGAGGAGTTCATGGACCAAGAATTGGTTGCTTCAGCGTGACCAGTTCTGTGATATGCCTTTGCCCTGTGAGATCCGTGAGAATAATTCTGATGATTTCAGGAACTTTCTCCGGATGACGGACCCCGTATTTCACCGTTTGTTGGCTTTGCCGACCCCCTATATCAGCAGGCAGGATACCTACATAAAGCAAGCCATCACTCCGGAGCAGAGGCTAGTCGCTACCCTGCGGTACCTGGTGACGGGGAGAAGTCTGCAGGACTTGAAGTTCTCGACAGGCATCTCCCCCCAGGCTCTGGGGATCATTATCCCAGAGACCTGTTCTGCCATCATACAGGTCCTGCAGAAGGAATATAATAAGGTAAGATTTTTATCCTTTAACATCACATTTTATTGTATATAATGTTTGATAATATATTGTATTTCTTTCCTCATTCCCTAATTACCATGATTGTAATATGCTGTGACTGTTCCCTTTGTCCTCATGCATACTGGATTTTTCTTTAATTTTTTTTTTGGTCCTTCATACATATTTGCCTTCACTTACCTCCCCAGCATGCTCTCCTGGCCCTATATTCACCTCATGTAGTCACTTAACAATGTATTTTATCAGCTTCATAGTAGTGCTTTACCCCAAACACCCCCTAAAATGTTTTTAAATGTGATTTGTGCTTTAAATTCAGGTAGAGTGCCAGAGGCTTTTTTTGGGGGGTCCCCAAATCATTCGGAAGCCTCCCTCACCCCAACTGCTAAGTCAGCTGATAACAATTCTCTATCTATCGTCAATCATCTATCTGCTGACTTTACCAAACCCATACACACTATACTCATCTCTTTTGTGATCAGATGTATGGATGAATTCCCCAAAGCATGTAGTGCAAGGGCCTGCCTATATACTTTCAAATGGTACTGTTTAAAGTTTTTTTTATCCTATTATTATCTTGATAGGTAATAGCAGAATGTCCAAATGTGCTCAAAAGTGTACAATGTGTATTTATATCTTTGTATTATGACACTTCTTACCTGTCCAGTGGGCTGCCAGTAGTGTAATTAAGGAGGGGCTGTTCCAAGTAATACACATTATTTAGGCATTCATCTCTCAATGAAGTGGAGAGGGTTACCTGTCCAAGAGCTCCCCCCCCTATAATGTTAAAAATGGCCCATGAGGGGGGGAGGGGGAATATGATAGGTGTACCTTATACTTTGGTCTTTAAAAACTCCCTCAAATAAATGTTATCTTGATGTTGGCCAAGAATGTTTGTGTCTAATCTGCTTTTCATGTTTATGTGCAAAAAGACTACATTTTTTTTGTTTTCCTCAACAGTTTCCTTCCACGCCACAGGAATGGCAGACTATGGCCTCCCACTTTGCCCAGCGGTGGGACTTTCCTAACTGTGGAGGGGCAATTGATGGGAAACACGTCCAAATCATCCCACCACCCAACTCAGTGTCGTACTATTATAATTATAAGGGGTTCAATAGTATTGTGATGTTGGCAGTGGTGTCGGCTACTTATGAGTTCCTTTATGTGGACGTGGGAAAGAATGGCCAGATGTCCGATGGTGGAGACATTGCCCAGACGGAGTTCTACAGGCATCTCCAGAATGGCAGCTTGGACTTGCCACCTCCAGAAGACAATGTGGAAGGACCCCCATTAGTCTTCATTGCGGATGAAGCCTTTGCACTGGGGGACCATCTTATGCGGTGATTCCCGATGAGGACCCTCACCCCGGACCAGAGGGTTTTTAATTACCGGCTGGCCAGAGACCGAAGAGTGGTGGAAAACACGTTTGGAATCATGGCCAGCCGGTTCCACCTATTTCTTACACCCATACATATGGTGGAGTACAAACTGAATCACATTATCCTGGCGTGCTGTGTTCTACACAACTTTTTACAACAACATTCTGCCAACTATGCTGGCTCAGTTGAGCCTGAGGCCGGAATTCATAATGAACCAACCCTGACGGCGCTTGAAAGTGGCCGTCCTGGCTTGCCCTCCCTGAGTGCCCGTGATGTCCGGCTAAGATACCTTGAATTCTTTGGGGGTAGGGGGGCTATCAATATGCCAGACAATGTGTGAAACCTTTATCAAATAAAAAAAAAATTAAGCAAATCTTTGGTGACATTTACTGCTTGTGTTTGTTTTAGCTGACCCTGACACAAATGTGGTGAGTCCTGAAAATGGCGTGATTGTGTAACCTTACAAAGCACTGTTGGGTGTTGTTTACTAAAGGCAAAGACACTTTGCACTACAAGTGCACTTGGAACTGCACTGAAACTGCACTTGTAGTGCAAAGAGGATTTGCCCTTAGGAAATAACACCCATTGTCACAGAAAACACCAATTAGAGCACCCCAAAAGTGTTCTAGCGTTGAGACAATAATCCACACATTCTTGATTAATAATCTTTTTAATACCAGCACAATCACATGTGCATTTAGAAAAGGTTTGGCAAACAAACCAACATGTTTGTTGCATAACAATTTTTGGGGTCACATTAGAAAAAGTAGAAATGTCCATTTAAGATAAAACAGGCATGTTTACAAACACACAAGAAAGACACAAATCTTGAACTTACAAAGTTCACATTTGGTAGAACTTGAAGGCAATATCAGACATGAGTATTTAGGAACTGTGTTTGATATTGCGTTCAGATGGGGTGAAGTCACCCCCGGAAAAGCCAAATTTTGAAGATGCACACAAATACCTGAATGGCAACATGTGCTAGCTGCCATCATGGGGGATCAAGGGACGTGTTTTGGGGGAGCCACCCCTTCCTCACAGCTACTTTATTATTGAGGAAGGGGTTGCACCCCCAAAAGGCGTCCATTGATCTCCCGTGATGGCAGATAGCACATGTTGACACACTGTGTGCATCCTCAAAATTTGGCTTTTCTACTATTTGACAAAAAATGTTAAAATTGTAGTACACCATAAAACAAAGGGATTTGGAGGGGTTTTAAACTCTCCCCAAAACATCAATGATGTTCTTATTTTTGTGAAGAACATCATTGATGGTTTTCTGGATGTTTTCCAATGCAACATTACACCCCATGATCTCCCCGATCAGGATCTGTGCACTTTCCGAGGTGAAAGGATCTGGATCCACAACATCACGATCACCTAAAAAGATAGAAACAAAAAAAAAAACATGTATTATAAATATGCCGGCATCCGTCTCTTACCTGAGCCTGTGGTCGCAGACACTCACCTGTTGTGGTGCCAATTTCCACCACGTCTTCCTCCTCCTGCTCTTCTTGTCTTTGGGGGATTTTGCCTTCTTCCAGAGGTGGGGGGTTTCTGGTCTCCTCAGATGAGGGGTGTCCTCCGAGTCTTTTCTCCCCTATGTAAAAAAAAATTGTATACTTAGCACACAGATATTTGAGGGAAGAACTATAAATATGAAACATTGCTTGGAAGTGGGGTACAAATGTCTATTTTGGCTGAGTTCCAAGATGTAGAATTTTTAGTGTCCTTTGTCAAGCTTGAATACTTTACCTGTTTTGTACAAGCTTCACAGATGGAGACCCCCCTATAGTATACACTGGAGCACCTGTGTGGGGCCCCCTAATAAAAAGGGTGTTCTTGTGTCCCACACTAGTGCTACAGTGTCCAGATGTGTAAACAGCTGCTGATTGTCCTCTCCTTACCCAGAATCTAGTTTGCCTTTCATTCTATTAACAAACACATCTACACAACCAAATTATTTTCAGACAAGTAGGCCCTAAAAAATGTTGCCAAATGCATATGGCCCAAACAATGGTGTTTTATAGGCCTAAAGAAAAATGTTTGATACGAACGAATAATGTGCCCATGAACATGAAAGTTGACATTTTAAACTGGATTAACAGTTAAGAAAAGCACATGGAGCAGCACGAACGTAATAAAGACAAAAAGAATAGGAACACAGCACAAATACTTACTTTTTTGCAGCACTCTCCCGATCTTTCTGTACTGCTCGTGTTCTCTTAATTTAAGGTCCGACCACCGCTTCCCGAGCTGATCTTTCGATCGATGTACCCCGAAATTCCGGTGCAGGCTCTTGACCACTTTCGCCATGATCTTGGCCTTTCGGACATTGGGGTTGGGGTAAGGTCCATACTTTCCATCATAGTCAGCCCTCTTCAGGATGTCGACCATCTCCATCATCTCCCCAAAGGACATATTTGATGCCTTAAATCGTCTCCTTCTGGATCGGGATGTTTCAGGCTCCATGCTTTCCTCCTCCTCCTCCTCATTGGCGTAAATATCAGACACCTGCTCTGACTCCGCCATGTGCTCTTCCCCACTGCGCTGAACGAGAAGGGGCGGGGAATAGACTCGAAAGAACGTCAGGGGCGGGCAGAGTTTCACGCATGTGCAGTGTCTATAAAGCGTAACACGCGTGCGTAGTACGTACGATCTGTGAGCGGAGGAAGGAGTAACGGCAGCACCGATCGTGATAACGAAGGTAAGATTTAACATTGGTCCTATGCAGCTTCTAGATTGAGGCCTGTATTTGCACAAGTTTAGAAGACTTTAGGCTGACATTAGGCTTTGTCTTGTGTTGTGTCTTGCAGTGAAAATGGATATCTTGAAAGATAATGACTTTATGCCAATCTTCATTGATATGTTCAGGGAGCTGCCCTGTCTATGGGAGATAAACCACCCTGAATATAAGAACCAAACAAAGAGGAAGGCAGCGCTGGATCAATTGCTGGAATTTATGAAGACGGTGATCCCCACGGCAGACATCACCTATTTAAAGATCCTAATTGGTGGCCTGAGGAGCACTTATCTAAGGGAGGGCAAGAAGGTCCAGGATTCCCAGAGATCTGGAGCTGCAGATGACATCTATGTCCCCAGGCTGTGGTACTATGACAGGCTGCATTTTCTGGCAGGTCAGACTGAACCCAGGCCAGCACTCTCCAGTCTTCCTTCCACGCTTCCTTCCCCCCCCAGCTGAGGCTTCTGATGCCCAACCTGGGCCTTCTAGGCAGCAACATGTGGAGGAGCCCAGCTTGAGCCAGGTATAGCATTCCTCTAAATATTTCTGCTTGTCTAATCAATGATGTTAACTAGATGTTAGTTTGGAGTAATAATTTATGATTTATGATTGTGATTGATGATGCATAAACTAAAACCATGTCCCTTTTTCATACACAGGGAAGTCTCAGCCAGGAGGTGGCTGGGCCAAGCAGGCTGCCTGATATCCAGGTCCCTCCCCTACACCCGCAAAGACAAAGTGGCAGGAAGAGGAGTAACCTGGAGGAGGCTGCCATAGGCCTCTTTTGGAAGGCTACAGAGGCCCTGGGAAGCCCCCACAGTGTGGAGGAGGACTTTGCTGGCATAACTGGCTGCAAAATGCTGCAGATGGAGGAGGGCTAACGACTCCTGTGTGAGTCCTTAATTTTGGAAGCTTTCAATAAGGGGTTGAGGGGCCAAATAACATCTGCTACCCACATTTGTAACCTCACACATAGTCCTCCTCCTCCTCCTCTTCAAGGTCCTCCTCGTCCTCCAGGTCCTACGCCACAGCCAGGAAGGAAGCATGTAAAGAAGACCAGAAAGTGATGACCCTGAGTTCAGTCTGGTCTGGCAAAAGATGCAGCCTCTTGTAGTACCATAGCCTGGGGACACAGATGTCATCTACTGCTTTCCGGATCTCTGGGACTTCTGGACCAGACTGCACTCCCTTAGATATGGACTCGTCAGGCCACCAATTTTGATGTCTGCCCTGGGGGTCCAAGGCTTCGCCAATTTCTGCTGTTTCTCCAGCGTTGCCTCCCTCTTTGTTTGGTTCTGAACCCTTAATAAAGGATTTTTTGTTTCAATTATACTCGCCTATGTGTGTTTTCCTTCAAAAAGGACAGTTTGTTTGTGAGGATTCAGGTACATTTCAAAAATACAATGTGAAATTAACAAGGGACACCAACACCAAACAATCTCATTGAGATTCAATAATATAAGATATCAATGGTGTTGTGGTAACTTGACACACAAAACACACACAAAAATATTAGGGAGTAAAACTAACAAAAAAATAAAACAAAGATCAGCCTTGAAAAAAATACAAACCCCCCCCCCCAAAAAAAACAGCCTTTAAAAAAACAAAAAACAAAGAAAACAACCAAAAAAAATTTTTGTCAGATGTGACAAATCAAAATATATTGAGGGAATCACGATAAATGATAAAGAAAGAAGTTTGTGAGAAGTCTGTGTGAATATAAGCAGCAAAACTACTTTATTCTTCTCACATTATAAAGAAGAAGCGAGTGCGCTGTATTAAACCATTTTTAACATTGCAGCGTGATGAAAGTGCTGTATCCATTGCGAACGCTAATTTTACCAGATCGAGCTGTTCCGTCTCGGAATTTCTTCTGAGCATACGTGGCACTTTGTGCGTCGGAACTGGCCACACACGATCGGAATTGACGCGATCGGATTTTGTTGTCAGAAAATTTTATAGCCTGCTCTCAAACTTTAAGTGTCGGAAAATCTGATGGAAAATGTCAGATGGAGCCCACACACGGTCGGAATGTCCGACAAAACACGCTCCGATCGGACATTTTCCATCGGAAAATCCGACCGTGTGTACGGGGCATAACAGTGTTGTGGCACCAGCACCACCACCACCAAAGGCCCAATTTTTCTGCCCCTGTTCAACAGGTGCATGTAATTACAATTCTTGATCTAATATTTCACAGCAGGGCCCGTTCCAGCTCCCACCAAGTGTAACTGTGAGGACTTACTGTGTTGTGGCACCAGCACCACCACCACCGCCACCAAAGGCCCAATTTTTCTGACCCTGTTCAACAGGGGCATGTAATTACAATTCTTGATCTAATATTTCACAGCAGAGCCAGTTCCTGCGCCCACCAAGAGTAACTGTGAGGGCTTACAGTGTTGTGGAAACACCAACACCTAAGGCCCCAATTTCTGCAGAGTATATAGGGCAGGCCCCTACTTTCAAACATCCAACTTACAAATGACTCCTACTTGCAAACGGAAGGAGACAACAGGAAGTGAGGTGAAATCTACTCCTAGAAAGGGAAATTCTCTCCTGTAAGAGTTAATATGCGAAAAACGAGTCTCCTTTCCACTGATGCTTTATCACCAATCCTTGTTTCACTAAACCCAAATTGTCAAAAAAAAAATCTTCTGAAGAGGTGCAAAGACAGCAAAACAAATGTCACAGGGGTTGATAACCCTTCCCTATATTTTCCAAAAAGCTTAAAAATAGATTTTTTGGCTGGAGCTACACTTTAAAAATGTACCAGTTCAAAATTACAAACAGATTCTACTTAACAACAAACCTACAGTCCCTGTCCCCGCCTGTATACTGCTGTTCAGAGGGCCTGGGGCCCCATGCCTTTCCTTTTTTTAATTGGGTGCGGGGTTCCCCTTAATATCCATACAAGACCCAAAGGGCCTGGTAATGGACTGTGGGGGGGTACCCATGCCGTTTGTCTCACTGATTTTCATCCATATTACTGGGACCGGACATTACATTAAAGCCGTAAGCAGTTTTAAATGACTTTTATTCCTTTAAAAATGCAAATGTATTAGACCTGAGCGTTTCCCGGACGAAGCGAGCAGGAGTCACGAAAATGACCCTTGCCCCCACAATAAAGACACAAGCCCAGAGTTCTGCGTCTAGCACGTTCTTCAGGGGTTAGTCTGGTCCAGCCCAGCTGCATAGGTTCCTCAGCAGGCAGAGGATGCTCCACAGGGCGACGGGAGAAGAGTTCTGGCTGACTAGGACCTAGGGGGTGCTGGCGTCTTTTTTCTAGGGACCTCTCCTGGAAACTAATGTCTATCTGATTGCACAAGGAAATTACATCGTCCAGACCGGCGGGGATGGCTCTTCCTGCTAATTCGTCCTTCACTCAGTCAGAGAGGCCATATAAAAAGGTTGCGACCAAGGCCTCATTGTTCCAGCTCAATTCAGCTGTGAGGATACGGAACTGAAGCGCATATTGTCCCACTGAACAAGATTCTTGGCGAAGGCGTAAAAGGGCACTAGCCGCTAAAGAAACCCGAGCTGGCTTCAAGAAGTCGGGCAGGTTGGAAACCACCGGGTCATTCTTCTCCCACAGGGGGGCAGCCCAAGCTAAAGCTTCACCAGAGAGGAGGGAAATTATATAAGCTACCTTAGCCCGATCAGACAGATAGTTTTAAGGCTGGAGCTCAAAATGAATGGTGCATTGGCTGAGGAAGCCCCTGCAGGCCTTGGATTTCCCAGAGAAACGGGACAGAGCTGGCAGTAAATATGAATGTGTGGCTGTGACTGGTGCGATAGGTGCAGCTGCTAATTGTACTTGAGGCTGCAGGTTCGGGTCTCCCAAGGAGGCCTGGAGCTGCTCGAAGCGGGAAGCCAGATCCTTAAGGAATAGCATCACCTGAGTCTGATTAGATTCCTGGGTCTCGAGTCTGCGAGATATGCCCTGCAATGGATCAGCTGCAGGAAGCGAAACATCAGCCGGGTCCATGGCTGATCAAACTGTCTGGTCACCTAGAGGCTGGGTGACAGATGCACACCGTTGGTATCAGGAGTGCACCACAAGGCAGTGGACCCTACGGCTGACTGCTGCGGATGGAAGTCCGGGTGGTAAGGAAGGCAGGGCCGCTGGGACACCAACACTGATCCCCCCAGGGCTAGAGCGTAGGATTCCCTGGGGCACAGAGTCTAAGAGCCAGCAGGTGTTCACCAGAGCCTCTAGAGGTGAGGATGGACTGGGCTGCAACTGGCTCCAGGTCGCGGCCCCCAGGGTCCCCCAGCTCACACCCACAGTAGGCAACAGGAGGATAGGGATAGTAAAGGAATAAGCCAAGGTCAGGGCCACAAGCAGACAAGGACAACAGAGTTCACGCCAAGGTTCAGGGTCACAGGCAAACAGGGATAGTCGGGGACACGCCAGGGGTCAGGGTCACGAGCAGACAGGAATAGTAGAGAACACGCCAAAGTCAGAAACAAACATAGAGCACACGGCAGGCAGGAACAGGAAGCCAAAATCACAAAGGTTGATCAGCAGGGCTGACCTGCAGTGCAGAGGTTAATACAGAGTTCTCTGATTGGAGCTGGGGTGGAGCCATGCTAGAGGAGAGTTAATAAAAGCAGTCAGGTCAGAGACAGCTGGTCTTTGGAGATGAACACATGGAAACAGGTAAGCTGACAAACAACCTCTATTGCATAACCATGACACTCAGGTTGTTCAGACACTCCTTGTGGCTGTTTTTTTTTTGTGGACATTGTGCATCAAGTGGATCTAGCATGATTGTCTAGATTCTAAGGTAATATTTTAGTCCCTCCCTTTTTCCTCTTTTATATTTTAACACCGTGGGTTGTACCTTGGTTTTTCTTCTATAGTGTATCACTGTGTCACTTCCCATACTATTAACCACTTTTCTTTTCTTATCCACATTCAGGCCCCAATCTATCATACTTTGTTAACTACACCTTCTATCACGGATACCAGCACTGGTTCACAATCTACACATTCAATAGGTACACCATCTTGTACTATGCCAAATCGCACACTAATTTTTTTCATTTACAGAGGTTTACGATGATGTTACCCACATTACCCTCATCTATGGGAGACCACACTCCCTGGAAAGTCTGTCCCCTAATGTTCTGTCACCATTGTGCCTTTGGTTATACCACCTCAGTTCCCTGGAATGATGAGTACCCTAGCTGGCCTTCAACCCTCACACTCAGACTCGTAGTTGATCCTGAGTAGGGTGGGTTTCCTTCCACTACCCTCTTCCCTTTGTACCTTCCTCTTCTATGCTGAGACCCATTGTTAATTATTATTATCTATTAATATCTTTAGATACCTATATTGAATATGCTCCTGATGAGTAGAGGTATTTCCACGAAACGCGTCCAGCTATCTAAAGCTATCTACCTGTTTACATCTTTAGAATATTTTTTAAACAATCTCATACTGTGCCATGCTGTAATTATTGTGTATGTTTTTATATGTATTGTATTCTTATGGATCAAAAGAATCTGGTATTTCCATGTATTACTATGCTACCATGCTATTACGCTATGATGTTTGTATGTATCACATGTATGGAATACATTTTATTTTACATAAAATAATTTCTTATATACATTGTACTGTGATATAGCGATTTTATACCATTACAAGATACTTGCCAGACATATTTGCAGCCATTCTACACCGCATGCTTCACACAACATCCCACAATGCTATTTAGGGATGGAGGCTATGAATTATTTTTGTCCTATGCCTCATATAAAGTCAACATTTTTTTTCTCCTTAAAAATAAAGGTTTAATACAAGGTGCACCAATGACTGAGGATGGTACCCTGGAGTCTTTATAGACCTTTATAATTCAGCTTAACAGCCATTAAAGAGGCATAGAATTTAAATATGAAGCCAGTCAACATAGTATTAACTTTTTAGATCTAACCATCCGCAGTGAAGGCGATAGCCTGGTCACTTCAACTTATTTTAAAACGACCGACCAAAATTCATTTATACCTCGAGATAGCTGTCATCACAGCTCAGGGCTAGACCCAGTCCCTAAAAGCCAATTCATTCGCATGAGAAGGAATTGCACTAAAATTGATGATTTTGACTCTCAGAGCAAAATACTTAGAGATAGGCTGAAGGATAAAGGTTATGATGTGGGTGCATTGAATGACAGAATTGCAGAAGTTAGTATGTTGGATCGGGACCTCTTATTGGCAGAGAAACCTGCAGTTTTGACAGGTGAATCCAACAACTTCTCCTGTCCCTTCATCACACGCTATTCTCAACAACATTTTTCTATAAAGAAACTTATACATAAGCACTGGCATATTATTAAAAAATGATCATGTGCTAAATCAGGTACTTCTGGATTAACCAAAGGTAGTATTCAGGGGAGCTCCTCCCATTAAACAACTAGTAGCCCCTAGTGTTTGCGATCCACCTATCCATAAACCAATGTTCTTTCAGAACCTGGTTGGATTCTATAGATGTAATAGGTGTGCTGTCTGTTCAATCAATGCCATTAAGGCTAGGAAAACTGTACAGTTTACCTGTAGGGGAATGAATCAGGTTTTTCCTATAAAATTCTTTATCACCTGTTCTACTCCCTGTGTGGTTTATCTCCTGACCTGCCCTTGTGGGCTTCATTATGTCGGTCATACTGTATGGCCGTTGCAGGTCAGGTTGAATGAACACATAGGGAATATTAGAAGAGGCTTTAAGGGTCATCCTTTCTCCAGACACTATCTGATAGTTCATCAACAAAATCCGAACGGTACCTCCATGATAGGGATTGATAAGCTCCAACTCCCATGGAGGGGGGGACCTGAGAGGTGGGCTATCTCAAAGCTCGAAATGAGATGGATCTATAAAATGGGATGTCTCAAACCCCACGGTTTGAACACAGACATAGAAATCAATGCATTTATCGATAATTCTTAAGAACACCTGATTATCGTCCGGTTTTGTAGGGCTGGCCATGATTTCTTCTTTGTGGCTATCTAAGGAAGTATTAGGCGTTATTTATATTCGAGGAAGTGACCCTGTAAGAAGAAAATAGCTCCCCGTTTTTAACAAATTCCCTTTATGTAAGTTTTTTAGGGGGGATTGTCTAATTGGGGGTTCTATGGAATGTATAATTTCAATGCAGTTTACGTTTACAGAATACACCATGTGACCTATGATATCCACATGGTGGTTTGTTTGGATGCATTCTATTGGGATTCTAGAGTGAGGCTTGGTTCTGATCTGCGGTCCACTAGTTCTCTGAATTCCAATATGGCGCCTGAGTGACAATGAGGCTTGGTTTGTAACCTAGCCAATATGGCACTAGGCTGGAATCGAGGCTTGGTTCCTACTAGACACTTTATGTTTTGGGTGCATCCCACTGCGATTCTGGAACGAGGCTTGGTCCTGACTTGCGGTCCACGAGTTCTCTGAATTCCAATATGGCGCCGGATTGACAATGAGGCTTGGTTTCTAACACAGCCATTATGGCACTAGGCTGAAATCGAGGCTTGTTTCCTGTAAGATACTATTTGAGTGATGTCTCAGCACGTCGCCCGTGCCCCAGGAAGACGCAAGGTATTGCGAAACATGTAGGGCGGTGCGTTGTGCTGATGCAATCACGCCACATGTTACCCGGCACACGGGTGATCTTTATCTCTTTGTTTAGCTAGCCGGCTTTTATTCATCTATGTAATTTTAAGCATATGTTTGTACCTGTTACCCCACGAGCATATGCTCGTTTTTATTAGTATTAAAGACCTATTGTTTAAACCTACTATACAATCGGAGTCCCTCTCTGTCTGCTTACTCAGGGCTTTGAGCCCGAGTGTGTTTCTCTTTCAGATTGAGGGATCCAGCTGATAAGCATTTATTGCTATACGGCAACATCATCCACTGAGGATTTCAGCTGACAAGCATTCATTGCTATACGGCGACTCCCCTCACTGAACACCTGAGACAACCTAAGACCGGAGATACTGGAGGATCCTATGTCCCTGCAGAGGGCTATTTCTGCCTGCTCATCTGACCCTGCTCTTTAGGGGGTCCATCATCTCTGGTAAGAGTCATCACATACAGAGTCGCGCACCTGAGTTGCCTTTCGTTTGTTTACACTGAAGTACAGAGTTCATCATCAAGATTTTGCTATTGTGGACTTTATTACACATATATGTTTATACACTAGCCCTTCTCATCTAAGAGAAGACACGCTTTTATTGTATTACTTTATGGACACTTTGAGTGATTTATTGAGGTTTTGATTTTCCTTGTTTGATTTTTTGTCACCTGTATTCACTTTTTATTGATTCCTAGTTCACTTATAGGTGTCCACGTGTATCAATTTAAGATTTTATATGCCAGTCATTTTTGCATGGTATTAATTTAGCGCAACTTTTTTATTTTATTTTTGATTACTACCATTAGATATTAGATGGTTTATTGTTGCGGCTTTGTTTTTTAGGAGTTATAGTCTGAGCGCAGTATTCTTACTTATTCATACCTCCTGCTGTTCCCCCCTGCCCTTAGGGACTAGTGGGGCCACCGGCATATTGGCGCCATGTTTCTACACCCATCGCGTGATGTCCGCAGAAGCGGTATCACTGCGTATGGGCATGGTTTGTCATCTAAGATGGCTGGTGGTAGCCCATTCATGTGCACCCTCATTTAGCGGCTGGCGTTTCAGTGCCAGCGTGCCATGCCACCCCATACATGGCGTTTGGGGCGGAGCCTGCTGGAGACCTTGCGGGGATTTCAATGGGAGAGCACACACGGCTAGGATTTCTTATTTTTATTTTTATATTTATTTTTATTTAACTCTTTTACTCTACACAGGACAGCTCATTCTGCTGCTGCAAGCCACTGATCTCACACAGGTACACAAACCATTTTTTCTGACAGACTCCATGGCAGCCAACGTGTGGGTTTAGTCCCACCTCTACCCTATAGGACACTACTCCCATAAATCTTTGCTCCTCACCAGCGGCCGTGATCTTTTTTTGTCCTCCTCCGAAGGACCTAGCTAAAATGGTCTTCCTACCCGAAGATTTCTTTTTCCTCTCCAGTGATCAGATCCGGCCGAGCGATCCTTAAGGAATAGGAGTCGCATTTTTCCAATAAGCCCTTGCTACTAGCAGGGTATGGAATGGGCATATGGAAGAGGCGCTGAGGATGGTGTAGTTCCAGCCACTGGTGGGCAAAAGCGCGCATTGGTCATACAGCCTAGCTACTAGCGGGTGGCCTGTTGCCCAGAAAAGTCCGGCTTGTGTTGTCTTACCTTGGCCTGGTATCGATCGCGGCAGGAGTGGTGAGTTTGTTCCAATTTTTCTGATGGCAACAGTCTTTGTGAATTTTCCCCTGTTTGTGTTGCTTCCTAGCTGTCTCCTTCCTGTGTTTTCTCCCCACACGCTGTCGGGTACAGCGTGGCTGACAGGCATGGTGGCTGGTTTCTTCTGCGTTCCAGCTGCCGTTCACTCCCTGGTTTCGTCCTCGCGGCTGTTCTGCGCGAGAGCGAGGCTTGGTTTGCGCACGCGCATAGAGGTAATCGTGCGCGCGCACTAGTGAAGTGATTGACGCAGCGGTGATGTCACAGGGGCGCCAGTTTTTAAACTGAGAAAAAAGTCTGCAAGCTTGGGAATGCTTGCAGGCTGATAGCAGTGTCTTCCCCTGGCCCTTGATCTTGTATATCAGGTAAGGGGGCCTCTAAGGGACAGGTATGATAGCCTGTTTTTTTTACTGCTTTTTTCTCTTCTGACTTGTTGCTTGCTTTTCAGCCCTGATGGATCCTTCCAGGAGTATGGACGCTTCACCGCCTGCTTGTGGCCAGCCCTCTCGCAGCAGGTACATGGTAGGGGGTCCGACCTGGGTGTTGCCTGCTGGAGGGGGGGTACGTGGAGCATCAGTTATCTCTTGTCTCAATTAACACAGATGTACCTTGTCTTTTTCTTGTTTTTTCCTGTCAGCCCTTCTAGGTCTACCCAACAACGCAGTTCACGCAGAAGTGGTTCTTCAAAATTGCATCACCGGCATTCCTCTTCCAGATCTAAACATCATGGTTCTCCCTCAAAGTCGAGACACCCTAGCCAGGAACCGTCTCGCCCTTCCAAGTCTCACTCCAGTCATGTAGCCGAAGGAGTCTGCTGGGGGTGTAGGGCAAATGTTCCTATGGGCAAATCCCTCTGTGATACCTGCTACGCAAAAGCAACAGGTGAAAGAGGTGGTACGGACCAACAACTGAAGTCTCTGGTAGAAAAGATCGTTAAAGAGAATCTGAAAGAGAAACCAGCAAAACCCATGTTTCTCCTACAGAGCCTCCACGCCCACCAGAAAGGGATACTCAGGCTCATGACACTTGGGAGTCCTCTTTACCTAGTCATCCATCTGCTGTCTCCTCGGATTGTGATTCTGAGGGAGAAGACCCTTACACCGGATTTGACTTCTTTGATTAAAGCCATAAAGGAAACTTTAAACTGGGAAGAGCCAGTGACGGCCCCTGCAAAGCAGAAAAAATACTTCAAAAAGCTGAAGAAGGAACGTATCAACTTTCCTTTTTTCTCTGAATTAGGTGAAGTTATCACGGATGAGTGGGGAAAGGTAGAGAAGAAGAACTTCCTTCTCTCTAAAATACAGAGGCTTTATCCTTTCAAGGAAGATGAAGTTAAGCAATTGGAATCAGCCCCTCTAGTGGATGCAGCTGTGATGAGGTTGGTCAGGCATGTGACCCTTCCTCTGGAAGACACGTTCTTGTTCAGAGATGCCTTGTATAGACGGATAGACTCTGATTTGAAGCGGGTCTATTTCACAGCAGGCATGGCATGTAAGCCAGCCTTGGCTCTGGCCGCCATGTCAAGAGCTATGGAGATTTGGTCAGACAATGTGGATGAGACACTTAGAAATGTCTCGGAGGAAGTGGCCAAGAGTTCACCCATCCAGGAATTGAGGTTGGCATCAGCTTTCCTGGGGGAGGCCTCAATTGATATCATCTGCCTGGTGGCTCGGGTTATGTTGTCTTCAGTCACCACCAAGTGTGCCCTTTGGCTTCGCCCTTGGCTGGCCGACCCAGCTTCAAAACAGGTATGGTGCCGTATTCCCTTTGATGGGTCCTCTCTTTTTGGCAATAAATTGGATAGTGCCATAACCCGTGCCACCAGAGGTAAGTCAGGGTTCCTCCCTCAGGACAGGTGGCTGCAAGGCCAGAGAAGATCATTTCCAAGGAAAGAGAACCAGGATCGTGCCAGGGAAGCACGTAGTTACAGGCCGGGCCGTGAGTTCTCCAGATCTTGGAAGGCTAGACAGTCATCTTTCAAGAAAACTGCTAAATGCGCTTTGACGAGTGAGAAGGAACCAACCAAGTCTTTTTGAGATTGGGCCTGCCCAGGCAGGCCGGGTGGGGGCTCGTCTTCTCTGCTTTCGGCATGTTTGGATGGCCTCGGTCCAGGACTTCTGGACCATCAGAACGGTCTCTTCAGGTCACGCCTGGACTTTCAGCAGTGCTCCCAGGATCAGGTATATTCCCACATCTCTTCCAGACTCAAAAGAAAAAATGCAAATTTTATCAGCTTACGTAAAACCTTTATTGGAACAAGGCGCTGCTATTCCTGTCCCAGACGACCAGCGTGCATGGAGACCCGTCATAGATCTGACGCATCTGAACCGTTTCATCAAAAAAGAAAGGTTCAAAATGGAAACCCTGTCCACAATACAGCAGTCAGTTAAACCAGGAGACTGGCTTGTCTCTATAGACCTCAAGGACGCTTATTTTCATGTTCCAGTGGCAGCAGATTTCCAACGGTTTCTCCGGTTTTCCATAGGCCAACTACATTTACAATTCACATGCCTTCCCTTCGGTCTGTCGACTTCTCCACGTGTCTTCTCAAAGGTCTTGTTGGCTGTTGTAGCTCTATTAAGAACCAGAGGGATCCGTCTTCATCATTATCTAGACGATCTCCTTTTACTGGCTCAAGACCGAGATCATCTCCTGGAGCACAGAGATCAAGTCATTTCAACTCTCCAGGAATTCGGATGGCTCCTGAACCTGGAGAAGAGTCAGTTAGAGCCCTTGCAGTCTCTGGTGTTCCTCGGAGCTCTCTTCGATACAGTGAGAGGCACCATTTCCCTACCCGAGGAGAAGGTTACAATAGTTCGAGACAGGATTAATCTGGCTCTCTCCTCTTCTCATCTCCATGCCCTCCAGTGTCTGAGGATCATAGGTACCATGGTGTCCACAATACCAATGGTGAAATGGGCACAGTGGAGGATGCGACCTTTCCAGAAGGGATTTCTTTAATGGTCGGGCAACAAAGCTCAGCACATTCACATCACTCAGACCATGAGGGGTTCCCTCCTCTGGTGGCTTCAAAGGGAAAATCTACGCAAATGTCACTCCATCCTTCCCATCACATGGATCACAGTGACGTCAGATGCCAGCAACAGAGGTTGGGGTGCTCATTGCCTAACAGAAGTGGCTCAAGGCTCCTGGTATTTGCCCTCTCGGATATTGGTGTTGAATATCCTGGAATTACAGGCAGCCTTCCAGGCACTGTTGGCATTTCGCCATCTGATAGCAGGGGCATCTGTATTACTCAGACAGGACAACACGACGGCAGTAGCCTATGTAAGGAAACAAGGGGGTACCAGAAGCCTTTCTCTGCTACAAGAGGTGGAACCAATAATGGTCTGGGCTCAGAACAATCTGGTCAACTTAACGGCAACATATGTTCCGGGGATTCTCAATGTCCAAGCGGACTTTCTCTCACGAGTCCACTTGGACAACAATGAGTGGTCTCTCCACGAGGATGTGTTCAAATGGATCTTAACCTTGGGGATCTCTCCAGAAGTCGATCTCTTTGCCTCCCCGTGCAACAAGAAGCTAACGAGGTACTACGCAAGGTTCCGGGATCCTCAGGCCTATGGATAGACGCACTGACAGAGCGTTGGTGGTTTCACAGAGCATATTTCTTCCCTCCGACACCTATTGTCTTCCAGTTCCTGCGGAGACTCAGGTGGGAGGAGGTGGAGATAATAACCATAATTCCTTACTGCCCAACAGGCCTTGGTTTCCTCTCCTATCACTTCTCAGCTTCCGAGAACCAGTTCCTCTTCCGACCAGATTGGATCTGCTTTCCCAAGGCACGATTCTTCACCCGTGCCCGGCTCACCTACAGTTGAGGGCTTGGTTTTTGAGAAGGGAAGGTTGGAAGCACTAGGATGCCCTAAGGAAGTTATTCCCACACTTCTGAATGCGAGAAGACGAAGCATTAAAAGAGTGTATGAGCGAATTTGGGCTAAATTCTCGACCCATATGTCTTCTAGAACTAATTCATGTGGCACACCTGCAGTTCAGGACATCTTGAGTTTCCTGCAATCAGGCCTGAATTTGCCCTTATCTGTCAGTTCTCTTTGTGTACAGGTTTCAGCAATCTCAGCCTTCACTGGGGTGTCGTGGGCCAGACAAGCCCTTATTCAGCAATTTTTCAAAGGAGCAGTTATACTGAGGCCTCAAAGGAAACCCAGGTTCCCCAAATGGGATCTTCCTCTAGTTCTTGAGTTCTTCTCACAACTCGATAAACCGCTGTCTGTCAGAGAGCTTACTATCAAAACTGCATTCAATGGGCATCATGCTTCCCCCTCCTCGGACTCCTCTGCAGAGCAGCAAACTGAGTGTGACTGTTCCACAGTGAATACTGTGTCCTGCCGAGCCTGCCCCCCCTCCCCCCAGCTCTGATCACTTTCACTTTTCTGTGCAGAGCTTTATGGAGGGGGGAGGGTGAGGCTGCTGAGTGTTGTGCATGGCAGTGACTGGCAGCTGTGGGGTTTCTTCACCCTAAACACCCCCCTCCCTGCATCTCCACCCTAAACACCCCCCCGACTGCATCTCCAACCTAAACCCCCCCTGACTGCATCTCCACCCTAAACACCCCCCTGACTGCCTCTCCACCCTAAACACCCCCCGACTGCCTCTCCTTCCTAAATGCCCCCCCTCCTTGCCTCTCCACCCTAAACACCCCCCCTTGCCTCTACAACTTAAACGCCCCCCCTCCTTGCCTCTACACCCTAAACACCCCCCCCTCTGCATCTCCACCCTAAACAACCCCCCCGGCCTCTCTACCCTAAACAAATAACCTCTCTGTGTTTAATTATGGGGTTAAAATAAGGGAGGGAGTCCTGTGTAACAATAGGGGTAGTTTTGAGGAAGGGGTCCTGTGTAATGATGGGGAGAGGGATGGTGGTAGGGGGATTGGTTTTGTTAACCATGGGAGGTATGTACTCTGTCCTGTGATGCTTGGGATGCATACTCGTATACTCTGTCCCATGATGCTGAGCTGTATACTCGTATACTCTGTCCCATGATGCTGAGCTGTGTACTCTGTCCCGTGATGCTAAGCTGTATACTCTGTCCTGTGATGCTGAGCTGTATACTCTGTCCCGTGATGCTGATCTGTATACTCTGTCCCATGATGCTGGGGCTGCATACTCTGTCCCGTGATGCTGGGGCTGTATACTCTGTCCTGTGATGCTGGGGCTGTATACTCCTGACACTATGGGTGGAAGTTAGTGGAATAGAGGGGACGGAGTGGGTGGATTCTATAAGGGGTGGAGCTTATGAGAAGTGGGATGGGTCAAAAGGGATGGGCGGAGTCTGGCACCCCCCCATCCTAAAACTTCACCAGCCGCCACTGCCACTCTGGCTTTTATATATATATATATATATATATATATATATATATATATATATATATATATATATATATATATATATATATATATATATATATATATATTATTGTATCCAGTTTAGCTAGATCTGACTGCAGGCTGTTTCTAGGCAGGAAGTTAGCTGCAGTGTAATATATATAATATATATATATATTATAATTTCTATCCACTGCATACAGTTTAGCTATATCTCACTACAGGCCATTCCTGGTGTACCGTTTCTAATATACTTCTGGCAGGCAGGTGATTCAGTGAGCTGCAGTGAATAAAATATATATACAGTCTCCTACATATATATATCTACTGCATTCTAGTCTAGCCAAGCCTATATCTGACTGCAGGCTAATCCTGGTTTACTTTTTCTAAAAAACTTCAGGCGGTGTTTTCCTAATAAAATTTTACAGCATGTCTGGAAAGCCACCGAGGCAGACGCTCACATGCCACTAAAAGAGGGCAAGCAGGCTCTGTATCTACAGCCAACAGTGCTGGTCGTGGACAAGGTGCATCTTCAGCATGTGGCCGTGGGGCACGCTTGACCTTTTTTTTGTCAGCTGGCCGTGTTGATCCACAACATGCTGAAGAGTTGGTAGAGTGGATAACTAAGCCATCCTCATCCTCCTCATCCTCTGTCATCCAGGCTCAGAACAGTTTGCCTGCCAATGCATCTGCCAAAGCGGCCTATTCCATCGGCTCAATGTTATCAGTCACTCCTTCCCTAGCCCCACCATCATGCACAGAGGAGTCCCCCGAACTGTTTGACCACAGTGTCGGGTACATGCTGCAGGAGGATACGCAGCGTTTTGAAGGCTCTGATGATGGTATCAAGGTTGAGGAAGGCAGTAATTTGAGCCCAGAGAGAGGGGGTGCCCAAGAAGGACAAGAAACTGGCAGTCATGTTCCCCCAGCTGCAGCATACTGCCAGGTTTGCTCCAGTGATGAGGAGGGAGGGGATGATGAGGTCACTGACTCTATGTGGGTGCCTGATAGAAGAGAGGAGGAGGAGGAGGTACATCTCCAATGAGGCAGGATGCCCTCCAGGGGCCCTCCAGGGGCCAGCTTAAGGGCAGCCACCCAACTGCATTACACCGCAGAGCTCCGCATGTGCAGGGCACTGCTGACTCCCCGCATATTTTGAAAAGTTCTTTGGTGTGGGCCTTTTTTGATACGCGTGCAGAAGATTGCACCGTTGCTGTTTGCAACATATGTCTGAAGTGTATCGTGGCGAAAACAGCAGCTGCTTGGGCACCACATGCTTGACCAGACATGTGTTGACCTCCCATGCAGTCCGTTGGCAACAGTACTTAAAAGACCCACACCAAAGAACAAGATGGACCTCTCCTTGCTCCTCATCAGCTGGAATCTCCAACCCCACTATACCTTCAGTCCTCTCAGAAACCTGCACTGAGAGGAATGAAGGTGTAGAATTAGATGTTCCAAGTACTTGCGGGCAATCTGCTATTGCTACACCAACATCTGATTGTAGCAGGCAAAATTCCCTACCCCAGTTGCTAAACCATCGAAAGAAATTCGGTCCCAGCCATCCACATGCTCAGCGGCTAAATGTTAGCTTGGCTAAATTGCTAGCACTCCAACTGCTGCCTTTTCAGCTGGTAGACTCTGCCGCCTTTCGTGAATTTGTGCAATGTGCGGTACCTCAGTGGCAGGTTCCCAAACCCCATTTCTTTTCACGGAAGCCTATTCCAGCTCTCTACCGGCATGTGGAAGGCAATGTCTTGGCCTCGTTGGACAGGGCGGTCAGTGGTAAGGTGCATATTACTGCTGACTCATGGTCCAGCAGGCATGGACAGGGACGTTGCCTTTTTTTCACAGTGCACTGGGTAACTCTGCTGGCAGATGGGAAGGATGCAGGACAGGGTGCAGTATTGTTGGAGCTTGTTCCGCTACCACGCCTCCAAAATGCTAGTAGTGGTGTTTCTGCCACACCTCTCTCCTCCACCCCCCTCTTCTTCTTCCTCTATGGCCTCTTCCTCTGCAGATTTGTCAGCAGTGCTCCATAGGCGTTCAAGGGACTATGCAAGCACTCAGGCAAAAAGATGCCATGCGGTGCTTGAGTTGGTCTGCTTAGGGGACAGGAGCCACACTGGGGCAGAGATTCTGTCAGCTCTGCAGGGGCAGACTTAGAGGTGGTTGACGCCATGCCACGCCAGCTTCAGCCAGGAATGGTGGTTTGCGACAATGGCACCAACCTCCTCTCCGCCCTCCAACAGGGACACTTGACCCATGTTCCCTGTTTGGCTCACATCCTTAATTTGGTGGTGCAGTGGTACTTGTGCAGGTACCCGGGCTTACAGGATCTCCTGAGGCAGGCCAGGAAAGTCTGTGGGCATTTCCGCCGGTCATATAATGCCAGTGCTTGGCTGGCTGACCTTCAAGAGGAATGCAACCTGCCCAAGGACCCCCTCATTTGTGACCAGGTGGAACTTAACATTGGCAATGTTGCAGCAGCTGCACACGCAGCAGAGGGCCATCAATGAGTACCTGTGTGAGTATGGCCCTAGGACAGGGTCAGGGGAGCTTGGTTTTATCAAGGATGCATGCACTGTCCTGTTTCTATTTGAGGAGGCCATGAGGATGGTGAGCAGTGACAGTGCATGCATAAGTGATATCGTCCCTCTTGTCTTCCTGCTGGAGCACACGCTTCGTTGAATAATGGACAGGGCACTTGAGGCAGAACAGAGGGAGGAAGAGGAGGACTTCCTTACCTCTCAAGCCCCCCTTTATCCAGACAGTATTCCTGCGGGCCTGCCGATCACACAGGAAGAGGAGGAGGAGGATGAGAATTGTGTCAGCATGGAGGTGGAGCCTAGCACTCAACATCAGCAGCAGTCTTCAAGGGATCGTTTTCAGTCCCCAGAAACCCATGGACTTGTACGTGGCTGGGAGGAGGTGGCTGTGGATCATGTCATCCTTAGTGACCCGGAGGACTCAGGATTGAATGCCTCAGCAAACCTTCAGTGCATGGCCTCCCTGATCCTGCAAAGCCCGCAAAAGAACCCTCGGATTCGTGGTATTAAGGAGAGGGATCATTACTTGCTGGCAACCCTTCTTGATCCACATTACAAGGGTAAGGTTGCAGGACTTATCCAGCCTTCGCAGAGGGAGCAGAGAATGAAACATCTTCGAGAGGCCTTGCAGAAAGGTTTGTGCAATGTGTTTCCAGAGCCTGGGAGGTTACAATTTCCTGGTCCTCCTGGACAACGTGTTGCTGAGGCTTCGGTCAGTCACAGAAGGAGCGGTGGAGAAGATGGCTGTCTGACCGATGCATTCAGACAATTCTTTAGTCTGCAGCCCCAAGGTCTGATCGGTTCCAGCAACCATCGTCAGCGTCTGATTTACATGGTGCAGGAATACCTAGGGGCAAGATCAGACCTTTCCAACCGAAAATCCACTGGGTTACTGGGTCTTGAGGATGGATCACTGGCCAGAGCTTTCACAATATGCATTTAAGCTACTGGCCTGTCCTGCATCCAGCGTTCTTTCTGAACGCACATTCAGTGCTGCTGGAGGCTTTGTAACCGATCAGAGTGCGCCTGTCCACAGACTCATTTGATCAGCTCACCTTCATAAAAATGAATCAGTCTTGGATCACCAGCTACCAAGCACTGATGCTGATGTAACCGATTAATTTTTCTATGAATGTGAGATCCCTTGAAGAGTGCCTATGCTGAGTGACTATCCTATTCCTCCTCAATGTTCATGTTGATAGCTTCTAAGAACATTTTTTTCAGGGCACCACCACCAGTGCCTAAGGCCCAATTTTCTGCCCCTGTTTAAAAGGGGCGTGTAATTACAATTTTTGATCTAATATTTTGCAGCAGGGCTCGTTCTTGCGCTCAACAACAGAATCTGTGAGGGCTTACAGTGTTGTGGCACCACCAACACCTAAAGCCCAATTTTCTGCAGAGTATATAGGGCAGGCCGTATAGTATACACAGGCGGTCCCCTACTTTCAAACATCCGACTTACAAACAACTCCTACTTAGAAACAGAGGGAGACAACAGGAAGTGAGAGGAAATCTACCCCTAGGAAGTGAAATTCTGTCCTGTAAGAGTTAACCTGGGGAAAAAGGTGTCTCCACTGATGCTTTATCACAAATCCTTGCTTCCCTATGTAGCGGGGACACATTTTTGATGTAACTTAACGTTAATGTTATATCTTATCCTCTGGTGCCATCTAGCGGCCAAAGTACAAAAGGACTGGATCTTTAGTTTATTTTCACTGTTCAGGAGTTTGACATGGAAGTATTCTGTTTGTTTACATTTGGACATTAACTTGACCTACCCAGAATGCACAGTAACTCCCACAAACCTCAGGGAGCAGAACTGCATTGTGGGAAGCCTATAAAAAGGCTGGGAGCGGCCATCTTAGGTCTCTTGTTTCTGGGACGCATGGCCTGCCAGCAGGGCTCTGTGGGTGGGTGTGTGTGTACCACAGAGTTGCGGCCTACCCGTGCGGAGCAGAACAGCAGCCAGCGATCCTGCCTTAGATCACAGCGTGCTGGAGCAGCAGTGTGATCGTTCTAGAGACCCTTGAAGGAGGTAAACGAGGACTCCCGGTCATCTGTGAGTAGTCTTTGATCTGGCCTTACATCACAGCGTGCTGGAGCAGCAGTGTAATCATTCCAGAGACCCTTGAAGGAGGTAACCGAGGACTCCCGGTCATCTGTGACGTGGTACAGCGTGACGGCGTGGCCGCAGCGAATGAACTGAGATACTGTGGAGACAGAACCCTGTACATCAGAAAGGAGTTTTCTGACATCACTGTCCTGGTTGGGTGAGGGGGCTGTTGCCCACAAGTTCCTTGATGCACTTTTATACACACGTGTACACAAGACAGAGTTGCTGGGACCCATAGTCCCACACGCAGATTCAAGAGGAATTAGTACTGAGTCCTTGGCATCAAAGTTATTTAAAGTGCCACGGCAGTTTTAGATGACTTTTGAAATGTCATTTTGTGCAGGGACTGTTCTAAATACGGGAGACACGCACTAATTTACAGGCATACTATAGTCACCCCCCAGGTACGATATTTAAAGGAATATTTCACTTTTGTTTTTTTACTTTAAGCATTATTAAAATCACTGCTCCCGAAAAAATGGCCATTTTTTAAAATTTTTTTTTGCATTGATACATGTCCCCTGGGGCAGGACCCGGGTCCCCAAACACTTTTTAGGACAATAACTTGCATATTAGCCTTTAACCAGTTCCCTACCGCCGTATAGTAAAATGACAGGAACCCTTCCTCCCTCCGGGTGGGCATCATATGACGTCCTCAGCTTCCTAGCATTGTGGAGAGCGTGTGCCGGCGGCGCGCACTCGCCGCATCAATGGGGACCTTATGCGTGTGCCCGGCAGCCGCGATGTCTGCCGGGCACCCGAGATTTCTCATCACAGAGCAGGGATGTGGATCTGTGTGTGTGTATATTTATATAGATTATCCCTGCGCTACCTTGGAAACGGCGGTGTATGTGGACAGCTGCAAGCACAGAGTGGGATCAAACAAAGCCCATGAATAGTGCAAAACAAAAGGAGAAAGTGCTGCGCTGGTCCAGTGTGATGTGATTGTATAGCAGTGTTTAAATTCTAAAAAATTAAATTAAAAAATAAAATTGAAATAAGGTGTGTGGGTGCTACGTTTGTGTGCACAGTATCCTGTATTGTATTTATAAACTGAATATGAGTGGAAAAAATCCTATATCCCGTTTGGCCTATGAAAGGGATGGGACAGTGCAATGTGTGTAGGAAGCCAATATAAATAATTCTCATACACACCAAGTATTAATATAACTTGTGCAAATAGACTCTTAAAGTGCTGTCGTGCCTGTGCAACTCATAAAAAAATTGCAGATGAAAGTGAAAAAAGGGGGTATACGGGTACTGTGTTTGCATGCACAGTATCCTGTGAGAAAAGTATATAAATATATAACACAGTTTCTTATATCCAGTTCTATCTATATAGAGGCTGTGGCAGCACAGTATGTGCAAAAACCTTAAGGGGCTGTTGTATCTGTGCAGCCCATAGAGATAAAAAGGGTCATATTCATATAATAACAGTGATCAAGATAATAATTATTACCAACATAACATGTGCAAACTACAATCTGTGATCGATATAAAAGTGCAAACTATGCAAAATCCGTATTTGTAAAGAACATTGTGCAACCTATGCAAAATATATAGATAACTAATGTGCAAAACCTTATGAGTGTAACAAACAGGCGTATGATGTTTCTCTATGACACCCGAATAATTAATAATATTCAGAAAAAATATATATTATAACGTGAAGTCCAAAACCAAGTCTTTGAAATACAATAAAATGCTGGTGCAAACTTCAAATGAAATGTTTTGTGATCCCTTTAACAATCCAATTGTGCAGCAAAAAATCCGGTGGGGTGCCGAAAGAGAGAGGGTGTATATATCCTTTTCGTGCTCAAACACACACAGGTAAAAGATGGCCCCTTACCTTGCGGCAATGGGACAACCGCATAGAAGGTATATGGAGGAGATGGTCTCTCTTTGGGGTCCCTGGACCGGAGCCGGTGGTCCCTGTGTTTTAATCCCTCAGTACCAGCATCAACAGTAGCAGAGTCAACATAAGGGAGAATAAGAAGGGTACCAGATAGTGTAGTATTTCTAACAAATCAATGTTTTTATTAAGGTTAAAAGCATGTACTCACATGCAGTAGATGCATAACACATAAAAAAATCCTATGAGCGGCGAGCTCGTCAATCCAAATCTGTATCCGTGCCTATCCCGTCCCTACGCGTGACGTCACCCAATCACGTGACTTCATCAGGGGATGACAGGGGAGGCACAATCATGTCTTTAAATAGTTTTCTCATTGTGGTCAATGGGCGGCCATTTTCTTGTGGCCCGGTGTAATATTATGGCGGCCATGTTTGAAAGGGTCAGTTTCAAAACATGCACGCGGCCATTTTTTTGGTTGGAAGGCACATTTCTCATGCCATAGAGCTCTATGTAAACTCGGCGGCCATTTAGCTGTAGCCTAATGTAATATGCCGGCGGCCATTTTTTGGGGGATTATGCCAATACACGAAATTTAGATGCGCATCCCTAATATCATGGATGTTTCTAGCATGATAATGTATGTGTATGGCCGCAGATGTAACTAGGAGGGCTGGTTGGTGGAGACAATGCTCGATGCAAAGTGCTTAAAGGTAGTGGTTTGGTGGACCGCAAGTAATACCCAAACCGACTGCAAACAATAAAACAAAGCTATCTAAAAAACAAGTGTGGAACAGGATTTTTGGGGGGTGATGTAAACAGGGGAAGACTGGAATTAGCGCTCAGCGTCATGTTCTTTGTTGATAACCAGAACACACTTCAATAGTATACATAAGGCTCTGTCAATGCGCATAGGACGGGACAGGCTCTGGTAGCTATATATCTCAATCCTTAATATGCAAGAGCTCAATCATACATATAATAAATATATTAATAAATATATTCTACGAGTGTGCATTAAAGATAAAAATATTAAAATAAAATCTATACATAATAATAAAAATACAAAAACAAAATATACAATATATACTTATAAAAAATAATAAAATTCCATAAATGAAAAAGGGGATAGATGGTTGCACGGAGAAGTCCGTTCACATAAAAACGTTAAAAAATTATTTTATTTATTTCTCTACAATCTTTTAAGTGGGGAAGAGGAAGAGCTGAGGGTGCATCAAAAAGGGTTAAAAATCACTAATAAAACAGTTAAGATCAAATTCGATATTCAAGCCTCTGGGTGCAAAAGTATCCAGGGTGTATATCCATTTTGACTCCAACTGGCTAAGGGTCCTTACTTTATGCCCACCCCGCCAGTGTCTAACATATGGTTCTATCCCCCAGAATCTTAACTGCGTAGGGTCCTTATTATGGTGTAACAGAAAGTGTTTCGACACGCTGTGCTTATCATATCCATTAAGGATGTTTTGTACATGCTCTTTAATACGCACTCTAAGAGGTCTTTTTGTACGGCCTATATACTGTAGGCCGCAACTACATTCTAGAGCATAAACAGCTCCTTCCATGTTGCAGCAAATGAAGTTGTTGATCTCGTATGATTCTCCTGTGCTGGTGGACGTAAAATGGAATTTTTTCTCGTTTGGGCGTTTCGTTCTTAAACACGCAAAACATCTTCTGCAGGGGAAGAAACCTTTTCCCGTAAAAAAGGAGAAAGTTTTTTTCGGTGGGTCGACCACGCTCTTCACCACTTTATCCCTGATAGTAGGTGCTCTCTTGTATATGAACCTTGGGTTGATAGGTAGGGTATTATATAAATCTTTATCCGCCAAAAGGATGTGCCAATGTTTTTTCACTATTCTCTCTACTTTCTTGTACTGTACATTAAAATCCAGAATGATCGGGGTCACTGTCGGTGTTGTCTCCTCTCTAACTTTCTCTTTTATTAACTCATTCCGATTCATTTCCGTCACCTCCGTGATTTTTTTCTCAATATACTTCCGGTCATAACCCTTTGCGACAAACCTCTGACCTATTTTCTCTGCTTGATCTAGGAAGGTCTCAAAGCGAGTGCAGTTGCGTCTTACCCTCATTAGTTGTCCCTTAGGTACATTAAAAAGCCAGTTTTTGGGGTGGCAACTATCTATTGGCAAGTAGCTGTTCCTATCCACAGTTTTAAAGTGCGTCTGTGCCCATAGTTTGGAGTTTTCTTGTGTTATATCCAGATCTAAAAATGTTACATTTTTTTCGCTTATTTCCCAAGATAGTCTAATGTTCCTGTCATTTTCGTTTAATCTTTCCAGGAAATGGGTCAGCTGTTCAGAGTCACCTTTCCATAGTATGAACACATCATCAATGTATCTTTTGTAAGTTATCAACTCCTGGGGTCTATTGTTGAACACATATTCTTCTTCCCACCGGGCCATAAATAGGCCTGCTACACTCGGGGCGAATTTCGCTCCCATCGCCACACCTGTCTGTTGATGATAATAATTTTTGTCGTACCAAAAGTAGTTGTTCTTAAGGCAGAACTCTAAGCATTTTATTATAAACTTTCTTTGCGTGCATGGGAGCATAGTAAAGGATCTCAAACCCCATTTAACAGCCTCACATGCTTGGTGATGGGGTATTATTGTGTACAATGATGACACATCTACCGTCGCCATAATCCATGGGCCTTCTTCACAAGGTACCTCTTCTAGGATCCGTAGCATTTCTTTAGTGTCCTTCAAATACGCTTTCGTGCTCTGAACAGCTGGTTGCAAAAAGAAATCTATATATTCACCTATTCTGGCATTCAGTGAATCTATTCCATTCACTATCGGTCTCAGCGGTGGATCTGTCTTACTCTTGTGTATTTTCGGTAATGAGTATATAATAGGAGTCCGACAGGAATCTGGTATTAGAAAACGGGCTTCTTTTTTATTTAAAATATTTCTTTTTACCCCTAATTGTACTACTTTTTCCAGTGCTCTTCTGCACTTAAACATAGGGTTACTCAGTAATTTGTCATAAGTGGTTTCGTCACTCAGCATGTTCATCATGCTCTCATGGTATTGTTCTTTAGATAAAATCACGATGCCCCCTCCCTTGTCTGCTGGTCTTATGACCAGATCCTTACGTCGAGTTAGTTTGCGAATGCCGCTTCTGATGTGACTGGGTTCCTCTTTCTTCTTAATCCTTAGCTCTTTAATATCCTCTAAAACCATCTTCTTAAAAACCTCTATAAATTTGTTATCTCTCACAGGTGGATTAAAAACCGATTTGTTTCTTAATGTGCTATGTAAAATCCCATCGATGTCTCTATCCCCATATCTTTGTTTTTTTTTTTTTTTTTAAAATTCTTTTTATTGATTTTCCATTTAGTACAAGACAGTAATACTACAAAGCTGTATTTTAGGTGACCAACGTGGACACCCTCTAAGGTATGGCCAACAGGGCCTTCCTGTTCTGGCTAACATAGTTCAGCTATCTATCCTATTTGACCCCCATACCCCCCTTCCCTCCCACCTCCCTCCCCACCACCTCAACTTGAGTCACAGCTCATCATATCGGATTTTGGATATTATATTAATCTTGATCAGTCATTACACTACTCCTGTACATCTACATATTGTGTCTATATAGATTACACCGTATTACTGTATCTATGTAATTGAAATCTGCTGGTATTCACCATAGGTATACTGCAATAATTATGTAATTTATATGCTTGTTTATAGTATCTCTGACACAGAGAAACACACGACACCATCCTTTCTCTTTCTATATGGTCAGGAGTCTCCTGTATATCAATATATCAGACTTTAGTCAGCCACCCCATATCTTTGTTTTGAAGGGTTCCCTAGAATATATTCTTGATGTTGAGTTTCCTCACAAATTTCTGGATACCTACATATGTCTGGAATTTGTCTAGGTTCTTGGTAGGTGCATACTTCAGCCCCTTATCCAGGACCCCTATTTCCTCATGTGTAAGTGATTGACCACTTAAGTTAAAAATACCTTCCCCTTTCACTCTCTTTTTCTTTTGCTCTCTCTTTCCAGATCGTTTTCCTCTTTTCTTTCTTGACTTCTTCTTGAGTATCTTATCTCTTCTATACCCCTTGGTGGGTGGTTCTCCCTGCCTCTGTCTAAAAAAGGCCTGGTATACTCAGCCCCACCTTGATGTGTCTGGTATTGTCTGTCATAGTTGTTTTCCTCTCGATCAGTGAGTGGAGCATAGTGGTTATAGGTGGGTATTGGACTTTGTTCATGGTGTCGGTATTCCCTTTGCTGGGGTCCTCTTCTTTCTCCATAGCCATAATTGCGGATGGGACTCCTACCTCATGGGCCATACTGATCGTGTGGTGGTCTTCTCTCATCTCTGTACTCCTGTGGTGGTCTTCTGTCCTCTCTGTACCCCTGTGGTGGTCTCCTGTCATCTTTATACTCAAAAGGTGGCCTTCTCTGTTCTCTATAGTCCTGTAGTGGTCCTCTATAGTCCCTCTGTTCATATGGGGGTTTGTACCAATTGTTCCCATTCTGGAATCTCTTGTTGTTCTTCCCATAAAATGGTCTCCTGCCCCCTTGTTGTGGTGTCCGATCGTTGTAATAGGGTCTTTTGGTCGCCTGGTGTGGAGTGTGTGTTTCATAATTTCCATCTCTCTCCTCCTGAGTATATTGTCTAGGTGTCCTTCTTGATGTCATTCCTTCATTCTCCCCTCTTGGGTCGAGATGTTCTCTCCTGGTGGTATATTGTGTGGGCGGTTCATGAGTCTGTTGCGAATAGACTCTTACCTGTTTTTCTGGTGTTGAATATGTTGAGGTTATGTCCGCCTTTCCGAGCTGACTTTGCCTTTTAAAAGCCTGATCATTTTTAAAATCATTGATGTCTCTGACATATTTCTTGCTTTTTCTCTGCTGTACCTCTCTATCCTTCTTCATTAGGTCTTTATTTAATTGTGTTGTTAATGTTTTGAATTCTGCTGTATCTTTAAATGTTTCTAGCTGCTCTCTTATTTCGGCAATATTCTGGTCAATGATTTTAGTTTTTCTTCGTTTCCTGTCTAATAAGAAGCCTAATAATTCTAGACCCTTTTCGTTAAAAAATTTAAACCACTCGTCATTTGACTCCTGGTCCATCAGTCCATCGTTTGGAGGTACATCCCATCTTAACCTCCTCGGTACAATGCTCTCTTTGAGATATGTTTCAAAGGTGCTTACATCCCACCATAGGCTTATCTTCTTTTCCATATTATGCCCTAATTTTCTCATCAGACTTTCCAGGTCTGCGCTCTTATTAGTGTGAGTATTGGTGGTATTAAAGACCTCTTCTAAATTTATTTTCCTTTTTTCCATAAATGAAAACACCTCCATGGCTGCTGCAGGAATGAGTGAATGACTAATTGAGAATATTTATATAGAATATTCCTGCGCTACCTTGGAAACGGCGGTGTATGTGGACAGCTGCAAGCACAGAGTGGGATCAAACAAAGCCCATGAATAGTGCAAAACAAAAGGAGAAAGTGCTGCGCTGGTCCAGTGTGATGTGATTGTATAGCAGTGTTTAAATTCTAAAAAATTAAATTAAAAAATAAAATTGAAATAAGGTGTGTGGGTGCTACGTTTGTGTGCACAGTATCCTGTATTGTATTTATAAACTGAATATGAGTGGAAAAAATCCTATATCCCGTTTGGCCTATGAAAGGGATGGGACAGTGCAATGTGTGTAGGAAGCCAATATAAATAATTCTCATACACACCAAGTATTAATATAACTTGTGCAAATAGACTCTTAAAGTGCTGTCGTGCCTGTGCAACTCATAAAAAAATTGCAGATGAAAGTGAAAAAAGGGGGTATACGGGTACTGTGTTTGCATGCACAGTATCCTGTGAGAAAAGTATATAAATATATAACACAGTTTCTTATATCCAGTTCTATCTATATAGAGGCTGTGGCAGCACAGTATGTGCAAAAACCTTAAGGGGCTGTTGTATCTGTGCAGCCCATAGAGATAAAAAGGGTCATATTCATATAATAACAGTGATCAAGATAATAATTATTACCAACATAACATGTGCAAACTACAATCTGTGATCGATATAAAAGTGCAAACTATGCAAAATCCGTATTTGTAAAGAACATTGTGCAACCTATGCAAAATATATAGATAAATAATGTGCAAAACCTTATGAGTGTAACAAACACCTGTTTGTTACACTCATAAGGTTTTGCACATTATTTATCTATATATTTTGCATAGGTTGCACAATGTTCTTTACAAATACGGATTTTGCATAGTTTGCACTTTTATATCGATCACAGATTGTAGTTTGCACATGTTATGTTGGTAATAATTATTATCTTGATCACTGTTATTATATGAATATGACCCTTTTTATCTCTATGGGCTGCACAGATACAACAGCCCCTTAAGGTTTTTGCACATACTGTGCTGCCACAGCCTCTATATAGATAGAACTGGATATAAGAAACTGTGTTATATATTTATATACTTTTCTCACAGGATACTGTGCATGCAAACACAGTACCCGTATACCCCCTTTTTTCACTTTCATCTGCAATTTTTTTATGAGTTGCACAGGCACGACAGCACTTTAAGAGTCTATTTGCACAAGTTATATTAATACTTGGTGTGTATGAGAATTATTTATATTGGCTTCCTACACACATTGCACTGTCCCATCCCTTTCATAGGCCAAACGGGATATAGGATTTTTTCCACTCATATTCAGTTTATAAATACAATACAGGATACTGTGCACACAAACGTAGCACCCACACACCTTATTTCAATTTTATTTTTTAATTTAATTTTTTAGAATTTAAACACTGCTATACAATCACATCACACTGGACCAGCGCAGCACTTTCTCCTTTTGTTTTGCACTATTCATGGGCTTTGTTTGATCCCACTCTGTGCTTGCAGCTGTCCACATACACCGCCGTTTCCAAGGTAGCGCAGGAATATTCTATATAAATATTCTCAATTAGTCATTCACTCATTCCTGCAGCAGCCATGGAGGTGTTTTCATTTATGGAAAAAAGGAAAATAAATTTAGAAGAGGTCTTTAATACCACCAATACTCACACTAATAAGAGCGCAGACCTGGAAAGTCTGATGAGAAAATTAGGGCATAATATGGAAAAGAAGATAAGCCTATGGTGGGATGTAAGCACCTTTGAAACATATCTCAAAGAGAGCATTGTACCGAGGAGGTTAAGATGGGATGTACCTCCAAACGATGGACTGATGGACCAGGAGTCAAATGACGAGTGGTTTAAATTTTTTAACGAAAAGGGTCTAGAATTATTAGGCTTCTTATTAGACAGGAAACGAAGAAAAACTAAAATCATTGACCAGAATATTGCCGAAATAAGAGAGCAGCTAGAAACATTTAAAGATACAGCAGAATTCAAAACATTAACAACACAATTAAATAAAGACCTAATGAAGAAGGATAGAGAGGTACAGCAGAGAAAAAGCAAGAAATATGTCAGAGACATCAATGATTTTAAAAATGATCAGGCTTTTAAAAGGCAAAGTCAGCTCGGAAAGGCGGACATAACCTCAACATATTCAACACCAGAAAAACAGGTAAGAGTCTATTCGCAACAGACTCATGAACCGCCCACACAATATACCACCAGGAGAGAACATCTCGACCCAAGAGGGGAGAATGAAGGAATGACATCAAGAAGGACACCTAGACAATATACTCAGGAGGAGAGAGATGGAAATTATGAAACACACACTCCACACCAGGCGACCAAAAGACCCTATTACAACGATCGGACACCACAACAAGGGGGCAGGAGACCATTTTATGGGAAGAACAACAAGAGATTCCAGAATGGGAACAATTGGTACAAACCCCCATATGAACAGAGGGACTATAGAGGACCACTACAGGACTATAGAGAACAGAGAAGGCCACCTTTTGAGTATAAAGATGACAGGAGACCACCACAGGGGTACAGAGAGGACAGAAGACCACCACAGGAGTACAGAGATGAGAGAAGACCACCACACGATCAGTATGGCCCATGAGGTAGGAGTCCCATCCGCAATTATGGCTATGGAGAAAGAAGAGGACCCCAGCAAAGGGAATACCGACACCATGAACAAAGTCCAATACCCACCTATAACCACTATGCTCCACTCACTGATCGAGAGGAAAACAACTATGACAGACAATACCAGACACATCAAGGTGGGGCTGAGTATACCAGGCCTTTTTTAGACAGAGGCAGGGAGAACCACCCACCAAGGGGTATAGAAGAGATAAGATACTCAAGAAGAAGTCAAGAAAGAAAAGAGGAAAACGATCTGGAAAGAGAGAGCAAAAGAAAAAGAGAGTGAAAGGGGAAGGTATTTTTAACTTAAGTGGTCAATCACTTACACATGAGGAAATAGGGGTCCTGGATAAGGGGCTGAAGTATGCACCTACCAAGAACCTAGACAAATTCCAGACATAAGTAGGTATCCAGAAATTTGTGAGGAAACTCAACATCAAGAATATATTCTAGGGAACCCTTCAAAACAAAGATATGGGGTGGCTGACTAAAGTCTGATATATTGATATACAGGAGACTCCTGACCATATAGAAAGAGAAAGGATGGTGTCGTGTGTTTCTCTGTGTCAGAGATACTATAAACAAGCATATAAATTACATAATTATTGCAGTATACCTATGGTGAATACCAGCAGATTTCAATTACATAGATACAGTAATACGGTGTAATCTATATAGACACAATATGTAGATGTACAGGAGTAGTGTAATGACTGATCAAGATTAATATAATATCCAAAATCCGATATGATGAGCTGTGACTCAAGTTGAGGTGGTGGGGAGGGAGGTGGGAGGGAAGGGGGGTATGGGGGTCAAATAGGATAGATAGCTGAACTATGTTAGCCAGAACAGGAAGGCCCTGTTGGCCATACCTTAGAGGGTGTCCACGTTGGTCACCTAAAATACAGCTTTGTAGTATTACTGTCTTGTACTAAATGGAAAATCAATAAAAAGAATTAAAAAAAAAAAAAAAAAAACAAAGATATGGGGATAGAGACATCGATGGGATTTTACATAGCACATTAAGAAACAAATCGGTTTTTAATCCACCTGTGAGAGATAACAAATTTATAGAGGTTTTTAAGAAGATGGTTTTAGAGGATATTAAAGAGCTAAGGATTAAGAAGAAAGAGGAACCCAGTCACATCAGAAGCGGCATTCGCAAACTAACTCGACGTAAGGATCTGGTCATAAGACCAGCAGACAAGGGAGGGGGCATCGTGATTTTATCTAAAGAACAATACCATGAGAGCATGATGAACATGCTGAGTGACGAAACCACTTATGACAAATTACTGAGTAACCCTATGTTTAAGTGCAGAAGAGCACTGGAAAAAGTAGTACAATTAGGGGTAAAAAGAAATATTTTAAATAAAAAAGAAGCCCGTTTTCTAATACCAGATTCCTGTCGGACTCCTATTATATACTCATTACCGAAAATACACAAGAGTAAGACAGATCCACCGCTGAGACCGATAGTGAATGGAATAGATTCACTGAATGCCAGAATAGGTGAATATATAGATTTCTTTTTGCAACCAGCTGTTCAGAGCACGAAAGCGTATTTGAAGGACACTAAAGAAATGCTACGGATCCTAGAAGAGGTACCTTGTGAAGAAGGCCCATGGATTATGGCGACGGTAGATGTGTCATCATTGTACACAATAATACCCCATCACCAAGCATGTGAGGCTGTTAAATGGGGTTTGAGATCCTTTACTATGCTCCCATGCACGCAAAGAAAGTTTATAATAAAATGCTTAGAGTTCTGCCTTAAGAACAACTACTTTTGGTACGACAAAAATTATTATCATCAACAGACAGGTGTGGCGATGGGAGCGAAATTCGCCCCGAGTGTAGCAGGCCTATTTATGGCCCGGTGGGAAGAAGAATATGTGTTCAACAATAGACCCCAGGAGTTGATAACTTACAAAAGATACATTGATGATGTGTTCATACTATGGAAAGGTGACTCTGAACAGCTGACCCATTTCCTGGAAAGATTAAACGAAAATGACAGGAACATTAGACTATCTTGGGAAATAAGCGAAAAAAATGTAACATTTTTAGATCTGGATATAACACAAGAAAACTCCAAACTATGGGCACAGACGCACTTTAAAACTGTGGATAGGAACAGCTACTTGCCAATAGATAGTTGCCACCCCAAAAACTGGCTTTTTAATGTACCTAAGGGACAACTAATGAGGGTAAGACGCAACTGCACTCGCTTTGAGACCTTCCTAGATCAAGCAGAGAAAATAGGTCAGAGGTTTGTCGCAAAGGGTTATGACCGGAAGTATATTGAGAAAAAAATCACGGAGGTGACGGAAATGAATCGGAATGAGTTAATAAAAGAGAAAGTTAGAGAGGAGACAACACCGACAGTGACCCCGATCATTCTGGATTTTAATGTACAGTACAAGAAAGTAGAGAGAATAGTGAAAAAACATTGGCACATCCTTTTGGCGGATAAAGATTTATATAATACCCTACCTATCAACCCAAGGTTCATATACAAGAGAGCACCTACTATCAGGGATAAAGTGGTGAAGAGCGTGGTCGACCCACCGAAAAAAACTTTCTCCTTTTTTACGGGAAAAGGTTTCTTCCCCTGCAGAAGATGTTTTGCGTGTTTAAGAACGAAACACCCAAACGAGAAAAAATTCCATTTTACGTCCACCAGCACAGGAGAATCATACGAGGTCAACAACTTCATTTGCTGCAACACGGAAGGAGCTGTTTATGCTCTAGAATGTAGTTGCGGCCTACAGTATATAGGCCGTACAAAAAGACCTCTTAGAGTGCGTATTAAAGAGCATGTGCAAAACATCCTTAATGGATATGATAAGCACAGCGTGTCGAAACACTTTCTGTTACACCATAATAAGGACCCTACGCAGTTAAGATTCTGGGGGATAGAACCATATGTTAGACACTGGCGGGGTGGGCATAAAGTAAGGACCATTAGCCAGTTGGAGTCAAAATGGATATACACCCTGGATACTTTTGCACCCAGAGGCTTGAATATCGAATTTGATCTTAACTGTTTTATTAGCGATTTTTAACCCTATTTGATGCACCCTCAGCTCTTCCTCTTCCCCACTTAAAAGATTGTAGAGAAATAAATAAAATAATTTTTTAACGTTTTTATGTGAACGGACTTCTCCGTGCAACCATCTATCCCCTTTTTCATTTATGGAATTTTATTAGTTTTTATAAGTATATATTGTATATTTTGTTTTTGTATTTTTATTATTATGTATAGATTTTATTTTAATATTATTATCTTTAATGCACACTCGTAGAATATATTTATTAATATATTTATTATATGTATGATTGAGCTCTTGCATATTAAGGATTGAGATATATAGCTACCAGAGCCTGTCCCGTCCTATGCGCATTGACAGAGCCTTATGTATACTATTGAAGTGTGTTCTGGTTATCAACAAAGAACATGACGCTGAGCGCTAATTCCAGTCTTCCCCTGTTTACATCACCCCCCAAAAATCCTGTTCCACACTTGTTTTTTAGATAACTTTGTTTTATTGTTTGCAGTCGGTTTGGGTATTACTTGCGGTCCACCAAACCACTACCTTTAAGCACTTTGCATCGAGCATTGTCTCCACCAACCAGCCCTCCTAGTTACATCTGCGGCCATACACATACATTATCATGCTAGAAACATCCATGATATTAGGGATGCGCATCTAAATTTCGTGTATTGGCATAATCCCCCAAAAAATGGCCGCCGGCATATTACATTAGGCTACAGCTAAATGGCCGCCGAGTTTACATAGAGCTCTATGGCATGAGAAATGTGCCTTCCAACCAAAAAAATGGCCGCGCGCATGTTTTGAAACTGACCCTTTCAAACATGGCCACCATAATATTACACCGGGCCACAAGAAAATGGCCGCCCATTGACCACAATGAGAAAACTATTTAAAGACATGATTGTGCCTCCCCTGTCATCCCCTGATGAAGTCACGTGATTGGGTGACGTCACGCGTAGGGACGGGATAGGCACGGATACAGATTTGGATTGACGAGCTCGCCGCTCGTAGGATTTTTTATGTGTTATGCATCTACTGCATGTGAGTACATGCTTTTAACCTTAATAAAAACATCGATTTGTTAGAAATACTACACTATCTGGTACCCTTCTTATTCTCCCTTATGTTGACTCTGCTACTGTTGATGCTGGTACTGAGGGATTAAAACACAGGGACCACCGGCTCCGGTCCAGGGACCCCAAAGAGAGACCATCTCCTCCATATACCTTCTATGCGGTTGTCCCATTGCCGCAAGGTAAGGGGCCATCTTTTACCTGTGTGTGTTTGAGCACGAAAAGGATATATACACCCTCTCTCTTTCGGCACCCCACCGGATTTTTTGCTGCACAATTGGATTGTTAAAGGGATCACAAAACATTTCATTTGAAGTTTGCACCAGCATTTTATTGTATTTCAAAGACTTGGTTTTGGACTTCACGTTATAATATATATTTTTTCTGAATATTATTAATTATTCGGGTGTCATAGAGAAACATCATACACCTGTGTGTGTGTGTAAACACACAGATCCATGTCCTGTCTGGGGAGAGGAGAACTGATCGTATGTTCCTTGTACAGAGGAACACCGATCAGTCTCCTCCCCTCATCAGTCCCCTCCCCCCACAGTTAGAATCACTCCCTAGGACACACATTTAACCCCTGCAGCGCCCCCTAGTGTTAACCCCTTCCCTGCCAGTCACATTTATACAGTAATCAGTGCATTGTTTATAGCACCGATCGCTTTATAAATGTGAATGGTCCCAAAATAGTGTCAAAAGTATCCAACATGTCCGCCGCAATGTCAGTCACGATAAAAATCACAGATCGCCGCCATTAGTAGTAAAAAAAAAAAAATTAATAATAAAAATGACAAATCTATCCCCTATTTTGTAGACGCTATAACTTTTGCGCAAACCAATCAATATGCACTTATTAGAATTTTTTTTTACCAAAAATATGTAGAAGAATACATATTGGCCTAAACTGAGGAAGAAAATTGTTTTTGTTTTTTAAATGGAATATTTATTATAGCAAAAAGTAATAAATATTGTGGTATTTTTCTTCATAGCGCAAAAAATAAAAAAAACACACAGGTGGTCAAATACCACCAAAAGAAAGCTCTATTTGTGGGGGAAAAAAAAACAATCAAAATTTAATTTAGGTACAACGTCGCATGACCGCGCAATTGTCATTCCAAGTGTGACAGCGCTGCAAGCTGAAAAAAATTGCACTTGTGATTTTTCACGTTCCGGTCCCATAGCCATTAACGGTGTTCCAATGTTTGTGCGAACTTTCGGCCTGTTCGCATGTTCTGCCGCGATCCGAACCGGGGGGTGTTCGGCTCATCCCTAGTCACCAGTATGGTATTTGTATATTGAAATCATATCCCCTCTCAAGCATCTCTTCTCCAGAGAGAATAAGTTCAGTGCTCGCAACCTTTCCTCATAACTAATATCCTCCAGATGATGATGATGTTGAAAAGTGTATTACTTACAATGTCGATCGTTGGATGGTAACCACAGGCACTGCCGCAGAGTTGTCCCAGGAAATCTCACAAGGACTCCCTGTGTTGGAGCTGGTGGGGGTCCACGACAGCTCTGATACTGCTCATGAATTATCACAATCTGATGTAGTTGACAGTGACTGGTGCAGGATGCCTGCTGCAAAATCACACTCTGTCTCCTGGGGTAGGTGGAACAGTGCTAGGTAGTGCTGGTGATTGGAGCACAGACAGGATAGATTGGGATAGTTTTTACATAAAGGTATTAGCGTGGTGGAAAGAAATTTCTGAAGGCAATGGTAAGGTGGACACTATTGCTGCTGTGACAAATGGAGAGGCACAGGCAGGACTGGTGCAAGGATTTTTGACGCCCTAGGCCAGGGGTGTCAAACTCAATTTCATCATGGGCCGCATCAGCATTATGATTGTCCTCAAAAGGGTTTATCTGTAAGATTAGATGTCCAGCTCATCTCCTCCCCTTACATTAGATGTCAAGAGCCACCCCACCATCAGAAGTTGAGTTCCCTACTCTCCCTAACATCACAGTGCACCCCCTTTCCTTATGCTGCTGCTGGGAAGAGGCTGGATGCATTGCTTGAAAGTAGGGGTCTGGAGGAGGACCAGAGGAGGGCTGGAGCTCTCCTGCAGCTGCAGGAAAGGTGTGAGGGCCACATGACATGGCCTGGAGGGCTGGATTCGGCCCGCGGGCCTTGTGTTTGACACTTGTGCCCTAGGCAAAACCTAATTTTGCTGCCCCCCCTGGCTTCGCCCTCTGCCTTGCCCATGTATACCCCACCTTTTTAATGAAGCGCCCATCAAATGCAGCCTCACCAGCGCCCATCAAATGCAGCCTCACCAGCGCCCATCAATGAATGTTTGCTAGCTTCCATCCATTCAGGATACAGACACAGTTCTCTGCCACCGCTGTACCTCTGACACGAAATGGTGGCTGCCTGCTGATGCTGAGACTCAGTTGCTTGCTGCAGAGAAGAGAGTAGGAAAACCAGCGGACGGGCACCCTATGCAGGAGGGTGCCCTAGGTGGCTGCCTAGTTTGCCTAGTGGTAACACCGGGAGACACAGGTGCGTTGGCTTTTACAGAAGTTAACACTCTCCAGTTGGAAGGATCTGAAAAGGGTGCATACATGGCAGAAGTTTTGTCCAGAAGCAAAACAGATGAGTAATGTTGAGTGTCAGGATGATAGGTTAATGGATAAGGACTTGGAAGGGCTCAGTGTTGCTGAAAATGAGAGGGTGAGTGTGACACATGCGTTTTCTGGTGTGCATGGGGAGTCGCAGAATTTGTCAGTTACCTCTGAGGTGGAGGTCTCTTTAAGGGTCTTGGCCTCAATCTTTAGTAAATGAGCTTGTCGCTAGTAAGGGAAGAGTCCCTAAAGTTCTGTGTTTAATTGTGGCATGTTTAGAAATAACTGAGGTGTTAGAAATGTTGGAATTGGTGAAATCCTTTTTGCTGTACACCTGCGTGTATCCACCGCAAATGGGCAGCCTGGTACCAATTGGTTGATGCAGGTGGTACAGGCGATGTTAAGCAATGTTGATAAAAGTTGGTTACTTTTGTAGAAAGTGGTCTCGCGGTTCTCTGCGAGAGTGCTTCCAGCGGCAGTTGTGTGCAGAAGGCACTCAGGGGAACTGCTAGAGGAATCAGAAATGATAACATGGTGGAAGTCTCTCCGTATGTTGGTGTGATGGAGTGCATTCCTGCTGGTGCGGCTGAGCAGTGGTTGGTACATGGGGCATGTACTGTCTCACCCGTTAGATCTCATGTAAAGGAAGGGCCTGGAACAGACGCGGCAGTAGTGGGAATTTGGTCTAACACTAGCAAAGAGGTGCAGTTTGAGGTACCCCGAGACCCTCTGACAGGAAATAAGTGTTGGTAACTATAATGGAAAAGTGTGTAAACCCATGCTGAATGTTGTCTCAGTGTGCTGGGTTGCTTCCTACTGATGTGGTGTATGAGAAGCACTCTAGAGCACTGTCGGACAGCTCAGAGGGGTTGGTTGAGGTTCCAATGGACACAGAAATAGTTAAGGAGATTGGTGTGGAAAAATGTGCGTTGGTAGGACTGTAGCTATTGGAGTATTGGACAACAGGGGGCGATGTGAAACTGTGGCAATGTCCCATAGGGAGTAACTGCTTGCCTGTAGGTGGTCCTTCCATAGACACTGTCTTGGCAAACAAGGGGACAAGAGGTCCTGATGACAATGATGACATTGAGTTGAATAACCCCTTGTGGAATTGTGGCTATTGAGGTTAAACAAAAGGATGTGGTGTTGATCTCAAGTGGTTTGGTTGCCAAGGGTAACTACACAGGGGTTAGTGATCCTGAGAAACAGATATTATTGGTTGTAGTCAGATAGTGAGAGTGGTCAGACCCTGACAGGTTTCATGGAAGTGGGTACCCAACAGTCCTGGGAGAGTAGGTCTGTGGAAAAAAGAGAAAGGGAGGATCCCGACATCAGAAGGTAGAAGGGATAAAGATTAGTGGGAGCCCACAGTTCAGGAAAAGTACTGGTGTAAGCACACCTGGAAGATGTGGGTGGAGTGCCTCTTTAGAAAAAAAAGTTGGGCAGGTTAGCACTCCTGCAGCTGATATATGGCACAGAGGTGCCAAGGTGAAGTGCTGGTGGAAACATACCCGGAAAAAGAGATGGGCCTACGCAGCTAATGGCTGGCACAGAGGTTTCCCATCCATGGTGACAGGTTTAAGTGTTCCTCCCTGTGGTTCAAAACAAAGGGGGAGGATATGTGGCAGTGGGACCCTGGAAAATTGCTGATTTACGCCAGATTTTGGAGAGAAAGTCACACTGATTGCACAGCTGTGTGCTGGGCTATTTACTTGTGACCTGACTATGGCTCAGGGCCCCACTCAACAGACAGGAAGTCTGTGCATGAGAGTCAGGTGGACTCCCATTCCTCTGAGAGGAGTCAGAGGCTGCAGGGGCAGCCAGAGCATACATGTCTGCAGGGGGCAGATGTATTTTGTGACAGAGCAGCAAGGCGCTGATCAGGAGTAAGCTAGGAGAGAGTTTAAACTCTAGGAAACTTTTGTTCTGAGGAGCAGACCTAAGGCCTATGCTAAAGACCTGAAGCAGCCGTATGGTAGAATGTAAGCCAGGAGGCTAAAGTATTGAGTGTGCAAGATGCAGCAATGGTGGAACCCCCCTGCGTGGGCTATTGATCTCTTTGTGAACTTTTCTGTGCTTTTAAATAAAAGTGGGATACCATGCCCTTTAAATACAGTTTTTGTTTTTTTTTGGACTGCCACACTCATTGCAAACACATTACAACCTATTATATCATACTATATTTTAGTTGACACCTGAACGGATCATTTAGGACCTCCAAGGTCACTCATTTCTACCCATGCCATGTCTGCCTTCCTGTTGTTCCTTGGTCGGGATTGGTGAGTATGGGGTCTTTCCTTTTTCTGTAAGGCCCCTCTTACCATTTGTCCATTTATTCATCTGTTGCATTACCCTTTTTGGTCATTCATTTCCAGACATATCCTACATGCATCCACCCTTGAAGAGTGAGTCACATCTCGTGAAACGCGTCAGTGTTATAGATGTTATGTATGCTTATGTATTTCTAATGCAATGCGATCTTTAACCATTTACAATTGTACCGGCTTTGCCTTTGTTTATGCTACTCTTTTTTTTATGCGTGATTATTTCTGCAATAACTGTTTTATTTTTAGATTTATGGCATTTTTATTTTTATTTTTGTTTTGTATTTTTTATCATGACTGACAATGCGGCAGACATATCGGACACTTTTGACACTATTTTGGGACCATTCACATTTATACAGCGATCAGTGCTATAAAAATGCACTGATTACTGTATAAATGTCACTGGCAGGGAAGGGGTTAACACTAGGGGGTGATCAAGAGGGTTAAATGTGTTACCTAGGGAGTGATTCTAACTGTAGGGGGAGGGGAGTGACTAGGGGAGGATACTTCTTATGAACACGCGTTTGGTCTCCTCTCCCCTGACAGATCCTGCTCTGTAACAAGCAATCACTGGGTGGACATCACAGCCGCTGGGCACGCGCCTCGGCTCCTCAGTGATGCGGCAGCGCGCGCCCCCTATACCGCTGGAAAGCTGAGGACGTCATGACGCCCACCCAGGATAGGAGATCTCATCTACGGACGTCATATGACAATGGGCGGGTAGGAAAGTGGTTAAAGCAGAGCATTTACAATTACTTTAACGCATAATGCAAGATCAAGACAATTTTTAATCAGCTTTGTTTTCTGTTTTTTTGTGGTTTAAGGGTTTAATAGACACTTGCACAGAGTGGCCCCAAACCTGCCCTTCTTAGGTCCCTCACTGGTGCTTCTGGCTATTTAACCTCAACCGAGTGCTCTCAATGTTAAGTTGCTTCCTATCTGGGCACTTGTGTGGGCTCACTCCTGAACCGCTCTCTGCATCTATTGACACAGACAGTGGCACTCAGACCCGCCCCCCACTCCCTCATCACTGGCTTTAATTGACACTGCCTCGGCAAAGCCGGTGAATCCAGGAATTGAATAGAGCTGTAGACGTGGACAGAGCTGGATCAAATAAGGACCCAGGTAAGTAAAGGGGGGATTCCAATACCTGATGCATTTCTTGCACCAAGGTAAAAAATATTTAGATTTTCACTACTTTAAAAAAATTACATAACATTAAATAGTCCACAAAAAAGTAAAAAGTTTTAGTTTGTCTTATGCCGCGTACACACGAGCGGACTTTCTGGCATACTTGGTCCGACGTTCTTCCCGCCGGACGGACTTGCCTACACACGACCGGACTTTCCGGCAGGTTAGGTCCGCCCGTCTTTCCGACGGACTTTCGCCGGAGTTACGGTGGACTTTCAGAATGAACGGACTTGCCCACACACAGACAAGTCCGTTCATTTTGAACGTGACTCGGGTACGACGGGACTAGAAAAGGAAGTCAATCTCGCTGCTTTTATCGGCGAGATTGACACCTTGCAAGCCCCGTCGTGGGGCATACCAGGCCCTTAGGTCTGGCATGGATTTTAAGGAGAACCCCCTACGCCGAAAAATCGGCGTGGGGTCCCCCCCCAAAATCCATACCAGACCTTGATCCGAGCACGCAGCCCGGCTGGTCAGGAAAGGGGGTGGGGACGAGCGAGCGCCCCCCCTCCTCCTGAACCGTACCAGGCCGCATGCCCTCAACATGGGGGGGTGGGTGCTTTGGGGAGGGGGGTGATCACCTAAAACATCACAGTCCCAGCATGCCCAGGGACTGTGACGGCATAAAGGGGGCGGGGTCTCTGCCTATATAAGTCACATTGGAGCTTTCAGAGACCAGTCCAGCCGGAGAGACCGTAGTGTCAGCATCTGGAGAAGAGAAGAGGGAAGAAGACAAGAAGACAAGAAGCCAGAAGTCCGGACCTCCCCTGGCAAGAGAGCGACATGAAGATAGTGGAGGAGCAGGCAAAAGAACTGGAACACCGGGAGAAGAGGAACTGGAGGGACCCCGAAGCCGGAAGAAGACCCCCCAGAGCTGTCTAATAAATTACTTCCAAAACCTGTGTAGTGTGTTTTATTTTTGACACTTTCTCCCTAGGTGAATGGGTAGGGGTACCATGTACCCCATACTTATTCACATAGGGTGGGGGGCCGGGATCTGGGGGCCTTCTTATTATAGGGGGCTCCCGGATTCTGATAAGCCCCCCGCCCGCAGACCCCAACAACCAACGGCCAGGGTTGTCGGGAAGAGGCTCTTGTCCTCATCAACATGGGGACAAGGTGCTTTGGGGTGGGGGGCCCTGCAGGGTGCCCCCCCTCCCCCAAAGCACCCATCCCCCCATGTTGAGGGCATGCGACCTGGTACGGTTCAGGAGGGGGGAGCGCTCGCTCGTCCCCACCCCCTTTCCTGACCAGCCAGGCTATATGCTCAGATCAGGGTCTGGTATGGATTTTGGGGGGGACCCCACGCCGATTTTTCAGCGTAGGGGGTTCCCCTTAAGATCCATACCAGACCTAAGGGCCTGGGATGCCCCGCACTCGCCGCAATAGGAAAATTTGTTTTTCCTATTGCAGCGAGCGCGAGATGCAGTACTCTGCCCTTGCGTCGTAACTGGTCCGTCGGACCAGCATACAGACTCATGCAGATGAACGGGCTTTTCCCTCCCCGGCGGACTAAAATTTAAAGCATGCTTTAAATCTAGGTACGGCGGACTTTTGGGAAAAAATGTCCGCCGGAGCCTACACACGGTCGGATTGTGCGGCGGACTCTGGTCCGCCGAACCAAGTATGCCGGAAAGTCTGACCGTGTGTACGCAGCATTATGCTTTTTATACAGCAGAAAAATGTGGTCAAAATAGCAGTCTTTACACTTGTGGGTACATGCTTGTGTTGCTGCATTTTGACTTGTTTTTACCCATTGTCTAAACAAATCTCCAAATAACAAAATACAGAAAAATTATGTAAAAACCTGAAAAGGAAACAGATTTTTTTTTTTATATATTTTGGTTTTGAACTTATTTACCTTACATATACAAAAGAGATTAAGAGTTTACATAACAATACAAAATAGTCCACTGTGCTTAACCTCTTCCCATCCGCGCTATAGCCGAAAGACGGCTGCAGCGCGGACCTACTTTGCCAGGAGGGCGTCCATAGACGTCCTCCCGTGCTCGAGCGGCCTGTGTGCCCCCTGCAGGGCACGCACAGCGCGCTCTGTGATCAGCGAGTCTGAGACTTGTCTGATCAGATCGGAGTAAGGGTCGACCCCGACCCCTTACCACATGATCAGCTGTCATTTGCTGACAGTTGATCATGTGATATAAACAGAGCTGGTAATCGACTATTGGCTACCGGCGGCTGTGAGAGGGACATCAGTCCCGATCATGGAGAGCCTCTGCAGAGGCTTCTGTGCCCACAGTGTCACCTATCAGTGCTCACAGTGTCACCTATAAATGTCACCAATCAGTGCCTCATAACCAGTGCTGCTCATCAGTGCCACCCATCAGGGCCTATCAGTGTCGCCTTCACTGTGCCCATCAGTGCAGCCTCATCAGCGAATATGAATGAAGGAGAAAAATTACCCGTTTGCTAAATTTTATAACAAACTATAAAACGTGGGGTTTTTATTTTTTGCTAAACAAACAAAAAAAAGACAAATTTTTGAAAAAAAAAAAAAACAAAGTGGTGATTAAATGCCACCAAAAGAAAGCTCCATTTTTGTGAAAAAAATGATAAAAATTTCATTTGAGCAGAACTACACATTTCTATTTTATCCAATCTCTCCAATGCATTGGGACAAAAGTTAATACTTGCAAAACTAAGTTATCTTTGTGACCATTGAGTTGAGCCTTACTGACAGGAAATCCCCAGAGAAAAAAAAACATGCATTGATGGAAGGAGTGCCAGACCAAATAAATAAAATATTAGTAGTATAAATTAATACATTTTATTTAGACTTTTTTTATCCTTTGGTCTGGTGCTCCTTCCATTAGTGCATGTTTTTTTTGTTTTTTTTGTTTCTGGTAACCTACAGTACTGGGGTACTCATTGGAGGGTAGGTTTGTGTGTTTTGAGCAGCATAACCTGAGCCAGTGAGCTCTATAGGGTTGCCATTGGTCCAGGATTGACCCAGACAGTCCGGGTTTTGAATCCTGTCCGGGTTTCAGTCTGCTCGAAAGCCAGACACATTAATCAGACAGGAATATGGCTCAGAACAGGGCCAGACAGAAGGGTGAGGGGACACTATCCGTTTTGCATTACTATTCTCTTTGGAGAGCCCAAAAGGTGTCCCAGGTCTGTTACAATCCTATAATGTATACTAAAAAACTATTTTGCTGTGTGCCGCTAAAGTGCTCGGGTTTGGCTTAAAAGTGGCAACCCTAGTGAGCTCACTGGATATTTTTGTCCTCTTACTACTTTTTGTGAACTCAGAGCAAAGTCCCAGCACCTCTTGGATGCTTTTATTGCCCAGACGTCACTTTTCCCATCTCTTCCTAATAGTTATCACATCAAACCAACATCCTTTTATTTCCTTACAGCCGGTCCTGCTGAACTGGTGGAATTTCGATTAAAATCTATGGCCTGTCCTGTTAGTTTGCAGTTGGTCAGTAGATCGACTACTCTCGAACAGGCTTGCTGGAAAAATTATGTTAATGACACCCCAAAGGTCGCAAACACAGTGCGTTTGCTTGCACCAGATCTCATGGTACAGAAGTACCATGTGATGTATTTGCAGTGAGTTTCCAAAAGTAGTGCATGCACCACTTTTGGTGTGGTGCGATTTCAGGCCATTCAAAATAAATGGGCTGAAAACGCACCATACAGAACTGAATGTGATGCTGTGTGTTCCTATGCAATTCCTGGTGTGAACCAGCCCTAAGTATTTGCTTGAAAGCTATTCTCTAGTTTTAGATAAGGCTGCAAAGAAATGATGAAAAGTGTGATGTGATGTGTAATGTAGAACAATCTTTGTTTTTACGTCATTTGAGAGTTGTTTTGAGGCCCTCATGTTGTCAATCTTCAGAGGAGAGTCAAAGAGAACAACTTGCAATTGGCCACCTTAAATACCTTTTCTCATGATTGGATGCACCTGCCTATAAAGTTCAAGGCTTAATGAGCTCACCAAACCAATTGTGTGTTCCAATTAATCAGTGCTAAGTAGTTACAGATATTCAAATCAACAAAATGACAAGGGTGCCCAAATTTATGCACCTGTCTAATTTCGTTTTGATGCATATTAAGCATTTTCTGTTAATCCAATAAACCTAATTTCACTACTGAAATATTACTGTGTCCTTCAATTATTTGATAGATCAAAATGAAATTGCTGATCCAAACACCCAAATATTTATAAATGACAATCATGGAAATTGTCAGGGGTTCCTAAACTTTTGCATACAACTGTAGCCCAGGCCATCTTTATGTTGAGCAACAATTCTTTTTTTTAGATCCTCAGAGTTCTTTGCCTTGAAGTGCCACGTTGAACTTCCAGTGACCAGTATGAGAAAGTGAGAGTGATAACACCAAATTTAACACACCTGCTCCCCATTCACACTTGAGAACTTGTAACACTAATGAATCACATGACACCGGGGAGGTTAATTGGCTAATTGGGCCCAATTTGGACATTTTCATTGTACTCACTTTTGTTGCCAACGGTTTAGACATTAATGGCTGTGTGTTTTATTTTGAGGGGACAGCAAATTTACAGTGTTATACAAGCTGTACACTCACTACTTTTACATTGTAGCAAAGTGTCATTTCTTCAGTGTTGTCACATGAAAAGATATAATAAAATATTTACAAAAGTGTGAGGGGTGTACTCACTTTTGCCAGGCTGCATGCTCAGATAATGGTCTGGTATGGATTTTGGGGGTGGGGGGACCTCACGCTGGGTTTTTTTTTTGGTGTGGAGTTTCCCTTAAAATCTATACCCGACCCAAAGGACAAGTGGGTACAGCTATGCAAATCATAGATTTATGTCCCAATCGGTCAAATGCACATCCAGAACATCCGGCATCCAGTACAAATATAGCCTAATATTATAGAGCAATTTATTACAAATTGCATACAGCTGTTTCAGGCTTTTTTGACAGTATCATAGCAATATCCTAGCAAGAATAATCATACAGGTTTCAGAGAGACATGAATTCAAAATCCCTTCAACCAATTCAATGTATAGAACAGTAAAGCCTTCCTAAAACAGAAGGCATTCACATGTCTCATTCCATCACATTTCCCAAAAATAGGAGGATTGCTCTTCGTTTTAGGACTGTGGGCAGAGCCATACAATTAATTCCTTTAGGCCACAGCAGCCAAATGCACATGCAGAAATGCTGGTGTTTATAGTGCAAATATAGCTGAATACACTTGAATAGCTTTAGTTTAAATTGTATGTAAACCCATTGCATTTTATACCTGTATTTGTAGAACAAAAAGACCCATTTAAACAACTTACTATAGATTGATTTATATTGGTCATGTAAAATACATTGTTTACCTCTTTCTTTCCTTTTTTTTGTACTGTGGTCTTGTGATAACCACCCTACAGTACTGAGATCAGTAAGTGGTGGAGCTAACAAGCAAACCTCTGATGCTATTATAGTCAATCGGTGCTGGAACTAAACCTATTTTTATATAAAAGAATAATAATAAATAAAAGCACATGGAAGCCATTTCTTGATGCATGACAACTTTTATAAGAAAAATTTTCAATGGGGAAACATAGAAATTAACTAGAAAATGCATTTTCTGGAGAAAATGCATGGGAATGCTGAATAACATCTCCCTATCTGCTAGCTGCCTGTCCCCTGAAAACACTATAAAATACATCTCCTCACTATCTGCCTGAGTGAGAGACAGTGTGAGAGAACCCTTCAAACAGGCCTTAATAAATCCACAACCGTACATGCTATCTCAACAGAGACTTAACCGTTAGAGACACTCGGCCTTTGTGAATGTATCGGTATAAAATTTATGTTGATAAACTTAAAAATGTGGGCATGTCAGCAATTAAAAAAAGAAGTTGGCTGTGCGTTTTGCTGGGAAATGTGAAGAATTTTATACATCAAAACTTCCCCATCATATTGGCCCATCAAAGCGGCCCCCATCAAAACTGCCCCATCATATTGCCACTATCAAAATGGCCCCATCATATTGCCATCATCAAAACTGTCCCATCAAAACTGCCCCATCATGTTCCCACCGTCAAAACTGCCCCCATCATATTGCCCCATCAAAACTGCCCCCATCAAAATGGCCCCATCATATTGCCACCATCAAAACTGCCCCATCAAAACTGCCCTATCATGTTCCCACCGTCAAAACTGCCCCCATCATATTGCCCCATCAAAACTGCCCCCATCAAAACTGCCCAATCATATTGCCACCATCAAAACTGCCACATTAAAACTGCCCCATCATATTCCTCTATTGTAAATCAGTACATGTTGTGTCTGTCCCCTCCCCGGGCTCTGTAATCAGAGCTAACAGGCTCTAGCTGCCTCTCCCACTGCCTATCACTGTGTATAAGAAGCTTTGGTGACCATGGCAACAAAAGCCTTTAACCACTAAGCCACCGCCCGCCATCATATGATGGCAGGACGAAGCTTCTCTTGTTCTGGGTGGACGTCATATGACGTGATCGCCCTCCCGAGCCACTAGGGGGGGCGCGCGCGCCGCCGGTGCGCGCGCGTGCCCGCTGCATCGCTTGGGACCCGATGCGCGTGCACAGCGGCCGCGATGTCCGCCGGGCACCCGCGATTGCCGGGTAACAGAGCAGGACCGTGGATCTGTGCATGTAAACACAGATCCACGTACTGTCAGAGAGGAGAGGAGACCGATGGCGTGTCCCTTGTACATAGGGACACCGATCGGTCACCTCCCCCAGTCAGTCCCCTCCCCCCACAGTTAGAATCACCTCCTTAGGTCATACATTAACCCCTCGATCGCCCCCTAGTGTTAACCCCTTCCCTGCCAGTCACATTTACACAGTAATCAATGCAATTTTATAGCATTGATCGCTGTATAAATGTGAATGGTCCCAAAAATGTGTCAAAAGTGTCCGATATGTCCGCCGCAATATCGCAGTCACAATAAAAATCGCAGATCGCCGCCATTACTAGTAAAAAATAAATAAATAAATAAAAATGCTATAAATCTATCCCCTATTTTGTAGACGCTATAACTTTTGCGCAAACCAATCAATATACGCTTATCGCAATTTTTTTTTACCAAAAATATGTAGAAGAATACATATCGGCCTAAACTGAGGAAAAAATTTGTTAAAAAAAAATTGGATATTTATTATAGCAAAAAGTAAAAAATATTGTGTTTTTTCAAAATTGTCCCTCTTCTTTTGTTTATAGTGCAATAAATAAAAACCGCAGAGGTGATCAAATACCACCAAAAGAAAGCTCTATTTGTGGGGAAAAAATGATAAAAATTTAATTAGGGTGCAGTGTAACATGACCGCGCAATTGTCATTCAAAGTGCGATAGCGCTGAAAACTGAAAAATGGCTTGGGCAGGAAGGGGGTGAAAGTGCCCTGTATTGAGGTGGTTAAAATTTCCTGAAATGACCACTAAACAAACAGCTTTTCCACACAAACGGTAAAACCAAATGCCTGCAAGACTTCACCCTATATAAATCTGCCCTTCTAAAATACAATTCATGCTGCCAAACAAGCCTACTTTGTCTCTCTTATTAATTCCTTGTCATCCAGTCCTCGTCGGCTCTTCTCAACCTTTAACTCTCTGCTTCGCCCACCACCCCCTCTACCCACTAAATCACTCACTGCCCAAGAGATTGCCAATCACTTCAAAGACAAGATCGATGCAATTCGTGAGGACATCTCCACTGTGCGTACATCTTCCCCACCCATCATACCTTGCCTAGCAGCACATTCAACACTCTCCTCTTTTGAATTAGCTACTACGGAAGAGGTTACAAAAATGTTCTCGGATGCCCACCTAACCAATTGTCCCTTGGATCCTGTTCCCTCACAACTACTACGGTCACCCTCTTCTTCTATCCTATGCTCCCTCACCCACATCTTCAATCTCTCCCTCTCTAGTGGCATTTTCCCCTCCCCTCTAAAACATGCGCAGATCACTCCCATTCTTAAAAAGCCCTCACTGGACCCTACTGACCTGAACAACTTAAGACCCATCTCATTACTCCCTTTCACCTCTAAACTTCTAGAACGCTTAGTCTACAGCCGTCTTAGCTCCTACCTCAATGAAAATAACCTTCTTGACCCCTTACAGTATGGCTTTCGCTCACAGCACTCCACGGAAACTACCTTACTAAAACTCACTAACGATTAACTAACTGCTAAAACCAACAGCCAGTACTCCATACTCCTACTACTTGACCTCTCTGGGGCCTTTGATACTGTTGACCACCCGCTCCTTCTCAATAAACTACATTCCATTGGCCTCCGAGATTCTGCTGTATCCTGGTTCTCTGGCTATTTATCACAGCGCTCCTTCAGTGTCACCTACAACTCTGTCCTCTCCTCTCCATTGCCCCTTTCTGTGGGGGTCCCCCAAGGCTCGGTTCTTGGACCCCTTCTCTTCTCTATCTACACCTCCTCCCTTGGTCACTTAATAACTGCCCACGGCTTCCAATACCACTTATACGCTGATGACACCCAAATCTATCTGTCTACTCCTCACCTCACTCCTTCAGTCTCCTCTCGCATTACTAACTTACTAACTTACATATCAGCATGGATGTCGCACCACTTCCTTAAACTAAATCTCTATAAAACTGAGCTATTAATATCCCCCCCACCCGTGCCCCCCTCCATGACTTTTCCATCAAAATCAACAATGCAACCATCAGTCCCTCCCCTCACGCCAGGGTACTAGGTGTAATCCTAGACTCTGACTTGCCATTTCAGCCTCAAATCCAATCGCTGTCAAAAGTTTGTAGAATTCACCTCCGTAACATCTCTAAAATTCGCCCTTTTTTAACAAATGAAATCACCAAGCTCCTCATTCACTCCCTTGTTATCTCTCGCCTTGACTATTGCAACTCCCTTCTCATTGGCTTACCTCTCCATAGGCTATCCCCTCTTCAGTCTATCATGAATGCTGCTGACAGACTTATCCACCTTACCAACCGCTCAGTGTCTGCCAACCCTCTACTTCAATCCCTACACTGGCTCCCAATCACCCAGCGAATTAAATTCAAAATTCTAACCACTACATACAAAGCCATTCACAACTCTGCCCCAAGCTACATCACTAATCTTGTCTCCAAATATCAACCAAATGGACCTCTCCGCTCTTCTCAAGACCTCCTGCTTTCAAGCTCTCTCATCTCCTCCTCCCATGCTCATCTCCAGGATTTTTCCAGAGCCTCTCCCATCCTCTGGAACTCGCTACCTCCATCTATCCGGCTATCCCCTACTCTTGCTACCTTCAGGCAATCCCTGAAAACTCATCTCTTCAGGAAAGCCTATCACGTCTCCAACTAATCTCCTACAACTTCCACCAGCTCATTCCCCACAGTTACAACCTTTTGTACCACCTGCCCCACCCTATTAGATTGTAAGCTCTTCTGAGCAGGGCCCTCTTAATCCTATTGTATTGTATTGTATTATAACTGCATTGTCTCCCTTTTATATTGTAAAGCGCTGCGTAAACTGTTGGCGCTATATAAATCCTGAATAATAATAATAATAACTGAAAAGATATAGCCAGATAGCTGAATATTTTGTGAACATTTTAAAGTTTGTTTGGCGTCTGTAGGTGAAAGTATGTAGGAGCTGAAACTTTTGGGAGCGAAAGAAGATTTTAAGGATTTGAAGCATGCTCTCATTCACTTCAATGTTAAAAAAAGTGTTAAAAAGCCTAATATTTAAAAAAGTCTAAATAATAGAAAAAAAGTTGAAAAAGTCCCATCATCAGCTGAAAGAGCTGAACATTTTAAAAGTTGAATGGTTTTAATAGCTGAAAGTATGCAGAAGTTACGCAGAGACAAAAAACGTATGAAATAATAAATAAATGAATAAAAAAATAAAAATAAATAAAATCAAATAACAATAGTGGGACTGCTAAAGCAGTCCCACTAATAAAAACTAGTAAATACATTTCCTGGAGAAAATGCGTGGGAATGCTGAATAGCTGAATTGCTAAAATGGCCCCCATCAAAACTGCCCCATCATATTGCCACCATCAAAACTGCCCCATCAGAATTGCCCCATCAAAACTGCCCCATCAGAAATGCCCCATCAAAACTGCCCCATCATATTGCCACCATCAAAACTGCCCCATCATATTGCCACCATCAAAACTGCCCCCATCATATTGTCATCAGAATTGCCCCATCAAAATTGTCCCCATCAAAACTGCCCCATCAGATTGCCACCATCAAAACTGCCCCATCAGAATTGCCCCATCAAAACTGCCCCATCATATTGCCACCATCAAAAGTGCCCCATCAGAATTGCCCCATCAAAACTGCCCCATCATATTGCCACCATCAAAACTGCCCCATCAAAACTTCCCCCATTAAAACTGCCCCATCAAAACTGCACCATCATATTGCCACCATCAAAACTACCACCATCAAAACTAAAGCAGTCCCAATAATAAAAACTAGTAAATACATTTCCTGGAGAAAATGCGCAGGAATGCTGAAAAGCTGAATTGCTAAAATGGCCCCCATCAAAACTGCCACATCATATTGCCACCATCAAAACTGCCCCATCAGAAATGCCCCATCAAAACTGCCCCATCATATTGCCACCATCAAAACTGCCCCCATCATATTGCCATCAGAATTGCCCCATAAAAATTGTCCCCATCAAAACTGCCCCATCAGATTTGCCCCATCAAAACTGCCCCATCATATTGCCACCATCAAAAGTGCCCCATCAGAATTGCCCCATCAGAATTGCCACCATCAAAACTGCCCCATCAAAACTACCCCCATTAAAACTGCCCCATCAAAACTACCCCCATTAAAACTGCCCCATCAAAACTGCACCATCATATTGCCACCATAAAAACTACCCACATCTAAACTGCCCCATCATATTGCCATCTTTAAAACTGCTCTTTTAAAATTGTCCCCATCAAAACTGCCCCATCATATTGCCACCATCAAAATTGCCCCATCAAAACTGCCCCATCATATTGCCACCATCAAAACTGCCCCATCAGAATTGCCCCATCAAAAAAGCTCCATCATATTGCCACCATCAAAAATGCCCCATCAAAATTGTCCCCATCAAAACTACCCCATGATATTGCCACCATCAAAACTGCCCCATCAGAATTGCCCCATCAAAACTGCCCCATCATATTGATACCATCAAAACTGCCCCATCAAAATTGCCCCATCAAAACTGCCTCATCATATTGCCACCCTCAAAACTGCCCCATCAGAATCGCCCCATCAAAACTGCCCCCTCATATTGCCACCATCAAAACTGCCCCATCATATTTCCACCATCAAAACTGCCCCATCAGAAGTGCCCCATCAAAACTGCCCCATCATATTGCCACCATTAAAACTGCCCCATCAGAATTGCCCCATCAAAACTGCCCCATCATATTGATACCATCAAAACTGCCCCATCAGAATTGCCCCATCAAAACTGCCCCGTCATATTGCCACCGTCAAAACTGCCCCATCAAAACTGCCCCCATCATATTGCCACCATCAAAACTGCCCCCATCAAAACTGCCCCATCATATTGCCACCTTTAAAACTGCTCCATAAAAATTGTCCCCATCAAAACTGCCCCATCATATTGCCACCATCAAAACTGCCCATCAGAATTGCCCCATCAAAACTGCCCCATCATATTGCCACCATCAAAACTGCCCTATCAAAACTACCCCCATCAAAACTGCCCCAACATATTGCCACCTTTAAAACTGCTCTATTAAAATTGTCCCCATCAAAACTGCCCCATCATATTGCCACCATCAAAATTGCCCCATCAAAACTGCCCCATCATATTGCTACCATCAAAACTGCCCCATCAGAATTGCCCCATAAAAACTGCTCCATCATATTGCCACCATCAAAAATGCCCCATCAAAATTGTCCCCATCAAAACTACCTTATGATATTGCCACCATCAAAACTGCCCCATCAGAATTGCCCATTAAAAACTGCCCCATCATATTGATACCATCAAAACTGCCCCATCAAAATTGCCCCATCAAAACTGCCTCATCATATTGCCACCATCAAAACTGCCCCATCAGAATCGCCCCATCAAAACTGCCCCCTCATATTGCCACCATCAAAACTGCCCCCTCATATTGCCACCATCAAAACTGCCCCATCATATTTCCACCATCAAAACTGCCCCATCAGAAGTGCCCCATCAAAACTGCCCTATCATATTGCCACCATCAAAACTGCCCCATCAGAATTGTCCCATCAAAACTGCCCCATCATATTGATACCATCAAAACTGCCCGATCAGAATTGCCCCATCAAAACTGCCCCGTCATATTGCCACCGTCAAAACTGCCCCATCAAAACTGCCCCCATCAAAACTGCCCCCATCAAAACTGCCCCATCATATTGCCACCTTTAAAACTGCTCCATAAAAATTGTCCCCATCAAAATTGCCCCATCATATTGCCACCATCAAAACTGCCCATCAGAATTGCCCCATCAAAACTGCCCCATCATAATTGCCCATTAAAAACTGCCCCATCATATTGATACCATCAAAACTGCCCCATCAAAATTGCCCCATCAAAACTGCCTCATCTTATTGCCACCATCAAAACTGCCCCATCAGAATCGCCCCATCAAAACTGCCCCCTCATATTGCCACCATCAAAACTGCCCCCTCATATTGCCACCATCAAAACTGCCCCATCATATTTCCACCATCAAAACTGCCCCATCAGAAGTGCCCCATCAAAACTGCCCCATCATATTGCCACCATCAAAACTGCCCCATCAAAACTGCCCCATCATATTGATACAATCAAAACTGCCCCATCAGAATTGCCCCATCAAAACTGCCCCGTCATATTGCCACCGTCAAAACTGCCCCATCAAAACTGCCCCCATCATATTGCCACCATCAAAACTGCCCCCATCAAAACTGCCCCAACATATTGCCACCTTTAAAACTGCTCTATTAAAATTGTCCCCATCAAAACTGCCCCATCATATTGCCACCATCAAAATTGCCCTATCAAAACTGCCCCATCATATTGCCACCATCAAAACTGCCCCATCAGAATTGCCCCATCAAAACTGCTCCATCATATTGCCACCATCAAAAATGCCCCATCAAAATTGTCCCCATCAAAACTACCCAATGATATTGCCACCATCAAAACTGCCCCATCAGAATTGCCCATTAAAAACTGCCCCATCATATTGATACCATCAAAACTGCCCCATCAAAATTGCCCCATCAAAACTGCCTCATCATATTGCCACCATCAAAACTGCCCCATCAGAATCGCCCCATCAAAACTGCCCCCTCATATTGCCACCATCAAACCTGCCCCATCATATTTCCACCATCAAAACTGCCCCATCAGAATTGCCCCATCAAAACTGCCCCATCATATTGATTCCATCAAAACTGCCCCATCAGAATTGCCCCATCAAAACTGCCCCGTCATATTGCCACCATCAAAACTGCCCAATCAAAACTGCCCCCATCATATTGCCACCATCAAAACTGCCCCCATCAAAACTGCCCCATCATATTGCGACCTTTAAAACTGCTCCATAAAAATTGTCCAAATCAAAACTGCCCCATCATATTGCCACCATCAAAACTGCCCCATCAGAATTGCCCCATCAAAACTGCCCCATCATATTGCCACCATCAAAACTGCCCTATCAAAATTACCCCCATCAAAACTGCCCCATCATATTGCCACCTTTAAAACTGCTCCATTAAAATTGTCCCCATCAAAACTGCCCCATCATATTGCCACCATTAAAAAACTGCCCCATCAGAATTGTACCATCAAAACTGCCCCATCATATTGCCACCATCAAAACTGCCCCATCAGAATTGCCCCATCAAAACTGACCCATCAGAATTGCCCTATTAAAACTGCCCCATCAAAAGTGCCCCATCAAAACTGCCCCATCATATTGCCACCATCAAAACTCCCCCATCAGAATTGCCCCATCAAAACTGCCCCATCATATTGCCACCATCAAAACTGCCCCATCCGAATTGCCCCATCAGAACTGCCCCATCAAAACTGCTCCATCATATTGCCACCATCAAAAATGCCCCATCAAAATTGTCCCCATCAAAACTACCCCATGATATTGCCACCATCAAAACTGCCCCATCAGAATTGCCCATTCAAAACTGCCCCATCATATTGATACCATCAAAACTGCCCCATCAAAATTGCCCCATCAAAACTGCCTCATCATATTGCCACCATCAAAACGCCCCCATCAGAATCGCCCCATCAAAACTGCCCCCTCATATTGCCACCATCAAAACTGCCCCATCATATTTCCACCATCAAAACTGCCCCATCAGAATTGCCCCATCAAAACTGCCCCATCATATTGATTACATCAAAACTGCCCCATCAGAATTGCCCCATCAAAACTGCCCCGTCATATTGCCACCATCAAAACTGCCCCATCAAAACTGCCCCCATCATATTGCCACCATCAAAACTGCCCCATCATATTGCCACCTTTAAAACTGCTCCATAAAAATTGTCCCCATCAAAACTGCCCCATCATATTGCCAATATCAAAACTGCCCCATCAGAATTGCCCCATCAAAACTGCCCCATCATATTGCCACCATCAAAACTGCCCTATCAAAATTACACCTATCAAAACTGCCCCATCATATTGCCACCTTTAAAACTGCTCCATTAAAATTGTCCCCATCAAAACTGCCCCATCATATTGCCACCATTAAAAAACTGCCCCATCAGAATTGTACCATCAAAACTGCCCCATCATATTGCCACCATCAAAACTGCCCATCAGAATTGCCCCATCAAAACTGACCCATCAGAATTGCCCTATCAAAACTGCCCCATCATATTGCCACCATCAAAACTGCCCCATCAAAACTGCCCCATCATATTGCCACCATCAAAACTCCCCCATCAGAATTGCCCCATCAAAACTGCCCCATCATATTGCCACCATCAAAACTGCCCCATCCGAATTGCCCCATCAGAACTGCCCCATCAAAACTGCTCCATCATATTGCCAATATCAAAAATGCCCCATCAAAATTGTCCCCATCAAAACTACCCCATGATATTGCCACCATCAAAACTGCCCCATCAGAATTGCCCCATCAAAAGTGCCCCATCATATTGATACCATCAAAACTGCCCCATCAAAATTGCCCCATCAAAACTGCCTCATCATATTGCCACCATCAAAACTGCCCCATCAGAATCGCCCCATCAAAACTGCCCCCTCATATTGCCACCATCAAAACTGCCCCATCATATTCCCACCATCAAAACTGCCCCATCAGAAGTGCCCCATCAAAACTGCCCCATCAGAATTGCCCCATCAAAACTGCCCCATCAGAATTGCCCCATCAAAACTGCCCCATCATATTGATACCATCAAAACTGCCCCATCAGAATTGCCCCATCAAAACTGCCCCGTCATATTGCCACCGTCAAAACTGCCCCATCAAAACTGCCCCATCATATTGCCACCATCAAAACTGCCCCCATCAAAACTGCCCCATCATATTGCCACCTTTAAAACTGCTCCATAAAAATTGTCCCCATCAAAACTGCCCCATCATATTGCCACCATCAAAACTGCCCATCAGAATTGCCCCAGCAAAACTGCCCCATCATATTGCCACCATCAAAACTGCCCTATAAAAACTACCCCCAGCAAAACTGCCCCAACATATTGCCACCTTTAAAACTGCTCTATTAAAATTGTCCCCATCAAAACTGCCCCATCATATTGCCACCATCAAAATTGCCCCATCAAAACTGCCCCATCATATTGCCACCATCAAAACTGCCCCGTCAGAATTGCCCCATCAAAACTGCTCCATCATATTGCCACCATCAAAAATGCCCCATCAAAATTGTCCCCATCAAAACTACCCCATGATATTGTCACCATCAAAACTGCCCCATCAGAATTGCCCATTCAAAACTGCCCCATCATATTGATACCATCAAAACTGCCCCATCAAAATTGCCCCGTCAAAACTGCCTCATCATATTGCCACCATCAAAACTGCCCCATTCAGAATCGCCCCATCAAAACTGCCCCCTCATATTGCCACCATCAAAACTGCCCCATCATATTCCCACCATCAAAACTGCCCCATCAGAAGTGCCCCATCAAAACTGCCCCATCATATTGATTCCATCAAAACTGCCCCATCAGAATTGCCCCATCAAAACTGCCCCGTCGTTTTGCCATTATCAAAACTGCCCCATCAAAACTGCCCCCATCATATTGCCCCCATCAAAACTGCCCCCATCAAAACTGCCCCATCATATTGCCACCTTTAAAACTGCTCCATAAAAATTGTCCCCATCAAAACTGCCCCATCATATTGCCACCATCAAAACTGCCCCATCAGAATTGCCCCATCAAAACTGCCCCATCATATTGCCACCTTCAAAACTGCCCTATCAAAACTACCCCCATCAAAACTGCCCCATCATATTGCCACCTTTAAAACTGCTCCATTAAAATTGTCTCCATCAAAACTGCCCCATCATATTGCCACCATTAAAAAACTGCCCCATCAGAATTGTACCATCAAAACTGCCCCATCATATTGCCACCATCAAAACTGCCCCATCAGAATTGCCCCATCAAAACTGACCCATCAGAATTGCCCTATCAAAACTGCCCCATCATATTGCCACCATTAAAACTGCCCCATCAAAACTGCCCCATCATATTGCCACCATCAAAACTCCCCATCAGAATTGCCCCATCAAAACTGACCAATCATATTGCCACCATCAAAACTGCCCCATCCGAATTGCCCCATCAGAACTGCCCCATCAAAACTGCTCCATCATATTGCCACCATCAAAACTGCCCCATCAAAACAGCCCCATCAAAACTGCCCCATCATATTGCCACCATCAAAACTGCCCCATCAGAATTGCCCCATCAAAACTGCCCCATTATTAATCCTGACTAATAATAATAATAACTGAAAAGATATAGCCAGATAGCTGAATATTTTGTGAACATTTTAAAGTTTGTTTGGTGTCTGTAGGTGAAAGTATGTAGGAGCTGAAACTTTTGGGAGCGGAAGGAGATTTTAAGGATTTGAAGCATGCTCTCATTCACTTCAATGTTAAAAAAAGTGTTAAAAAGCTTAATATTTAAAAAAGTATAAATAGTAGAAAAAAAGTTGAAAAGGTCCCATCATCACCTGAAAGAGCTAAACATTTTAAAAGTTGAATGGTTTTAATAGCTGAAAGTATGCAGAAGTTATGCAGAGACAAAAAATGTATGAAATAATAAATACATGAATAAAAAAATAAAAATAAATAAAATCAAATAACAATAGTGGGACTGCTAAAGCAGTCCCACTAATAAAAACTAGTAAATACATTTCCAGGAGAAAATGCGTGGGGATGCTGAATAGCTGAATTGCTAAAATGGCCCCCATCAAAACTGCCACATCATATTGCCACCATCAAAACTGCCCCATCAGAATTGCCCCATCAGAATTGCCCCATCAAAACTGCCCCATCATATTGCCACCATCAAAACTGCCCCCATCATATTGCCATCAGAATTGCCCCATCAAAATTGTCCCCATCAAAACTGCCCCATCAGATTGCCACCATCAAAACTGCCCCATCAGAATTGCCCCATCAAAACTGCCCCATCATATTGCCACCATCAAAAGTGCCCCATCAGAATTGCCCCATAAGAATTGCCCCATCAAAACTGCCCCATCATATTGCCACTATCAAAACTGCCCCATCAAAACTACCCCCATTAAAACTGCCCCATCAAAACTGCACCATCATATTGCCACCATCAAAACTACCACCATCAAAACTAAAGCAGTCCCACTAATAAAAACTAGTAAATACATTTCTTGGAGAAAATGCGTTTGAATGCTGAATAGCTGAATTGCTAAAATGGCCCCCATCAAAACTGCCACATCATATTGCCACCATCAAAACTGCCCCATCAGAATTGCCCAATCAAAACTGCCCCATCAGAAATGCCCCATCAAAACTGCCCCATCATATTGCCACCATCAAAACTGCCCCCATCATATTGCCATCAGAATTGCCCCATCAAAATTGACCCCATCAAAACTGCCCCATCAGATTTGCCCCATCAAAACTGCCCCATCATATTGCCACCATCAAAACTGCCCCATCAGAATTGCCCCATCAAAACTGCCCCATCATATTGCCACCATCAAAAGTGCCCCATCAGAATTGCCCCATCAAAACTGCCCCATCATATTGCCACCATCAAAACTGCCCCTTAAAAACTACCCCCATCAAAACTGCCCCATCATATTGCCACCTTTAAAACTGCTCTATTAAAATTGTCCCCATCAAAACTGCCCCATCATATTGCCACCATCAAAATTGCCCCATCAAAACTGCCCCATCATATTGCCACCATCAAAACTGCCCCATCAGAATTGCCCCATCAAAACTGCTCCATCATATTGATATCATCAAAACTGCCCCATCAGAATTGCCCCATCATAACTGCCTCATCATATTGCCACCATTAAAACTGCCCCATCAGAATCGCCCCATCAAAACTGCCCCCTCATATTGCCACCATCAAAACTGCCCCATCATATTTCCACCATCAAAACTGCCCTATCATATTGCCACCATCAAAACTGCCCCATCAGAATTGCCCCATCAAAACTGCCCCATCATATTGATACCATCAAAACTGCCCCATCAGAATTGCCCCATCAAAACTGACCCGTCATATTGCCACCGTCAAAACTGCCCCCATCATATTGCCACCATCAAAACTGCCCCCATCAAAACTGCCCCATCATATTGCCTCCTTTAAAACTGCTCCATAAAAATTGTCCCCATCAAAACTGCCCCATCATATTGCCACCATTAAAAAACTGCCCCATCAGAATTGTACCATCAAAACTGCCCCATCATATTGCCACCATCAAAACTGCCCATCAGAATTGCCCCATCAAAACTGACCCATCAGAATTGCCCTATCAAAACTGCCCCATCATATTGCCACCATCAAAACTGCCCCATCAAAACTGCCCCATCATATTGCCACCATCAAAACTCCCCCATCAGAATTGCCCCATCAAAACTGCCCCATCATATTGCCACCATCAAAACTGCCCCATCCGAATTGCCCCATCAGAACTGCCCCATCAAAACTGCTCCATCATATTGCCAATATCAAAAATGCCCCATCAAAATTGTCCCCATCAAAACTACCCCATGATATTGCCACCATCAAAACTGCCCCATCAGAATTGCCCCATCAAAAGTGCCCCATCATATTGATACCATCAAAACTGCCCCATCAAAATTGCCCCATCAAAACTGCCTCATCATATTGCCACCATCAAAACTGCCCCATCAGAATCGCCCCATCAAAACTGCCCCCTCATATTGCCACCATCAAAACTGCCCCATCATATTCCCACCATCAAAACTGCCCCATCAGAAGTGCCCCATCAAAACTGCCCCATCAGAATTGCCCCATCAAAACTGCCCCATCAGAATTGCCCCATCAAAACTGCCCCATCATATTGATACCATCAAAACTGCCCCATCAGAATTGCCCCATCAAAACTGCCCCGTCATATTGCCACCGTCAAAACTGCCCCATCAAAACTGCCCCATCATATTGCCACCATCAAAACTGCCCCCATCAAAACTGCCCCATCATATTGCCACCTTTAAAACTGCTCCATAAAAATTGTCCCCATCAAAACTGCCCCATCATATTGCCACCATCAAAACTGCCCATCAGAATTGCCCCATCAAAACTGCCCCATCATATTGCCACCATCAAAACTGCCCTATAAAAACTACCCCCAGCAAAACTGCCCCAACATATTGCCACCTTTAAAACTGCTCTATTAAAATTGTCCCCATCAAAACTGCCCCATCATATTGCCACCATCAAAATTGCCCCATCAAAACTGCCCCATCATATTGCCACCATCAAAACTGCCCCATCAGAATTGCCCCATCAAAACTGCTCCATCATATTGCCACCATCAAAAATGCCCCATCAAAATTGTCCCCATCAAAACTACCCCATGATATTGTCACCATCAAAACTGCCCCATCAGAATTGCCCATTCAAAACTGCCCCATCATATTGATACCATCAAAACTGCCCCATCAAAATTGCCCCGTCAAAACTGCCTCATCATATTGCCACCATCAAAACTGCCCCATTCAGAATCGCCCCATCAAAACTGCCCCCTCATATTGCCACCATCAAAACTGCCCCATCATATTCCCACCATCAAAACTGCCCCATCAGAAGTGCCCCATCAAAACTGCCCCATCAGAATTGCCCCATCAAAACTGCCCCATCAGAATTGCCCCATCAAAACTGCCCCATCATATTGATACCATCAAAACTGCCCCATCAGAATTGCCCCATCAAAACTGCCCCGTCATATTGCCACCGTCAAAACTGCCCCATCAAAACTGCCCCATCATATTGCCACCATCAAAACTGCCCCCATCAAAACTGCCCCATCATATTGCAACCTTTAAAACTGCTCCATAAAAATTGTCCCCATCAAAACTGCCCCATCATATTGCCACCATCAAAACTGCCCATCAGAATTGCCCCATCAAAACTGCCCCATCATATTGCCACCATCAAAACTGCCCTATAAAAACTACCCCCAGCAAAACTGCCCCAACATATTGCCACCTTTAAAACTGCTCTATTAAAATTGTCCCCATCAAAACTGCCCCATCATATTGCCACCATCAAAATTGCCCCATCAAAACTGCCCCATCATATTGCCACCATCAAAACTGCCCCATCAGAATTGCCCATTCAAAACTGCCCCATCATATTGATACCATCAAAACTGCCCCATCAAAATTGCCCCGTCAAAACTGCCTCATCATATTGCCACCATCAAAACTGCCCCATTCAGAATCGCCCCATCAAAACTGCCCCCTCATATTGCCACCATCAAAACTGCCCCATCATATTTCCACCATCAAAACTGCCCCATCAGAATTGCCCCATCAAAACTGCCCCATCATATTGATTCCATCAAAACTGCCCCATCAGAATTGCCCCATCAAAACTGCCCCGTCGTTTTGCCATTATCAAAACTGCCCCATCAAAACTGCCCCCATCATATTGCCCCCATCAAAACTGCCCCATAAAAATTGTCCCCATCAAAACTGCCCCATCATATTGCCACCATCAAAACTGCCCCATCAGAATTGCCCCATCAAAACTGCCCCATCATATTGCCACCTTCAAAACTGCCCTATCAAAACTACCCCCATCAAAACTGCCCCATCATATTGCCACCTTTAAAACTGCTCCATTAAAATTGTCTCCATCAAAACTGCCCCATCATATTGCCACCATTAAAAAACTGATCCATCAGAATTGTACCATCAAAACTGCCCCATCATATTGCCACCATCAAAACTGCCCCATCAGAATTGCCCCATCAAAACTGACCCATCAGAATTGCCCTATCAAAACTGCCCCATCATATTGCCACCATTAAAACTGCCCCATCAAAACTGCCCCATCATATTGCCACCATCAAAACTACCCATCAGAATTGCCCCATCAAAACTGACCAATCATATTGCCACCATCAAAACTGCCCCATCCGAATTGCCCCATCAGAACTGCCCCATCAAAACTGCTCCATCATATTGCCACCATCAAAACTGCCCCATCAAAACTGCCCCATCAAAACAGCCCCATCAAAACTGCCCCATCATATTGCCACCATCAAAACTGCCCCATCAGAATTGCCCCATCAAAACTGCCCCATTATTAATCCTGACTAATAATAATAATAACTGAAAAGATATAGCCAGATAGCTGAATATTTTGTGAACATTTTAAAGTTTGTTTGGTGTCTGTAGGTGAAAGTATGTAGGAGCTGAAACTTTTGGGAGCGGAAGGAGATTTTAAGGATTTGAAGCATGCTCTCATTCACTTCAATGTTAAAAAAAGTGTTAAAAAGCTTAATATTTAAAAAAGTATAAATAGTAGAAAAAAAAGTTGAAAAGGTCCCATCATCACCTGAAAGAGCTAAACATTTTAAAAGTTGAATGGTTTTAATAGCTGAAAGTATGCAGAAGTTATGCAGAGACAAAAAATGTATGAAATAATAAATACATGAATAAAAAAATAAAAATAAATAAAATCAAATAACAATAGTGGGACTGCTAAAGCAGTCCCACTAATAAAAACTAGTAAATACATTTCCAGGAGAAAATGCGTGGGGATGCTGAATAGCTGAATTGCTAAAATGGCCCCCATCAAAACTGCCACATCATATTGCCACCATCAAAACTGCCCCATCAGAATTGCCCCATCAGAATTGCCCCATCAAAACTGCCCCATCATATTGCCACCATCAAAACTGCCCCCATCATATTGCCATCAGAATTGCCCCATCAAAATTGTCCCCATCAAAACTGCCCCATCAGATTGCCACCATCAAAACTGCCCCATCAGAATTGCCCCATCAAAACTGCCCCATCATATTGCCACCATCAAAAGTGCCCCATCAGAATTGCCCCATAAGAATTGCCCCATCAAAACTGCCCCATCATATTGCCACTATCAAAACTGCCCCATCAAAACTACCCCCATTAAAACTGCCCCATCAAAACTGCACCATCATATTGCCACCATCAAAACTACCACCATCAAAACTAAAGCAGTCCCACTAATAAAAACTAGTAAATACATTTCTTGGAGAAAATGCGTTTGAATGCTGAATAGCTGAATTGCTAAAATGGCCCCCATCAAAACTGCCACATCATATTGCCACCATCAAAACTGCCCCATCAGAATTGCCCAATCAAAACTGCCCCATCAGAAATGCCCCATCAAAACTGCCCCATCATATTGCCACCATCAAAACTGCCCCCATCATATTGCCATCAGAATTGCCCCATCAAAATTGACCCCATCAAAACTGCCCCATCAGATTTGCCCCATCAAAACTGCCCCATCATATTGCCACCATCAAAACTGCCCCATCAGAATTGCCCCATCAAAACTGCCCCATCATATTGCCACCATCAAAAGTGCCCCATCAGAATTGCCCCATCAGAATTGCCCCATCAAAACTGCCCCATCATATTGCCACCATCAAAACTGCCCCTTAAAAACTACCCCCATCAAAACTGCCCCATCATATTGCCACCTTTAAAACTGCTCTATTAAAATTGTCCCCATCAAAACTGCCCCATCATATTGCCACCATCAAAATTGCCCCATCAAAACTGCCCCATCATATTGCCACCATCAAAACTGCCCCATCAGAATTGCCCCATCAAAACTGCTCCATCATATTGATATCATCAAAACTGCCCCATCAGAATTGCCCCATCATAACTGCCTCATCATATTGCCACCATCAAAACTGCCCCATCAGAATCGCCCCATCAAAACTGCCCCCTCATATTGCCACCATCAAAACTGCCCCATCATATTTCCACCATCAAAACTGCCCTATCATATTGCCACCATCAAAACTGCCCCATCAGAATTGCCCCATCAAAACTGCCCCATCATATTGATACCATCAAAACTGCCCCATCAGAATTGCCCCATCAAAACTGCTCCCTCATATTGCCACCGTCAAAACTGCCCCCATCATATTGCCACCGTCAAAACTGCCCCCATCAAAACTGCCCCATCATATTGCCTCCTTTAAAACTGCTCCATAAAAATTGTCCCCATCAAAACTGCCCCATCATATTGCCACCATCAAAACTGCCCCATCAGAATTGCCCCATCAAAACTGCCCCATCAAAACTGCCCCATCATATTGCCACCATCAAAACTGCCCCCATCATATTGCCATCAGAATTGCCCCATCAAAATTGTCCCCATCAAAACTGCCCCATCAGATTGCCACCATCAAAACTGCCCCATCAGAATTGCCCCATCAAAACTGCCCCATCATATTGCCACCATCAAAAGTGCTCCATCAGAATTGCCCCATAAGAATTGCCCCATCAAAACTGCCCCATCATATTGCCACTATCAAAACTGCCCCATCAAAACTACCCCCATTAAAACTGCCCCATCAAAACTGCACCATCATATTGCCACCATCAAAACTACCACCATCAAAACTAAAGCAGTCCCACTAATAAAAACTAGTAAATACATTTCTTGGAGAAAATGCGTTTGAATGCTGAATAGCTGAATTGCTAAAATGGCCCCCATCAAAACTGCCACATCATATTGCCACCATCAAAACTGCCCCATCAGAATTGCCCAATCAAAACTGCCCCATCAGAAATGCCCCATCAAAACTGCCCCATCATATTGCCACCATCAAAACTGCCCCCATCATATTGCCATCAGAATTGCCCCATCAAAATTGACCCCATCAAAACTGCCCCATCAGATTTGCCCCATCAAAACTGCCCCATCATATTGCCACCATCAAAACTGCCCCATCAGAATTGCCCCATCAAAACTGCCCCATCATATTGCCACCATCAAAAGTGCCCCATCAGAATTGCCCCATCAGAATTGCCCCATCAAAACTGCCCCATCATATTGCCACCATCAAAACTGCCCCTTAAAAACTACCCCCATCAAAACTGCCCCATCATATTGCCACCTTTAAAACTGCTCTATTAAAATTGTCCCCATCAAAACTGCCCCATCATATTGCCACCATCAAAATTGTCCCCATCAAAACTGCCCCATCATATTGCCACCATCAAAATTGCCCCATCAAAACTGCTCCATCATATTGATATCATCAAAACTGCCCCATCAGAATTGCCCCATCATAACTGCCTCATCATATTGCCACCATCAAAACTGCCCCATCAGAATCGCCCCATCAAAACTGCCCCCTCATATTGCCACCATCAAAACTGCCCCATCATATTTCCACCATCAAAACTGCCCTATCATATTGCCACCATCAAAACTGCCCCATCAGAATTGCCCCATCAAAACTGCCCCATCATATTGATACCATCAAAACTGCCCCATCAGAATTGCCCCATCAAAACTGCTCCCTCATATTGCCACCGTCAAAACTGCCCCTATCATATTGCCACCATCAAAACTGCCCCCATCAAAACTGCCCCATCATATTGCCTCCTTTAAAACTGCTCCATAAAAATTGTCCCCATCAAAACTGCCCCATCATATTGCCACCATCAAAACTGCCCCATCAGAATTGCCCCATCAAAACTGCCCCATCATATTGCCACCATCAAAACTGCCCCATCAGAATTGCCCCATCAAAACTGACCCATCAGAATTGCCCTATCAAAACTGCCCCATCATATTGCCACCATCAAAACTGCCATATTAAAACTGCCCCATCATATTGCCACCATCAAAACTCCCCCATCAGAATTGCCCCATCAAAACTGCCCCATCATATTGCCACCATCAAAATTGTCCCATCAGAATTGCCCCATCAAAACTGCCCCATTATATTCCACTATTATAAATCAGTACATGGTGTGTCTGTCCCCTCCCCCGGGCTCTGTAATCAGAGCTGAGATGCTCCAGCCACCTCCCCCCTGTGTATAACATAAGCTTTGGTAACCATAGCAACAAAAGCAACACAGTACACTCTATTTAATGGCTAAACGTTCCTGAAATGACCACTAAACATGTTGTGTCTGTCCCCTCCCCGGGCTCTGTAATCAGAGCTGAGAGGCTCCAGCCGCCTCTCCCACTGCCCATCACTGTGTATAAGAAGCTTTGGTAACCATGGCAACAAAAGCCGTTAAAATTTCCTGAAATGATCACTAAACTTAAACAGCTTTTCCACACAAATGGTAAAAGATATCAAACTGAAAAGATATAGCCAGATAGCTGAATATTTTGTGAACATTTTAAAGTTTGTTTGGCATCTGTAGGTGAAAGTATGTAGGAGCTGAAACTTTTGGGAGCGGAAGAAGATTTTAAGGATTTGAAGCATGCTCTCATTCACTTCAATGTTAAAAAAAGTGTTAAAAAGCTTATTATTTAAAAAAGTTTAAATAGTAGAAAAAAAGTTGAAAAAGTCCCATCATCAGCTGAAAGAGCTGAACATTTTAAAAGTTGAATGGTTTTAATAGCTGAAGGTATGCAGAAGTTACGCAGAGACAGAAAACATATGGAATAATAAATAAATGGATAAAAAAATTAAAATAAATAAATCGAATAACAATAGGGGGACTGCTAAAGCAGTCCCACTAATAAAAACTAGTAAATACATTTCCTGGAGAAAATGCGTGGGAATGCTGAATAGCTGAATTGCTAAAACGGCCCCCATCAAAACTGCCCCATCAGAATTGCCCCATCAAAACTGTCCCATTATATTGCCACCATCAAAACTGCCCCATCATATTGCCACCATCAAAACTGCCCCCATCATATTGCCATCAGAATTGCCCCATCAAAATTGTCACCATCAAAACTGCCCCATCAGATTTGCCCCATCAAAACTGCCCCATCATATTGCCACTATCAAAACTGCCCCATTAGAATTGCCCCATCAAAACTGCCCTATCATATTGCCACCATCAAAACTGCCCCATCAGAATTGCCCCATCAGAATTGCCGAATCAAAACTGCCCCATCATATTGCCACCATCAAAACTGCCCCATCAAAACTACCCCCATTAAAACTGCCCCATCATATTGCCACCATCAAAACTACCCCCATCAAAACTGCCCCATCATATTGCCACCTATAAAACTGCTGCATTAAAAATGTCCCTATCAAAACTGCCCCATAATATTGCCACCATCAAAATTGCCCCATCAAAACTGCCCCATCAGAATGGCCAAATCAAAACTGCCCCTTTTAAACTGCCCCAACAAAACTACCCCCATCAAAACTGCCCCAACAAAACTACTCCCATCAAAACTGCCCCCATCATATTGCCACCTTTAAAACTGCTCTATTAAAATTGTCCCCATCAAAACTGCCCCATCATATTGCCACCATCAAAACTGCCCCATCAGAATTGCCCCATCAAAACTGCCCCATCATATTGCCACCATCAAAACTGCCCCATCAGAATTGCCCCATCAAAACTGCCCCATCATATTGCCACCATCAAAACTCCCCCATCAGAATTGCCCCATCATATTGCCACCATCAAAACTGCCCCATCAGAATTGCCCCATCAAAACTGCTCTATCATATTGCCACCATCAGAACTGCCCCATCAAAACTGCCCCATCAAAGCTGCCCCATTAAAACTGCCCCATCATATTGCCACCATCAAAACTGCCCCATCAGAATTGCCCCATCAAAACTGCCCCATTATATTCCTCTATTATAAATCAGTACATGCTGTGTCTGTCCCCTTCCCCGGGCTCTATAATCAGAGCTGAGATGCTCCAGCCACCTCCCCCCCTTTGTATAACAGAAGCTTTGGTAACCATGGCAACAAAAGCAACACAGTACACTCTATTTAATGCCTAAACGTTCCAGAAATGACCACTAAACAAAAAGCTTTTTAACAAAAACTGTAAAAGATATCAAACTGAAAAGATATAGACAGATAGCTGAATATTTTCTGAACATTTTAAAGTTTGTTTGGCGTCTGTAAGTGAAAGTATGAAGGATCTGAAACTTTTGGGAGTGGAAGAAGATTTTAAGGATCTGAAGCATGCTCCCATTGACTTCAATGTTAAAAAAAAGTGATAAAAATCTTAATATTTTAAAAAGTTTAAATGGTAGAAAAAAAGGTGAAAAAGTCCCATCATCAGCTGAAAGAGACCAACCTTTTAATAGTTGAATGGTTTTAATAGCTAAAAGTATGCAGAAGTTATGCTGAGCCAAAAAACGTACGTAATAATAAAGAAATAAATAATAAAAAAAACTAGAAAATGCATTTCCTGGGGAAAATGCGTGGGAATGCTGAATAGCTGAATTGCTAAAACGGCCCCCATCAAAACTGCCCCATCATATTGCCATCAAAACTGCCCCCATCATTTTGCCATCAAAACTGCCCCATCAGAATTGCCCCATCAAAACTGCCCCATCAGAAGTGCCCCATCAAAACTACCCCATCATATTGACACCATGAAAACTGCCCCATCAGAATTGCCCCATCAAAACTGCCCCATCATATTGACACCATGAAAAATGCCACCATCAGAATTGCCCCATCAAAACTGCCCCATCAGAATTGCCCCATCAAAACTGCCCCATCGTATTGCCACTATCAAAACTGCCCCCATCAAAACTGCCCCATCTTATTGCCACCTTTAAAACTGCTCCATAAAAATTGTCCCCATCAAAACTGCCCCATCATATTGCCACCATCAAAATTGCCCCATCAAAACTGCCCCATCATATTGCCACGTTCAAAACTGCCCTATCAGAATTAACCCATCAAAACTGCCCCATCATATTCCTCTATTATAAATCAGTACATGGTGTGTCTGTCCCCTCCCCCGGGCTATGTAATCAGAGCTGAGATGCTCCAGCCACCTCCCCCCTTGTGTATAACAGAAGCTTTGGTAACCATGGCAACAAAACCAACACAGTACACTGTGTTTAATGGCTTAAATTTCCTGAAATGACCATTAAACAAACAGCTTTTTCACAAAAACTGTAAAAGATATCAAACTGAAAAGATATAGCCAAATAGCTGAATATTTTGTGAACATTTTAAAGTTTGTTTGGTGTCTCTAGGTGAAAGTATGAAGGAGCTGAAACTTTTGGGAGTGGAAGAAGATTTTAAGGATCTGAAGCATGCTCCCATTGACTTCAATGTTAAAAAAAAGTGATAAAAATCTTAATATTTTAAAAAGTTTAAATGGTAGAAAAAAAGTTGAAAAAGTCCCATCATCAGCTGAAAGAGACCAACCTTTTAATAGTTGAATGGTTTTAATAGCTAAAAGTATGCAGAAGTTATGCTGAGCCAAAAAACGTACGTAATAATAAAGAAATAAATAATAAAAAAAACTAGAAAATGCATTTCCTGGGGAAAATGCGTGGGAATGCTGAATAGCTGAATTGCTAAAACGGCCCCCATCAAAACTGCCCCATCATATTGCCATCAAAACTGCCCCCATCATTTTGCCATCAAAACTGCCCCATCAGAATTGCCCCATCAAAACTGCCCCATCAGAAGTGCCCCATCAAAACTACCCCATCATATTGACACCATGAAAACTGCCCCATCAGAATTGCCCCATCAAAACTGCCCCATCATATTGACACCATGAAAAATGCCACCATCAGAATTGCCCCATCAAAACTGCCCCATCAGAATTGCCTCATCAAAACTGCCCCATCGTATTGCCACTATCAAAACTGCCCCCATCAAAACTGCCCCATCTTATTGCCACCTTTAAAACTGCTCCATAAAAATTGTCCCCATCAAAACTGCCCCATCATATTGCCACCATCAAAACTGCCCCATCAAAACTGCCCCATCATATTGCCACGTTCAAAACTGCCCTATCAGAATTAACCCATCAAAACTGCCCCATCATATTCCTCTATTATAAATCAGTACATGGTGTGTCTGTCCCCTCCCCCGGGCTATGTAATCAGAGCTGAGATGCTCCAGCCACCTCCCCCCTTGTGTATAACAGAAGCTTTGGTAACCATGGCAACAAAACCAACACAGTACACTGTGTTTAATGGCTTAAATTTCCTGAAATGACCATTAAACAAACAGCTTTTTCACAAAAACTGTAAAAGATATCAAACTGAAAAGATATAGCCAAATAGCTGAATATTTTGTGAACATTTTAAAGTTTGTTTGGTGTCTCTAGGTGAAAGTATGAAGGAGCTGAAACTTTTGGGAGCGGAAGAAGATTTTAAGGATTTCAAGCATGCTCCCATTGACTTCAATGTTAAAAAAAGTGTTAAAAAGCTTAATATTTTAAAAAATATAAATAGTAGAAAAAAAGTTGAAAAAGTCCCATCATCAGCTGAAAGAGACAAACATTTTAATAGTTGGATGGTTTTAATAGCCGAAAGTATGCAGAAGTTACGCAGAGCCAAAAAACGTACGGAATAAAATTAAAATTAAAATTAAAAATAAATAAAATCGAATAACAATAGTGGGACTGCTAAAGCAGTCCCACTAATAAACTAGAAAATGCATTTCCTGGGGAAAATGTGTTAGAATGCTGAATAGCTGAATTGCTAAAACGGCCCCCATCAAAACTGCTCCCATCATACTGCCATCAAAACTGCCCATTAAAATTGCCCCATCAAAATTGTCCCCATCAAAACTCCCCCATCATATTGCCACCATCAAAACTGCCCCATCAGAATTGCCCCATCAAAACTGCCCCATCATATTGCCACCATCAAAACTCCCCCATCATATTGCCACCATCAAAACTGCCCCCATTATATTGGCATCAAAACTGCCCCATCAGAATTGCCCTATCAAAATTGTCCCCATCAAAACTGCCCCATCAGAATTGCCCCATCAAAACAGCCCCATCATATTGCCACGTTCAAAACTGCCCCATCAGAATTGCCCCATCAAAAATGCTCCATCAAAACAACCTCCATCAAAACTACCACCATCAAAACTGCCCCATTAGAATTGCCCCATCAAAACTGCCCCATCATATTCCTCTAATATAAATCAGTACATGGTGTGTCTGTCCCCTCCCCCGGGCTCTGTAATCAGAGCTGAGATGCTCCAGCCACCTCCCCCCTGTGTATAACATAAGCTTTGGTAACCATAGCAACAAAAGCAACACAGTACACTCTATTTAATGGCTAAACGTTCCTGAAATGACCACTAAACATGTTGTGTCTGTCCCCTCCCCGGGCTCTGTAATCAGAGCTGAGAGGCTCCAGCCGCCTCTCCCACTGCCCATCACTGTGTATAAGAAGCTTTGGTAACCATGGCAACAAAAGCCGTTAAAATTTCCTGAAATGATCACTAAACTTAAACAGCTTTTCCACACAAATGGTAAAAGATATCAAACTGAAAAGATATAGCCAGATAGCTGAATATTTTGTGAACATTTTAAAGTTTGTTTGGCATCTGTAGGTGAAAGTATGTAGGAGCTGAAACTTTTGGGAGCGGAAGAAGATTTTAAGGATTTGAAGCATGCTCTCATTCACTTCAATGTTAAAAAAAGTGTTAAAAAGCTTATTATTTAAAAAAGTTTAAATAGTAGAAAAAAAGTTGAAAAAGTCCCATCATCAGCTGAAAGAGCTGAACATTTTAAAAGTTGAATGGTTTTAATAGCTGAAGGTATGCAGAAGTTACGCAGAGACAGAAAACGTATGGAATAATAAATAAATGGATAAAAAAATTAAAATAAATAAATCGAATAACAATAGGGGGACTGCTAAAGCAGTCCCACTAATAAAAACTAGTAAATACATTTCCTCGAGAAAATGCGTGGGAATGCTGAATAGCTGAATTGCTAAAACGGCCCCCATCAAAACTGCCCCATCAGAATTGCCCCATCAAAACTGTCCCATTATATTGCCACCATCAAAACTGCCCCATCATATTGCCACCATCAAAACTGCCCCCATCATATTGCCATCAGAATTGCCCCATCAAAATTGTCACCATCAAAACTGCCCCATCAGATTTGCCCCATCAAAACTGCCCCATCATATTGCCACTATCAAAACTGCCCCATTAGAATTGCCCCATCAAAACTGCCCTATCATATTGCCACCATCAAAACTGCCCCATCAGAATTGCCCCATCAGAATTGCCGAATCAAAACTGCCCCATCATATTGCCACCATCAAAACTGCCCCATCAAAACTACCCCCATTAAAACTGCCCCATCATATTGCCACCATCAAAACTACCCCCATCAAAACTGCCCCATCATATTGCCACCTATAAAACTGCTGCATTAAAAATGTCCCTATCAAAACTGCCCCATAATATTGCCACCATCAAAATTGCCCCATCAAAACTGCCCCATCAGAATTGCCAAATCAAAACTGCCCCTTTTAAACTGCCCCAACAAAACTACCCCCATCAAAACTGCCCCAACAAAACTACCCCCATCAAAACTGCCCCCATCATATTGCCACCTTTAAAACTGCTCTATTAAAATTGTCCCCATCAAAACTGCCCCATCATATTGCCACCATCAAAACTGCCCCATCAGAATTGCCCCATCAAAACTGCCCCATCATATTGCCACCATCAAAACTGCCCCATCATATTGCCACCATCAAAACTCCCCCATCAGAATTGCCCCATCATATTGCCACCATCAAAACTGCCCCATCAGAATTGCCCCATCAGAACTGCCCCATCAAAACTGCTCTATCATATTGCCACCATCAGAACTGCCCCATCAAAACTGCCCCATCAAAGCTGCCCCATTAAAACTGCCCCATCATATTGCCACCATCAAAACTGCCCCATCAGAATTGCCCCCATCAAAACTGCATCATTATATTCCTCTATTATAAATCAGTACATGCTGTGTCTGTCCCCTTCCCCGGGCTCTATAATCAGAGCTGAGATGCTCCAGCCACCTCCCCCCCTTTGTATAACAGAAGCTTTGGTAACCATGGCAACAAAAGCAACACAGTACACTCTATTTAATGCCTAAACGTTCCAGAAATGACCACTAAACAAAAAGCTTTTTAACAAAAACTGTAAAAGATATCAAACTGAAAAGATATAGACAGATAGCTGAATATTTTGTGAACATTTTAAAGTTTGTTTGGCGTCTGTAAGTGAAAGTATGAAGGATCTGAAACTTTTGGGAGTGGAAGAAGATTTTAAGGATCTGAAGCATGCTCCCATTGACTTCAATGTTAAAAAAAAGTGATAAAAATCTTAATATTTTAAAAAGTTTAAATGGTAGAAAAAAAGTTGAAAAAGTCCCATCATCAGCTGAAAGAGACCAACCTTTTAATAGTTGAATGGTTTTAATAGCTAAAAGTATGCAGAAGTTATGCTGAGCCAAAAAACGTACGTAATAATAAAGAAATAAATAATAAAAAAAACTAGAAAATGCATTTCCTGGGGAAAATGCGTGGGAATGCTGAATAGCTGAATTGCTAAAACGGCCCCCATCAAAACTGCCCCATCATATTGCCATCAAAACTGCCCCCATCATTTTGCCATCAAAACTGCCCCATCAGAATTGCCCCATCAAAACTGCCCCATCAGAAGTGCCCCATCAAAACTACCCCATCATATTGACACCATGAAAACTGCCCCATCAGAATTGCCCCGTCAAAACTGCCCCATCATATTGACACCATGAAAAATGCCCCATCAGAATTGCCCCATTAAAACTGCCCCATCAGAATTGCCCCATCAAAACTTCCCCATCATATTGCCACCATCAAAACTGCCCCATCAGAATTGCCCCATCAGAATTGCCCCATCAGAATTGCCCCATCAAAACTGCCCTATCGTATTGCCACTATCAAAACTGCCCCCATCAAAACTGCCCCATCCTTTTGCCACCTTTAAAACTGCTCCATAAAAATTGTCCCCATCAAAACTGCCCCATCATATTGCCACCATCAAAACTGCCCCATCAAAACTGCCCCATCATATTGCCACCATCAAAACTGCCCTATCAGAATTAACCCATCAAAACTGCCCCATCATATTCCTCTATTATAAATCAGTACATGGTGTGTCTGTCCCCTCCCCCGGGCTATGTAATCAGAGCTGAGATGCTCCAGCCACCTCCCCCCTTGTGTATAACAGAAGCTTTGGTAACCATGGCAACAAAACCAACACAGTACACTGTGTTTAATGGCTTAAATTTCCTGAAATGACCATTAAACAAACAGCTTTTTCACAAAAACTGTAAAAGATATCAAACTGAAAAGATATAGCCAAATAGCTGAATATTTTGTGAACATTTTAAAGTTTGTTTGGTGTCTCTAGGTGAAAGTATGAAGGAGCTGAAACTTTTGGGAGCGGAAGAAGATTTTAAGGATTTCAAGCATGCTCCCATTGACTTCAATGTTAAAAAAAGTGTTAAAAAGCTTAATATTTTAAAAAATATAAATAGTAGAAAAAAAGTTGAAAAAGTCCCATCATCAGCTGAAAGAGACAAACATTTTAATAGTTGGATGGTTTTAATAGCCGAAAGTATGCAGAAGTTACGCAGAGCCAAAAAACGTACGGAATAAAATTAAAATTAAAATTAAAAATAAATAAAATCGAATAGCAATAGTGGGACTGCTAAAGCAGTTCCACTAATAAACTAGAAAATGCATTTCCTGGGGAAAATGTGTTAGAATGCTGAATAGCTGAATTGCTAAAACGGCCCCCATCAAAACTGCTCCCATCATACTGCCATCAAAACTGCCCCATTAAAATTGCCCCATCAAAATTGTCCCCATAAAAACTGCCCCATCAGAATTGCCCTATCAAAACTGCCCCATCATATTGCCACCATCAAAACTCCCCCATCATATTGCCACCATCAAAACTGCCCCACCAGAATTGCCCCATCAAAACTGCCCCATCATATTGCCACCATCAAAACTCCCCCATCATATTGCCACCATCAAAACTGCCCCCATCATATTGGCATCAAAACTGCCCCATCAGAATTGCCCCATCAAAATTGTCCCCATCAAAACTGCCCCATCAGAATTGCCCCATCAAAACAGCCCCATCATATTGCCACCTTCAAAACTGCCCCATCAGAATTGCCCCATCAAAAATGCTCCATCAAAACTACCTCCATCAAAACTACCACCATCAAAACTGCCCCATTAGAATTGCCCCATCAAAACTGCCCCATCATATTCCTCTAATATAAATCAGTACATGGTGTGTCTGTCCCCTCCCCCGGGCTCTGTAATCAGAGCTGAGATGCTCCAGCCACCTCCCCCCTGTGTATAACAGAAGCTTTGGTAACCATGGCAACAAAAGCAACACAGTGCATTCTATTTAATGGCTAAAATTTCCTGAAATGACCACTAAACAAAAAGCTTTTTTACAAAAACTGTAAAAGATATCAAACCGAAAAGATATAGTCAGATAGCTGAATACTATGTGAACATTTTAAAGTTTTTTTGGCGTCTGTAGGTGAAAGTATAAAGGAGTTGAAACTTTTGGGAGCGGAAGAAGATTTTAAGGATCTGAAGCAAGCTCCCATTGACTTCAATGTTAAAAAAAGTGTTAAAAAGCTTAATATTTTAAAAAGTATAAATAGTAGAAAAAAAAGTTGAAAAAGTCCCATCATCAGCTGAAAGAGACGAACATTTTAATAGTTGAATGGTTTTAATAGCTGAAAGTATGCAGAAGTTACGCAGAGCCAAAAAACGTACGGAATAAAGAAATAAAAATAAAATAAAATCGAATAACAATAGTGGGACTGCTAAAGCAGTCCCACTAATAATAACTAGAAAATGCATTTTGTGGGGAAAATGCGTGGGAATGCTGAATAGCTGAATTGTTAAAACGGCCCCCATCAAAACTGCCCCATCATATTGCCACCATCAAAACTACCCCATCAGAATTGCCACCATCAAAACTCCCCCATCATATTGCCACCATCAAAACTGCCCCATCAGAATTGCCCCATCAAAACTGCCCCATCATATTGCCACCATCAAAACGGCCCCCATCATATTGGCATCAAAACTGCCCCATCAGAATTGCCCCATCAAAATTGTCCCCATCAAAACTGCCCCATCAAAATTGCCCCATCAAAACAGCCCCATCATATTGCCACCATCAAAACTGCCCCATCAGAATTGCCCCATCAAAAATGCTCCATCAAAACTACCTTCATCAAAACTACCACCATCAAAACTGCCCCATTAGATTTGCCCCATCAAAACTGCCCCATCATATTCCTCTAATATAAATCAGTACATGGTGTGTCTGTCCCCTCCCTCGGGCTCTTTAATCAGAGCTGAGATGCTCCAGCCACCTCCTCCCTGTGTATAACAGAAGCTTTGGTAACCATGGCAACAAAAGCAACACAGTACACTCTATTTAATGGCTAAAATTTCCTGAAATGACCACTAAACAAAAAGCTTTTTCACAAAAACTGTAAAAGATATAAAACCGAAAAGATATAGTCAGATAGCTGAATACTATGTGAACATTTTAAAGTTTTTTTGGCGTCTGTAGGTGAAAGTATGAAGGAGTTGAAACTTTTGGGAGCGGAAGAAGATTTTAAGGATCTAAAGCAAGCTCCCATTGACTTCAATGTTAAAAAAAGTGTTAAAAAGCTTAATATTTTAAAAAGTATAAATAGTAGAAAAAAAGTTGAAAAAGTCCCATCATCAGCTGAAAGAGACGCTAAAGCAGTCCCACTAATAATAACCAGAAAATGCTTTTCCTGGGGAAAATGCGTGGGAATGCTGAATAGCTGAATTATTAAAACGGCCCCCATCAAAACTGCCCCATCATATTGCCACCATCAAAACTGCCCCATCAGAATTGCCCCATCAAAACTGCCCCATCATATTGCCACCATCAAAACTGCCCCATCAGAATTGCCCCATCAAAATTTCCCAATCATATTGCCACCATCCAAAACTGCCTCATCAGAATTGCCCCATCAAAACTGCCCCATCATATTACCCCCATCAAAACTGGCTCCATCATATTGCCACCATCAAATCTGCTCCATTAAAATTGTCCCCATCAAAGCTGCCCCATCATATTGCCACCATCAAAACTGCCCCATCAGAACTGCTTCATCAAAACTGCCCCATCAGAATTGACCCATCAAAACTGCTCCATCATATTGCCACCATCAAAACTGTCCCATCAGAATTGCCCCATCAAAACTGCCCCATCAAATTGCCACCATCAAAACTGCCCCATCAGAATTGCCCCATCAAAAGTGCCTCATCACATTCCTTTATTATAAATCAGTACATGGTGTGTCTGTCCCCTCCCCCGGGCTCTGTAATCAGAGCTGAGATGCTCCAGCCACCTCCCCCCCGTGTATAACAGAAGCTTTGGTAACCATGGCAACAAACGCAACACAGTACACTCTGTTTAATGGCTAAAATTTCCTGAAATGACCATTAAACAAACAGCTTTTTCACAAAAACTGTAAAAGATATTAAACTGAAAAGATATAGCCAGATAGCTGAATATTTTGTGAACATTTTAAAGTTTGTTTGGCGTCTCTAGGTGAAAGTATGGGATATAGAATTTTAAGGATATGAAGCATGCTCCCATTGACTTCAAAGTTTAAAAGAGTGTTAAAAAGCTTAATATTTTAAAAAGTATAAATAGTAGAAAAAAAGTTGAAAAAGTCCCATCATCAGCTAAAAGAGACAAACATTTTAAAAGTTGAATGATTTTAATAGCTGAAAGTATGCAGAAGTTACGCAGAGCCAAAAAACGTACGGAATAAAATTAAATAATAAATAATAACTAGAAAATGCATTTCCTGGGGAAAATGCATGGGAATGCTAAATAGCTGAATTGCTAAAACTGCCCCCATCATACTGCCCTCAAAACTGCCCCATCAGAATTGCCCCATCAAAATTGTCCCCATCAAAACTGCCCGATCATATTGCCACCATCAAAACTGCCCCATCAAAACTGCCCCATCATAATGCCACCATCAAAACTGACCCATCAGAATTGCCCCATCAAAACTGCCCCATCATATTGCCACCATCAAAACTGCCCCCATCATATTGCCATCAAAACTGCCCCATCAGAATTGCCCTATCAAAATTGTCTGATCACATGTAAACAGACTGGTTATCCACAGCCCTTTCCTCACACACTGTGTTTGTGTTAGGAAAGGACTGCCATTAACTGTCAAGAATGTCAGTAAATTGTTTACACTGATAATCAGTGCCCCAATCATCAGTGCCCATCAGTGCTGCCTATCAGTGCCCATCACTTCCACCTACAAATGTTACTTATCAGTGCTCATTAAGGCTGCCTATTAGTGCCCATCAATTCTGCCTATCAGCACCACCTATTGGTGCTCATTAATGCCACCTAACTGCGTCCATCAGTGCCACCTATCAGTACTCTTCAATTCTGTCCATCAAAGCCCATCAATACTGCCTGAGTTCAGTGTTCCTCAGTGCCCATCAGTACCATCTATCAGTGCCCATCAATGCCACCTATCAGTGCAGCCTATCAGTGCACATTAGTGCCTGATATCAGTGCTCATCAATGTGGCCTATCAGTGCTCATCAGTGCCTCCTATAAGTGCTCATCAGTGCCTCCTATCAGTGCCCATCAGTGCCTCCTATCAGTGCCCATAAATGCCTCCTATCAGTGCCCATCAGTGCCTCCTATCAGTGCCCATCAGTGCCTTTTATCAGTGTCCATCAGTGCCTTCTATCAGTGCCCATCAGTGCTTTCTATCAGTGCTCATCAGTGCCTTCTATCAGTGCTCATCAGTGCCGTCTATCAGTGCTCATCAGTGTCCTCTATCAGTGCTCATCAGTGCCCATCAGTGCCTTCTATCAGTGCTCATCAGTGCCTTCTATCAGTGCTCATCAGTGCCATCTATCAGTGCTCATCAGTGCCTTCTATCAGTGCCCATCAGTGCCTTCTATCTGTGCTCATCAGTGCCCATCAGTGACTTCTATCAGTGCTCATCAGTGCCGTCTATCAGTGCTCATCAGTGCCGTCTATCAGTGCTCATCGGTGCCTTCTATCAGTGCTCATCAGTGCTGTCTATCAGTGCTTATCAGTGCCGTCTATCAGTGCTCATCAGTGCCTTCTCTTAGTGCTCATCAGTGCCCATCAGTGCCTTCTATTAGTGCTCATCAGTGCCCATCAGTGCCTTCTATTAGTGCTCATCAGTGCTCATCAGTGCCTTCTATCAGTGCTCATCAGTGCCTTCTATCAGTGCTCATCAGTGCTGTCTATCAGTGCTCATCAGTGCCTTCTATTAGTGCTCATCAGTGCCTTCTATTAGTGCTCATCAGTGCCTTCTATTAGTTCTATTAGAGTTCAGTGTTCCTCAGTGCCCATCAGTACCATCTATCAGTGCCCATCAATGCCACCTATCAGTGCAGCCTATCAGTGCACATTAGTGCCTGATATCAGTGCTCATCAATGTGGCCTATCAGTGCTCATCAGTGCCTCCTATAAGTGCTCATCAGTGCCTCCTATCAGTGCCCATCAGTGCCTCCTATCAGTGCCCATAAATGCCTCCTATCAGTGCCCATCAGTGCCTCCTATCAGTGCCCATCAGTGCCTTTTATCAGTGTCCATCAGTGCCTTCTAAAAGTGCCCATCAGTGCTTTCTATCAGTGCTCATCAGTGCCTTCTATCAGTGCTCATCAGTGCCGTCTATCAGTGCTCATCAGTGTCCTCTATCAGTGCTCATCAGTGCCCATCAGTGCCTTCTATCAGTGCTCATCAGTGCCTTCTATCAGTGCTCATCAGTGCCATCTATCAGTGCTCATCAGTGCCTTCTATCAGTGCCCATCAGTGCCTTCTATCAGTGCTCATCAGTGCCCATCAGTGACTTCTATCAGTGCTCATCAGTGCCGTCTATCAGTGCTCATCAGTGCCGTCTATCAGTGCTCATCGGTGCCTTCTATCAGTGCTCATCAGTGCCGTCTATCAGTGCTTATCAGTGCCGTCTATCAGTGCTCATCAGTGCCTTCTCTTAGTGCTCATCAGTGCCCATCAGTGCCTTCTATTAGTGCTCATCAGTGCCCATCAGTGCCTTCTATTAGTGCTCATCAGTGCTCATCAGTGCCTTCTATCAGTGCTCATCAGTGCCTTCTATCAGTGCTCATCAGTGCTGTCTATCAGTGCTCATCAGTGCCTTCTATTAGTGCTCATCAGTGCCTTCTATTAGTGCTCATCAGTGCCTTCTATTAGTGCTCATCAGTGCCTTATATCAGTGCTCATCAGTGCTCATCAGTGCCTTCTATCAGTGCTCATCAGTGCCTTCTATCAGTGCTCATCAGTGCCTTCTATCAGTGCTCATCAGTGCCATCTATCAGTGCTCATCAGTGCCTTCTATTAGTGCTCATCAGTACCCATCAGTGCTTTCTATTAGTGCTCATCAGTGCCCATCAGTGCTCATCAGTGCCTTATATCAGTGCTCATTAGTGCCCATCAGTGCTCATCAGTGCTCATCAGTGCCTTCTATCAGTGCTCATCAGTGCCTTCTATTAGTGCTCATCAGTGCCTTCTATCAGTGCTCATCAGTGCCTTCTATCAGTGCTCATCAGTGCCTTCTATTATGCCTTCAGTGCTTTCTATTAGTGCTCATCAGTCCCTGCTATTAATTTCTATCAGTGCTGTCTGCCTTCTCAGGACAGAACAGCTCTGAGCGGAGATCGTGTGTCATAGATTAATAGCACAGAGACTCCGGCGGCATTAATGTTCTATTTGTCGGTCCTCTCTGGCACAGATGAGAGAGGACACACAGCTGATCTCACGGCTCCCCCTTCTCCCCCCTCCTCTCTCCTCTGTGCTCCGTGGGAAATGTGAGCTCCACACTTGACTGCCCGCGGAACACACAGGAGAGGGGAGGGGGGAGTAGGGGGAGCCGTGAGATCAGCTGTGTGTCCTCTCTCTCATCTGTGCCAGAGAGGACCAACAAATAGAACATTAATGCCGCCGGAGTCTCTCTGTGCTATTAATCTATGACATACGATCTCCGCTCAGAGTCATGTGTGAAGATCAACCCCTCTGGGCCCCCCCACAGTGGCGGAATGCCGGGCCCCATCGCAACTGCGACTGTTGCGACCCTGGTAATTCTGCCACTGGTCAGCTGGTCTCTAGAGATGAACACATGGAGACAGGTATGCTGATCGACAAACTCTATTGCATAACCATGACAGTACCCCCCTCTTAAGACCTCCCCCTCCCCCGCCTGTGCCCAGGCTTAAAGGGAAACTCCAGATCGAACCTCCTCAATAGACGAGGAGCAAAGACCTCAGATGCAGTGATCCAAGACCTCTCCTAAGGACCAAACCCTTTCCAATGTACGAGGTACTGAAGAATGCCTCTACGGCGCCGGGAATCGAGAACTTGACTAACCTTGTACTTAAGATTATCCTCAGAGACCGAAACCGAGGTAGGGAGAGGACAAGAGGACTTATTGAGGGCTAAAGGCTTCTTAGGAATGGGTAAAGGCATAAGAAGACCATCAGGAGTCTGAGCAGGGTCCCCCAGACCCTTAAAGATGAGTTGGACATCCAACACAGGATCATCAGACTGGGCAGAAGTCAGTGGATCCCTGAGGCCAGGTTGTTTAGAAAGTGATGTGTCACAGAAGTCAAGCTGGATACCTTTACTGGGCATAGGCTGAACTGGTGCAGAGGCCGTCTGAACAGCATTGCCAGGTGCAGCGACCACCAGAATCGCATCACAGGTCGTAGCGACTGTGGAACTGGTAAACGAGTCAGCCTGAGTGTGCGTCCAAGGGGGTCCAGGAACAGGCAAAGGTAATCGACCATGCAAACTGGAGTGAATGATCGGCTCAAGTTTACAGGTGGGCTCCTCATCCAGAGTGCCACATGACCCAGAGAGTGCCTCAGCCCGACTATTGCAGGAGACATTCCAGAAATCGCTATATGCAGTGGGAAGAGCAGAAGATACTGGGATGGTGGCAACAGGAAGTTTCTCTTTTGGGGTGACCTTGAGTAGGCAGGAAGAGGAACAGGAGGAACCCCAAGCCAGGATCCGTCCAGCAGTCCAGTCAATGTGTGGAGAATGGAACCGTAACCAAGGAAGACCTAATATGATAGGAGATGAAGCTTTAGGCAAGACAAGGAAGGATATCCACTCCTAGTGGAGTGGCCCCCCGACATCTTAACAGGAAGGGTCTGGAAGCGGATAGGACCCCCTGGGAGAACAGTGCCATCAATCGCCAAGACCACCAATGGTGTTGAAAGGGGCAAAAGGGTAAGTCTCATGCAGGATGCAGCTTCCCAATCCATGAAATTGCCAGCAGCTCTGGAATCCAGATGTGCCGAGACCAAACGAGAGGAAGCACCGACATGAAGGAACACAGAAAGAAGAAGACGAGAAGGTGAAGGTGATACTTCAGGGTCTAATACTCTACCTTCCATATGTATTAGCCCCGATCGTTTTTCCGGACGAGGAGAACAAGTGTCACGAAAATGACCTTTGGCCCCACAATAGAGGCACAGGCCCAGAGTTCTGCGCATAGCGTGTTCTTCAGGAGACAACTTGGTCCAACCCAGCTGCATAGGTTCCTCGGCGGGCAGGGCGTGCTCCTCGGATCGAAGAGAAGGGACTGGGACCTCAAGCTGCCTAAGGAACGGGGAGTGCTGTCGTCTTTTTTCCAGGGCCCTCTCCTGAAAGCGAATATCGATCTGGTTACACAAGGTGATGACACCGTCCAGATCAGCAGGAAGGGATCTTCCTGCTAATTCATCCTTCACTCTATCAGAGAGGCCATGTAAAAAGGTTGCAACTAGGGCCTCATTATTCCAGCTCAATTCAGCTGTGAGGATACGGAACTGAAGAGCATACTGTCCCACAGAAGCGGACTCTTGACGGAGACGTAAAAGAGCGCTAGCTGCTGAGGAGACACGACCCGGTTCCTCAAAGATATTCCGAAAAAGTTTCAAGAAATCAGACAGGCTAGAAACCACTGGATCATTCAGTTCCCACAGAGGGGCAGCCCAAGCTAGCGCCTTGCCGGACAGAAGGGATATATTATAGGCTACTTTCGCCCGATCGGACAGGAAGTTTTGGGGCTGAAGTTCAAAATGAATAGTGCACTGGCTAAGGAACCCACTGCAAGCCTTGGAGTCCCCAGAGAAATGGGCTGGAGCTGGCAGTTGTAATGAATGTGTGGCTGCGACTGGTGCGATAGGTGCAGCAGCAGATAGCGGTTGAGGTTGTTTAACCAGGGGTCCTAATGAGGCCTGAACCTGTTCAAAATGGGATGCCAAATCCTGAAGGAATCGCATCACTTGGGTCTGATGCGATTCCTGGGTCTCAAGTCTGCGAACTAAGCCCTGCAACGGATCATCTGTGGGTAGCGGCACATCAGCTGAGTCCATGGCTGATCAAACTGTCAGGTCACCTAGAGGCTGGGTGACAGATGCACCCCGTTGGGATCAGGAGTGCACCGCAAGGTAGTAGACCCTATGGCTGACTGCTGCGGATTGAACCCTGGGAGGATCAGGAAGCAGGTCTACTGGATCACTGACACAGATCCCACTGGGAGCTAGAGCATAGATTCCCCAGGGCGCAGGGTCTACGAGCCAGCAGGTGTTCACCAGAGCCTTTAATGGTAAGGATGGACTGCGCTGCAGTCTGGCTCCAGGTCGCGGCCCCCAGGGGCTCACGGTAGACTACAGGAGACGGGGAAGGAGGTAGCAGGCTTGAACCACAAGGAAGTAAGGGACAAGCCAAGGTCGGGGCCACAAGCAGACAAGGACAACAGAGTTCACACGAAGGTTCAGGGTCACAGGCAAACAGGGATGGTCGGGGACACGCCAAAGGTCAGGGTCACGAGCAGACAGGAATAATTAAGAACAAGCCAAAGTCAGTAACAGGAATCAGATGTAGCAAACACAGCAAGTACACACAGAGGCTAACACACAATGGTTGATCAGCACTGCTGGCTTGCAGTGCACAGGTTAATATAGGGTTCCCTGATAGGGCCTGGGGTAGGGCCAGGAGAGGTTACAAAAGCAGTCAGGTGAGGGTCAGCTGGTCTCTAGAGATGAACACATGGAGACAGGTATGCTGATTGACAAACTCTATTGCATAACCATGACAGCTATCTGGCTATATCTTTTCAGTTTGATATCTTTTACAGTTTTTGTGAAAAAGCTGTTTGTTTAGTGGTCATTTTAGAAAATTTTAGCTATTAAATAGAGTGTACTGTGTTGCTTTTGTTGCCATGGTTACCAAAACTTCTGTTATACACAGGGGTGGAGGTGGCTGGAGCATCTCAGCTCTGATTACAGAGCCCAGGGGAGGGGACAGACACACCATGTACGGATTTATAATAGCGGAATATGATGGGGCAGTTTTGATGTGGCAATTCTGATGGGGCAGTTTTGACGGTGGCAATATGATGGGGCAGTTTTGATGGGGCAAATCTGATGGGGCAGTTTTGATGGTGGCAATATGATGGGGCAGTTTTGATGGGGTACTTCTGATGGGGCAGTTTTGATGGTGGCAATATGATGGGGCAGTTTTGATGGGGCAGATTTGATGGGGCAATTCTGATGGGGCAGTTTTGATGGCAATATGATGAGGGCAGTTTTGATGGTGACAATATGATGGGGGAGTTTTGATGGTGGCAATATGATGGGGCAGTTTTGATGGGGCAATTCTGATAGGGCAGTTTTGATGGTGGCAATATGATGGGGCAGTTTTAATGGAGCAATTCTAATGGGGCAGTTTTATGGTGGCAATATGATGGGGCAGTTTTGATGGGGACAATTTTGATGGGGCAGTTTTGATGGGAGCCGTTTTAGCAATTCATCTATTCAGCATTCCCACGCATTTTCCCCAGGAAATGCATTTTCTAGTTAGTGGGACTGCTTTAGCAGTCCCACTATTGTTGTTCGTTTTTATATTTATTAGTGGGACTGCTTTAGCAGTCCTACTATTGTTATTTAATTGTATTTATTTTTATTTAATTTTATTCTGTACGTTTTATACTTTTTAAAATATTACGCTTTTTAACACTTTTTTTAACATTGAAGTCAATGGGAGCATGCTTCAGATCCTTAAAATCTTCTTCCGCTCCCAAAAGTTTCAGCTCCTTCATACTTTCACCTACAGATGCCAAACAAACTTTAAAATGTTCACAAAACATTCAGCTATCTGGCTATATCTTTTCAGTTTGATATATTTTACAGTTTTTGTGAAAAAGCTGTTTGTTTAGTGGACATTTCAGGAAATTTTTGCCATTAAACAGAGTGTACTGTGTTGCTTTTGTTGCCATGGTTACCAAAGCTTCTGTTATACACAGGGGGGAGGTGGCTGGAGCATCTCAGCTCTGATTACAGAGATCGGGGGAGGGGACAGACACACCATGTTTTGATGGTGGCAATATGATGGGGCAGTTTTGATGGGGCAATTCTGATGGGTCAGTTTTGATGGTGGCAAATATGATGGGGCAGTTTTGATGGGGACAATTTTAGTTTTAAAGGTGGCAATATGATGGGGCAGTTTTGATGGGGGCAATTTTGATGGTGGCAATATGATGGGGCAGTTTTGATGGGGACAATTTTAATGGAGCAGTTTTAAAGGTGGCAATATGATAGGGCAGTTTTGATTGGGGCAATTTTGATGGTGGCAATATGATGGGGCAGTTTTGATGGGGACAATTTTTATGGGGCAATTCTGATGGGGCAGTTTTGATTGCAATATGATTGGGCAGTTTTGATGGGGCAGTTTTGATGGTGGCAATATGTTGGGGCACTTTTGATGGGGACAATTTTAATGGAGCAGTTTTAAAGGTGGCAATATGATGGGGCAGTTTTAATGGAAAATTCTGATGGGGCAGTTTTGATGGTGGCAATATTATGGGGCAGTTTTGATGGGGCAGTTTTGATGGTGGCAATATGATGGGGCAGTTTTGATGGGGCAATTCTGATGGGGCAGTTTTGATGGTGGCAATATGATGGGGCAGTTTTGATGGGGCAATTCTGATGGGGCAATTTTGATGGTGGCAATATGATGGGGGCTGTTTTGATGGGGACAATTTTAATAGAGCAGTTTTAAAGGTGGCAATATGATGGGGGCAGTTTTGATGGGGGTAGTTTTGTTGGGGCAGTTTTGATGGGGGTAGTTTTGTTGGGGCAGTTTAAAAGGGGCAGTTTTGATGGGGGAAATCTGATGGGGCAGTTTTGATGGCAATATGATTGGGCAGTTTTTATGGAGGCAATATGATGGGGCAGTTTTGATGGGGACAATTTTAATGGAGCAGTTTTAAAGGTGGCAATATGATGGGGCAGTTTTGATGGTGGCAGTTTTGATGGGGCAATTCTGATGGGGCAGTTTTGATGGTGGCAATATGATAGGGCAGTTTTGATGGGGCAATTCTGATGGGTCAGTTTTGATGGGGACAATTTTGATGGAGCAATTCTGATGGTGCAGTTTTGATGGCAATATGATGGTAGCAGTTTTGAGGTGGCAATATGATGGGGCAGTTTTGATGGTGGCAATATGATGGGGCAGTTTTGATGGGGCAATTCTGATGGGGCAGTTTTGATGGTGGCAATATAATGGGGCAGTTTTGATGGGGCAGTTTTGATGGTGGCAATATGATGGGGCAGTTTTGATGGGGCAATTCTGATGGGGCAGTTTTGATGGTGGCAATATGATGGGGCAGTTTTGATGGGGACAATTTTGATGGGGCAGTTTTGATGGCAGTATGATGGAGGCAGTTTTGATGGGGCCGTTTTAGCAATTGAGCTATTCAGCATTCCCACGCATTTTCCCCAGGAAATGCATTTTCTAGTTATTTTTATTATTCCGTACATTTTTGGCTCTGTATAATTCTGCATGCTTTCAGCCATTAAAACCATTCTACTATTAAAATGTTCGTCTCTTTCAGCTGATGGTGGAACTTTTTCAACTTTTTTTCTATTATTTATACTTTTTAAAATAAGCTTTTTAATACTTTTTTTAACAGTGAAGTCAATGGGAGCATGCTTGAAATCCTTAAATTTTTCTTCCGCTCCCAAAAGTTTCAGCTCCTTCATACTTTCACCTACAGACGCCAAGCAAACTTTAAAATGTTGACATAATATTTACCTATCTAGCTATATCTTTTCAGATTGATATCTTTTACAGTTTTTGTGAAAAAGCTATTTGTTTAGTGGTCATTTCAGGAAATTTTAGCCATTAAACAGAGTGTACTGTGTTTCTTTTGTTGCCATGGTTACCAAAGCTTCTGTTATACACAGGGGGGTGGGAGGTGGCTGGAGCATCTCAGCTCTGATTACAGATCCCGGGGGAGGGGACAGACACACCATGAACCGATTTATAATAGAGGAATATGATGGGGCAGTTTTGATGGGACAATTCTGATGGGGCAGTTTTGATTGTCCCAATATGATGGGACAGTTTTGATGGGGCAATTCTGATGGAGCAGTTTTGATGGTGGCAATTTTGATGGGGCAATTCTGATGGGGCAGTTTTGATGGCAATATAATGGGGGCAGTTTTGATGGTGGCAATATGATGGGGCAGTTTTGATGAGGACAATTTTGATGGGGCAATTCTGATGGGGCAGTTTTGATGGCAATATAATTGGGGCAGTTTTGATGGTGGCAATATTATGGGGCAGTTTTGATGGGGCAGTTTTGATGGTGGCAATATGATGGGGCAGTTTTGATGGGGCAATTCTGATGGTGGCAATATGATGGGGCAGTTTTGATGGGGCAATTCTGATGTGGCAGTTTTGATGGGGGCAGGTTTGATGGTGGCAATATGATGGGGCAGTTTTGATGGGGCAATTCTGATGAGGCAGTTTTGATTGTGCCAATATGATGGGGCAGTTTTGATGGGGCAATTTTGATAGAGCAGTTTTGATGGTGGCAATTTTGATGGGGCAATTCTGATGGGGCAGTTTTGATGGCAATATGATGGGGCAGTTTTGATGGGGACAATTTTGATGGGGCAATTCTGATGGGGCAGTTTTGATGGCAATATAATGGGGGCAGTTTTGATGGTGGCAATATGATGGGGCAGTTTTGATGGGGCGGTTTTGATGGTGGCAATTCTGATGGTGGCAATATGATGGGACAGTTTTGATGTTGCAGTTTTGATGGGGCGAATCTGATGGGGCAATTCTGATTGGGGCAGTTTTGATGGTGGCAATATGATGGGGCAGTTTTGATGGGGACAATTTTAATGGGGCAATTCTGAGGGGGCAGTTTTGATGGCAGTATGATAGGGGCAGTTTTGCTGGGGCCGTTTTAGCAATTCAGCTATTCAGCATTCCCACGCATTTTCCCCAGGAAATGCATTTTCTAGTTTATTTTTATTAGTGGGACTTCTTTAGCAGTCCCACTATTGTTATTCTTTTTTTATTTATTTTTAATTTTATTACTTAATTTTATTCCGTACCTTTTTTGGCTCTGCGTAACTTCTGCATACTTTCAGCTATTAAAACCATTCAACTATTAAAATGTTCATCTCTTTCAGCTGATAATGGGACTTTTTCAACGGTTTTTCGACTATTTATACTTTTTAAAATATTAAGCTTTTTAACACTTTTTTTTAACATTGAAGTCAATGGGAGCATGCTTCAGATCCTTAAAATCTTCTTCTGCTCCCAAAAATTTCAGCTCCTTCATACTTTCACCTACAGACGCCAAACAAACTTTAAAATGTTCACAAAATATTCAGCTATCTGGCTATATCTTTTCAGTTTGATATCTTTTACAGTTTTTATGAAAAAGCTGTTTGTTTAGTGGTCATTTCAGGAAATTTTAGCCATTAAACAGAATGTACAGTGTTGCTTTTGTTGCCATGGTTACCAAAGCTTTTGTTATACACGGGGGGGGGGAGGTGGCTGGAGCATCTCAGCTCTGATTACAGAGCCCGGTGGAGGGGACAGACACACCATGTACTGATTTATATTAGAGGAATTTGATGGGGCAGTTTTAATGGGGCAGTTTTGATGTTGGCAATATGATGGGGCAATTTTGATGGGGCAATTCTGATGGGGCAGTTTTGATGGTGGCAATATGATGGGGCAGTTTTGAGGGGGCAATTCTGATGGAGCAGTTTTGATGGTGGCAATATGATGGGGCTGTTTTGATGGGGACAATTTTAATGGAGCGGTTTTAAAGGTGGTAATATGATGGAGCAGTTTTGGTGGGGGCAATTTTGATGGTGGCAATATGATGGGGCAGTTTTGATGGGGACAATTTTTATGGGGCAATTCTGATGGGGCAGTTTTGATGGCAATATGATTGGGCAGTTTTAATGGGGCAATTCTGATGGGGCAGTTTTGATGGTGGCAATATGATGGGGCAGTTTTGATGGGGACAATTCTGATGGGGCAGTTTTGATGGTAACAATTTTGATGGGGCAATTCTGATGGGGCAGTTTTGATGGCAATATGATGGTGGCAGTTTTGATGGTGGCAATATGATGGGGCAGTTTTGATGGTGGCAATATGATGGGACAGTTTTGATGGGGCAAATCTGATGGGGCGGTTTTGATGGTGGCAATTCTGATGGTGGCAATATGATGGGACAGTTTTGATGTTGCAGTTTTGATGGGGCGAATCTGATGGGGCAATTCTGATTGGGGCAGTTTTGATGGTGGCAATATGATGGGGCAGTTTTGATGGGGACAATTTTAATGGGGCAATTCTGAGGGGGCAGTTTTGATGGCAGTATGATAGGGGCAGTTTTGCTGGGGCCGTTTTAGCAATTCAGCTATTCAGCATTCCCACGCATTTTCCCCAGGAAATGCATTTTCTAGTTTATTTTTATTAGTGGGACTTCTTTAGCAGTCCCACTATTGTTATTCTTTTTTTATTTATTTTTAATTTTATTACTTAATTTTATTCCGTACCTTTTTTGGCTCTGCGTAACTTCTGCATACTTTCAGCTATTAAAACCATTCAACTATTAAAATGTTCGTCTCTTTCAGTTGATGATGGGACTTTTTCAACTTTTTTTCTACTATTTATACTTTTTAAATATTAGGCTATTTAACACTTTTTTTTAACATTGAAGTCAATGGGAGCATGCTTGAAATCCTTAAAATCTTCTTCTGCTCCCAAAATTTTCAGCTCCTTCATACTTTCACCTACAGACGCCAAACAAACTTTAAAATGTTCACAAAATATTCAGCTATCTGGCTATATCTTTTCAGTTTGATATCTTTTACAGTTTTTGTGAAAAAGCTTTTTGTTTAGAGGTCATTTCAGGAAATTTTAGCCATTAATCAGAGTGTACTGTGTTTGTTTTGTTACCATGGTTACCAAAGCTTCTGTTATACACAGGGGGGAGGTGGCTGGAGCATCTCAGCTTTGATTACAGAGCCCGGGGGAGGGGACAGACACACCATGTACTGATTTATAATAGAGGAATATGATGGGGCAGTTTTGATGGGACAATTCTGATGGGGCAGTTTTGATGGGACAATTCTGATGGGGCAGTTTTGATGGTGACAATATGATGGGGCAGTTTTGATAGGGCAATTCTGATGGGGCAGTTTTGATGGTGGCAATATGATGGGGCAGTTTTTATAGGGCAATTCTGATGGGGCAGTTTTGATGGGGCAATTCTGATGGGGCAGTTTTGATGGTGGCAATTCTGATTGGGCAGTTTTGATGGTGGCAATATGATGGGGCAGTTTTGATGGTGGCAATTTTAATTGAGCAGTTTTAAAGGTGGCAATATGATGGGGCAGTTTTGATGGGGGCATTTTTGATGGTGGCAATATGATGGGGCAGTTTTGATGGGGACAATTTTTATGGGGCAATTCTGATGGGGCAGTTTTGATGGCAATATGATGGGGCAGTTTTGCTGGGGGCCGTTTTAGCAATTCAGCTATTCAGCATTCCCACGCGGGGGGGAAGGTGGCTGGAGCATCTCAGCTCTCCTTACAGAGCCCGGGGGAGGGGACAGACACACCATGTACTGATTTATAATAGAGGAAAATGATGGGGCAGTTTTGATGGTGGCAATATGATGGGCCAGTTTTGATGGGACAATTCTGATGGGGCAGTTTTGATGGTGGCAATATGATGGGGCAGTTTTGATGGGGCAATTCTGATGGGGCAGTTTTGATGGTGGCAATATGATGGGGCAGTTTTGATGGGGCAATTCTGATGGGGCAGTTTTGATGGCAATATGATGGAGGCAGTTTTGATGGTGGCAACATGATGGGGCAGTTGTGATGGTGGCAATATGATGGGGCAGTTTTGATGGGGCAATTCTAATGGGGCAGTTTTGATGGAGCAATTCTGATGGGGCAGTTTTGATGGTGTCAATATGAAGGGGCAGTTTTGATGGGGACAATTTTGATGGGGCAATTCTGATGGGGGCAGTTTTGATGGCTGCCGTTTTAGCAATTCAGCTATTCAGCATTCCCACGCATTTTCCCAAGGAAATGCATTTTCTAGTTAGTGGGAATGCTTTAGCAGTCCCACTATTGTTATTCGATTCTATTTATTTTTATTCCGTACATTTTTTGGCACTGCGTAACTTCTGCATACTTTCAGCTATTAAAACCATTCAACTATTAAAATGTTCGTCTCCTTTAGCTGATGTGTGCACTTTTTCAACTTTTTTTCTACCATTTATAAATTTATTAATATTTTTAAATATATTTATAAATATTAAGCCTTTTAACACTTTTTTTAACATTGAAGTTAATGGGAGCATGCTTCAGATCCTTAAAATCTTCTTCCGCTCCCAAAAGTTTCAGCTCCTTCATACTTTCACCTACAGACGCCAAACAAACTTTAAAATGTTCACAAAATATTCAGCTATCTGGCTATAGCTTTTCAGTTTGATATCTTTTACAGTTTTTGAAAAAAAGCTTTTTGTTTAGAGATCATTTCAGGAAATTTTAGCCATTAATCAGAGTGTACTGTGTTTGTTTTGTTGCCATGGTTACCAAAGCTTCTGTTATACACAGGGCGGAAGGTGGCTGGAGCATCTCAGCTCTGATTACAGAGCCCGGGGTAGGGGACAGACACACCATGTACTGATTTATAATAGAGGAATATGATGGGGCAGTTTTGATGGGGTAATTCTGATGGGGCAGTTTTGATGGTGGCAATATGATGGGGCTCTTTTGATAGGGCAGTTTTGATGGGGCAACTCTGATGGGGCAGTTTTGATGGCAATATGATGGGGGCATTTTTGCTGGGGGCCATTTTAGCAATTCAGCATTCCCACACATTTTCCCCAGGAAATGCATTTTCTAGTTTATTTTTAATTTTATTACCTAATTTTATTCCGTACGTTTTTTGTAACTTCTGCATACTTCAGCTATTAAAACCATTCAACTGTTAAAATGTTCATCTCTTTCAGCTGATGATGGGACTTTTTCAACTTTTTTCTACTATTTATACTTTTTAAAATATTAAGCTTTTTAACACTTTTTTTAACATTGAAGTCAATGGGAGCACGCTTCAGATCCTTAAAATCTTCTTCCGCTCCCAAAAGTTTCAGCTCCTTCATACTTTTACCTACAGACGCCAAACAAACTTTAAAATGTTCACAAAATATTCAGCTATCTGGCTATATCTTTTCAGTTTGATATCTTTTACAGTTTTTGTGAAAAAGCTGTTTGTTTAGTGGTCATTTCAGGAAATTTTAGCCATTAAAGAGAGTGTACTGTGTTGCTTTTGTTGCCATGGTTACCAAAGCTTCTGTTATACACAGGGGTGAGGTGGCTGGAACATCTCAGCTCTGATTACAGAGCCCAGGGGAGGGGACAGACACGGGGGAGTTTTGATGGGGCAATTCTGATGGGGCAGTTTTTATTTGGACAATTTTTATAGGGCAGTTTTGATGGGGACAATTTTGATAGGGCAGTTTTGATGGCAATATGATGGGGGCAGTTTTGATGGTGGCAATATGATGGGGCAGTTTTGATGGGGCAGTTTTGATGGGGACAATTTTGATGGGGCAATTTTGATGGAGGCCGTTTTAGCAATTCAGCTATTCAGCATTCCCACGCATTTTCCCCAGGAAATGCATTTTCTATTTATTCCGTACGTTTTTTGGCTCTGTGTAACTTCTGCATACTTTCAGCTATTTAAACCATTCAACTATTAAAATGTTCGTCTCTTTCAGCTGATGATGGGACTTTTTCAACTTTTTTTCTACTATTTATACTTTTTAAAATATTAAGCTTTTTAACACTCTTTTAAACTTTGAAGTCAATGGGAGCATGCTTCATATCCTTAAAATTCTATATCCCATACTTTCACCTAGAGACGCCAAACAAACTTTAAAATGTTCACAAAATATTCAGCTATCTGGCTATATCTTTTCAGTTTAATATCTTTTACAGTTTTTGTGAAAAAGCTGTTTGTTTAATGGTCATTTCAGGAAATTTTAGCCATTAAACGGAGTGTACTGTGTTGCGTTTGTTGCCATGGTTACCAAAGCTTCTGTTATACACAGGGGGGGAGGTGGCTGGAGCATCTCAGCTCTGATTACAGAGCCCGGGGGAGGGGACAGACACACCATGTACTGATTTATAATAGAGGAATATGATGGGGCAGTTTTGATGGGGTAATTCTGATGGGGCAGTTTTGATGGTGGCAATATGATGGGGCTGTTTTGATAGGACAGTTTTGATGGGGCAACTCTGATGGGGCAGTTTTGATGGTGGCAATATGATGGGGCAGTTTTGATGGCAATATGATGGGGGCATTTTTGCTGGGGGCCATTTTAGCAATTCAGCATTCCCACACATTTTCCCCAGGAAATGCATTTTCTAGTTTATTTTTAATTTTATTACCTAATTTTATTCCGTACGTTTTTTGGCTCTGCGTAACTTCTGCATACTTCAGCTATTAAAACCATTCAACTGTTAAAATGTTCATCTCTTTCAGCTGATGATGGGACTTTTTCAACTTTTTTCTACTATTTATACTTTTTAAAATATTAAGCTTTTTAACACTTTTTTTAACATTGAAGTCAATGGGAGCACGCTTCAGATCCTTAAAATCTTCTTCCGCTCCCAAAAGTTTCAGCTCCTTCATACTTTTACCTACAGACGCCAAACAAACTTTAAAATGTTCACAAAATATTCAGCTATCTGGCTATATCTTTTCAGTTTGATATCTTTTACAGTTTTTGTGAAAAAGCTGTTTGTTTAGTGGTCATTTCAGGAAATTTTAGCCATTAAAGAGAGTGTACTGTGTTGCTTTTGTTGCCATGGTTACCAAAGCTTCTGTTATACACAGGGGTGAGGTGGCTGGAACATCTCAGCTCTGATTACAGAGCCCAGGGGAGGGGACAGACAAGGGGGAGTTTTGATGGGGCAGTTTTTATTTGGACAATTTTGATAGGGCAGTTTTGATGGGGACAATTTTGATAGGGCAGTTTTGATGGCAATATGATGGGGGCAGTTTTGATGGTGGCAATATGATCGGGCAGTTCTGATGGGGCAATTCTGATGGGGCAGTTTTGATGGGGCAATTCAGATGGGGCAGTTTTGATGGTGGCAATATGATGGGGCAGTTTTGATGGGGCAGTTTTGATGGGGACAATTTTGATGGGGCAATTTTGATGGAGGCCGTTTTAGCAATTCAGCTATTCAGCATTCCCACGCATTTTCCCCAGGAAATGCATTTTCTATTTATTCCGTAAGTTTTTTGGCTCTGTGTACATTCTGCATACTTTCAGCTATTAAAACCATTCAACTATTAAAATGTTCGTCTCTTTCAGCTGATGATGGGACTTTTTCAACTTTTTTTCTACTATTTATACTTTTTAAAATATTAAGCTTTTTAACACTTTTTTTTAACATTGAAGTCAATGGGAGCATGCTTCAGATCCTTAAAATCTTCTTTCGCTCCCAAAAGTTTCAGCTCCTTCATACTTTCACCTACAGACGCCAAACAAACTTTAAAATGTTCACAAAATATTCAGCTATCTGGCTATATCTTTTCAGTTTGATATCTTTTACAGTTTTTGTGAAAAGCTGTTTGTTTAGTGGTCATTTCAGGAAATTTTATCCATTAAACAAAGTGTACTGTGTTGCTTTTGTTGCTGTGGTTACCAAAGCTTCTGTTATACACAGGGGGGAGGTGGCTGGAGCATCTCAGCTCTAAATACAGAGCCCGGGGGAGGGGACAGACCATGTACTGATTTATAATAGAGGAATATGATGGGGCTGTTTTGATGGGGCATTTCTGATGGGGCAGTTTTGATGGTGGCAATATGATGGGGCCGTTTTGATGGGACAATTCTGATGGGGCAGTTTTGATGGTGGCAATCTGATGGGGCAGTTTTGATGGGGAAATTCTGATGGGGCAGTTTTGATGGTGGCAATATGATGGGGCAGTTTTGATGGGGGCAATTTTAATGGAGCAGTTTTAAAGGTTGCAATATGATGGGGGCAGTTTTGATGGTGGCAATATGATGGGGCAGTTTTGATGGGGCAGTATTTTATGGTGGCAAGATGATGGGGCAAATCTGATGGGGCAGTTTTGATGGCAGTATGATGGGGGCAGTTTCGATGGCGACCGTTTTAGCAATTCAGCTATTCAGCATTCCAACGCATTTTCCCCAGGAAATACATTTCCTAGTTTATTTGTAATTTTAATTTTATTCCGTTCGTTTTTTGGCTCTGCGTAACTTCTGCATACTTCCAGCTATTAAAACATTCGACTATTAAAATGTTCGTCTCTTTCAGCTGATGATGGGACTTTTTCAACTTTTTTTCTACTATTTATACGTTTTAAAATATTAAGCTTTTTAACACTTTTTTTAACATTGGAGCAAGCAAGTCAATGGGAGCATGCTTCAGATCCTTAAAATCTTCTTCCTCTCCCAAAAGTTTCAGCTCCTTCATACTTTCACCTACAGATGCCAAACAACCTTCAAAAGTGGATGTAAGGAGGTATGTGGATATCTCCTTCAGGCGCAGTGTGCTGCAGGCAGCAGTATAGGTCCTCAAGTCTGGGGGTACCCTGCAGGTTGTCTCTCCCTCCCCTCAAATAGCATTGCTATGGGACGTCCCATTAAGTTATTACAAAAACTGAGGTACTCCTGGAAGGAGGAGGGGTTATATAGGGGAGTGAACTTCCTGTATTAGGTATACCAGTATCCATCACCTGAAGGTGGCCTATAACCCATTATGTTATTACTTAAGGCTCTGTGTCCCATGACGTACTCCAAGAAAATTTTACAGGTAAGCTGTTATACAAATCCTATTATCTCTCTCTGGAGTCTATACCTCTCAATACAAGAAAGGACTTTGCTCGCTTTCAAAAACTCAGCCTGGCATTGTATGCTAGTATTAAGCTTATGATCTACCAAAACACCCAGATCCTTCTCCACAATTAATTCCTCAAGTTTTACACCCCTTGTATGCATGATGCATGCATATTTTTAGCCCCCAAGTGCATAACTTTACATTTATCAACATTAAATCTCATTTGCCACATAATTGCCCAAATAAACAGTGCATTGAGGTCAGCTTGTAAGTTGGAGACATCTTGTAAAGACGTTATTTCACTGCATAGCTTGGTGTCATCTGCAAAGACTGAAATGGTACTTTTAATCCCAGATCCTATATCATTTATAAATATTTTAAAAAGTAAGGGCCCCAACACTGAACCTTGGGGTACACCACTGATAACCTTAAACCATTCACAGTATGTTTCATTAACCACTACTCTCTAAAGGTCTTTTAGCCAGTTTTCTATCCATTTACAAACAGATTTTTCCAGACTTGTAGACTTTAAGGGGTTGTAAACCCTTGGCGTTTTTCACCTTAATGCATTCTATGCATTAAGGTGAAAAACCTTTACTGCAGCAGCGCCTCCGAGCCCCACTTATACTTACCTGAGCCCTGTAATTTCCGCAACAAAGAAGCCCGGAGTGGGATGCAGGCTTAATGTAGGGCTTACATGACATGGGAGGATATGGGTTAATAGAATGGGAGGGGATAGACTAGAGGAAAGGGGGTGGTTAGGTTTGGTGTTCCTGGAGGGAGTAGGAGGAGCTAAGGGCCTTTGCTCAGTCTCTTGCCACTGGATGAGGAAGCAGCTCCCACCCTCCTGCCCTTTCTTTAAGTTTTTTGTGTTTGGTGAGTTGTTCTTTTATATATGCAATATGTGTGTGTGGCAGTTGGGGACCTTTGGAGGCATTGGAAATTAAGAATAAAGTGATGGAAGTGGGGAACCATTATTGGTATGGTATCCTTGGTTGATGCCAGTTAACTAAGGTTTAACTGCCATTGGGAGATGGGTATCAGCAGGTAGGTTTGAGTAATGTCATTTGAGTTGGAGCGGCTGTGACTGACGGCCGGGTGTGGACACGCTGATACGTTGAAATGTGGTCGGTGCCTCCAGGGATCCCTGACAATGGTTTAAAATGTTTCTGATGGTATATTGTGTTTTTACCTAAGAAAAAGTTATGGTTAAAAAATGTTTAATAAAGTGGCCAAGTGTGGCCAATTTACTCCAAAATGGGTGGTCTGGTTATCTTAGAGGTTAAGTACGGTATTGGGTATTTAGAAGTTTAAGATAGGTTTGGTATAGGCCATACCATAGTCAAGGAACGAGCACACCAGCTGGTGTCTTGTGTCCTGATGGGATAGATTGATGGCAGTGCAGGCGCTGCTGTCTATCAAATCCAATGATGCGGGGGATGGAGCCGAGTCCTGATGTCTGTCAACAGAAGCACCAGCAGGACACGGGAGTGCACCCACGCGGGTCTTCTGTAGGAGAGCGCTTCTCCAACGGTACACTAGAGAAGAGGAGGATCAGGCCACTCTGTGCATAACCAACTGCACAGCGGAGGTAAGTATGACATGTTTGTTTGTTTTTTTGTTTTTTTTTAACCTGAACCTTTACAAACTCTTTAACCTTACACATTAGCCATGTGGGGAACGGTGTCAGATGATTTTGCAAAATCCAAGTATACGACGTCCACAGCCACCCCTCTGTCCAAGGTTTTACCTATCGCCTCAGAAAAAGATCAGATTTGTCTGATAACTTCTGTCTTTCATGAATCCATGCTGTCTGTTGCTTAAAATACAGTGAGGCAAAAAGTATTTAGTCATCCACCAATTGTGTAGGTTCTCCCACTTAAAAAGATGAGAGAGGCCTGTAATTGTCATTATAGATATACCTCAACTATGAGAGACAAAATGTGGAAACAAATCCAGACAATCACATTGTCTGTCTGATTTTTGAAAGAATTTATTTGCAAATTATGGTGGAAAATGAGTATTTGGTCAATATCAAAAGTTCATCTCAATACTTTGTTATATATCCTTTGTTGGCAATGACAGAGGTCAAACGTTTTCTGTAAGTCTTCACAAGGTTGTCACACACTGTTGCTTGTATGTTGGCCCATTCCTCCATGCAGATCTCCTCTAGAGCAGTGATGTTTTGGGGCTGTCACTTGACAACACGGATTTCAACTCCCTCCAAAGGTTTTCTATGGGTTTGAGATCTGGAGACTGGCTAGGCCACTCCAGGACCTTGAAATGCTTCTTACGAAGCCACTCCTTCGTTGCCCTGGCAGTGTGTTTGGGATTATTGTCATGCTGAAAGACCCAGCCATGTTTCATCTTCAATGCCCTTGCTGATGGGAGGAGGTTTGCACTCAAAATCTCACGATACATGGCCCCATTCATTCTTTCATGTACATGGATCAGTCGTCCTGTTCCCTTTGCAGAGAAACCGCCCCAAAGCATGATGTTGCCACCCCCATGCTTCACAGTAGGTATGGTGTTCTTTGGTTGCAACTCAGCATTCTCTCTCCTCCAAACATGACAAATTGTGTTTCTACCAAACAGTTCTACTTTGGTTTCATCTGACCATATGACATTCTTCCAATCCTCTTCTGGATCATCCAAATGCTCTCTAGCAAACCTCAGACGGGCCCGGACATGTACTGGCTTAATCAGGGGGACACGTCTGACACTGCAGGATCTGAGTCCCTGGCGGCCTAGTGTTACTGATGGTAGCCTTTGTTACGTTGGTCCCAGCTCTCTGCAGGTCATTCATTAGGTCCCCCCGTGTGGTTCTGGGATTTTTGCTCACCGTTCTTGTGATCATTTTGACCTCACGGGGTGAGATCTTGCGTGGAGCCCCAGATCGAGGGAGATTATCGGTGGTCTTGTATGTCTTCCAATTTCTAATTATTGCTCCCACAGTTGATTTCTTCACACCAAGCTGCTTTCCTATTGCAGATTCAGTCTTCCCAGCCTGGTGCAGGTCTACAATTTTGTTTCTGGTGTCCTTCGACAGCTCTTTGGTCTTCACCATAGTGGAGTTTGGAGTGTGACTGTTTGAGGTTGTGGACAGGTGTCTTTTATACTGATAACAAGTTCAAACAGTTGCTATTAATACAGGTATTGAGTGGAGGACAGAGGAGCCTCTTAAAGAAGAAGATACAGGTCTGTGAGAGCCAGAAAAATCTTGCACCATAATTTGCAAATAAATTCTTTCAAAAATCAGACAATGTGATTGTCTGGATTTGTTTCCACATTTTGTCTCTTATAGCTGAGGTATACCTATGATGACAATTACAGGCCTCATCTTTTTAAGTGGGAGAACGTGCACAATTGTTGGCTGACTAAATACTTTTTTGCCCCACTGTACTTTTTTCCAGCAAAAACTCATCTATGTGGTCTTTTATTGAACTCTCAAGTATCTTCCCAACTATAGAAGTTAAACTAACAAGTCTATACTTACTTAGTAAAGACTTTGGTTCCTTTTTAAATATAGGCACCGTGTTGGCCTTACGCCAATCCAGTGGTACTATTCCAGTCATTAAATAGTCCCAAAAAATGAGAAACAATGTCTTTGAAATGACAGAGCACAATTCTTTTAGGATCCATGGGTGTATGCCATCTGGTCTAGGTGCTTTATTCACATTTATTCTATCTAAATATTTCTGGACCATATCACTTTTTAGCCATTGTGGATCATTTGGGACTGTGTCAATATCATTCCTATTATGGCCATGATCTCCCCAATGCTCCTTTTGTATACACAGTGCTGAAGAAGGTATTAAATTTGGCTTTGCTCTTTGTCCCCAGTCACCCACTTTTATTTTTAGCCTTTTAAACTTATTGCCCATGGGAATATACTTTTCAGTAAGTTCACATACAGTCTTTTTGAAGAATTCTCATTTCTGTTCTCTGTTCATCGATGCCAATATTTCCTTCCAGTCTAAGTCTTGGAGAGCAGCCCTTATCCTTGGAAAATTTGCTCTCTTAGGCTGGGTTCACACTGCTCCGACATGGAAGTTGGACGACTTCTGCTCCGACTTTGCCCTACAACTTCATGTCCAACTTCAATGAATGGGATACCAGGCCCTTTGAGTCTGGTATGAATCTTGAGGGGGAAACCCCATGCCAAAATTAAAACAAAATGCGTGGGGCCCCCTCAAGACAGACTCTTTGGTCTGGTATGGATTTTGAGGGGAAACCCCACACCAAAAAAACATGGGGTCCCCCCAAAATTAATACCAGACCCTTATACGAGCATGCGGCCTGGCAGGTCAGGAAGGGGGGGGTCGGACAAGTGAGCGCCCCCCCTCCTAGACCATACCAGGCCACATGCCCTCAACATGGGGGGTGGTTACTTTGATGGGGACAAGGGCCTCTTCCTGACAACCCTGGGCGGTAGTTGCAGGGGTCTGTGGGTCAGGGGGGGATTCGGAATCTGGAATCTAACTCCAAAATATCTTCTTTCTCCGGTGGCATTCTCCCTCCGCTGCCGATGGCGTCTTCTTCCTCCGGTTCTTCTGCCTCCTGCCCGCCCCCCCCCCCTTCCTGGCCTGCCGGGCTGCATGCTCGGATAAGGGTCTGGTATGGATTTTAGGGGGGGACCTCAAGCATTTAAAAAAAAAATGGGTTCCCCTTCAAGATCCTGAGAGCACAAGTCGCATGCCGGATCAGTTAAGACGATGATCTGACTTGGATGCAACTTACATTGAAATCAATGGGCTCAAATCGTGCCCAAGCCGGACCAAAGTAGTGCAGGGAGCATTTTCAAACTCGGACCAACTCAAGTCAGACCAATTAAGATGGCTCTAATAGGGAACCATTCATTTTGACATGTCATGCGACTTGTGCTCTGCTCTGGAAGTTGGAACGCATGTCGGACCAGTGTGAAGCAGCCCTTAAGGTTAAATGATTCATTTTTGATGCGCTTTTGGTGTTTAAATGCGGAACAAAAATTCATGACATTTTCCTTTGATCCTTTCCTTGATCCTTTTAAATTCTATGGAACTCTTCACATCCATGCGCTGCATTTTAAAAAGTTCTGCATGGTGAACTTCTTGGTGCATGTTTAAAACGCACCAAAACACACCATTGAAATTATTGTAAAATGCATCCAAAATGCATCATGCGATACTTTTTTTTTTTAATCAAATGTCCATGTTTTACAGATGCATGCTGGGAGTCAGGCGACCAGAAAACGCACCAAAAGTGCATCAAAATGCTATATGCATTTTTACTGCGTTTTTCAACAGACCAGTGTAATTAGGGCCCTTATACATGTCTATAAGACTCCTAAGGCCCTTTCACACTGATCAGTTTTTGATGTGCTTTTCGTGTTTAAAAAGCAGAACAAAAATGCATGAAAAATGTATCCATTTTAAATCCTATGGCACTCTTTACACCAATGCGTTGCGGGTGTGGTGTGTTTTTAAAAGTCCTGCATGCTGCATTTTTGCAGCCCACAAGAAATGCACCTCCCCAATGAAATAAATGGAACATGAATAAAAAATGCACCCACGGTGCATTTTGTGAGTCACATGTCCGAGTTTCATACTGGGCATCAGGAATCCAGAAAACGCACCAAAAACGCATTAAAAATTGCATTAAAAACCCATGAACTTTTACCGCATTTTTCAGCAAAGCAATGTAAAAGGGCCCTTACTTGTGGCACAGCACTCTAAGCATTTTTATGTGTACAAAAAGGCTTTTGTTTTATTTAACCCTCTTTAAGCCCCTCCCACTGTTAATACAATTTGGTCACATGCACCACATTACTGCTCTACTTGAGATGCCCTAGGTCTTTTACAATCCTAGCAACACCCCTGGTGCAATGAATACCATGCCCATTGTTTGCTATGGTACACTAAGCATGCCACATTTTATTTTATTTTTTTTCTGGAGCAATGGGGCCCAATTTAAGATCAGCATGCCGCGGCGAACAGTGGGTGTAGCTAATTGTGTTAACATTAAAAGGGGCTTAAAGGGGCATTGTTAAATAAATCAAATGCATTCTTGCACAAAATGCATTCTTGCATTAAAAAAGTGCTTGAATTGCTGTGCTACTAGAGTCTCACAAACATGCATAAACTTCAGCACAATCATTTTTTAACAAATAAAACTCTTCTATTACACATGATTTGTGTACATTGAAAATGGCCAGAGAACTAACATTTTAACTGAACCAACCTTAAGGCCCCTTTCACACTTATACGACTTGTCCCACGATTTTGTACTGCAAAATCGTATGACAAGTCATTCTCCATGATTTTCAATGACTACCATTCATATTGGCACGACTTTAAGTCGTGCCGACTTCAAAGTAGTCCCTGCACTACCTTGGTCCAACTTCTATGCGAGTTGTACTCCATAGACCTCAATGTTAAACCCTGAAGTAGCATGCAAATCGTGCCTGAATAATATAGACACGACTTCAGTACGACTTTGTAAGCACAAGCCTGGCTCCCTGATCGGGAAAGGAAAACTTTTTTCCTTTCCCGATGAGCGACAGGCAGTGCTGACAGCTGTCTGGTATGAATCCAGAGGGGGAACTCCACGCCAAGTTTTAAATGAAAAAACCTGCCTGGGTTCCCCCCCCAGGGGCATACCAGGCCCTTAGGTCTGGTATGGATCTAAGGGGAACCCCCTACGCCGAAAAATCAGGCCGCATGCCCTCAACATAGGGGGGTGGGTGCTTTAGGGCATGGGGGGCATCCTGCAGGCCCCCCCACCCCAAAGCACCTTGACCCCATGTTGATGAGGACAAGGGCCTCTTCCCGACAACCCTGGCCGTTGGTTGTCGGGGTCTGCGGGCGGGGGGCTTATCGGAATCCGGGAGCCCCCTTTAATAAGGGAGCCCCCAGATCCCGGCCCCCCACCCTATGTGAATGAGTATGGGGTACATGGTACCCCTACCCATTCACCTAGGGAAAAAAAGCGTCAATAAAAAACACAGTACACAGGTTTTTAAAATAATTTATTAGGCAGCTCCGCGATCGTCTTCTGACTTCGGGGGTCCTCTTCCGACTTCGGGGGTCTCTCCGCCGTCTCCTCCCGGTATCCGCATCTTCTGCCGGCTCCTCCTCTATCTTCTGCAGCTCAATTGCTAGAGGTGGTCCGGACTTCTGCCTTCTTCTTTTCTTCCAGAGATGTTGACACGTTGCTCTCTCCAGCTGGAATGGTCTCTGAACGCTCCGCAACGGACTTATATAGGCGGTGGCCCCGCCCCCTTATGGGGTCACTGTCCCGGGGCATGCTGGGACTGTGCCGTCATAAGGGGGCGTGGTCATCACCCAGTGACCACGCCTCCTAAAACGTCACAGTCCCAGCATGCCCAGGGACTGTGACGGCATAAGGGGGCGGGGTCACCGCCTATATAAGTCCGGTGCGGAGCGCACAGAGACCATTCTGGCTGGAGAGAGCGTCGTGTCAACAGCTCTGGAAGAGAAGAGGGAAGAAGACGATCCAGAGGTCCGGACCACCGCTGGCAAAAGAGCGCCAGAAGATAGCGGTGGAGCCGGCAGAAGATGAGGACACCGGGAGAAGACGCCGGAGAGACCCCCGAAGTCGGAAGAGGACCCCCGAAGTCGGAAGAAGATCCCGGAGCTGCCTAATAAATTATTTAAAAAACCTGTGTACTCTGTTTTTTTTTTTTGACGCTTTTTTCCCTAGGTGAATGGGTAGGGGTACCATGTACCCCATACTTATTCACATAGGGTGGGGGGCCGGGATCTGGGGGCCCCCTTATTAAAGGGGGCTCCCAGATTCCGATAAGCCCCCCGCCCGCAGACCCCGACAACCAACGGCCAGGGTTGTCGGGAAGAGGCCCTTGTCCTCATCAACATGGGGACAAGGTGCTTTGGGGTGGGGGGCCGCAGGGCGCCCCCCCATGCCCCAAAGCACCCACCCCCCATGTTGAGGGCATGCGGCCTGGTACGGTCCAGGAGGGGGGGGCCGCTAGCTCGTCCCCACCCCCATTCCTGACCGGCCGGGCTGCGTGCTCGGATAAGGGTCTGGTATGGATTTTGGGGGACCCCCACGCCAATTTTTTGGCGTAGGGGGTTCCTCTTACAATTCATACCAGACCTAAGGGCCTGGTATGTCCCTGGGGGGGAACCCACACCAGTTTTTTTATTTAAAACTTGGCGTGGAGTTTCCCCTTATGATTCATACCAACTACTGTATGTTTTCATTTGTTAATGCCAAAAACGTGGCAACGTAGTACTGCTCCCAAATCGCGATAAAATCGCAGTAAAATAGCGGCAAAATCGCGGCCGCAAAATCACGGTAAAATCGTGCGACTTTGAAGTCGTATAAGTGTGAAAGGGGCCTAAGGCCCCTTTCACACTTATACGACTTGTCCCACGATTTTGTACTGCAAAATCGTATGACAAGTCATTCTCCATGATTTTCAATGACTACCATTCATATTGGCACGACTTTAAGTCGTGCCGACTTCAAAGTAGTCCCTGCACTACTTTGGTCCAACTTCCATACGATTTCTACTCCATAGACCTCAATGCTAAACCCTCAAGTACCATGCAAATCGTACCGGAATAATATAGACACGATTTCAGCACTACTTTGGTCCAACTTCCATACGATTTGTACTCCATAGACCTCAATGTTAAACCCTTAAGTAGCATGCAAATCGTACCTGAATAATATAGATACGATTTCAGCACTACTTTGTAAGCACAAGCTGAGAATGGTTAATGCCAAAGTTGTGGCAAAGTCGTACAAAGTAGTACTGCTCCCAAATCGTGGCAAAATGGCAGCAAAATCGTGGTAAAATCACGGCAAAATAGCGGCCCCGAAATCGCGGTAAAATCGCGCGACTTTGAAGTTGTATAAGTGTGAAAGGGGCCTAAATTAAGAAGACTTTCACTAAAATAGTCAGACTGCATAGCAACCAGCAACTGTTAAGACAATAAACACTTTGGTGAGAGAAGTATGTATTGTACACTATAGTGCAGGAATATGTACTGTACAATATGGTGTATATAGCGCAGGAGTGTGTAATGTACAATATAGTGTATAGAGTAGAGAAGTAATGTACAATATAGTGTGTATATAGTTCAGGGGTGTGTAATGCACAATATAGTGTATATAGTACAGGAGTGTGTAATGTGCAGTGGCGTAGCATGGATTGTCAGCACCCGGGGCAAGGCAAGTAATTTGCACCCCCTAACCTGTGGACTTTTAGCACCCAAGAATGGGGGCCCAGGCTCCTCCACTCACAGCCTGAGCCTCTGATTGGCTGCCTGCAGCCTTTTATTATTGGTTAGATCTGACATATCTCTTTGATTACAGTAGTCAAAGAGATATCTTCTCAGTATCAACCAATAATAAAAGGCTGCGGGCAGCCAATCAGAGGCTTAGGTTGCAAATAACAAGGAACGCCTATATACAGCAGAGCAGGCAGCCAAAAATAAATCAGACATAAGGGTTGTGCATATTATTTAGTGATAGATATACTGCAGGAGACAGTCAGAAACTGCAGGCATACTATAGAAGATGGTCAGAGACTGCTGAGATTCTACAGTAGACAGTAATGCCGCGTACACACAAGCGGACTTTTCGACCGGACTGGTCCGACGTACTATCCAATGGACTTTCGACAGACTTCCAACAGACTTTCCAAATGAACAGACTTGCCTACACAAGATCACACCAAAGTCAGACGGATTTGTATGTGATGACGTACAACCGGACTAAAATAAGGAAGTTGATAGCCAATAGCCAATAGCTGCTCTAGCGTCAGTTTTAGTCCATTGGACTAGCATACAGTGGATTTTTCGACCGGACTCGAGTCTGTCAGAAAGATTTGAAACATTTTATTTCTAGGTTCGTCGGACTTTTGGGAAAAAAAGGTCTGCTGGAGCCCACACACAATCGAGTTGTCCGACAGAGTCCGGTCCGCCGGACCAAGTCTGCCGGAAAGTCCGCTAGTGTGTACGCGGCATAAGAGACTGCAGACATAGTACAGGAGCTGATTAGAGACTGCAGACATAATACAGGAGATGTTCAGAGACTGCAGACATACTACAGGAGATGTTCAGAGACTGCAGACACACTACAGGAAATGGTCAGAGACTGCAGACATACTATAGGCAGCAGGGGCGGATCCAGGGGGGGCAACGGGGCAATTGCCCCTCCCGAAAATATTAATAACTCCTGTGTCCCCCTCACATCAGCAGCAGTGGCAAGAGAGAAAGAGACCCGGTCGCGCTGGAGCCTGGAGAAGATGGAAGGAGGACTCAGGGGTAGGTGGAGCCGTGCCGCTGACCTTGCCTCTCTAATGCTGATGTCAGATCACCGTCAGTCACGTCCCAGCTGCTGCTGAGGGGGAGGAGAATGAGGCGCCGCATTTAGAGCCTTCTATAACTCCTCCGTGCCTAGTGTGAGAGCGTTGGCTCCACCCACCTCCTCCCTCCATGATCTTCTCCAAGTCTCCAGTGCAGCGTGAACATGAGGACACTGACAGTCAGGATGAAGAAGACATGAAGGCTGCAATGGCTGTGTGTCTTGTGAAGTGATGGTGACGCTGCCTTCAATCCTATTTATCTCTCTTGGTCCTCGGAAGCCCCTCCCCCCACCAGAGCACCAAAGTATAGGAAAAGTGAGTACAAAAAGTAATGGATTGTGTAAAATCGCAGAATACATGTATGCTAATTATTTATGAAGAAAAAAAACTGCTCTTTTAGTATTGTCATTTTCATTTTGTTCAATTTTAACCACTTCAGCCCCGGAAGGATTTACCCCCTTAATGACCATGCCATGCGAGACGGCACTGCGTTGCTTTAACTGACAATTGCACGGTCATGCGATGCTTTACCCAAACAAAATTGATGTCCTTTTTTTCCCCACAAAAAGAGCTTTCTTTTGGTGGTATTTAATCACCTTTGTGTTTTTATTTTTATTTTTTGTTATAAACAAAAGAAAACCGACAATTTTGAAAAAAAAAACAATATTTTGTACTTTTTGCTATAATAAATATCCCAAAGTTTTTTTTAATAAACCAATTTCTTCTTCATCAGTTTAGGCTGATATATATTCTTCCACATATTTTTGGTAAAAAAAAAAATCACAATAAACATATATTGATGTATTTTGATGGATAGTTTGCGCAAAAGTTGTAGCATCTACCAATTTTTTTTATTTTTTACTAGTAATGGCGGCAATCAGCGATTCTTAGCGGGACTGGGACATTGCGGCAGACATTCGGACACCTGACATTTTTGACACTTTTTGGACCAGTGACACCAGTGACACTAATACAGTGATCAGTGCTAAAAAAAAATATGCACTGTTATTGTACTAATGACACTGGCAAGGAAGGGGTTAACATCAGGGACGATCAAAGGGTTAAGGCCCCTTTCACACTGAGGTGATTTACAGGCGCTATAGCGCTAAAAATAGCACCTGCAAAGCTCCTGTAAAGAGCCTCTCCTCTCACTCCAATGTGAAAGCCCGAGTGCTTTCACACTAGAGTGGTGTGTTTGCGGGACGTTAAAAAAAGTCCTGCAAGCCGCATCATTGAGGCGCTTTAGGAGCGGTGCATACACCGCTCCTAAAGTGCCCATTGAAATCAAGCGCCGCTTTGCGGGCGCTTTGAGGGCGCTTTGTGGGCACTTTTAAAACTTTTTCAGGCGCTAGCAAGGGTTAAAAGCTCCCCGCTAGTGACCTAAAAGTGCCGCTAAAACGACAGAAAACACCGCTAAAAATAGCGGCACTTAACCGCCGACGCCCCCAACACCCCAGTATGAAAGTGCCCTTAGTGTATCCCTAGGGGGTGCTTGCTACTGTGTGGGGATGGATTCACTAGACGAACAGAGTGCTCCATGTTCCTGGTTAGCAGGAACACAAGATCACTCCGTTCATCTCTGACAGAATGGCAGTCTGCCTCGTTTACATAGGCAGACCACCGTTCTATCTCTGTGGTGAGCGATCTAGGGTGGCCGGCGGACATTGCTGATTTTCTGGCAGTGCCCCTTCCGAGACTAGACTCTGGATCCACCCCTGAGAGGCAGGCTGTTTTTTCTCAGAGAATGAGTCCAGGACCCTAACCACACCACCACCGCCTAACAGTGGGAGAGTCTTAATGGGGCATTGTTAAATACTAGTGGTGCATTCTGCACAGAGTGCAGTGTTCAGGAGTGCAGTACATACAGAGTTCATGAGTGTACTGCGTACAGAGTGCAAAGATCAGGAGTACCCCAAGTACAGAGTGTAAGGTTTAGGAGAGTGCTAGGTACAGAGTTCAGAGTGCACTTCATACAGAGTGAAGAGCTCAAGAGTGCACTGCAAACAGAGTTCAGGAGTGCACTGCATACACCGTGCAGACTTCAGAGGTGCGCTACGTACAGAGTGCAAAGATTAGAAGTGTGCTATATACAAAGAGAAAGGATTAAGATTTTACTATGTACAGAGTGCAAAGTTCAGGAGAGCGCTAGATACAGAGTGCAGGGTTCAGGAGTGCACTATATACAGAGTGAGGAGCTCAAGAGTGCACAGAGTTCAGGAGTGCGCTACGCAGAGTGAGCAGAGTTCAGGAGTGCGCTACGCAGAGTGAGCAGAGTTCAGGAGTGCGCTACGCAGAGTGAGCAGAGTTCAGAATTGCGCTACGCAGAGTGAGCAGAGTTCAGAAGTGCGCTACGCAGAGTGAGCAGAGTTCAGAAGTGCACTGCAGAGTTCATGAGTGTGCTACGTACAGATTGCAGGGCTCAGGAATGCATGTCTCACAGGACAGTTTACAACCCCCTTCCAGTAAGACTTCTTTTCTCACCCCTAAATCCTCTCTTCCCCACCTACAAAGTATCAGAAAGAGGGGCTGCTACAGAAGAGCAGCTATAACTTACAGTAGGAGTGCAATGTTAGGTGGGGAGAGGGGGCATCAGTGCAAATAGGGGGCCCATGCGGGACATTGGGGATAAGTGGGGTGACAAGAGGAACATTGAAAGGATAGGAGGAACATTGAGGATAAGTGGGGGGGAGAAGGAACGTTGAGGGACAGGAGGAACATTGGGGGGACAGGAGGGACATTGGGGATACGTGGGGGACAGGAGGAACATTAAGAGGACAGGAGGAACTTTGGGGTAAGTGGGGGGACAGGAGGAACATTAGGGGGCCAGGAGGGACATTGGGGGTTATTGGGGGGACAGGAGGGACATTGGAGGGACAGGAGGAACATTGGAGATAATTGGGGGGACAGGATGGACATTGGGTATAAGTGGGGGGACAGGAGGAGCATTGGGGGACAGGAGAGACATTGGGTATAAGTGGGGGGACAGGAGGAGCATTGGGGGGAACAGGAGGGACATTGCGGACAAGTGGGGGGGCAGGAGTAGCATTGGGGGACAGGAGTAACATTGGGGAGACAGGAGGGACATTGAGGGTTATTCTCATACTACACCAGGAGACCTCCTCCCACCCCCCCAAAAAAAATTACACTGGGAGGCCCCCCACCAAACAATTACACACTACATATACACATTAACAGGGAGTCCTCTAGTGTTTACAGTATGGGGGAAGGGATCTCCTGGTGTGTACTGTATTCTCCTGGTGGGGGGGGGGAGATCTCCCAGTAAATACACTGCCCAGAACGTCACACAGGTTTCGGTAGGTGCTCTTGGTCCCAGTAGGCTGTACATTGTTTGGTCCCTCTGGCAGTCCCTGGGTCTCTGCGGAACGCCATGCCTCCTGCTCACCCACAAATGATTGCGGCCCACCCCTTGGGTGTGTGGTAGAAAGGCGTGGGCACTCCCCGTGTGGTCTGATGTGGCCAGTAATGACTTGTCCTGTGTCAAGTATCAAGTATCTATCCTAGCACAGCATGGCGCTGAAGGAACTCCAGCGTGCAGAGGTGATGGACATTACAGCAAAGTCAGATCTGCAACCTAGCCTGCTGGATGGGCAATGTGATGCAGAGCATCAACTTTATAATGCTATGTGCTGGATAGCAGCCTGGCTGTATGACCAGATGGTGTAAGCCTGTAATGCAGCGTACACACGGTCGGACTTTTCGACCGGACTTGTCCGATGGACGGCGACGGACCAAATCCGGCGGACAATCCGATTGTGTGTGGGCTTCACCGGACCTTCAGCGGACATTTCCAGTCGCAAATCTGCCGGACTTTAAATTTGGAACATGCTTCAAATCTTTATGTTGGAACGCCGCCGGACCCAGAAATCCGCTCGTCTGTATGCTAGTCCGACAGACAAAAAAACGACGCATGCTCAGAAGCAAATACGAAACGGAAGCGCTTGGTCTGGTAAAACTAGTGTTCGTATTGTAGGTAGCACATTCCTCACGCTGCAAATTCTGTGATCGTTGTCTTCTTTATAATGCTAGAAGAACAAAGTTGTTTTGCTGTTCCTATTCACACAGAGTTCTCCCAAACTGATTTCTGGATTATTTCTCTTAATCTCATGAATGATATTGTATTTCTTTACTTTCTACTTTTGTACATTTTTAAGTTTTATTTCGGTATAAAGTTACCATAAAGAACCTTTTTTTGTTATATATTTTTTGTTTTAGATTTTTTTTTGTTGTAAAGTTACCACAAGAAAATTGTATTTTTTTTTCGTTTTGCAACCTCAAGGAGGTTGTTGTCCCTTGTTAATTTGACATTGTCTCTAAAAAAATGATGTTAATTAAAACACATAAAGTATTTTCATAAACTAAAATATCCATTTATTTATGGTAAACAAAATAAAGATGGAGTCAACGCTGGCTAAACTTTTTGAATTGGTGAATACTTTTGGCCCCAGGGCACACATCAAGTCTGTGGAAAAGAAAATTGGGATCTTGAGGAGTCTATATAAGAAGGAGCACAATCTGGTCCAGGAATCCCAGAGATCAAGAGCAGCAGCAGATGACATAGATGTCCCCAGGCTGTGGTACTACACCAGCCTGCGTCTTCTGTCAGACCAGACTGAACCCAGGTCATCACTTTCTTCTCTTCCCTGCAGCCTTCCCTCCACGCTGCCCTGCACCCTTCCCTGCAGCCTTCCCTGCAGCCTTCCTTGTAGGCTGTGGCTCTGGTGGTTGACTTGTGGCAGGAGGAGAAGGAGGAGGAGGAGGGGCTTGCTCATATATCTGGCTAGTCTCAGTTAGCTGGCCCCTCAGCCCCTGTTGAATAGCATCTGAAAATATTTTTTCACACAGGAGGCGTTGGCCCCACTCCATTTGCAGCAACCTACTGGCTAAATAACAGCCATAGGCCTCTTCAGCTTCGGGGGGGGGGCTCTTCAGAAAATTAGTGGCTTCTCTCATGAGGCGCAGTGATGCCTCCTCTGTCACTGTCCCCTTCCTGGCCCTTTTTGTAGGAAGGTGGAGGGGAGGCACTTGGGATTCTGTCAGGCTCCTACTGGGCCCGGCCACCTCCTGGCTGACACTGGGCCCGGCCACCTCCTGGATGACACTGTGCCCGGCCTCCTGCTGGATGACACTGTGCCTGGCCTCCTGCTGGATGACACTGTGCCCGCTTCCTCCTGGATGACACTGTGCCCGGCCTCCTCCTCGATGACACTGGGCCCACCCTCCACCTGGCTGTCCCTGGGCCCAGCCTCCTCCTGCCTGACACTTTCCACACCTTCCTCCTGGCTGACCTCATCCTGTGTATAAAAAAGGGACATAGTTTTAGTTTTTGGTTCATCAATGACACAAAATTTTCTTCTCATGACTTGCAAATTCAATGTTAATACATATATTAAGAGTATATAATTCTGACACCAGCATTTTTTAAAGCAGGTGACAAACATTTTGGCCACTACTGTCAACTGATATATATACATCATTTTTAGGATAAAATCCTTAATCAATTATAACATCTAGTTAACATCATTAATATTAGGACACTACATATGTCTCAAATTAATTTACCTGACTCCAGATGGTCACATCCAGTTCTTCAAGGATGGAAGACCCAGTTTGGTCCTCATCAGCCTCTGCTGGGGTGGAGGGAAGGGTGGAGGGAAGGGTGCATGGAAGGGTGGAGGGAAGGGTTGAAAGTGATGCCATGGCTTCAGTCTGGTCATCCAGAAAACGTAGTTTCTCGTAGTACCACAGCCTGGTTACATATACATCATCTGCTGATGCTCCTGATCTCAGGGAAAGCTGGATCTTGTTATGCTCCCTCCTATACATATTTCGCATCTCCCTGTACTTATCAATAAATGCTGACATAAATTCTAGGTCCTTAAATTTGGCATTCATGTTTTCTGTAAAAGATAAGACACAAGACAAAAACACTAATGTTTCAGCGAAACCCTCATCATCTTATCCCAACATAGGCCTAATAAATCTTTAAGCAGTATAGGCTGTTTGCTACCAAGTTTACCCAAAAAATTACCTTAGTTTCTGGCATTCCGGTCCTCTATCCACTATGCACAGAACGTACGTATGACACAATGCGTAATAACTTTTTATACACTGCGCATGCGTGAAACTCCGCCTGCGTCGCCCGCCCCTGACGTTCTTTTTTAACTAATATTCTTCGCCCCCTGGTCTCTACGCACAGAACGTACGTATGACACATGCGTAATAACTTTTTAGACACTGCGCATGCGTGAAACTCCGACTGCGTCGCCCGCCCCTGACGTTCCTTTTTAACGAATATTCTCCGCCCCTTCTCTCTACGGTGCGTAGTGGGAGAAACAATGCTGGAGACACATCAGGTGTGTACTACCTCAGGTACTGACGAAAGCCCGGAGCCTGGAACGTCCCAATCCGGGAAGCGGAGATTTAAGGCCTCCAACATGGCCTTTCAAGAGATGGTAGTTATTTTTTCGCAAAATTGCCATGATGGGAAGTATGGACCGTACGCCCGGCCTAATTTCCGGAAAGCCAAAATAATGGCGAAGGTGGTGAAGACCTTGCATCTTTGTTTTGGGGTACGGCACTCGAAAGATCAGCTTAGGAAAAGATGGTCCGACCTCAAACTCCGGGAGCCGGATCAGTACAGACGGATCCATAAAGTGCTTAAAAAAAAGTAAGTACTTGTCGTGTGTTCATATTCAGTTTATTACCTTGCATACTGCTCCATGTGCTTTTCTTTAACGTACGTTTTAAACGGTCATAGTAAACATCGTTTATATATATATATATATGATATATATGTATATATATGTGTGTGTGTATATATAATGTGTGTATATGTATATACATACATATATATACCCACTGAGTTCTCACACTGGATAGGACTGGAGGTATGCTGCTGTGTCTGGGTTTCAGGATGACAGAAACCTGGGCACAAGTGTCAAAACTAGGACTGTCCAGGTCATTTCCGTACAGGTGACAACCCTGATCCGAACAGTGAATGTTCGGACCAAATTTACAATTAGACAGAACTCTCAGCTTATCCCTATTTGCATTGCATATATGCCTCCATTAGTATCAGACCATTCTATTTTTGCTGTCACTGTACAGGTGGTCGATCCCAAAGTGGAGTGGATGTGGTGATTGGACTGCTTCCACTAAGAATCACAGCTGACAGACAGTGGTGGGTGCAGATCAATGTCAACACTGGCAATTAAAGTCATTGTAAAGTCTCATTTTTTTTAAGTTAAAAGTAACAAACACGTCATACTTACCTGCCCTGTGCAGTGCTTTTGCACAAAGCAGCCCAGATCCTCCTCTTCTCGGGTCCCTTTTTGCGGCATTTTTCATGCAGGTTAATGCAACATCCAATTTTAGTTCAATGTGTACAATAATCGTATGGAAATAATCAAATGTATTTGGTGGACGTGGCTGCAAGGGTCATGTACACTATATCACTAGGGATGAGCCCGATGTTTGAGTTGAATGTAAGTTAGACTCGAACATCGGGTGTTCGCTCATTTGCCGAATTTAGAACACTATGGGGCGTTTGCGGGAAATTTGAGCGCCCGCGGAATGCCCCCTTTCTATCACACACCCTTTTCCTTGTGTGCTTGGATAAGGGTCTGGTATGGATTTTGAGGGGGAGCCCCACGCCATTTTTTAAATTTATGTTGGCATGGGGTTCCCCTTAATATCCATACCAGACCTGAAGGGCCTGGTATGGATTGTGGAGGGACCCCCCATGCCGTTTTTTTTTTTTAATTTTGGCACGGGGTTCCCCTTAATATTCATACCAGACCCAAAGGGCCTAATAATGGACACATTTTTTGCCTGTTCGCATTTTCTGCTGCGAACTGAACTGGGGGTGTTTAGCTCATTCCTATATATCATTTCCTCTGCTAGTTACGTTAAGTTAAGTTAATATACTTTTCGGTTACATCATGATATGCACCTTTGTGGAAAATTAGATGATTGTTCGTCCAATTTTCTCATAGTGTTTTTCTCACTAGGCTTTAGTGGAATGGGATGCCTTGAAGGTATACAAAAGAGGGTCATTTATCAGGGAAATTTAAACCAATATTGTAAACAACGATGCAAGACTTTCACAGACTTCTAAATGACATGCACTCAAGCAGAAGAAGACTGTAGTAGATCCCCAAAACTCCCATGTTTTACTGCTACTCAAATTCCTGTCAAAATCTGAATGCTCCCTTATTGAAATTCCTAGGCTCTGAGTAACTCCAATCAATATGCAGTGATACAGTAATAAGTGGTTGTAAACCCCATTCATGAAAGCACATATAGGGGGTCATTTACTATAGCATTGCGCTCTAATTACCGTTCAAATTACTGCAATCGTGGTAATTGGCTCCCAAACGAAATTCACAATAGCACTGGAGCAAAAATACTCCCAAAACCGAATTTACTATAGCTCTCAGACATCAGATAGCCTCCAAACCCTTACACTTGCTAGGACCTGGAGAATTGCACATGGAAATGTTTAGAGCATGCCGGTATGGCATTCAGCTGCAGCACGGATTTATTTATTTTGACAGCAACAGGGTTTGCTCTCACAATACGTAAATCCATGACCCCAGCGCTGTAGGACGTGATTTCACCACCAGTTAAAAAAAGAGCATATATGCTGAAGCATAGGTGCAGGGCTGGACATAGGGGCAGATCGCCTCTATGCTTCGGCATTTGTTTTTATATTTATTGTATGCCCATCGTTAGAAGTGGGTGGGTGCAGGGCAGTATTCTAATGGTGGGCATACCACCGATCAATCGATTTGAATGGAAAAATCTGTTAGCCCACAGGCTGCATGAAAAAAAAGATTATTACAATACATGCCCAACAAGGACCAGCAACGTACTATACCAGAATGATGCCTGCAGGTTTAGGCATCATCTTGGTATCGTTTTTTTCAGCTGGCAGTCAGCTGTCATGTAAAAACAATCCTAGCAGCTAATTAGCCACTTGCCTGCTTTTACAAGCAATGGGAGGGAACATCCCCCCCCCTGCCGTCTTCCATGGTTTTTTCAGGCTCTCCTGTCCCGCCGGGGAACCCGAGAATGCAGCCGGTGTTTCCGTCAGCTGAGCATAGAGCATAATAATTGGCCAGACCAGAATGGCTCCAATTATCTCTATGGCCTAGAAAACCAAAAGGTACGAGCATTTCATTACTACGGTTACGCCGGATATAAACAGCGCCATTGGGAAATTTGGAAAGCATCTTATCACATCGATCTTGGTGTGGTCAGATGCTTTGAGGGCAGAGGAGAGATCTAGCGTCTAATAAACCCTACATTTTTGAAGAGAGTACCTGTCACTACCTATTGCTATCATAGGGGAGGTTTACATTCCCTTTGATAACAATAAAAATGATAAAAAAATAAAAATAAAAGGAATAGTGTAAAAATAAAATAAAGAAGCAAAATAAATAATAAAAAAAAATAAAAATTGAATGCGCCCCTATCCCCTGTGCTCGCATGCAAAGGCGAGCGCAAGCGTCGGTCTCGTGTCGTATGTAAACAGCAATTGCACCATGCATGAGAGGTATCACCGCGAATGTCAGATCGAGGGCAGAAATTCTAGCAGTAGACCTCCTCAGTAAATCTAAAGTGGTAACCTGTAAAGGCTTTTAAAGGCTTTTAAAAATGTATGTAGTTTGTCACCGCTGCACAGTTGTGCGTAATTGCAACGCCCACCATTTTAATCTGTAGGGCCTTTGCTTTAAAAAATATATAATGTTTGGGGGTTCAAAGTAATTTTCTAGCCAAACAAAATATTGTAAACATTGTTGTTATGTAAACAAAAAGTGTAAACAGAAAGGGCTTTGTCTTCAAGTGGTTAGAAGCATTAGCTTCTCATGTTGTGCATAAAATGCCAGAACAGTTCAACCCTCCCCCCCAAATGCCCCGTTTTTGGAAAGTAGACACCCCAAGCTATTTGCTGATAGCTATGTTGAGCCCATGGAATATTTTATATTTCGCTACAAGTTTTGGGAAAATTAAAATTATATATATATATATATATATATATATATATATATATATATATATATATATATATTTTACACAAAGTTGTCACTAAATGATATATTGCTCAAACATGCAATGAGTATATGTGGAATTACACCCCAAAATACATTCTGCTGCTTCTCCTGAGAAAAGAGATACCACATGTGTGAGACTTTTTGGCAGCCTAGCCACATACAGGACCCCAAAATTCAATCACCTACTTCAGGATTTCTAAGGGCGTAAAATGGTGATTTTACTCCTCACTACCTATCACAGTTTCGGAGGCCCTGAAATGTCAAGATTAGGGATGAGCTTCAAGTTCGAGTCGAACTCATGTTGGACTCGAGCATGGGCTGTTCGCAAGTTCGCCGAACAGCGAACAATTTGGGGTGTTCGCGGCAAATTTGAATGCAGCGGAACACCCTTTAAAAGTCTATGGGAGAAATAAAAAATGTTAATATATAAGGCTTATATGCATGGTATTGTCATAAAAAGTGTTTGGGGACCTGGGTCCATGTATCAATGCAAAAAAAAGTTTTAAAAGCGGCTGTTTTTTCGGGAGCAGTGATTTTAATAATGCTTAAAGTAAAACAATAAAAGTGTAATATCCCTTTAAATTTCGTACCTGGGGGGTGTCTATAGTATGCCTGTAAAGGGGCGCATGTTTCCCGTGTTTAGAACAGTCTGACAGCAAAATGACATTTCAAAGGAAAAAAAGTCATTAAAACTACTCGCGGCTATTAATGTATTGCCGGTCCGACAATACACATAGAAGTTCATTGATAAAAACGGCATGGGAATTCCCCACAGGGAAATCATGAACCAAAATTTAAAAAAAAAATGACGTGGGGGTCCACCTAAATTCCATACCAGGCCCTTCAGGTATGGTATGGATATTAAGGGGAACCCCGCGCCATATTAAAAAAAAAACGGCGTGGGGTCCCCCCAAAGATCCATACCAGACCCTTATAAACACCTTGTCCCCATGTTGATAAGGACAAGGGCCTCATCCCCACAACCCTGGCTGGTGGTGGTGGGGGTCTGCAGGCAGGGGGCTTATTAGAATCTGGAAGCCCCCTTTAACAAGGGGCCCCCAGATCCCGGCCCTCCCCCTGTGTCAAATGGTAAGGGGGTACAAAAGTACCCCTACCATTTCACAAAAAACAGTTAAAAATGTTAAAAATGACAAGAGACAGTTTTTGACAATTCCTTTTTTTAAATGCTTCTTCTTTCTTCTATCCTCTAACTTCCTTCATCTTCTTCTTCTTCTGGTACTTCTGGTTCTTCCTCCGGTGTTCTCGTCCAGCATCTCCTCCGCGGCGTCTTCTTCCCTTCTTCTCCTCGGGCCGCTCCGCATTCATGGCATGGAGGGAGGCTCCTGCTCTTCTCTTCATCTTCTTCTCTTCATCTTCTTCTCTTCATCTTCTTTTCGGGCCGCTCCGCATCCATGCTGGCATGGAGGGAGGCTTCCACTGTGTGACGCTTCTCCTCTTCTGACTTTTCTTAAATAACGGTGACTTGACGGGACTTCCCTGTGGTGTCACCGATTGGCCCCGCCCCCATTATTTAAGAACCGTCAGAATAGGAGAAGCGTCACACAGCGGGAGCCTCCCTCCATACATGGATGCGGAGCGGCCCGAAAAGAAGATGAAGACAAGAAGCTGAAGACAAGAAGATGAAGAGAAGAAGATGAAATGAAGAAGATGAAGAGAAGAGTGGGAGCCTCCCTCCATGCCATGGATGCGGAGCGGCCCGAGGAGAAGAAGGGAAGAAGACGCCATGGAGGAGATGCTGGACGAGAACACCGGAAGAAGAACCAGAAGTACCAGAAGAACCAGAAGAAGAAGAGGAAGGAAGATAGAAGATAGAAGAAAGAATAAATAAATAAAGGAATTGTCAAAAACTGTCTCTTGTCATTTTTAACATTTTTGACAGTTTTTTAGTGAAATGGTATGGGTACTTTTGTACCCCCTTACCATTTCACACAGGGTGGAGGGCCGGGATCAGGGGGCCCCCTTGTTAAAGAGGGCTTCCAGATTCCGATAAGCCCCCCGCCCACAGACCCCCACAACCACCGGCCAGGGTTGTGGGGATGAGGCTCTTGTCCTCATCAACATGGGGACAAGGTGTTTTGGGGGGCTACCCCAAAGCACCCTCCCAATGTTGAGGGCATGTGGCCTGGTACGGTTCAGGAGGGGGGGCACTCTCTCATCCCCCCTCTTTTCCTGCGGCCTGCCAGGTTGCGTGCTCGGATAAGGGTCTGGCATGGATTTTGGGGGGGACCCCACGCCATTTTTTTTAAAAATTTTAAAGTGTATTGTCAGACCGGCAATTCATTAATAGCCGCGAGTAGTTTTAAATGACTTTTTTTCCTTTGAAATGTCATTTTGCTGTCAGACTGTTCTAAGCACGAGAAACATGCGCCCCTTTACAGGCATACTATAGACACCCCCCAGGTATGAAATTTGAAGGGATATTACACTTTTAATGTTTCACTTTAAGCATTATTAAAATCACTGCTCCCAAAAAAACGGCCGTTTTTAAAACTTTTTTTTGCATTGATCCATGTCCCCTGGGGCAGGACCCAGGTCCCCAAACACTTTTTATGACAATAACTTGCATATAAGGCTTTAAAATTAGCACTTTTGATTATTCATGTTTGTGTCCCATAGACTTTAATGGTATTCGAACAAATTTTTTGCCTGTGCGCATGTTCTGGTGCGAACCGAACAGGGGGGTGTTCGGCTCATCCCTAGTCAAGATAGCACAAAAACCCCCAAATGACTCCATTTTGGAAAATGGATACCCATAGGTATTTGCTAAGAGGCATGGTGGGTATTTTGGAGCTCTCATTTGCTTTTAATAATGAAGAAAGAAAAGGAAAATGTTATTTTTGTTTTCTTTTTTCAATCTTCAAAACTTTGTGACAAAAAGCGAGATCTGCAAAATACTTAAAGCGGAGTTCCACACAAAAATGGAACTTCCGCTTTTCGGAACCCTCCCCCCTCCGGTGTCACATTTGGCACCTTTCAACCTTTCAGGGGAGAGGGGGGTGAAGATACCTGTATAATACAGGCATTTGCACCCACTTCGGGGCATAGACTCCCGCGGGAGCTATTCCCCTTCCCGTCCCCCACGCACTGTCTGCTGAGACACATGGGTCCCAGAGAAAGCAGGGACCATTTGGTTTGCGCAGAGCGAAATGTGCATGCGCAGTAGGGAACCAGACTGTGAAGCCACAAGGTCTCATTTCCTGATTCCCTTACCGAAGATGGTGGCAGCAGCATCCAAAGACCAAGGGATGGTTCGGCCTCGGGTGCCGACATCGCGGGTGCCCTGGACAGGTAAGTGTCCTTATTTTAAAAGTCAGGATTTGTAGCTGCTGACTTTTAAAATAAAATTGATGGGGGAACCTCTACTTTAACATGCCTCTCCCCAAATAGCTTGGGGGGTCTACTTTCCAAAACGGGGCCATTTGGGGGGGGGGGGTTGTTGTGCTATCTTGGCATTTAATGGCCTCCAAAACTGTGATAGGTAATGAGGCGTGAAATCAAATTAGAAAGCCTGAAGGCAGTGATTGGTTTTCAGGTCCTGTACGCGGCTAGACTGCCAAAAAGTCTCACATGTGGTATCCCTATACTCGGGAGAAGCAGCAGAATGTATTTTGGGGTGTAATTCCACATATATCCATGGCATATTTGAGCACTATATCATTTAGTGACAACTTTGTGTAAAAAAGAAATAGAAATTGTAATTTTCCTGAAACTTGTGGCAAAATATAAAATATTCCATGGACTCAAAAAAGCTTGGGGTGTCTAATTTAAAAAATGGGGTCACTTGAGGGGGGGGGTTGTTGTGCTATCTTGACATTTCAGGGCCTACGAAACTGTGAAAGATAGTGAAGAATAGGGATGAGATTCGTGTATGAGTCAAACCTATATTCGACTCGAACATCGGCTGTTCGATCGTTCGTCGAACAGCGAACGATATTCGTGTGGCGCGTCACGGCCCATAATTCACTGCGGCATCGCAGTGCATTGCTGGCTGATGATTGGCCAAGCATGCACTATGACCCGAATGCTTGGCCAATCACAGCGCCGTCGGTAGAGAGAGCTGTAATTGGCCAAAGCCAGGGTGGCTTTGGCCAATTATGGCTTAGGGGGTTTAGAACACGCCCCACACTATATAAGGCCGCCTGCACAGCAGCCCTGTGTAGTGTGTTCCGGCGTGCTTAGAGAGAGAGAGAGAGAGAGACAGTGTCATTTCATTTGAGTTAGCTAGATTAGGCAGGACAGTCAGTGAGTTAGCTGCACTTACAGTGTATTGTGTATATATATATGCATCCCAGGTGTTGTGTGTGTATATATATATATATATATATATATATATATATATATATATATATATATATATATATATATATATATATATATATATATATATACTGTATTTATTGGCGTATAACACTCACTTTTTCACCATGAAAATTGGGTGCAAATAGCGTGTGCATGTTATACGCCAATACTTCAATTTTAGCTGCCTCGGAGGGGACAGGGAAGGAGGTGGGACGAGCGCCATCATTTTACATACAGTGAGAAACTCCTGTTTACTTAGTGGCCTCTGTAATAGGAAGTTCCGTCTCCTGGGCCGCCATTGGACCACTGTTCTGTCTATCATAGGAGATTCTCACTGTAATCTGTCGGCGCTCGTCCCGCCCCCCTCCCTGTCCCCTCTAGGCTGCAGATGGGCATCGATCAGGCTGCACTGATGGCAATGGTGAGGCTGCATTGATGGCAATGGTGAGGCTGCATTGATGGCAATGGTGAGGCTGCATTGATGTGGACTGATGAGACTGCATTGATGGCACTTGTGAGGCTGCAGATGGGCATTGATCAGGCTGCATTGATGGCAATGATGAGGCTGCAGATGGGCACTGACCCTTATTTTGCTTCAAAGTTCCTTATTTAAAATTTAATTTTTTTTCCGAAAACTTCCCTCTTAAAATGAATGTGCGTGTTATACGCCTGTGCGTGTTATATGCCGATAAATACGGTATATATATATATATATATATATATATATATATATATATATATATATATATACACACACTGTATATATATAGGCAGGCTTGTCTTGTTACAGTATTTACAGCTACCTGAAGAAAATTGCTGGTGTTCTTTTGATCCAATTAGTGCCACAGTCAGGCAGCTAGACTATTTACAGTTAGTGCAGTGAGACCTCTGCACAGTGTTCAGCTAAAGCTACAAGTTAGTGTAGTGCGTCCTCCTCACAGTGTTCAGCTAAAGCTACAAGTTAGTTTAGTGTGATCTCTGCACAGTGTTCAGCTAAAGCTACAAGTTAGGGTAGTGCATCCTCCTCACAGTGTTCAGCTAAAGCTACAAGTTGGTGTAGTGTGTCCTCCTCACAGTGTTCAGTGAAAACTACAAGTTAGTGTAGTGCGACCTCAGCACAGTGTTCAGCTAAAGCTACAAGTTAGTGTAGTGCGTCCTCCTCACAGTGTTCAGCTAAAACTACAAGTTAGTGTAGTAAGACCTCTGCACAGTGTTCAGCTAAAGCTACAAGTTAGTGTAGTGCGTCCTCCTCACAGTGTTCAGCTAAAGCTACAAGTTAGTTTAGTGTGACCTCTGCACAGTGTTCAGCTAAAGCTACAATTTAGTGTAGTGCTTCCTCCTCACAGTGTTCAGCTAAAACTACAAGTTAGTGTAGTGAGACCTCTGCACAGTGTTCAGCTAAAGCTAGAAGTTAGTGTAGTGCGTCCTCCTCACAGTGTTCAGCTAAACCTACAAGTTATTTTTTTGCGAGCTCTGCACAGTGTTCAGCTAAAGCTACCTGTAGAAGGTTGGTGGGGTTTTCCTGATCCTATCACTACCACAGGCAGCTAAATAAGCTACAAGTTATTTTTTTGCAAGCTCTGCACAGTGTTCACCTAAAGCTACCTGTAGAAGGTTGGTGGTGTTTTCCTGATCCTATCACTACCGCAGGCAGCTAAATAAGCTACAAGTTTTTTGCGAACTCTGCACAGTGTTCAGCTAAAGCTACCTGTAGAAGGTTGGTGGTGTTCTCATACTACAGGCAGGCAGTTGATTTTGCTAGCTACAGTATCAGTGTATATATACATATATATATATATATATATATATATATCCCAGCTTAGTGCAGCTACAGGCCATTAGTATGTCTGGAAGGCCAACAAGGAGAGGCAGACAGTCACAAGCCACTAAAAGAGGGCAAGCAGGCTCTGTGTCTAGAGGCAACAGTGCTGGTCGTGGAGATGGTGCATCCTCATCAGTACGTGGCCGTGGGACATGCTTGGCCTTTTTTTCGGCAGCTGGCCGTGTTGAGCCGCAACATGCGGAAGACTTGGTCGAGTGGATGACCAAGCCGTCCTCATCCTCCTCATCCTCTCTCACCCATGCTCAGGGTACTTTGTCTGGCAAAGCAGCAGCCTCTTCCCTCGGCTCAATATCATTACTGACTCCTTCCCTAGCCCCACCATGTCCTCCTGAGGAGTCCCTCGAACTGTTTGACCACAGTGTTGGGTACATGCTCCAGAAGGATGCCCAGCGTTTGGAAGGCTCTGATGATGATACTGAGCTAGATGAAGGCAGAAACGTGAGCACGGACAGAGGGGGTGCCCAAGAAGGACAGCAATATGGCAGTCATGCTCCCCCTGCTGCAGCATACTGCCAGGTTTGCTCCAGTGATGATGAGGGAGGGGATGATGAGGTCACTGACTCAACGTGGGTGCCTGATAGGAGAGAGGAGGAGGAGGAGGAGGCACATCACCAACGAGGCAGGATGCCCTCCAGGGGCCAGCCTAAGGGCAGCACACTGACTGCATCACACCCCAAAGCTCCGCATGTGCAGGGCGCTGCAGTCTCTGCGCGTTATTCAAAAAGTTCTTTGGTGTGGGCCTTTTTTAAGATGAGTACATCAGATCGCACCGCTGCTATTTGCACCACATTCTTGACCAGACATATGTTGACCTGCCATGCAGTTCGTTGGCAAGCGTATCTAAAAGACCCACACCAAAGAACAAAGAGGACCTCTCCTTGCTCCTCACCAGCTGAGATCTCCAACCCCACTATACCTTCAGTCCTCTCTGAGACCTGCACTGAGAGGAATGAAGGTATAGAATTAGGTGTGTCACAGCCAAGTACTTGTGGGCAATCTACTTTTGGTACACTGACGTCAGATTGTACCAGCCAAATTTCCCTGCCCCAGCTGCTGCACCGCCGAAAGAAGTTCGCTCCCAGTCATCCACATGCCCAGCGGTTGAATGCTAGTTTGGCAAAATTGCTAGCACTTCAACTGCTGCCTTTTCAGTTGGTAGACTCTGCCCCCTTCCGTGAGTTTGTGGAATGTGCGGTTCCTCAGTGGCAGGTACCCAAACGCCACTTTTTCTCACGGAAGGCGATTCCAGCTCTTTACCGGCATGTGGAAGCCAATGTCCATGCCTCGCTGGACAGGGCAGTCAGCGGTAAGGTGCATATTACCGCTGACTCATGGTAGAGCAGGCATCCTCCACCCCCTCCTCTTCTTCTTCCTCCATGGCCTCTTCCTGTGATTTGTCCTCGAAACCAGCGGTGCTCCGTAGGCATTCAAGGGGCTACGCAAGTACGCAGGCCAAAAGATGCCATGCGGTGCTTGAGCTGGTGTGCTTGGGGGACAGGAGCCACACTGAGGCAGAGGTTCTGTCAGCTCTGCAGGGGCAGGTTCAGAGGTGGTTGACGCCACGTCAACTTAAGGTAGGAATGGTGGTTTGCGACAATGGCACCAACCTCCTCTCTGCCCTCCGACAGGGACAAATGACCCATGTGCCCTGTTTGGCTCACGTCCTTAACTTGGTGGTGCAGTGGTTCTTGGGCAGGTACCCAGGCTTACAGGATGTCCTGAGGCAGACCAGGAAAGTCTGTGTGCATTTCCACCGGTCATATAATGCCAGTGCTCGGCTGGCGGACCTCCAAAAGGAGTTTAACCTGCCCAAGAACTGCCTAATCTGTGACATGCCCACCAGGTGTAACTCAACATTGGCCATGCTGCAGCGGCTGCACACGCAGCAGAGGGCCATCAATGAGTACCTGTGTGACTATGGCACCAGGACAGGGTCAGGGGAGCTTGTTTTTTTTTCCCCATGCCAGTGGTCCATGATCAGGGATGCATGCACTGTCCTGTCACCATTTGAGGAGGCCACGCGGATGGTGAGCAGTGACAGTGCATGCATCAGTGACAGTGTCCTCCTTGTCCACCTGTTGGAGCACACGCTGCGTGGAATAATGGACAGGGCACTTGAGGCAGAACAGAGGCAGGAAGAGGAGGACTTCCTTAGCTCTCAAGGCCCCCTTTATCCAGACAGTGTTCCTGCGTGCCCACCGATCACACAGGAAGAGGAGGAGGTGGAGGATTGTGTCAGTATGGAGGTGGTGCCTGGCACTCAGCATCAGCAGCAGTCTTTAAGGGATCAGTCCCAGGAAACACATGGACTTGTACGTGGCTGGGAGGAGGTGGCTGCGGACCATGTCGTCCTTAGTGACCCAGAGGACTCCGGACTGAATGCCTCAGCAAACCTACGCTGCATGGCCTCCCTGATCCTGCAAAGCCTGCGGAAGGATCCTCGTATTCGTGGTATCAAGGAGAAGGACCAATACTGGCTGGCAACCCTCCTTGATCCACGTTACAAGGGTAAGGTTGCGGACCTTATCTTGCCATCGCAGAGGGAGCAGAGGATGACACATCTTCGGGAGGCCTTGCAGAAAGGTCTGTGCAACGCGTTCCCAGAGACTGGGAGGTTACAAACTCCTGTTTCTGGACAATGTGTTGCTGAGGTTTCGGTCAGTCAAAGAAGGAGCGGTGGAGAAGGTGGCCGTCTGACCGATGCGTTCAGACAATATTTTAGTCTGCAGCCCCAAGGTATGATCGGTTCCAGCAACCATCGCCAGCGTCTGTTTTACATGGTGCAGGAATACCTAGGGGCAAGATCTGACTTGGACACCTTTCCCACCGAAAATCCTCTGGGTTACTGGGTCTTGAGGATGGATCACTGGCCAGAGCTTGCACAGTACGCAGTTGAGCTACTGGCCTGTCCTGCATCCAGCGTTCTTTCGGAACGCACATTCAGTGCTGCAGGAGGCTTTGTAACCGATCACAGGGTGCGTCTGTCCACTGACTCGGTCGATCGACTGACCTTCATAAAGATGAATCAGTCTTGGATCACCACCAGCTACCAAGCACTTGATGCTGATGTAACCGAATAATTTTTTTTTAAATCTCAGATCCCTTCAAAGACTGCCTATGCTGATGCTGAGTGACTATCCTGAGTAATTATCCTCTTCCTGCTCAATGATCACGCTGATAGCTTGTAAGAACATTTTTGGTTCTGGGCGCCGCCACCAGTGCCTAAGGTCTAATTTTTCAGCCCCTGTTTAACAGGGGCGTGTAATTACAATTTTTGATGCAATACTTTGCAGCAGGGCTCGTTCCTGCGTTCCAACTAGAGTATCTGTGAGGGGTTGCAGTGTTGTGGCACCAGCACCAGTGCCTAAGGCCCAATTTTTCAGCCCCTGTTCAACAGGGGCATGTAATTACAATTCTTGATCTAATATTTCACAGCAGGGCCCGTTTCTGCGCCCACCAAGAGCGAGTGAGGACTTACAGTGTTGTGGCACCAGCACCACCACCAAAGGCTCAATTTTTTTGCCCCTGTTGAACAGGGGCATGTAATTACAATTCTTGATCTAATATTTCACATCAGGGCCCATTTCTGCGCCCACCAAGAGCAAGTGAGGACTTGTGACACCACCACCACCGGCCCAATTTTTCTGCCCCTGTTCAACAGGGGCATGTAATTACAATTCTTGATCTAATATTTCACTGCAGGGCCCTGTGAGGGCTTACAGTGTTGTGGCCACAACAACACCTAAGTCCCAAATTTCTGCTGAGTATATAGGGGAGGCCCCTACTTTCAAACATCCAACTTACAAACGACTCCTATTTGCAAACGGAAGGAGACAACAGGAAGTGAGATTAAATCTACCCCTAGGAAGGGAAATTCTCTCCTGTAAGAGTTAATATGGGAAAAACATTTCTCCTTTCCACTGATGCTTTATCACCAATCCTTGTTTCACAAAAAAACCCAAATTTTCAAAACACATTTGTCATTGGGACAAAAAGTGAGGTTCAATCTTCTGAAGAGGAGCACAGACAGCAAAACAAATGTCACAGGAGTGATAACCCTTCCCTATGTTTTCCAAAAAGCTTAAAAAAGATTTTTTGGCTGGAGCTAAACACGTTAAAAATGTTCCTGTTCGGGGCATGGCCTGGACGGCAATGTGAGCGGACGCATCTGAGCAGAGCTCCGCTAGTGATCTATCCTGTTAACGATCTCCTGCACATCTCTTACCGGCAAACCGACCCACACCTGTGGTAACTACTTCAGCCGCTTCTGGACTAACATGTCTCCACCGAAGAGAAACAACGCGGCATCCTCCTCCCTAGGCAGGTACCGCCGAGTAGACCGTGACCTGGAGGGACAAGATGGCGCCTCGGCAAAATCTCATGCCGCCCAACAGGCAGAACACGAGGCAGCTGACACCACTAAAGTTCTGGAGGCGATATCGTTATGCCAAGCCACATTAACCTCTAAGACAGAGGAAGTGAAGGTGGACATTTCGCTGATTCGCCAGGACATGACCAATATCCGGGAACGGGTCACAGAAACAAACAGAGACCAGGATAAGTCGCGAGGAGGACATAATACATCCCCTACAACATTGCCAGGAGGATCTGCAGCGTCAACTTCAACAACTCGCCCAGAAACATGACGAGCTTGAGAATTGGGCCCGCAGATCTAACATACGGTTCATTGGCCTGCCGGAGGGCTCGGAGGGCCCTGACCCAGCCACCTTTTTGCAAAAACTTCTCATTACTGCGTATGGCAGAGAGGCCTTCGCTACAACATTCGTCGTGGAACGTGCCCACCGAATGCCTGCTCGCCGCCCCCCTGAAGGAGCACCGCCGCGCACATTCATAGCAAAGCTACTGAATTTCAGGGACCGAGATGCCATTCTCCGCCTGGCAAGAACCAAGGGGAACATACCGTTCCAATCGGGACACGTGATGGCCTTCCCGGATTTCTCTGCAGAGGTTCAAAAACAGCGGGCTCGCTTTGGAGAGGTTAAACGGCGACTAAGGGTCCACAACCTAAAGTATGCAATGTTGTTTCCGGCTCGCCTCCGGGTGGTGGGAGAGGACTGTGCACATTTCTTTGAAGACCCGACCCAGGCAGTGGCTTGGCTGGACCAGCGTGAAGCGGAGAGGAATCGTCCCGCCAGCTGGACTTTCAGGTCAGCAGCTGTGGTGACTGTAAGTTGCCTCATTTACTTTTCTTTCCCTGCGAACAGTGACTTCCATACTGTACCTGCAAAGGGTTTCTATGCTATACATGAGGTTAACGTGTGTATGGGATGTTTTTACCCCACACATCTGAGGAGCTCAGGGTTGGCACAACCAAAAGGATCTACCTTCGATCGTTCCAACTTTGTGAGTCTGTGCTGTGCACAAGCAAAACTTTTTCTTTTCTCTATACATGGACCCGGCTGGCAGACTATATTGTCACATGCTCACATCCTTGCCAGAAGTGCCCTTCTTATTTTTCTGAGGGATGGGAGAGGAGGTCATATTTCACTTTGAGTTGTTATTTTTTTTTCCTTTTCTTTTAGTTACCAGCTTTTAGATATGTCATGTATGATTACTATATATCACGGCGGAGTGGTCGGTTGGGAATACTTATGTACCGACCACTGCTGAGTAATGCTGTCTGTCACCTGCATTGCTAATTGTACACCAGCGTTTGTTCGCCTTCACTGGCGGCACGTGCTCTGCTAATTACAGCGGTAATGTGCCCCCAGTGGACGAAGGTTAAGATAGTGCGAGCTATATTTTTCTATGTGAGTAGACAGCTACTCTTGCATAATCGCACAGGTTTTGGGATGTATGCCCCAACCAAGTTTGGGAGGTGGAGGGCAGGGAGGGGGGAGGGGAAATGTTATCTGTTGTTTATATGGTTATTAATGTCTGGCACATTAGAAAGTACTGATGGATACTTTATGAGGCATAATATGCGACTGTGTGGCTGGGGGACTTCCGGATGGTGGGGGTGGTGGGTGTCTGTGTCCTGGGCACACCTCAGTGACATGCGTCTCAATAATTTTAAACAACCTAAGCATGACTAGCATAAAGTTCCTAACTTGGAACGTTAGAGGGATTAGAGATGAAATTAGACGATTAGACGGAATTAAACGATCTGCGATTTTTGGTTGCCTTAAATCCTGCCATTATTGTTTTGACTGAGACGCATGTCACTGGACAACTTCAGAGCTCCTTAAAACGCCCGTGGATAGGTTGGTCCTATCATGCCACCCACACCCCATACTCACGGGGGGGTTTCTATCCTAATAGCTAAGACCACTCCATTCAGCTGTATATCAGTAAAGACTGACCCTCAGGGCAGATTTATTTTCCTGCACTGCACCACATCAGGTACTCAATATCTTATATTGGCGTTTTATATACCCCCACCGTACACCTCCACTTTGATTAATGAGGGCCTTCTTTATATGACAAAACACCCCTTACTACCAGCCATTTGGCTTGGGGATTTTAATATGGTATTAGATCCATCCGCGGACAGGTTACAGGTGAACCGGGACTCTCAGCCCACCAACACTACCAGACTTGGACGCACACTAGCAGAATTCTCTCTTACAGACACGTGGAGACATCAGCACCCGAGTGATAGAGCATTTTCTTGCTTCTCTGCGTCACACTCCTCCATGTCACGCATAGATATGATACTCACCTCAAACATGCTACTCCCTTTACTAATAGATTCAGGTTATCACACTAGGTCCCTGTCCGATCACGCTCCATGCTGGGCCTCTTTGACACTATCCCCGCCGACGGGACCTAGGCTGTGGCGTCTCCATCCCTTCTGGCTATCGGCTCTGGGGGATCAGGAAAAATGTTCCTGTTCAAAATTACAAACAGATTCTACTTAACAACAAACCTACAGTCCCTGTCTTGTTTGCACTGCCTGTATACTGCTGTTCAGAGTACAGAGCCTGTATACTGCTGTTTCCTTTTTTAATTTGGGTGCGGAGTTCCCCTTAATATCCATACAGGACCCAAAGGGCCTGGTAATGGACTGGGGGGTACCCATGCCATTTGTCTCATTGATTTTCATCCATATTGCCAGTACCCGACATTACATTAAAGCCGCAAGCAGTGTTAAATTACTTTTTTCCTTTAAAAATGACATTTTGTGCAGGGACTGTTCTAAGCACGGGAAACACACGCCACTTTACAGGCATACTATACACACCCCCCAGGTACGATATTTAAAGGAATATTTCACTTTTTTTTTTTACTTTAAGCATCATTAAAATCACTGCTCCTGAAAAAACGGCATTTTTAAAAGTTTTTTTTGCATTGATACATGTCCCCTGGGGCAGGACCCGGGACCCCAAACCCTTTTTAGGACAATACCATGCAAATTAGCCTTTAAAATGAGCACTTTTGATTTTGAACGTTCGAGTCCCATAGACGTCAATGGGGTTTTAATGTTCGTGCAAATTTTCGGTCCGTTCGCAGGTTCTGGTGCGAACTGAACCGGGGGGTGTTCGGCTCATCCCTAATGAGGAATCACCAATTTTCACCCTTAGATAGCCTCAATGCGGTGATTGATTGTCTTTTCGGGGTTCTGTATGCAGCTAGACTCCCAAAAAGTCTCACACATGTGGTATCCCCGTACTCAGGAGAAGCAGCAGAATGTGTATTTTGGGGTGTAATTCCACATATATCCATGGCATGTGTGAGCAATATGTCATTTCAGTGACAACTGTGTAAATATTTTTATTTATTTTTTGTCATTTTTCAATCATTTAAAAAAATAAAATATTCAATGGGTTCAACATGCCTCTCAGCAATTTCCTTGGGGTGTCTACTTTCCAAAATGGGGTCATTTGGAGGGGGGGGGGGTTGTACTACCCTGCCATTTTAGCACCTTAGTAAATGAGGTCATAAACTAAAAGCTGCATAAATTTCAGAAAATGTACCATAGATTGTAGACGCTATAACTTTTGCACAAACCAATAAATATATGTTTATTGAATTTTTTTTTTACCCAAGACATGTGGCTGAATACATTTTGGCCTAAAAGTATGACTAAAATTTAATTTATTGGATTTTTTTATAACAAAATTTGGAAATATAATTTTCTTTTCACAATTTTTGGTATTTTTTAGCTTGTGGAGCAAAAAATAAAAATCCCAGGAGGTGTTCAAATACCACCAAAAGAAAGCAGTATTTGTGGGAAAAAAAAGGATGCAAATTTCGTTTGAGTACAACATTGCATGACCGCGCAATTACCAGTTAAAGCAGCGCAGTGCCAAATTGTAAAAAGTGCTCTGGTCATTAAGGGGGCACATCCTTTTGGTCCTTAAAGTCATAGCGGCTTTGAAAAGGTGCCTTCATTACTTTGGTGTGATTTTTTTTTTTTTCATGTGACTTTAATCCATAGAATGTAAAGTCAAATCAAAATCACACCAAAAGTTACATCAAAGTCATGGTGGAAATCGCGTGACTTTGGAGACACACTAATGTGAAAGGAGCCTTAAATAAACAGTCCATAGCTGTTTATTATATACAGTATAATACATATTTGGTACATTTTCTAAACTGAACGTTAATCTAGACAAATCTTTAATATTCCACATGTGGCACCCTCTACCTTAGGTAGGTGCTAGAGTTAGATTTTTGGCCAGTGCAGGTAAATGTAGGCAGGCCTAGCTGGGCCGCTTTGTTTTGATCTGTGAGAATGGGAGTGTTTTAGAGCAGCAGCAGGTGACTGACATATAACTTCATTTCTCTGGCACCTCCCTCGGGCGGGGAAGAGGGATGAGTGACATGGGGTGTCTCAGGGAGCCCTGACCAATCCCCCACTAGGATTGGCAGGGAGTAGGCCTACTTGATATATCCAGGGTTAGCCTGCTGGGGAGGAGTTGTGTGAGTGGAATAACTAAAAGATGGAGTGTTATGCCCCGTACACACGGTCGGATTTTCCGATGGAAAATGTCCGATCGGAGCGTGTTGTCGGAAATTCCGACCGTGTGTGGGCTCCATCGGACATTTTCCATCGGATTTTCCGACACACAAAGTTTAAGAGCAGGAGATAAAATCCGATTGCGTCAATTCCGACCGTGTGTGGCCTGTTCCGACGCCACGTACGCTCAGAAGAAATTTCGACACGGAACAGCTCGGTCTGGTAAAATGAGCGTTCACAATGGATACAGCACTTTCGTCACGGTACAATGTTAAAAAAGGTTTAATACAGCGCACTCTCTTCTTCTTTATAATGTGACAAGAATTAAGTAGTTTTGCTGCTCATATTCACACACACTTCTCACAAACTTATTTTGTTGTTTTTTTCTTGGGATTCCCTGAATATATTGTTATTTGTCACATCTGACATAATGTTTGTTTTTTTTTTCTTTTAGTTTTTTTTGTGCTTTAAAGCCATTTTTCCTTTAGATTTTATGTTTGTATTTTTTCCAAGGCTGATCTTTGTTTAATCTTATTTTTATTTTTACTCCAGACTATTTTTGTGTGTGTTTTGTGTGTCAAGTTACCACAACACCATTGATATCTTTTATTATTTAGTCTCAAGGAGATTGTTTGTTGTTGGTGTCCCTTGTTAATTTCACATTGTATTTTTGAAATGTACCTGAATCCTCACAAACCAACTGTCCTTTTTGAAGTAAAACACACATAGGCAAGTATAATTCAAACCAAAAATCCTTTATTAAGGGCTCAGAACCAAACAAAGAGGGAGGCAACGCTGGATCAACAGGAGAAATTAGCGAAGCCTGGGACCCCCAGGGCAGACAACCATTCTTGAACATCAAAATTGGTGGCCTGAGGAGTCCATATGTAAGGGAGGGCAGTCTGGTCCAGAATTTGCAGAGATCCGGAAAGCAGCAGATGACATCTGTGTCCCCAGGCTGTGGTACCACAAGAGGCTGCATCTTTTGGCCGACCAGACTGGATCCAGGGTCCTCACTTTCTGGTCTTCCTTCCACGCTTCCTTCCACGCTGTGGCTCTTCTATTGGAGATGTGGCAGGAGGAGGAGTAGGACCTGGAGGAGGAGGAGGAGGACTGGGAGGACCTGGAGGAGAAGGAGGAGGAGGAGGAGGACCTGCAGGAGGAGGAGGAGGACCATCTGTGAGTTCACAAAGGTGTGTCTGAGATGTAATTTGGGCCCTCATACCTTTATAAAGAGCCTCCAATATGAGCGACTCACACATGAGTTGTTGTCCCTCCTCCATCCTCTGCATTTTTGAGGCAATGATGGCAGCGAAGTCATCCTCCACTGTCTGTGGTGCTCCCAGGGCCTCTGTAGCCCTCCAAAAGAGGCCTATGGCAGCCTCCTCTAGGGCACTCCTCCTCCTGCCACTTTCTCTTTCCAGGGGGAGTGGAGGGACCTGCAGATCAGGCAGCCGGCTTGGCCCAGGCCACCTCCTGGCTGAGACTTCCCTGTGTATGAAAAAGGGACATGGTTTTAGTTTTTGCTTCATCAATGACAATCCTAAATTAGTACTCCCAACTAACATCTAGTTAACATCATTGATTGGACAAGCAGAAACATTTAGAAGAATGCTATACCTGGCTCAATCTGGGCTCCTCCACATGTTGTTGCCTGGAAGGCCAAGGTTGGGCTTCAGAAGCCTCAGCTGGAGGGGACGGAAGCGTGGAAGAAAGACTGTAGAGGGGTGACCTGGGTTCAGTCTGGCCTGCCAGAAAATGCAGCCTGTCATAGTACCACATCCTGGGGACATAGATGTCATCTGCTGCTCCGGATCTCTGCGAATCCTGGACTTTCTGGCGCTCCCTTACATATGTGCTCCTCAGGCCACCAATTAGGATCTTCAAATATGTGATGTCTGCCGTGGGGATCACCTGCTTCACAATTTCCAACAATTGATCCAGCGCTGCCTTCCTCTTTGTTTGGTTCCTGTAATGTGGGCGGTTGATCTCCCACAGACATGGCAGCTCCCTTAACATATCAATGAATATTGACATGAAGTCATTATCTTTTAATAAGATATCCATGTTCACTGCAAGACACAACACAAGACAAAGCCTAATGTCAGACCAAACTGTACTAATCTTGTTACAATATAGGCCTCAATCTAGAAGCAGTATAGGCACAAGTATGTCTCTTACCTTCGTTCTTACGATTGGCGCGTCCAATGCTCCTTCGTCCGCTCACAGATCTTACATATTACGCACGTGTGTTACACTTTATACACACTGCGCATGCGTGTAACTCCGCCCGCCCCTGACGTTCTTTCTAGTCTATTCCCTGCCCCTTTTCGTTCTGCGCAGTGGGGGAAGAGCACATGGCGGAGACACAGCAGGTGCGTGCTAATTACAGGAACGAGGAGGAGGAGGAAAGCCCGGATCCGGACACGTCCCGATCCAGAAGGAGCAGATTTAAGGCCACAAATATGTCCTTTGGGGAGATGTTGGAGATGGTGGACATCCTGAAGAAGGCCGACTATGATGGAAAGTATGGGCCTTACCCCAACCCCAATATCATAAAGGCCAAGATCATTGCGAAAGTAGTCAAAAGTCTGCACTGGAATTTCGGGGTACGATGATCGAAAGATCAGCTCAGGAAGCGGTGGTCGGACCTGAAATTAAGAGAGCCCGAGCAGTACAGAAAGATCCGGAGAGTGCTGCAAAAAAGTAAGTAGTTGTGCTGTGTTCCTATTCTTTTTGTCTTTATTACGTTCGTGTTGCTCCATATTGTTTTCTTAATTGTTGTACAGTTTAAAATGGAAATTTTAATGTTCATGGGACCATTTGAATCGTTCGTATCAAACAATTTTATTTCAGCCTCTAAAACACCATTGTTTAGGCCCTATGCATTTTCCAACATTTTTAAGGGCCTACTTGTCTGAAAAAAATTTGGTTGTGTAGATGGCTTTGTTACCAGAATGAAATGCAAACTAGATTCTGTGTAAGGAGAGGACACTGAGCAGCTGTTTTCACATCTGGACACTGGAGCACTATAGTGTGGGACACAAGAACACAATTTTTATTAGGGTGGGCACACAGGTGCTCCAGTGTGTACTATAGGGGGGTCTCCATCTGTGAAGCTTGTACAAAACAGGTATAGGATTGCAGGTTGACAAAGGCCAGTAAAAAAACTACATCTTTGAACTAAATTTGACAATTGTACCCCAATTCCAAGCAATGTTTCCTATTTATAGTTCTGCCATCAAATATCTGTGTGCTAATTATACCATTTTTGTTTAACATAGGGGAGAAAAGACTTGGAGGAAACCCCTCATCCGAGGAGACCAGAGACCACCCACCTCTGGAAGAAGGGGAAATATCCCAAAAACAAGCTGAGCAGGAGGAGGAAGAAGATGTGGTGGAAATTGGCACCACAACAGGTGAGTGTCTGCGACCACAGGCTCAGGTAAGAGATGGATGCTGATACCTGTTTTTGTTTGGTTACTCTCTTTTTAGGTGATCGTGATGTTATGGATCAAGATCCTTTCACATCGGAAAGTGCACAGATCCTGATTAGGGAGATCATGGGGTGTAATTTTGAATTGGAAAACCTCAAGAAAAAAATCAATGATGTTATTCAAAAAAATAATAACATCATTGATATTTTGGGGCGAATTTAAAACCCCACAAAATCACTTTATTTTATTGTGTGCTACAATAGGAAAAAATTTAGACCAATGTTTTGAAATGACAAATTTAGAGGATGCACACAGTGTGCCAACATGTGCTAGCTGCCATCACGGGAGATCAATGGACGCGTTTTGGGGGTGCAACCCCTTCCTCAATAATAAAGTAGCGGTGAGGAAGGGCTTGCTCCCAAAAAACACGTCCCTTGATCCACCGTGATGGCAGCTAGCACATGTTGACATTCGTAAATTGGTGTGCATCTGCCATTTGGCTTTTCAAGGGGTGACTTCACCCCATCTGAACGCAATATCAAACACAGTTCCTAAATACTCATGTCTGATATTGCCTTCAAGTTTTACCAAATGTGAACTCTGTAAGTTCAAGATTTTTGTCTTTCTTGTTGGTTTTACACAGGCCTGTTTTATCGTAAATGAACATTTCTATTTTTGCTAATGCCACCCCAAAAATTGTTATACAACAAACATGTTGGTTTGTTTTAAAAACCTTTGGTAAATGCACATGTGATTGTGCAGGTATTAAACAGATTGTTAATCAAGAATGTGTGGATTATTGTCTCAATGCTACAACACTTTTGTGGTGATGTAATTGCTGTTTTGTGAGAAAATGGAGGTTATTTCCTAAGGGCAAATCATCTTTGCACTACAAGTGCAGTCTCAGTGCAGTTTCAAATGCACTTGTAGTATAAAAAGTGTCTTGGCCTTTAGTAAATAACACCCAACAGTGCTTTGTATATGGTTACACAATCACGCCATTTTCAGGACTGCCCACATTGCTGTCATGGTCAGCTAAAACAAACACAAGCAGTAAATGTCAACAAACATTAGCTTTTTCTTTTTTATTTGATAAATGCTTCACAAATTGTCTGGCATATTGATGGCCCCCCTACCCGTAAAGAACTCAAGGTATCTTAACTGCACATCATGGGCACTCAGGGAGGGCAAGCCAGGAAGGCCACTTTCAAGCGCCCTCAGGGTTGGATCATGTATAATTCCGGCCTCAGGCCCAACTGAGCCAGCATAGTTGGCAGAATGTTTGCGTAAAAAGTTATGGAGAACACAGCACGCCAGGATTAGATGATTAAGTTTATACTCCGCCATATGGATGGGTGTCAGAAATAGGCGGAACCGGCTGGCCAGGATTCCAAATGTGTTCTCCACCACTGTTCTGGCTCTGGCCAGCCGGTAATTAAAAACCCTCTGTTCCGGGGTGAGGGTCCTCATCGGGAATGGCCGCATAAGATGGTCCCCCAGCGCAAATGCTTCAATGAAGACGAATGGGAGTCCTTCCTCATTGTCCTCTGGAGGTGGCAAGTCCAAGCTGCCATTCTGGAGATGCCTGTAGAACTCCATCTGGGCGATGACTCCACCATCGGACATCCGGCCATTCTTCCCCACGTCCACATACAAGAAGTCGTAATTAGCCGACACCACCGCCAACATCACAATACTATTGAACCCCTTATAGTTGAAATAGTAAGACCCCGAGTTGGGTGGTGGGACGATGTGGAAGTGAATTGCCCCATCAATTGCCCCTCCGCAGTTAGGAAAGTCCCACCGTTGGGCAAAGTGGGAGGCCACAGTCTGCCATTCCTGTGGCGTGGAAGGAAACTGTTGAGGAAAACAAAAATAATTTACTATTTTTGCACATAAACAAGGCAAGCAGATTAGGCACAAACATTCTTGGGCAACCTCCAGATAGCATTTATTAAGGGGAAATTAACACCAAAGTATAAGGTACACCTATAATATTCAACCTCCCCCCCCCCTCTCATGGGCCATTTCTAACATTATAGGGGGGGGATCTTGGACAGGTAACCCTCTTCACTTCATTGAGAGATGAATGCCTAAATACAGGGTATTACTTGGAACAGCCCCTCCTTAGTTACACTATTGGAAGCCCACTGGACAGGTAAGAAGTGTCATCATACAAAGATATAAATACACACTGTACACATTTGAGGACATTTGGACATTCTGATATTACCTATCAAGATAATAATCGAATCCAAAAACTTTAAACAGTACCATTTGAAAGTATACAGGCAGGCCCTTGCACTACATGCTTTGGGGAATTCATCCATAAATCTGACCAGTAAAGAGATGGGTATAGTGTGTATGGGCTTGGCAAAGTCAGCAGATAGACGATTGAGGATAGATAGAGAATTGGGATCAGCTGACTTAGCAGTTGGGGGGAGGGAGGTTTTAGCAAAATGATTTGGGGACACTACAAAAAAAAGCCTCTGGCACTCTGCCTGAATTTAAAGCACAAATCACATTTCAAAACATTTTAGGGGGTGTTTGGGGTAAAGCACTAATATGGAGCTGATAAAATACATTGTTAAGTGACTACATGAGGTGAATATAGGGGCAGGAGAGCATGTTGGGGAGGTAAGTGAAGGCAGATATGTATGAAGGACTTAAAAAATAATTACCTAAAAAACCAGCATGCATGAGAACAAAGGGGACATTCACAGCATATTACAATCATGGTAATTAGGGAATGAGGAAAGAAATACAAGATATTATCAAACATTAAATAATATAAAATGTGATATTAAAGGATAAAAATCTTACCTTCATATACTCCTTCTGCAGGACCTGGATGATGGCAGAACAGGTCTCTGGGATAATGATCCCCAGAGCCTGGGGGTAGATGCCTGTCGAGAACTTGAGGACCTGCAGGCTTCTCCCTGTCGCCAAGTACCGCTGGGTAGTGACCAGCCTCTGCTCCGGAGTGATGGCTTGCCTCATGCAGGTATCCTGCCTGCTGATATAAGAGGTCAGCGAAACAACAGACGGTGAAACACGGGGTTCGTCATCCTGAGAAAGTTCCTGAAATCATCAGGATTATTCTCACGGATCTCACGGAGCAAAGGCATGTGAGAGAACTGGTCACGCTGGAGCAACCAATTCTTGGTCCATGAACTCCTCCCCACCCTGTTCATGGACTGGACTTGTGTCAAGGTCAGGACCCCAACACCAAGCCCCCGCACAGCACGAACTCTACGAGGAGTACGTATACGAAACATGGCTAGAAAACGGTCGGCTGGTCAGAACGAAGTAACAGAACGCAGTGAAGAACAGCAAGGCCTGTGAAGAGCGACCTGAAAAACAGTAACGAACGAACAAGAACACAATGACTACTTAAAGTCACGCGGAACTTGCTTTCATGCACTGAAGAGCAGATACAAAACCACAAGCACAAACTGAACGGCAGAAAACAATCTGAAAACCACGAGTCTGAAAAAGCGCGAATCGTCTCTCACCAAACTTTTACTAACACGAGATCAGCAAAAGGAGCCCAAAGGGGCCGCGCTTGGTTCTGAAGTGGCCTTTTCTAGTCTTGTCGTACGTGGTTGACGTCACTGCGTTGTTGGCGATCGGAAATTCCGACAACTTTGTGTGTCCGTGTGTACGCAAAACTAGTTTGAGCCAACATCCGTCTGAAAAAATCCTAGGATTTTGTTGTCGGAATGTCCGAACAAAGTTCGACCGTATGTACGGGGCATTAGGCTGTCAGGGGCCTTGGAGGGAGTCCCCCTGTCTGGGGGGGTGACCTTGGCCCAGGGTTCGGAGCTGTGGGGGAACCCCATACAACCCAAATGGTATCCTGAACAGATGCTGGAGAGGACAGCAGGGAACACTGCCAGGCAAATCTTCAGGAAGGATTCATCTGTTGTTCAGTGAGTGACAGGCACAGTTGGGAGATCTGGGAGAGGCATGCCAGGAGTGGATGTAGAGCCAGAGGGAGAGACTGTGATGTTACTTGCGTTGAAGTCGAGCTGCTGCAGCCTGGAGGGCTGGCAGAGTTTGCACAGGACTGACTGGGACCAGTAGACCACCTAGATACAGCTAGCACAAAGGGACATTTTCTTTTGCTATTGGTTGCTACACCAAAGGGGCCCACGGTCCCCTGCCAGCAAATGGCGGATCTACAAAGTTAGGCCTATTTCAGAGTTGGGCTTAACCATGTGCTAGCTGTGATAGGAACCAAGTATTGCACAGTAGAGGAAGTAACCGTTTATTAAGAAGCGTTGTGCTGGAGGAGTCTGAGGCTTTAGAGACTGTGAGTAGAGGTTCCAATCTACATTTTCATCAATTAAATACTATTGATCTGGGCATTCCATATTCCCTTTACCCCTTTAATCCCTCAATTAAACAACAAAAGCAAGCAGATGGACTGTTCATTGGCTGAATGCCAGGCTGAGCAGGGTGACAGGTGGAACTACTACACTCAGCGACCCCACAGGGGTACTGCTACACACATTAGGACCAAAAACCCAGTTTACTCTCCGCCAAGCATAATTCGGTTCACAACCATTGGTGATACAAGTTTCCACTCTTAAGAAAACATCATTGTCCCCCCAGAAAACAGGTGCCAGGCTTTTACCAATGACTCCAATTGTTAACACGACAGTCTTTTACAAGGGCTTTGGCCCTAAGGTTCAGAAACTTACCATCAACTCACAAGAGGACTTTGAGGAAGTTGAAGACACCTAATTGAACCAGTGGTGTGTTTGCAATAGATGTTTTCTTGGAAGCTTGTTGCTTCAAATGTTATTATCTTTACATGTAACTTTAAACATTTATGATGGAAATTTTGTGTTGGGCATGCGCAGCAACCTATGAATACTGTTTGTTGTACTATGGAGGTTATAGTGGAACTGCGGTATGTAAAGTCAATAACCCAAAACCAACCATTTATTAAGAGTGGATGTTGGTAATTCTTCTAACTTTAAATGCAAGCTTCATATGCAGCCTTCTCCACATTAATTTCTACCACTTTCTTCCCCTCTTTCTCTCTCTCTCAGATTCAGCCAGACTGAAAATCCTCCACAATTTGTGTAGTGTTTTCCAGAGTAGCAGTGACACAAAAGACATACTCTTCTGCTCCAATACTGTGGCCACTACCATATACTGGCTGTAGCTGAATATTCACCAAATATTCAGACCTTGCATAATAACAGAGAGCTCTGGCAGTACACATACGATTTCTCTTGTTCAACCCTGTAGGCCGAATGAGAGAAATCACTTGATTCCCCCATCCATGCTAAATAGCACACTAATACAAGCCCTGTTTCTCTTAGTAAGAGATAACTAAATACTTTCAAGTTTGCTAGTTTTGCTCAGATCTGCATGGTTTAATTCCTATGGTTAAAATGCCAGAAATTTTTTGTAAATTAGCAAGTCAGCTCACTATTGCCTTGATTGTCATTAAGTTAATCACTGCTTTTATAAATGTGGAAATCTGTTTGGTTCCAAAAGCAGCAGGGGATAAAATTTCAAACACAATTTTACTCGTGGCTGCAAAGTGATTTGAATTCTTTCATTGCTTAACCGCTTCAGCCCCGGAAGATTTTACCCCCTTCCTGATCAGAACACTTTTTGCGAGTCAGCACTGCGTCGCTTTAACTGACAATTGCGCCGTCGTGTGACGTTGCACCCAAACAAATTTTTTGTCCTTTTTTCCCCACAAATAGAGCTTTCTTTTTGGTGGTACTTGATCACCTCTGTGGTTTTATTTTTTTTGCTATAAACAAAAAACACAGTATTTTTTACTTTTTGCTATAATAAATATCCCCCAAAATTATATAAAAACAATTTTTTTCCTCAGTTTAGGCCGATATATATTCTTCTACATATTTTTGGTAAAACAAAAATCGCAACAAGCGTATATTGATTGGTTTGCGCAAAAGTTATAGAGTCTACAAAATAGGGGATAGATTTATAGCATTTTTTATTATTTTTTTTTTAACTAGTAATGGCGGTGATCTGTGATTTTTATCATGGCTGCAACATTATGGCGGACAGGTTGGACAATTTTGAGACATTTTTGGAACCATTGGCATTAATACAGCGATCAGTGCGATTAAAAATGCATCGATTACTGTAAAAATGTCACTGGCAGTGAAGGGGTTAACACTAGGGGACAGTGAAGGGGTTAAGTGTGTCCTAGTGTGTGTTCTAACTGAGGGGGGATGGGGACTGTGCAGGGAAGATGACAGATCGCTGTTCATACTCTGTATGAACAGATGACCTGTCACTTCTCCCCTCAGAGAACCGGAAACTGTGTGTTTACACACACAGTTCCTGGTTCTCCGTGTCTCAGCTGCGATCATGGGAGCCCGGCGGTGATCAAGACCGCTTGGCACTTGCATCGGCTCGGGGGGCGAGCGCGCGCCCCCTAGTGGCTACATGGCGAAGTGACGTTACATAAGGTCTTTTCACTCAGTTGTGCCATTCTGCCGCAGTACAACTGCGGCGGCTGGTCGGCAAGTGGTTAAGGTGAACTTGCTTGCTTAAAGTGGATGTAAACCCTTGCAAATACAAAGTTAACAGCCTCAGATGAAACACAGAGATAAAACAAATCTCCCTACATAAGTTTTACATGTATATCTGCTGTCTTCAGCTTTCTACATTCTTTAGAAAGTGCACATGATGTTAGAGATTTTTCTTCCTGTTTCAGCAGTGGAAGGGGAGTCTAGGCATACACCATGTGTAAGCTGAATGGAGGAAAGGGACACACCCCCTCCACATAGGCAGAGGAACAAAGAAACTTGCAGAGCTGTGCTGTGAATAGACAAGCTCTCTGCTTATCTGTCTCTGTTTCCTCCCTGACACAAATTTCCAGCTGCTTTTATCTCGTGTCAGAGAACTTGTCAGAAGTTATCATGCTGATAACAGGAATGGAGCAACAGAAAGACAGAGGACTTAGAGCCTTGGAGAGAGATAAGTAAACATTACAGATACTGTATATGTTCCCAGTTTAGATTTCATGAGTGAAATTTACATCCACTTAAAGGTTAGATTTCATGAGTGAAATTTACATCCACTTAAAGGTGGCTAAAGTTAAATTGATATTAACCACTTCAGCCCCGGAAGGTTTTACCCCTTAATGACCAGAGCATTTTTTGCGATAAGGCACTGCACCGCTTTAACTGACAATTGCATGGTCGTGCAATGCTGTACCCAAAACAAAATTGACGTTCTTTTATTCCCACAAATAGAGCTTTCTTTTGGTGGTATTTGACCACCTCTGCGGTTTTTATTTTTTGCACTATCAACAAAAAAACAGCGACATTTTTGAAAAAAAAAACAATTTTTTTTACTTTCTGCTATAATACATATCCAAAAAATATATATATATATGTATATAAAAATGAATTCATTCATCAGTTTAGGCCGATATATATTCTTCTATATATTTTTGGTAAAAAAAAAATCGCAATAGGCATATATTGATTGGTTTGCGCAAAATTTATCGCGTCTACAATCTACGGGATAGATTTAGAACCTTTTATTTTTTTTTATTGTTTTTACTGGTGATGGCGGCGATCTGCTATTTTTAGCGGGACTGCGACATTGTGCCGGACAAATCTGACCCCAAATTACACTTTTTGGGGACCAGTGACATTATTACATTGATCAGTGCTATAAAAATGCACTGATCAATGTAAAAATGACACTAGCAGGGAAGGGGTTAACACTAGGGGGAGATCAAGGGGTTAAGTGTGTTCCCTTAGCGTGTTCTAACTGTAGGGGGTGGATGGGCTTACTGAAACATGACAGAGATCGCTAGTCCCATACACTGGGAGAGGTGGATCCCCATTCTGCCTTTCCTTGCCCCAATTGCGGCCCATCGGCAGACATCGAGTCCTCGGACCCGTGCGTCCGCTATCCTGCTTTTACGGACTGATGTACAGGTATGTCAGTTTGCGCAGGAGAGCCATTCTGCCAACGTATACGTGACCCAGTTGGCAAGTGGTAAAGACCTTTTTTTAAAATGAACAAATGTGTCATACTTACTTGCTTTTCATTGAACAGCCACAATCCTCCTCTTCTCGGGTCCCCTCGCCTGCACTCCTGGTACTCCCTCCTGCTCAGCTGCTTGCTCTGGGGGCACCCAGGCAGCCACAGCTCCGCATGTCCATTCACACACTGAACTGCGGCTCGGCCCTGCCCCCTCTCTTTCCTCTTTGGCTCACTGGCTGTGATTGAAAGCAGTGGGAGCCAGCGGCTCCCGCTGCTGTCTCAGCCAATGAGGAGGGAGAGTCCCCAGAAAGCCGAGGTCCTTGTGCACATTGCTGGATCTCGATGGGGCTCAGGTAAGTTTTAGAGGGAGGTTGGGGGGGGCGACTGCTGGACATAGGTTTTTTAACTTAATGCATAGAATGCATGAAAGTAAAAATCCTCTAGCCTCTCAAACCACTTATAGTTTTATGTCCACTCTCACTTCTGACTCTTTTCTCCCCCCCCCCCACTCCATAGCCCACTTTTCTACTTATCTTATCTTATCATAGTAAAGTCCAGTGGGACGTCAGTTTCCATTATGGCTGGCAGCATCAGTGTCTTTCCTGTGGGGCCATGTGGAGCAGAGCCGGCGTCTCTGCTCCGCACGGCCCCAAAGGAAAGACACTGATGCTGCCAGCCATAATGGAGACTGACGTTCCACTGGACTTCACTATGCCTTTATAAAGATACCTCCATGTGGATCTTTTAAAGCATCTTGTTTATTAAAATCATAGTTTTACTTAAGTGGCGCCTTTTTTCTTTGGTTCATTGTGAACAGCTGCAGCTTCCCCATCAGACCCTGAGACAAGAATGATATACCACAGCTGGGGTGGGACAAATTTACATGGGGGAAGATGTCTTGCCTAGAGCAGCACAAAACCAAAATACACCACCAAGTGTAGGGTTGAGTCTCTGTTTGATAGTTTCATAGTTTTACTTAAGTGGCGCCTTTTCTCTTTGGTTCATTGTGAACAGCTGCAGCTTCCCCATCAGACCCTGAGACAAAAATGATATACCACAGCTGGGATGGGACAAATTTACATGGGGGAAGATGTCTTGCCTAGAGCAGCACAAAACCAAAATACACCACCAAGTGTAGGGTTGAGTCTCTGTTTGATAAACTTCTTGCTATATTGGTGGAGGACATGGGGCTGCATACTGTGAAGATATAGGAAATATAGGAAACATATCTTTTACTTATCCAGAGTTCCTCTTCAATATGAAATTGTATTTTTGCACTTAACTTGTTTTTCTATTTTGTTTCCGAATTCTTTGGTATTGCAACACATGTGGCTGGCCAGTTGACATTAAAATGTTCTGCCAATGACCTGACACAATTCTCGGAAAAGATGTGATAGGAAAGATGTTGACGTAGAAAGTCCCTGTTTAAAAGCCAAATTAATTTCTTCCAAATAATTATTCTTTCTTTCTGTCAAAATAACTTGACAGATAAAATTAGCCAGGTCAAAGTAACCCAGAAAACTCAGAACACTGGCCAAGAACTGTGTTGAAATATTTAATGAAATGCGTACTTGTGATGTGTAACTTTGGGCTTGTGCCCGCCATAAGATTACCGTATAACCATTCTCTATAAAGCCTGTCTTGCCTTGTAAACTTCATCGCATTTGTCACAAAGATGTGCGATCCATTCTGGAGTAAACATACATGAGACATGCAGCTGTGCGTTGATGTCCTTTATTTCAAGGTTCAACTTTACATTTGGTGACCCCTGACGTTTCTTCTTGTTTGCATCTCCACCACCGGCTCTCCACCTTCTCCAGGACAGACAGCAGCAATGAGGCCTCAGGTGAGAAAACTTTTATTTTCTCATTATAAATACTGTCTTTTCTGTGCGGTGTTGAGGGACCGGTTGGGGGAGTGCAGCCACAGAAGGTAACACGTTTCCTATTTTGATTTTGCCTGCATACTTGTCTCTGTATGGTTACTAAAGAATGTTAAAGGTACCTATTATAATTTAAAGCATGCTAAGAAATAATCATTTTAAGCGCTTGCCTTTTTCTCCTTGTCTCCAGAAATGACAATATATATATATATATATTTTATGAAGGGATGTATAAGTGCAGGTACCACAATTTCTAGAGAGTGAATAGAAGTTGGTGGTGGTGTTGTTTTTCTTTGTGTATGTTTTTTTTGTATGTTTTTTTGCGCATTTGTGGTCCTAAGGTGGATAGATATTGCCTTTAGTGGATAGCCACAAGTGAGGTGAATGACCTGCTGTGTGTTCTCTGGGATAGGGAGTCTAGATAGGGACTAGCCTATTACCACTCAGAAAGGAGACGTCCTTCTGAGAGTAGAACGAGCGAGATATCTCAACTTAGGTACTGGGCTGCTGGTACACAGCCATAATGTTAAACGGTGGAGCTCTCAGTCCCGGAGTTCCAAATTATTGTCATTTCTAAAGAGACTAATGAGAAATTGTGATAAATATGGGAAATTTGCATGGAAAAAAAAATGTTTTGCTTGTCATGAATACTTTTGGGTTAACAAAAGAGGAAAAAAAAGGTATTGAAAATAGCAAAAGCAACAGGGCTAAGTATTGTTAAATTGCAACCAAGTGCTCCTATCATCAGAATGATGGTGAGTGGAGACCCAGATGCCTTGAAACATCATGTAAAATGGTGTAAACTAACAAAAAAGGAGTATGAAGAGGACCCATCTAAATGGCCGCCAGAGGGGTCCCCCTAATACACCTACAATTGATGTATTGTTTAAACTGCTTTTTAAAAGGTCTGATTGTGGGGGATTGAATGTTTAGCAGCCTGGGAAGAATTATCTAGGAAAGATATAAACCACCCCCCCTATAAAATGTGCTCAGAGAAAGCTGCTTTACATGTAGAAAATAAGGATAAAATACCCAATGCTTGGGTTTCCCCTTATGACTCAAAAAGAAGGGAATTATTAGGAGCATCTGCACCTATGGTATAGCAAGTGTAGACTCATAGGTAAACTTGTTAATAAACAGTATTCCCTGCATTACCGTAGAGAACAACCATTCTATGATGTAGATGGTACAATGACATTTGAAAAAGATGGGGAACTGTGGCAGTACACTCCAGCAAGAGCAGATGCCTTAGCAAGATTTAATAAATTAAGTAAATTGGGTACTAATACTCCTCCAGTAGGGAGATCTAGAGATCATGCCTCACCTGTATTAACTAGGCAACAGGTGAAGCGGTTGGGATTACTACCCCAGCATACCCCAGAAGATAGACTAAGGACAAAAGAGTATTTTAAATCCAAATTAGAACCATTTGGACAAATCCCCTTGAGAGAGGTAGCTTTACCGGGGGAGGAAGATGGCCAGGGTAATTATACCGCAAGAATAGGAAAGGTTTATGTCCCCTGGAAGCCTAATGAAATTAGGGCAATTATTGTTGATCTACCCAACTTAGAGAGATGTCAAAAGAAGTGGTATAAAAAGTTGATGTGGATAGAGAAAACGCAACAAGCTACATATATTGATATGTGGATCTTGATTGATTGTGCAGTGTCAGAAAAGTATGTGGATGTATGGAATGTATTTGCAAGATATGCGAGCAATAATGGATGTTGTGCAAAAGAAAGGTGAGGATGTGTTAGATTACTGGAATAGATTCAAAGATGCTATTCAGAAGCATAGTGATTGGATTCCAGATGATGAGAGCGATATGAAGCGAGCAGAGTTGGTGAATGTATTGATGGATGGAATGTTGCCTGAAATTAGGGAAGAAATTAAGCTTCGCACGGTGGGATGGAGAAAGAAACCTGCCCCTGAATTAGTTGAGATTGCTCAAATAGCTTACGAAGTGTTAAAAAAAAAAGGGGAAAGACAAGGTAGAAAAGAAGGAGAAAACAAAAATGATGAATATACAACTACCAGAGGTTAAAGAAAAAGTCCCTGAACCTAAGGGGGTACCAATATCTACAGTGCAGGTAGCACCTTAGGCTGTACCGGTAGCGGCCCCCCCTTACCCACCTTCGGGAGTAGTATATATCTCTAATTATGGGGCGCCACCGCAAAGACGTGGAAATTGGAGACAAAATGAGGGACAGCGCATTAACCCTAGAATTCAGTCCCGATACCAACAAATCATCCCAAATAGAGTAAGGCTCCCAACCCTGCAGCCTTGTGCCTCCCCCACTTGCTACAAGTGTGGATTGAGTGGGCATATAGCCAAGGCCTGTAGGGAGCGCTAGGATAAGCTGGGATGTGGTGACAATATAGATAACACATTTTATCAAGCTTTAGCTGTAATTGAAGTTGATTCTGTTGATGAACCAATGGTTGAAATAAATGTAAACGGTATTGATTTGTGTGGTCTCAGACACAGGGGCTTCACGGTCTCTTTTACATGTCTTTGATCCTAACTTACCACTTTCCAATGAAAGAGTTTCGGTGGTGGGAGTAAGTAATAATATAATTTCTGCAAGATTTACACAATCTGTACCGGTGACATTGGGAGAGCATTCAACAGAACATTCAATTGTATTGTCTCCACATTCCCCCTGTAATTTATTAGGAAGAGATCTACTTTCTAAAATGGGGGTAACGATTGCATTATCTCCGGATGAAACTGTCATTGACATACCGCATAGGTTAAAAGAAGAAGCAACTGATCTGTTGTTCATGCCTTTATTAGTAGCTGATATGGAGGGAGGAATTCCAGAAGAGGCCAAATAAAAAATTAACCTCTCCATTTGGGTAACAGGAGCAAACACTCCTGGTCTTATAAAAGTTGCTCCTGTACGGTTAAATAGAGATCCTACATTGCCAGTACCTAGACTACCTCAATACCCCTTATCTCCTGAATCAGTTGAAGGTATTAAACCAGTAATAGAAGAGTTACTACAGGAGGGTGTTCTTACTACTTGTAGGAGTTCAGCTAATACTCCTATTTATCCAGTTCCCAAACCTATAAAAGCAGGAGAGGATAGTTGTCGATGGAGGTTGGTGCATGATTTGCGTGCAGTCAACAAGGTAATTATACCATCAGTACCTGTGGTACCCAACCCCTCTATTATGCTGGCAACAATACCTCCTTCAGCAACTCACTTTACTGTAATTAATCTTGTCTCAGCCTTCTTTAATGTTCCTGTTCATCCAGATGATCAATGGTTGATAGCCTTCACGTTTGAGAAAAAGCAACTTACCTGGACTAGATTGCCAATGGGATATCATGATTCCCCCAGTTGCTTTTCTCAGGCGCTCAAGGATAAATTAGATGAGTGGCAGCCACCCATGAGATCAGTATTAATACAATATGTGGATGATCTTTTGCTAGCATCCTCTGATGAACAGACTTGTACTGAGGATTCTATTTCTTTAATGAATTTTTTAGCCAGTATGGGACAAAGAGTAGATGTTGCAAAAGTGCAATGGGTTAAATTAAAAGTACAATACCTGGGCCACTGTGTCTCCCAAGGTATCAAACATTTGACAGATAAAAGGAAAAAAAGTAATTGCAAAGCAACAAATGCCCAGTTGAGAGCATTCCTTGAAATAGTGGGATATTGTAGATAGTTTTTACCTCAATATTCTACAATTATAGGTCTTAGCTGTTCAAATTAGAAGGTAAAGATGAGCTAAGTCTTGCAGAACGAAGATGTATGTTAGAAAATGCCCCAAGAGTGGGGGCTCAAGTTCAGCAGATAGTGGAGTGTGGTGATTTGATTATAATGAAAATTTCATTCCTTCCCTGAACTTGCTGTCTTGAATTTGGGACAAAATACAGAACCAATGATTGATGTGTCAGTTAATGGTTTGTCTATTCTGTGTTTAATAGATAAAGGCGATTCAAAGAGTTTGTTAAATATATGTGATGCCAATTTTTCCACTTCGAATCAGCAGGTAATTTTGGTCGGGGTAAGTAATGATGTAATTATTGTCAAAGTTACTGAACCTCTATAAGTAAGAATGAGAGGTCAGTGTCATAAATGTTCTTTTGTTTTATTGCCATACTCCCCTGACTATCTACTAGACAGAGGTATAGTAATACATATAGGAGTAACTATAGTTATAACCATTGAAGGAATGGGAGTAAAACATACTTGAAGTAAAGGGAAACTTTAGATTTGCTTCTTATGCCAGCAATTTATTAACCCCAAGCAAAAGGGGCTATTGTAAATATTTATAGTGACTCAGCCTTTGCTGTAGACATAATTCTGGCAAGAGAGGGATTATCTGGCAGCAGCAGGAACCCCTATACAACATAAAGAGTTAATTGTTAGATTATTGGCAGCGGTCCAGCTGCTTCTTAAAGTTGCAGTAATTAAATGTAAAGCACATACCAGAGCAGATGATAGTATATCGCTTGGAAATGCTTTGGCTGATAGGTATGCTAAAGATGCTATACATTCTTATGAGCCAACTACAGCATTTTCAACATTCCTGCTCACAGATCTTCAAGTGGATCTGGATATTGTATCAGCTCTACAGGCAAGTTCGCCTCATACATCTTTTTGGACCACAAAGGGAGCCGTTTGTGGAGCAGATGGTGTATGGAAACTAAAACACAGACTGGTTGCGCCTCCGACATTATTTCCTTCTTTGTTTGCTTTGAGCCATGGGCCTTGCCATGTCTCAACAGGAGGGATGTGTCGGGTGGTAGCCAGAGATTGGTGGGCTCCAGGTTTTTCTGCATATTCTGCTAAAAAAGTTACTGAATGTTCTATATGTCAAATGCATAGCATAGGAAAGTCAGTGCCCACTCCCATGAAGCATATTCCGCATACTGAGGAGCCATTTCAAATTGTGCAAATTGACTTCTCGGATATGCCCCCTTGTGGTCAATTTAAGTATTTTTGCATTGATCAATTTTTGAACTGGCCAGAGGCTTGGCCCACTTCCAAAAAGTGATGCCAGAACTGTGGTAAAATGTCGAGGGAATTGATCCCAAGGTTTGGTATAGGGTCAATAATTTCCTCAGATAGAGGTACACATTTCGATAATAAACTTATGGCAGAAGTAGTGAATATTTTGGGTATGAAACAGCAATTGCATACTCCTTACAGACCACAGGCTGGTGGGATGGTGGAATGCAGCAATCAAACCCTGAAGAGGTATTTGGCCAAAATAACTGCTAATGGACAAAGCACATGGGTAGAAGCGTTACCTATAGCCTTGACAACCATTAGGACTATCCCTAAAGAGAAACATGGACTGTCACCTTTTGACATATTATTTGGGCGACCGCCCAGGAGACTACATTCATCTCTTGTGCAGCCAGAGACAGTGACTTTAATGAATGGACATTGCAAATTGGCAAATGTGTTTTCTGATACTTTTTCCAGAGCTAAAGCAGGACAACCTGTGGACACGAATGAAGGAACTCATGGACTAAAGTCAGGAGATTGGGTGTATATCAAGAATCACACACCCCGAACTACTTTGTCTCCTAAGTGGAAAGGACCATTTCAGGTCATTCTTGTATCTCCTACTGCAGTGAAGCTGAAAGACTATAAGTATTGGGTGCATGGTTCACACTGTAAGAAGTATTTGGTTCCAAAAGAGAATATAAGCCGGTCTGCCACTGGCAAGAATTGTTCTGTACCTTTACCTTCCAGGTCTCCTCCACTGACTCGTGCGCGAGCAAGAAGACTGCAGAATGAATCTCCTAGGGCCTAAGATGAATGTGAAGCTCTGGAGTGTTATCCTCTGCGGTGGAGTGATGGTATGGATTACAGTCATGGCATATGAATGGACATACAAGGAAGAAAAGGGTAAGATACAAGACACTTTTCTTTTTAATGCTACTGTAATGGAAGAAATGTCACAACTTGAACCGGTTTCAGATGCAAGCTGCCAAGAAGCTGAATATCACTAACTGCTGGATATGCACACATGCACCTATTTCTCATAAGACTTTCTCCACTTTGTTAGGAATACCTAGCACTTTAGCTAAAATGGAGGACAGTGTACACTTTGGTGAAGTCAGTAGAACAATGATTGACAGAGCTATTTCACTTCTACTATTCACAAATGCTCCATTGAGAAAACCGGCTGTCTGCATTAACTTTTACTTTGGTAGAGTCATACCTGCTACTTGGTATATGGAGAATAATGACTTTAAAGAAACATAGCTCCACAAAATACCTATACACTTTCTTAAAAAAGACTTGGTGCACCTTATTAAAAGGGATCTCACTGATCAGTCAGCTCCAGGAGAAGATGAAATCCCAGGAGGACAAGAGGAAGAAGAAGACTCCGAAATTAATGTGAAAAATGATGATTCTCCTGATAGGCCTACATTTTATCCTAAGTCAGATGATAATTTCACAAGTATTGAATCACATGACAGAGAGATTAAACCATTGTTTTATATTCCTTGGGTAAATAGATGTTGTATTAAAAAGGCTTTCAGTTTCATCATTGATTTTGCAGGCCTGATGGATAACATTACTGCCTTGTATGATAGAAACTTTATAGCCCTTGCTATAGAATTGAAAATGATCAAAAATGAGGTTTTGCAGCACGGGCTGGTGCTGGATTATCTCACGACCAGTCAAGGAGGAATATGCGCCATAGTGGGAACTACTTGTTGTAACTACATCGGAAATGATACTAAGACTGAAGATGCCATCATTTCGCATGTAGAAAAGGTACAACAAATGAAGGTTAAATTTCACAAAGAGTATACCGAAACTACTTGGGTTGAAGGTAACTGGGAAAGCTGGCTTTCCTGGCTCAATCCTCTCAACTGGTTTTCTGGTATTGCAGGATGGTTTTCTGGAATTTTACATGGTATTTTATACATTGTAGAAATTAGGTATAAATGTTATATAAATGTTGTTTGAAAATAATCACACGTGCTGGTACTAATATTGGTTCTTCTGAGCCCTTAAGGTCTCGAGTCAGAACTGCTCATGAGATGGTGATCTGTATACCTAAAGATCAACCTAAAGATACAGAAGAAGCTTAAAAGGAATACTGAAAGAATTCTAAACACAGGAGGGGCTGTGAAGATATAGGAAATATAGGAAACATATCTTTTACTTATCCAGAGTTCCTCTTCAATATGAAATTGTATTTTTGCACTTAAACTTGTTTTTCTATTTTGTTTCTGAATTCTTTGGTATTGCAACACATGTGGCTGGCCAGTTGACATTAAAATGTTCTGCCAATGACCTGACACAATTCTCGGAAAAGATGTGATAGGAAAGATGTTGACGTAGAAAGTCCCTGTTTAAAAGCCAAATTAATTTCTTCCAAATAATTATTCTTTCTTTCTGTCAAAATAACTTGACAGTTAAAATTAGCCAGGTCAAAGTAACCCAGAAAACTCAGAACACTGGCCAAGAACTGTGTTGAAATATTTAATGAAATGCGTACTTGTGATGTGTAACTTTGGGCTTGTGCCCGCCATAAGATTACTGTATAACCATTCTCTATAAAGCCTGTCTTGCCTTGTAAACTTCATTGCATTTGTCACAAAGATGTGCGATCCATTCTGGAGTAAACATACATGAGACATGCAGCTGTGCGTTGATGTCCTTTATTTCAAGGTTCAACTTTACAATACTAAAATCCCATGCATCCGCCTAGACACGGGCTAGCTTGTCATGGACCCCATCACCTTCTTAGATATGTTTGTCCAGTACTATAAATTCCTGTACTCCCCCTTCCCTCCATACTGGAAGGAGGCCTTAAAAACACTTTTGTCTAACTTCCCATACCATCCTTAGATGAGAATGAAAAAGTTGTATTTGAGGTGGACATTATTGCATTAGAAATATGGGCAACTATTCACTCCTTCCTATCCCACAAATTGTCCCAATTTGCCACCATACCTGATCCGGCCATATGGGCCACCAAGGGAATCAAACTCCTAAAGGGACAATACTCAGGGACATAGACTGTTACCTTATGACAAGTTGAAGACAAGATTTACCCTTCTTAACCAGTATTTCTTTCTTTATCTTCAATTGTACCACTCCTTTGTAGCTCAATTTGGTTCTACTGCCATAGAGAACCCTCCACAATTGAAACACTGCTAAAGGAGGATTCCCTTAAAAAACGTTATCAAAAGTATATAGAGAGCTTTTTAGTGTGACACAACCTTTGATGGCCCGTTGTAGAACGAAATGGACAGGAGACTTCCCTGATCTCTAGGGGAGGATTGAGGGGACATAGAGGATTATCCCTTGCAATGCCTTTACTCTGCTAAAGACCGCGTCATATAATTTAAATCCCTAAATAGCATATATTTGACTCCTGCTAAACTAGCTAATATTTACCCTGGACTCTCTGCGCAATGCTAGCATTTTTCCTACTTGCTGATTTTATTTGTGTTCTGGCACTGCCCTGCAGTTCAGACATTCTGGTCAGAGGTAACAAAATGTATAAATGATCTCTTCATCCTAATTAAAAGCTTGACCATCTCTGTATGTCTGCTGGGCTTGGTGGGCTGCTGTTGTTTTTTAGGGAGATCGGGCCCTTCCCTATGAGCCATCTTCTATATTTTAGTCGAATTCGCCATTTATTCAGGACTCACTGTGAACTGCTCAAATCCTCTATCCTGCCCCTAGATGCCACTGCAAGGATCATTGCAGACCCCAACATGTAACTCCAATGGGTCTCCCAGCTAACTTACATGGACGTAAAAGTCACAGCCGCTGTCTTTGATTACATGGCCCTAAACCTTATGCCTGTGTTATTATTCCTGTTTTTATGACACAAACTTTGATGGCCCATTGTAGAATGAAATGGACAGGAGACTTCCCTGATCTGTAGGGGAGGATTGAGGGGACATATGGGATTATCCCTTGCAATGCCTTTACTCTGCTAAAGACCGCGTCATATAATTTAAATTCCTAAATAGCATACACTTGACTCCTGCTAAACTAGCTAATATTTACCCTGGACTCTCTGCGGAATGCTAGCATTTTTCCTACTTGCTGATTTTAGTCATGTTTCCTGACACTGCCCTGCGGTTCAGGCATTTATGGTCAGAGGTAATCAAATGTTACCTAAACTATTGACAATCTATGTACAGTATATCTGCTGGGGTTGGTGGAAGGAGTGGCCCCTGTCATAGCACTCTGTCTCTATAATTCAACAGCCAGGAGTGGGTGTGGTGGATTACCAGGTGGCAGTGGCCGGGGGGGACCTCATGGGCCCTCTCCACAGCATATAAGGGTGTATAAGCCTCCTTTCCAAAAATCTCCATCAGCCATTGCTCCACGAATTCAGTAGGGTCACGGCCCTCCACTTTTTCTGGTAGCCCCACTATACGCACGTTATTGCACCTTAGACGATTTTCAAAGTCCTTGGCACTCATATCAATAGCCTTGGCTAACGGGGTAGTGGACTGGGTCTCCCTGAGAGGAGGGGAAAGCTTGTCTTCAATGTTGCTAATTCTGTTCTCTGCAGCAGTGGTTCTTTGCCTTATCTTTTGCAGATCTTGCCTTATCAGAGTGACTTCCTCTTTTAAACCCCCAAATCTTTCTTGGAAGGTGTTAACCGAAGCAATGCACTTGTAAACAGCCCTCAGGATTGCTGTCAAAGTCAGTTGTTCTCCCTCCTCCTCTCCAGGCTCTTCTTCCTCCTCTATCTCAGCAGGGCTTATATCTGTCTGAGCTAAAATGCAGGTGGCTCCCTGTTCTTCCTCCTCCTCTGCATCTGGTGCCTCTGGCACATTGTCTGTCTGTGTTGGGGCCATTCATTTAGACAGCTCTGTTAGTTTCTGGGCATAATATCTCATGTCCTTAGGAGGGTCCCCTGTCTGATCTTTAGGGAGTTTAGGTGGTTTACTTACACCCTACTTGTTCTTCTCCACACCACAAACGCGATGTGGAAGGGCCACCGCAGCGCTGTGTTGATGATTTGGCCGCGGGCCTTCTCCTTTGTTTCCCTGGGTCATCATTCCACCTTGACCACTGCAGATCAGTCTGGAAGGTGTCACAGACCTCCTGAATCGTACGGGAGCTTAAATCACTGGAAACCGGATTAATTCAGGATGTAGGTCAGGAGCTCTGTGAAGAAGCGGCTGCTCACATGTCATGCTCGGCCATGCCCCCCTGCCAGAGCACTCAGAACTCTACTTACCATTCTCTTATATTACACCTGTAAAGGTGATTATTTTCCATTGGAAGAAGCCTACTGCTCCTACTTTGGCCTCTTGGAAGGATCAATACCCTGGTTGCATGCTACATAGGGGATGTCTTAAATGTTTCAGAGTGTGGCAGAGCTGTCTCTCTACAACTTCCACCGATGCCTAAGCATACCTCTACTTTAGTTGGTCTCATGAGTAGATATCCTGATCTAGTTGTCTTTATTAGCCTGTGCGGATTGCCTTGTACCCGATTTGTGTACAGCCCCTGATATTTCTGCTGTTTATCTTATGATCCTGCTCTTACCTAGCCCAGTGATACGGATAATGCCAATTGGGCATCTTCTCTTCTCTAGGGACTGATATCAACAATATATTTTCCCAATATCAGATTTACAAGTTTATCCTTGGTCTTCAAAACTTGCTATGTCATCTCTGAAATGGAGAGCAGTTGGGAAACAAAGGTGGAGTTGGGACGAGGATTTTTCTTTTTTGTTTTGGGGCTTTTTTGGCAATTTTGTATATCTTGCACTTTTGTGATGCTCCCTTATGATCACTATTTTACTCAGTTTGAAGCCCTGTGTGGCCACTCTCAGATACAAGTATTATATTTGTATGATTGCACTTTAGGCACCTTTTATTGGTGCAAGGCTTTGTAATTTATTATGAAAATTTAAATAAAAAGAACAAAGAAAGAATAACAAACATGTTAATAAACAATTGTTTTGCACAGAGCAGCCACGACCCTCCCCTTCTTGGGTCCCCTGTCAGTGCTCCTGGCTCCTCTCCCCTGCCAAGTACCCATCATAGCAAGCTACTTGCTATGGGGGCACTCACGCAAGCTCACTCCCAAGTTACACTCTGTATGACCATTGATACAGAGTACAGCTTGGCACCGCCCTCTTCTCCCTCCTCACTGGCTGTGATTGACAGCAGCAGGAGCCAATAGCTGTCTCTGAGCCTATGAGAAGGGAGAGAATGAAGAGCCACTGCTTTTGTGCACAGCGATAGATCAAGATCGGACTCAGGTAAGTGTAAAAGGAGGGGGGAGCTCCACTTAGAAGGTTTTTTACCTTAATGCAGAGAATGCATTAAGATAAAAAAAAACGGTGCGCATGCGCGGGACTTTGGGATCGCCACGCTAGCCAGGAGCTCCACACAGCTCCAGCCCTCCAGCGCACCGAGCATCAGATTTAATCAGCGAACCCCCCACCCCGGAGAGACCAGTACCGCTTTCCGGATAGTGCTGGGCACCCGCCTGAATGTCGGGAGCCCACCAAAAAAGGGACATTAACCGGCAACTGAACTTCGGCCTGGCTACTCCCGAACCTCCCAAGATGGCAGCCGTAGCTTCTCTATGTGGGAACACAGAGACCCAGCACAGCTCAGCGGTTCATCCACCCCTCTCCATGCCTGCCACTAAAAATGTGCGTAATATCCAGAGCGCCCAGGGCTTTCTGGCATCCCCAGCCTCAACAGAATCACTCCTGGGCAGAATGCAGATTAGCAACCCATACTCTCCCCTGATTACCACTCCAAACAGCCTGGCTGATTCACCACAGCCCTCTCCCATACCGCACAATTACCCCCCCAGAAATGGCTCGGCTACTAAGCAGTTTTTCTGATATGCTGGCTGCTGGACTAGCACAAAATGCAATGCAAATTACTTCCTCAATTAAAGCAGACCTTCAGAGCCTAGGGGCCAGAATAGATTCCATTGAACAGGCTGTGGATGAGTCTGCAGCACGCACCAACCAGAATACAACATGCATCCAGACTTTACAAGAACAACTTGAAACTGCTCTCTCTAAAATAGACTATTTGGAGAACAGGAGCAGACGTTATAACTTCCGAGTCAGAGGAATACCTGAATCAAAGCTTGATGTGCATGACACCATCAAATCTTTAATTAAGGATATCATCCCAGACATCCCAGACCACAGGCTCGAATTGGATAGGGCCCACAGAGTACTGCAACCCCCCCCCGCCAAGATGGTCTCCCCCGGGACATAGTGGTCAAACCACACTTCTATGGGGTAAAGGAAGAAATAATGAAGAGGTCTCGCTTTTGGGACGATATTACTATGCTTGGCAATAAAATCAAAATTTTTGCTGACATTTCACTAGCCACGATTCAGAAAAGAAGATCCTGCCGACCTCTTCTCGACATTCTCACCCAGAAGATGATAAAATATTGATGGGCCTTCCCCTTCCGTCTACAATTCCAGTACAAAGCAAAATCGCACAGTTTCACCAATTTTCAAAATGGTGAACGTCTTCTCCTTCAACTCTGGCTCATTTCTCAGGAACTACCTCCTCACCAAACAGAGAATCAATCAAGCTCCTTCAAGAGGCCTCCACCAAATAGCCCCCTCACTCCGATGTGGGTGAAACAGCAGTCAAAAAGACAGCGTGACTCCGTTCCACCAAGATGAACACTGAGACTATCTGGCCCTTACGGCCCTGAGCCCAACCTTTCCGTCCCACCCGGAACCCGTGATGGTGAAGAAGTTTTACCTACACACACCTGGTCTCTCTTGATACTTGCTGGACCTGTTTTCCCCAAACATCCGCAGACCCCCCTTTTTTTTTCCACTCTTACCCCCTACACTTTGTTATTCTTCTCCAAAGACCGTCCTTTCATGCTACTCATCATTCCATGAAGGTAGCAATGACTGGGGAATCTATGCTCTAACTCCCTGTGGGATCCGTGTTGGTGCTCCAGGGGACCTGCCTTCCTGAACCACCCCGAGTTCCATCCGCAGCAGTCAGCCTTAGGGTCCACTATCTTAGTGGTGCACTCCTGACCCCAACGGGGAGCATCTGTCACCTGGACTCAGGTGACCTGACAAGTGAGACAGACAGGCCGCTGCATGAAGCCTGGGGGTGTACCAAGATGGCGCCGGGAGGAGGTTCCGCTTCCGGGTTGGCGGCCATTTTCCCGTAGCCTATCTCCAGGAGGAGATAGAGCGGGACGCACAGGACACCCAGGGGCGGGAATTTTTGAAAAAAAAAAGCAAAAATTAGAATACAAATAAAAATTTTTTAATGCTACCCTTTTCTACCAGCATGGGTACACTACAATGCAGCGGCATGTGCAGGTGTGTCCACCAACCTGCACGGGGTCAGCCGGGGGCGGGGTCAGAGCTTATGCAGGAAGCAGTTAAAAAGGCCCTCTAAGCAGAGGATCCTGGTGGCTGATCATGTCTGACGCTTCCCCACCCTGCCCTGCAGATCCTGCAAGTCAGGACAGCTCCAAGGTAAGCCAGAATACTCTTGAATTATCTCTGTCTTAACCTCTATAAAAAACTGCCTACCTACAGGCAGTCCTTTTGACCACCTATCTCACGGGGATTTTTGTTCTGTATGCTTGCTTCTAGGCAAAGACCCCTGAGGAAAGGAAGGCTAAATGCAAAACATGTGCCTCATGCAGCCACAGGCTTTCCCCAGATTGGAAAAAGCCCCTGTGTCAGAAATGCATAGACAAAATGGTGGCAAAAGAATCACAGGGATTTTTGAAAGACCTGCTCAATTCTTTCAAGAAAGAAATTCACCATGGCACCACTACGCTCAACTATTGAAAAATTAGAAACGCCATCAAGTGTCGCTCAGGCCAGTATCCCATCTACCAGCGGAACACACATCACGAGGGATAACAAGGTACAGGCAGAACAAGAGGTGGATTCAGATGAATCCGAGCAATCTGAATCAGAATACGGTATCTGTTCAGACTCAGAGGAGGAAGATGACACGACAGACTGCAACCTGTTCCTTTCAGAGGATACAGACAGTCTTCTCAAAGCCATCACTGACACTCTAGGCATTAAAGAACAGAAAACTGCAGAACTCACTATACATGACAGAATGTACAAGGGGCTACAGCCCAAGAAGCCAAGAACGTTCCCTGTACACCAAACCCTTAAAGACATAGTCAAAAAAGAATGGGAAGACCCAGAGAAAAAGCTTTTCATCCCCGCCACAATCAAACGCAGATACCCGTTTGCGGAAGTAGACATCAAAACCTGGGCTAAATGCCCCAAGGTGGATGCCTCTCTGGCAAAAATCACGAACAAATCTGACTTGGCATTTGACGACGCAGGTACCCTAAGCGACCCCATGGACAAGAAAATTTTCCTAACAAAGGAAAAGGACGAAAAAATTACACAAGCAATTACATCCCTGCTAAGGAATCATTCCACAACAATCAGGCACGGAATGTCCATACTAGGACTGATGACGTCTTCCATTCCAGCCATTACCTGGGCACAAATTCACATGCGACCCTTACAGAACTACATTCTGTCCCAGTGGGATGGCAGGCAAGCATCCCTAGACAAGTCCATTCCCGTCTCAGCCACAGTCAAACAAACACTCTACTGGTGGCTCAACCCACTTCGGGTCATCGAGGGGCGCAGATGGGCTCAAGCCAATCCAGTCAGGATCACCACCGATGCAAGTGCCCTAGGATGGGGAGCCCACATGGAAGGGCTGTTCTCACAAGGGAAATGGACACCCAAATGGTCACAAGCCTCCTCAAACTTGAGAGAGCTGAAAGCTGTGGGGGAAGCCACCATTACAGTGGGGAGAGATGTAAAAATACAATCAGACAACGCCACGACCGTCGCATATCTAAACAGACAAGGTGGTACAAAAATTGATGAGACTGACACAATCAATCCTACTGTGGACAGAAGCGAACATAAGATCGATATCCGGTATTCATCTGAAAGGAACAGACAATACATTGGCAGATTTCCTGAGCCGGAAAACGATAAAACAAACGGAATGGTCACTAAACCAAACAACCTTCACTCAAATCACCCAAATGTGGGGAATACCCGAAGTAGACCTATTCGCTTCCAGGGTGAGCGCAAAATCTCCGATATTTTTCTCCCTGGACCCTACAGATGGCAACAGCGGGGTGGATGCTTTCAACCAAAACTGGGAATGGCATCTGTGCTATGCATTCCCTCCAACTGCCATAATCCCAAAAGTAATCCAAAAAATCAAGGCAGAGAAAACAACAGTGATACTAATAGCACCACACTGGCCCCAGAGAGCATGGTTCAGTCACTTAAAAAATCTCAGCATACAACCTCAGCTGACACTGACGGACCGCCCGGATCTACTGTCACAAGGCCCAGTCAACCACCCGAATCAAAAAATCCTGAAACTCTCGGCTTGGTTACTGAGAGGGTAAAACTCCAGAACAAAGGCCTGTCAGACAGAGTAATCAACACCATCTTAAACAGCAGAAAGCTGGTAACGAGAGCTATCTATGAGAAAATAAGGAAAAAATTTGTCTCTTGGTACAAAGACAGACCAACCTTCAACGGTGGGATAATTCCAATAGTTTTGGACTTCCTACAAAATGGTGCAGACAAAAACATATCACCTAGTACCCTGAAAGTTCAAGTTGCAGCACTTTCCTCGGTCATGGACACCAGACTAGCGGAGGACTCGCTGATAAGACGATTCCTCATAGCTCTTAAAAGATCCAAACCAGCCAAAATGTACAGAACTCCCACCTGGGATATGGGCACGGTACTTAAGGGCTTTCTTTCCCCTCCGTTTGAACCTATCGAGGACAGCTCAGGCAAAAACCTCACACTAAAAACTGCGCTCCTTCTGGCCCTAGTATCCACCAGAAGAGTGAGTGAAATCCAAGCTCTGTCAACAATAGAATCATACTGTCTAATACATCTGGACAAGATAATTCTCTCTCCAGATCCGGCCTTTTTACCCAAGGTCTCTTCTACATTCCACAGAACCCAAAACATCGTCATACCCTCACTTCCAACAACCATGGATAGTAGGAAAAGGGACATTTACAGCAAACTAGATGTAAGGAACACGCTCATAACATATCTCGAAAGAACAAAGGAATGGCGTAGAACGACCTCCCTCTTCATCCTCTATGCAGGAATTAACAGAGGGAAACAAGCTTCAAAAAGTACCATCAGTAGATAGATAAGGATGGCCATACAGATTACCAATAAGGCACAGAATCTCACTCCACCTAGTGAAATCAGAGCGCACACAACTAGAGCCTGGGCAACCTCGGCCGCAGAGAAAGCAGGGGCAACTCCGGAGCAGATCTGCAGGGCAGCGACATGGTCGAGCTTCAGTACTCTCAAAAAAGCACTACCGCATAGACCAGCTGTCTGACCAAGACCAAGCATTTGGTCGAAAAGTGCTCCAGTCTCTAACCCCACCCTGGTAAGTATTGCTTGATACATCCTCTCGGATGCTGCCCTGGAAGACGATTTGAGAAAACAGAGTTAGGTACCTGGTAACTCTTTTTCTAAGAAGTCTTCCAGGGCAGCACTAGTTCCCACCCTTGAAATGACAAAAACCAGGTACAGCGGGGGAGCTTGCAGCTTACAGGGAATTCCTTCGGTGCTTTAACATAACTGAGGCACACAGGTAAGACTGTGAAATTTATAATGGTGGACTAATGTGTTTCCCGTTTTAGGGAGGAGGAGCCTATCTCTCGGATGCTGCCCTGGAAGAAAAAGAGTTACCAGGTACCTAACTCTGTTTTTCAACCTAATCCGCAAAGTCACAGGCAAGGCGGAACCCAACCAGAACCCGACCATTGCCCTCTTAAACCAAAAAAATCCCCAAACTCCCAAAATACGTCCAAATTCTAATCCACTATATTCTCATTGGAGCTAAACTGATGATAGCTTTGGCCTGGAAGTCCCCAAAAGTCTCATTCCACTTAAATAAACAGAAGGTTTCCTGGATTATGTATCAGGAAAAAATGTATTAGGAAAAAAAGTTTAAACAAATATGAGAACCCTGGGCACGATTTATTGGGGTTTCCCTTTAATCCCAGCCTCACCCATACCATATGAAGACTCCTCAGAGCTGAGCCTCACTACTTCCTATAGCGCTCCTTGAGGCACATCCCCTCCCCTTCCACTTCTCGCTGATCCCCCACACTGCTCTATCTTAACCACCTGACATCCGGCCGTAGCCGAATGACGGCTTCAGCGCGGATGTCAATTCCCGGGAGGCCGTCATATGACGGCCTCCCCTTTCCTCGCTCCCCGTGCGCGCTCACGAGCACGCAACGGGGAAATTCTGTGTTGGCCGTGTCCCCTTGGACACAGCCAATCACAGATCGCTGTAAACGGCCAATCACAGCGGCCGTTTACAGCGCGATCGCTGCCTCCAATGAGAGATGATCTAAAATGTAAACAATTGAGATCATCTCTCATTGCCGGTTCTCTCTCCTCACACAGAGACAGCGTGTGAGGAGAGAGAGAAACTGTCAGCGATCTGTGAGTTTGTATTAACATTTACTGTGCCTACAGTGCCCACAGTGCCCATCAATACAGTGCCCATCAACACAGTGCCCCATCAATACAGTGCCCCATCAATACAGTGCCCCATCAGTACAGTGCAGCATCAGTACAGTGCCAATCGGTGCCCACCTGTGCCAAATCGGTGCCCACCTGTGCCAAATCGGTGCCCACCTGTGCCAATCGGTGCCCACCTGTGCCAATCGGTGCCCACCTGTGCCAATCGGTGTCCACCTGTCTGCCCAGCGGTGATTAGTGTCCAGCTGCACATCTGCACAATCAGTGACCACCTGTGTCACCTCATCAGTGCCCACCTGTGCCACCTCATCAGTGCCCACCTGTGCCACCTCATCAGTGCCCACCTGTGCCAATCAGTGCACATCTGTGCTGCCTCAGTGCACATCTGTGCTGCCTCAGTGCACATCTGTGCCGCCTCATCAGTGCCCATCTGTGCCGCTCCATCTGTGCCGCTCCATCTGTGCCGCTCCATCTGTGCCGCCCCATCTGTGCCACCCCATCTGTGCCGCCCCATCTGTGCCGTCCCATCAGTGCCCAGCTGTGCCACCTCATAAGTGCACATCTGTGCAATCTCAGTGCACATCTGTTCCACCTCGTCAGTGCCCACCTGTGCCGCCTCATCAGTGCCCACCTGTGCCGCCTCATCAGTGCCCACCTGTGCCGCCTCATCAGTGCCCACCTGTGCCACCTCATCAGTGCCCACCTGCACATCTGTTCCACCTCATTAGTGCACATCTGTTCCACCTCATCAGTGCACATCTGTTCCACCTCAGTGCCCATCTGTGCTCATCAGTGCCGCCTCATCAGTGCAGGCTTAGCAACCATGGCCAAAAGAAGCTTTTCCGCCGAGGAGGCGTACCAAATACTGTCCCAGGCCGACGAGAGCAACGGGGAGCTCTCTTTTTCAGATTCCCTTTCTGATTCCGAGTCGGACATAAACTATGAGCCAGTCCTCAGTAGTAAAACACTGAGTGACTCAGAGGAGGAAGAGATTTGGCCCGCCAAACGAAGGAGTTCTGGTGGGGAGGCAGTGGCATCTACCAGCACGGCAGTCCCGTCCACCAGCACGGCAGTCCCGTCCACCAGCACGGCAGTCCCGTCCATCAGCATGGCAGTCCCGTCCACCAGCACGGCAGTCCCGTCCACCAGCACCGCAGTGCCTCGGCAAGAAAGGCCAAGGACCCAAGCCAGCCTTCCCTATTAAAAATAAAAAGTGTAGCGCTATGGTGGTAAAACAGATGTGAAAAATAAAAAAGAAGGAAATTAGTTTATATTTGAAGAAACCAATATCTTCATCTAATCTAAAACCTATATGTGTTAGATAGTGTAGTGAATATGGATATGACATCCAGTGTAATCACTCATGTGAATAAAAGGTACTCTATCTTGCTAGGAAGAGTAAAAAGCATCAAAAAAATTGAATGTATAAAAAAAGGTTAATATTGTCTATAACGTTCAAACTTAACAGTGATGGAAAAAATATATATAGTGTCTGAAGTGTCCATAATGGATGAAACTCCCAGATAAATAATATAAATGTATTAGTCCATATGTTATACGGTGTGGTTGGCCCAAATTGAATCCCAAGCGGATGGTAACACAGGGAACAATCCAAATTTCAGTAAAAGATGGAATACTCTTACCGACTTTGATGGACTCACAGGCCTTTGGCGGTGAGTCAACTAGGCTTTTACTGTCTCATGATGACAGTGAGAGGATGGCTTGTACACCGGAAAGGTTCTCCCTCAGATGGGGGGCCAGGAATCCAGCCTTCCCTATGCCCTGCAGAACCCCTTGTGGCTTCCTCCTAATTCAGGAGAAGCCAACATTCCCCCTTTCACTGCCCAGCCAGGAGTCCAGGTGAACACGGAGAATTTTTCCCCAATAGATTTTTTTAATTTATTTTTTACCGAGGACATGCTGTCAAGTATTGTGGCCCAGTGCAACCTTTATGCACATCAATTCATTGCGAATAATCCAACGTCCTACTATGCCCGTCCCTACGAATGGAGAGACCTAACGGTGGTGGAGTTGAAGGTTTTTTTAGGGCTCACATTTAACATGGGACTCACGAAAAAAAACACTTTGCTGTCCTATTGGTCAACCCGCCCCCTCCAACACCTGCCAATATACTCCAAGGTGATGCCCAGAAACAGATACCTCATGATATTGAGGTTTCTTCATTTCAACGACAATACCCAGTGCCCTCCCCGAAATGACCCAAACTATGATAGACTTTTCAAACTTCGGCCACTTTTAAATTATTTTTCTGCACTATTCCCCTTGCTGTTTACCCCAGACAAAAACATATGTGTGGATGAGTCCCTTCTTAAGTTTAGTGGCAGGCTTAAGATGAAGCAATATATTCCCAGTAAAAGGGCACGCTATGGGGTGAAGGTATACAAATTATGTGACCGAGTCACAGGTTACTTGTATGCCTTCAAAGTGTACGAAGGGAAGGACACCCAGCTGCAACCCCCTAATTGCCCAGACTACTTGGGATCAAGCGGGAAAATTGTTTGGGATCTCACATACCCCCTACTGGAGAAAGGCTACCACCTGTACGTAGATAACTTCTACACATCTCTGCCCCTTTTCCACAACCTGCATCGGATGAAGACGCCTGCATGTGGTACCATCAAAAAGAACCGGAAGGGCTTTCCTCAAAGTCTGGTCAATAAAAAATTGAGAAAAGGAGAAACGGCGAGTCTACGAAACAACGAGATTTTGGCAGTGAAGTGGAGAGACAAAAGAGATGTATACATGCTGTCTTCAATCCACGATGATACCTTCATGGAAGTCCCCAGAAGAAATGGCCCCATACAGAAACCTAAATGTGTCTTTGACTATAATTTGTTTATGGGGGGAGTCGACTTGAATGACCAGATGCTGGAACCGTACCTTGCCACAAGACGGACATACCATTGGTATAAGAAAGTCGCAATTTATTTTTTTAATTTGGCCATCTACAATTCTTATGTCATTTATCGTAACTCCACCCAAAACCCCAAACGCTTCCTTGGCTACCAGGAGGACGTTTTCACTGCCCTTACATTCCCGAACGGCCCCCCAGAAAATATCCGATCTGATGTTCTAAGTCGACTCTCCGAACGCCACTTCCCAGATAAGATCCCTCCCAAACCAACAGGCCAACGGCGGCAAAAAAAATGTAAGGTGTGTACCAGAGCTGGATTCAGAAGAGAGACACATCTTATTATTGTGCACAATGTCCTTCTGAACCAGGCCTCTGCGTAGGTGAATGTTTTCGTCGTTACCATACTTTAGTAAATTATTAGTAAAGTATGGTAAACGTAAGCCTCCGTTCCTGCAATTTACCCTCACACCCCTTATGCCACTGCCTCCTCTGTAACTGACCCTGGCTTGTTATTTGACCACGCTTTTGCCTAACGATTCTGCACATACCTCTGCCTGATCTGGAACTGACCCTGGACTGTTATTCGACCATGCTTCTGCCCAACGATTCTGTACATACCTCTGCCTGATCTGGAACTGACCTTGGACTGTTTGACCATGATATTTGCCTGCCTCTTGGACTGATCTTGTACCCTGCAACTGGACTAGTGGGATTCAACACAGGGGTCTCACATATGTGAGGGGCTCCAGAATTGTTTTTCTGGATGAAGAAAACAATTTATTTTGTTTTCTCAATCCTAGATTAGGGTCTGGAGACACGGAGGCTTCAAAGAGATTTGGGTGGGAGAAGCCTCTACCCCTGTCCCCATTCTGTCCTGAACGAGGCCCTACTTCTGCCTGTAGGACTTACTGCCGTCACGCCTCTGCCTGTTGCACTGACCACACCACATGGACCTGCCTACTACCAGGACCAATATTTTTGGCACTGCGGACAATATCTCTGCCTGCACTGACCCTGGACTTTATATGGACAGTAACCCTGCCTGCTGCCTGGACAATTGTGTTCGCCGCTGCTGAACAAGTCCCTGCCTGCTGCCTGGACCAGTGCTTTCCTCCTGCGTACAACTGCGCTACTACAACCACAGGTAATCTTTTTTGTTTACGCTTTGCTCAGCATAATGTATTTTGGGGTGTAATTCTTGGTATGTGCATGCTATGTGTCCCTGGAACACCTGACGGTGTTCCTTGCATGTTTGGCCTCTGTATGTGGCCAGGCAGTGAAAAAGTCCCACACATGTGGTATCGTAATACTCAGGAGGAGTAGCAGAATGTATTTTGGGGTGTCATTTTTGCTATCTAAATGCTATGTGTTGGAAATATCTTATAAACGGACAACTTTGTGTAAAAAAAAATGTGTTTTCATTTTTTTCCACATTTTCCAAAAACTTCTGGAAAAAAATAAACCATTCAAAAGACTCATTATGCCTCATAGATTATACGTTGGGGTGTTAGCTTTCCAAAATGGGGTCATTTTGTGGGTGTTTCCATTGTCCTGGTGCTCCAGGGCCTTCAAAAGTGTAATAGGTGGTTGAGAAATGTGATGTGTAATTTATGCTCCTAGAACACCTGATGGTGCTCCATGCATGTTGGGCCTCTGTATGTGGCCAGGCAGTGAAAAAGTCCCACACATGTGGTATCGAAATACTCAGGAGGAGTAGCAGAATGTATTTTGGGGTGTCATTTTTGCTATCTAAATGCCATGTGTTGGAAATATCTTATAAACGGACAACTTTGTGTAAAAAAAAATGCGGTTTCATTTTTTTCCAAAAACTTCTGGAAAAAAATAAACCATTCAAAAGACTCATTATGCCTCATAGATTATACGTTGGGGTGTTAGCTTTCCAAAATGGGGTCATTTTGTGGGTGTTTCCATTGTCCTGGTGCTCCAGGGCCTTCAAAAGTGTAATAGGTGGTTGAGAAATGTGATGTGTAATTTATGCTCCTAGAACACCTGATGGTGCTCCATGCATGTTGGGCCTCTGTATGTGGCCAGGCAGTGAAAAAGTCCCTCACATTTGGTATCGTAATACTCAGGAGGAGTAGCAGAATGTATTTTGGGGTGTCATTTGTGGTATACACATGCCATGTGAGAGAAATAAGCTATTACAATGACAATTTTGTGGGAAAAAAAAAAAAAAAAATCTCAATTTTGCAAAGAATTGTGGGAAAAAAATACAACTTCAAATAACTCACCATGCCTCTAACTAAATACATTGAAATGTCTACTTTCCAAAAAGGGGTTATTTGGGGGGCATTTGTACTTTCCTGGCTTGTTAGGGTCTCAGGAAATGAGATAGGCCTCAGTACATCAGATGTGATAATTTTTTTATGATTTGCACCATAGCTTGTAGACTCTAAAACTTTCACACAGACCAAATAATTTCCACAAATTTTTGGTTATTTTTACCAAAGATATGTAGCAGTATAAATTGTGGCCAAAATTTATGAAGAAAAATTACGAATTTGCAAAATTTTATCACAGAAATTAGAAAAAATGTGTTTTTTTTCAAAATTTTCGGTCTTTTTTCATTTATAGCGCAAAAAATAAAAAACCCAGAGGTGATCAAATACCACCAAAATAAAGCTCTATTTGTATGAAGAAAAGGACAAAAAAATCATTTGGGTACAGTGTTGCATGACTGAGTAATTGTCATTCAAAGTGTGAGAGCACTGAAAGCTGAAAATTGGTCTGGATAGGAGGGGGGTTTAAGTGCCTAGTAAGCAAGTGGTTAATCTATCTTTCTCTCTCTTTTTTTTCCATCTCTGTATCCACTCTCCCCACCAGCATCTGTTGGTGGGCTCAGGGGAGAAGTTTGTAACAAAAAACTCTTTTTCCATTACAACTGCATGATTTTGCATTAGAGCAATTTGTTTTTGTTATCCATATTGCATTTGTGCAGAGATCCTTGGAGCAGTCTCATTTTTGTCCCTGAGGTTAATTCCCCTCCAAGTTATCAACGGGAGTTTGACAACCTTGACTTTTTCTATAACCCGTAGACCAGAAGACCTTGAGGCCCTGACACAGTCTGAACCCATTAGGGGTATTGGGATATCAAGGCTGATGGCGGTTTATTATTTTAAATGCCCAGGTGCATCACGCCCCCATATCATTCATAACTCCCTTAAATATATCCTATGCTCTAATTACAGATATACATAAGCAATGTTTATCCCCATTAACCTGTTTGGATTTATACGATTTCTATGTATACTACTATACAATCTTTCGATTCCCCTGCGAGGGAAAACATTTGTTGTATTATACCTTTTCATACAATAAACTCTTTTTAAAATTCAAAAAAAAAAAAAAAAGAAAAAAAACTTCAGCCTTTAGAACCACTTTAAATGCTAACAGGAACATCGCTTTCATAACGTTTATACGTTCTCATTATTCAGTTGGCTTTCCTTCAGTGCGTTCAGTCCCTTCCCGCAAAACATATGTTAAAGTGGTTGTAAACCTCAGACATGAAATATGAATAAAGCATATCCCTCCACTTTTTCCTGCTGCTTTGTTTCTCCGCTATCAGCATAAATCACTTCTGACAAGTTTTTATGACACCAAGAGAAAAATTGTGAAAGGGAGGGACCTCCAGCTGATTAACAGCCTTAGCTCTGTTCCTGTGCACTGAGTGAGGAGGGTGGGGTGCCCTCCCTCCAGTCAGCTGTCAGAGCTCTCGTCACTGAGCTCTGCGGAGTGTAACTTCAGCTCTCCACCCCCTTTTTTTTCTAAACTTTCAGACAAGATTTACAAATCGAGCACTTTGAATGGATGTAGAGAAGAAAAGTCTTCAGATAAACAGGCACAACTTGCAGGAGGATTTGTTTCATTTCTGTGTATCACCTGAGGTCAGTCACTTCACTGGGTATATGTAGGGGTTTACAACCACTTTAACCACTTCCCAAAAACACACTGTAGCTTTATTGCTACAGTGCAGGCCGGCTGCACAGAAATGTATATATGTCAGGTCCATAAATATTGGGACATCGACACAATTCTAATCTTTTTGGCTCTATACACCACCACAATGGATTTAAAATGAAACAAACAAGATTTTCTTTAACTGCAGACTTTCAGCTTTAATTTGAGGGCATTTACATCCAAATCAGGTGAATGGTGTAGGAATTACAACAGTTTGTATATATGCCTCCCACTTTTTAAGGGACCAAAAGTAATGTGACAATTGGCTGCTCGGCTGTTCCATGGCCAGGTGTGTGTTATTCCCTCATTATCCCATTTACAAGCAGCACATAAAAGGTCCAGAGTTCATTTCAAGTGTGCTATTTGCATTTGGAATCTGTTGCTGTCAACTCTCAATATGCGTTCCAAAGAGCTGTCACTATTAGTGAAGCAAGCCATCATTAGGCTGAAAAAACAAAACAAACCCATCAGAAAGAGAGCAAAAACATTAGGTGTGGCCAAATCAACTGTTTGGAACATCCTTAAAAAAGAAGAACGCACCAGTGAGCTGAGCAATACCAAAAGACCCGGAAGAACACGGATAACAACTGTGGTGGATGACCAAAGAATTCTTTCCCTGGTGAAGAAAACACCCTTCACAACAGTTGGCCAGATCAAGACCACTCTCCAGGAGGTGGTTGTATGTGTGTCAAAGTCAACAATCAAGAGAAGAGTGAATACAGAGGGTTTACCACAAGATGTAAACCATTGGTGAGCCTCAAAAACAGGAAGGCCAGATTAGAGTTTGCCAAACAACATCTAAAGAAGCCTTCACAGTTCTGGAACAACATCCTATGGACAGATGAGACCAAGATCAACTTGTACCAGAGTGATGGGAAGAGAAGAGTATGGAAAAGGAAAGGAACTGCTAATGATCCAGAGCATACCACCTCATCAGTGAAGCATGGTGGTGGTAGTGTCATGGCGTGGGCATGTATGGCTGCCAACGGAACTGGTTCTCTTCTATTTATTGATGATGTGACTGCTGACAAAAGCAGCAGGATGAATTCTGAAGTGTTTCGGGCAATATTATCTGCTCATATTCAGCAAAATGCTTCAGAACTAATTGGGCGGCGCTTCACGGTGCACATGGACAATGACCTGAAGCATACTGCGAAAGCAACCAAAGAGTTTTTTAAGGGAAAGAAGTGGAATGTTATGCAATGGCCAAGTCAATCACCTGACCTGAATCCAATTGAGCATGCATTTCACTTGCTGAAGACAAAACTGAAGGGAAAATGTCCCAGGAACAAGCAGGAACTGAAGACAGTTGCAGTAGAGGCCTGACAGAGCATCACCAGGGATGAAACTCAGCGTCTGGTGAAGTCTATGCGTTCCAGACTTCAGGCTGTAATTGACTGCAAAGGATTTGCAACCAAGTATTAAAAAGTGAAAGTTTGATGGATGATTGTTAATCTGTCCCATTACTTTTGGCACATATACAAACTGTTGTAATTCCTACACATTTCACCTGATTTGGATGTAAATACCCTCAAATTAAAGCTGAAAGTCTGCAGTTAAAACACATATTGTTCGTTTCATTTGAAATCCATTGTGGTGGTGTATAGAGCCAAAAAGATTAGAATTGTGTCGATGTCCCAATATTTATGGACCTGACTGTGTGCATGTGTATATATTATATATATATATAATATGTATGTGATTCTGCTCTTCCAGGTAGGGGGTGGCGCACGCTCACACCACCAGTGTGTCGCTTGTGCTGTGATTAGTCAGAGCACAAGCCGATCAGCGGGTGCTAGCCAATTGATGACCGCTGATCGGCGACGAGAAAGACAGAACAGAGCTTTGCCTATGTAAACAAGGCAGAGCTCTGTCCTGTCAATGGGGATGTTCATCACATCCCTTAAAGAATCACACAGTACACTCAAAAACACTGGTTAGGCACACATCTAACCCTTTGATCACCCTAGATGTTTAACCCCTTCCCAACCATTGTCATTAGTACAGTGACATTGTATATTTTAGCACTGATCACTATATTAGTGTCACTGTTTTCCACAAAGTGTCAAAAGTGTCAGTTAATGTCAGATTGTCCACCGCAATATCAGTCTCGCTATAAGCCACCATTACTAGTATAAAAAAAATAAGTAAAAATGTTTAGTTTAGTTTGTAGACGCTATAACTTTTGTGCAAACCAATCAATGTACGGTTATTGGGATTTTTTTTTTTACAAAAATGTGTAGAAGAATACATATTGGCATAAATTTATGAAGTAATTGGATTTTTTACTTTTTTAATTGGATATATTTTATAGCAGAAAGTAAAAATCATTGTTTGAGAAAGAAAAGAAAATTCTTGCGCAATGGGATGTAGATTAAAGACAGAATGTCTGTTAGAACTGCTGCCACTACCAAACACTTCCACTAGGTGGAGTGTAATGTTGAAAGAGGGAAAAAAGGAGTAGATATGGCGCTGTTCCAGACCTGGTGAATTCAGGTGTGTGCTGCTCCCTTGATTGGCAGGAAGATACTGGGTGGGGAAAGAGTGCGTGATTCCTATTAATATGTGTATTATACTCAAGAATCCATATAGAGGTTAGTGTGAAGCCTTGTTATAGGCTCCTAAGTGTGTGTGAGTATCAAATTGTATAACTGGTACAATAAAGTGCTATGTGTATGACACCAACTTATTCCATAAATAAATAAATGAATAAAATAAAGTGCAATATTCCTAATTATTATACATATGTATCAACCATATAAACAATATAAATAAAGTGAATTAAAGTGCTAGTGTGGATAACAAGTGAACATCTGATAGATGCTATAGTGCAGGTGAATGAGTCTGTTTAAATTCTTGTGAACTTTCCAATAAATTAATCTTCGGTGCGTGCCTTATTCGTGCTCTTATAGTGACTGCACTCACCAGATCCTTCACCCCCTCTTGGGGTCTCACACCTCCACAGTATATGCCCACTGTGTAGCAACGTAAGATATCTCCGTCCTCAATATAAACTCTGAGAGGATTCCATTAAGTAAAGAGAAAAGGGAGCCCACATAGTGTAATACTGTAGAAAAGATATCTCCGTCCTCAATGTAAACTCTGAGAGGATTCCATTATGTAAAGAGAAAAGGGAGCCCACATAGTGTAATACTGTAGAAAAGTCGTTTATTATGCAAACGTTTAAAAGGTACTCACATTCGGTAAGGATAAAAAAAGCCTATATTGCTGACACAAGCCTTTGAAACAGGAAGTGATGCAAGCTTGTATGCTGACTCCGCCCTACGCGTTTCATCACTCTGACGTCATCTGGAGCGTGCATAGTGCCTGCTACAGTTCCTTTTTATAACGATTTAGTGTTTTGCAAAACATTTAGGTAATTAGCGAGTGATTTTGTAGACCGAAGTCCCGTCGGCCATTTTTGCTGTGATTCGCAGACCGAAGCCTATATATAAATAGTATGGTGTGGAGGACTCCCGGGCTTCGTATAATTTAATAAACTGTAACCTTGTTTATAAGTGTATGATATGGATCCTATATTTTAGCCCCCTTATTGAACAGAAAAACCCCTTTAGGAGATCTTCACTGTCAGAACAGTCTAGCTGTCTGTAAACAGTCCCATGCGGCTATTTTGGGTATGACCACAGAGACTGAAGACCAAACATGAAACCATAAAAACATCCCGGTGGCCATTTTGCGTGTGACTTTAAAGACCAAAGCCCACAAATATAGAAACATTCCGGCGGCCATTTTGGATATGATTATGCAGACCGAAGTCCGTCAATTATTAATAACTTATGCATATGGGTATACTGCTGAATCTGAATGGGCTATGTGTTGTCCTTATTTATTCCACCTCAACGTTTAATGCAAAGCACTCTAATTTGATATAAGGTATGATGAATATACATATATAATAATATATATAATATATAATACACCAAGTTTCGACATAAATCAATAATACATGTCATACATTTAAATATATGATAAACCAAAATATTCCGACCTAAATAAATTCAATCAATTTACACAATAAAATAAAAATAAGTAAAATAAAAAGGTATGTCTAAGCTATATATGTGCATTGCTATATAGAAGCCTTCTAAAATGCACCGAAATTGAATCAATTGCCAATGATATAAAAGGTGCCTAAAATGTGATAAAATTGTAATAATAAAAAATAATAAAAATAAAAATAAAAATGAAGCCTAAGATGGAGTGAGAAATTGATAGATCAAAGCCACTTATTAATTTTAAAAATTAGTTAAAAAACAATCGGGGTCTATATCTATGTTCATTCCTTTTGGTTGAAGGGTGTCTAATTGGAAGATCCATTTAGTCTCATTCTGGGAGATCTTAATTTTCTTATTTTCCCCTCTCCAATTTCCCTTGATTTTATCTATACCATAAAAGACCATGCATGTGGGATCCTTGTTGTGATGGTCCCTGAAATGCCTTGATACGCTATGTTTATCGAATCCGTTTTTTATGTTGATGTGCTCTCGGATTCTTACATGCAACTCTCTTGTTGTTCTACCTACGTACTGTTTGGGGCAGGGACATTCTTTTTTTTTTTTTTTTTTTTTTTTTTTCTTTTTTTTTCTTTTTTTTTTTTTTTTTTTTTCAACCACTCAGTTTATTTTATGTAATGAGACAACCATCAACTTTTCCATTCATGTACGTCTCTCTTTTCCTTCACATCACTGTGGCTGAAATAAGTTTTACATTGACAGGGAAAGGGGAGGACCGATACAGATCTCACATAATATAACATTCTTCCTATCCCAATCAAAAACCCCTCCCTTCTTTCTCTTTACCCACCCTATATCTGAGAAAAAAAAAAAAAAAAAAAAAATATAAAAAGAACAACCTTTATTGTATTATCTCAAAAGCTCTTTTACCTTAATAGTTTACTCTATTTCGTCTCCCCTCCTCCCCCCCCCCTCCCTTATTCCCAGGTACCGATACTTCCCCCGAATATAACTCTGCTAGAACCTAATATTCTCAGCGTAACTCCATATTTTTTTAAACTCTCTCCAACTCTTCCAATTATCTTTTCTTCCCTCCCCCCCCTCTTCCTTGCTACCATGAAACCTCTCCATGGTGTAGGTTTCCTCCACGGCGTTAATCCACTCCCATATCTGTGGGGTTTCTTTTTCTCTCCAATTTTTGGGTATTAATTTTTTGGCTGCATTGATTAAATGAGGCACCAACGAGGCTTTATATTGTTTCTCACTATCCTTAATGCCGTGGAAGAGCACCAACCATGGCTCTTTTTTTACCTCCTTTCCCGTAATTTTTTGGACCATACTCAAAACTTTTTCCCAAAATTTTTGAATCTTCGGGCATTTCCACCAAATGTGTGCCATTGTACCTATTCCCCCACATCCTCTCCAACATTCTGCCGATGTTTCTTTTTGGTACTTACTGGCCCTCTCTGGTGTTATGTACCACCTCACTAAACACTTATAGTTCATTTCGGTTGTTTTTACATCTATTGCCGAGGTGTGGGTAAGGTTCATAATCTTTTTCATCGTGCTAAAATCAACCAGTGTCCCCAAATCCTTTTCCCATTGTTTGATATATGTGGGCTTCTCTATTTCATCTTCAACTAATAATAATTTATATAGTTTTGATATGGTATTTTTTGTGTTTTCTAACGTGCATAGTTTTTCTAATCCCGTCAATTCTTCTCCTGATCTTATGGGTTGTGGTAATTTTCTAATAAACCTTTCTAACTGTGCATATCGCCATTCGTTAATCACCCATTTTTCAGTATCTTGTTGCAACTCGTGTATTGTTTTAATTTTCCCCTCTTTGCAGGGACATTCTAATACATACGTGACGTGGGTGCTGGTGCATGTGATCAGTTCTTTTATGGTGTATTTGGTACCTCTTGACATGGAGGAAAAATCTGTTTTTTTCTTATTGATTTTTTTGCTGACTTTGCATGGAAGACATTTACCACATTTGTAAAAACTTTTTAGGTGGTTTGAAATTCTCATTTGTTTTGGGGGGTCCAAGGCATTGTGGACTAGTTTATTTCTAAGATTTGGTGCTTTCCTATAAATGAAGGAGGGTCTTGATAGCTGTCTGCTGTCCCTAAGGTAAAATCTTCCTTCTTTCACTAATGGTTGTAGGAAGCCATCCAAATATGCTCCCAGCCTGGAGAAGAGTGAGTCTATCCCACTTACTATTGGTCTTCCTGGTGGGTTAATTTGGCTCTTATGAATTTATGGACATAGTACATAACAGGTGTTTTTGCTGCCTCTGGTATCAAATAGGTTGCCTCCTTTTTCGTGAGAATTCCTTTGTCTTCTCTTTTTTTAACAAACTTTTTAAGTTTTTTTTTATATTCATTTTTTGGATTACCCTTCAATTTTTTATATGTATCTTGTTGATTCAATAGGTTGGACATCTCATGTTCATAATCTATTTTGTTAAGGATTACTAGTCCCCCCCCCCCCCCTTGTCTGCCGGTCGTATGATTACGTTTTGTTTTTTTCCTCTCTATTTCTTTTATGGTCTTCCAAATGTTGTTTCATTTTGATTTGTTTATATCCAATGTCTTAATATCCTCCTCCACCATTTTTTTAAAAACTGCTAGACTCTCATTTTGTTGTGTCTTTGGGTTAAAAGTGGAGTTGTTTTTTAGGTTAAAATGCCTATAAATAGTGGCTTCCTTTTCTACACATTTCTTCTCTTTTAAAGCGTAACATTTCCTAATATTTAACCTTCTCACAAATTTTTGTAAATCAATATAGGCTTCAAATTTATCCAATGCTTTGTCTGGGGCATATTTCAGACCTAGGTCCAAGATTTTTAATTCTTCCTCATTAAAATTTACCTCGCTCAGATTAAAAATTCCTTTTCCTAATATTCCCTTCTTCTTTTTCTTGATGCCCCCTCATTTTCCTCTGGTCCGTTTCCTCTTGTCCATCTTTGGGGTCGGTAGGTCATGTGTCTGTATTCTTCTATATCCTGTTCGTTTCCCCTTCTCTCCCTTGTTATCATTGTTCTTGGGTTCCAACCTTGTTGTCCCCCTTGGTATGTGGGGTCGTTTTGATGGTAATTTCTTGGTGGGTATCTGAAGGATCTCCATCTCCCTGGTGGTCGATATGGGGCGTAGTCCCTCCTTCTTCCTGGTGGTCTCCCTCTAAATTCCCTGGGAAAAAAATCCCTCCTGGATTGGGGTTCTCTATAAGGGGTATGGTCCCCCTCATATATTAGTGGGAAAAATCTGTTGTGATGTCTAGGTATTCTTGGTGTATTTGAATCTATATAGGGTGGTTGTGTTCCATAGTTATCCTACCGTCTGTGAGTACGACAAACTGGACTCCTCTCTTCTCTTCTCTGAATTGTTGTGGGTTGTTCAACTTGTACTCTTATAGGTGTTCTATTATCTCCCATCCGGTCTTGTTGTTGTGCAGATTCTTCTGGTTCTGGAGTATTTTCTCTTGATTCTTTGATCATAGAGACATTATCCTCATTATCATAATAAGTGTCATCCATCTGCCATTTATAAACCTGTTGGTTTTTGTAATCTAGCACATCTCTTTTGAATTTTTTCAGTTTTTGCTGTTGAATTTTTTTATCATATTTTTTAATCGCTTCTTGTAGTGCTATTTCTTTATCTTTATACCCATTTGTTTCTGCAAATGCTATGAGTTGGTCTCTGAGGCCCAGATTTTCCGCCTCTATATTTTTCGTTTTATGTCGTCTCCGCACAACAATCTTTTGTAATAGTGTGTTTTCACTCTCATTGAAAAACCTATACCATTCTTCCATCAAAGTTTTATCATCTACAGCGTCATTAGGTGAAATGTCCCATCTGAATCTCCTTGGTGTCATTTTCTCTGCTATATACATTTCTAAAATTGCTACATCCCACCATACTCTGAGTTGTTTCTCCATGCAGTGTCTAAGTTGTTTAAATAAACTGTCTGTATCTTGTCTGTTGACTACTTGTTCTTGATTAAATACTTCTGTTAAATTAATCGTTCTATCATGCATGTACTGTCGGACTGTTTACAGACAGCTAGACTGTTCTGACAGTGAAGATCTCCTAAAGGGGTTTTTCTGTTCAATAAGGGGGCTAAAATATAGGATCCATATCATACACTTATAAACAAGGTTACAGTTTATTAAATTATACAAAGCCTGGGAGTCCTCCACACCATACTATTTATATATAGGCTTCGGTCTGCGAATCACAGCAAAAATGGCCGACGGGACTTCGGTCTGCAAAATCACTCGCAAAATGGCGGCTAATTACCTAAACGTTATGCAAAACACTAAATCATTATAAAAAGGAACTGTAGCAGGCACTATGCACGCTCCAGATGACGCCAGAGTGACGAAACGCGTAGGGCGGAGTCAGTATACGAGCTTGCATCACTTCCTGTTTCGAAGGCTTGTGTCAGCAATTGAGGACGGAGATATCTTTTCTACAGTATTACACTATGTGGGCTCCCTTTTCTCTTTACTTAATGGAATCCTCTCAGAGTTTACATTGAGGACGGAGATATCTTACGTTGCTACACAGTGGCATATACTGTGGAGGTGTGAGACCCCAAGAGGGGGTGAAGGATCTGGTGAGTGCAGTCACTATAAGAGCACGAATAAGGCACGCACCGAGGATTAATTTATTGGAAAGTTCACCAGAATTTAAATAGACTCATTCACCGGCACTATAGCATCTATCAGATGTTCACTTGTTATCCACACTAGCACTTTAATTCACTTTATTTATATTGTTTATATGGTTGATACATACACTACCGTTCAAAAGTTTGGGGTCACATTGAAATGTTCTTATTTTTGAAGGAAAAGCACTGTACTTTTAAATGAAGCTAACTTTAAACTAGTCCTAACTTTAAACAAATATACTCTATACATTGCTAATGTGGTAAATGACTATTCTAACTGCAAATGTCTAGTTTTTGGTGCAATATCTACATAGGTGTATAGAGGCCCATTTCCAGCAACTATCCCTCCAGTGTTCTAATGGTACAATGTGTTTGCTCATTGGCTCAGAAGGCTAATTGATGATTAGCAAACCCTTGTGCAATCATGTTCACACATCTAAAAACAGTCTAGCTCCTTCCAGAAGCTACAAAACTGACCTTCCTGTGAGCAGATTGAGTTTCTGGAGCATCACATTTGTGGGGTCAATTAAACGCTCAAAATGGCCAGAAAAAGAGAACTTTCATCTGAAACTCGACAGTCTATTCTTGTTCTTAGAAATGAAGGCTATTCCATGCGAGAAATTGCAAAGAAATTGAAGATTTCCTACAACGGTGTGTACTACTCCCTTCAGAAGACAGCACAAACAGGCTCTAACCAGAGTAGAAAAAGAAGTGGGAGGCTGCGTTGCACAACTAAGCAAGAAGATAAGCACATTAGAGTCTCTAGTTTGAGAAACAGACGCCTCACAGGTCCCCAACTGGCATCTTCATTAAATAGTACCCGCAAAACACCAGTGTCAACATCTACAGTGAAGAGGCGGCTCATCCAGAATGTTGTGGAGGTGTCCCAAGCTATTTAGATATTGGGAAGAAGTGACTGGACACTTGGGAAGTATCTTTGGCACTATAGTAGTAAAAGAGCCCATAACCTGTATTCTGGGATGTAGAAGAGCTCCGGGGGAGAGACTGAGCACTACAGTGGCCATCACGCGGGCCCTGTTTCAGGCTAGGAAGATGATAACACTAAGATGGCAATCAAAAGACCCCCCTCTGTGAAAGAATGGATTTCTACTATTAATGACACTCTGAGTAGGGAAAGAGTGGAGTACATAAAGAGAGGTAACCTTCAGGAATTTGAAAGCATGTGGAAGCTATGGTTAGAGAAAGTAAATACTCAAGGTCAAGAAGCGCTACAGCGAAGTGATTTTTGACGTGCATAGTTTTTCTTCTTCTTTTCTTTCTTTCTGTGTGTCCTACTTTTCCTTCCTTTTTTTTTTTTTTTCTCTTTTTTCCTTTTTTCTTTTTCTTTTCCTATTTTGATTAAATAAATAATTTAGATGGTTGTAGGCTAAATGTTGATAAGGGACCGGGGGGGTTTGGTTGATCTGGGAACAGGTAAACGTTTTGTATAATCTTGGGCAGTTCAGCAAACAACGGGCAGGGGAAGCCCACACGTCTTCTATTATATATCTCTCTCCGGTTTTTCTTTTGTCTTTTATGCGCTTTTTACTCCCTTATACGAGACCCTCCCCCCTCTAACTTGACCCAGAAAATGAGAAAGATCCACCCGCCACTGGGATCTAGGGCCACTGCAGACTGGGCCTAAGTGTTGGGAACAAGGGAGGGCCTGCTAGTAAAGCGGGATATTAATATATCCAAAGAGATGACACAAAAGGAATCAGAGGTAAAGCATGATCCACTATGATGAAAACCAGAGAAGGCATTTAGTCAATGAACATCGAGCTGATTTTGCCCTCTGCTTATTGGTTTCTGAGTTGAAAAAAAAAAAAAAGAAAAAAAAAAAAAAGAAGAGGCGGCTGCGGGATTTTGGGCTTCAGGGCAGAGTGGCAAAGAAAAAGCCATATCTGAGACTGGCCAATAAAAGAAAAAGATTAAGATGGGCAAAAGAACACAGACATTGGACAGAGGAAGACTGGAAAAAAGTGTTGTGGACGGATGCCAAAGGTGTGCAATGCTGTAATTGCTGCAAAAGGAGGATTCTTTGATGAAAGCAAAGTTTGATGTAAAAACAATGTTATTTCAAATACAAATCATTATTTCTAACCTTGTCAATGTCTTGACTCTATTTTCTATTCATTTCACAACGTATGGTGGTGAATAAGTGTGACTTTTCATGGAAAACACAAAATTGTTTGGGTGACCCCAAACTTTTGAACGGTAGTGTATGTATAATAATTAGGAATATTGCACTTTATTTTATTCATTTATTTATTTATGGAATAAGTTGGTGTCATACACATAGCACTTTATTGTACCAGTTATACAATTTGATACTCACACACACTTAGGAGCCTATAACAAGGCTTCACACTAACCTTTATATGGATTCTTGAGTATAATACACATATTAATAGGAATCACTCACTATCTCTTTCCCCACCCAATATCTTCCTCCCAATCAAGGGAGCAGCAAGCACCTGAATTCACCAGGTCTGGAACAGCGCTCTTTTTTTTCCCTCTTTCAAAAATGTGAAAATTTGAAAATTTGAATTGTTGGTCTTTTTTTGTTTATAGCACCAAAAATAAAAAACCCAGTGGTGATCACATACCACCAAAAGAAATCTCTATTTGTGCGGAAAAATTTAAAAAATGGCTTGATTATGAAGGAGGATAAATCTTCCAGAGGTTAAGTGGTTAGGTTAGCAACATCGAGATTTTTTTCATTCAGCCCCACAGGCTGAATGAGAGAAATCATAGGATTCCCCCATCCATGATAAATATGGTCGATAGTGGAATCTTCCCTGCTGGCTGTTTTTTGTCAGACAGCTGTAACACTTGTGACTGTCTAACTTTCCAAACAGTGACTTCATATAAAACAGTCAATTCTATGATTAAACCCAATGTGGGTGAAACACATCAGAGGGCCCTGGATCTGAGCTGAAGCCTGTCTTTCATTTTTTTTTTTTTTGGTGGGGGGGGACTTTTTTTGGGGAGGGGTATCTGGTTTTGATGGGTACCTGCTTCCACTTCCGGTTGAATCGCCATTTCGATCCACCAAAAGCTCCCCCCTGCCTGTAACCTTCTGGGACATGTCATATGTCCCAGAAGGCTGCAGGAACATTCACAAAGAGCAACACGGGTTACGCATGCTCAGTGGGCAACCAACTGTGAGGCCGCAAGGAATCAGACAGCTGCCCATAGTATCCATGATGATGCAAGAGACCCAAATACCGTTGAAGAAGCAGTTCAGGTGAGAGTGGCACTGGACCCCTGGACAGGTGAATGTCCTTTATATTAAGTCAGCAGCTCTCTACTCATATTGTTTAGAAAATAACTATCTCCCCCCAACTATGTATCAAGCACACGTAGTCCTTATCCTCAAACCATATAAGGACCCAAAATCATGTGCTTCCTACCGCCAATATCACTTTTAAATTATGACCTGAAGATACTAATGTTCTTGCTGCCAGGTTGGTCAAGGTTTTGCCTTAATTGTTTAATATAGACCAAACTGGGTTCATGCCAGGGAAGTCCACAGGTATCAATTTAAGACGAGTTCTCACTCATTTACAGATCCCACCCTTTGTCTCCATCTCATGTGCTGGTGGCTTTAGATATCGAGAAAGCCTTTGCTAAAGTGATCTGGAGTTACATGCTAATGGTCTTGCAGGCTTTTGGTTTTGGTCCTAACTTTTTTTAATGGATTTCCCTAATGTATAAATGCCCTGTAGCCCAAATCAATATTGGAGGCATGCTTTCCAAGGCCTTACCAGTGCAATGTGGTACTAGACAGGGGTGCCCACTTTCCCCATTTCTATTTGCTCTAGTGATGGAGCCCCTGACCACGGCCAGACGAAAGTCTACCACTGTGACTGGCATACAAGGATCCATAAATGAAAAATTAGCCCTGTATGCCGATGAGTTGGTGCTATTCCTCAATGACCCTGGACCTTCTCTCTGTGAGGCCCTTGCCATATTCTCTCGCTTCATAGCTCTTTTAGGATTAGGTTAACCACTTGCCAACGGGCCATAGCCGAAAGACGGCTGCACCTATGTCACCTATGGAGATTTTTAAGTAGCGAAGTTTGGCACCATTCCACGAGCGTGTGCCATTTTGAAGGGTGACATGTTAGGTATCTATTTACTGGGCGTAACTTCATCTTTCACATTATGCAAAAACATTGGGTTAACTTTACTGTTTTGGTTTTTTTTATAGCACAAAACAGTTTTTTTTCCCAAAAAAACGCGTTTGAAAAATTGCTGCGCAAATACCGTGCGAGATAAAAAGTTGCAACAACCGCCATTGTATTCTCTAGGGTCTTTGCTAAAAAAAATATACATATAATGTTTTGGGGTTCTATGTAATTTTCTAGCTAATAAATGATTATTTTTACATGTAGGAGAGAAGCCAAATTTTCAGTCTTTTTTCTCTTATAGCGCAAAAAATAAAAAACCCAACGGTGATTAAATACCACCAAAAGAAAGCTCTATTTGTGTGAAAAAAAGGGCAAAAATTTCATATGGGTACAGTGTTGTATGACTGAGTAATTGTCATTCAAAATGTGAGAGCACCGAAAGCTGAAAATTGGTCTGGTTAGGAAGGGGGTTTAAGTGCCCAGTGGTCAAGTGGTTAATTGGGAAAAAATCACAGATTCTACCTATTGACCGTTGGCTAGTCAGTCTGCTGACTCTTCCCTCCCCTTGTCCTGGGCATCAATTGAGGAGTCAATTTGTTATTTGGGAATTACCCTTACCTCAAATGTATTAGATTACATAAAATTAAATCTCCTCCCCCTTCTCACCAGGCTTAAAGTAAAATTGAGAGCTTGGGATAATCTCAATGAAAGCAGTTGTTCGTGTATGGCAATTGCAAGTAAACTCTGGGAGGACCCCAATAGCTGGTCCCCTGCCACTCCTTTTGGCTCAACCCAGTGCTCCCAGAGTTCCAATCTATACCAGATCCAGCATTATGGGCAACAAAGGGAATTGAAACTATAGAGCATATATGTATAGGTGGTGTTCTTATACCTTTTGATGCACTTAAACAAAAAAATGGGTTACAGAATCGATACTTCTTTAGATATTTACAACCCCATCATGCCTTCTCTGCTCAATTTGGCTCCCAACCTATCACTTCACTCTTTATCAATCTAATTTGGAATCCCAATTGTGTGATGATCAGTTAGATAAAGCTCTATCTTCCATTTACAGTGCACTTTTACCTTCAGTCTGTTTCGGACTGGAAGCATTATACGCTAAGTGGAAGATGGACTACCCAGCACTGGATACAGAGGACTGGGAAGATATATGGAAATATCCATTTTTACAGTTGGTAGCAGTCAAAGACAATTTAAATTAGTTCACCAGATTAAATAGAATCTACCCAGGGGCACATCCTCACTGTTGGAAGTGTGGTGGTGGTGTAGCGGACTTTCAGCACATGTGGTCTTGCCCTAAATTACAGTCTTTCTGGGGTGAGGTTGTCCACTTTTTAACAACTTTACTAACAATCCCCTTTCCACAGACCATCTTGATATGCTTGCTGGGTCTGGTGAGCACTGTGACGCACCGCCAAGCAACTAAAACCCTCATAGGTTTATTACTTTTTTACGCCATAAAAGCAATACTTCTGAAATGGAAACAATCAGAAGCTCCCATCTTAAACTTCTGGAAAGCTTTGGTAAATTCAGCAACTACCCTATATAAAGCAATGTACCCTTCCAGGGGTTGTGTAGCTAAGTTTGACAAAGTTTGGAATGTTTGGATAGAGTCTGACTCAACTAATGCCACTCTGTAATTATACTCTATTTAGTAGGTGGATGCCATCTGCCATATGGTTTGGGTCATATTGATTTTGCTTGACAGTTACTAAATAATCACTTAGGGTAACCCATGACTTGAACCATACTATGCTCTCTCCGACTCCTTTTATCATCCGTAAATGACGATGTGTGACATACATATCGTCATACTATTACTCCTCCCATCAAGCATGTTGAGCAGTTAAGGTCACAGTTGGCACTAGCTGTTTTTTTTTCAGTGACTGACCGTGTTTGGTTTTTTTTTTCTCTTGTTTTTTTTCTTCTGTATAAGTGAGCTAGGGAATGCCCAGAGGCTCTGTTTTTTACATTGTTTTATTTTAAAAAAAAAACAAAAAGACAGAATTTACAAAAAAAAGTCAGCAGCTGCAGTATATGTAGTTGCTCACTCTTATTTTTTTAATTTTATTTTTTGCAAAAGGGCCCAAGAACCATAAATAATGAACTAAACTAAAAAAACAAAAAAACTAAAATTGTGCTTTTCTGTGATCTGTAAAAAGGCAAGCCATACAATGCCTTCACTGTTTCCCTACATTTAAAAGTAGAACTATAAGCTCAACACAAAAAAAATAATATCCAGCAGCACCAGGTTACACGGGAAACAAACAATTCCATAATTAAATTTGAAGCAGCGATGTGTGATAGAATATACAGATAATGTGAAATAATGGCATATGATGCAACCTATAAATCAGATCCTCTGGCCCAGTGCGGTGTAAAAAACATTAGAAATATATATATATATATATATATATATATAGCAGGCACCTACTTTCATGTAGGTGACCTTTTCTGAGTTTAAATGGTAAAGTACAGTTTCAGGTAAAATTTAGGCAGGCTTGTACTATTATATCAGGCCTGGTTGTTTATTTTGGGAACTGGGAGTGTCAGTATAGTGCAGGGTGTGGCCACCTGTGCTTGGATCCAGAGATGCCCCCTCTTGCTTTCAATGAAATGATTTTGGAAGAGAGGTTGGACTTGAGATCTGAGTGACAGGCAGCTTGTAGGGGAGTTCTGGCCAATCATTAATTTGTTTGGCAGGAGGCAGGACTCTCATAAAAGCTGGGGTCACATGACAGAAAGGGAGTGGAGTGGTGTTGGAGTTCCAGAAAGGGAGAGCCCACGGAGAGAGGTTCCCCTGCGGGGAGCCAAGCGAAGCCCCCCCCCTACAGGGAAGGGGGGGGACCGGGACACACAGAGGAGAGGAGTTGATGACACCGGACAGCATGTAGTCGCGGGTGTTGCTGAACGCCCCTGTGGGGAAAGGAGCGTGCCAGACTGGAGAGAAGGGACAGAGAAACACTTATGGAAGAAGTAGCAACTAAGCGGACTACATCTGGGCAGACGATTGTTTGTGAGTGGAACATGGACTATCGATCAAGTGAGTGAAAGCCCAGGGGAAGGGTACTACCAGAGGCTGAGGAATGTTGGTACGCAAGTCAGCGAAACAGGTGTAAGTAATCTCTTCTTTAGCTCAACTTGGAAGTACCATGCAGACAGGAAGTAGTGGTAAAAAGGTAGTGGTAAAGCTCCAATCACAAATAGAGATACAGACTGTTCTAAAAAGTTCTGCAGGTGAAGAAGTTATTCAGAGTGACTCTTTACCATATATTCTCTAGTAAATCTACTTCCATCTTTCCCACTAAAGAAATCAGAGTGATTTCTTATAGTCCGCATTGTTCTAAGTCTTTGCATGAAACAGGCAAATCAAAAAATTACAAAGCAGTATAAGAGCATCTCAGAAAACCCTTTTCCTATCCCAGTTCACGTTATATCAATAAAAGCAAGAGAAAGCTACAATATGGACTGTTTTCTATTTCTATGGGCTGCGATGGGCTAGATGGCAAATGTGAATTACAGATAGAACACACAAATTGCAGCTCCTTCGGGGGTAGTGCGCTACATTATATATATATAATATATATGTATTATATATAATATAATATATATATATATATATATATATATTATAGGGCGAGGGTTTAGGCTGGTCACTCCTTGCACAAAGTGTCACACCGGCAACAAGTGTTTGGCACTTGGACATGGGAACTTCTTCTAACAAGACCACCTGTCATCTTCACCATCTCCTCACCATGCCTTCTCTGCTCTACTCTTTCAGGTAACTACACTGATCTTCCCTGCAACACAAAAGTCGCTCTACCTGTCTGCGATTTCCCACCTGACACTTCATACCCTCTGGTAACTACACTGATCTTCCCTGCAACACAAAAGTCGCTCTACCTGTCTGCGATTTCCCACCTGACTCTTCATACCCTCTGGTAACTACACTGATCTTCCCTGCAACACAAGTCGCTCTACCTGTCTGCGATTTCCCACCTGACACTTCATACCCTCTGGTAACTACACTGATCTTCCCTGCAACACAAAAGTCGCTTTACCTGTCTGCGATTTCCCACCTGACTCTTCATACCCTCTGGTACTTGGTAACTGCAAAGACTCCACTCTTCTCTTAAACACTGGACTACATTGCCTAACTGAACTTTAATTCTGCCTTACTAAGAATTTGAAATTACTGTCTATACTTGTTTGTTTTTGAAAGTGTCACTTATTTTGTATTCTGCTGCCCTGAACAAGATCAAACATTTATCCTTATTCTGTTGCCCCCTCTTGCACTGCAATCTGTCCAGGCCAGTTGTAAAACCCCACCCCCCACAAGCTTGGTTTTATCAGCTTCTAATTGAATAATTTTGAATCTCTTCCCCCCACCCCCACACACACACACACACCTTCCCGCTATAAATTTAGTTCATTTCTTCGGACGGCTGGCGAGGGTTTAGGCTGGTCACTCCTTGCACAAAGTGTCACACAACAAGTGTTTGGCACTTGGACACGGGCACTTTGACTAAGGCACTGCTACAAAAAAAGTAAGTACAGACATTATTGTTCCACAGCTATTTTGCAGGAAGTTCCACTTCATTCTTTAACTTTCCTCAGCCTTCCTTCTATTAGCCTGTCCCCACCCTCTAAAATGCTCACGCTAATCTTTGTTATAACGTCCTCTCTCCTCAAACTCTCATGTATTTACCCCCCCTCTCCAGCCCCCAACCTTTACATATCTCCCTCTCTTCTGCCCACTCAATATTACTCCACTTACCACCTCCTGCTCATTCTAAGCCCACACAGTATCACCATGTCCATTCCACCACAGCATCTGCCCTCCTATAAATCCCACTCCCGCCTTACCACCCTCACCCTCCTACTACTCCTAATGTCTGGGGACATCGCACCAAACCCCGGCCCTCCCACACCCAATTCCCAACGCCAAGATCGGCCATCTACCTCCTCCAACAGTAGTCGTAATTTCAACCTTCTCATCTCAATTCCCCTGATTCCACAAGTCAGCCCCCCTCTTTCATGTGCCCTCTGAAATGCCCGTTCAGTCTTCAACAAACTAGTTTCTATCAATGACCTTTTCCTCTCCAAATCCCTTGATCTATTTGCTATAACTGAAACCTGGCTCCAGGAATTCGATACTACCTCTCCAGCTGCACTGTCCCATAGTGGCCTTCTCTGGACTCACTCCCCCAGACCCAGTGGACGAAAAGGAGGTGGTGTCGGACTTCTCCTCTCCACACAATGCACCTTCCAGGTACTACCCACACGTCCCTCTCTTTCCACCTGCTCTTTTGAAATGCACTGCATTCGTCTTTTCTCTCCAGCTTGTCTGAGGGTCGCAGTCATTTATCGGCCTCCTGGACCAGTTTCACGTTTTCTGGATGACTTCTCTGCATGGCTACCCTATTTTCTCTCATCCGAAGTGCCTGCCATCATCCTAGGTGACTTTAACATTCCAATCAATGTTAATAATGCTACCACTTCTAAACTACTCAACCTAACCTCCTCTTTTAACCTAACACAATGGACACAAACCACCACTCACTCCAATGGCAACACTCTCGACCTTGTATTCTCCCATCGCTGTACTCCCTGCAATCTCTCCAATGCACCCTTTCCTCTCTCTGATCACAACCTTATCCCTTTCACACTCTCCTTGTCTCCTATATCCCATGCTGCCAACCCACAAACCACTACCCGCAGTAACCTTCGCAACCTCAAACCTTCCCTTCACTCTGCTACTGATGGCCTTTATGACAAAATCGCACCCCTGTCCTGCCCAGGCCTAACCACTTCCATCTACAACACCACGTTGTCATCCTCCCTAGATGTACTTTCTCCTCTTTCTACACGCAGAACCAGGCCCCATCTGCCACAACCCTGGCAAACAGACGACACCAGAAGTCTCAAGAGACACAGTCGTGCTCTTGAGCGAGCATGGCATAAATCTAAATCCCTGCAAGATTTTACCCTCTACAAATCTGTCCTTCTCAAATACAACTCCTGCCTCCACACTGCTAAACAAACCTATTACAACACTCTCATCAATACCCTCTCATCCAAACCTCGTCAACTCTTTTATACCCTAATTCCTTACTTCACCCCCCACTGCCCCCACCCACCAACTTGCTTACCGCTCAACATATTGCCAACCACTTCAATAGCAAAATCAACACAATTCACAAGGAGATATCCAGCATTCAAATTCCTCCCCTACCCAACATATCAGGTCCAACACCACACTCAATACTCTCCTCCTTTTGCCCAGTTACCACAGAAGAAGTTGATAAACTCCTCTCCATGGCCCACCTCACTACATGTCCCCTGGACCCTGTCCCCTCTCAATTACTGCGACCACCTTCCCACTCTATCCTCAACTCCCTAACCCACATCTTCAACCTCTCCCTCTCCTCCGGCACCTTTTCTTCCCCGCTCAAACATGCACTAGTTACCCCCATACTCAAAAAACCCTCACTAGACCCAACCTGTTTGAATAACTTAAGACCTATCTCCCTTCTCCCGTTTGCCTCCAAGCTCATCGAACGCCTTGTTCATGGCCAAATGAGTCGCTACCTCATGGACAACAACCTTCTCGACCCCCTACAGTCTGGCTTCCGCCTACAACATTCTACTGAAACTGCCCTACTAAAACTCACCAATGACCTAATAACTGCCAAAACCAATGGCCACTACTCCATACTCATACTTTTAGACCTCTCTGCTGCCTTTGACACAGTTGACCACCTGCTGCTCCTCAGTAAATTACACTCCCTTGGCCTCTGTGATTCTGCATTATCCTGGTTCTCCTCCTACCTATCTCAGCGCACTTTCAGTGTCACTTACAACTCCATCTCCTCCGCTCCCCTTCCTCTTTCTGTTGGGGTACCCCAAGGCTCCGTCCTTGGGCCTCTTCTTTTCTCACTCTATACCTTTTCCCTGGGCCAGTTGATAACCTCCCATGGCTTCCAATACCACCTCTATGCCGATGACACACAGATCTATCTCTCCACTCCTCAACTCACCCCCACTATCTCCTCACGGATCTCAAACTTGCTGAATGACATATCGGTATGGATGTCACACCACTTCCTCAAACTTAATCTTTCTAAAACTGAGCTTGTTATATTTCCTCCTTCACGGTCCCCCTCCTGTGACTTCACCATTAATATCAACAACACAACCATTGGTCCCTCCACACATGCCAGGGTCCTAGGTGTAATCCTTGACTCTGACCTCTCCTTCAGCCCCCATATCCAATCACTGGCTAAATCCTGCCGCCTTAACCTCCGCAACATCTCCAGAATTCGACCCTTCCTCACTAATGACACCACAAAGTAACTTATTCACTCCTTGATTATTTCCCGCCTCGACTACTGCAACTCTCTCTTTAATGGCCTACCCTTAAGCAGGCTATCCCCCCTTCAGTCTATTATGAATGCTGCTGCTAGACTAATACACCTCACTAATCGATCCGTGACTGCTGCTTCTCTCTGTCAATCCCTTCACTGGCTTCCCCTACCCCACCATGTAAAATTCAAAATGCTAACCATAACATACAAGGCCATTCACAACATCGCCCCCATCTACATCACCAACCTCATCTGCAGATATTGCCCAAGTCGCCCCCTCCGCTACTCCCAGGACCTCCTGCTCTCTAGCTCCCTTGTTACCTCCTCCCATGCTCGCCTTCAGGACTTCTCCAGAGCCTCTCCCATCCTCTGAAATTCCCTGCCCCAGTATGTCCGATCAGTCCATACCCTGTCCACCTTTAGGAGATCCCTGAAAACTACTTTATTCAGGGAAGCCTACCCCACACCCACATAACTGTCCCTGAGCCACCCCCATCAAATCATTCTTTGCAGCTATTACCTTTTGTACCACCACCCCCTCCCTTTAGAATGTAAGCTCTATGTGCCCTCCTGTACCTTTTGTATTGAACTGTACTGTAATTGTGTTGTCCCCCTTATACATTGTAAAGCGCTGTGTAAACTGTTGGCGCTATATAAATCTTGTATAATAATAATAATAATATAATATATATATATTATTTCCTGGCCCATCCTCCCGTCAGCACATAATGTGTTAACACCTCCTTTGGAGCCCCCAATGACCATGTTTAAAGCTGAATATAAAAGACAGCCCCTCCCCCAACTAAGATGTTCTTTTTTTTGGTCATGCTCCAGGCCACATGCTGATTGCAGTTGGTAAGTAATTTTTTGCTGCATCTCCCCCTGCCGAACCTACCCCTCCATGTTCAGCCTCTCATGGAGTTGGAAGACCCAGAATGCTGAAAGTAAATCTTTCTAAAAACGGAGGTGCCTTGTGCCAAGGCTGCGGGCGAAATGATGCTTAAATAGCATTGATATATTGTACTGGTGTGGTATTATAAGAGCTCTGCAATGTCATCATTGCCTCTCCCTTTGTTTTTTTTCCTGTCTTTTTATATGCAGCGCACCGCACTGCTCCCCTGGCTTTACTGTCAGTCTGAGAGTGCCTGTGAATGGTGCCACAGAGTGCAGGGAGATGGGTAGCACAAGATGGGAACCACCAGACACCATGCAATGGTGTAACTGATTTTGGACGTCTGCAGTTGGGAGGGCTTCTCTCCCTCTCTATCTCTCTCTGCAGTCCTGCCAGTTAAAGGACTTACCTCGGATTCTGGCTTAGTCTCCCGTCTGTCTTTGGATGTGCTGTCCTGGCTCCCCTGCTATGCTGTGTACTTCTGTGTGTTTGACAGTCTGACTGGTTTTTGACTCTGACTGTGTCTGCTGTCTGCCTTTAGGCTCGGTTCACACTAGGACGACTTGGGATCCGACTTGTAAGCCCTCAAGTCGCCCCAAGAAGAGATTTACATTACAGGGAATCAGAGCGTCTTAATTGACACTACTGAAGTCGCTCCGACTTCAGAGCGTACTCCCTGTACTACTTCGATCCGACTTCAAGGCGACCTGTACCATAGAAATCAATGGAAGTCGCCTCCAAGTCAGATCTCCATCTACATTGAAGCGACTTTACAGGGAAAAAAAATTTAGTTTGCCCAGGCAAACCCCTCCCTCCCAGAGAGCTGATTATCCTGTGATTGGCCAAAGTCGCCTGTCCTGGAGGCGACTTGAAGTCGCGTTGTGATTTGTTTAAAAGTCACGCTAAAGTCACGTTGAAGCCGCGTTGAAGTCGCCTTGCATAGTCGCGCTGAAATCGTGTTGCCCCTGTGTGAATCGAGCCTTAGAAATGCTGCCTGAAGCTCACCTGCAGAGACTTCTGAGGTGAGTGGATGAAGGCAGATGGCTCTTAAAGAGACAGGGTTCCATGTTTTTTGGTGAGAGGTAATATGCTTTTCTCCATATATTTTGTGCAAATATGAGCTTGCCACACCTGTTGGTGGCACAGAAGATTAGCAAAGGTAGGAGGGGGCAACGTGGGACATGGTTCTTAAAAGAGTGCCCAGGGAAAATATGCAAATGAAGGTGTTTTGCATTATTTTGGGAGCAGAAACCCTGAACGCAAACGCTCCAAAAAACATAAGACCCGCCAACGATCACAGGATGACGACACCTAACAGGTTGTCACATTCATTAAGCATGTAGTCAATACACTCTAAAGGAGTTGTTTCCACTTAACCTGTGAAGGGACAGAGTCCAGGAAATTGGCACATGCGTTTATGCCAGCATGATAGAAGATGCCTTGCCAAGCTCAGGGTGCATTTTGGGCTTGCATGCAGTCTGCAGTGGCAGAGCAATGAAATTGCACAGGATGCCTCACAAGGATGGTGGTTGTGCAAAATTCTAAGACCCTATTAATGCGGCTATAGCAGAAAGTATGCTGCAAATATCCACGCCACAAGCAACACCCATAACGATAGAGCGTAAATCGCTCATTCATGAAGGATGGTCTTTTTCCATAATGGCAGAGCGTAAATTGCTCATTCATGAAGGATGGCGTTTTCCAATAATGGCAGAGCTTAAATCGCTGATGGAGGATGACCTTTTCCCAAAATGGCAGAGCGTAAATCGCTTGTTCATGAAGGATGGCGTTTTCCAATAATGGCAGAGCTTAAATCGCTGATGGAGGATGACCTTTTCCCAAAATGGCAGAGCGTAAATCGCTTGTTTATGAAGGATGGCGTTTTCCAATAATGGCAGAGCTTAATTCACTGATGGAGGATGACCTTTTCCCAAAATGGCAGAGCGTAAATCGCTCATGATGGAGGATGACCTTTTCAAATCATTGCAGAGCGTAAATCGCTCATGATGGAGGATGGCCTTTTCCCAGAATTTCAGAGCGTTAATCACTCGTGATGAAGGATGGTCTTTTCCCATAAGGACAAAGCGTAAATCGCTCGTTGGAGGATGGTCTTTTCCCAACAATGATAGAGCGTAAATCTCTTGTTGATGGAGGATGACAGAGACCTCGTCAGAAGACCAATTTACAGTAACAGGTTCCCTAAGCTTTATCCAGATAAAGTGGCTGCTGTATGTTTATGCACTGCACTTCCAGGGGTGGTTGCTGCCCTCTTGTGTCCGGTGCAGCAAGTGTCTTTGCCTTATTATAATTTGGTTGCCTTCAATGGACTTGTTCACACCAGATGCAGTCCAGTACGTTTTTATTTCTGCATCAAGAATGCATGGATATGTCTAACTTTGATTCCAATTACTTAATTCACACCAGTACAGCACATTCTATTGCCATCAACAAGAGTAGAAGGCTGCATTGTTTCTTTATAGGAACACATCGGGAAAGTGGCAAAACGCATATAGAATGCATCAAAGACACTCATGCAGAAACACATCTGGAATGCAGAAACTGTGGTGATCTGGCCATCAGGCTTGCACAGACTCTATACAGTGACAGATTTTGCCTGCCAACCAGCAACTTCGATATATTAACTTCAGAAATGGCATTACATTCAACATTGGAAGCTGCATGATTTGGCACAGTTTCTGGAAAGAGTGGAACCCGGCAACTGACTTTTGGTTGATGCTTTTAATAGACCTAGTACATGCACTGGCGCACTCAGTCACTGCTAGGAGAGCATGCGGAACTTCTACACAAGCCTTCGACATTTCCTATCATGGGAGGTTATTGTTCAGCCAAACGATGAACAACAAAATTAAGAGAATCACAGGAGGAAAAGTCTGGACTGTAGCCACAGACTAGTAAGAGGAAGCTGCCATCCTTCACTCAAGCCCACTGAACTTCAGAGGGTGCAGGAGGCCAAATCTTATAAGACAGGGCAGATTTAATAGGTCACAAAAGAGTTATCTCAAAGTTACAAAGTTTTGACATGAAATAAGTCCAGAGCAAGCTGCTAAGATGGCTGGAAAGTCTCTTTTTAAAGGTGCACCCAACCAGTCTCTTCTAGTTGGGGCCAGGGGGCCTAAGTGAAGTAGATGGTTGTAACTTCCTTCTGGAGGGTTTGGACCACAAATCACCAAAGACCAGTGGGTCCAGAAGACAGGTGGGTGGACAATGGAGAACAGATCTCAGAAGAAAAAATGTTTGCAAAATTTTTATACTGCTACAAGGCCATCAAGCCAGTGATGCCAAAAATATAGAATCATCTGGGGGCCTTTTCCCCCAGTTTTTCTAGTACCTAAGGCAAGTGCCTCCTGACCTGTTTCAGTTTGAAGGAATGGAATGTGTTCATATACATCAAGAGGTTCAAGATGGAGTCCATGCAGACAGTCACAGGTACAGTTCAGCAGGAGGACCAGTTGGAATCATTCGACTGGCCGACTCATACTTCCATGTACCGATCAATGCCAAACACCAGAGGCGTGTAAGATTGGCGGTAGCCAGAGGTCACTTCCAGTTGTCTGCCTTTTACAGAATTGGCACAGCCCCAGGAATATTTTTGAAGATCTTGTTGGCAGTGGTGGTAATTTGGGCCAGATGGCACATGAGGGCATTTCAATTTGCCGCCTTTAGCCTATGAGCTGGGCCATCTATGGATCAGAAAATCTTTGTGCGTATACAAATTAAACAAGAACTAAAATTGTGGACATCGCCACTGCGCTTTTTTCGGAGACATGCCTCTAAGCCCAGGCGATAGGATGATTCTGAAGCCTGATGCCAGTCTCTGGGGCTGGGGAGTCCACCATCTGAAGCGACAAGAGCAAGGTCATAGGAGCACAGTGAAGCGCAGTCTCCCCAAGTATCTTGAATGGAAAAAAGCCCTTTTTCTAGCATTGCAAGCTTTTCAAGGGGTTGATAACAAGACAGTAGTAGCCTACATTGCCTAAAAAGGGACACCAAAAGTCTTTTTCTGATATTTGAAACAGGATACCAATGCAAAGACTCTGTCATACAAGAGGTTCACAGTGCCATGGAATTCTGTTTGGTCTTTGTCTCTGGCCAAATTAAATGCTTTATGGCAAGGTCAGTAACAGCTCCCCAATACAATAAGACTACTTTTACTTTTAATAGCCTGGCTATGGAATAGGCTACACTAGAGTTCCGGGATTCTCATCTGCGGTTGTTAAGACCCAAACCAGTGACCAGATGCTTCTTCCAGTTGACAATCCATGTGACCTTGAGGGAAATCCTGGTTCCCTCTGTGGCACTTAGGCTTGGATCTGAGAGCACCCTTTTGCTCCAATAGGTTTCATTTCCATTGAAGTACCTCACGGTAAAACTAGTTCTGACAGTAACTACTTCAGACAGATATTGAAGATTGCAACACTTTCCGGCAAGGGCCCTTTGGTGGCTTTTTCTTTTTCCTTTTTACCAGAGATAGGGATACCACATCGATCTCCAAAGTTCAATTTTAAAGTGGTATCCAATTTCAGAGGGACTACTTCCCAGTTTTTCTGGAGTTTTCACATGAGAGTCACCGAGTGCACAACAGGAAGACTTCAGTTTTCTTACACATGGTCGAGTTACTAACAGTGTACTTGGTCAAAAGAGGAAAGTGTACAATCTTTTCATTTAGCCATCAGGCCCTCAAGATCATCCACTCTTGGGTTACCAGGGTGATTAGATTGGCATGCAGGAAGCATGCTTTTCTGCTCTGAAACAATTGCAAGCCTATTTGACTAGAGGGGTGACAGCCTTTGGGGCAGTTATGCCAGGATTTCTTAGAAGATATAGGTAAAGGCTAGCTTCTAATGAAAGTGATGACAGAAACGCGTCCGCGTCAGGGCGTTGCTGCACAACTATCTACAGAGTCAGCTTATCCTCATCTGTCCTTCCCAGGAACACAGCGGGAGAGGTTAGAGGGGAATGCACGACTGACATAGTATTGATGTTACATGCCCTTATATTATGCAAACACTGAGTGTTTTTTTTGTGAGATAATTTTAAATTAATAAATAATTGTTGTACTGGATTACGCTATGTGGAATTTTTTTATCTATTGCTTGCAATGAGCAAAATACAGATGAAAAGTCCAGTGAACAGCGATTATCCCTTTTGATTGATAAGTGTGTTAATCAGCAGGGTCTGGTAAGTGGATTACCTACAGGACTGTGGCACAAGTGGTGTGGTGATGGAGACTTGGGATCGCTGCTAATATTTTCTTCCACAATCGTCTAGTTTATGCTCACCTGCCTTTTCTTAATGGACTTTCACTGAGTTGATCATCATTTGATACTTTGTTTAAGTGGACTCTTAAGCAATTTCATTGATATTTTTAAATATTTGCTATTTTTGCACTAGCGCTGCTAATGTTTTAGAAATTTTTCTTTGACATATATTTGATGCATCTCATTTTAGTATAGCAGCTGCTGACTATTGTTTTATCAATATTTTCTCTGTGTACGCTGAGGGAGGGATACTGAACATAGTTTTTTTATCTCTCATTCTTTGATATTAGCCATTTAGGTCTGATGAAGAAGCGGATGCTTTAAAAACGTCATTTCCGATGCAACTCTGAGTGTGTTCCACGATGGTTCCAAGGCGACAAGATGGATATCCGGCTGGTTGTTCTTCTCTCCTTTCGTGTTAACATCTACACACCACCATCCCCCGGGGACCCGCTGAGTGACCACAGTATATTGTACTGTTATATACCTATACCTATACCATCCCCTGGGGACCCGCTGAGTGACCACAGTATATTGTACTGTTATATACCTATTGATTTCATATTAGTGTGAGTAGCCATTTGGCTGATCTTAAATAAATATACAATTCATTGCATCTTCTGCTGCACTTTTTTGGTGCACCTTGCTTTTATCCCATTGTTCTTCCAGAGACTGCTTTGCTCTCAAGGGAGCTGCCACTAATGCTGCATATGTATACTGTGCTGCCTATGCAAGCTAATTACGTTATAATTACTTATATAGAATGTGTAGTTTACCATTGCCATCATCTAGTGGCCAAAGTCTGTAGCAGCTTTATCTTCAGTCAGGTAAATTTCTCATACAAGATGTGACCTTTGGTTCAGGAAGTTCTTCAGCCATTCTACATGGATGCAGCATGTCTGTTTCTCTCCCAAGGGGCTTGAGACATCATCACCTGTAAGTGTCTTTCTGTTGTGTCATCTGTCATTTATGCTAGATTAGTTATTCTATGTGTACTGATATCTTGTTATTGTATTGTATTGCAGTTTCACAAAAACAAAAAACTAAAAACTAAAATAAAGTTGGATTACTTCGGTAGACAAATCAAGCATTGGGCTTCCGTTTACTGGAGTCTCTGACAGGTGTTTAGCTGTCCGTTTAGAACCACGCATAGTCAGTGTTTTGAGAACGGAACAGTGAAAAGGTGTAGCGCAACAAAGGAAAAATGAGGAGTTGCGCTAATACCTATATAACATACCATAAAAATCTACGGTGAAAGAAGATATTGGTGATAAGTATAAATAAAGATGAATCTGAAAAGCATGTGATTATAATTAAAAAAGAGGTCCCATTGAGTGAAATTTCAATGAAATATCCTAGTGGCTGCAAATCATCAGCGAAATATAAAAAACAATTCCACGTGATAATAAATGTTAATCCGTGACAGCAAGGGAGGGTCCACCACCGGGAATGGAAGGGGTTACTTCTTACGAGATGGCCATGACCCCCCACTACAGAGGATCACAGCAAGCAGATAACCTTGTGAGCCGGAGAATGGAAACTGTTAACGGCGTCCACTAGAGGTCATCTCATCGTCAGCCACACCAGCGAAACCCAGGGCAAAGGTACCATAAAATATATGAAGGGAACTCACATAGTGTAAAACCGACAAATTTATTCAAGTTTAAAAACCACAAAATGCACACTTACAAAGCGTAGTAGATAAAAAAGCCTTAAGTCCGGTTCCTTGGCCACAGGAGCGCGGACAAACTCGTCCTACTGGAATACAATTTGCTTCGGGGTGACGTCAGCGCGTTGTCTTGCTCCACCCAGGGCGGAGCCAGACGACGCGCTGACGTCACCCCCAAGCAAATTGTATTCCAGTAGGACGGATTTGTCCGCGCTCCTGTGGCCAAGGAACCTGACTTAAGGCTTTTTTATCTACTATGCTTTGTAAGTGTGCATTTTGTGGTTTTTAAACTTGAATAAATTTGTCGGTTTTACACTATGTGAGTTCCCTTCATATATTTTATGGTACCTTTGCCCTGGGTTTCGCTGGTGTGGCTGACGATGAGATGACCTCTAGTGGACGCCGTTAATAGTTTCCATTCTCCGGTTCACAAGGTTATCTGCTTGCTGTGATCCTCTGTAGTGGGGGGTCATGGCCATCTGGTAAGGAGTAACCCCTTCCATTCCCGGTGGTGGACCCTCCCTTGCTGTCACGGATTAACATTTATTATCACGTGGACTTGTTTTTTATATTTCGCTGATGATTTGCAGCCACTAGGATATTTCATTGAAATTTCACTCAATGGGACCTCTTTTTTGATTATAATCACATGCTTTTTAGATTCATCTTTATTTATACTTATCACCAATATCTTCTTTCACCGTAGATTTTTATGGTATGTTATATTGGTATTAGCGCAACTCCTCATTTTTCCTATGTTTATTCACAATTAATGATTGTCGGATTTGCAGCTTTTCAAACGATCTAATTATTCACTTGGTTTTTAGCGCAGTTTTTCCAATTTTTCCATGTAGCGCAACAAGCCTGGAGATATTAGTCTCTGCACAGACAGAATGAGTCTAAGATCGGGAAGACAGCATAAGGCTGAAGATCAGCTACCCGGGACACATCAAGGCAGGGAGAGCATGCCAAGTGTCCAGCAAGACGATACACGCTCACACTCGTCTAAATCAACAAGGTCCAGTCAGATTTCATCAGCAAGTGTCCTTTTAGTCAGAGCTCGTGCCAAAGCAGAGGCAGCTCGGGTCAAGCTAGAATTTGCTGAGAAAGAGGCTGCCATTATAAAAGAAAAATCAGAGCAGGAAGCAAAGTTGCATATACTTCAGTGTCAGTGCGCAGCCGCCGCTGCAGCAGCAGAGGCCGCAGCTTATGCTGATATTGAGCGGTCTGGAAGTGGGTCTATCCACAAATGCCCAGATGTGCCTGAGAAACCCTGTTCCTCAGCAGAACGTACAAAGGAGTATGTCCAAGAACTTATAAACAGCAATGCAACTAAACAGTTTCCCAATCCAGAGTCAGCTGAATTTAAACCAGAACCAGCAGAACCCCTGAGTGTACGAAAACAAACCCATGAAGCTAGCAATGCCAGAACATTTAAAGATGAACCAGTAGAGACATATAGGAACAGGCCAAGTGAATCCTTACTACAGCAACCCAAACACCAGAGTGCACAAGATGTCACTAAATATCTTATCCGTAAAGAGATGGTTAATTCAGGCTTTCTCAAGTTCGATGACTCCCCCGAGAATTACTGGGCACGGAAATCTTCTTTCCTGAATGCAGTGAAAGACTTAGAATTACCAGCAGCTGAGATGCTAGACCTGATGATAAAATGGCTTAGGACTGAGTCAGCAGAGCATGCAAGAAGAATGCGCAGGATTCACATATTTAACCCTTCAGCAGGATTTGATATGGCCTGGCAAAGGCTAGAGGAAAGATATGGATCACCAGAAGCAATTGAAGGTGCTCTAATGAAAAGACTGGAGTCTTTCCCTAAGCTAAATAGCAGAGACAATTTCAAACTGCAAGAGCTGGGTGATATACTTTGGGAAGTCCAGTGTGCCAAAGAAGAAGGCTATTTAAGAGGACTTGCACATTTAGATACTGCTAGCGGTACTAAGCCTATAGTGGAGAAACTACCTCACAACCTACAAGAAAAATGGTTGAGTGTTGGAGCCAAATACAAAGAAGATCATGATGTCCCTTTTCCTCCATTCTTTGTGTTTTCTAGGTTTGTGCAGCAGCAAGCTAAGATCAGGTGTGATCCTAACTTTTCCTTCATCACCAACAGTCAACTGCCGAAAGCAGAAAAGCCACCTAGAGCCTTCCATAGGACTTCAGTGATCGCCCATAAGACAACTGTACCCTCTGAGGACCCAGACTGTCTAAGCAGCTACAAGGTAAACACCTTTGAAGACCCTGACAGACTTTGCCCACTTCATAAAAAGCCCCACCCCCTAAACAAGTGCAAAGGGTTCAAAAGTAAACCTGTCAAGGAAAGGATAGCCTTTCTTAGACAAAACGGCATCTGCTTCAAGTGTTGTGGATCCACTAAACATGTAGCCAAAGACTGCAAAATACAAGCGGATTGCTCAGAATGTGGCAGTAATAGACACATCACAGCTTTACACCCTGATACTTTGCACCGACCATTAGAGGTCACAGAAGCCCTGAAAGGCGGGGACAGGGAGCAAAAAGATAATTCATCTACCCCAGTGATGTCCAAATGCACGGAAATCTGTGGTGACAGTATAACTCCACGTTCATGTTCCAAGATCTGCCTAGCAACAGTGTACCCCACAGGGGAAAAGCAAAAAGCAGTTAAGATGTATGTGGTTCTGGATGAACAGAGTAACAGGTCACTGGCAAGGTCAGACTTTTTTGATGCTTTCAACATTACATCGAGTGCAGTTCCATACACCCTAAAGACATGTGCAGGAGTGATGGAAACTTCAGGAAGAAGAGCTACCGACTTTACTATCGAGTCTCTTGACAAGAGAGTCCATCTCTCACTTCCCACCTTGATAGAGTGTGATATGTTACCAGACGATAAAGCAGAGATACCTTCACCAGAAGTGGCCCTTCATCATCCTCATCTCAATTCGATATCACACCTTATTCCAGCTATCCAGAAAGATGCCTCTATTCTTCTACTTCTTGGAAGAGACATTCTACAGGTACATAAGGTACGCCAACAAATTAATGGGCCCTTTAATGCCCCCTATGCTCAAAGACTTGACCTAGGGTGGGTTATAGTAGGAGAAGTTTGGCTAGGAGCAACACATCGGCCTGACAGCATCAAAACTTCAAAGACATCTGTGCTAGTGAATGGGCGCACGTCCCTTCTTAGTCCATGTCAGAACAGCTTTGTCATCAAAGAAACCCTAAAACCATACTGTGACTCTCCTTCTAATTACAATAGAGACATTAGTAGTGGCATGAAGACTGACACTTTAGGAAACTCAGTGTTCCAGCGAACAAAAGATGATGACAAACAAGCAATGTCCATAGATGATCAAGCCTTTCTCAATATCATGGATAAAGAGACTTTCCAAGATGAAAACAATAATTGGGTAGCTCCTTTACCTTTTCGCACATCCAGGTGTTATTTACCTAGTAAAAGAGAGCAAGCCATGAAGTGCCTGAACACACTACATAAAACTTCGCAAAGAAAACCTGAAGTGAAAAAAGACTTTACAGAATTCATCAAAAGGATGCTTGACAACAATCATGCCGAAGTAACACCATCACTGGACGAAGGTAAAGAACACTTGTATCTGCCAATGTTTGGCGTTTACCATCCACACAAGTCAGAACAAAATCCTGCAGATTATGCTACCAGGCCTACACAGATAGCTTGCCTTCAGGGCTCTATATGGTTCTCAGGCCCACATTTTCTGTATCAGACAGTTGTAGGTAATCTTGATAACACCAATGTTTACTCTTTAGTGGAACCCGAAGCTGATCCTGAAATTAGGTCAGAAGTAGTAAGCTTCAGCACTAAAGCTGTTGACACTAGACTGCAGTTACATTGCTTCGAAAGATTTTCCAACTGGAGGAGACTAAACAGGGTCATAGCAAGACTAATTCATGTTGCGAAAAGCTTCCAGAAGAAAACAAAATGATGATCGACACGGAAGCTGGGGAGTTTTCCATGAAAGAGTCAGTTTAGAAGAACTTTCAGGAGCCAAGACAGTCATAATTTCTTCTGTACAACATACATATTTCAGGCAAGAATATGACTGCATTGAACTACAAGAGACGCTTCCAAAACATAGCCGTCTTACAAAACTCAGTCCCTTCATAGATCAAGATGGACTATTGAGAGTAGGTGGCCGTTTATCCTTTGCCACGCTGTCAGATGAGGAGAAGCAGCCTGTCATCATTCCTCATGATCACCATATTGCTACTTTGATTGTAAGACATTATCACGATCAAATAGTTCACCAAGGGCGCCACATAACAGAAGGTGCAATCCGAGCTGCAGGTTTCTGGATTCTTGGTGGAAAACGTCTAGTGTCTGCAATCATTCACAAATGTGTCATGTGTCGTAAGCTCAGAGGGAGATTGGAAAGCCAAAAGATGGCAGAATTACCAAAAGATAGAGTCAATCCTGAGCCTCCATTCACTAGTGTGGGTGTTGATGTGTTTGGTCCCTGGCCAGTTGTAACACGCCGAACTAGAGGAGGTAGCGCTGACAACAAACGTTGGGCTGTTCTTTCCACATGTCTTTTTACAAGAGCAGTGCATATAGAATTGATTGAGTCCATGTCAGCATCCAATTTCATCCACGCCCTAAGAAGACTATTTTCTGTTCGTGGTCCGGCTAAGTTAATTCGCTCAGACAGAGGTACTAATTTTGTAGGAGCATGCAAGGAACTGCATATATGTTCAAATGATGTAGAACTTCTAGACTATCTTGAAGACAAAGGATGCACATGGATCTTTAACACTCCACACTCATCTCACATGGGAGGTGCTTGGGAAAGGTTAATAGGTGTAGCTAGGTGCATTTTGGATGCAATGTTACTCCAAGCTAAACCTACTCATTTGACTCATGAGACTTTGAGTACTTTCATGGCAGAAGTTATGGCCATTATTAATGCAAGACCTTTGGTACCAATATCTACAGATCCAGATAATCCAACAGTTCTCACTCCTGCTATGCTCTTGACCTAAAAGGTAGACTCTGTGTCGGCCCCTCGTGGAGATTTTAGTACAACAGAACTTCATGTAAAGCAATGGAAACAAGTCCAGTGTCTGGCTGATACATTTTGGAAGAGATGGAGGAGAGATTACTTGTTTACCTTACAAAGTCGCAGGAAATGGGATAAGACCAGTCCCAATGTTAAAGTTGGAGATGTTGTGTTATTGAAAGATGGTCAAGAAAGCAGAAACAATTGGCCTATGGCAATTGTCACTAATACGTTGCCAAGTAAACATGGTAATGTCAGAAAGGTTGAAGTCAAAGTGACAAAACAAGGGACTGTTAAAGTGTACGTCAGACCAATTTCGGATGTCATTGTTCTCCTTTGAACAGGTATTTCTGTTATGTTGTTGACACAATACATAATATAGAGCTTGTCACTGACAGCTTTCAGATGTGACTTTCGCCAAGAGTTAAAATTCATCCTGTGGATTACAATTGGTATTGGAGATAGTTTGGCCTAGTGCGGCTTCTCCAATCTGAAGATGGGTTTAAGGACAAAACTATTTCTTCATGTGGGCTTCCAGCTTGAAGTACCATAGCCAAGAGACACGATATTGTGGACTCATGTTTTAGTTTATGTTACCAGTTCTAGAGGGTAACGTATTTTCTTATGAGTGTGTTTTTCCCTGTACAGTAGATATGTATAAGTAGTGATATAATGTATTATATCAGACAGGGAGTGTGCTGCCTATGCAAGCTAATTACGTTATAATTACTTATATAGAATGTGTAGTTTACCACTGCCATCTAGTGGCCAAAGTCTGTAGCAGCTTTATCTTCAGTCAGGTAATTTTTCATACAAGATGTGACCTTTGGTTCAGGAAGTTCTTCAGCCATTTTAGATTGTCATTCTACATGGATACAGCATGTCTGTTTCTCTCCCAAGGGGCTTGAGACATCATCACCTGTAAGTGTCTTTCTGTTGTGTCATCTGTCATTTATGCTAGATTAGTTATTCTATGTGTACTGATATCTTGTTATTGTATTGTATTGCAGTTTCACAAAAACAAAAAACTAAAAACTAAAATAAAGTTGGATTACTTCGGTAGACAAATCAAGCATTGGGCTTCCGTTTACTGGAGTCTCTGACAGGTGTTTAGCTGTCCGTTTAGAACCACACATAGTCAGTGTTTTGAGAGCGGAACATATACCTTTGTGGACTTTATAGACTTTTAGTTGTGTTTTCAGTATATTTGGGTACCCTCTCGTGCGCCATTCTGTTTTTGTCTTGTAATTCTTCCACCTACCTATCCATACCATAAATCAATTTTCTCAGTCTTAAATTATCAAGTCAGTAGCTCTTCATCTGACCAACTGACCATTCATGTGCATACCGCAGCTAAAGTAGGGCCTATTGATTTCTCCTTTACTTTTGTTTATAATACTGTAGTAGCCATGTCTATATACCATCATTGGCTTTATTTTATAACATATTGAAAAAACAAAACCTGCTATAATGTAGCACCCAGTAAAATCACCTCTCTGTGTAACAGAAGTTAGACCATTGAAAGTTGATTTCATATTGGTAGCTATGGATAGTAAAATACAATATAGGGTACTATATTGTATGTTACAAAGTTACTTAGTCATGTTGAAAAAAGACTCAAGTCAATCTAGTTCAACCAAAAAACAAAAAAAACAACCATACAATCTTATATACACAATCCTATACCCACAGTTGATCCAGAGGAAGGTGACAAATCCCAGCAAAGCATGATCCAGTTTGATACAGCAGGGTAAACATTCCTTCCCGATCCCCAGAGATTACATATTCCCTGGATAAACTTTACTTATAAATGTTAGTATCCAGTTATATTATTTACATGTAGGAAAGAATCTATGCCTTTTTTTCTTTTTTAAAGCAATCTCTTGAGCTGGCCAGAACCACCTCTGGAGGGAGTCTATTCCTCATGTTCACAGCCCGTGCTGTGAAGAAACCTTTCCGTATTTGGAGATGAAATGGAGATGACAATTGCATGCTATTAAGTTTATGGTCTACCAAAACCCCCAGATCCTTCTCCACTATGAATTACCCCTGTTGTACTCCCCTAGTATGCATGATGTATGCATATTCTTAGCCCCCAAGTGCATAACATTACATTTATCAACAATAAACCTAATTTGCCACATAGTCGCCCAAATAAACAGTGCATTGAGGTTGGCTTGTAAGTTGGAGACATCTTGTAAGGACATTATTCCACTGCATAGCTTGGTATCCTCTGCAAACACTGAAATTGTATTTTTAATCCCAGATCCTATATCATTTATAAAAGTATTAAAAAGTAAGAGTCCCAACACTGAACCTTGGGGTACACCACTAATAACCTTGGACCATTCAGAGTAAGAATCATTAACCACTACTCTCTGAATTCTGTCTTTTTTAGCCAGTTTTCTAACCACCGCCATGTCAAGTGAAATTCTTCACGATACCTTCTTTAAATGTCCATATACCTGAGGTACTTCTGTTTCTCGTTCCTCTCCAGACTTTGATAGCTTGGTACAAAGAGCAATGGGGGAGATTTACTAAAACAAGAGCAGACAGAATCTGGAGCAGCTGTGCATAGTAACATGTCAGCTTCTAGTTAGAATTCAGAACACAACTGAGATCTAGAATTGGTTTGAAGTTTCAGCTTGTTCAGTTAAGCTTTGGAAAAGCTTGGCATAAAAGCTAGAAGCTGATTAGTTGCTATGCACAACTGCTCCAGATTCTGTCTCTATGGGTTACTGTATTTTAATTCACTTTTCACCATTAATACAATCAGCTGTGTAAATGCAGCTTCCACTTGTAAGGTTCTACTTTTCTACTTGTAGCCTATATAATACTCACACTCTCTCTAGTGTTCTAGTGTGTGTATGTGTATGTGTATGTGTGTATATATATATATATATATATATATATATATATATATATATATTCTCACTTTTATAAAAGAAAATATATATATATTATCTACACACACCAGTTCTAGGTCTCTGTTGTGTTCTGAATGTGTATCATCTTCTTCTACAGACAGTTCGTTGGGTAGACAGATGCATAAGAAGAGGGGGAGGAATTACCTGGAACACATCACATTACTGCAAATCTTGTCTAACAAATTTTGTCAAATTTAATATACACAATTACAGATCCCTGAGAGGAAACTAAAATTCTTGATACAGGTATAATGGCAGGTTAGAAACTCTTGGATTTGACAGTTCTACTTGCACTGTCCACTCTCCTTTTGTTGCCAATAAACATTTTGGGGCAAAAAACATTCTTAAAACTTGTAGCAGTTTTATATGCTGTCTGTCAAACTTTACCTTTTATGTTTTCCCCAAATTTTTATTTTCCCACAGACAGACTGTTGAATCTGTTATTCTTCTATAGCCCCCTGCAGCAGCATTTAAAAGTCTGCTGCATCTAACATTTATGTAATATTATGGTATTATTAGTGTTATCTTTTCTTCTTAACTTCTCTCCTTTTTGTAATTGGTGCCTAAAGCAAAGTGAACAAGAAGGTATCTATCTGTAGGCAGCAAATGATTCCTGCATGCTCATTAGACTTTCGCTTGGTTGTTTATAATTCCGCAAATTGACATTTTCAGTCTTCTTTTTTTTTTTTTTTTTTTTTTTTAAATGGAATGTTCTATTTGTACACAAATTGTACAGAGAGGCTAAGAGGTTAACGCATGAATAGAAATGCTTTTTACCACTGGATACCTTTGCTTTAAATTAGGTTCACAACTTAATTTCAACATGAGATTGTCAGCTCTGCTGAACAGGCATGCTGTGTTCTCTTTGACCTTGAGCATAACTGTGAGATGAGAGCACACACAGTAAACAGTACAGTGAACACACTACCAACTGGTAAGTGTTATCTTACCTCATTCTGAAACAAAACCATGAACTCCTTTATAAGCACATTTTTCTTTTTAATTTCTAACAGCACGTACTTTTTAACACACTGCATAGCCTCACTTTTTTTTGTTACATACTTGGCATACCCTTCATAGCTGGTCCCCGAAGTCTCATCATTAGTAGTTTAAAATCGGTGAATTAAATTTGCCCTACAATCTCATTTGTAGACTCATCTCTAAGGTATTATTCACCTCTCCTCCTTTTTCTGGACTTCTTCATTGATCTCCTAAGATACTTCTTTTATATATTTACTACATATGTACTCTAAAGATATGTGCCACTTTTAACTCTTTGGATCCTGCCACTAGCCTCCATATTGGTATTTTATAGCCATGTATGTGGTTCTTTTACATGATTTACATAAAAGAGAATCACTGCAACATCTGTTGAACAGTTGGACCTAGATATAATATGTTTAATAAGGTTATGGTATTTTGTTTCACTTCAGAACCAATAAGAAAATCTGTTTTTAATGCCTAAGTGTGACCATAGAAAGGCAGCTGCCTTTCCAAGGGCAATGGGTAGAGAGACATCTGTCCTTCTTGAATTGTCACTGTAATGCTTTCACACGTCATACTAAAGGGACATGTGATGGTGGTGCAAGCACAGTAATATTCACCTTCTCTTTTCTACATGGAAGAGCATTGGTGCCAGCTCATATAAAGATTTTCCATCAAGATGGAACATTTCTATGTGCAAAACCAAGGCCAGTAATTATTGATGTCTCCTTCAGAATTGGTCTTGAAACACTTGATTAATACAAGTAATGTTCAAATTAGGAGCAGGGCAGGCAACAATCAAAATGTTTTGTGATCATGTGAACTTTTGCCACTACTAGACAAAGACATATGATTATCTTTAAATAAACAGCAATCCATCTTTTTTACATTTTCTCTGTTTTCATGATCTCCCCTTATCTGTCAAAGTGCTTCTGGGATGAGATGAGCAATTCTGTTAAACAGAATGCACAAAGGTTAGAAGACTTCTTGGTTAATTCAAATATGGGATTGATCAAAGCCTAGCTAAACCCAGCTGCGTTGTATGCTGTGCACATCAAAGTCACTAGAATCCTAAGAAGATTATCTACTACTATATATGAATGAAAAGAGAACCATGTGTCTATGGCAGGTCAAGTGGATCAATTGAGTAGAAAGCCCATCGGAGCTGCTAAGTCTCCAAGACAAACAGTTAATGCAGACCAGGGGTTAACACGAGCAACACTCAGTGGAGTAAATGCAGGAGGGTTATAATCAAACTTGCATTCAAATTGTATGTTAATGTGTAGTGAAAAGGGGAGGGGGAGGGGATCTAATCCGGCTTCACCAACAGCCAAATAGATGAACTAACAAAAATAATCCTTGGGTGATGATAAAAGTGAAACCTAAAAGTTTGATCTTTCCACACAAGCAGGCTTATGGGCAAAACAATTACTTACCTTTTGCATGGACAAGAATCTGCACAGTATTTTATTTATTCTGGTTGGTATTAGCGTTGGTATAGCTGAAATTAGCTTGGTAAATATTAAACCGACAATTCAATTGCAGATAAACACCTCATCCTTGATAATGCTTTCTCCCTTTGTGGATACACAGATTGTCCTCCTGGGAATAAGGAATTACGATGTCTTAATCAGATATCTGTTGTTTTATTCCGAAGAGTCCTTTTGATGGAGAAAAAAAAATGAAGCAGATCTATTTTCTTTTCTCTTCGAGCAGTGTCTGTAGGATCCAGTAAGAGGTGAGATGCGTTGCTTCTTCCCTGGGTATCTCTTCCTCTCACATGTGATCTCAGGCTTTTTTCTGTGTGGAGGACTGAGAGAATGAGAAAGCGGAGGATGCAAGAACGAGAAGGACAGATGAATAGCCAGAGACAACAGTGACACCAGATGTCTGCAGGGAAGTGCTACATTTTCAGGAATACAAACCGAAGTACTAAGGATTGCATGTCTGTTTGTCTCTGGTATATGCATGCTATTAAGCTGGTTTCTGTGTGATCAGAGGATATGAAGATTGGGCAGCAAATTAAAGAAAGCGATCGTTAATAGCATGTCTGCTGTAATGTGCATGCTGAAATGACTTACTCCCCGCAAAGCTGCTCAGTGGCACCTGCTCTGTTTGTACATTAACCACTTAAGGACCGAGCCTCTTTGAGATGTATTGTTTACAAGTTAAAAACATTTTTTTTTTTGCTAGAAAATTACTTAGAACCCCCAACATTATACTTTTTTTTTTTTCGAACACCCTAGAGAATAAAACGGCGGTCATTGCAATGCTTTCTGTCACACCGTATTTGCGCAGGGGTCCTACAAGCGCACTTTTTTTGGAAAAAATACACTTTTTTGACTTATACAAGACAACAGTAAAGTTGGCCCATTTTTTTTTATATTGTGAAAGATAAAGTTACGCCGAGTAAATTGATACTCAACATGCCATGCTTCAAAATTGCGCCCACTTGTGGAATGGCGACAAACTTTTACCCTTAAAAAAAAGTTAAAAAAATTCTACAGATTGCATGTTTTGAGTTAGAGGAGGTCTGGGGCTAGAATTATTGCTCTTGCTCTACCGATTGCGGCGATACCTCACATGTTCACATGTGTGGTTTGAACACCGTTTTCATATGCGGGCGCTACTCACGTAGGCGTTTGCTTCTGCACGCAAGCTCAGTGGGACAGGGCGCGTTTAAAAATGTTTTTTTTTTCTTATTCATTTTATTTTTTATTTTTACACTTTAAAAAAAAAAGAAAGTGTCACTTTTATTCCTATTACAAGGAATGTAAACATCCCTTGTAATAGAAAAAAAGCATGACAGGACCTCTTAAATATGAGAACTGGGGTCAAAAAGACCTCAGATCTCATATTTACACTAAAATGCAATAAAAAAAAAAATGTCATTTAAAAAAATAATCAAAAAGAATGTCCCTTTAAGAGCTACTGTATGGGCGGAAGTGACATTTTGACGTCACTTCCGCCCTGCAATGTTATGGATACGAGCGGAGGCCCATCTTCCCCTCACTCGCCTCCATACCCAGCAAGGGGTAACATCCGATCGCCTCCGCTGCTGCCGATGGCTACTTTAAGCGGCGGGAGGTGGGCCCCTCTCCCACCGCCAAATAAAAGAGATCTTGCAGCGAATCCGCCTCAGAGACCACTCTTATCGGAAAGAGGACCGCTGGCCGAAGAAGAGGATACCGGGGTTAGGGCAGCTAGCTGCTGCCATAACAATGATATTCCTCTTCAAACTTAGGACGTATAAAGACATACGGCAGTCCGTAAGTGGTTAAAGTCTTTTGATGTGTGAAAATGAGAAGGCATGCTGCTGGTCTTCCCTCAGAAAAAGTTAATGTGTCTTGGCTGGCTCCAGCTCCGTGGAACGCATTTCCTGGTCGGTGGAATGCACGCCGTGAGCGGCATCCTGATACATCTGTAACCCCATTTTACATGCCTGTTTTTAACAGCAATTTTGAAAGTACCCAATCTCTTGTGGAATAAATGCTTTTAAAATGGTACTTTCACTATCGGCTCCATTTTTTTTCACTTTTTGGGTACCTGGTGTTTCTACTGAGAACCTCCATTAAGAATCCTCTTGATCTGATGTGTACATCACCTCTCCTGAACATCTCTGGATACCATCACTAAGCCTGAAGCAACTCTCAGACTGCAAAGCTGGGGGTCACCATAATCTGGTGAGTGGGGACACATGAGGGGGTGTTGACTTGCACCTGAAAAGCTCTGAAGCATTTGTGGTTTTCTGCACCTCTTGAAAAGCTTTACAGCATTTGTGGTTTCTTTTCACTATTCTAATGCCCTGTACACACGGTCGGACATTGATCGGACATTCCGACAACAAAATCCATGGATTTTTTCCGACGGATGTTGGCTCGAACTTGTCTTGCATACACACGGTCAGACAAAGTTGTCGGAAAATCCGATCGTTCTGAACGTGGTGACATAAAACACGTACATCGGGAGAGACTGTCTCCCTCCTGTCCGGCTGATAGCGAGGGAAGGTTGAATTGCAAACTGGTATTTCTGTCAATCCAAATCATTCCAAATAAGACACTACCTTACCTATAAGATGAATAATGTCTAAATAAACCCAAAGTCTCGAGGGGGAGCAGTGAGCAAGATGGCGAACGCGTAAAAGGATAGCTCCGGTCCCCGTCTCTATATTAGCGGCTCCTGCAAAGGCTAATTGACCTTCTTTAACCCCAGGAACGACGCGACAACCTACCAGATACTCCCTGGCATTGCATGGGTAAAATTGGCTTCCAGAAAACGATCTATAGTGGCTTTATCCCACCTCCACCATTGCGGCCCTCTCAAAATATGGAACGCTTCCTACTCAAGCCGCAATCCCCGGCCTCGAATGAACAGCCCGGTCAGCCGGATACAGCTGTCCCCCGCACCGCATTGGGAAACATATCCATGGAGGACAACAGTTCCCAGCAAACCCAGCACCCCCACCCACCAGAATACCCCACAGATGTCGTGACGGTGGCCGTCCTCGATGTGAAACTGAATTCTCTACTGCATGACCTGACTCACAGCATTGCCAAAGAGGTTGGTAAAATAGCACACGAGTTACGAGGGGAAATTGACCAGTTAGGAGAACGTACCAATACTTTGGAGAACAAGTTTGATGAACTGACTCAATATGTACATGTTCTCGAGGAGGACAATGCCTCCATGAAATATACAGTCTCCCAACTCCAGTTACAACAGGAAGATTTGGAGAATCGTGAAAGACGCCAAAATCTGAGAATTAGAGGAATTCCTGAAGCGGTAAATGACAAGGAGCTACGTCCATATCTTTTGGGCCTGTTTGTTACTCTAGCGCTCCATATACCGGACATAGATTGGCGTCTGGACAGGGCACATACTGTAGATCCCTTGCCCCAAAACCTCCTCCTAAAGCTAATCCCAGAGACGTTATAGTTCGTTTCCACTATTACGAAAGTAAAGAAGCTCTCACAGCTGCAACACGCAACAAGTCACGTATTGACTTTAAGCAAAATAAGATCCAGATATTTAATGATCTATCCCCGATAACTCTGGCCAAAAGGCGCAGCCTGCGACCTGTCACTACACACCTACAGAATTACCAGGTCCCTTACCGATGGGGGTTCCCCTTTCACCTATCCGCCTCTAAAGATGGTGCCCAATATTCATTGAGAGATCTTTTCGAAAGTGAAACTTTCATCCGCAACTTGGGCCTTCCACCATTACCTGAAGAAGATCTTCCACCTCAAGCTCCGAATCCCAAGCCACTCACCGCCCCAGCCCAGATCTGGACCCCAGTGCGACGAAAATCCCAGAAGGCCTTTTCCACACCGCAAAGATCCAACTCCAACAGATTTCCGACTTGAAGGTCCCCTTCTCATCACTATTCTCCTTGATTGTTACTCCATGACTGGATGACTTGTGTCATGGCCATACCGGGGATCTCCCTGAAGATAGGCCACTTTCTCTCAGGACTTAGAGAAATTTGCCCCTCATTGCTGTTTTTTTTTTCTGGTTAACCTCTTGGAAGACGTTTCTTCCCCTTTTTATATTACGTTCCTACGTTCCTATATTTTATCTTCAGCTTTTCGTGAGCCAATTTCTGTTTTGTTTTTTGAGCAGAGACGGGCCCCCCCCCCCCCCTTGACAACACATGTAGGCTATAATGCCCCCCACCATTACCCATGGCTTCTGCCTGGGTAGCCTGAAATTTTCTTATTTTCAGGTTTTTCAAAAAGTGTTTTCTTTTTTTGATTTGTTTTATTTTTTTTTCTATTCATTTTCTTTTTTCTTTTCTTTTTTTATGTGTTTTTTTTCTTGACTTTTCAATTTACAGGTCTTTATTTCTTTCTGTGTATGACCTTTATATGGTACTCAATGATATATTCACAATTATGTGTCAACCCCGATTTATATACAACTTTGTATGTTATAACCTCAAGATGTTCATTTACCTATCTGCATTTTATATAACGTTGGCTTTACGTCTTCTGATTAGGCATGGCTCTTAAGATTTACTCATGCAATGTTAAAGGTCTAAACTCCATCGGGAAACGATGGCAAGCATTAAAAGAATTTAGGTCCTCTGGAGCGGAGGTGATTATGATTCAGGAGACCCATTTTAAAGCTGGAGGTTCCTTTAAATTTGCCTCCAGATACTTCCCTAGAGCCTATATGGCATCCGATCCCTCCGGAAAAGCAGGGGTAGCTATTCTTATAGGACGATCTTGCCCGGTTCGGATACTCTCCTCCTACCTAGACCCTCATGGCAGGTTTATACTCCTGAATTGTAGTCACCTCAACACTCAATTTTCTTTAGCTAACATCTATGCACCAAATGTGGGACAAATAGGTTTTCTCACAACCGTTTTTGAAAAGTTACAATCTTTCTCTCAGCCTTTTATGATACTAGGAGGCGACTTCAATGTGTGCATTGGGATAGGAGATCCCTATTCCAAACTGCTCCACAATCAGCTTCCCAGAAATTATCTGCCTCTTTTCGTAAACTGACCAGATCTCACAATCTATTCGATACTTGGAGAGTAAAACATCCTACCCAAAAGAGTTACACATTCTATTCCCACTCTCACAAGTCGTACTCCAGATTAGATCATTTTCTGGTTACAGGTCCTCTACTTCCCTATGTAGTCTCTTCTGAGATCAATCCTATTACCTGGTCGGATCATGCACCCATTGAACTCAATATCCTGCTGACGTCAACACATACTAAAACTTGTCACTGGCGTCTTAATGAATTACTGCTCAAAGACCCAATATCCCTAAAACCAACTACAACAGAAACTAACTGAATTCTTTCAATTTAACGATGGATCGGTCTCGGAGATTTCCACCTTGTGGGAGGCCCACAAGGCTTTCTTTAGAGGTGAATGTATATCTGCGAGCTCCCGCCTAAAGAGAGACTCTGCAAAACTTAAAACTGACTTACTTACTCAATTGCGGAATGCGGAAGGGCGCCTGTCGGCGCCTGCCCACGGTGGAAAAATTAAGAATTGTTACTGCTATCCGGGACCGAATCAAGTCGTTTGATTTGCACAAAATCTCTAAATCTATGCTATGGGCCAAACAGAAATTCTACGATTTTGCAAACAAGCCACATAAAATGCTAGTTAACAAATTGAAACCACGGCCCTTTCTAGCAATCCCCGATCATTTGACGCAGCCTGATGGTACTCCCACATATTGTCCCAAAACTATGTCGAAAGTCTTTGGGGATTTCTATACTAGAATGTATAACTGCTTAGGCCCTGACTCACATCCTCAATTCTCACAATCTCATTTTGACGATTTCATGTCTTCTCTAAAATTACCCAAACTCTCCGCTGAACATATCACATCTCTCAATTCCCCGATCACTGTAGAAGAGATAGGAGAAGTGATTAAAAATTTGCCTACACAGAAATCCCCGGGCCCTGACGGCCTTCCGTATACCTACTTTAAGACATTTTCACAGACCTTAACACCTTATCTCCAATCTCTATACTCCTCCCTGCTTAAGGGTACCATCCCACATTCACAGTTCCTACATGCTAACATAACGGTCATTCCTAAACCGGGTAAAGACCCTGCATTACCAGATAACTATCGCCCCATTGCTTTATTAAATTCGGACTATAAAATTTTTACTAAAATATTAGCTAACAGACTATCCCCTCTATTGCAAGCCCTGATTCATAGGGACCAGGTGGGATTCGTACCCACAAGACACGCTGGAGATAATACGAGAAGAACCATTGATTTGATTGATTTAATAACTAAAACTAAACGCCCCACTATAGTACTAAGCTTAGATGCACAAAAAGCATTTGATCGTTTGAGCTGGCCATTTATGTTTGCAGTCTTGACCAAATTTGGAATTTCAGGCCCCTTTATACAAGCCTTACAAACCCTCTATTCTCACCCCACATCCCAAGTCCAATTGTCTTCCCACACATCACAGAAATTTGCCCTTAGCAATGGCACTAGACAAGGGTGCCCTTTGTCACCCTTGCTGTTTATATTAAGTCTTGAACCATTAGCAGCAGCCATCGGATCCCACCCAGAAGTCCGGGGAGTTTCTTTACGCCAACAAGACTACAAATTATCCCTTTTTGCAGATGACATCTTACTGACCATCACTCATCCCGACACCTCCCTACCCATTTTACATGATATACTATCCACCTTTGGAGCCTTGTCCGGTTTTAAGATTAACCAGACTAAAACAGAAGCCCTTCCCATTAATATTCCCCCAGACATGCTTAACTCCCTGCAACATAGGTTTAAATACAGGTGATGTCAGACCTCATTGAAATACTTAGGAATTCACCTTACCCCCTCATACAATTCACTCTATCAGGCCAACTTCCCTCCTATGTTTGCATAAATCTCAAGACTTCTAAATCTCTGGACCCCCATCCCACTCTCTCTCCTGGGCAGAGTCAACGTCCTTAAAATGTCGATACTGCCCAAACTGTTGTACTTATTTGAAACATTACCAATCCCAGTCCCAATCTCGCAGCTGAAAATTCTCCAAAGAAAGTGCCTCAATTTTATTTGGAATAATGCCTCCCATAGAATTGCCCAATTAGTAGTCTTTTCCCCCAAAATTAAAGGGGGGTTGGCCGCTCCTGACCTCATCAAGTACTACTACGCTTCCCACCTTAGGGTACTAACTACCTGGACCTCAAGGAAAGCTCCAAGTAGATGGGCTGAGATTGAAATGGGGATCACGGCTCCAGTACATCCCTGTTACCTGTTATGGCCTTTCTCAAATAAATTCATGACCCAATTGAGATCTTTGTTTATCCCCAATGCTTTTTACTTTATCTATCTGGAAGAGATGTGCACATAAGTTCTCTCTTTCCTCACCGTGTTCCCCGCTCCAGAACGTACTTTTTAATCCAGACATCCCAGATGGACTGTCTTTTATACGAACAATCCCATGGACTCAGCGGGTATATTTCAACTGCGACATTTGGTACATCCGGTTACACGCATACTACTATCATTCCCAGACCTCCAAAAAAAAACACGATCTCCCCGCCTCTATGGAATACTTTTATATGCAAATTAAACATTTTTTCCATACCATTTCACCTTCATTGTCTCTAGAAAAACCTACAGACTTCGAAATACTATGTGCAAATGGCCCATATGAAACTAAACTAATTTCAGCTATATATAAAATGCTCCACCCAGTACCTCCTCTAACTGACACCTCACATAACTACATGGTTAAATGGTCTAAGATGTTAAACTGTCCAATTTCACTGTTAGACTGGGGGAAAATTTGGGAATCATCTTCAAAAGTCTCACGATGTGTAGCACATAAGGAAACCGCTATCAAGTTAATATTCTTTTGGTACAGAACCCCTGATTTGCTACATGCCCAGAATTCCACCCTTTCTAATCTGTGCTGGAGATGCGGTCAGTCTGTTGGAACCCTCCTCCACATCTTTTGGGAATGTCACATCCTAGACCCATACTGGAGCGAGATCCAAAGATTATTACAAACGCTCCTTTCTGCAACCATTCCATTGAATCCCATACACTTTCTTCTGGGTCTTCCTTTCCCGGATATCCCCAAATCATCACAGAAACTTGCATCATTCATATTATTAGCAGCAAAAAGAGCCATTCCTAGGCTCTGGCTCTCTACCACCACCCCCACTTTGCATCATACTCTCTCCATAGTAGCAGATATACGCAGGATGGAGCAAATGACTGCTAAGATTGAAGGTAACACCCTCCTATTCGACAGAATATGGAAGGCTTGGGATAATTCAATATTCTCTTCCGAACCTGTAGCTGTCACACCTTTTTGAAGTCTGCTAGAAATACCCTTTAACCATCCTTTACACCTGATTGTGAGGTTGACACAATTTATGTTATTTTATTCTTGACCTAAATCTAGATACGGTATGGACACTTTTTTGTTGAGATGACCCATTGATGGAAGCCGCTGTCACTTGACCATACTGGTATCCCCACCACGATATATTATATTATTTTATTTTGTCTATTGTTTTGATATATATATAACTTCTTCTTTGATGCTAACTTGACTTGATCTTTGTACCTTATGATGTTTCATAATTGTTAAATCTTTTGAAAAATAAACAATTAAAAAAAAAACAAAAAAACACGTACATCGGGACTATAAACGGGGCAGTAGCCAATAGCTTTCGTTTCTTAATTTATTCTGAGCATGCTTGGCACTTTGTGTGTCGGATTTGTGTACACACGATCGGAATTTCCGACAACGGATTTTGTTGTCGGAAAATTTTATAGGAAGCTCTCAAACTTTGTGTGTCGGAAATTCCTATGGAAAATGTGTGATGGAGCCTACACACGGTCGGAATTTCCGACAACAAGGTCCTATCGTGTGTACAGGGCATTACACTTTTGATTACTTTATTTGGTCTTAGTTTTGTTCATTATCATTTACATTTATTCACAATTTTATTTATTTGTGAGCGCCACATTTTTATATATATATATATATATATATATATATATATATATATATAATATAATTTTTACATTTTTCTAGTGAATAACACTTTGTGTGTGGCAGCTGCTTTTTGTTTTTTATTTTCAGTTTTTCTCACCATCAGCGCGAGTATATATATTTTTTCACATAAAGGGAAATGGAGTCTAACATTACAGCTAATGTTCAGAAGATGCAATTTAAAGGCTCATGTACACTACTACTGGCAAAAAACAGCAAAAGTTCCTTAACTGTTTTCAGACCAGCCACCGCAGGTTGGCTCCCCTGCGCGAAACCACGTAACTATACGTCGGCTTGCAGGGTCCAGATAGCAAATGCATGCACTGCACAGCGGGGATGCCGATGCTCATGGCCGACGGTCGTGATGACTGCCGAGCACGAGCAATCATGAGCAGGAGACACAGAACAGGGACGAGTGTGTGTAAACAAAAGACGGAGAAGAGGCGCCTCTGGGTGCAGATTTTGTACAGATTTTAATATAAAGTATAGAATGGTGAAATGGCAACTCACATTTTAGCAGTTAAAAACAGGCATTGTTTTGTCCCAAACAACGGGGATGTCCTCAGTGGAGTCAGTCCCTTGTTATCCTGTGGATGTAGGTTGTGCTTTATTCTCGTACACTGCTAGATGGAACTTGGCTGGCCGCGGTGGAATGTACATCAACACAAGGCTTGAAGCGCAAGCTGGTATCCAGGCGAAGGGAGATGACTCACTGGGATGCGACGCGTTTCCTGAACGTATAAAGCCGTGAATGACGTGACGGCTGAGCTCCTTCTTCAAAGCTGATTGACGGGGACATGGTCGAGTGGGATATGAGGGGAGTGGCTAGTATATAGAATGCACCGTGATTGGGTACACCGCATCAGACCGAACTGTAGCACTAACTCACGGTGGAGCTACTGGTTTAAGCCGGTCTGTTACCTTCACCTTGCTTCCCTCTGTTTCACCGGCACCGGGTCTAGGGTTCTGTTGAGTTTACTTCTGGACGACACACGCACCAACACTGGAGTACGTTTTCAATGCTTTATTCAACAGACAAACTTTAGGAAGTAGCAGGAAAGAGGCGGTAAAGGAAACTTTCAGGAGAAACTCAAATATTTTCTTGCAGAATCTTAGCAGCAATTGTCTAGGTAGAATTCAGATAATTATGTGGAATGCGCTCCCCTCATGGGACATGCTCCTGGCTCGTCTGGATAGGCCTCTCTCACCGGTCTAGCAGCCAGCACGCAGCATGAATCAAATGTCTCTGCCATAGACTTGTTTGGGGGGTAAATCCGTACGATCCTATGCCACAGGATGTATCAGATTCTCTGCAGTGAAAGTCAGTCACAGTGCCTGAACCTTTAAGCCGAGCCGGCAACAGTATGCTGTATAGTTACTTCTGTTGGATACGTCCTCCAGCCGAGTCACCAGGCCCCTCTATAGAACAGCTCACCGCGTGGTCTCTCCAAGACTGGTCCTCCCCTGGGATCTCCTCGGCTGTCCAGCTTCGTCACACAGGACTGACAGCTCAGGACCATTCCTCAGCTGCGGTGGTAGGCCACAGACAAGCCTCTGGACCCACCCCTGCGCCGCTGTATCGTGGGCCTCCGGATCGGAGGACCACGAGGTAGCTCCTTAACGCATACCTGTCGGCCAGGAGGGCAAGCAGGTGGCTGTAAAAACGAACCCTAGAACATGGCGTCTGTCCCATAAATACCCTCTTCCCAGAATGCAACTAGGAGGACCACCTCCACCGAGCTTGTCTCTGAGACAGAGGAGCATCTATACACTTCGACACGTTGCCTTTCCAACACTGACCAGTAGCAACAGCGACAACCACCGGTCAGCACGGAAGCACACACAACGTCAGCCAAGCTGGAACAGAGGCGAACTAATAACCTTCCTAACACACTATTTACTACATTTAAATAACCTGCGGTAGACTGTAAATCTACGAGCGCTACAGAACCCATGGAATATGGAAGGGGAAACGATGTATTAGATAAATTACAGGATTATGACATAAATAAAAGCATAATAACGACATATTAAAAAACATATTCTGAAACGATCACAAGCTAAAAAAACTTAAACTGCATTTAAACATGCAGCAAGTAGCAAAATATGTGACTTTGCACATATTTACATACAGTATCTCACATTTTTGTAAAAAAATTATTATATCTTTTCATGTGACAACACTGAAGAAATAACACTTTGCTACAATGTAAAGTAGTGAGCGTACAGCTTGGATAACAGTGTAAATTTGCTTTCCCCGCAAAATAGCTCAACACACAGCCATTAATGTCTAAACCGCTGGCAACAATAGTGAGTACGCCCCTAAGTGAAAATGTCCAAATTGTGCCCAAAGTGTAAATATATTGTGTGGCCACCATTATTTTCCAGCACTGCCTTAACCCTCTTGGCCATGGAGTTCACCAGAGGTTCACAGGTTGCCACTGGAGTGCTCTTCCACTCCTCCAGGAAGATATCACGAAGCTGGTGGATGTTAGAGACCTTGCGCTGCTCCACTTTCCATTTGAGGATGCCCCACAGATGCTCAATAAGGTTTAGCTATGAATACATGCTTTGGCCAGTCCATCACCTTTACCCTCAACTTCTTTAGCAAGTCATCTTGGAGGTGTGTTTGGGGTTGTTATCATGTTGGAATACTGCCCTGCGGCAGTCTCTGAAGGGAGGGAATCATGCTCTGCTTCAGTATGCCACAGTACATGTTGACATTCATGGTTCCCTCAATGAACTGCAGCTCCCCAGTGCCGGCAGCACTCATGCAGCCCCAAACTATGACACTCCCACCACTATGCTTGACTGTAGGCAAGACACACTTGTCTTTGTACTCCCCACCTGGTTGCAGCCACACGCTTGACACCATCTAAACCAAAAACCACAGGACCACAGGATATGGTTCCAATAATCCATGTTCCTAGTCTGCTTGTCTTCAGCAAACTGTTCGTGGGCTTTCTTGTGCATCATTTTTAGAAGAGGCTTCCTTCTGGGACAACAGCCATGCAGACCAATTTGATGCAGTGTGCGGCGTATGGTCTGAGCACTGACAGGCTGACCCCCCACCCCTTCAACCTCTGCAGCAATGCTGATGGCACTCGTATATCTTTTTTCCAAAGACAACCTCTGGATGTGATGTTGAGCACGTGTACTTAACTACTTTTGTCGACCATGGCGAGGCCTTTTCTGAGTGGAACCTGTCCTGTTAAACCGCTGTATGGTCTTGGCCATCATGCTGCAGCTTAGTTTCAGGGTCTTGACAATCTTCTTATAGCCTACGCCATCTTTATATAGAGCAACAATTCTTTTTTTCAGATCCTCAGAGATCCTCATGAGGTGCCATGTTGAACTTCCAGTGACCAGTATGAGAGAGTAAGAGCGATAACACCAAATTTAACACACCTGCTCCCCATTCACACCTGAGACCTTGTAACACTAATGAGTCGCATGACATCGGGGAGGGAAAATGGCTAATTGGGCCCAATTTGGACATTTTCACTAAGTGGTGTACTCACTTTTGTTGCCAGAGGTTTAGACATTAATGGCCGTGTGTTGAGTTATTTTGAGGGGACAGCAAATTTACACTGTTATACAAGCTGTACACCCACTACTTTACTTTACATTGTAGTGTTGTCACATGAAAAGATATAATAAAATATGAGGGGTGTACTCACTTTTGTGAGATACTGTATGTAGGAGGTAGGGGAAAAGGAAAAGGAAAGGGAGGGGAGGGGGTTTGTAACAGGTCACTGCTATGCACATAGTGCAAGATGAATGGCATAAAGATATGTGCTGATGCATATTAATTATAGTATATTATTATGGGGTAAAGTAATGAAATAGATGATAATAAGTTGGGGAATTGTTACTAATAATAATAAAGGGAAATGTGTAGATGTACCGGATTGGAGTAAAGAGAGTACATCTCTTCACCTCTCCGGTACATCTATCTACACATTTCCCTTTATTATTATTTGTATGATTATTGAATTCAGTCACAGCTTAACAAACATGGCACGATATGTGCTTAATAGTGACAAACATTTTCTCTGTTCAACAATAATAACAGAAGGGGAAGTATGTGGAAACAAGATATAATATGGCATTATGAAGGTTGTGCATACATTTAAAATTCAAGGCCTTAGTGCTCTTGTCATCTAGCTGTGGTTGACATCAAGTCTCAGCTACTATCAATGCAGCGGCCAGATGGGCTCACTGCCTTTCTGTTTTTAACCCGTCATCCATGCTATCGGTCCCTTCCACTGGGGTGGGGGAAGTGGTCCAGGGCAGCCTGGGAATGCACCTGTCTAGGTTCCACAACGGAAGAGGGGGGGCAACCATGGCCTCCTACTGACCTCCTCCAGCACTTCTCCCGGCCTCAGGATGCACCCAGGCCCCCCAGTGCCCCCAGCGTGGGGCACCGCTCTATCTTCGCCTACCATGTGACGGATATGTTGGTCAATAACCTTAGCCATTTCAAGTTATCTTAGTTATCGAAGGGTGCCTGCCTTCAGGCCTTTTAACATCTGAACTTTCTTGCGGCAACAGTTATTAAAATGAGATAAGAAGAGAAGAGAGAGGTGGGAGGCAGAGAGTGGCCATAGAAAAAAAAAAGGGGGGGGGTAGAGGAGATGGGGGTAGTGGGGTGGGAGGAAAAAGACCGGATCTCACCTTTTGAATCTATGAGGATCTCACATGGCCCACTCCAGACAGTCAGCCGCCAGGTAGCCACTCCTTCCTGTAAAAAGTAAATGTGCAATGCACGCGGTCTGTGCTCTGGTATAGAGGAGTATACTGCTGATTATCACCTAAGTTGATCTGGGCCTAATGTTGGGTCCGCTAGCTTTTAATAAGGACATATCAAGTCTGGAAGGCACATGGGTGAGATCAGAAAAGTACTCCGTCCATAGTGACCATATGGCGGTATGTTTTGTCTCTAGTACCTTTTACTTGTTGCAACCCATTCCTCCATGTCATGAAAGACGTCCTGTTAGTTCAGCCGTCGGCGGAAGATCGGTTAACAGAACTATTGTCAGTAGAACCAGAGGACGCGTTCGGAGACGCGTTGACACGAACGGACGCATGCGGGTGCGCGCTAATACGAGCGGGTGTACGCGGGTACACGATGAGACGAACGGGCACGTACGATTGGTACTCGGGTGTGCACGTGTGCACGCGGCGGCGTGCAGACGTGCGATGTGACAGCTTTTGGCACCATTAGGCCTATTTAAGGGTGCCTGTCAACATGCTTCCTTGCTGTCCGGTCTACAGCGTTCCCTGTGACCCTAAGCTTCCAGTATACCTGTTTACCTGATTCCTGTTACCCGGCTTGTTCCTGACTTCTCCTGTTTGCTGCCAGTCCCTGACCTTGGCTTGTCTGACGATTCTCCTGCCTCATCCTTCAGTTATTACCTGCCTGTCTGTTGCCGACCCAGTCCGTGCCCTGACTACTCTCCTGGTTCCGTTTTGTACCTGCTCTGCTTACCTGTGTTTTGACCCGGCCTGTCTGACTTTGCTAGTGCTTCCAGTGGTACTACAGAACACCTCCCTGCTGCCTGCTGGTTCGTGGGTGTCTGCTAGCTACAGAGCTTCCCTATCCAGTCAACAGCTCCAGTGTTCCTGCCAAGAGTTCCGGTTCATCTACCAGTTGTTCCAGTGCTTCAGTTGTACTACAGAACACCTCCCAGTTGCCTGTTGTTCCTGAGTTCCTGCCAGTGGATCCAGTGTTCCTGATAGTCCTCCTGCTGCTGCACCAGAGGTCCGGATCAACTCTACAGCTGCCACTTACCAAGCACTTGTGGCCCCCTGCGCTCTTGAGTCCCTGTCTTATCTATCAGGGGCTCTCGAACCAGAGGCACACGAGAGGCTACTCCTTGCATTCTGGGCTCCACCACCAGGTACGTGACACTCCGCTTCTCTTATCTAATTTAGCTTGCGTATCCACTCCTGTTTACTCGGTACCTGTGCCTTCTTCCAGTAAATAAGAAGTAGCCGTTTGGCAGCGTTTAGTAAGTGGGGCAGCGCGCTCTTCTTGTAGCGGCTGACTGGTATGGGAGGGATATGCAAGAGGAAATGGTCTGGGGTGAGGGGAACATCTAACCCAAGAACTTCTTTCATCTGTTCTCTAACATCTTGCCAGTAGGCTTCTATCCGAGGGCGCTCCCACCACAGGTGCAACAGGGTTCCTCGGCCTCCGCATCCCCGCCAGCACACATCAGAGCTGACTGGGTATATCCATGCTAGATCCGAGGGGACCCTATACCAGCGTGTCATTAGTTTATAGTTTGTCTCCTGCATCTTAGAGTCTACTGAGCTGGAGTGCGTAAGTTGGTAAAGGTGTGTTAACAACAAGGGAGAAATGGCACAAGAATCAGCCACACATGAAAAACCAAACAGAATATGGATATATAAAAAATAATGGTGATGATGTCTAGGAGGACGGTATGAAACCGTGATGTTAGCGTATATAAAAAAGGAAATGTCTATTATATACGCTATAAAGCTAAAGTCCCAAATACAAAGTTCAAGTAAAGATTGGTACTGAGCACCAGCGGCAGCTCCTTATAGAGTAGAAGCGAGGACTCTGGAAGACAATGTGAAATGAAAAGGTGCGCCAATCTAAGTGCAGTATCCAAAAACCTTTATTAATAATATAAAAAGAACGGCCAAATGGCTACTCACAATATGTCAGTGAGGATAAGGCATGTAATACATAGAGGTAGCCCATAGGCACAACCTCAGCCACTCTCAGTGCGGGGTCCCAAGGTGAGTAAAATGCTGTAGATGTAAACAAGCAGTCCGTAATGTGTAGTCCTCTGCTGGTGGGGGCTTGGGTATGTGGGGAGCGAAGTGCCCATGGTATCAGTAAGGTCGGACCGGCGTCTCTCGAGGACCGGAAAACGGAAGTCGGAACGAGATGGAACCAGCCTGGCACGCACCATACAATAGAGAGGAATCTGCGGAAACCTGCAGCTTCCTCTCCAGTGTATGGTGCATTCCAGGCTGGTTCCATCTGGTTTCGACTTCCGTTTTCCGGTCCTCGGGAGACGCCAGTCCGAGCTTGCTGATACCGTGGGCACTTCGCTCCCCACATACCCAAGCCCCCACCAGCAGAGGACTACACATTACGGACTGCTTGTTTACATCATCTACAGCATTTCACCCACCTTGGGACCCCGCACTGAGAGTGGCTGAGGTTGTGCCTATGGGCTACCTCTATGTATTACATGCCTTATCCTCACTGACATATTGTGAGTAGCCATTTGGCCGTTCTTTTTATATTCTTAATAAAGGTTTTTGGATACTGCACCTTTTCATTTCACATGGTAAAGGTGTGTTAGCTGAGATCTAGAGAACTCCTTTCCTAGGTCTCTCTCCCAGGCATGTCTACATGTGGGTTTGGAGGCCGAGGACCCCAGCAGCAGGTAAAGTTCTGAAATCATGCGTGGGATCGGTTTCTCTGCTACGAACAGTCTCTCAAAAGGTGTAAGCAATGTAACATCTCTTATAGAGCTACCGTGTACTTCAAAAAAGTGGTGTAACTGTCTATATTTCCAGAAGTTCAACTGAGGTCTCCCAGGCCTGTCCTCCAGAGATTCAAAGGGTATCATTTTGCCGTCTCTCAGCAATTTATCACAGCTGGCATTCTTATCTTCCACCCAAGCTCCAAAGAGGCCCGCATGTTCCCCCCGGTGGGAACCAGAGGAATCCTCTCAGCGGCATCAGCGGGAACACAGGGGGGCCAAGCTCAGTGCTTGGTTGATTCGATCCCACGTTTTAAGCATGGAATTCGTCAGCAGGGACATAGTTTCCGACAACCCCCTGTGTTCCCGCGAAAGCCACGGGGCGTATGACAGGTTCCTTCCTGCCATGTATTTCTCCATGGTCACCCATAATTTAGACCGATCATGGAAGCGCCAATTCAGAATCCTCGGGAGGGCAATGGCCTGGTAGTATCTTTGCAAATATGGGACACTCAAACCCCCGTAGCGCTTAGGGTGCTGTAGAACCTTCATAGCTATTCGAGGTTTCCGCGAGTTCCATACGAAAGTAGTAAGCATGTTGGACATTTGTGCAAAAAAGGTCTTGGGCAGGGGTATAGGAACATTTGCATATAGAACAATATCCTAGGGAGGACGTTCATTTTTATTATGTTCACCCTTCCCAACCATGTGAAATCGCTTTTCGTCTAGTGGAGTAAGTCTTGTCGGACTGCAGTTAGTAATCTGGGGTAGTTTGTTGTGTATAACGTGTCAAAACTATCTGATAGTTGTATACCTAAGTAGCGTAGGGAGGCTGTGGTCCATGTGAAAGGGAATGCGTCTTTTAAGCTATCTGTCATAGTTGTGGATAAGTGTATGGGCAGGATTTCGGATTTATTATAATTGTTCTTAAAATTTGAGAGTGTCCCGAAATAATGAAGTTCCCGCATCGGGACCGGCAACAAGGTCAAGGGGTTGGTCAAGTGGAACAGTACGTCGTCCGCGTAAGCCGAAAGTTTATGTTCCACAGTGCCTACTGTCAGGCCCTTGATATCAGTATTCACTCTCTCACTCTGCGCAGCAGCGGTTCAAGAGTCAGTGCGAGGAGCAGGGGCGAGGGGGGCACCCCTGTCTCGTGCCGTTCCTGATCGAGAACCTAGATGAAAAAAATGCTGTTGACTTTAACCTGTGCACTAGGCTTTGAATAGAGAGCTAGTATCCAGGCTAACATGTTTGAGCTTAACCCTAATGTGGACAGGACTTCTCGCAGGTAGGACCAGTCAATGCGGACGAATGCCTTCTAGGCATCAGTGGAAAGTATTAGGTAGGGGAGGGGATCCTCTCTATTTTTGGCCCAGTGTATGAGTTGGATCTTTCGTATTGAGTTGTCCCTAGCCTCGCGTCCTGTAATGAAACCTGTTTAGTTTGGGTGTATTACATGGAGTATGAGGTGCTTCAGTCATGCCAGGATTTTCTCCAGTATCTTTACGTCAGTGTTCAAGAGGGGTATGGGGCAGAAACTCTGTGGGGTCTTTCCCCTGTTTTGGTATAACCGATATGTGTGCTAGGAGGGCCTCAGGAGGGATGTTGCGGCCTCTCGCTAGGGAGTTGAAATATCCGCACATAAGGCTCGCAAGTGTCGGGGATAATTTTGCATAGTACACTTTAGTAAACCCGTCGGGGCCTGGGCTTTTCCCATTGGGCAGTGATTTTGATGGTGGATTCGATCTCTGCAGTAGTGATAGGGGTTTCTAAGTCAGCTTTTTGGTCTTCAGTCAGTGGGGGCAGTCCATTAACGGATAGGTAGTCAGGGATTTTCCTTGGTCTGGCTATTCTGGCACCTGGGGTTATGTTGGCATCATAGTACTTATGTGATGAGTACCTCAGCTGTCTCCACGCCTGATGTTCTAGTAAACGCGAGAATAGTTCCCGAAGCTCTGTTAGTTCCTGGGTCTCCCCCAGTTTTGTCTTTGAGTTCCGCTTGCTGAAATGCAGGAAAAGACTCTGTGGTAGTCTGCCTGCCGTTCACTTATCAGTTTGGTGCCCAGGGCGATAAGCTCTCCCCGTATCACTGCTTTGTGACATTCCCAGATCGTGCCCTCGCTTAAGTCCTTCGGCAGTATTTTCCCGAAAATAGTTTTTTAATGCGTCTGAGATCTTTGTCTCCACCACAGGGTCGTCCAACAGATTTTCGTTTAGACGCCAAGTCCAAGCTCTATGGGAGCCCACTGGTAGGGCGAGAGTGACGGTGACCAGAGCGTGGTCTGAAATAGTAATATGGACGAACTCTGTAGGAGCTCCAAAGTGGGGTGGTCTACATAGAGCATGTCTATGCATGTGTATACGTTGTGTACTATAAAGTAGTAACTGTAGTCTTTGTCCGAGGGGTGGAGGACCCTCCAGCTATTGACTAGACCTGTGGTTTGAAGCGACCTACGGAAGTGTCTAAGGAAGGCATGTGAGTGTGAAGGTCGGCTGTGTGAGGTGTCCAGGGACGGATCAGGGCTCACATTGTAGTCTCCCCCTAAAATAGGGGAACCCCTCCCTGAACCCCTCCAGACGCTCCATAGTTGTGTCAAGGAAGGTCAGTTGATTCGAGTTGGGGGCATAGATACTGGCGAAGGTGTATTTTGCACCTGCAATGGTCCCTTTCAGAAAGACGTATCTTCCCAGGGGCTCAATCAAATCACCTGTGTGCTGGAAGGGGCAGTTTTTGTGGACGGCCACTGCAGTTCCTCTGGACTTGCTAACCGGGGAGGTGCTGATGTACCACTGGCTATATAAGTGAGTGGGCAGTTTAGGTATGGATTGGTGGGTGAAGTGCGTCTCCTGCAGGAAGACTACCTGTGCTTTCAGCTTTTTCAGTTCCCACCATAGTTTGCTACTTTACAGGGGAGCAGAGACCGTAAACATTTGTATTAGATTACCTTGATATCTGCTATTGAGGCAGGGTATTGGAAGCCGGCAGGGAGGTCCGGCGCGGGCTACAGTGATCCGGGTGGATCCTGTTGATATCAAAGAGGAGAGAGAGAAAAAGGCAGGAGGAGGGGAAGAGGGTGGGAAAGAAGAGAAAAGGGAGAGAGAGAGAGACAAACGTTAACATCCATAAGAACATTGACAATGTAAACCTTCAAAAAGAACAGTGGTTCGGAAGAACTGCAGGCTGGGCCTGAAGAGCCTCCCTATCTCAGGGGGCCATCCTGGTCCAGACCTGACATCCCAAATGGGATCAATAACTGTATGTGAGTGGCCTACTGGGAGTCGTGGGCCGGCATGAAGGAGGGTAGGAGGGGAAGGTTCGCTCCGCTCCCACCTCACAAGGGGCTTTCTGAGGCACCAAGTGTCGAGGGGGGGGTGGGACCCGGGAGGATTGCAGGAACGTGGATGAGTCCTGAAAGGGTAGGGTCATGTAGGGAGGGCTCCTGGAGCAAAGCTAAAGTGGGGCGAATTTGTTCTCAGTCCTGTCAGCCTCTCTGGGCTATCAAAGCTCCCAATCAAAGCTGAGTATGGCCGAGCGTCCATCTTTGGTCACCTATAAGTAGAAGGGAAAGCCCCAACGATATGTGAGGCCTGCTTCTTGGAAGGCCACTAACACAGTCTTCAAGACCCGATGCTGCATGAGGGTGCATCTAGAGATGTCCTGATAGAAGCAGGCGGGTGCCTGCTTCTATCAGAGGCGGGTGCCATCAAAATCAAAAAAGGGCTTGTTGCGCATTTTCTGCATGATCAGCTCTTTAAGGCTGTATTTATGCAGTTTGCATATTATGTCTCTGGGGTTATCAGCATCCTGGGATGGGGGGGCCTCAGGGCCCAGTGGGCTCGATCGATCTCGATGGGTGCTGTGTCTGGGAGCTCCACAATTTCTCGAAATATCCCTTGCAGTGAGAGGATGATATCTTTGGGGGCTGTAGCTTCAGGCAGGCCTCGGATTCGGATATTTGCCCGCCTGCTACGGTTTTCAAAATCGTCAAGCTGTGTTAACAGTGAATCTAGCTTTTGGTCCTGGGCTGCACATCTCATCTGCAAGGCTGATATAGAGGGGAGAGTTTCATCTAGCCTTTGTTCTAGTGTCTCCACCCGTTTGCCAAGATGTGTAGTGTCCTCCTTGAGCTGGGCAATATCCTCCTTTTTAAATGCTTTTTCCACCCTTGTTGTGAATCTCTCTAGGTCCTCTCTGGTTGGGAGAGACCATATATGTCTCTTAATGTCCCCATCACCCATGAGGTCTGCAATATCGGTTCCCTCAGCCTCGGAAGTAGTGGACCCAGGGGTGCAAAATCACTCACCGATCCGGGTGATGGCTGTGGGGACATGGCAGGCTGCGTGGGCTGTTTTTGAGCCGCCGCATGTTGCTTCATGGCTTACTGGCTGTCGCCATCTTGGCTTTTTCCTGGGCCTTGCCGCAGGTCCCGGGAAAATACGTGTCTAGCTGCCCCTGTCTCCTCTTGTCCGTCCCCGGATCGTGGGTCGTATTCCGCCTCCTCTGTGACATGTCCTGAGCCATTTTGGGGCTCAGGATCGCGGGTATGCTGCTGGTAAAGTTGCGTGGCAGCGGAGCGTGGACCAGACACGTTCTCACTGCTCCATGTTCAGGACATGCCCTCCCCTTTATTATTATTTAATAGTAACAATTCCCCAACTTATTATCATCTATTCCTTTAATTTTAGCCATAATAATATACTATAATTAATATGCATCTTTATGCCATCCACCTGTGCATAGAAGTGACCTGTTACAAAAATCCTCCCCTCCCTTCCTTCCCTTTTCGTTTTCCCCTTCCTCCTACATATGTAAATATGTGCATAGTCATATGTGTGCGCCACTTGGTGGCGCAAGTTTTTCTACTTGCTGCATGTTTAAATCCAGTTTAAGTTTTTAGCCTTTGATAGTTTCCTAATATATATGTTTTTTAATATGTCGTTATTATGTTTTTATTTATGTCATAATCCTGTAATTTATCTAATACATTGTTGCCCCTTCCATATTCTGTGGGTTCGGTCTGATGCGGTGTATCCAATCACGGTGCATTCTATATACTAGCCACTCCCCTCCCCTTATATCCCACTCGACCATGTCCCTGTCAATCAGCTTTGAAGAAGGAGCATCACGTTATTCACGGCCTGTACGCTCAGGAAACGCGTTGCATCCCAGTGAGTCATCTCCCTTCGCCTGGATACCAGCTTGCACTTCAAGCCTTGTGTTGATGTACATTCCACCCGGCCGGTCGAGTTCCATCTAGCAGTGTACGAGAATAAAGCACAGCCTACATCCACAAGATAACAAGGGACTGATTACACTGATGACATCCCCGTTTGGGACAATACAATGCCTGTGTTTAACCGCTAAAATGTGAGTTGCCATTTTACCATTCTATACTTTATATTAAAATCTGTACAAAATCTGCACCCAGAGGCGCCTCTTCTCCCTCTTTTGTTCTCTCAGTGTACTGGGAACATGGTTTCTGTTCCCCCTGGATGGCTGCCATGAGCGTGGATGATCTCCCCTCCTTCCCTGTTCTGTTCTGACAGGAGTGACAGATCGTGTGCTCCTATTAGCTAGGAACCACGATCCGTCACTTCCTCTGGTTAGTCCCCTCCCCCTTCAGTTAGAATCACCTCCCAGGGAACACAGTTAACCTCTTCACCGCCCCCCTAGTGTTAACCCCTTCACTGCCAGTGACATTTTTACAGTAATCAATTCATTTTTAAATTGCACTGATCGCTGTATTAATGCCAATGGTTCCAAAAATGTGTCCAAATTGTCAGATGTGTCCTCCATAATGTCGCAGTCATGAAAAAAATCGCAGATCACAGCCATTGCTAATAAAAAAAATGCTATAAATCTATCCCCTATTTTGTAGACGCTATAACTTTTGTGCAAACCAATCAATATACGCTTATTGCGATTTTTGGTAAAAAAAAAAAAATATGTAGAAGAATACATATCGGTCTAAACTGAGGAAAAAATAGTTTTTTTTATATATTTTTGGGGTATATTTATTATAGCAAAAAGTAAAAAATAATGCGTTTTTTTTTTTTTTTATAGCGCAAAAAATAAAAACCACAGAGGCGATCAAATACCACCAAAAGAAAGCTCTATTTCTGGGTAGAATGTCGCATGACCGTGCAATTGTTTGTTAAAGCGATGCAGTGCCGAATCGCAAAAAGTGTTCTGGTCAGGAAGTAGGTAAATTCTTCCGGAGCTGAAGTGATTTAACTCAACTCCATAACAGCCTAAGGGGGTTATTTACTAAGGGCAAATCCACTTTGCACTACAAGTACACTTGAAAGTGCACTGAAAGTGCACTTGGAAGTGCAGTCCCTGTAGATCTGAGGGGGACATGCAAATAAAATAAAAAAAAACAGCATTTTAGCTTGCACTTGATTGGATAATAAAATCAGCAGATCTTCTCCTCATTTCAGATCTTCCCCTCAGATCTAAAGCGACTGCACTTCCAAGTACACTTTCAGTATACTTTCCAGTGCCCTCGCAGTGCACTTGTAGTGCAGAGTGAATTTTCTTTTAGTAAATCAACCCCTATATCTCCATGTACACAAAGGGGTTGATTTACTAAAGGGAAATCCACTTTGCACTGCAAGTGCACTTGGAAGTGCAGTCGCTTTAGATCTGAGGGGAAGATCTGAAATATGGGGAAGCTCTGCTGATTTTATCATCCAATCATTTACAAGCAAAATTCTTGTTTTTTTATTTTCCTTGCATGTCCCCCTCAGATCTACAGCGACTGCACTTCCAAGTGCAGTTGCAGTGCAAAGTGGATTTGCCTTTAGTGAATAAACCCCATAGGCTTTTACAAGAGTTTAGAAGCTGCTGCAGTAAAGGAAGGTTCAACCTCCCTCAACCTCCCTCTCCTGAAACTTGTTCAGGATAGAAACGTTTCGACCGCTGGCTGCAAAACGCGGCAAAATTGTGGTAAATCTGTGGCGTGATTTTGCCATGTTTTGAGGTTTCCCAAGGCAGGCCATCAACCTAGTCTGTGTGTACACGAACTCTAATGCCGCGTACACATGGTTGGACTTTTTCGGCTACAAAAGTCCGACAGCCTGACAGACTTTCGATTGACTTTTGGCAGACTTGCGGCGGACTTGCGCCAGACTTTCTAACGAACGGACTTGCCTACATACGATCACACAAAAGTCCGACGGATTCGTACGTGATGACGTACACCGGACTAAAATAAGGAAGTTGATAGCCAGTAGCCAATAGCTGCCCTAACGTGGGTTTTTGTCCGTCGGACTAGCATACAGACAAGCGGATTTCTGGGTCCGGCGTAGTTACGGCGTAAAAATTTGAAGCATGTTTCAAATCTAAAGTCCGTCAGATTTGCGGCTGGAGAAGTCTGCTAAAAGTCTGGGGAAGCCCACACACGATCGGATTGTCAGCCGTACTTTGTCCGTCGGCGTCCGTCTGACTTTTGTAGACGAAAAGACCGACCGTGTGTACGCGGCATTACAGTGTTTTTGATTATCCATATAAACATCTGAAAAAAAAAAAGGAACAAAAATTTTTTTTCTTAATGTATATTGTGAGATTGTGGTGATTAAACTTAAGCAGCAGGTCCATTTACAATAAGTTGTGCCAGTCCAAACTGCATTTTTAGGGCTTGGAAGCCCACTTTTATTCAATAAATGAAAAGTTCACTTGTACATCATTAGCCCACGCAGGGATTCCTTCCACATAACATGCATAAACAAAAATACTGAGCCACTCGGCTCACTTGTTGGCAGCATTGCTGCTCCTTTTACCAGTCCTTTTGACTGTCATCCTACTCTCCTGGAACACTTGCCTCTCTAGCCTGCAGTCACAGTGCCCTGTTGCATGGCCCACCTCTGGCCTAAAGATTTGAGTTCTCCTGTCATCCCCGGTAGGAGCTTACCTGATTCCTGAAACTAAGACCTGCTGTCTTCTGGCTGGGTCCTCTGACCCCTTGATGAGACCTCTATCTCGTGGCTTCTGGCTGAGCGCTCTGACCCCTCTCTCTCTCATGGCTTCTGGCTGAGCCCTCTGACCCCCTCTGTCTCGTGACTTCTGGCTGGGCCCTCTGACCCCTCGATGAGACCTCTATCTCATGGCTTCTGGCTGGGGCCCCCGACCCACGGGATGAGATCTTCCGTCTCCAACACTGGAAGCTGTCGTAGTAGGTGTATGGGGTAAATCCGCGCAATGAATTGAATGTTTTAGTTATGGATATGGCTGCTGCCTCTACACATACAATACCACCTAAGTGGAAAGTATTAAAAATGGTAAAAAAGCAGGAGTAGTATGGCGCTGCCCTTACGGAGACAATTTTTTTTTTTTTTTTTTTTTTTTCTTTGTAGTGAATGTATTGCCTAGTATCCTTATAGAATTGCTTCTAAAACCTGTATATGTTCAAAAATTGAATAAAACTGACTGGTGGTGAATATTTCTATTCAAAATGAAAATACAACAACTGGTGCTCCAATTGTTCAACAAAGGTGCATTGTGCCCTTTAAGTTAAGTAATAAAGTAGTTGTGGATATAGATGTAATATCATCTAGGAGGAAAGTGTTAAAAAAAAAACAAACAAAAAAAACTCTTTAAAATGACTTTATAATTCCTAAAGTGTGTGTGCCAAAAATGAATAAATATGTGACTGGTGCCAAGTCCTTACTGTTAAAGGTACAATTGCAACATAAGGTGCTTCAATTATTCAACAAAAGTGCATAGTGCAGCATCACTAAAGTGACCAGTGTTAAATCATACAAATCCATACAACATTGTGCAAAATATCCATCATAAATAGTGACTCTTGTGCTGTGACCAGTATTGGTTGGATAGGAAAAATTCCGTTTATGAAAAAAACAAGTTCTTTTTGGAGTATTTTGTAGTGTTCAATCTTTGAGGGTCAAATATCTGTAGGAAAGCTTCTTATCCAGGTGCTGGTTTCTTTAATTAGTGCCTTGTCTGCATGCTCTGACAATGCTTGCACTCACCAGATTCTCCTTTCCCCTGCAGGGGTATGCACGGTCACAGTGTCTGCCACTGTGCAGCAATCAAGGATATCCCCCAAACTTTACTTGCGTATTGTGGTATAGTAATTACATGTAAAGGAAAGAAGGTATGCCCATCGCGTAAAACCATCGGAGAACTTTTATTAAAACTTAATAGACAAATGTACTCACATTTCAAATGAACAAATCAAGCATGCCAAAAGTTAGCGAATTCCCTTTGTTAGAGGTGCTGCAAGACGTTCGTAACCCGCCCTATGCACGTTTCGTCGTCAGACTTCTACTGGGGCGTTCATCTTGCTGTACCTCCTGAGTTTAAATAGTGTGGCCAGTAATAAGTGCAATTGGATCGGCGGCCATTTTTGCTAGGATTTTGAAGACCGAAGCCTAATAGGACTGTGCATTAGGTTGTTAGCAGCCATTTTCTTGTGGATATTACAGACCGAAGCCTAGTAGAGCTATCCATTGAGTCCTTATGGCGGCCATTTTCTTGGGGATTTTGTAGACCGAAGCCCGGGTAGCCCGCCTTACTTAACTTAAAGGGCACAATGCACCTTTGTTGAACAATTGGAGCACCAGTTGTTGTATTTTCATTTTGAATAGAAATATTCACCACCAGTCAGTTTTATTCAATTTTTGAACATATACAGGTTTTAGAAGCAATTCTATAAGGATACTAGGCAATACATTCACTACAAAGAAAGAAGAAAGAAAAAAAAAAAATTTTGTCACCATAAGGGCAGCGCCATACTACTCCTGCTTTTTTACCACTGGAAGCTGTCGCCCACACTGGAAGCTCTGAGCAATTCTCAGACCTGACTATAGAATGACCCTGCACACCTGTGTAATCTGCCAGGTTGCAGGCATCTAGCAAAACCCAGACACAGAATTGAATGTTCTCATTCAGAACTACAGAATCTGGAGAGCCAAAAACACAGCTTTCTCCACTCAGATAGTTTTGAACCTCGCATTAACCCTTAACGCGAATCCTGTGTCACATTTTCCTATATTCATACAGTGACAGAGCCTCCCTCTGCCACATATGCACCCCCTCCCCTAGATTTCCAATCAGAGGGCAGGAGACAAAAGCTCCTCACTTTAGCACCTCTGTGGCGGTGACTCCTTAACACAGACACTTTCCGTCTGTCACTAACTTGCCTTGCAATATTAAAGGGGAACTCTGCTCGACTGGACTTATGTAGATCTTCCCAAGTCTTCTTCCTGGCGTGCTTCCACAAGCACTTTTTCTGAGACCTTAACAAAATTCTACCAGTCCTTCTATCAACCCTTCTAACCTTCAATCTTAGGGTCCTAAGAAAACCTTTTTGTTTTCTTGGTATATTTTAGCTTTCCTGCCACCTTTCTCCAACCTCCTGATGCTGTCGGGAACCTCCTTTGCTTAACCAGTTGCCAACCGCCCCGTGTATATGTACTGTACATGATTTGCGCACGTGGGCAGAGGGGCGCACACGGCTCCGCACACGTCTGCCTTCCCGCTGATGTTCTGATTCGATTCAGAACCGATCAATCATCAGGTCCAGGCCAATAATATATGACAAATGACAGAACATTCTGTGCCTGTGTAATGTAAACACAGGCACAGGAAATTATTAATCTTCAATCCTGGATGTCAGGTCACTTGAGGCCAGGTGACAGATGCACCCCGTTGGGGTCAGAAGTGCATCCCTGAGGTAGTGGACCCTACGGCTGACTGCTGCGGATGGAGCTCTGGGTGGTTCAGGAAAGCAGGTACTCTGGAGCACCAACGCGGAGCATACTGGGAGCTAGAGCATGAGATTTCCCAGAATCTAAGAGCAAGCGGGTGTTCCCCAGGGCCCCTGATGGTGGGGATGGACTTTGCTGCAGTCTGGCTCCAGGTCACGGCGCCTAGCTCACTCTCACAGTAGACTACTGAAGGATAGAAAGGAAGCAGCAGCCTGGAACAACAAGAAGAGTCGGGAGATATGCCAAAAGGTAACAAGATAGGGATAGTCAAAGAACACACCAAAGGTCGGGATATGAAGCAGACGAGGACAGTCAAGAACAAGCCAAGATCAGTAAACAGGATCAGATGTAGGACAAAGAGCAATGAGCACAGGGAAGCAAAAACACACAATATTGATCAGCAAGGCTTGGCTTGTGGTGCACAGATAATATAGTGTTCCTAATTAGAGGCTGGGGTGGAGCCATGCTTGAGGGAAGATTACTTAAGCATATAGGTGAACAGTGACTGTCCTCTAAGCTGAACACAACAGAAAGGTGAGTAAACAGACAAGACCACTACTGCAGAGTCATGCAGAGGCAGAGGCATCTCGAAAGTCTGAGTTCCTGTCAGACCTTGAAGGACAAAAAAGGCCTTCCTTCATCGAAAAGTGGGAAAAAGAATTAGAAACAAAGTTGGAAGAACAACAAATTAAGAGAATGATTGCAGGAGGATACAATCAGGCATGGGATACAAACACCATCGAGATGAATTATAAATTCCTGGCTAGGTGGTATATGACCCCGGAGAGACTCCACAAGATCAATCAAGCGGAATCACCATTGTGTTGGAGAAACTGCGGACAAAAAGCCATAAGTATAAAGGAAATTACGGGTGAGACGATAGAGAAAAATAGATTGACTTGCCTGTTCCATGACACCAACTCCTCTAGTAAGCATTACACGGAAAAAAAACACCAAAACTACTAAACGCAGCAAAGGGAGTGATCCCAAAAAACTGGTTAAAGAGCGAGGGCCCAGATTTAAGAGATTGGTTTAAACAAGTGGAGTACTATCACAAAATGGAAATTCTCTGTTGTAAAGATAAAGAGCAATTAGAAAAATGTAACTCTGTCTGGATTGGGTGGGAAAAATATAAAACCTCGGACAACTACTGGCAGAAGAAACTGGAAGGTATAAAACATTAATATTAGGGAGAAGAGGAAAAATCCTGGAAGCAAGGCAGGGGGGGGAGAAATTAGAAAGGGAGGGTAATAGGCGGGTGGGGTAGGATGGGAAAAAATTTTTTATATGGTTATTAATAAAGGAGGGAACCTTTTTGTTTCTCTAGTTCTTTTTTGATTTTTTTTTTCTTTTCTATAAAGAAGCCACAATGATGTGAACTTGAGAAGGGATGGGTTTTGAACGTCAAGTTGAAAAAGGTCTCTCAAAAGTAAACACTGAAGTGCTAAAAAAAAAAACTGGTAGTCATGTTCCCCGAACTGCAGCATACTGCCAAGTTTGCTCCAGTGACGAGGAGGGAGGGGATGATGAGGTCACTGACTCTACTTGGGTGCCTGATAGAAGAGAGGAGAAGGAGGCACATCTCCAATGAGGCAGGGTGTCCTCCAGGGGGCAGCTTAAGGGCAGCCACCCTATTGCATCACACCGCAGAGCTAAGCAGGTGCAGGGCGCTGCTGACTCCCCACATATTTTGAAAAGTTCTTTGATGTGGGCCTTTTTTAAAATGTGTGCAGCAGATCGCACCATTGCTGTTTGCAACATATGTCTGAAGCGTATCAAGCGTGGCCAAAACAGCAGCCGCTTGGGCATCACATGCTTGACCAGACATATGAGGACCTCCCATGCAGTCCGTTGGCAACTGTACTTAAAGACCCACATCAAAGAACAAGGCGGACCTCTCCTTGCTCCTCATCAGCTGGGATCTCCAACCCCACTATACCTCCAGTCCTCTCAGAAACCTGCACTGAGAGGAATGAAGGTATAGAAATAGGTTTCCCAGGTACTTGCAGTCAATCTGCTAGCGGTACACCAACATTGGACTTTAGCAGGCTGTGATAGACCTAGCCGGGACAGAGGCTTTTGGAGAGGACTGAATGCAGGCCTCTTGCCTTTCGACTATGGGCCCTGGATTTTAAGGGAACAATACTCTTTGTGAGGTGTATGCCTGGGGACCCTGAACTAATGTTACTTTGTATTCAAGTCCATGTCCCCCCAAAACACAAAACTCTGGGAACCCCGTATGTGCCATATTATAAATAGTGACTGCTTCACAATGTTGTGTATATATTGTGTGTTGTCTCATGCTGTATATATGTATATATAATGTGTGTTGTCTCATTGTGTTGTGTACTACTTGCTGTGCTAGTTTGGGGTGGGGCTGTATTCAAATGTTCTATTGTGTCTGTCTGCCTTGGATCACAGGATGTGTATTTCTATGGAGGGAGGGGGGATTCCTCCAACAGCTCTCCTTGCTGATAAGACTGTGTGCTCATGAGACGTTGGACACACCTGACCTGTGTGTCTATTGTCATTGGACAGTTTGGCCCGCCCAGTTCTCCAAGGGTGGAAAGAGTCTCTGAGTTATTTTATCTGTTGTGTCCAAGTGTGATAATAAATGAGTTGATTCCTGGTTGACCCTCAAGACAGAGCTTTGTCTCGTATTTGGGGGGGGGAGTTATTCGTATGGGTTCCTTGTTTGGCTGATGGAAGTGTTCGGTAGCTGCCTGGGTGTTCAGGAAGGGAATGTCCTAAATGACTTTCACCCCTTTAGTACTCGGGTGTCGTTACAACTGGTGGCAAGCAGCGGGATCATTCCCACAGCCCAGAAGGACAGCTACAAGAGGACACAGGACAATGGAAGCACAGTATGAACGGCTAAAGCTCTCTTCCCTCAAGGACATACTGGAGAACCGGGGCCGACCTGCCAACAACAGTAAGAAGAGGGACATTATCGCAGAACTAGTCGAAATGGATAGAGCTGAAAGGCCCAGCATAACAGTCAGGACACCCAAAGAGGCATGGTTTGATCGGGCTGCTAAAATAAGACTGGCACATTATGATCCTAACCCTAACCCTCATGACTAACGAGCAGTACAAAGATACTGTATGTGTGCCAAGGTTGTCACCAATTTATCATGGTACAAACCCATCTCAAAAGGCACCATAGATAAATTTAATGGTGCCTTTTATGATCTGGTTGATGAAGCGTTTTGTAGTAGGGCTATTGACAAAGATGTCTGGGAATACATCAGAACACCATACCCCCGCACTCCCACTCTGTATCGCCTTCCCAAAATGCATAAAAACCAAAAAACTCCTCCTGGTCGTCCCAAAATTTCCGGGAACGGTTCTATAACAGAAAATGTAAGTAAATTTGTAAACGGCCATCTCAGACCCTATGTTGCGGGCTTATTCTCATACATTAAGGACACCATCCACCTATTGCAAAACTTGGAGGAGTTGCATACATTACCTCACTCGCTTCTAATCGTTATCGATGTAGAGGCGCTATACAGCTTCATCCCGCACAATTCAGGCCTTTCGGTCATCAGACATATTCTGTCACAATCTCACAAAGATGACCGAAAATTAAACTCTTTCCTACTGGAAGCTTTGGATTTTATTCTAACACATAATATCTTTTTGTTTGACGGCTCCCACTACCTCCAGGTGCATGGGGTTGCGATGGGGACTTGTTGTGCCCTATCGTATGCCAACCTGTACCTGGGGGAGTGGGAGCAGTCTCTTCTGTCAGACGACAGCCTTTCGTCATATACCACCCATGTAGCAGCATGGTTCAGGTATATAGACGATATATTCATGATATGGAATGGCACGCCAGAGGCGTTACATGCCTTTATACAGATCATGAATCAACACAACTTCAATCTATATTTCACAATGACCTTCAATGACGCGTCTATTACCTTTCTTGATTTAAGCATAACGAAATCTATAGATGGCTCCCTATCCAGCGGCCTCTACCGGAAAGAGACCGCTGCAAATACTATCCTACACGCGTCAAGCTCACATCCTAAACCATTAGTCTCATCTATCCCATATGGGCAATATTTAAGACTTAGACGCAATTGTTCGACTGACATCGATTTTGTCCGGGAGGCAAATAAATTAAGAGAATGACTTCTAGATCAAGGCTACTTGCCTACATGTTTGAAAAAGGCTTTTAGACAAGCACGGGGACAATTGAGGCATAATATTCTGTTCTCTAAAAAAACATTTTCAAATTCCCAGTCAGTCATTAGACTAATAACCACCTATAATAAACAGCATGGGACTATTAAAAGTATTTTACAGAAACACTGGCACCTATTACAAATTGTTCCCAACCTAAAACCATATGTATCTACGGCACCTACAATCACCTTCAGAAAAGCACGTTCATTGAAGGACCACCTTGTAAAAAGTGAATATACGGGTACTTATCGCTCTGATACGTGCAAAAGACTTGGAACTTTTACTTGCGGCGGTTGTTCGTGCTGCCGCTATATGAATACACTGACAAAATTCAAATTACCGAATGGCAGAATGTATAGGCCCAGACACTTTGCTAATTGCAAGACTTCTGGGGTTATCTACCTTCTGACATGCCAATGTAAATGCTTTTATGTTGGAAAAACAAAATTGGAGTTTCACAAAAGGGCGGCACGACATATTACTAGCATGAGGCAGGCGGACCCGCACCTTCCTCTGGGGCGACATGTGCGAGACCATCACACGGGCAAATTTCCCCTTATTCATTTCACCATTCTCGACCGGATTCATCAAGGGGTGGTGACTGGAATAAGATCTTGCTCCAGAGGGAGGTCCGTTGGATCGCCAGCCTCAATGCAACTCAATTTCCAGGTCTAAACACCCAAATTAGTTTCTGTCCATTTCTAGATGGTTTTGTATCAGGAGGATGCGAAAAAGAATAATCCAGTATATCATAACATACCACGTATCTAAAAATATCTAGGCTATGGATGTTTAAATAATATAATTAAAGGATTTTAGGTTGACGTGACAATTTATCTTGTGGGATACTTTTCTCTTTATAGTGCTGTTCATTCTGTCATGTAAAAATGCATTCAACATATTTAAGAATGTACTTTATCCATAAATATACTCAACATATCCATGTATGGTATTAATACAATTATACAATAGGATATCAAATATGTTTGTGCATTTAACAGCTATTTTGTTCTCTGCTTGCAATGTTCTGCCTACTTTGTCTCATGTGTTCATAGTTCCAAGCTTTGTCCTGCATCCATTGATCCTTGCTACTCTCCCACCATGTGTATCCGATTCTGTCCATGCATCCAGACCAATAAAATTATGAAATCATTTGGATTAATGTGTTTGTACATACAGATGTATGGTTTATAAGACACCTGTTTGTTGATATATATATATATATATATATATATATATATATATATACCTTTTCTTTTTGTGCCCTTGGTGCACGGGGACCATGTTGTTTCCATCTTTCGATGGTGGCATGGCTCTCTTTTACACTGCATCCCTGTCCGGTTGAGTCCGGGCATGCCATTGCAGTGTTTTGTGCGTCGGTGGGGCCTGCCTGCATGACGCTCCTTCGGCGCTCGGGCGCTGGGTGGGCGCCATGCAGTTTTGTCCCTGGGGCCCCATTTTCGGATGTCCCAAGCCCCAAGTCCCTCGATTTTTCGTGATTTTGTTTTGTGTTTGATATTTCAGTTTTCGATTGGTATTTCTTATCTGTTTGTTTTTCCAATGCCTTGTGTGTTTTTGGTTGCCGTGGTGATGATGAGATCATCTTCAGCAACCTATCCACACAGCTTTGTTGCTTTTTTCCGCCTTCTGCACCGCCCCTATATGTCGTCACTGCGCTGGACGCAACCATGCGGTCCTCCAGTGATGACGCGGTTCCTTAGATCCTCCAGTTTGCCACTGGCTCACGCTGCCTGCGCACATTGCCTTGTTATGACGCTTATGCGTCATACGCGACGAGATGCATCCACGCTTGCTGACACCGAGGGTATAATCTACACTGCGCAGGCGCCGGCGGCTGGTTTAAAAACTGCAATTGGCGTCCTGCTCAGTGTTAAGCCACACTTGCCAACATTCATCACGCTCCAGCCTTTCGTCTAATACCTTCAACTCAAGCGAGTAAGTAAAAAAGCATTATCTTGTATCTTCTTGTACTTTTTAATGAAGGAGAGGCAATGCTCCACTATTTCCCCATTGCAACTTTAGTCATGCCTGCATGGTTAAGCATGTAACTACATGTTTATTAATATATATGCGAAACTATGTCTCCGTAGTATAACCATCAGGGGGCAAAAGTTGGCTTTATTACGCTTCCACTCCCCCTTCTTTGGATATTTGTTCCCCTTCCTTTTGAAGTCAGAGCCTTTTGTGATTGCTAATAATAAATTTCTCCAATGTAGTTACATAGCAACAAAAGGACTATTAGATTTGCAGTTACAACATGGAGCCACGCACTTTGTTCGTAATTATGGAGAAAGCAGTGTTGAAATTATGGAAAATTATGGAGAAAGCAATTTTCTTTCACCCTTTCCCTCTTTTCCCCTAACCCCTTTCTCCCCTCCCCCCCCCTCTTCCCTTCCTTTTCTCCTTTTCCCTTTTCTCCCCCCCCCCCTCCCGTTTCCCCTTTTCCCCTGTTTGGTGCTCATTACATATTATTATGATATAAGATTATGTCAAAATCCCCAATGTTGAATATATAATATATATATATCACTATTTAACAAAAAGTACGTTTTATAGCAATCTTGCGCAATTTATTAATTCATACAAACCTATTCCCCCCCCCCTCCTCTTAAGGGCCACTGTGTGGATGCGGCGGGGGGGGTCCTCCTACTTGGGGGCCTTTGCGGAGCTATTCCTTGACCCAAGGGAGAGCTGGCACACCTGTCTTTTGGCTAATTGGTGGCTATTATCATCATTTTTTCAAATCGCCTTCTTCCATCGATACAAAAGTTTGCTTTTTTTGCACACTCTATGTACATTTTTTCTTTAAGGACTGGATACTGGTATGTATGTTGGACACCGTTGGATACCATGATGTGAATTGTTTATTCTATACAGCATTACAATATGTAAATTGTTCTCACTTGTTGTCAGGGGCCTTACCTTGGCAGGCGGGGCGCCCGCGGTGGTGTGCATCAGGGTGCGTCGGCGCGCGTTGGCGCGCGCGTTCCTGCGGACCTCGCCGTGCGGGCTCCTCGCGGCGCCGGTGTGTGTGTCCAGGATCGTTCCACTGTGCACGCCGGTGTGCGGGGGCGCGCGCGGGCGTTGGCGGGCGCGCGTGCCTGTGTGTGCCGGGGCGCGCGCGTGCACGTCGTTTGGCGCCAAAAGCCCCATTTAAGCCAGTGAGTTCTTGTGACCAGTGCTGCCTAATCAACAGCTAGTCGTTCCTGAGCCTGACCGTGTACCTTGTCTGTTCCAGCTATACCTGTTGACCCGGCCTTGTCCCCCGACCTCTCTCTGAACTCTGCCTGCACCGACCTCTGCCTGTCTGACCATCCGCTTGCCTGTTCCACTGTACCTCTGCCGTCTGCCTGTTGCCAAACCCGGCCTGCCTCCTGACCATCCATTTGCCTGCTCCCTGGGATCCCATCAGCCTGTCTGCAGACTTCCTGCCTGTTGTCCACACTAGCCTGCTCAGCTCAGTGACGGTGCTCCAGCCTACTCTAGTCTTTCCCGCTATTAACCCTGCGACACCCGGACTGCAATACCAGGACAGCCATACAGGCCTTCATACCACTCCGTACTTTCGTACCCTCTGTTTACTCTACCAGGGGGCCGATAGTCGGAGGGTAAGGGAGCCTACCCTCTGCCCGACAGGACTCGCCGGTCTGGTAAGTAGGAGCCTGACACTTGTCTTTTCAGAATACGCCTTTTATATATATAATTTCTCTCTGCAATACGCCTCTGAAGAAGGGACATCGTCCTGAAACATGTCAGGCTTATAGAGAAACATGTATTTATAGATGAAAATGTAAAGTGATCAGTATGAAATAAAATTTGCTGCACAAGCACTTTTGTACACATTTATGTTCAGTTTGTCTTGTTTTTATGCTTTTTTCTAATAAATAAAAAATAATTTTTATCATAAATGTAATTGCTCTGTTCGCCCATAAAGTTCCGCTGTACCGGGGGGTACATAGGTTCCCTTTCCCAGGGTCCTTATTTTTCCGTAACCCTACAGCGGAGATCATAGACCTAGTTATAGTGGCTGTGGATGCAGATTGGCTACAGCAAAGAGGTGCTGCAGCAGCAGAAGTCACAGCAGCACCAACTGAAAGAAGAGGAGAGGTACAGCTACCAGCCACCATGGAAGAGGAATTCAGAATGAGGTTGTGAGAGATGCAGATACAGCATAGAGGACCAGTATCAGAGCAGGTCCTGCTGGGATGGTCTGATTCTATCCGATGCAAACTCTGGAAGGAAGCGCTAGCCCGTGAGCAGCAACACCAGGGAAAAGTTCTCCCCTCCATTCATGTAAGGTACTGGTCGCAGTATGAAGTACGAATGCTGTTATTGGGGGAACAGCCGAAGCAGGAGTGGACAGCTGAGTTAAGCAGGCTGATCTGGGCAGAGATGCAGTTGGACGAGAGCTACAGAGCCCTCCGGTGGTATGTAACCCAAGAGTGCCCGTGGTCAGCAGATGACAGCCCCACGGAAGGCTTTGACTATGATGGCCTGGGATTGTTGTATTGGAGGCTGTCCAGAGACCCTGACTTTGGGAGTGATGAGGAGTGGCATTTGGAAGAAAGTACAGAGAGCGAAGACTGAATGTCTCGGAAGGGCACTGGGCACAGGAAGATTTGTAGTTTCTGGACGTTCAGGAATGGGAGCTGGAGATCGCCTACAGACAGCTGCTAGACTCTGCTCAGCAACAGGGTGGGGCCCCCTTTGCCTGGGATTATCAAGAATTACCAGTTGACAACTCTGAAATCCTGGCTGAAGAATCGGCAGTGGAAAATCTGGAGATTGCCATCCCCAAAGCTGGAGTGCTGACAACAGGGCCGAGTTCTGCTAACCTCTGCCCAGCACTGATAGCATCTTCTGGGTTCCACGGACATGAGATTGTGAACTTCTATCCCCAGACACCAGTTGCAGAGACAGGTGATTTGATAGACTTTTTTGCTGAGGAAGAACAACCTGATGAGTTCCGGAGGCCCAGGGTGAGAAGGAGATGGTCCCTTCCCAGCAGCAGATGGCACCCCAGAATGATGCCACCAAACCAGCATAAGAGCTGGCAACAGAGCAGAGTGCTGCAAGCCTCTGCCCTCACCTAACAGAAGAGGGAGTTCCTGTGGTAGTGGAGGGGACTTTGGTTTTCACTGACACAACCCCAAAAACTGGTGCGGCACTGGGACAGGAGGATGGCAGCTATGCTTTGCAAGCACTGGGGGATTTTCACCTACCAAAAGTAAATGGGACTTCAGTCTCCACTTGTATGCCCCAGGGATGCTGGGCGGTCGGCCCAGATCCCCAACAGCATGACGGAGTGAGCCCAGTCACCCTGTCTTCTCTCCAGCGGCTGAAAGGACTTCAGGGAGAAGGGCCAGTCCAGGCCTCTCCCCAGCAGTGGGCATGTTCTCTGAAAGAGGCAGGGGTTGGCTGGGTGAGTAATGCTATGTTTGGGACAATTTATTTGGGGTACTGTGTGGATATCGGCATAGGGGGGCTGGAACTACTGACCAACTTCGGAGTCAACCCGTCTGGGGTCTCCTCCTGCCAAGACTAACAAGTCTCCTGCCGAAAGGGGAGAAATGTGACAGACCTAGTCGGGACAGAGGCTTTTGGAGAGGACTGAATGCAGGCCTCTTGCCTTTTGACTATGGTCCCTGGATTTTAAGGGAACAATACACTTTTTGAGGTGTATGCCTGGGGACCCTGAACTAATGTTACTTTGGATTCAAGTCCATGTCCCCCCAAAACACAAAACTCTGGGAACCCCGTATGTGCCATATTATAAATAGTGACTGCTTCACAATGTTGTGTGTATATATTGTGTGTTGTCTCATGCTGTATATATGTATATATAATGTGTGTTGTCTCATTGTGTTGTGTACTACTTGCTGTGCTAGTTTGGGGTGGGGCTGTATTCCAATGTTCTATTGTGTCTGTCTGCCTTGGATCACAGGATGTGTATTTCTATCGAGGAAGGGGGGATTCCTCCAGCAGCTCTCCTTGCTGATAAGAGTGTCGTTACACAGGCAAATTTTCCTACCCCAGTTGATAAAACTTACAAAGAAATTCGGTCCCAGCCATCCACATGCTCAGTGTCTGAATGATAGCTTGGCCAAATTGCTAGCACTGCAGCTGCTGCCTTTTCAGCTGGTAGACTTTGCCCCCTTTTGTGAATTTGTGCGGTACCTCCGTGGCAGGTTCCCAAACGCCATTTCTTTTCACGGAAGGCGATTCCGGCTCTCTACCAGCATGTGGAAGGCAATGTCTTGGCCTCATTGGACAGGGCGGTCAGCAGTAAGGTGCATATTACAGCTGACTCATGGTCCAGCAGGCATGGACAGGGACATTGCCTTTCTTTCATGGTGCACTGGGTAACTCTGCTGGCAGCTGGGAAGGATGCAGAAGAGGGCTCAGTATTGTTGGAGCTTGTTCCGCCACCACGCCCCCAAAATGCTAGTGGTGATTCTGCCACAGCTCTCTCCTCCACCCCCTCCTCTTCTTCTTCCTCTATGGCCTCTTCCTCTGCAGATTTCTCCTCTGAACCAGCGGTGCTCCGTAGGCGTTCAAGGGGCTACGCAAGCACTCAGGCAAAAAGATGCCATGCGGTGCTTGATTTGGTCTGCTTAGGGGACAGGAGCCACACTGGGGCAGAGATTCTGTCAGCTCTGCAGGGGCAGGCTCAGAGGTGGTTGACGCCACACCAGCTTCAGCCAGGAATGGTTGTATGTGACAATGGCACCAACGTCCCCTCCGCCCTCTGACAGGGACACTTGACCCATGTTCCCTGTTTGGCTCACGTCCTGAATTTGGTGGTGCAGCGGTTCTTGAGTAGGTACCCTGGCTTACAGGATCTCCCGAGGCAGGCCAGGAAAGTCTGTGGTCATTTCCGCCGGTCATATAATGCCAGTGCTCGGCTGGCTGACATTCAAAGAGAATGCAACCTGCCCAAGAACCGCCTCATTTGTGACATGCCCACCAGGTGGAACTCAACGTTGGCAATGCTGCAGTGGCTGCACACGTATCAGAGGGCCATCAATGAGTACCTGTGTGAGTATGGCACCAGGACAGGGTCAGGGGAGATTGGCTTTTTTTGCCACGCCAGTGGCTACTGATCAAGGATGCATGCACTGTCCTGTCACCATTTGAGGAGGCCACGAGGATGGTGAGCAGTGACAGTGTATGAATCAGTGATACTGTCCCTCTTGTCTTCCTGTTGGAGCACACGCTTCATGGAATAATGGACAGGGCACTTGAGCGGGAGGAAGAGGAGGACTTCCTTACCTCTCAAGGCCCCCTTTATCCAGATACTAGTATTCCTGCAGGCCCACCGATCACACAGGAAGAAGAAGAAGAGGAGAAGGATGATTGTGTCAGCATGGAGGTGGAGGATATCACTCAGCATCAGCAGCAGTGTTCAAGCGATCCTTGTGCGTGGCTGGGTGGAAGTGGTTGAGGATCATGTGATCCTTAGTGACCCAGAGGACTCCATATCGAATGCCTCTGCAAACATACGCTGCATGGCCTCCCTGATACTGCAAAGCCTGTGAAAGGACCCTAGGATTCGTGGTATCAAGGAGAGGGATCATTACTGGCTGGCAACCCTTCTTGATCCACGTTACAAGGGTAAGGTTGCAGAACTAATCCTGCCTTCGCAGAGGGAGCAGAGGATGAAACATCTTCAGGAGGCCTTGCAGAAAGGTTTGTGCAATGCATTTCTAGAGCCTGGAAGGTTACAATTTCCTGGTTCTGGACAACATGTTGCTGAGGCTTCGTTCAGTCACAGAAAGAGTGGTGGAGAAGGTGGCCGGCTGACTGATGCCTTCAGACAATTCTTCAGTCCTCAGCGCCCAGGTCTGATCGGTTCCAGCCACCATCGCCAGCGTCTGAATTACCTGGTGCAGGAATATCTAAGGGCAAGATCAGACTTTGAGACCTTTCCACCAGAACATCTGGGTTACTGGGTCTTGAGGATGGACCACTGGCCAGAGCTTGCTCAATATGCAATTGAGCTACTGGCCTGTCCTGCATCCAGCGTTATTTCTGAAAGCACATTCAGTGCTGCTGAAGGCTTTGTAACTGATCACAGAGTGTGCCTGTCCACAGACTCTGTTGATCGGCTCACATTCATAAAAATGAATCAGTCTTGGATCACCAGCTACCAAGCACCTGATGCTGATGTAACCGATTAATTTTTATATGGATGTGGGATCCCTTGAAGACTGCATATGCTGAGTGACTATCCTATTATGCTGAGTGACTATCCTATTCCTCCTCAATCTTCATGATGATAGCTTCTAGGAATATTTTTTTCTGCCCCTGTTTAACAGGGGCGTGTAATTACAATTTTTGATCTAATATTTCACAGCAGGGCCTGTTCCTGCGCTCAACAAAAGTATCTGTGAGGCTTTATAGTGTTATGCCACCACCGCCTAAGGCCCAATTTTTATGCCCCTGTTAGGTGCATAATTAAATTTTTGTTTTGTGAATTCTTTTTTATTAAAGGTTTTTTAACCAGAATAAGATACATACAAACATTGAGATACATATAAACATATACAAAGATACATATAAACATTCAGCACTACAATTCCCAGCACCAGTGTACAATGCAACTCCCATACCAAATAATAACAGACATCAGAAATCCTTCCATTTTAAACCCTAGGGAAGGGGGAGGACATATACAATGTACAATCATTATATGCAGTATGATATCCCCAAATAGCAGTAGTAAAAGAGGTTATAGGTTCCCATCTAGGCTCACACAAGCCTCACTACCTGCCACATAGCTCATCTATTCACCAGGAGGCAATTAATCTGATGCAGTTGAATTGTCATCTATCCAGCCACCCCACACCTTTTTAAATTTATCTAGTACCACTCTACTGAGATATGTAGCTTCATACAGTGGTAGAGCCTTATTAAGCGTAATTACAATTTTTGATCTAATATTTCACAGCAGGGCCTGTTCCTGCGCTCAACAAAAGTATCTGTGAGGCTTTACAGTGTTGTGCCACGACCACCACCGCCTAAGGCCCAAATTTTATGCCCCTGTTCAACAGGGGCGCGTAATTACAATTTTTGATCTAGTATTTCACAGCAGGGCCTGTTCCTGCACTCAACAAAAGTATCTGTGAGTCTTTATGGTGTTGTGCCACCACCATCACCACCGCCTAATGCCCAATTTTTATGCCCCTGTTTAACAGGGGCGCGTAATTACAATTTTTGATCTAATATTTCACAGCATGGCCTGTTCCTGCGCTCAACAAAAGTATCTGTGAGGCTTTACAGTGTTGTACCACCACCTAAGGCCCAATTTTTATGCCCCTGTTTAACAGGGGAGCGTAATTACAATTTTTGATCTAATATTTCACAGCAAGGCCTGTTCCTAGAGATACATTTACAAAATGTACCTCTTCCAAATTACAAACAGATTCAACTTAAGAACAAACCTACAGTCCCTATCCTGTTTGTAACCCGGGGACCACCTGTATACTGCTGCTGTTCAGAGTATATAGGGCCTGGGGGCCCCCTTTTTTTTTTTTTTTTAAATTTGGGTGCGGGGATCCCCTTAATATCCATTACAGACCCAAAGGGCGCTGCGGCCGCATTGTATTTCCCACCTTCTGGAGCCTGCAGCACCTATTATGGACTTCACATGTCCCGCGGTCCAGAAGGCGGGACCTGCTATTACACTCAGCCACACTCTGGATCAGATTGGTCCCCACTCGTCGGCGGCATTCAGGGCTAATAATAGAACCATGCCCACCCGAGACCCCAGGCCTTTCGGGGACCCACTCGGGGCTTCAGCCACTGTCAGCCCCCCCCCCCGCCGATGCCACTGGATAGGGAAGATATTAATCAGAGCTTATTCAAACTATTTTGCAGGAATCATGCCAGACAAATTTACCTCCCCAGATTTCTTACCCCAGTTTATTGAAATGTATAGGCAGATGCCCTGTTTATGGATTAATAACTTCCAAATAATATTTCAACAGAGATAAAAAGAATGAGGCCCAGACTAAACTTCTGGAACTTTGTAAAGTGGTGTGCCCAAATACAACCCTGAAATATGTGAGAAATAAAATTGCTAATTTACGGACTGTCTTTAAAAAGGAACTGACTGAACAAGATCCATGAATCCCAAAGTCTGGTGAAGGAACAGATGACATTATGTTCCACGTCTGTGGTATCTCAGCTTACAATTTCCCACAGAACAGGTGGATGCAAGAGTATCACGATGCACTCTTAAAGACACATCCGCTGCCTCTCCAGAGCCCAGGTCACCTGATGAGGACCAGGACACTATTGAGGATATACCCAGATCACAGGTTAGTGTATAATGTCCAATTTCCTGAGATAAACATTTTTAGTTGTTACAGCGTAATGCGAGAAAGATAAAGAGAGAGAGAGAGAGAATGCATAGGAATATATATATATATATATATATATATATATGTATTTGTAAACAACAAACAGGGAGTAACACCGCTCCAGGTGATGGTAATACCTTCCTTAATGATCAGGTGCAGGTCCAGTCCGTGATCTGAGACAAGACGATTGACCGCACTCCAAGGATAAGGAAAATTGCTTTATTGGTATAAAAACATCCAACATGAAAAACCATCAAGGTTACAGCACCATGACAGCACAGAGGTGAGCATGGTTGATGCGTTTCATGAATTTCTTCGCTTACTCATATGCCCTGATCTAAGGAAACATAAACTAGAGAAAATGAGAACAGACAACCAGAACATGAAAAACAACAACACCCCTTCGTACCTAGCTAAGTATATGGATGTAGGTGCAGAAAAGACAAGACCAACAGCACGTTAATATGAACCTAATGACAAACACCACCCTAGTGTATGCAGTAAGTGAGCCCCAGTAACCTGCAGCGCAAAGACAGGTAATTAAAAATGAACACTCAGGACTATGGTACCCACAGACCGTGGTGTAGAGAGGTGAACGTGCATCGTATGATGCAGGGATATGCAATTAGCGGACCTCGAGCTGTTGCAAAGTCCCACCATGCCTCTGCCTCTGGGTGTCATGCTTGTGGCTGTCAGAGTCTTGCTATGCCTCATGGGACTTGTAGTTCTGCAAAAGCTGGATGACCGCTAATTGCATATTCCTGACGTATGGTATACGGGTGAGAAGATTGTGGTCCAACAATCATTAAAAAACGTGAGCACGAGGGAGATGGGCGGAGCCTAGCGGAGCAGACATGCATTGTTAGAGCTCTGCACCGCTGAGGAGAGAAGAGAAGGACAAAGCGGAGCCTGCAGGCTCAAAAGGTATCCATTTGAACCTTTTTGCCCCAGGGAACAAACTGTGAAAGTTTGGGCAGGAAATATGGTACTGGGAGGAAACCGTGGCAGAAATAAAAATCACCTCACAAAGAGCTCACAGGCACTCACTGCAACTAAAGCAGCTCCAGTCACCTCACAAGATACAGCATCAGGGCGCTCTCACAGACAGAAAATGTCACAGCAAGACTCTCCATTTGAGTCAGATACAGAACAAATCCTCTCACAAACTTCTCCACAAGACTCCTCAGCATCCCCAGTAATATTATTACAATTTGAAAAGATGCTTCATACGGCTTTAAAACAAACCTCAGACCAAATAACAAAAAGCCTAACCAAAGAAATAAGAGAGCTGGGAAACCGCACCGCAGCCTTAGAAATAAAAATGGATGAAATTGAAATTACAACCCAAGTAAATATAACAGAATTGGAACAATTAAAAGAAGATAATTTAATACTTCAAACTAAGCTCGAAGATTATGAAAATAGAGCCAGACGTTCAAACTTGCGCATAAGGGGAATACCTGAAACTGTGACAGACCTGCAATCTACTATTACTGCTCTATTACAAGAACTAAAGCCAGATATCCCTATTGAACGTTTAGAACTGGACAGAGTACACAAAGCCCTCACAGCCAAAAAGAAAGATGGACCCCCACGTGATATAATCACAAAATTTCATTATTACAGAACGAAAGAACAAATACTAATTGCTGCAAGAGAAAAAAAGGAACTTCATTTTCAAGGACACAATTATCAAATTTTTGCTGACCTATCCCATCTTACTATTACTAAAAGACGATCCATGAAACCCCAACTAATAGAACTGCAACGCCACAACATTATGTATCAATGGGGCTTCCCCTTTTCAGTCAGATTTAACTACCAAGGTACAATTTACAGAAGCAGATCAGCAGATGAACTACAACAAACCCTTTTAAAATTAAATCTGACAGAACCCACAAGCAGCAACTCTCCCACACGCAGAAGAATGACATCATCTTCACCTTCAGGCAGCACTCAGAAAATTTCAGAACAAAATGGGAATAATCATTCTCACAAAAGAGGCCGTTATGCCACATTATCCATGGACCAAGAAGATTCAATGGACTGACATCCTAATTCCTGATATCTCTTCATTTATTATACTAAGAGATGGTTCTCTATAAAAAACCTGTATTTATAACTGAATGTAACTGCATTCTGATAGTCACACACTGTGTGGGATCATGTTACATTCCAGTTATATTTCTTGTTACTTCTGATTCATATAGCCTTAGAATATATAAGTGAAATAAGGAAATTCTTGTTCAGTTATATATTATCAGGTAATAACAATAGTTTTATTACTTTTTAGGACAAATATGTTCAATAATCCAGAAGTAATGGAAGCTTTTTTTTTCTTTTCTTAAAACAAATATATTATTACCTAACTAGTTCCTAGAATTATGTTTTTGTTTATTCTAATCTGAAGCAATACAACCTCAATTTTATTAGTTAACATATCTAAACAGTTACATATGAATAAAATATGTAATTGTTTACTCTAAAAGGGTTAAAATCCCAAAATAATTCAAACTATCTTCATCAATACCAAAGTTATTAACAGTACCTTTCTAACTGAATTATTTAGCCTAGGGCAAGACTAACCATATACAACCACCCTGGAATAAATAATTTCAACAAAAACTATATTCTGCACTCCAATTAATGAAACATCATTTTGATGTCTTTTGACATGGCACTTCTCTCCTGTAAGCGGAAGATCCGTGTACCCTCATTAGCCCTCCTCATTCTCCCAACCATATTATGTGGGAGTGTGACGAAGGCACTTATTCCCCTGAGAGACATATTTACTCTCTTTCACGGGTAAATTGTGATTACTTGCAAAAAATAATTTATACAATGTATCATCTAATCTCATATGTTTTTTATTTACTCTTTACTCCAGAATTCACTGGTTTCTTTTCTATCTATTCATCTCTTCAGTCCACATAGGTTGATCTGCGCAGTCAGCTCTGCATAACAAAAAGTAAGTCAAAACTATTTGATCTGTTGCCATGGCACCACTGAATATACTTTCCCTGAATGTTCAGGGAATAAATGTCCCTCAAAAAAGGACCAAAGCCTTCCGTACTTTCCATAACAAGAAGGCTCACATAGTATGCCTCCAAGAAACACACTTCACCAAAGATTCTACTCCAAAATATATTTCTCCTTTTTATCAACAAATTTACACGGCTTCTGCCTGTACCAAGCAAAGGGGAACTCTAATTGCATTTCACCGATCCACACCATTCACCTTATCATCAGAAATTAAAGACCCAGAAGGTATATACCTGATACTCATGGGTTATATAATGGATACAGCAATCACGGTGATTTCCTACTACGCTCCTAACAAACAACCTACACCATTCCTCTCACATATATTACAAGTGATTAATACACACAAAATAGGAACAGTGATAATGTGTGGGGATTCGAACCAGGTCCTCCTCCCATTTCTAGATAAATCACCTTTTACACCATCCAAAATAACCTCTAGATTACCTTTTTCTCAACTTCTTTCCAAATACAATCTGGTAGATTCGTGGAGAGAAAGTAACCCAATGAAAAAGAAATTCACTTATTTCTCGCACCCTCGTCAAACCTTCACCAGAATGGATCATATTTTTCTAACAATAGGAATGATACCAGAAATTATTGCATCAGATATAATTCGGATTCCGTGGTCTGACCATAATGCAGTATACACTACTATAGCCTCAGCCATACCAAAAGCGCATGACCCAACGTAGTACTTACCGGACATAATGCTCAAACACCCACTACATCAGATGGCCATTGAACAAGCTTTAAAGGAATACATATCAATTAATAATACAACAGACATCTCCCCAATAACACTGTGGGAAGCTCATAAGCCTGTCTTGTGTGGTACAATACAAAGACAAATGGCACTATTTAAACGGGAACGCAAAAATCTAGCAAAAAAACTAGAACTCAATTTTAATGCAGTCTACATATCATTCCAAGATAATCCATCTCAGAGTACAAAATCTCATCTGGAAAAATCTAGATTGGAATACGATCTATTTCTCCCTGAGTCAGTTGATAAATCCCTCAAACGCTCCAAACACAATTTCTACATGAATACAAACAAACCAGGTACATATTTGGCACGGGCATTAAATTCAACTAACAAATCTTTCAAACCAATACGTTTGAAATTATCAAAAAATGTTTACACTTGTAATCCAGTTAAAATAGTCCATAAATTTCACTCACATCTCGCAACTTTATACAAGACAAACAATGAATTTAATCCTACAGAGGCTGAATCCTTCTTCTCAAAAATAACCTTACCTGAGTTATCTCAGAATCAAAAAAGCAGTTTGGATGAGCCTATAACTATAGATGAAGTTGCTAACGCCATAAAAGACCTAAAACTTAACAAAAGACCAGGCCCAGACGGCTACTCGGCTTTATACTATAAAACATTCTCAGAAATACTCTCTCCCATTCTCACTGAAACTTTTAACAAACTTCTAGATGGACATTCTTTTCGGCAAGAAACACTAATGGCAATTGTTTGTATGATCCCAAAACCCCTTTCTGATGATACTTCCTGTGTGAATTATCGGCCTATCTCTCTGTTAAACCTTGATAATAAATTATTAGCAAAAATAATAGCAAAACGCCTCAATAGCATTATAGGAAAATTAATACATAGAGATCAAGTAGGCTTCATGCCAAATAGACAGGCAGGCGATAATATACGCAGGGCAGTGTTATTGGCACATATTGCTAAAAAACGGAAAATCCCTTTATGTTTTCTATCTCTCGATATTAAGAGGGCATTTGACACAGTATCCTGGCAATATATGCAATATTCATTGCAAAAATGGGGTTTTGGACCCCACTTTTTAACATGGATCAAAGCATTATATAATAAACCCAAAGCCTATATAAAATATGCTGGATACAAATCTGAAGCCTTTAATATCGAAAGAGGTACCCAACAGGGTTGCCCATTATCTCCCTTATTATTTGCCCTTATACTCGAACCCATGGCCCAATACATCAGAACAAACCAAACTATAACTGGCATTGAAGTAGGAGGTATTACACACAAATTATGTATATTTGCAGACGATATATTACTTTTTTTATCATCACCACAGGTCTCTGGTCCTAACTTAATACCAGCTCTTGATGGATTTGCAGCCCTATCCAGCCTTATGATTAATCCTAAGAAATGCCTAGTGCTTAATATTTCACTCACAAACATGGAATTGATCCCGGCTAGGGCTGCACTCCCATTCACATGGGCAGAGAAATCAATCCCATATCTTGGAATTCATTTAACAGCATCTCATTCTGACTTATTCTTATTCTTATTTATTATTATTACTTATTATTATTCAATTATCCTCCTGTATTAAGACAGATCACAAATCTAATAAAACAATGATCGCAACTTCCTTTATCCTGGATAGGGAAGATCAATGCAATCTAAATGACTATTCTACCCAAATTGCTTTATCTATTCAGAGTCCTCCCTATTCCAATTCCTTCCTATTTTTTGAGAATAGTACAAAAAAGAGCAACTTCGTTTATATAGGGCTCTTCTAAACCACGTATACCTATACACACACTACATCTTCCCAAAAATAAAGGAGGCCTGGGATACCCTAATTTTACTAACTACTACAGAGCAGCACATTTGGCCAGTCTGTCCAAATACCATGCAAAACAGGAAATCCCATTATGGGTATTTATAGAGGCTTCAGAAAATGACCCTCTATTAATATCAAATTTATTATGGCTTGATCCTAAAGACCGCTTTAAAATTCATAATCCCATAACTAAACACTTCTTATCTCTCTGGGATAAACTAAAAAACAAATATCAGTTACAATCTCCACACAATCCTCTCCTTTCTTTTATCAGAAATCCGGCCTTTTATCCGGCATGGATCTACCCAAATTCTTTTAAAGCTTGGACAACATCAGGCATTCAGACACTAAATGACTTCATAGCATCTAAATCATTCCTTTCATTCCCATCGCTTAGAGAAAAATATGATCTACCAAACTCTGAGATATTTAGATATCTCCAAATCAAAAATTTCTATACACCATTCCTAAAGGGGGATACACCATTATCCCAATTATCCATTTTTGAATCAATCTGTACAAAAGATCCATTTGCTAAAGGTACAATTTCATCACTTTATAATCAATTATATGGAGTAGCAAATCTTAATAGACCCTCTTACGTTCAGAGGTGGGAGGAGGACCTGGGACGAACTTTAGAAGACACGGACTGGTCTAACATATGGCTCACATCTAAGTCATCTTCACCCAACATCTTAGCACTGGAGACAAATTATAAAGTCCTAACTCGCTGGTACCTTGTACCCCCTAGAGTGGCAAAATATTCACCTAATACCTCAGCTCTTTTGTTTTCGAGGATGCCCAGAAATAGGCACATATTTACACATATGGTGGACGTGCCCAGTAATCCAAACCTTCTGGAAGGAAGTCTTCGTGATTGCATCTAAAATATTTAAAAAAATAATACAACCAGATCCATATATAACTTTACCTAATCTAAAACCGGAATGGTTAACACTCTCTCAATTCAAACTTATGATCCAACTAATAACGGCTGCAAAACAAACAGTGGCCAAGGCATGGAAATCTCCTACATTGGTACTAGCAGAAACAATTCACAGAATGAATAATACAATGTCCCATGCTAAGATGGTAGCCATCGATCAAAATCAAATTCCAAAATTTGAAAAACTTTGGCATCCTTGGATAAAACAACAGTTCCTGTCAAACTTCAATGACTCTGTCCTGTTGCCATGGTAACAGATTAAATGACTTACAGAGACACCCATTCTAAGGCTTCAAAGAGAACTAAAAAGAATAATAAACTGACGAGCGGGACAACCTTGTGGACCATACCTCTACCTTTCAAGCCTTTTTCTTCTTTCTCTTTCCTTTTCTCCACCTTACGAATAAAGCTCATTATCAGAATTGATTTGACCTATATACACTCTACTTGTAAACAATATGTATAGTAGGTATAAATCATTTAAATACCTACAAAAGTAACTAAGGAAATGATATATATCTTTAATTTAGGTTTACGTGAACCCAATGTTTAATATTTGAAATTTCATGATATTTACCTATATAAACCCTACTGTAAAACAATGAGCTTACTTTATAGATCCTTGTAAACTTACTTTATGTATCTTTATAATATTGTATACTCAATAAACTTCTTTTGACAAGGAAAAAACGTGAGCACTAGCTAACTATGCCCATGACAAAAAGGTACACACACCCCTAGCTGGCCTTGCGTATAAGCCACCTAAAACAACATCACATGTATATGAGATGAAAAATAACTGAACAAAGTACGATAATACATAAAAATGCTTAGGAGGATGGAAAAGATACTAGTATGTGCCGTAACTACATGGTACCCAAAGTGATGAAACATGGAGATGAAATGCGCCCAATGAGAACAGATGAGAAATGGGTCTACCCGTATACCAGCCCTACATCCAACAGGCCGTAGGATGCTGATAAACTCCCCCCACTCGGACTAAGGGTGAATGGAAGTGAGCTGCATGAGCCCTCCACACCCTCATGATCATGGACGAACAGTACCGAGGAGATAAGGAGCTGTGAGCAACTGTGCCCTGTGGAACTACCAGTACCAGCACAACACATCCTGTGCGAAAAAGTTTCTGTGGCTAGTATCCCCCCTCCTCCCCAGACAGTTGAGGCCCCGACCACCCGAGCAGAGGTCTTGCCAACCCTCAGGACTGCTGAATGCTGAATGAATAAGACCCAAATTCAACCCCCGCATGACAGAAATGGTTCAATAGAACTGATGGCATGGAATCGCATGAAATGACCACGGCAGTGGAGCTACCCCACCAATCAGCCCCCCACTCTTGGTACTTGCCCTCAGTAACCCCCCAACCACTGGAACCTTGCAGGGAGACATGCAGCAAACAGACCTCACAATTGCTGACTGATGAACCTGCACCCCCCTTGTGATTTATGACCACAAGGTAGCTTAGACCTGGACTATCATGCATGTCTCAGCCCCCCACCAGACCTTCAATGACAGATCAGCTGGCTTGCTCCCATGGCTCTCAAATGCCATGCCAGGACTGGTGGCATGCTGTGCTGTGAGCAGCCTCCCCCATTATTAGCACCCTCCCCTGCCCGTACATACCAGGACCAGGACTAAAAGGTAACTAATGTGGGCCCCCCCCCCCGTTGATGCCCAGCGTGAGCACCAGGAGAAGGGGGCGGGCGGTGGCCCCTACCCTGTTGATGCCCGACGTGAGCATCAGGAGAAGCGGGAAGGCCCCCCCGTTGATGGTTGGCGTGAGCACCGGGAGAAGTGAACTCAGGTGAGACTTCTGTAGCCGAGCGCGCTGCCTCTCCGCTGTACGAATAATCACAAGTGACGCGGGTGAACTGGAACACGGAAATGACGCTTGTCAGCTGTATCCATTAATGCCCAGCGTGAGACCCCAACCCCCATTGATGGCAAGCGTGAGCACCATGAGAAGCGGGCAGGCGGCGCGCCCCCCTTTGATGCACGGCGTGAGCACCAGGAGAAGCGGGCGGCGCCCCCTTTGATGCATGGCATGGCTCCTCTCCTAGTCAATCCTATCCCCATACAATTAGAACACAGTGAGGGAACACACAGTTAACCCATTGCTCGCCCCTAGTGTTAACCCCTTCCCTGCCAGTGACATTTACATACTAATCAGTCCATTTTTATAGCACTGATCGCTGTATAAATGCCATAGTCCCAAAAAAGTGTCAAAAGTCTCTGATCTGTCCGTCGCAATGTCGCAGTACCGCTAAAAATCACAGATCACTGCCATTGCTAGTAAAGAAAAATAATATAATAAAAATGCCATAAATCTTTCCCATATTTTGCAGCTGCTATAACTTTTGTGCAAACCAATCAATATACGCTTATTGCGATTTTTTTTTTTTACCAAATACATGTAGGAGAATATATATTGGCCAAAACTGATGAAGAAATTTTTTTTTTTTTTTAAATTGGGGGATATTTATTATAGCAAAAAGTGAAAAATATTGTTTTTTTTTTTTTCAAAATTGTCGCTCTTTTTTTGTTTATAGAGCAAAAAATAAAAAATGCAGAGGTGATCAAATGCCACCAAAAGAAAGCTCTATTTGTGGGGAAAAAAGGACACAAGTTTCGTTTGGGTACAGTGTTGAACAACCGCGCAATTGTCAGTTAAAGTAACGCAGTGCCAAATTGTAAAAAGTGCTCTGGTCAGGAACGGGGTAAAATCTCCGGTACTGAAGCAGTAAAAACAGTACAATTTACAAACAAAAAACAAGAACATGTTAACAACTCTACACCTAGAATTTACTAACGAGATTGATGAAGTCCTTCAATCTACGCTGGAGTGCAGCAGCTGATTGTTGAATTCTCTGGAGTTCAGCACAGCACTGCAATATATCCATCTTCAAATGGGAATGTGTGACACTGTCCACCACATGACCTGAAAGGAATGGTAGTCAACAATAAAACTTTGCTGACAGAAATCCAATCAATCACATAGATACATATTGACTTACGTGTGCAGGACACATGCATGATATTTTCTTCTTTTTTCATTGCTGGATTTTCTTCATCCCCTTCTAATGAGGTGATATCAACCATTTCCAGATTCATGTTGCTTTCACAGGGGGAATGCTCCCATACCTCCAATCCTGAATCTTGATTGTGAGACTGCATCTCTTGTCCAAGTCGCTTGCAGGAATAATTTCCTGAAAAGTGCATTACTGTAAATGTAGCGGTACCCCCGTAAGGGCTGCTGGATATTGTGGTCCACCTGTCACCCTCCCCACCCGGCATTCACTTCCCAGTCACTCTTGAGACAATGAAAAGTCCATATGTTTGTTTTGCATTTTATTGAGGGATTTTGAACTTGGATAGGGTAAGGGAAATTATGGGATGCCCAGAATCAATAAGATGGTCAGATGGAACCTCTATTTACACTTCTAGAGTTCCAGTTTCCTCCAGCACAACACTTATTTGTAGACTGTTCCTCTCTCTCCTGTACATTACATGGTTCCTGGTACAGCTAGCACATGATTAGGCCTGACCCTGGTTCCAGCCAGGCCTTAGCAACTGCCATGTTCAGGCAGGGACTGCGGGCCCTTTTAGTGTAGCAACAAAAATAGTATAATCTTGAGTGCTAGCTGACCTTGGTGGACTACTCCTCCCAGTCAATCTTCTTCAGGCCCTGCCAACCCTCCTGGCTGCAGCTGCCCGACTTCACTGCCGTGACATCACAGTCTCTCCCACTGGCTCCACATCCATCTCAGACTGCACTTTCCCAGTCTGCTCCAGCATGCCTCCCCAGCTCTCCCAACTGTGCCTGTCACTCACCAGCCCTCCTGGCTGCACTCTGGTGGATCCCTCCTAGAGACTTGCCTGGCAACACTAGCTCCTGTTATCTTTCTTGGTTCCTCTTTGTGCGTCCTGTCCAGATCCCTCTGTGCTTCTCAGCAAGGCTTCGACTTGCACCTGAACCCCTTAAGCCTAAAGTCACCCACCCCCCTCCCCGGACTGGGGAGCTCCTCAAAGGCGCCGACAACATAGTGCTCCATCTCCAGCTTCTTCCACCCTACAACTCCTCCCCAGCTGGGCTGACCTTGGGTATATCAAGGAGGCCTGCCCCCTTGATATACCCAATCCTAGTAATCCTAGTTGGGGATTGGTCAGGGCTCCCTGAGACACCCCAGACAGCTCCACCTCTCTTCCACTTCTTCCTTCTAGAATCCTCTAGAAGCAGAAGGGAGGTAACCGAAAGATGATGCTATCTGTGAGCTTACAGCTAGGCCTGATTAAATTTACCTGCACTACAAAAATCCTACTTCTAGCACCTACCTAAAGTAAAGGGATGCTACATAAAGAACATAATTTTTAATTAATTATACAATGTATGTTTAAAAACAGACAATCCCCATCATTGAATTAATTATTTGGTTTGCCAACCTTCGCAGCTTGGATCCTGTGGAGGGGAAATTTCAGTGATTTCCTCTGCTTGCACCGTTTCCAGAGATGGTTGTTCATCACTACAATACTTGGATGATGAGCCTACAGAAAAGCAAACATGCATCAAACCATCAACAAGAATGTGTTTTCACATTCAGGCAAATCTGCACATTCTTAAATTTTATGTGTGCAAAACAAAATGTTAAATAAAGTAATTTTTCACCCCCCCCCCAAAACCCCCAACCATAAAAACATAAAATATATAACAAAAAGGTTACTGACCTTTACATGCAAAATATCTAAAAATAAATGAATAAAAAATGTGATGTCCATGCATTCTTCAAGCATTAATGGCTCCTGATGGTAGTTCATATTTTTTAACATTACTCTTTATTACCGCAAAGGTCTAGGGAACACAATATTTAAAACAATAGAAAAAATAAAAATAAAACCCCTTAACTGAACTGTAAGGGAAGGAGTAATCCCATATATCATCCGCATTTTTGGGGAAATAGAAAAGAAAATAAGGTAAATAACAATAAGTAAATAAGTAAATAGCCAACATGTCCAATCTCTGCGTGTGCCTGTGAAATGGTGACAAACTTCAGAACCTTATCTTTTTCTAGAGGCTCCTAAAGCCCCCTATAGGTCATCATTTTAGTGTAGAGGAGGTCTGGTGCTCTAGTTGCTGATCTCCCTCTGGCATGTGGGGCATTATGTAACATATGTTTTTTGCAAGCAAAGTTTGCACACAAAGGCACCACCGTTTTATGTGTTTACATTCATATGTGCATATACAGTATCCTCCAAAAGTAACTACACCCCTCACATTTTTGTAAATATTTTATTATATCTTTTTATGTGACAACACTAAAGAAATGACACTTTGCTACAATGTAAAGTAGTGAGTGTACAGCTTGTATAAGAGTGTAAATTTGCTGTCCCCTCAAAATAACTCAACACACAGCCATTAAAGTGAAAATGTCCAAATTGGGCCCAAAGTCTCAATATTTTGTGTGGCCACCATTATTTTCCAGCACTGCCCTAACCCTCTTGGGCATGGAGTTCACCAGAGCTTCACAGGTTGCCACTGGAGTCCTCTTCCACTCCTCCATGATGACATCAGGGAGCTGGTGGATGTTAGAGACCTTGCGCTCCTCCTTTTTCCATTTGAAGATGCCCACAGATGCCCAATAGGTTTTAGGTCTGGAGACATGCTTGGCCAGTCCATCACCTTTACCCTCAGCTTCTTTAGCAAGGCAGTGGTCATCTTGGACGTGTGTTTGGGGTCCTCATGTTGGAATACTGCCCTGCGGCCCAGTCTCTGAAGGGAGGGGATGATGCTCTGTTTCAGTATGTCACGATACATGTTGGCATTCATGGTTCCCTCAATGAACTGTAGCTCCACAGTGCCGGCAGCACTCACACAGCCCCAGACCATGACACTCCCACCACCATGCTTTACTGTAAGCAAAACACACTTGTTTTTGTACTCCTCACCTGGTTTGCGCCACACATGCTTGACACCATCAGAACCTGATTGTCTTCAGCAAACTATTTGCAGGCTTTCTTGTGCATCATCTCTAGAAGAGGCTTCCTTCTGGGATGACAGCCATGCAGACCAATTTGATGCAGTGTGTGGCGTATGGTCAGAGCACTGACAGGCTGACCCCCCACCCCTTCAACTGCTGCAGCAATGCTGGCAGCACTCATACGTCTATTTACCAAAGACAACTCTGGATATGATGCTGAACACGTGCACTCAACTATTTTGTTTGACCATTGCGAGGCCTGTTCTGAGTGGAACCTGTCCTGTTAAACCACTGTATGGTCTTGGGTACCATGCTGCAGCTCAGTTTCAGGGTCTTGGAAATCTTCCTAAAGCCTAGGCCATCTTTTTTTTCAGATCCTCAGAGAGTTCTTTGCCATGAGGTGCCATGTTGAACTTCCAGTGACCAGTATGGGAGAGTGAGAGCAATAACACCAAATTTAACATACCTGCTCCCCATTCACACCTGAGACCTTGTAACACTAATGAGTCACATGAGACTGGGGAGGGAAAATGGCTAATTGGGCTCAATTTGGACATTTTCAGTTAGGGGTGTACTCACTTTTGTTGCCAGCGGTTTAGACATTAATGGCTGTGTGTTGTGTGTTGAGTTATTTTGAGGAGACTGCGAATTTAGACTGTTATACAAGCTGTACACTCACTACTTTACATTGTAGCTAAGTGTAATTTCTTCAGTGTTGTCACATGAAAAGATGCAATAAATTATTTACAAAAATGTGAGGGGTGTACTCACTTTTGTGAGATACTGTATGTGGTGGAAATGAGGGCCTCCTCATTTTTTTTCTTTTTGGGGGGGGGGTTTATGTTCTTGGGTGTAACTTTATTGTTTGCATAAACAAAATAAAATCTGTTTTTACTTAAAGTGGATGTAAACCCACTCTGATCATTTCTAAATTACTTCCATAGTGCTGATCTATAAGGATATACATGCCTCCTGCATGTATCCTTACCTGTCAAATATCTCCCTTTTAGCTGTTTGGAGCCCTGTAATACTCTGGATCTTGTGGGCAGGTCTGTTGTCCAGGGCTCGGTGGGTGGAGTCGTGATGTCAGTAGACTCCCCACCCACCTCTACACTCCCCTTGGCCAGGCATCGATATTTCTTACACTGAACTTCTGCTGGTCTCGTGGATTATGCCCCATGATCACTAACATCCAGTCAAAACCCAGGAAAGTCACCACATGACTTCAGCATGCCCAATCATGCTGAGGTGTGGAGGAGCCAATCCTGGGAGAGCTGGAGAAGAAAGGAGGGGGGATGTGAAGTACACAGAATGCCTCTCTCACTTGTGCATGAGATAAGGAAATCACCTGTCACTCACAGCAAGGGGGAAAAATGGACACCTATTTCTCTGTGTGTCTGTTTTTATCTTACTGAAGAAAGATAAGAGGATTGCTCAGAGCTGGATTAACTCGTTGTGGCAAGACTGGGCACAGATGAAATGACATCCTCTGCTGTAAAAGATATGAGTCTTAATTAAAAAAAAAAAAAAATAGGGTTTACTTTAAGAATATTAATTTCATTACGTAGGGAACCAAACGTCTTCAATGTGATGATTTTTAGGTGACAGGTTCTCTTTAATGAGACATGCAGAGTCTAAAAGACCCCCAATGTCTCCTCTGGGCTACACTGAATGTTTTGCAATGCAGATTGTTTTGCAATACATCTCTTTCAAGCAAGGTGGGGACAGCAAGTGCTTGATTCAGATGTAATGTCAGAAACTTCACTTTCCAGGTCACAACAAGAAGGGGAGCAGAACAGACATGTGTCCACTCTTCTCCTTCCCTCAAGCCGCCATCTCGCTCCTGGGCTCACAGATAGGCAAGTGGAGCCCAGAAAGCATGACAGGGTGTGGCAGTACTGGGGATCTGTGTGAGCAATCTGGAGTCTGCCTGTTGTTTTATCACAGTGCCTACGGCCAGAGGCAGCTCTTTAATTAGGCAAATTAGATGGTCGCCTTAGGCCTCGCACTCACAGGGGCCTCGTGGCCGCCTAATTTGCCTAACACATGTAGCGGGTGCCACGGATCCCATCCCGTTTGCTCTCTCCACCGACAAATGACAAGGGTGGATCAGAGGAGGAGAGACTGTGCCACCACCGCTGTCAGCAATGCAACAGGAAGAGGATTTTCTGTGTTTCTTGCTGCCCATTCCCCCTCCCTCCTCCTGTCAGAGGAGAGCAGAACAGCAGCAGGAGATTGGAGCACGGCCGAGCGCCTGTGTGTGTGTACAGAGAGAGCAGCCCCTCCTTCTCCTCGCGCTGCTGTTTTCTGGAGCAGCACTTGCCAGCACAGCCGCCTCTAAAGTTTCTCCTCCCTCCTTCGTATTGGCCTGGGGAGAAATAGAATAAAAAAGGAGCACAGAAGAAGATTGTGGGACATTTAGTCCCAAGGACTGGCAGCCCCTTTGCAACCCTAAGGGAGGAAACCACAGGCCCCAGCATGCCCAGCTGAATGGAAGGGAGAGAGAGAGCCAGGAGCCCGGGAAATCTTTTAGGGAAGTGCACCCAGGACTCAAGAGGATGAGGACAGTGCTGAGGGAACACCATCAGACAGAGAGAGAGAACCCCGCTGCCCTGCGCCATCAGAGGGAAAGCCACACAGCCTACCGCCATCCCTGGTAAAGAAAGGAATAGAATCATTGCCAGAATACAGATCTGGTCGCTACCCAGCGGAGTCACCAGGGGCAACCCACAGTGGGCCGACTGGGTCAGGTGAGAGGGCCAGTCGGCTATTATCTACTGACATCCATAGGAACTGCAGTTTCTGACCATCTTCTGTAGTATGCCTGCAGTCTCTGATCATCTCCTGTAGTATGCCCACAGTCTCTGACCGTCTCCTGCAGTACACCCGCAGTCTCTGACCATCTCCTGTTACTACTATCTCCTGTAGTATGCCTGCAGTCTCTGACCGTCGCCTGTAGTACATCCGCAGTCTCTGACCGTCGCCTGTAGTACACCCGCAGTCTCTGACCGTCTGCTGTAGTATGCCCGCAGTCTCTGACCATCGCCTGTAGTATGCCCACAGTCTCTGAGCATCTCCTGTAGTATGCCCGCAGTCTCTGACCTTCTCCTGTAGTACACTCGCAGTCTCTGATCATCTCCTGTAGTACGCCCGCAGTCTCTCACCGTCTCCTGTACTATGCCTGCAGTCTCTGACCGTCTCCTGGACTATTCTTGCAGTCTCTGACCAGCTCCTGTAGTATGCCCACAGTCTCTGACCAGCTGCTGTAGTATGCCCACAGTCTCTGACCAGCTCCTGTAGTATGCCCACAGTCTCTGACCAGCTCCTGTAGTATGCCCACAGTCTCTGACCAGCTCCTGTAGTATGCCCGCAATCTCTGACCAGCTCCTGTAGTATGTCTGCAGTTTCTGACCCTCTCCTGTAGTATGTCTGCAGTTTCTGACCCTCTCCTGTAATATGTGTATTAATGTGCCACTTTACTTGCTCAATTATTTGGGATTGCTCCACTGCTCAGTAAGTGGTAATGATGAGCAGTAATCTGTAGCAATCAATCAGTGAACAGTAGTGATCTGCTGTAATCTCTAGCAACCAATCAGTGAGTGATAATTATGTGCTGTACCTCTTTAGCAACCAATCAGTGAGTGGTTATGATGTGCTGTAATCTCTAGCAACCAATCAGCAAGCAGAAATTATGTGCTGTAACCTCTAGCAACTAGTCAGTGAATGGTAATAATCGGCTGTAACTCTGCTCTGGCAACCAATTTTAACTGCTGCGTGATCTGCTGCAGTAAATTGAATTTGAGTCTACCTGCTATTTGTTTGTATGTCTCAGAATGGAAGGTGGGCCCAAGAAAATGTTTGCCCAGGGTCCAATCATTATTAAAGATGGCCCTAATGGTGGGGGGGAGGGAGCAGGAGGAGGCAAAATGCAAATTACATTACTGTATCAAATTATTTCACATCCTTTTTGTCCCTAATGCTTTGTCCAGTGCCCTGCATGCAGTTTTATATTATATATACTGTTCTTTCTGCCTGGAAACTGGAGATTGCCCATAGCAACCAAAAAGTGGCCCTTTACGGCAAAAGCGGTTTTAGACCAGCCAGAAAACCGCAAAAATAAATTAGAATCACTTGCAGAATCGAGCGATAGTGATTCGTGGGGAAATTCGTCATCAAACACGGAAAGTAATGACAGCGACAATCCTGCAACTGAGCAAATTTCAATGTTTTTGATTTGATTACATTATTGAATACATTTTATTATTATTATTTCTTATAATTATTTATAGTTATTTATTATATTATAATTTATGATTTTGTGTTTGAAACTTAATTTTTTTTTTCTTCCACATCAGCAAGCACTTTAGAGAGACTTAACTCAGCCAAGCCATTCATTTATGTCCCCTCTCCCCTCTCGTTTTCGCATCATTGTGGCTAGAATTATTTTGTTTTCACATTTTAATTTTTTCCTATTAATTAAACTTTAATTTTTTATCAGCAACACATATAAATATATATTTATCTCCCCCTCCCCACCCGCCAAACCCCCCCCCCCCCTTACCCCCTTACCCTCTCAATCCCCCTCTCTCTCTCTCCAACCCTCAAGTATCCATAATTATCATGCATCTCTCCGTATTCCTCAATTCCAGCCATTTCGCCCAAGTCCTACAGTATTTTTCCCGTAGGCCCTCCGTCAGATGAATTGACTCTTCCATGCCTCTTACCCATTCCACCCTTATTTTCCACTCCCTTAACCTTGGGGCTTCCAGGCCCTTCCAGCAGCATGAGATCAGCTCTTTAGCCACGTTTAGGAGGTGCAGGACTAATGACTTGCTATATTGGAGTATCTCTTTCTCCGTATCATGGAACAGACACGTCCATGGGTTTTTATTAACCTGCTCCCCCGTTATTTACCCGGTTTCTCCCAAGATTCCCTCCCAGTACAACTGTATTTTGGGGCACTCCCACCAAAGGTGCGCAAGGGTTCCGACTGCCCCACACCCCCTCCAACAAGTTAGGGGAGTCTCAGAGCCATACTCATGCACCCGCTGGGGCGTCCTGTACCACCTTGCAATCACCTTATAGGCCATTTCATACGTCCGAGGGTCTCTTGCCGTTAAGTGTACCATTTTTAATACCTTGCACCTGTGTTCCTCATCTTTCAGGTATCCTATTTCTCTTTCCCACTTCTCCAGGAAAGTAGGGAGCCCCTTACTCGCTTCCCCTTAGCACTCTGTAAAATTTAGATATACTGCCTTTCACACTAGTGGGGGTGCTTAATAATTCTTCTATTGCTCTAAGTTGGTTTCTTCCTCTCAGTGGTTGTGGTAGTGATTGTGTAAAGTGCTGTATCTGAGCATACCTCCATTTGTCCAGTGGTTTATTCCCCCATACCCGTTCCCCCCATCACATCCTGTAATTGTATCATGTCTTTTTTTTGCCCACCTTGTGAAATATAAGTGCTCCTCCTTCCCCGGCAGAAAATAATTAGTATTCAATAATGATATCAATGGCGAATTATATTCCCAGTGGAATCCCTTACTTAACCCATCCCAGATCTTAAATGTGTTCCTAGTCAAAAAATTAATACCGTGTCCTAACTCCCGAAATTGTGATGGGATCCATATCATTTTTTCTATGTCAGCCCCACTTTGTGCGATTTCTATATTCACCCAACTTTTCTCTTGTTTACTATATAACCAGTCAGTAACCCTAGAGATAACAATAGCTTGATAATACTTTTTAAAGTCCTGGGCTCCCAGCCCTCCCTGTTTTTTTTCCTCCACCAGGGTATCGTATGCTATCCTAGGACGCCTACATGTCCAAATAAACCTCAGAGTTATAGACTGTAATTTATTAAAGAAAGTAGGAGGGAGAACTATTGGGATCATTTGGAAGGTGTAGATTAACATAGGCAGGACAAACATTTTTACTGCGTTTATCCTGCCGATCCTTGATAGAGCTCTGTACCTCATCCTGCCTAATAGGTCCTTGATCTTATTGAGTAAGGGAATATAGTTAGTGGCAAACAAGTCCTAGGTACCCTAGCTCCCTCTCACACCATGTAAAGGGGAACCTAGGTTGGATTGCCTTCTTGGATTGCCTTCTGCTCACGCATAGGGATCGATATGTTTAAAAGCTCTGACTTACCCATATTTATTTTAAAGATTGTCAATCTTCCCATAGCACTCAAGCAAACGTATGGTGGTCAAAAAGTATACAGGTGAATGATGAATCGCAGCAGGAAATATTGCACACTAGCCCGACATGTTTCGCTACTTTAGCTTCCTCAGGGGATGTGCAAGAATTTAATGAGACCACTGAGTGAATAGAAAAAAAAAACAAGTTTGTAACTGCGGTTTGAAACAATACAATCAAATATGAATACAGAGTGTTAAATTTAAGTATGAACTTAGTTGCCAAAAGAAAACGGGGGACATAGGTATAGACACTTACCCTATACACTGTTAACACCCATAGACCACCAGCCTGGACCCCAGACTACACCCCAAAGGACCGGATCCAAGGGAGTCAATTTAGCACGGCCATAGAGGGCTGTTAGGGGGACACTGAAGAATAGTGAAATTACCATAGAGTTACAATGGTGAAGGAATGACTCAATATAAAAAAAACAAGTAAATACTCACATCGAGTGTTTTTGTTAGTCTAATTGTCTATAGAGAGGGTACACTTGAATGAATCTGACCGGGAGCTCTGTAAAGTCGACTGCAAAGGCAGGCTAAGAAAGTAATTAAAAAAAGGGATTTGTTGTTATGTGTAGAGCATACTAAATAATGACAAGATGTGAACAGGGATAGAGGTGATGTGAAATGTTATTTGTACTCCAAAGAAGGGGTGACTCATAATGGTGGTCAGAGGCAAACATTGCTGGTTGAACATGAGCAATAAAATAGCGAAATAGATGGGGGAGGAGAAGCACTCCACAGCTGAAGATCATGGAACAGAAAAGTCGCTTGTGAATGAAAGCAGAAGAGACACCGGTCCTGGGGGTGAAGAGTGAAAACACCGATGGTGAAGAGATTGAGTGAAAAACCAATAAGCAATTGAATGAAAAGATATAGGGTACAGGGCAAGAGATGTAGATAGACAATTAAATGATGTCCAGTCAAGCTGTGTAGTTTCTTACCTCTCGAAAGATGGCCACAGTGTGAGTGTCTCCCTCTGGCTCAGGCTGAGATGACAGCCTGATGGGCCGGTTTAAAACAGCCCTCCGACGAGCCGTCGTGTGACATCGCCGGCTCAGGGTGGACGTAAAGACGCCTGTGTGCATGCGCACGGGTGGCCTCCGAGCCTCTGACTACAGTGACCAGAAGGCTATGCGACGGAGGGGAGGGGTTAGGCGCGTCCAGAGATAGGGCGCGCCCAGAACCGTTCCACCCAATCGCCGCAATGCCCAGGTGTGCAGCGATGTTGGAGAGGGGATAAAATCCCGGATGGCCAAGGCCATCCAGGATCAAAAGGAGGGTACCTGGCGCTGCCAGGCGTGTAGGTGGGCCTGCTACATGTTGGATAAGGCAAGCCGCGGGCGTCCGTATGGCCCGCTAGAGTAGATGCCCAAGGGCGGTGTAAATTGGGGACAAATAGAAAAGGGCCGACATGGATGGATGGGGGGAGAAGGGGATGGAATTATGACAGGTACAGGGATATTGGGGCAGGACCACAAATTGCACCAATGAATTAAGTGTCAAATAGGCAACTATGTTCATTTACAGAATTTAAAACACAAGCAATAGCTCAAATGTTGCATCAAAGAAGGTGTTTTTGTACAATAAAAAAATGAGCCAAACAGTGACATATTATTTATCTATCAAAGAGGGTTTAGTACATACTATATACACATTCCAAACAAATAAATCTATAACACTAGACAAATAAGACTATAAATATGCAATTTGTCCAGGTAAGGGACCAACTGGTGTTCTATTAAGATATGTAGCACTAACTCTCGGTGGAGCTGCTGGTTTAAAGCGGGCTGTTACCTTAACTCTCGATACCTCTGTTTCTCCGACACCGGGTCTAGGGTCCCATTAAGTTTACCTTAACGGGACCCTAGCAGACGATACAATAGACGATGTAGACACCAACACTTGAGTATATTTTCCAATGCTTTAATGAACAAACAATAAAGGAAGTAGCAGGAAAGAGGTAGAAGGAAAGTTGCAGGGAAGCTCAAATACCATTCCTTAGTATTCTTTAGAACATTCTCTGGAATTGAACACTTGTGGTTGAATGGTTGAATGCACTCCCCTTGTGGGATTCAATCTTTGCCTGCCTGGATAGGCCTCTCACTTGCCTAGCAGCCAGTACGCAGCACGAACAAAAGTCTCTGCCACAGACTTGTTTGGAATAAAACCCGTACGATCCTCTGCCACAGGATGTATTGGTTTGCGATAAATGTCAGACACAGTACTTGAACCTTTAAGTAAACCCGGCAGTACTATGCAGTAAGATTACTTTAGGATACGTCTTCTAACCGAGTCACCAGGCCCCTCTTCAGACCAGCACTCTGCATGATCCTTCCATAATGGGTCCTCCCCTGGGATCTTCTCGGTTGTCCAGCTTCTTCACTCAGGATAGACAGCTCAGGACCATTCCTCTGCTGCTGTGGTAGGCCCCAGACAGGCTTCTGGGCCCACCCCCACGCCGCAGCGCCGTGGGCCTCCGGAAAGGAGCACAACGAGGTGGTACTCTTAACGCATACCTGTCGGCCAGGAGGGCCAGCAGGTGGCTGAAAACGAACCCCTAAACATGGCGTCTGTCCCATAAATACCCTTTCCCAGAATGCAACTTGGAGGACCATCTCCACCGAGTTGTCTCCGGGACAGAGGAGCACTCATACGCTTCAACACGTTGCCTTTCCAATACCAGCCCATGGTGACGACACCCACCGGCGCAGTGTGGAACTACATGCAACTCAGCCAAGCTGGAACAGAGGCAAATCTTACTTCCTCTAACAAGTAACCCACAAGATTTACCTATCAGCGGTAGATTAAAAATCTACCAGCGCTACATACTCCCCCCACTACAATAGACGTCCTCAACGTCTGTCACAAAAAAATAATAATTTCCAAGCCTGAGAGCGGGTATTTGAGCTTAAAACTTGGATTAGGTAAAGAAGAAGGAAAGACAGTAGAAAGACATTATAAGATTGACATTTGTAAAACAATATGTTCGCTTCCGCAAACAAAACCATCCTATGACTTTACATAACCCCACTATCTATCTAGCTGAAAATCCTAACAGCTTGATAGGAGATCAAATGGTTCCTGAAAAGGAAAACATATTAACCACTTGACGACCGCCTCACGCCGATGTACGTCGGCAAAGTGGCACGGACAGGCAAAATCACGTACAGGGTACGTGATTTGCCTTCCGCGGGTGGGGGGTCCGATCGGACCCCCCCCCGGTGCCCGAGGCGGTCGTCCTATGTCCAGCGGCGATCGGTGATGAGGGGGAGACCATCCGTTCGTGGCCCCCCCCTCGCGATCGCCGCCGGCCAATGAAAACGCTCCTTTGCTGCTGTATGCTAAACAGCAGCAAAGGAAGTGATGTCATCTCCCCTCGGGTCGGTATTTTCCGTTCCGGCCCGAGGAGAGACGACAAGTATGTGAGTGCACAACACTACACACACACAGTAGAACATGCCAGGCACACAAATCACCCCGATCCCCCCCCCGATCGCCCCCCGATCCCCCCCCAATCACCCCCCCCCCCCCCTGTCACAAACTGACACCAGCAGTTTTTTTTTTTTTTTTTTTTTTTTTTTTCCTGATTACTGCTAGCTGTCAGTTTGTGACAGTTACTGTGTTAGCACAGTTACTGTTACCCCCCTTTAGGTCTAGGGTACCCCCCTAATAAAGTTTTAACCCTTTGATCACCCCCTGTCACCAGTGTCACTAAGCGATCATTTTTCTGATCGCTGTATTAGTGTCGCTGGTGACGCTAGTTAGTGAGGTAAATATTTAGGTTCGCCGTCAGCGTTTTATAGCGTCAGGGACCCCCATATACTACCTAATAAATGTTTTAACCCCTTGATTGCCCCCTAGTTAACCCTTTCACCACTGATCACCGTATAACCGTTACGGGTGACGCTGGTTAGTTTGTTTATTTTTTATAGTGTCAGGGCACCCGCCGTTTATTACCGAATAAAGGTTTAGCCCCCCGATCGCCCGGCGGTGATATGCGTCGCCCCAGGCAGCGTCAGATTAGCGCCAGTACCGCTAACACCCACGCACGCAGCATACGCCTCCCTTAGTGGTATAGTATCTGAACGGATCAATATCTGATCCGATCAGATCTATACTAGCGTCCCCAGCAGTTTAGGGTTCCCAAAAACGCAGTGTTAGCGGGATCAGCCCAGATACCTGCTAGCACCTGCGTTTTGCCCCTCCGCCCGGCCCAGCCCAGCCCACCCAAGTGCAGTATCGATCGATCACTGTCACTTACAGAACACTAAACGCATAACTGCAGCGTTCGCAGAGTCAGGCCTGATCCCTGCGATCGCTAACAGTTTTTTTTGTAGCATTTTGGTGAACTGGCAAGCACCAGCCCCAGGCAGCGTCAGATTAGCGCCAGTACCGCTAACACCCACGCACGCAGCATACACCTCCCTTAGTGGTATAGTATCTGAACGGATCAATATCTGATCCGATCAGATCTATACTAGCGTCCCCAGCAGTTTAGGGTTCCCAAAAATGCAGTGTTAGCGGGATCAGCCCAGATACCTGCTAGCACCTGCGTTTTGCCCCTCCGCCCGGCCCGGCCCAGCCCACCCAAGTGCAGTATCGATCGATCACTGTCACTTACAAAACACTAAACGCATAACTGCAGCGTTCGCAGAGTCAGGCCTGATCCCTGCGATCCCTAACAGTTTTTTTTGTAGCGTTTTGGTGAACTGGCAAGCGCCAGTGGCCTAGTACACCCCGGTCGTAGTCAAACCAGCACTGCAGTAACACTTGGTGACGTGGCGAGTCCCATAAGTGCAGTTCAAGCTGGTGAGGTGGCAAGCACAAGTAGTGTCCCGCTGCCACCAAAAAGACAAACACAGGCCCGTCGTGCCCATAATGCCCTTCCTGCTGCATTCGCCAATCCTAATTGGGAACCCACCGCTTCTGCAGCGCCCGTACTTCCCCCATTCACATCCCCAACCAAATGCAGTCGGCTGCATGAGAGGCATTTTTATGTCCTCCCGAGTACCCCTACCCAACGAACCCCCCAAAAAAGATGTCGTGTCTGCAGCAAGCGCGGATATAGGCGTGACACCCGCTATTATTGTCCCTCCTGTCCTGACAATCCTGGTCTTTGCATTGGTGAATGTTTTGAACGCTACCATTCACTAGTTGAGTATTAGCGTAGGGTACAGCATTGCACAGACTAGGCACACTTTCACAGGGTCTCCCAAGATGCCATCGCATTTTGAGAGACCCGAACCTGGAACCGGTTACCGTTATAAAAGTTAGTTACAAAAAAAGTGTAAAAAAAAAAAAAAAATATGAAATAAAAAAAATAGTTGTTGTTTTATTGTTCTCTCTCTCTCTATTCTCTCTCTCTATTGTTCTGCTCTTTTTTACTGTATTCTATTCTGCAATGTTTTATTGTTATTGTTATTGTTATTGATTGTTATTGTTATTGTTATTGTTATTGTTATTATGTTTTATCATGTTTGTTTTTCAGGTGTGTAATTATTTACACTTTACTGTGCTTTATTGTTAACCATTGTTAACCATTTTTTTGTCTTCAGGTACGCCATTCACGACTTTGAGTGGTTATACCAGAATGATGCCTGCAGGTTTAGGTATCATCTTGGTATCATTCTTTTCAGCCAGCGGTCGGCTTTCATGTAAAAGCAATCCTAGCGGCTAATTAGCCTCTAGACTGCTTTTACAAGCCGTGGGAGGGAATGCCCCCCCCCCCCACCGTCTTCCGTGTTTTTCTCTGGATCTCCTGTCTCAACAGGGAACCTGAGAATGCAGCCGGTGATTCAGCCAGCTGACCATAGAGCTGATCAGAGACCAGAGTGGCTCCAAACATCTCTATGGCCTAAGAAACCGGAAGCTACGAGTATTTCATGACTTAGATTTCGCCGGATGTAAATAGCGCCATTGGGAAATTGGGGAAGCATTTTATCACACCGATCTTGGTGTGGTCAGATGCTTTGAGGGCAGAGGAGAGATCTAGGGTCTAATAGACCACAATTTTTTCAAAAAAGAGTACCTGTCACTACCTATTGCTATCATAGGGGATATTTACATTCCCCGAGATAACAATAAAAATGATTAAAAAAAAAATATGAAAGGAACAGTTTAAAAGTAAGATTAAAAAAGCAAAAAAATAATAAAGAAAAAAAAAAAAAAAAAAAAAAACACCCCTGTCGCCCCCTGCTCTCGCGCTAAGGCGAACGCAAGCGGTGGTCTGTCGTCAAACGTAAACAGCAATTGCACCATGCATGTGAGGTATCACCGCGAAGGCCAGATCGAGTGCAGTAATTTTTCCAGTAGACCTCCTCTGTAAATCTAAAGTGGTAACCTGTAAAGGCTTTTGAAGGCTTTTAAACATGTATTTATTTTGTTGCCACTGCACGTTTGTGCGCAATTTTAAAGCATGTCATGTTTGGTATCCATGTACTCGGCCTAAGATCATCTTTTTTATTTCATCAAACATTTGGGCAATATAGCGTGTTTTAGTGCATTAAAATTAAAAAAAGTGTGTTTTTTCCCCAAAAAATGCGTTTGAAAAATCGCTGCGCAATTACTGTGTGAAAAAAAAAAATGAAACACCCACCATTTTAATCTGTAGGGCATTTGCTTTAAAAAAATATATAATGTTTGGGGGTTCAAAGTAATTTTTTTGCAAAAAAAAAAAAACTTTTTCATGTAAACAATAAGTGTCAGAAAGGGCTTTGTCTTCAAGTGGTTAGAAGAGTGGGTGATGTGTGACATAAGCTTCTAAATGTTGTGCATAAAATGCCAGGACAGTTCAAAACCCCCCCAAATGACCCCATTTTGGAAAGTAGACACCCCAAGCTATTTGCTGAGAGGCATGTCGAGTCCATGGAATATTTTATATTGCGACACAAGTTGCGGGAAAGAGACAAATTTTTTTTTTTTTTTTTTTTTTTTGCACAAAGTTGTCACTAAATGATATATTGCTCAAACATGCCATGGAAATATGTGAAATTACACCCCAAAATACATTCTGCTGCTTCTCCTGAGTACGGGGATACCACATGTGTGAGACTTTTTGGGAGCCTAGCCGCGTACGGGACCCCGAAAACCAAGCACCGCCTTCAGGCTTTCTAAGGGCGTGAATTTTTGATTTCACTCTTCACTGCCTATCACAGTTTTGGAGGCCATGGAATGCCCAGGTGGCACAAAACCCCCCCAAATGACCCCATTTTGGAAAGTAGACACCCCAAGCTATTTGCTGAGAGGTATAGTGAGTATTTTGCAGACCTCACTTTTTGTCACAAAGTTTTGAAAATTGAAAAAAGAAAAAAAAAAATTTTTTTTCTTGTCTTTCTTCATTTTCAAAAACAAATGAGAGCTGCAAAATACTCACCATGCCTCTCAGCAAATAGCTTGGGGTGTCTACTTTCCAAAATGGGGTCATTTGGGGGGGTTTTGTGCCACCTGGGCATTCCATGGCCTCCGAAACTGTGATAGGCAGTAAAGAGTGAAATCAAAAATTTTCACCCTTAGAAATCCTGAAGGCAGTGATTGGTTTTCGGGGTCCCGTACGCAGCTAGGCTCCCAAAAAGTCCCACACATGTGGTATCCCCATACTCAGGAGAAGCAGCTAAATGTATTTTGGGGTGCAATTCCACATATGCCCATGGCCTGTGTGAGCAATATATCATTTAGTGACAACTTTATGAAAAAAAAAAAAAAAAAAAATAAAAAGTGTCACTTTCCCGCAACTTGTGTCAAAATATAAAATATTCCATGGACTCAATATGCCTCTCAGCAAATAGCTTGGGGTGTCTACTTTCCAAAATGGGGTCATTTGGGGGGGTTTTGTGCCACCTGGGCATTCCATGGCCTCCGAAACTGTGATAGGCAGTGAAGAGTGAAAGCAAAAATTTACACCCTTAGAAATCCTGAAGGCGGTGCTTGGTTTTCGGGGCCCCGTACGCGGCTAGGCTCCCAAAAAGTCCCACACATGTGGTATCCCCGTACTCAGGAGAAGCAGCTAAATGTATTTTGGGGTGCAATTCCACATAGGCCCATGGCCTGTGTGAGCAATATATCATTTAGTGACGACTTTTTGTAAATATTTTTTTTTTTTTTTTTTTTTGTCATTTTTCAATCACTTGGGACAAAAAAAATAAATATTCAATGGGTTCAACATGCCTCTCAGCAATTTCCTTGGGGTGTCTACTTTCCAAAATGGGGTCATTTGGGGGGGTTTTGTACTGCCCTGCCATTTTAGCACCTCAAGAAATGACATAGGCAGTCATAAACTAAAAGCTGTGTAAATTCCAGAAAATGTACCCTAGTTTGTAGACGCTATAACTTTTGCGCAAACCAATAAATATACGCTTATTGACATTTTTTTTACCAAAGACATGTGGCCAAATACATTTTGGCCTAAATGTATGACTAAAATTTAGTTTATTGGATTTTTTTTATAACAAAAAGTAGAAAATTACTGTATTCGGTCTTTTTCCGTTTATAGCGCAAAAAATAAAAACCGCAGAGGTGATCAAATACCATCAAAAGAAAGCTCTATTTGTGGGAAGAAAAGGACGCAAATTTCGTTTGGGTACAGCATTGCATGACCGCGCAATTAGCAGTTAAAGCGACGCAGTGCCAAATTGGAAAAAGACCTCTGGTCCTTAGGCAGCATAATGGTCCGGGGCTCAAGTGGTTAAACACACATGCGACCTATACAATTTCAGGAGCAAAGTCTCATTTGAAAAAAATGAAACTCTCTTCCCATTATCTACATCAGAATAATCTTTAGGAGTCAATCCCTATATATACATTTTTTTTCCTCTTAATTGAAAGAAATTGGGCTAGCAAAAAGAAGTCCTTGGATTTGAAACACTGAGAGGAGTATTCAGATCTTGACCACGAAGATCTCTATATACTGACACTAACTAACTAACTACCCCAAAGTTCTTTTGTCCATAATTACCAATAGAACCGAGGACCTGGCAATGTCAGTTTTTTTCCTTGTTTATCCACTGTAGTGATAAAATATTCAACGTGATCTTTTCCGGGTCTGCAAATGACCACTTTGTCAGCATGAATGTGCCGACCATAGTTCCAGTGTAGGAAAGATCCACTGAAGCGTTCAGGAGGCACACATGAATTCAATTACTTGCTCACCATAGACCCAGCCGTTTTCTGAAGTGAACTAGCAACTTTTGACAATGTCTCATTTACAGTACTGTGTGGCTCCGCACAAGGTGACGTCTTCCCAGGGCTGTCCATTCAGGGAAAGTCATAGCAGAGGCGACATCTTCGCCTTGGGCCCATAACAGCTCTTGTGACATAGTCTCAAATAGGTCATCATCACCGGAGAGATCCGACATGGATTCTATTTCCGAATCTCCCAGCTCTTCTGCTGGCAGATATTTATTTACAGTCCCAGATACATACCCCATTAATTGCTTACCCGTTCCTGTCGTGGACTTTGTTGGATCCGGTTCGGGTAGTCTCTAGGGTAAGCCTCAGCCACAGCCGCGGGAAGCCTTCACATATCCCACCTTCCTCTGGACAGGTACAACAGGGATAGGTGTGGTGGACGTAGAAATTAAGGTAATGTCCCCTGATGAGATGGCAACAGCAGTGTCTCTCTCCGGAACACTCTCGGCAACAACAGGCAAAGTCACGACCCGCCGCTCTCTCTCTGCAACAGTAGCAGCTTCTACTGTGGCAATACCTGTAACCCAATCCATTCAATAAGCACGGGGCGACATGGTAGTCTGCTCCACCACAAACAAATATTCTCCACATTGTGGGCAGTGACCAAATGGACGGAGATGTACGGCCAGTCCTTCACATTTGTGGCAAATCATGCCTAGCCCTTCGATATCTCCAACGGTGTAGAGAACAAACCTCCCCTGCGGCTTCAGACGAATACCGGTATCTGTAAGCAGGGTTCCGGTCAGCACAGTACACGACACGGTGCTCGCAGGGAACATTCTTGGTCCCATAATTGGCTGCATCGCTGAAAAGACATGGCCACCCTCTGATCTTCTCAGCATGATCACGAGGCCTCTCTTCTTCTCTGGCGCCAAACACATACACGCGTCCCACGCGGTATCAAGTAGGGTAGGCTCCTCCCACTTGTTCTTCTGATCACGTAGCTCCCGGGCTTTTACTGGCGCCCGCCGCCTACGCATTCAGAAATAAAGTCCTGCAACTTTTAACCTGTTATAGATTGATTTGTTTGGAATGTGTAATCGACAAAGTCCAGCTCTCACCGTAAACTCCCGGTGAAACACTTCTCCAGATTGCGAGAACTGATGGCTAACAAATCCCGGATGACGCCCCCACATGTAGCACTAACTCTCGGTGGAGCTGCTGGTTTAAAGCGGGCTGTTACCTTCACTCTCGATACCTCTGTTTCACCGGCACCAGGTCTAGGGTCCCGTTAAGTTTACCTCTGGACAATGTAGACACCAACACTTGAGTATATTTTCCAATGCTTTACCAACAAACAATAAAGGAAGTAGCAGGAAAGAGGTAGAAGGAAAGTTGCAGGGAAGCTCAAATACCTTTCCTTAGTATTCTTTAGAACATTCTCTGGAATTGAACACTTGTGGTTGAATGGTTGAATGCACTCCCTTTGTGGGATTCAATCTTTGCCCGATTGGATAGGCCTCTCACACTTGCCTAGCAGCCAATACGCAGCATGAACAAAAGTCTCTGCCACAGACTGGTTTGGAATAAAACCCGTACAATCCTCTGCCACAGGATGTATTGGTTTGCGATGAATGTCAGACACAGTACTTGAACCTTTAAACCAACCCGGCAGTACTATGCAGTAAGATTACTTCAGGATACATCCTCAAACCGAGTCACCAGGCCCTTCTCCAGACCAGCACTCTGCATGATCCTTCCATGACGGGTCCTCTTCTGGGATCTTCTCGGTTGTCCAGGTTCTTCACTCAGGATAGACAGCTCAGGAATATTCCTCTGCTGCTGTTGTAGGCCCCAGACAGGCTTCTGGGCCCACCCCCACTCCGCAGCGAGGTGGGCCGCCGGAACGGAGGACCACGAGGTAGTACTCTTAACGCATACCTGTCGGCCAGGAGGGCCAGCAGGTGGCTGAAAATGAACCCCTAAACATGGCGTCTGTCCCATAAATACCCTGTCCCAGAATGCAACTCGGAGGACCACCTCCACCAAGTTGTCTCCGGGACAGAGGAGCACTCATACGCTTCAACACGTTGCCTTTCCAACACCAGCCCATGATGACAACGACACCCACCGGCGCAGTGTGGAACTACACGCAACTCAGCCAAGCTGGAACAGAGGCAAATCTAACTTCCTCTAACAAGTAACCAACAAGATTTACCTATCAGTGGTAGATTAAAAATCAACCAGCGCTACAGATATAATCTATCCTTGAAAATGATTTATGTGCAAAAGAATAAAAGGTGTAACCCCGTTCCTTTGGGTGGCAAATCCTCCAAGCATCCATTAACTGGAGGCTAATTAGCATTTTTTTTGGTGCCTCACCTTGTATACTGGACTTTATAGCACCCCTTGAGGTATCCATCCCAGGGTCCATACTCCAGTTTAAGTCCCCTGCAATTAATAGTTTACCTTTTTTAAGGGTCTCAAGCTTCCTCAGAACTTTCCATAGAAATTTGTCTGGGTTCTTGTTTGGGGAGTAGATGTTCGCTACTGTGACCGACATATCGAACAACTGCCCCTTCACAAAAAGGAACCTGCCCCTTGGGTCAGCCAGTCGCTCATCCTCTACGAACATCATTGTCCTATCAAACCCAATAGCCACTCCCCTTGAATGTGTTGATCCTGCATCCCCATAAAACCACTTTGGGAACTGATACCACGCCAGTCCACCTCTCGAGTGTGTAATATAAGTTTCCTGCAGGAACACCACATTTGCTCCCAAAAACTGCAACTCCTGGTTAATTTTAAACCTTTTTTTTGCTGTATTAAGTCCCCTTACATTATATGTAACAAAATTTACAACTCCCATATTTCACCTCAATAAGAGCGTCTGGCCAATCCAGTAGGACACACCCAGGAGAGAGAGAGAGAGAGAGAGAGAGAGAAAAAAACAAGACAAAGGGTAACCCAAACACCCCCCCAGACCCAACCCTCGATTCCTCCCCCCCTCCCCCCTAGTCTGGAACAGATCGCCTATGACGGCTGGGCAGACCCCTCTGTTCATTATATGGGTCGGATGGTCTTCGTCGACCTGATGCCACTCTGCCCCCATATTCCCTAGTGGGCTCACGTCATAGGTGCCCCCAGATCCACCCCAGTCCCCCCCACCCCCCGCCGCACTCAGCTCGTGCTGGAGCTATCCGACACCCCCCCAGCTATATTTCATTACTGCTAACTTGGGCTGCCTACTGGACCCCCTCTACCTCTCCAACCCGTTATTCTTCGTTATTCTACGTTAATAAAGCTCTCTCCTCCTCTCCCCAGCCTGGAATGGGGGGGGACAATGTCCAGCTTACTGCAGAAGTCCTCCAGATCCTCTGGGAATCTCAGCACTGCCGTTCGCCCATTTTTTATCTCAATTAAACAGGTTGGGAACCCCCAATGGTATAATATCTCTGATGATTTCAGGAGCCCTATCAGTGGTTTCAACAGTCTCCTTCTTGCGAGAGTCTCCGCCGACAAGTCTGAGTAGACTTGTAGTTCTACCCCTTCAAAACCTAAACCTAGCTGCTGTCGCAATTTTCCCATAATTTTATCTTTTTCTTCCACATAATGGAACCTTATTATCAAATCTCTTGGACTCCCTGATCTATTTCGGGGATATCGTGCGATCCTGTGGACTCTATCTATCTAGCTTAAAAGGGTCTGTTATTTCTTTATCCAATAAGGGGTTGAGAAGCTGCTGTAGTACTGACATCAGGTCTTCATTCCCATATTTTTCTGGGAGTCCTTTGATTCGCAGGTTTTTACGTCGGCTGCGATTCTCCTGATCTTCTAATTTGTATAGGAGACTTCTGTTTGTATTTTGTAAATCTCTTAATTATTTACTGATACCCTCTAGTCTTTGCTCATGATCTTCTAATCTTTATTCCTTTTATGCTTGTTCTATAAATCTAACTATTACTGGCCACCACAATTATTTTTCTTGATTTCTTTTAGTGTTTCTTAAAGCCAGAAAGTTGCCATTTGAAATGCCTTTAGTTTTTGGCCATGTCTGTGATCTGCTTTTTTTTTTTTACAACAATAAACAACTGAAGGAACATCCTCAGGGACTGGTGATTCCATCATTTTTGCCAGGGGTTGTACATCTCCACAGCTCTACCCCAGTAAGATGCCTTCATTGTACAATCCTGGGATACTGTTGAATAAATCTTGAGCGTTGAATATTTAAGTGTTTCAGTGGGTGAGTTCTTATTAGCCAAATGTTACCAGTTCATGTATACAAGCAAAGAGAATATTGCATCCATACAGTCGCTTCTACACCAACATTAGCAATCATATCATCGTCTACTATCCCCTGCTTCTCCTCCTCACAGCTTTTATATTTCCACCTGTGATTAGGGTACAAGGGGGATTTTCTCACCAACAGTCTTCTTTTATCAGGTGCAGGGAGGTATCACCGTCCTAACCCCTTTCTATACTGGTCTCATTTCAGGGGGACACACAGGGATACACAGACACTCTCACCTCCTCCTTCACCATACGTCACAGAGATCTTGTAACGGGGCACCCCCTTCCTGCTGCAGCTTTGCTCTGTCCAACTCCACCAACCTGCTCATAGAGGATCAACGTTGTCTCTCACACTCCAGCTCCAGGGGTACCTCACTCAGGCTGACGGCACGATCCAGCGGGGTCAACCACTCTCCGGGGTCCCGTGTATGCGGAGGGGGCGGACGTAGACCCCCGATGCCAGCAGGGAACAAGCGACAACTCGCCGGGTAGGACAGGCTCTAACTCTGACCACCGTGCTCCCAGCGTCTCTTCATTTCAGCCACGAGCCGGAGGAGTGTGCAGGGGAAGGCTGAGGTTCCAGGGTGTACTCGGAGCGCACCTACGTGATGACGCTCCACCCCATCCCCGTTACTCTCTGCAAGTGTTTTAATCTTTATCATACCCGGGATGTCTGCTTGACTCGTATTTGGACAGATTTAAGTGTGTTATTCCAAAGTAATACAGGCCTACAATAAAAAAACGCCAAATTTCCATGCAAAACAATGTACCGCTTTGAGCATCAAAAATCTAAAATAATCATACTGCCAGGGAGGTTAATTGTCATTTATGCAAGTTCTTAATCATACTCAAATAGTGTCTACCACTAAGCCACTAAGCAGGTTCCTTTATTGCCTATATCCTACAGTAAGGTGAAAGGTACTATTCTTCTTGGAGTTGAGCACTTGAGCACTAGGGGGCGCTTGCATGCCACCGGTGGCGCGCGCATGTGCCCGTGGCGAAACACCGGAGCCGGTCTGTGTGCCCGGCGGTCACGATGACCACCAGGCACCCGCGATTGCTTCACACAGAGACAGAACGGAGATGTGTCAATGTAAACATACAGATCTCCGTGCTGTTAGGGGTGAGGAGAGCGATCTGTTGTTCATACTAACTATGAACAACAGATCGCTCTCCTCATCCAGGCAGTCCCCTCCCCCCACATTTAAAATCACTCCCTAGAAAACACAGTTAACCCCTTGATCGCCCCCTAGTGTTAACCCCTTCCCTGCCAATGACATTTACACAGTAATCAGTGCATTTTTATAGCACTGATCGCTGTATAAATGCCAATGGTCCCAAAGATGTGTCAAAGTGTCCGATCTGTCTGCCATAATGTTGCAGTCCCGATAAAAATCGCTGATCACCGCTATTACTAGTAAAAAAAAAAAAATAATAATAAAAATGACATAAATCTATTGCCTATTTTGTAGATGCTATATCTTTTGCACAAACCAATCAATATACGCTTATTGCGATTTTTATTACCAAAAATATGTAGAAGAATACATATCGGCCTAAACTGAGGAAAAAATGTGCTTTTTTTAAAAAAAAATGGGGATACAGTACAAAAAATGGGGAAAAAGTACAAAATATAGTGTTTTTTTCAAAATTGTCGCTCCTTTTTTTGTTTATAGCGCAAAAAATAAAAACCGCAGAGATGATCAAATACCAGCAAAAGAAAGCTCTATTTGTGGGGAAAAAAAGGCGTCAATTTTCTTTGGATACATTTTAACTTGAGGTGACTGTCCCATTTTAAGTAATCCAAGATATATTTTCTCAGTCACCCTGTGCCCAAAAGTGACTCCCGTCACAGGTACAACATCGCACGACCGCGCAATTGTCAGTTAAAGCGACGCAGTGCCGTTTCACAAAAAATGGCCTGGTCATTGAGCAGCCAAATCTTCCGGGGCTGTGGTTAAGCAGGCCTCATGGTGACCGAACAGCTTTTTTGCAGCGTGACCTTATTTTAGACAGGACACCTTAACGCTACTGTGGTCACACTTACCTCTCGCGTAACCTAAGAATTCTGGAGCTCCACCCATCAGCCAATGAGGAGTGACATTGCATCCACACATGTCACCCTCCCATCCACTGCAACAAGGATCTCAAGCTGGGAAGGCCTGCTGCATAGCCGATGGGCGTGAGTTGGGGCCTCATGTCTAAGTTTTGCCTAAGGCCTCACAAAGCCTAGAGCCGCCTCTGCCTACGGCCACCAGATTATGTGTGCAATCACGCAGCTGTCATGTCATGTTATGTCAAATGTGCAGCAGTCTCCAATACACAATACATTCAATAAAGAGACACCATGTGAATCGCTCCTCTGGATCAGATTGCAGTGATTGCTCATTTTCCTTTTCTGAGGTGCTTGCCAACATATAATTTCTTGACTTGCGATTCTTGACTGAGGGACTTGCAGAGTGCAGAGGCTCCAATTATCTATTAAACATTAAACACTTGACCAATCCCCCCCTTCCAAAATGACCAGACGACAAATTTTATTTGGAGTTGAATGGCCATAGCAGCCTTTTATTACAAACCATTAAATACAAAATTCACAAGAAAACAAGTTTAATGCATATAATACTGTTCAGGAAGGAAGGTAGGGTGAATTGTGCAGTGTGGAGAACATATCCAGCAGTGGCAGTCACCTTACACACAGACATCGAAACTGTGTGGGATTTCTTCCAACTTCTCTGCTACTGTGAGCCCCCCCTCCCCCTCCACACTGTGACCGGGGCTGCTGTGTGTGTGTTTGGCTCTGGAGGTCTTCACTCACTACACACCATTCACCTTCTCCAGAGGGAGCAGCTGCCTGCAGTCTTCCTGGCCAGTGGTCTCTTTCATTTAGAGGGGGTGGGCAAGGTCCCCTCCTATCACCGCTCTGCAATCACCCCAACTAGGGGTCTTTTTTTAACTGTAAACTGAAAAAAATTACTGCGCTATCCCCAAGTGAAAAAATTATGTGTAAACAAGCTGCAACCATGCAATGTGAGACACATCCATCTATTGTACAAATCAAAATTTAAAGGCTGCGCTGCAATAAATGACATGAAACAAATAAAATAATAAATGCATCTTAACAAATATCCATTTCTATGCGTGAATTATAACAGTGATGACATGACCCACTCGATAATAACCAAAAAAATATATAGACAACGTAAAGTCCAAACTGCAAAGTGCACAAAAGGTGTATAGTTCATATAAGAGCAAGATTTATGCCGAGAAGAGAGTGGTGAACATCCGAACGGTGTATAGCATATGATTGAATCACCCAGGGTTCAGTGATGATAGAAAAAACTCATCCACCTATGTAAAAAGATGTCCCCTTACCGACTCCTAAGATCTCTTTTCAGGAGATCAAGCAGGCATATGGCTGTGTAACCCCAGCCTCGGGTACAGACCAAGAAGGTGACACTCATAAACTTCTAGGATGGGAATCCTCTGTGTGGCGAATGGTCACTTTTCTTAGTGTTTCTGGTGGGTGGTATTGTCTCTTTTCTCCTTTCTTATCTTACTTTTTCCATCCTGTGTTGTGGACCCACTCGCCAGTGGCGGTGAATCAATCGAGCATAAACCGGAATGCGGTAAATCTAGATGGATTCCAGGGACAGGGTGTGCAATCTTCTCCCTTGCTGATCAGCTGCGAAAGGAGGGGGCTCCTATGTTTCTGGATGGGGGTCCCTTCTTATCACCCCCCCTGCAGTCCTCCCAGATGGGGTCTTCTTAAACTGGAGGGGGCTCCTATGTTTCTAGATGGGGGTCCCCTCTTATCACACCCCTGCAGTCCTCCCAGCTTGGATCTTCTTTAACTGGAGGGGGGCTCCTATGTTCCTGGAGGGAGGTCCCCTCTTATCACTCCCCTGCAATCCTCCCAGCTGGGGTCTTCTTTAACTGGAGGGGGGCTCCTATGTTCCTCGAGGGAGGTCCCCTCTTATCACTCCCCCTGCAGTCCTCCCAGCTTGGGTCTTCTTTAACTGGAGGGGGGCTCCTTTGTTCCTGGTCAGAGGTCCCCTCTTATCTTATCTTACTGGGGGGGTGGGAGGGGAGTTCCTGTATTCCCATTTGATCACCCCCCCCGAAGTCCTCTTAGCTGCAGGCTGCAGGAGGATATACAAACATCCTGTTATATCATAAATAACATAACTATACACTATAATACTACAGCGCCACCTGCTGCTTAGACAGGCATAATGCATATGCAGTATATAATCAGTTTACAGTGGTACCTTGGATTACAAGCATTAATTGTTCCAGAAGAATGCTTGTAATCACTCGTATTTCAAAGCGAGTTTCCCCATAGAGGTTGAAGGAAACTCAGATAATTTGTTCCACAGTGACTTCTATTGTATGCAGTACCGCATATGACCAGAGGTGGGGGGCGCCGGAGACAATCGAAAACACTAAGAAGCCGCTCGGATGCACTCAGAAACATTCGGAGAGGCTTGGAAACACTCGGGAGCGTGTCTCCGAGTGTTTGTCGAATGGCTCCAAGTGCATCCAAGTGTGACCTCTGGCCAAATGTGATACTGCACATCTCAGAGGCTTGAATCCTGCTCTTTTGCGTGACAACGCTCGCAAACCGAGTCAGCATTTTTAAAATAATAGCTCGTATTGTGAAACGCTCGTTAACCACGTACTGTAAAAGCTACTTTGCTGTTGAACTTTTCAACCCACCCCCCCTCTGCCCACTACAGGACACACCCTCTGTCTTAAATGCTTCAATCTGCTAAGCAGCCTGCATCATATCAAAGTCACCCAGTAACACTGCGCCTCTTCTGCAGGCCCAAGTCATGCTGGCCCTCCTCCTAGTTTCACTTCACGCAGCTCCAGGCCATATACATTCTCTTTGAAATATATATTTTTTTTTCCCTGACAAGAAACAAATATATGCATTGTAGAATACTGTAAGATATAACAAAATTCATTTTTAAAAATACTAAAGCCTCGTACACACGATCAGATTTTTTGCAGACAAAACCTCTGATTTTTGTCCGAAGGCGTGTGCCTGGATTTTGTCTTGCATACAAACAGTACACAATTGTCAGCCAACAAACACGAACGTAGTGACGTACTAGACGTACTAAGAGCCGAAAAAGAGGAAGTTCAATTGTCAGGCGCCACCCTTGTGCTCCTTCTGATAATTTGGTGTTAGTTGAAGTTTGGTGAGTGTTGATTCGCGCTTTTCACTTTGCACTTTTCAGTTTCTTATTGAACGGCCATTCGTCAACCAGCCATGTTGCGGAAGATAGCGTGTTATTTATTATTGGATTTAGAGTTATTGCTTTGACCCAAGTCTAGTCCAGGAACAGGAGGAGGAGGATTTCTTTGACCAAAAATTGGTTGCTTTATTAATCGTGACCAATTATGTCATATGCCTTTGCTGCGGGAGCTCCAGGAGAATAATTCAGATGATTTTCGGAATTATTTCTGGATGACGGACCCCTGCTTTCACCAACTCTTGGCACTGTTGACCCCCTATATTAAGAAGCAGAACACATGCATAAGGCTTTTATTTTATTTTTTGGTTGAATAATGATTTGATTTGGTATATTTTCTATATTTTTGGATGCATAGAATGCACTTTTTGGTTAAGTTCTATTGGCAGATAGCATGTCTAATTTTATTTGTTTTCTTTTTTTAATGCACAATAAAAAAAATTGTGGAGAATAATGCTTGGCTGTTTTACTTCAAATGACAGTTTGGGAGTAGGCAGTTACATTTTAAAAAATACAATGTAAAATTAACAAGGGACACCAACATAGTTGTATATTTGATCCTAAAAAATACAGGATAATGGTGTTATGGTAACTTGCACCAAAAAAAAATAACAAGCATAATAATATTATTCTTGATATCACTAGATAAAAAAAGCCTTTGAAAATTCGTTTGCAATAACTCCATCAGTATCACCAGCAAAGCAGCTTCATTATTATTGCATTAAAGAAAAAGAGAATGTGCGCTGCATTTGGAGATTTCATAATTTGCCACGTCACAAATGTTAATTCTCCATTACAAACGCTAGTTTACAAGACCGACTGCTTCTGGCTCATCCTTGCTTCCGAGCATGCGTGTTTGTACTTTGGACTTTTGTCCGACGGACTTGTGTACACACGCTTGGAAAATACGACAACAGACATTTGTCCACGGAAAATTTTAAAGCCTGCCATCCAACATTTGTCCATGGAAAAATCCAACAACAATTGTCCGATGGAGCATACAAACGGTCGGATTTTCCACCAACAGCCTGTCATCGCACATTTCCCGTAGGAAAATACAATCATGTGTACGCGGCTTTAAAAGAAAATAAAACATACTTTTTTGTATGATCTGATGTATTTTTGAGTTTCTCCTGTTCTCTGTGTTTTAGATCCGACCATCTTTTGCGGAGGACTTCAATTACTTCAAGGAGCCGGTGGAATAGGCCGCTTTGGCAGCTGCATAGAAAGGAAAACTACTCTGAGCCTGGGTGACAGAGGATGAGGAGGGTGGGGACGGCTTTGTTATCCACTCCACCAGCTCTTCTGCATGTTCTGGCTCAATAACAAGGCCAGCAGCAGAAAAAAAGGACACGTGTGCCCCACAGCTACCTGCAGAGGATGCACCATGTCCACGACCAGCACTGTTGACTGTAGACCCAGAGCCTGCTTGCACTCTTTTAGTGGCCTGTGAGCACACGCCTCTCCTTGGTAGCCTTTTGGACATGATGTATATTTTGTTTTGCAACACTGTATTGTGTACTGTGTACACCACCAGAAAAGTAGTAGCAACTGCACTACGGCTGCACTGTATTGCATTACAATTTTTGATCTAATATTTCACAGCAGGGCCCATTCCTGCGCCCAACAAGAGAATCTGTAAGTATCAGTTTTATGGCACCACCACCACCACTGCCTAAGGCCCAATTTTTCTGCCCCTGTTTAACAGGGGCATGTAATTACAATTCTTGATATAATATTTCACAGCAGGGCCCGTTCCAGCACCCACCAACAGTAACTGTGAGGGCTTACAGTGTTCTGGTACCACAAACACCTAAGGCCCAATTTTCCACAGAGTGTATAGAGCAGGCCGTATAGTATATACAGGCGGTCCCCTATTTTCAAACATCCGACTTACAAATGACTCCTACTTACAAACGGAGGGAGACAACAGAAAGTGGGTGGAATCTAACCCTAGGAAGGGAAATTCTCTCCTCTAAGAGTTAATATGGGAAAAAGGTGTCTCCACTGATGCTTTATCACCAATCCTTGTTTCCCTAATAACCCAAAATTTTCAAAATCCAATTGTCATTGGGACAGAAAGTGAGGTGAAATCTTCTGAACAGGGGCACAGACAGCAAAACAAATGTTACAGGGGTGATAACCCTTCCCTATGTTATCCAAAAAGCTTAAAAATAGATTTTTTGGCTGGAGCTACACTTACAAAATGTACCTGTTCCAAATTACAAACAGATTCAACTTAAGAACAAACCTACAGTGCCTATCTTGTTTATAACCCGGGGACCTCCTGTATACTGCTGTTCAGAGTATATAGGGCCTGGGGGCCCCCACGCCTTTTTTTTTTATTTCGGTGCGGGGTTCACCTTAATATCCATACCAGACCCAAGGGGCCTGGTAATGGGCTGGGGGGGTACCCATGCCATTTTTCTCAATGATTTTCATCTATATTGCCGGGACCCGACATTTCATTACAGCCCCAAACAGTTTTAAATGACTTTTATTCCTTTAGAATGTTCTGCCGCAAATCTGGGGGTGTGTGGCTCATCCCTAGGGTCTGATAATGTTGAGTCATATATATATATACTATATATATAAAGAGAGAGAGAGAGAGAGAGAGAGAGAGAGAGAGAGAGAGAGAGAGAGACTATCACTTTAAGAATTTTTTTTTAAATTTCTTTTTATTGAAAGTTTCTTTAACCACTTCCCTCCCGGCCCATAGCAGATGACGGCCGGGCAGTGGTTCAGTTATCCTAAATGGGCGTCATATGACGTCCAGCAGGATAACATGCCGCCGAGCGCCCGCAGGGGCTCACATCGCGGCAATCGGTGGAGCGGTGTGTCGGTCTGACACACCGCTCCACCGATCTTTGTAAAGAGCCTCCGGCGGAGGCTCTTTACCACGTGATCAGCCGTGTCCAGTCAGGGCTGATCACTATGTCAATAGGAAGAGCCGTTGATCAGCTTTTCCTCACTCACGTCTGACAGACGCGAGTAGAGGAGAGCCGATCAGCGGCTCTCCTGACAGGGGGGGGTCTGCGCTGATTGTTTATCAGTGCAGCCCCCCCTCAGATCACCACACTGGACCACCAGGGATCGCCACTAGGACCACCAGGGAGAGGGGCAACATGTGGATGGCCAGGTATGTACCCCATGGCCATCCACATGTGCCCAATGTGCCCAGTCAGTGCCCAATCTGTGCCAATCAGTGCCCACAAATGGGCACTGATTGGCACCAGTATATTGCAGTGATGCCCAGCAATGCCACTCTTAGGGGCATCAGTGCCACAAATCAGTGTCCATTGGTGCCACCTGTCAGTGCCCATCTGTGCCCATCAGTGCCCACCTATCAGTGCCCATCCATGCCACCCATCAGTGCCACCCATAAGTACCCATCAGTGCCACCCATAAGTACCCATGAATGCCACCTACGAGTGCCCATTAGTGCCGCCTATGAGTGCCCATTAGTGCTGCCTATGAGTGCCCATCAGTGCCACATACCAGTGCCACCTATCAGTGCCCAACAGTGTCACCTATCAGTGCCCATCAGTGCCACCTCATCAGTGCCACCTCATTGGTGCCACCTCATCGGTGCACATCAGTGCCGCCGTATCAGTGCCCGTCAGTGCAGCCATATCAGTGCCCGTCATTGAAGAAGAAAAAAGAGAATATGGGACTTTGAATGAGGACAGGGTAGTGCCTCCATCCCGGGTTCAGGAAATAAACAGGGAAGACATTGGGACTTTAAATGAGGCAATTGGCAGGATGGAGTTAAAATAAAAAAGGGTCAATTTATTGCATAGGCATCCAGAAATACATAACACAATATGAACATAGAAGGTTGCATGCGCATACACGCTAAACAAAACCTGCATAAATGCATGCTTATACAGCAGATAACATGACATCTGAGCAACGAATCAAGATTAACAGATTTCATAAAGGGAGTACATATACAAAACTGGGAGGTACATGCCAGCATGATGTAAAAGGTACGTGTAAATATATAATTTCCTAAAAACATTGATCTGGATGAAATCCTATTAAAACAAAAGTAGCTGCATCCATATTGCCCGACGCGTTTCTGTGAATAACACTTCTTCAGGGGCAGATGCAGTGGGGTATCTGTGTACCTAACTAGGGTGTATCGTAGGGTAGGCACCGGGCTATAAAGGTTTCTTCTCCCCCGGAGCTGAGGCGGCCAAGGACCCAACGCAGGACAGGCATACACAGACATCATCCCCAGAACACAGATCATCACTTCCAACAAAAAAGCGAAAACCAAATCAAAATCATCATGGATGTGTATCTGAAATGGCTAAAAAGTCCATTGAGATAAGCCAATGTTGTTGACAAAAAGAGTATAAAAAGTAGAGTACTACAAAAAAAAAGGAACCACTAAGTGTTACCTTAATGAGCTTGGGACAAGAGCTTCCTAAAGCTATGGCGTCTGCACGTGTGCGGGAGTGAAGGCTGCGTCCGAGGGAGAAAGACAGGCGCCTAAATATGCATGCCGCCTGCGTCGGCAGTGACCGCCAACATCACGTAAGAGCCGACAATGCGTGAGGCGGGACTACAGCCTGGGCGGTGGAGACCCGCCCATGACTGATGTCACCAGGTCCAGCTGGGTCGGATAGATGGGTAAGGCGCGTACCTCCACCGCAATGCCAAATAGTGACGTCGTATAGAGGAGTGAAGCGTGACGCCGATGCGCTGTGAGCCGCTGCCCGATCCCCAAAAGGGGGAGGGGGGGCCGCGCAGAGCGCATCGCAGCTCCGGGTTTAAAACAAAACATAGCCCGGGAATCAGACCCCACATACACTATGCTGGAATGTATCCATAATTCCCAGAGTTCCAGCAGCAATTGTGTTGCAAGACATTAAGTGTATCTGTAAACTGCTTCTATCCCTAATGTATAGCAATGAAAAAATTGTAATGGGACTTTGAACGAGGCACAAGGTAGTGCCTCCATCCCAGGTTAGGGGAGAAGAAAGAGGGAGCAAGGACATAAGGACTTTAAATGAGGAAGTTCACAGGGTATAGTACCGAATGTCAATTTGATTACATGTGGCTTCCAGATGTACGTCACATATAAAAAGTTGCTCATGCGTACGCATAAGACATGGCCTAAACAATATGTTGCAGAACAAAACTGTGTGTGTGGACCAAAAGGTGCACCAACACACAGAGCAACTCCAAAACCAGTTGGCAGGGGATAGTTGCCAACTGCTGTCAGCTGCCTCCATCCCTAATATAGCGAAAAAAGAGAATATGGGACTTTGAATGAGGACAGGGTAGTGCCTCCATCCCGGGTTCAGGAAATAAACAGGGAAGACATTGGGACTTTAAATGAGGCAATTGGCAGGATGGAGTTGAAATAAAAAATTATTGATTCCCGGGCTATGTTTTGTTTTAAACCCGGAGCTGCGATGCGCTCTGCGCGGCCCCCCCTCCCCCTTTGGGGATTGGGCAGCGGCTCACAGCGCATCGGCGTCACGCTTTGCTCCTCCATACGACGGCACTATTTGGCGTTGCGGTGGAGGTATGCGCCTTTCCCATCTATCCGACCCAGCTGGACGTGGTGACGTCAGTCATGGGCGGGTCTCCACCGCCCAGGCTGTAGTCCCGCCTCACGCATTGTCGGCTCTTACGTGACGTTGGCAGTCACTGCCGACGCAGGCGGCATGCATATTTAGGCGCCTGTCTTTCTCCCTCGGACGCAGCCTTCACTCCCGCACACGTGCAGACGCCATAGCTTTAGGAAACTCTTGTCCCAAGCTCATTAACGTAACACTTAGTGGTTCCTTTTTTTTGTAGTACTCTACTTTTTATACTCTTTTTGTCAACAACATTGGCTTATCTCAATGGACTTTTTAGCCATTTCAGATACACATCCATGATGATTTTGATTTGGTTTTCGCTTTTTTGTTGGAAGTGATGGTCTGTGTTCTGGGGATGATGCCTGTGTATGCCTGTCCTGCGTTGGGTCCTTGGCCGCCTCAGCTCCGGGGGAGAACAAACCTTTTTAGCCCGGTGCCTACCCTACGATACACCCTAGTTAGGTACATAGTGTAAGTATCCAGAAATCGACTTACTGTCCTTTCTGGTTGCTCTTAGCTCATTGGTTGATGTTTTCATACTTTGTTATTTACAGATACCCCGCTGCATCTGGCCCTGAAGAAGTGTTATTCACAGAAATGCGTCAGTCAATATGGATGCAGCTACTTTTGTTTTAATAGGATTTCATCCAGATCAATGTTTTTAGGAAATTATATATTTATACGTACCTTTTACATCATGCTGGCATGTACCTCCCAGTTTTGTATATGTACTCCCTTTATGAAATCTGTTAATCTTGATTCGTTGCTCAGATGTCATGTTATCTTCTGTATAAGCATGTATTTATGCAGGTTTTGTTTAGCGTGTATGCGCATGCAACCTTCTATGTTCATATTGTGTTATGTATTTCTGGATGCCTATGCAATAAATTGACCCTTTTTTATTTTAACTCCATCCTGCCAATTGCCTCATTTAAAGTCCCAATGTCTTCCCTGTTTATTTCCTGAACCCGGGATGGAGGCACTACCCTGTCCTCATTCAAAGTCCCATATTCCCTTTTTTCGCTATATTAGGGATAGAGGCAGCTGACAGCAGTTGGCAACTATCCCCTGCCAACTGGTTTTGGAGTTGCTCTGTGTGTTGGTGCACCTTTTGGCCCACACACACAGTTTTGTTCTGCAACATATTGTTTAGGCCATGTCTTATGCGTATGCATGAGCAACTTTTTATATGTGACGTACATCTGGAAGCCATATGTAATCAAATTGACATTCGGTACTATACCCTGTGAACTGCCTCATTTAAAGTCCTTATGTCCTTGCTCCCCCTTTCTTCTCCCCTAACCTGGGATGGAGGCACTACCTTGTGCCTCATTCAAAGTCCCATTACAATTTTTTCATTGCTATACATTAGGGATGGAAGCAGTTTACAGGTACACTTAATGTCCTGCAACACAATTGCTGCTGGAACTCTGGGAATTATGGATACATTCCGGCATAGTGTATGTGGGGTCTGATTCCCGGGCTATGTTTTGTTTTAAACCCGGAGCTGCGATGCGCTCTGCGCGGCCCCCCCCCTTTTGGGGATCGGGCAGCAGCTCACAGCGCATCGGCGTCACGCTTCGCTCCTCCATACGACGTCACTATTTGGCGTTGCGGTGGAGGTACGCACCTTACCCATCTATCCAACCCAGCTGGACCTGGTGACATCAGTCATGGGCGGGTCTCCACCGCCCAGGCTGTAGTCCCGCCTCACGCATTGTCGGCTCTTACGTGATGTTGGCGGTCACTGCCGACGAAGGCGGCATGCATATTTAGGCGCCTGTCTTTCTCCCTCGGACGCAGCCTTCACTCCCGCACACGTACAGACGCCATAGCTTTAGGAAGCTCTTGTCCCAAGCTCATTAAGGTAACACTTAGTGGTTCCTTTTTTTTGTAGTACTCTACTTTTTATACTCTTTTTGTCAACAACATTGGCTTATCTCAATGGACTTTTTATCCATTTCAGATACACATCCATGATGATTTTGATTTGGTTTTCGCTTTTTTGTTGGAAGTGATGGTCTGTGTTCTGGGGATGATGTCTGTGTATGCCTGTCCTGCGTTGGGTCCTTGGCCGCCTCAGCTCCGGGGGAGAACAAACCTTTTTAGCCCGGTGCCTACCCTACGATACATCCTAGTTAGGTACATAGTGTAAGTATCCAGAAATCGACTTACTGTCCTTTCTGGCTGCTCTTAGCTCATTGGTTGATGTTTTCATACTTTGTTATTTACAGATACCCCACTGCATCTGGCCCTGAAGAAGTGTTATTCACAGAAACGCGTTGGGCAATATGGATGCAGCTACTTTTGTTTTAATAGGATTTCATCCAGATCAATGTTTTTAGGAAATTATATATTTATACGTACCTTTTACATCATGCTGGCATGTTCCTCCCAGTTTTGTATATGTACTCCCTTTATGAAATCTGTTAATCTTGATTCGTTGCTCAGATGTCATGTTATCTGCTGTATAAGCATGTATTTATGCAGGTTTTGTTTAGCGGCAGACTTTGCCTGGCGGACTGGATTTCGTCGGACAATTCGATCGTGTGTGGGCTCCAGCAGACTTTGTTTGCTCAAAAGTTGGACGGACTTAGATTTGAAACATGTTTTAAATCTATCCGACGGACTCTTCTTTCTAGCGGACAAACCGGTCGTTTGTGTGCTAGTCCGACGAACTCAAACTGACGCATGCTCTGAAGCAATTACAAGACGGAAGCGCTCGGTCTGGTAAAACTAGCCTTCGTCTTGAAGCTAGCACATTCCTCTTCTGTGACCTTTTAATATAGCGCTTTTTGTAGCATTGATAATGCGAGAGGAATGAAGAAGTTGTTTTTCTGCTTTATATTCACACAGAGTTCTCACAAACTACTTTCTTCATGATTTATCCTCATGCCATGACTAATATAATATTTGTAAAAAGCCAGATCTCCATAAATAAAAAAAATTAAATTAGATTTTGGATTGATCTTTATTTTTTTTTTATTGATTTCAACACTTTTGTGTGGATTTTCAAGTTACCACAATAACCCTAATATTTTGTGTTGTTTTAATGAACCTTAATGAGGTTGTTGTCCCTTGTTCATTAGACATAGGGGGGTGTATTTAACAAAGGCAAATTCATTTTTCACTACAAGTGCTAATTCTACTTGGAATTGCACAGAAAGAGCATTTTGAAGTGCCTTCGCTGTGGATCCGAGGGGCACATGCAAGGAAGCCCAAAAAAAACAAAAAACTTTTTAGGGGGGAGTGGCTTTGATGACAGCACATTAGAGGAGCTCCATCAGACACACAGCCTGTTAGCCTGACACCCTTTCCAAGAACCTTCCATGCCGGCCAGGAAGCTACACGGCACCCCGCACACCCGTTCCCGCAAAGGGCTGACGAATTCCACAGCCAGGAATATCGTGGATTTGTTGAGACAAAAGCCGGAGGCTGAGAACGGCAAGGCCGAACCCAAGATGGCGCCGACGCAGCAGGCAGAGCTCCACGAGGAAGACTTCAGTGGTGAGTCAGACGTTGATGAGGACATGAACAGGGGGAAATCAAGACTCCATAAACCCCTAACATACGCAGATATGTCCGGTTTTACTGCCGAAATCAAATCGGCCTTTTCAGCCGCAATAACCGATCTCAAAACGAATCTGGCTGTCCTCACTGAAAAACTAGCATCGGCGGAACATGCGGGGAAACAGAGAGATAAGGCCCTGGACAGGATGGACAAGATTTCTGTGTCCCATACCCAACACTTTATAGATGTAAACAGACACCTAGAAGACCTCGACAACAGAGGCAGGAGGAATAATATTAGGGTGAGGGGGATCCCCGAAACTGTGGAGGCAGATCAAATAGCCCCGGCTCTACAGAGGGTCTTTAATAGCCTACTGGAAAGGCAAGAGGAGACTGTGATTGATTTCATCAGGGCTCACAGAGCACTCAGGCCTAGAGGCCCTGACACTGCACCACCCCGGGACATCATTTGCTGCTTGCAAAGCTTTCAATTAAAGGAGGACATAATGCGCAAAGTGAGGAGGAATGAGAGGATCATTTTCAATGGAGAGAACATAATGCTATTCCAAGATCTATCCCAGATTACACTCAAAAACCGCAGGGCCTTGCGCCCACTACTGGACAAACTTCGCGAAAAAGACCTCAGGTACACTTGGCGCTTTCCCTTTGCCCTCATTGTGGTGACAAATGGGCACCAGCACATCCTACGTACCCCATTGGATCTCCCCAATTTCTGTGCAGGACTTGGACTGGACCTAGTGGACTTGCCGGACTGGTACGCTGAGTTTGCTTTACCACCACACAACAGGAGTCCATCCAGATCACCATTTTCCACACCTGAAAAAAGGTCGTCCAAGAAAATGAAGTCAAGCAAAGCAGGAAGTTCCAAATTCAACACACCGAATCCAAGAGCTCTTTGGGACTGTGAACACGCGGAGGATTGATGCCAAGCTGTCCAGCCTATGATCCTCCACATCGATCTGACCAACTGTTTTGACGTCAAAGGGAGTTATTCATGCCCAATCTAACCTCCAATTTTTCTCCCCCCCCCTTTTTTTTTTTTTTTTTAATTTTTAATTTTTAATTTTTTAATTTTTAATTTTTAATTTTATGTTTTCCTTTTCTTAAGGTTCAGTATATTAGGGCATTGCACCACTGACTTCCATGTTCTCAAAGCAGACATAGGCATGCTTATTGCACATATCTTGTACCACAAATTTTTTCATGACGTTTAAGCATTAGTCTGAGTTATTGCAGTTTTGTGACCCTCGCGGCGGAGGGGGCCAGCTTGGTCGTGACACTTTAGAGGTGGCGGTCGGCTGGGTTTTCATGTCGCGGGGGTGACAATGATAACGGGGCCTCTTGGCCCTCCTGTGCGGGTCCGGAGAGGCTCCCTTATTCTACAGGGTGAATTAATCATATATATTTTACTTCAGTTAAGAGAAGTATATCTTTTTTAGCCACAGGCTGTGTGTCCGTTGGAGGTTGGTTATGGCAGATATATCCTTCAAAAGTTTTCTGTTTAAACTTAACGGTTTGTTCTGTTTGACTTACACACCAGGCAGCCGCCTCCCCCTACCCCCGCAAGTGGTCTGTCATTGCATTAAGCTTTGCAGACGCACTACAGTTCTCTAGATAGGGCTCTACCTAGAGGTTAAACTTAATTCTTATTATACTTGCTCCTCTTACCACCTTCACCTCCTTGTTTTCTTACTTTCTGCTCTTTTTCTCCTTTTCTGCTTCTTTCCCCGCCTATCCCCCCCCTTTTTTTTTTTTTTGTCATTTATCTCGGGGGTTTTGACCACCCACGTACTCGACCTTAAGAACGCCTTAACTGACCACCGATATCTCTTTTTCAGATCCAAAGTTTCGCACCGCTCCTGAGTCTGCACCATGGCTTACTCTTTTCTTGGGCGCAACCCCACAGTAATATCCCACAACATACAGGGATTGAATACTCCAGAAAAGAGATCTACATTACTTAGAGAAATTAAAAAAGGTAAGCCACATTTCATACTGCTACAGGAAACCCACTTTAAAACTGGTCATGTACCCAGGCTCACCGACTCGAACTTCACAAGGGTTTTTCATGCCACAAATAACCTTGCTAAAAACTAAAGATGTCTCAATACTGGTCAGTAAAAATGCACCTTTTGACCTGACGGACCAACTGATAGACCCTGAGGGTAGATACATTTTTCTGAAAGGGCACTACAGCGGAACACCCATCACAATAGGAAATGTGTACTTTCCAAACTCAGCCCATCTGCTATTTTGTAAACAGATGGTCCATAAGCTGCAGGAGTTTGCTACGGGGTGTCTTATCCAGGGAGGAGACTTCAATATTCCTTTGAATCCCCTAACAGACACCTCCAATGGCAACACTAGCATTAGGTACCAAACCCTGAAAGGTATTAAATCCCTTCTCCATAAGCTGGGACTGGTAGACTCTTGGAGATTCCTTAACCCACAGGGACGTGACTATACGTTTTACTCAGCACCCCACAAAAAATATACACGGATAGACTATCTGTTTATAACTCAAAAAGACCTTCCTGTTCTTTCTGAGGCTTGCATAGGCACACAATCCTTCTCTGACCACGCTCCAGTGGCAGTAACGCTAGACCTGACAAGATCCCCAAAAAAGACCCAGATTTGGAGACTTAACTCCTCGATACTCTCGGACCCCACCCACCTACCCAAACTCAAAGAGGCCCTGTCAAATTTTTTCACCCAGAACAACACTCCAGGGATGGACCCACTAATGATTTGGGAGGCCCACAAATGCACACTAAGAGGGGAACTGATCTCGATGGGTGCTAGAAGGAAAAAAGAGAGAGAAAGGGAAATCAAAACTCTAATAAGCTGTATCCATAAGCTAGAATCCCTACACAAACAATCTCTCGCTGTGGATACAGCCACAGAATTACTAGTAGCCAGGAAACAACTTCAGACACTTTTTGATGCTAAAGCCAAACGGTTTTTATTTTTTAGGAAAAAAATCTATTATGAGGGGGGCAACAAACCGGGCAAGACATTGGCAAGGGCGTTACGAGTACACACCCAAAACAATAACATTACAGGCATAAGACAGAAAAAAAATGGGACACTAGATGTCACCACAGAGGAGATTGCTAAACATTTTCATACATTTTATTCAAATCTCTACAATTTACCGCCACAACACAAACAACCGGGTATGGACGGTAATAGATCACAAGTAATCGAAGACTATCTTAGCAAGAGTGGCCTTCCATCTCTTGTCACCACGGAAGCTAACACCCTTGAAGACACAATAACCACGACTGAAGTTAGAATGGCCATTAAGAATTTGAAACTAGGCAAGAGTCCTGGCCCAGATGGGTACACGGCCATTTACTACAAAACTTTTACAGACTTGTTGACAGACCCTTTGGCGGCGGCCTTGAACGCCTTGTCCGAACCCAGATTTACTACACCAGACTTACTTTCAGCCTTCATAACAGTAATACCGAAGACAGGTAAGGACCCCTCCGATTGTGCCAGCTATCGTCCTATTTCCTTACTGAATCTGGACGTGAAAATTTTTGCGAGGATACTTGCTGACAGACTGAGGCCCTTTCTCCAAAAAATAATTTGCCCGGAACAGGTGGGTTTCATGCCCGACCGTGAAGCCAAAGACAATGTCACCAAAGCCCTCCTACTAATTCACCAAATGGGGTCCAGCGGATCTGAGGGCCTTCTCCTATCCACGGATGCGGAGAAGGCCTTCGACCGCGTGGCTTGGGACTACATGCTGTCTACTTGTAGACATATTGGACTGGGTGATAGGATGTTGGCCTGGATCTCCGCACTCTATCATAATCCTTTGGCTAGATTGAAAATAAACGGCACTCTTTCGGATCGGGTACATATAGCGAATGGTACAAGACAAGGCTGCCCCCTTTCACCACTCTTATTCATTTTAACCCTAGAGCCATTTATTAGACAGGTCAATGCAAATAATTCGGTCGGGGGATTTCAGGTGGGGGGGCGGGAGTTCAAGGTAGCCGCCTATGCCGATGATTTGCTATTTTTCATATCTAGGCCCCACACCACTCTCCCTAATCTTATGAAAGCCTTTGAACATTATAGCTATGTCTCTAATCTAAAGATAAACTATTCCAAATCTGAAGCCATGAACATATCCCTCCCCAACCACTCACTCACATCGGTGATAGAAAACTTACCCTTTAAATGGGACCACAAAAAACTGAAATATTTGGGGGTGTTTTTAACACCTCAATTATCGACAATATACGAACAAAATTTTCCTCCTCTCTTAAAATCTATTGAAACGGACTTACACAAATGGCACGCTGGAACTTTCTCTTGGTTTGGAAGGGCAGCAATCATTAAAATGACGGTCCTTCCCAGACTCCTTTATCTTATGCGCACTTTACCGATTAAACTACCGCCCAACATGTTCAGGATATTGAGAACCATGTTTTTGAAATTTATATGGGCACAAAAAAACCCGAGAATCAAACTTGAAACACTGCAGAAAGCGAAGACACTGGGAGGGTTAGGAGTACCCAACTTACAGGGCTACTACAAAGCATCTCACGTAACAAGGGTCATCGACTGGCACTGTCACAGAGATTCCAAAGACTGGGTGAAACTGGAAATGGACCTTCAAGCCTTCCCTCTCACCTTTGCACCTTGGCGACCTTGGCTTTCATACACTGATGACCTAAAGCAACATCCCTTAACGGGTACCACTGTGAAAGTGATCCATGAGATACCCGCTGACACAGGAGTTACATCCGCCTTGGGTCCACTTACCTCACTGAGGGATAACCCAGATTTCATCCCAGGGGTGGGCAACCCTCACCTCAGATCCTCTCACAGTGACAGACCTCTTTTAGCAAGAGACTGTTACCACCAAGCCAAAATGAAAGACTTTCAGACATTTAAACAAAATGACAATGTGACTGACTTACCCTTTTGGACTTACCTCCAAGTTAGAAGTTATGTAAGCACTAACCACAAGGTGGGAGACTTTTCTAGGCCTTTGAGGGACTTCGAGTCGGTGTGCCTTAAGGGAGAGCCAATACGTGGGGCTACTTCAATTATTTATGCGTGGCTACAGAACACGAAAGCACCCATGGATGACAGACTCAGAGAGCGGTGGTCAGAAGCCTTACAGGTAAACATAACCCCGAAACAGTGGAGCAACGCTTGCATCTTATCACATAAGTGCTCTATCAGCACCAAAGTGCAAGAGACAGCTTTCAAACTCTTGACTCAGTGGTACCTAACTCCAACAAAATTAAATAAGATGTTCCCCCAGGCTTCAGATCGTTGCTGGAGGTGTCTGGGAGATAGCGGAACTTTGCTACACATATGGTGGCATTGCCCCTTGATTACCCATTTTTGGGACAGTGTACGAGAATACATCAAAAAAATCACTGAGACCACCCTACCTTTAGACGCAGCTTGTTGCCTGCTGCATATTTCGAGCTGGCCTCTGAGGAGATACAAGCGTTTGCTCACAAAACATTTACTAAATGCGGCCAAGTCCCTCATCCCAATTTATTGGAAATCAACTTGCGTACCAACAACAAAGGAATGGCTAAACAGGGTCACAGAATTTTATGAAATGGAAGACACTTTGGCGCAAGCAAACGAACAAGTTGAAAACTTTCTTGATACATGGCGCCCATGGAACGTGTTTAAATACTCCCAAGCATTTTCCGACATTGTCGGTGCTCAGGTCTAGGCGATAAGCTAAATGAGTTTTAGATAGGGCCTAACAGTGGATCTGTGCTGGATTACACACTTGGTTGACGTGGGTGGTCGAGGTCAACTAGGATCATTCAAGATCATTCCCTCTTCTTTTCCCCTTTTTTTTTTTTTATGTTTTGTTTCTGTTTTTATAATATGATTTCTGAATAAACACAAACTTCACTTCTCATACTCCACATAGGGTTTTGGTTCCCGTTTACCCTTCTCTCACATGTATACTTTATCTTTTCCCCTCTTGTCATCTCTTTGATCTATTCAGAGGGTCAATCGTAACACCGCATATAATATTATTATAGGCCTAGGCGAAAGGGGTTGTGACATTGAACAGGCTTACTCCTGAGATGATATGGTTAATGTAAACGACACAACCGATATTACACTGTTTAATTTTTGATATTTCTGAATCAACATTGCATAAACAAATGTAAACTGCGGCCGTTTTACTGAAACTTATGCCCGATCAGAAACATTTTTATTTGTTATTGTACTCTCTGATCTGTATTGTTTACTTAATACTTCTGTAATAAACTTCTTTAATGAGAAAAAAAACTTTTTATTGCACATGATTTTATGATAAAATCAGCAGAGCTTCCCCTAATTTCAGCTCTTCCCCTCAGATTTACAGCGACTGCACTTCCAACAAGTGCACTTGCTGTGCAATTTCTAAAGTGAACTTTTCAGCAGTACTTTTCACTTGATATTCGAAATGATTTAGCCTTTTGTCAAAAACACACATAGGGGTTGATTTACTAAAGGGAAAAAGACTGTGCACTTTGCAAAGTGCAGTTGCCCTCTGCAAGAGCAGTTGCTCCAGAGCTTAGTAAATGAGCAGAAGCTCTGTTGACTTCCATCATCCAATCATGTGCAAGCAAAAATGCTGTTTTTAGAATTTTACTTGCACAGGATTGGGTACTCTTTGCAAAGTCAAGCCTTTTAACTCATTTATGATGCTCTGGAGCAATTGCACTTGCAGAGGGCAACTGCCCTCTGCAAAGTGCACAGTCTATTTGCTTTTCTTAAATCAACCCCATAGTCTTTTTGACCTGTACCTGCCTACTCCCAAACAAAATGGCGTTTTTGAATCAAAACGCATAGGCAATAATGTAAGGTAAGCAAAAAATACATTTATTTTTGTTTAAAAAAAATTAGGAAGGCAACACTGGAGACGCTTTTAGAATCTGGGAAGCCTTTCGTCCCCCAGGACACACATCAAGTTTGAGGACAAGAAAATTGGTATCTTGCGACTAGGTAACACAGGGAGCACAGTCAGACCAGACAGAAGCCAGGCAATCACTTTCGAGTCTTCCGTGGAGCCTTCCCTCCACGCTTCTCTGCAGCCTTCCTCGGAGGTTGTGCCTCTGGTGGTGTACTTGGGGCAGGAGGAGGAGGAGGAGTGGCTTCATCTGCCAGATATGTGGTAGCAGTAAGCTCCCCTCTCAAGCCCTTCTCAAATGCCTTAAAAATTAGACCCTCACAGAGGAGGCGTTGGCCCTTTTCCAACTCCAGCAATCTGCTGGCTAAATAGGTGCCATACGCCTCCTCTGCATTGGGTGGTTTGCTCAGGATCTGGCTTGCTTCCCGTATGAAGGCTAGGGATTCCTTCTCAGTTTGTATCATTTTCCTGGGCCTTTTGTGGAGAATGTGGAGTGGAGGCACCTGACACTCTGTGCGGCTTCGACTTGGCCCAGCCACAGCCTCCTCCTCTCTCCCACTGGGCAAGGCCTCCTCCTCTCTCCCACTTGGCAAGGCCTCCTCCAGGCTGAGGTCATCCTGTGTCAAAAAAAGGGACATAGTTGTAATTTTGTGTTATGCAATCACACACAATTTTCAGCTCATGACTTTCAAATATAATTTACACAAAATAGTAAAGGCTATCTATTTGACACCACCATTATTTCAGCTGATCAACAATATCTGAATATTTTTGGCCACTACTGTCTAGTGATATGTCTACATATTAATCTTTGTGCAGAAGTCATTTTTTATGAAGCACTTTAAAAAATAACACGTTAACATCATTAATAACATTTACGCAATCACAAATTACACAAAAAAGGATACCTGGCTGAAGCTGGGCGCATCAACTTCATCAATGATGAAAAGGCCCAGTCCATCCTGGGACTCCTCAGCTGGGGTGGAGGTGGATGGAAGGCTGGAGGGAAGAGTGGAGGGAAGGCTGGAGGGAAGGGTGGGGGGAAGGGTCGAAAGTGATTGCCTGGCTTTGGTCTGGTCATCCAGGAATCGCATTTTGTTGTAGTACCACAACTTGGGTACATATATTTGGTCAGCTGCCGCACCGGATCTGAGCAACTCCTGGATTTTATTGTGATCCCGCTTATACATGTTTCGCAAGATACCAATTTTCTTTTCCACAAACTTGAGGTCTGCCTTGGGGACTCGAGTCTTCACAAACTCTAAAAGTGTGCCCAGTGTTGCCTTCCTTACATCCCTATTATAATATAGTGGGTGTTTGACCTCCCACAGGTTTTTCTTTTCCTGATAGAGCTCAATAAATTGGCACAAAAATTCTTCCTCTTTAAAGGGATTCATTTTTTCTGAAAGACAAGACACAAGATCCAAACTAATGTCAGTCACAAATAACAGGATTATTTGGGTTTGTAATCTAGGGGACACATACACACACACACACACACATACACACCAAACACACACACCCCCACTTTAATCTTACCTTCGTTTCTGACGCTCGCTACTTCCGCACGGACATACGTAGGCCATCGTAATAGCTTTATATACACTGCGCATGTGTCATGCTCCGCCTGCGTCGCCCACCCCTGACGTTCTTTAGTATGATTTGGCCCCGCCCCTTCACTCTTCGTTGCGCAGTGGGAGTAGATAGCTAGAGTAGGCGGAGAGAATCAGTGGAAGTAGCGTGGAGGAAAGCCCGGAGCTCCAAACATCCACATCCCGGAGGAGATATAAGGCCACCAACATGGCTTTTGAAGAGATGGTGGAGATGGTGTTTATATTGAGAAGGGAGGACTGCGATGGCAAAAAAGGACCGTACACATGACCGAATATGCGTAAGGACAAAATAATGTCCTCAGTTGTCACCGCTCTAGAAGCAAAATTTGGCACAAAACGGTCGAAAGAACAATTGAGGAAGCGGTGGTCTGACATCAAAAGTCGGGAGCCAGAACAATATTGGCGAATAAAGAAGCTGCTTGAAAAAAGTAAATACTTGTTGTGTTTTCCTATTGAGATACTTAACTTGCATGCTGATCCTTATTTTTGGACATCGTTCGTAAAGACCGTTCTTTGTAAAATACATATGATACTTTAGAAAATGACGTTATTTTTTCACCAAATACGATGGTATAGGGTTGGACATACATTTATGTCTTGATAATTTGTCAAATTCCCACAATTTGTTGATGTGGTGTAGATGTGTTGGAAAATATAATGCTTCTTCAAAAATGATTCAGTGTAATGTAGGGACAGGACACAGCGCTGTTTCCACATCTGGACTCACGAGCACTATAGTGTACTATGTGACCATAAATACATTTTAGAGGGGTAATACACATAGGAGATAATTGAGGTGTCTGCATCTGTGAAACTTGCCTGAAAATGTGCATTGCTTAAAATTGTTGTTCAGAGGGAATGTTCATCCTGTCTTCTAAATTTTTGATGATCAAAAAAGGCAATTGGCCACAACTTCTAACCAACGTTTAAGATTATTTAATAGAATCTAAAATATCCATGTGTTTTAACTATACCTTTTGTTCAATTCTCATAGGGGAGAAAAGACACAGACAACAGTCCAAGGATCCCAGGACCCCCCCAAGTCACCAGCCTGAGGCAGAAGACACCCCAAGCCCCAGCTCAAGACCAGGCCCACCCGACGACCTGGAGGAAGGAGAGGTGGAGGAAGTGTGCGAGGTTTCAAGCCCACCAAGTGAGTGACTGACACCCCAGCTTAAGGTAATGTATTTTGGCGTGCATATTGTAACCCTTGTTTTTATTCACTCATTTTAGGTGAGTTTCTGGTTGTGGAAGGCCAAGCGGCAGAGCCATTCACCACAGACAGTGCCCAAAGACTGATTGGCCAGATAATGCTGTGGAATGGCCAACTAGATAAAATGCGTGACCAAATTCACAGCATGCAACTTCGCCTGGACTCCATGCAACAGAAATGAAGAAAATGATTGATGTTTTGGGTAGAATATAATAACGTTTGGCCTAAAAACATCAATCATGTTCTTCATTTCCTTGTGAAGTTTGTTTTTTCTACTAAATGTTTTTAGAATTTATTTGTGATACCCAAATTGTCTTTATGATGCACACGGTGTGACATCATGTGCTATCTTCCATCATGGGTTATCAATGTACTTGTTTTGTGTTTGCAACCCCTTCATCCTCAAAATTATTTTGTGGTGATAGGAACAAAAAAGGGATTGCACACACAAAACACGTACATTGCTCACCCATGATGGGAGATAGCACATGTTGACTTGACCCCTTTGTAATTCTCAATTTTGAGCATATTCAAAAGGAACGATTTCCAAGGGTGACATCACATGCACCGTTCTTTAAATGTTGAACTTTGTAAGTTCTTTAATGTTTTGTTATGTTTATAAAAACACTTTTGTGAATGTAAATATTTTTATAAAGGTCTATTTTTGCTAAAATATGCCTTTACTAATGTTTAAAAAAAGATATATTTTTACACCAATAAAAATCTGTAAAAAAAATAAAAACCAAAAAAATATTCAAAAATGCACCTTTCAATGTGCACAAAGTAAAACAATTTTTAATAATACAATGTGTGTGGCTGATTATTTCAGACAAATATTTTTTTTTTTTGGGGCCTGATTAAATAAAGGTAAATGCACTTGCCACTATTGCAAGTGCACTAGGAGACAGACATAACTAAATGCAAACAAGAATAAAAACAAGATATTTTTGATCAATTATTTTTATTTTTTTTGGTAAAATTACAGCTGTTGCTTAATAGCAATGGCCCCCCGACCATTAAAATAATTAACATAACGGTCACGCACTTGACGTGCGGTTCGGGGGGCCAAGCCAATACGGCCAATTTCTAGGCCTGTCATTGTGTTATCCTGTTCCAGTCCGGCCTCAGGCCCAACAGAAGATATATATGTTGCTGAATGTCTCCTTAAAAAGTTATGCAAGACCGGAAGCCATTCTGCATGGACGCCTGACCTGGTAGCTCTCCTCCAGCCCGCAGCTTAAAGGCCTGAAAAGGGGGATTTTCAGCTCCAATATATGGGAGGAAACAGAAGGACCAGATCCTCCAGGACCCGGGGTTCGTCCCAGCCACCATCCGGCTCCGCTACGACCATCCGGACATACTTTAATCGGCCCTTCATGTCGGAGGACGAGCGGGACAAGATGGCGCCGACAGCCTCCTCCTCCGCCACGAGACCGCAACGACAGCAGTTCTCGGCGGCTCCATCCACACTCCACAACACAGCGGGACAGACTCAGGAGATGGAGGGACTGACCGGCCAGGTGACTACAGCGGTAAATCCCCTCCCATCTCTCCCTGCACATGAGACACCCCGGAGCGCGGACGTTTCACTAGGCCGCACTGCGCCTCCCTATACACAGTGCTCAGAGGCCTTTCCGCAACTACTGCGCTCGCTATCAGACCCCTACCTCCCCCAGGGAGGTACGATTTCCCCCACTCCCTCTCTCCAACCGAGTGACTTTCCCCCACTGCCAGAGCCGGAGGGTGACTGGAGCAGCGATCAGGGACAAGGAGCTCACCACGGAAGATTTACCCCCCAGCAAGTGCACGCCCCCCCCCGAGCTCCCCCCAGTCACAGAGGCATGGGCGTCAGGGTGCCTTCAGACCGGTGGGGCAGGGGACAGTTCACACCAAATCATACGCCCAGGTGGCCTGTTCACCAAGCGGGACCCCCTTGGACACTCTGGCGGGGCCCACCCCTCCCCTCCTAAGCAGAGGCCTTCATGGGGAGACCTGCAAGCACCTCAGATACCTCACCAGCTGCAACCCCAGGACTCACACGATCCCATGCTCCCCCCAGCACTACACAGGGAATCCTCCCCTCCAAGCTACCCCCAATCTCATATGGGACACAGCCCATGCATGCAGCAGCCTATTTCCTGGCAGGACTGTTTCCAAGCCATACCTACCAAGGAGGACTTCAAACTATTAGATTATTCATACTAACCTCAAACATCTTTCTGAGAGGATGGAAATGGCGGAGGAGGAAATCCAGGAGACTAAACTGGCAGTTCACCGTACCCAAGTACAAGGGGCAGACCACCACTTAATGCTTCGGAACATGCAACGTCACATCGAGGACCTTGACAATAGGGGGCGCCGAAATAATATCCGAATCAGAGGTCTACCTGAATCAGAGGGTCCTGAAGACCTCCATGAAACCCTGCAGCTTTTGTTTAACAACCTCCTGGGGGATCCCCCAGACAAACCTCTAGAAATGGACCGAGCACATCGGGCCCTGCGCCCTAAGGGACCGGCCTCCAGACCCCGAGATGTTATCTGCAGGGTCCATTCCTTCCCCTTAAAGGAGGACATCATGCGCAAAGCACGCAATGCAAAGAAAGTGATCTTTGAAAACACACAAATCCAGCTCTTCCCAGATCTTTCCCTGCAGAAGAGAATTGCTCCAGCCCCTGCTTATCTTACTCCAAGAGAAAGACATTACATATCGCTGGGGCTTTCCCTTCAGCCTCACAGCCTGCCGTCAGGGTAAATCTGCAACATTACGCTTTCTGGAGGACTTGGAAAACTTTTGCGACACCTTAGAGATCTCCATCCCTCGGGTGCCTGATTGGGACCTCGTGGACTTGCCAACATCACCTCCAGTGGTATGGCAGAAGATCCCCCCGACTAAACGCCCCAGAGACCAGGATTCACCTCGAGGATCTACTAAACCCAAGCCTAAAAAAGGCTTATTGGCAAGACACTTACCTCTGCCCTACCCATCTTTGCTACAACCGCTCCCCCTAAGGCCCTCTTTCAGTCATTGTGTTTTCAATGTCGGGCATTTTTCTGTTATAGGAGACTAGTTAGTGTTAGTCCTGGTTGTTTCCGGCCCACTAGGCCCCCTGGTGGTTTATCCTACTAAAGTTCCTCTTTATTATTTAGTTCAGATAGCTTAATTTCAGTTGAATTTGCATTGAAAGGTTCTCTATGCCCCCCGGACCGAGCCCTGGTTTGGGGTTCTGACCGGGGAGACTTACTGGAACTTACTGGGGCTTGGGCGGTCTGTACTGCCCGGGCCCACAATGAATCGTTTATTCTTAATAGTGATGACAATAATTATGTTCTCTCTTTCTTCCCTCTTTTTCTCTCTATCTTTCCTTCTTCTCCCTCCCCCCACCCTCCCCTCCCCTTTGGCTTGTCGCGAGTCTGGGACGGTCATCTGGTCGAGCCTCATTTATGGATCTCTTCGCCTTCCGAACCCCGTAGGAGCATCCCAGCAGGATAAGCTAAGTAAACATGCCCCCACACACACCAAGAAACATGTCCTGTCTAGGTGGGAACTAGAGACGACTTTGAAAAACTACTTCTTAGACAATAACACTCCCGACATCTCCCTCACCACCCTCTGGGAGGCTCACAAGGCAGTCCTTAGGGGACGATGCATCGCAATCTCTTCAGCTATGAAGAAAAACGCTATAGCATCTAAACTCCAGACTGAAAAAGAACTCAAAACCCTAGAACTTCGCCTACAGGCCTCACCATCTATATCTCTCCTTAAAAAAGTAGTATGTCTCAGAACTAACCTTCGAGATCTGGCACTAGGCCAGGTGGAGAAAGCACTTCTGCGGCTAAAGCAAACCTATTATGATAAAGGCAATAAAGCTCACTCCCTCCTAGCGCGCAAACTGTCTGAACGCTCCCATATGTCAACCCCTCACCAAATTAAAGATAGGACGGGCACTCTACATACGCACCCTCAAGACATAGCCCAGACCTTTGGGGAATTCTACACAACCCTATATAACAATCCTGAGATCCCTCGTGACCTATTGCCTCCTGACCTCAAGGAACGAATGCGACATTATTTAGAAGACAGCGGCCTTCCCAGACTCCAAAGAATGGACCTTGAGTCACTTAACGACCCAATCACAGAGGAAGAAATAACAGCCACTATAAAAACTCTGCCCACACACAAATCCCCTGGACCAGACGGGCTCCCCTACGAGTACTACAAGACATTCCTCCCGATTCTTTTACCCTACATGTGTAGGATGTTTAACGCCTTTTTTCAGAACACCACCATCCCCGCGGACATGCAGAGATCATTCCTCACGCTTATCCCCAAGCCTGACAAGGACCCCTCAGTATGCGCAAGTTACAGGCCAATCGCACTTCTTAACTCCGATTTAAAAATCTTTACTAAGCTTCTCTCAATGCGATTGAACCTGATACTTCCTTCCTTAATACACAAGGACCAGGTGGGCTTTGTCCCCCTGCGTCAAGCGGGGGATAACACCAGACGAATTATTGACCTTATAGATGTGGCGAACAGGAAGGGACTAGATGCGTTGGTTCTGGGTCTTGACGCAGAAAAGGCTTTTGACCGCCTTGGTTGGCCTTTCCTGTTCGCCACGCTGCGCTGCATGGGATTCCGGGGCCCTTTTCTGCAGGCTATTAGACACTTATACACTAATCCTTCATCCCAAGTTAAGACTCCCTTCGCGTTGTCGCCGACCTTTCCGATTGCTAATGGAACTCGCCAGGGGTGCCCGCTATCACCGCTATTGTTTGCGCTGTGTGTGGAGCCCCTGGCGGCGACCATCCGGAAAAATACGAGCATACACGGGATCCCGGTGAGAGATAGGGAATTTAAGCTGGCACTGTTTGCTGACGATATCATACTTACCCTGACCCAACCCAGGATTTCACTCCCCAACCTACACGCTGAACTTGACCTGTACAGATCCCTATCGGGCTATAAAATAAACGCAGCCAAATCTGAAGCCTTACCTATTAACATACCGGTTCAGGAGATCCAACACCTACGACAATGCTTCCCTTACCACTGGAATGATCTATCCCTAAAATACCTGGGAGTCCAGATTACTCCCTCCTACTCTACCCTATACAGAGCCAACTATCCCCCCCTTCTAAAAAATAAAAGGGACCTCCTAAGAAAATGGAAGGCTCATCCTATCTCCCTCTTAGAGAGGATAGCCTCGGTTAAGATAACTGCTCTACCTATTCCAAACATTTCCCATTCCAGTCCCAACAGCGGAACTGCGGAAACTTCAGGCGGATACGATACGTTATGTATGGAATTATAAGAGACAAAGAATAGCACGATCGGTCCTGCTGGCGTCATGAACAGACGGCGGGTTATCCTTCCCTGACATAACCAAATACTATCAGGCAGCCCAATTGCAAGCCCTGGCCTCCTGGTTTACCCAACGCTCCTATAACAAGTGGACAGAAATCGAAAAACTGTGGATGGAACCGGTCCACCCAAACAGTATGTTATGGAATGCGAAGGCAAAGGTAGACTCCTCCCAGCTTCTGGGCCCCATGCTTCTCCTTAACACACTATGCTCCGAGAGATCACTCCTTACGTCTTTTCTATATAACCCCAAAATGTCTGCAGGTCTCACGCATCAGATGTCCTCCCCATGGGCGACCAGAGACCTGTTCCACTTTGGCCACCTAGTCCACCCATGCACACGCAGGCTACTCTCCTTTGCGGAGCTTCAAAAAAAATTTGGCATCCCAAAGCAGGCATTCTATTGTTACCTGCAAATCAGACACTATGCCCAATCTATCGCCCCAGACCTACAATTCTCAACCCCAACTACATTTGAGGGCCTGACATTGGAAGGCTCGGCTAGACGTGGGCTATACAATATACCAAGTATTGAATTTCTATAATCTCCCAGATCAGGGCAAGCACACATACATGCTCCGCTGGGAGAAGTATCTAGGCGAGGAGATACCAGAAAACACCTGGCAGGTGATCTGGTCCCAGGCAGCCAAAAGTTCACTTTGTACTTTGTATAAGGAGAACGCATATAAAATTCTCTTTTTCTGGTACATGACGCCTGATGTACTCCGAGCCATCTACCCTTCCAGTTCGGACAGATGTTGGCAATGCTACAGAGATAGAGGGACCCTATATCATATTTATTGGTCATGCCCTAAAATAGTCCCGTTCTGGACGGAAGTTCAATTACTATTGACTCGCTTGCTGGGGGTACAGGTGCCCTGGACTCCGAAATTATTTCTTCTTGGGGTGTCTGGGTTGAATATACCCCGCCACTCTAGGGAACTGATGGGCCATGTAATCACGGCGGCGAGGTGCCTAGTCGCCCTGCGATGGAAAAAACAGACCCCTCCCACTCAAACAGATCTTTACACCAGAATAAAGGATATAGAGCTCATGGAAAAAATGACAGCCCATTTACAAGATAGACTGGAAATACATGACAAAGTCTGGGAGGACTGGCAAAGGCGGGAGGACCCACCCTAGGCTGGCGACAGAGCCTACCTTCCCCCCTCATCCCCCCTCCTTCCTATATTCTGTTTTCTTCTCCTTTCTTTTTCTACTATCCTTTTCTTTATTGTTGGACTATGTCCAGCACAAAATAGATATTTGTTGGTTGACGAATTTTGCGGATGAAAAATTTACTACATCTTTACTTTATCTAGATGAAAATATCCTATTGCCTACTGAATACCAGTTTGAATGTCTACCAATTGTACTCTGTATTGAGCAAACTACAATTCTTTTGTATTTTTATATACCTGTGACCAATAAAAATTGTTATTTGAGAAAAAAAAAAAGTTATGCAAGATGCAGCAAGCAAGTATGACGTAATTTAGTTTATAGTCCGCCAGATTAATTACAGAAAGGAAGAAACGGAACCGGCTGGCCAGAATCCCAAAGGCATTCTCCACAACTCTTCTTACTCGGTAATTAAATACCCTCCTCTCAGGGGTGAGTGTCCTTTGGGGGAACGGCCTCATAAAGTGCTCACCGAGAGCAAACGCTTCATCAGCGATAAAAACTGAGGGGAGTCCATCAACATTGTGGTCATCAGGTGGCAATCCCAGGACACCCGTCTGGAGACGCTGGCACAGCTCGGTCTGTGCAAAGACTCCTCCATCAGACATCCGGCCGTTCTTCCCCACATCCACAAACAGAAAGTCCAAATGTGCTGAGACCACCGCCATTAAAACTAAACTATGGAACCCCTTGTAGTTATAGAAATAAGACCCCGAATGCGGTGGTGGCACAATCCGGACATGCTTCCCGTCAATCGCCTCGACACAGTTGGGAAAGTCCCAATGGTCAGCGAACTGGGAGGCCACAGTCTGCCATTTCTGTGTACTTGAAGGAAACTGGAGTGAAAATAAAATAAAAAATTAAGATAAGGACTTTGAAACCTAATGTCAGAGAGGTTACCTGGTTGGGCGCCGGTGCGCGCCAGGGCGTGTTGGTGTGCATGTTCCTGTGCGTGCTGGGGCGCGTGTTCCTGGGGGCACTGGCGTGTCTGGTCTGGCTGGCCATGGCGTACAGGGTGGCGTCCAGGGGCATTACTGCGAGCGTGCCTGGTAGTGCTGGCGTGCACGCCAGTTTCCGGGGGCACGCTCGGGCGCGTGCGGGTGCGCGGGCGAATCGTCACGCGCACGAGCGCGGCGTTTGGCGCCAATCGACCTATTTAGGTCTGCCTCAGTTCCTGCTCGGTGCTGCCTGATCAACAGCTCTGTTACTTAGTTCCGTGATCCTCTCTGAAGTTTTGATCCGTTGTGACCCGGTTTGCCTTTTGGACCTCCTTGATTGCTGCCTGAACCCAACCCCGCTTCTGCCTGCTCCCTTTGTACCTCTGCTGCCAGCCCGTTGCTGACCTCTGCCTGTGTGTGACCAGCCTAGTAAGCTCCTGCTCAGCATCAGTCCAGTGTTCCTGAGTTCTACCTGCTGCTTGAAAGACTACCTTTCTCCAGGATCCATACACCAGGATCTCATACCACTCTGTACTTGCGGGCTTCCTGTCTGCTCTATCAGGGGCCCCGAGTCGGATACGTAAGGGAGCCTACCCTCTGCCCAAGCGGACTCACCTGTCTGGTAAGTGAGGGACCTGACACCTAACTTGTATATCAGATTACACAAAAAACATTAGTGAACAACAGCAGTCAAACATTATTAATATGTGTGTTTGTAATTGAAATGGTAAAAAACATAAGGCCCACTTATAAGATTAATCAGCCCCTCTGATGGCCCATTGATCCATTTGAATGTGGGGGGAGGTGTTCTAATTAGGGCACAAAACACACCTGCATGTTTAAAACATTTGTGGGGTGGGGGAGGGGTTCTAATTAGGGCACAAAACACACCTGACTGTTTTAAACATTTGTGGGGTGGGGGAGGGGTTCTAATTAGGTTAACAAACACACCTGACTGTTTAAAACATTTGTGGGGTGGGGGAGGGGTTCTAATTAGGGCCCAAAACACACCTGACTGTTTAAAACATTTGTGGGGTGGGGGAGGGGTTCTAATTAGGTTAACAAACACACCTGACTGTTTAAAACATTTGTGGGGTGGGGGAGGGATTCTAATTAGGGAACAAAACACACCTGACTGTTTTAAACATTTGTGGGGTGGGGGAGGGGTTCTAATTAGGTTAACAAACACACCTGACTGTTTTAAACATTTGTGGGGTGGGGGAGAGGTTCTAATTAGGGCACAAAACACACCTGACTGTTTTAAAAATATGTGGGGTCAGGGAGGGGTTCTAATTGGGGCACAAACCACACCTGACTGTTTTAAACATTTGTGGGGTGGGGGGGTTCTAATTAGGTTAACAAACACAACTTACTGTTTTAAACATTTGTGGGGTGGGGGAGGGGTTCTAATTAGGTTAACAAACACACCTGACTGTTTAAAACATTTGTGGGGTGGGGGAGGGGTTCTAAATAGGTTAACAAACACACCTGACTGTTTTAAACATGTGTGGGGTGGGGGAGGGTCAAACAAGACAATGGAGCAGACAATATACATTGTTCAAGGGACTATAGGCTAGAGATATAAATGGACCCAGGATTGCATGGTGGGGAGTTTATTGAAGGTAAATATGCATGTAGGGCAATAAATGATTAATGTCCAAAAACAGGCATGCATGAAGATAAAGGGGACATTTACAGCATATTGAAAGCATGGCAATTAGGTAAGGAGGACATTTATACAATATATTAAAAAACATTTAATACATATCATGTAATGTTAAAGGATAAAACTTACCTTCATATAGTCCTTCTGCAGGACCTGAATGATGGCAGAACAAGTCTCTGGGATTATTATCCCCAGAGCCTGGGGGGAGATGCCTGTCGAGAACTTCAAGTCCTGAAGACTTCTCCCTGTCGCCAAGTAACGTAACATGGCAACTAGCCTCTGCTCCGCACTGATGGCTTGCTTCATGCAGGTATCCTGCCTGCTGATATAGGGGGTCAGCAGAGCCAGCAGACGCTCAAAGACGGGGTCCGTCATCCGGAGATAATTCCTGAAATCCTCAGGATTATTCTCACGGAGCTCACGGAGCAAAGGCATATGAGAGAATTGGTCACGCTGGCGCAACCAATTTTTCATCCATGAACTCCTCCTCACCCTGTTCATGGACTGGACTCAGGTCAAAGTATTAACCCCGACACCAAGTCCCCATGCAGCACGAACTCGAGAACGAGAACGTCCACGCGACATGGCTTCAAAACGGTCGGCTGGTCAAACAAACAAACTTATAACAAACGCACTGAAGAACAACAAGGCCTATGAAAAACGACCTGAAAATCAGGAACTAGCGGACCAGAACGGCCTGCAAGGCAGGTTACGAACTGACCAACACGCTCTGAAAAGCAGATACAAACCTCACCAGCACAAGCTGAACCGCAGAAAACAATCGAAATAAGCTGAAGTGTGAAAAGTGCGAATCGTCTCTAACCAAACTTCTACTAACACGAGATAAACACGAGATTAGCAGAAGGAGCCCAAAGGGTGCCGTAGTGGGGCTTGAACTTCCTTTTTATAGTCCTGTCGTACGTGCTATACGTCACCGCGTTCCAAACCAGCGGACTTTTGCAGTGGTCGTGTGTGGCCAAGACCGTCCGTTTTTAAGTCCGGCGCAAGGAGCCGACAAAGTCCGGCGAAAAGTCCGCCGAGCAAAGTCTTCCATAAAGTCCGCTCGTGTGTACACGGCATAAGTGCCTGGTATTGAAGTGGTTTTTAAGCAGTACAAAACAGGGCCATTGGGGCATACCCCGGCCAACCGGTGCACATATTAATGTGCATAACATAGTACTACTAACAGATTCTCTAAAATCAACATAACTAAACACAACACAGTCGCTGCTCAGGTAACACATGGCAGGATGTTGATATGAGATATTTTTTCCTTGTGGAGTTGTCCCCGGTTTTAGTTATTGACCTTGGACTCTATAGGGACATTTGAGAATAGATGTAGAATAAATGTAGTTGTATTGATTTTTAGGTTAGCATCTCTGACTATCCATCTGGGATCTAAGCCTCAGTGCTCAGTAAAGCTGGATGGAGATAGATGAGATCTATCTGGGTTGATCCCCTGAGGGCTGATCATCTGTTGTGGAATATGAGTCTATCCACAAATGCCAGACCTTGTGATATTTTTTGGGGCATCCTCGGGACACATATGTTGCTTTATAGAGGGGTATCATTGCGTTAACTAGTTGCTTCCATGAGGACAGTGTGGGGGGAGTGGTTGACTTCCACTTTACTACTATGGCTTTTCTCGCATAGAAAAGAAGGATACCTATTAGAGTGCGTGTTGCTTTGGCAAATGCCAGTTGTTCAACTAGGCCAAGGAGGCAGACACTAATTGTCAGGGGAATAGGAATAGTGGTCAAACTATGAATGAATTGAGTTACCTTCCGCCAATAGTCCTTAATATGTGGGCAATCCCAGAATATATGCGTGAAATCTGCAGGAGCACGAGAGCATCTCCAGCGGCTGGCCGTCATGGCAGCTGGCCGTCATGGTATATGCGGTGGAGGTGCTGGGGCGTATAGTAGATCCTGTGTAGGATTTTTAATTGGATCAGTTTATCCCTAGTAGCAAACAGTGGCTGGAGTGGATAGTCCCACATGTCTTCCCAGTCCTCGCTGTCCTGTTCCTGCACCTCCACCCGCCACAGACCACGCAGACCATCCAGTCTGACCTGGATGGATGGTAGAAGTGCTTGGTAAATTTGGGATAATGGTTTTAAGAGATCAGCATCTTCTAGAAGGGTCTCTATGTCGTCATATTCAAGCTGAACTGATTTGATTTGTGAGTCGAAGGCATGGCGGAGCTGCAGAAACCTGAAAAAGAAAGAGTTCGGAAGTTGGAATTTATTTTTCAGCCTATCAAATGTAAATAACCCTGACCCATCACAGATATCCCTCAAATACTTGATGCCCTTACTGGCCCACAAACCCGGATCCTGCAGAGAGTGGAATTCTTTCAATCTTGGGTTACACCAAAGCGGTGTATTAGGGGACCATTTGGCCTTTACCAAATTAGGTTTAATCACTACCGTGTGCCAAGCCTGAATAATTGCTTTCATCGCTAGTGTTAAAGGTACTGGAGAACCCCCCAACCCCCTATAAAGGGCGTTGCCAAGAGCCTCAAAGGATCCCAGTTGGGCTGCCTCTAGGACAACTGACGCATTGGTGTTATCCGAGATCAACCAGTTGTGTGCATGAGCGAGCATTGCCGCTAAATAGTATGTGTGAAAGTCTGGACAGGTGAGTCCCCCCTGTGTCCAGGGCCTACGCAAGATTTTCCTACTGAATCTAGCCAGGCGTGATTGCCATAAAAAGGAGGCCACTATGGAACCCAATTGCTGGAAAAGAGTTACTATTTTGATTATGTTAATTTTCCCTATAAGTGATAATGGGAGGTTCGACCAGGCCTTCAGTTTCAGTTTGCACCACTGCAGCACTGGGGATAAGTTAAGATTGCTAAAGTCCTGGGTATTGGAAGAGATATTGATTCCTAGATATTTAATGGTACTTGCCCATTGTAGAGGTGACGCAGGATCACTCAGCTTTTTTGCTGAGTGATCCTGATGGGTGATGGGTAGAATAAGTGATTTGCTCCAGTTGGTTCAGAGGCCAGAGAGAGTCGTAAAGCAGTCCAGAAGCCGGAGCGCCCCAGAAAGCGAGGGACCAGAGTCCCGAAGGAAAAGGATTAAATCATCCGCGTACAATGCTAGTTTCTCCACCACCGAACCAACCTGGACTCCAGACACCTCGCTCGATCTCTGCAAGGCCTCAGCCAGGGGCTCCATCGCCAGGGCAAACAGCGCAGGGGAAAGAGGACACCCCTGTCTTGTCCCCCTCCTAATTGGAAAAGATGGCGAAAGTCTGCCATTTAGTTTAATTTGGGCCTTGGGAGTCTTGTATAATAAGCCGATCCATTTCCAGAAAGCTGGGCCAAAGCCAAAGCCCTCCAGAACCTGCATCATATAGGACCATCTAACAGTATCAAAAGCCTTTTCGATGTCAAGGGATACCAGGACCCCGGAGGAATTCTCCTCAGGTGGGAGCTGGAGATGCGTAAAGACTCGTCTAAGGTTTATGTCCGTGGACTTGCCAGGCATGAAGCCGGTCTGATCTATGTTGACAAGGGATGGTAGGACCTTCATGAGTCTATTGGCTAGCACTTTGGTTAGTACCTTAAGGTCGTAATTCAGCAGTGAAATGGGTCGGTAGGATGAGCAGCAAGTGGGGTCCTTCCCTGGTTTGGGCAGCAGCACTAAATGTGACTGATACATACTATCTGGCAGTCTCTTGTATTCCAAGCAATCTGCGAACAACTGAGTTAGTTTGGGGACCAGTATGGCAGCATGTGTCTTATATCATTTCCCAGGTAAACTATCGGGGCCCAGGGATTTGTTGTTGGGCAAGGAGTAGATTGCATTTTCTATCTCTTGTCATGTTAAGGGTTTATCTGGTGTATCCCTGTCCTCCTCGGATAGGAGAGGTAAGGTTAACCCCCCAAATCCTCCAACAAGGTGTCAGCTGAGTCACAGAATGGATCATCATATAGTTTATTGTAAAAGAGATGAAATTCCCTTTGTATACCTTCGGGGTCTGTAACCTGGCAGCCAGTGGAAGTCTGTATTCTAGGGATCACTGTCTGAAGTGTGGGCTCTGCCGCCAGGTTGGCCAGTAATTTGCCATTTTTATCCCCTGATCCGAAAAGCTTGGCTGCAAGCTTTCATGCATCAGAGTGAACTAGGGATGAGCCAAACACCCCCCTGTTTGGTTCACACCAGAACATGCGAACAGGAAAAAAGTTTGTTCGAACACGCGAACACCGTTAAAGTCTATGGGACACGAACATGAATAATTAAAAGTGCTAATTTTAAAGGCTTATATGCAAGTTATTGTCATAAAAAGTGTTTGGGGACCTGGGTCCTGCCCCAGGGGACATGGATCAATGCAAAAAAAAGTTTTAAAAACGGCCGTTTTTTCAGGAGCAGTGATTTTAATAATGCTTAAAGTCAAACAATAAAAGTGTAATATCCCTTTAAATTTCGTAGCTGGGGGGTGTCTATAGTATAGTATGCCTGTAAAGGGGCAGCCTACTGTTTCCCGTGTTTAGAACAGTCTGATACAAAATGACATTTCAAAGGAAAAAAGTCATTTAAAACTACTCGCGGCTATTGCATTGCCAGTCCGACAATACACATAACAACGGCATGGGAATTCCCCACGGGGAAACCCCGAACCAAAAAAAAAAAAAATATGACGTGGGGGTCCCCCTAAATTCCATACCAGGCCCTTCAGGTCTGGTATCTATTTTAAGGGGAACCCCGCGCCAAAATTAAAAAAAAAAAACGGCGTGGGGTCCCCCCAAAAATCCATACCAGACCCTTATCCGAGCACGCAACCTGGCAGGCCACAGGAAAAGAGGGGGGGACGAGAGAGCGCCCCCCCTCCTGAACCGTACCAGGCCACATGCCCTCAACATTGGGAGGGTGCTTTGGGGTAGCCCCCCAAAACACCTTGTACCCATGTTGATGAGGACAAGGGCCTCATCCCCACAACCCTGGCCGGTGGTTGTGGGGGTCTGCGGGAGGGGGGCTTATCGGAATCTGGAAGCCCCCTTTAACAAGGGGGCCCCCAGATCCCGGCCCCCCCCTGTATGAAATGGTAAGGGGGTACCTACCATTTCACTAAAAAACTGTCAAAAATGTTAAAAATGACAAGAGACAGTTTTTGACAATTCCTTTATATAAATGTTTCTTCTTTCTTCTATCTTCCTTCATCTTCTTCTTCTTCTTCTGGTTCTTCTGGCTCACCTGGTTCTTCCTCCAGCGTTTTCGTCCAGCATCTCCCCTGTGGCGTCTTATATCTTCTTCTCCTTGGGCCGCTCCGCACCCATAGCATGGGGGGAGGCTCCCGCTCTTCTCTTCATCTTCTTCTCTTCTTAATCTTCTTCTCTTCTTCTCTTCTTCATTTTCTTCTCCGGGCCGCTCCGCACCCATGCTGGCATGGAGGGAGGCTCCCGCTGTGTGACGCGTCTCCTCTTCTGACGGTTCTTAAATAACGGGGGGCGGGGCCACCTGGTGACCCCGTCCCCCTCTGACACAGGGTGACTTGACGGGACTTCCCTGTGATGTCACGGGGAATGCCATAGGGAAGTCCCGTCATGTCCTGTGCGTCAGAGGGGGCTGGGTCACCGGGTGGCCCCGCCCCCCCATTATTTAAGAACCGTCAGAAGAGGGAACGCGTCACACAAGAAGAAGAAGAGAAGAAGAGAAGAAGATGAAGAGAAGAGCGGGAGCCTCCCCCATGCCATGGGTGCGGAGCGGCCCGAGGAGAAGAAGATAGAAGATGTTGCGGAGGAGATGCTGGATGAGAACGCCGGAGGAAGAACCAGAAGAGCCAGAAGAACCAGAAGAAGAAGATGAAGGAAGATAGAAGAAAGAAGAAATAAAGGAATTGTCAAAAACTGTCTCTTGTCTTTTTTTTTTTTAACTCATCTTTATTGATATAACATAAAATACATCTTAATCAAATATCGATTCTTTTGAATTATAAATACCATATTTATACAAAACATATGCACCAAGGGTATAAAACTTATAGGAGTGAATTTAAGACAGAGGAAAAATACAAATTTACAAGAAGGAAGCCGAAAAAACTCCCCCTTTCTTTCTTCCCCCACCCTCCCCTCTTCCCCTCCTAACCACCTCCCCCCCTCCCCACTCCCTCCCCACTCCCTCCCCAACCCCATCCTCCCCCCTTCCCCCCACCCCAACCCACCTATCTTAGCCCAGCTCTTTACCGTCCTATCTATATTAACTACTATAATCATAAGGTCACTATCTTCCATTTTTCACTACAATGGGTATCCCATTTCTTCCAACCAGGGTCTCCAGAGTTTTTTAAATTCCTTCAGGTTCCTTCTCTTTATATATACTGCCTTTTCCTTCCACATTGTTTCAGTCACCGTTTTAATCCACTCATCCTTCCGAGGGGGGGTTCTTGCCTGCCATCTTTGGGCAATTAACTTTCTTGCCTGAAAAAGACATCTCTGAACTATTATAATTTTGGAAATTCCTCTGCCTGTACTCTCCCCTACTCCTAAAATACATAATTTCGGATCCATTTTAAGTTCTAAAGAAAAGATCTTATTTAGGGTTTCTAATATCTCGGACCAATACCGAAATAATTTGGGACACTTCCATATCATATGCATCAGGTCCCCCGCATCTTGACATCTGGGGCAGTTAGCATCTGTCCTCCTCCCAAATTCAAATAGCCTTTTAGGGGTGTAGTAAGTCCTATGGAGTAGCATCAGGTGTGAGATCTTCTGGGCAGGTGAGACTGACACTCAATGTCCTCCCGCCAGTATCTCCTTCCACTGCCCATCTGAGAACACACCCAAGTCCCTTTCCCATTTACTTCTACTTTTAAGTTTTTCCGGGCACTCTATGCTATTTTTACAAATATGTGGGTATATTTCGGCGATAGATCCACAATGGCCCCTCTGGTCTCCCAGTTTTTGAAGCATAGGGGACTCATTCCAGGGGGTACCCTGACCCCCAAACTGCATCTTAAGAGCGTTTTTAATTTGTATATAGCTATGTAATGACCGATCCGGTAAATTGAATTCCTCCTTCAATGACAGGAATGATTTTAAGAAATTCTGATTATATAGCTGGACTAGTTTGTTTATTCCTCTTTTTTCCCATATTTTGATTTTCCCTATTACTTGTAGTTCTTGTAGGTTCTTATTGTTCCACAAGGGAGTGCACTTAATCAATCCACTCATTCCCTTCATAGCTTTAATAGATCTCCAAACTTTTGCTATTAATTTGACCATGGGGGTTTATGTATGAAGGAGTCTGCCTCCAGAGTCTCTATCACAGTCCTATGGGGGGCACCCATGATCGTCAATCTCTCATTGCTGGATCCCCTAAGAGTCGAATTTCTCCCCAAGTGCTGCAACTGGGCTGCTAAGAAATAACTTCGTGGGTGAGGTACTGCTAACCCCCCTTCCCGCGAGGGGAGTTGTAAGGTTTGCAAACTTATCCTAGGGGATCCCCCTTTCCATATGAGGTCTCTAAATATTGTATCTATTTTATTAAACCATTTCCTACTTATCCATATTGGCGAGTTCTGCATTATATACAGCAATTGAGGAAGCCATAGCATTTTAATCAAATTGCACCTCCCCACTGTTGATAATGGGAGACCCTTCCATATTTCAGTCTTACTTTTAAATTTTTTTAACAAAGGGGTTAAGTTATCATTTAGGTAATTCTCTGGGTCTTTCGTTATTTTAATACTCACATATTTCGTTATCTCTGTTATTTCCATCCCGATATTATTTGAGGGGGCATCTTCTCTATCGGGGTCCAATGGTAATAAGACTGATTTTCCCCAGTTTATGGATAAGCCCAAGATTTTCCCAAACCTCTAGAAAATATCCATCACTTGTCTCAGGGATCCCTCAGTGTCTCCTAAGAATATGAGGACGTCGTCTGCATATAGTGCGATTCGCTTCTCTCCACCTTCCCTCCGGAACCCCTCTATTATTCTATTTACTGATGTAGCTAGCGGCTCCATAGCCAAGGCAAAAATCAGGGGAGACAAAGGGCATCCCTGCCTTGAGCCCCTCTCCAATTTAAACCCAACCGAGTAATCATTATTGATTCTTAATTTTGCATTTGGTTCGTTATACAATACTTAAACCCAGCTAATGAATGAAGGACCGAAACCATACTCCTTTAATACTCTCCAGATGTATTCCCATTCTAAGCTGTTGAATGCTTTTACCACATCCAACAGTAGAACTGCCCTAGAGCCCCTGTTTTCTGTGGGGATCTGTAAATTCAGGAGAACTCTCCTGATGTTCATACTAGTTGTTCTATGGGGTATGAAACCCGTCTGGTCCGGATGGACTACTTTATGGATCACTTTCTTTATTCTGGCAGCTAAAACTTTTGCTAGAATTTTTACATCTGTACAGAGTAACGATATGGGTCTGTATGACCCAGGTTCCAGGGGACCTTTCCCCTCCTTGTGTAATACAATAATTGTAGCTTCTGTCATTTATGTGGGTAATCTCCCTTTCTCTTTTGCCCAATTAAACACGTCCAGAAGTTCCTGAAATAGTACTTCCCCATACTGTTTATATATCTCGACTGGGAGACCATCGGGGCCAGGAGACCTATGATTGGCCATTTCTGTTACCGCCATTTTGATTTCTTCTATTGTAATCGGTCTTTCCAATTCCTCACTATCCATCCCCTCCAATGTCAGGATGTCGATATTTTAAAATAAATTATCCATTTCCCTCTCTCCCATGATCCCACGAGATTTATATAACCCCTTATAACATTCTTTAAACGTCTCGATAATTATCTCTAGCTGAGATGATATCTCGCCTCCCGGGGTCTTAATGGCTGGGACCATGGATGGGGGGGAGCTGGTCCTAACTATATGAGCCAGTATCTTCCTGACTTTTTACCCTTCCATATATATAATTTGTTTCTGAAATAGCCTTTTATTTTCTACTTTCCTAATTATTATATCTTTATACCTTTGTTGTTTATTCTCCCACACTCTCTGTTTTTCAGGGGATGGTTTGTTCATGTACTCCCTTTCAGCATCAACTAGTTCCCTCCTGAACTGCTCCTCCCAATCCCGTGATTTTTTAAAAATTTTTGACACCTTTTGTATAAGTAAACCCCTCAGGTATGCCTTCAGTGCATCCCACATCACCCCCTTCGATATGGTTCCCGAATTAAGTTTTATAAATTCCTTCAGCTCTGCTATTATCCCTTCTTGGCTCTCTATTACTTCCAGCCAAGCTGGGTTCATCTTCCATGTTCTATGTACTTTCTTGTATCCCGGGTTTACCGAGATTGTGAGCAGGGAGTGGTCCGATACCCCTCTGGGTTGGTAAACTACGTTATTTATTACTTGTGATGCTGACCCATTACCTAAAACCAGATCTATCCTCGAAAATGCATCACAGGAACTCGAGTAGCATGAAAACTGTGAGGCCATTGGGTTCCATGTTCTCCAAATGTCTACCAGCCCTGCTTCTTGCAGAAATTGTCTCATCCGGGTTTCCTGTTTTCCTTGGCTATGTTTCCCCAAGGGTAATCTATCTACTTTCCTATCCAAGACTACGTTGAAATCCCCGACTACTATGACCAGTAGCTCAGTTTTATCAATTATAAATTCCATAAGGCTTTACATAATATCCAATTTAAAAGGAGGGGGAATGTATATATTAGCCAGCACACATTCCAAATTCTCTATTACACAATGCAGGTACACATACCGCCCTTCTTCGTCTACTTTGCACTGTCTGCAAGTGAACGCTACCCCACTGCCAATCAAAGTCGATACTCCTCTTGAATAGGAGGTGTGCATAGAGTGGAACTGGTGTTGGTATCTTCTATTCCTTAAGTTAATTTTTGTGTCTTTTATCAGGTGTGTCTCTTGCAGACAGGCAATTTCAACTTTAAATGTATCTAAACCATCAAATACTGCTGCTCTTTTAACAGGGGAACCCAACCCTCTAACATTCCATGACCCAATGTTCAGAACCATGATTTATTATTTTTATCTATAGTCAGGAGATCCTGTAGTAGGGAGAGTTAGCAACAAATAACAAAACAAAAACAAAAACAAAAAAGAAAAAAAAAAAAACTAAAAAAGAGAAAGAAAAAGGTAAAGAACACCCCTAAGCCCCCTCCTCTAAATAAAAGGTGTCCTATCCCCTTGTGTGTCTGAACAACTAAGGTGCTTATCTCTATTAATAAGAGGGGTTTTTCCCCATTACTCAAATATTTTGTTTTAATAGCTTCAAACCCTAAAATTTTACTCATAATTCACATACCACACGTGTTTATCATGACTATTTTTAAATTTTACTGGTGTGCCCTGTGTTACCCTGTAAGGGAATATACTGTTAATTGTGCAAAAACCTTTCCTTATGATCCTGTGATTCAACCGTGTCCTTTTCTCTATCTTCTTACTATGATCATTACCCTCCCCTTCCCACCTCCCCAAACCCTCCCCCCCCCCCCCCACACCATTCTAGGTCCCCCTTGAAAGCTTTTTTAATGACCGTCACACACTCCTCTACCCTTTCCCAACTTATTCCCTTCACTCCCCTGCTCCCCCCGCCCCCCCCCATCCCTTTCTCCCTTCACCCAAACAAAAACTCATTTCTTATTCTATCTCAATTATGTGAATCCCCCCCACCACACTTTATACAAAGTATATCACTTTATTCTCATTCCTTCCCCATCTACACAAATCCTCTCTAATTCAACCCCTATTTATTTTGGCGACAGCTGATCTTTCTTTTCCTCTAACCATACTCGCGCCCTCTCCGGGGACTCAAAAATCTGACTTCTTCCAAGTGCATTTACCTGAAGCCTGGCAGGATAAAGAAGAGCATATGTAATATCAAACATTTGCAGGCTACGCTTAATTCCCAAAAATTCTGCTCTACGCTTCTGCAATTCAGGTGAAAAATCGGGGTACATTGATATCCTAGCTCCATTATAGGACAGGTTCCCCTTCTCCCTAGCCCTTCGAAGAAGAGTCACCTTATCCTTGTAGTTCAGAAATTTCAGTAGCAAGGCTCTTGGGGGGCTTCCCTGGGGGGAGGTCTAAATGGAACTCTATGTGCTCTTTCAATAGAGAACTGCTGTGAGAAAGTCTCTCTTCCAAAAGTTTCAATTAGCCATTTTTCCACGAAACCCATCGGGTCTGAACCCTCACTCTTCCCGGGGAGCCCCACTATCCTCACGTTGTCCCTCCGAAGTCTGTTTTCCATTTTGTCGCATTTTTGCATAAGCCTTTTTATCTGATCTTTCTGTGCCTTCATCTCTTGTTTCATTGGGTTCAAGTCATCCTCCATTAAACTTATTCTTCCTTCTATTTCTGTCACTCCTTCTGCCATTTTCTTAAGATCGTGGCATACATGGGAAAGTTCTTCCTTAATATCTTTCATTTGATCTGACATTTCGCTCAAAGATTGTTTACAAGCGTTAATTGCTGCGAGGATTTCTTTAAGAGATGGCTCTCCTTCCGTTATATGAATCTGGGTACCACTTGTTTCTGCTGTTTTCCCCACTGCTCCTGCACCTTTATTTGAGGGATTCTTTATTGTAATGCTACTTGTAAGCGTATTCATCTGTCCCTGGCTCTTTCTGTCCGTCGCTGTCTTACTTTGTACTGCTGCCCCCCTTTCGTTGGAGTGTGGTCCGTTGCGTTGACCAATCTTTCCAATTTTGCGGTCGCTGCAACCGCTGCTGCCGTTGCCCCCGCCACCATTGACACTCCACCCTTGTCTTTTTCTTTCTCTTTGGCTGATCGCAGAGACTGAGACCCCATGATTTCCACATTTACTTGCTCATCTCCCTTCCTTCTTGTTGACATTTTGACCCCTCTGGTCACTATTAATTTACTTTATTTATCGTGTTGCGACTATGTATGAGGGGACCAGGAGTCAGGAGTCAGACAAGGGATTATCAAATAAAGAGGGGGGTATTTTTAGGGATGTTCTAGGAATATTTCAGGTTTCACTTATCTCGTCTGCTAGTTATCTGGAATAAGCTTCTCAGTATGGTATTCCATGATATACTGTAATATAATATGGTACAGTCCCGTTTTCAGGTCTACAGCAGATCCAGCAACTCCTATTACTTATTGAGATTTCTTCCCCAAGTAAGGGCAAGTAAGTGCATGAGGGTGTTATTACGAGGGATAATAGCGCTACCTTCAGTCCTATTTCACCTTTTAAATTTCCGTTCCCCCCCCTCAGAAGACTCACCACCCAGATGAGCGGATGTCCCCTCGAAATTCACGGGCACCAGGCTTCTGAGTGGCTCCAGTGTCTCGTTCGGCTTTCGAATCAGCTCTCAGCGGTCCTTCCCTGCTGACACCTTGATGTCAGCTCCTGCTGTGAGTGTCCTCCCTCGTACTCCCGCGAGACCGTGACGCAGCTTTGGTTCCGGGTCTCTCACGGCTCCAGCGGCTCCCGACGAGTGACGTGAACACCCGAAGGAGTTGAAGGGGGAATACCCCTAGGGGGGAGAGCTCCACTCAGGTAGTGACACACGGCAGATGGACTCCTATGTCACCGGACCACAGAGCGACGTCAGCCAGTTCAGGCAGCAGGTGACAGGTACTAAGCTCTACAGGTGCAATCTTCCAGCCATTTACTCCTGGGGTTTTGCTAAGCCATAGGTGGGGTGAGGAGAGTACACACGCTCACTCCTCACTGGCTCACTCCTCCATCCACTTCTGGTCCCGGAAAAAAAAAAAAAACTGTCTCTTGTCCTTTTTAACATTTTTGACAGTTTTTTTGTGAAATGGTAGGGGTACTTTTGTACCACCTTACCATTTCACACGGGGGGCTGGGATCTGGGGGTCCCCTTGTTAAAGGGAGCTTCCAGATTCCAATAAGCCCCCCCCACAGACCCCCACAACCACCGGCCCTTGTCCTCATCAACATGGGGACAAGGTGTTTTGGGCGGCTACCCCAAAGCACCCTCCCAATGTTGAGGGCATGTGGCCTGGTACGGTTCAGGAGGGGGGGCGCTCTCTCGTCCCCTCCTCTTTTCTTGCGGCCTGCCAGTTTGCGTGCTCGGATAAGGGTCTGGTATGGATTTTGGGGGGACCCCACGCCTTTTTTTTTTTCATTTTAGCGCGGGGGCCCCTTAAAATCCATACCAGATCTGAAGGGTCTGTTATGGAATTTAGGGGACCCCCACGTCATTTTTTTTTTAATCTTGGCCGGGGTTCCCCTTAATATCCATACCAGACCTGAAGAGCCTGGTATGGAATTTAGGGGGACCCCCACGTCATTTTTTTTTAAAATTTTGGCCGGGGTTCCCCTTAATATCCATACCAGACCTGAAGGGCCTGGTATGGAATTTAGGGGGACCCCCACGTCGTTTTTTTTTTTTAATTTTGGTTCGGAGTTCCCCTGTGGGGATTTCCCATGCCGTTTTTATCAATGAACTTTTATGTGTATTTTCGGACCGGCAATGCAATAGCCGCGAGTAGTTTTAAATGACTTTTTCCTTTGAAATGTCATTTTGCTGTCAGACTGTTCTAAACACGGGAAACATGCACCCCTTTACAGGCATACTATAGACACCCCCCAGCTACGAAATTTAAAGGGATATTACACTTTTATTGTTTGACTTTAAGCATTATTAAAATCACTACTCCTGAAAAATGACCAATTTTAAAACTTTTTTTTGCATTGATCCATGTCCCCTGGGGCAGGACCCAGGTCCCCAAACACTTTTTATGACAATAACTTGCATATAAGCCTTTAAAATGAGCACTTTTGATTTCTCCCATAGACTTTTAAAGGGTGTTCCGCGGCGTTCGAATTTGCTGCGAACACCCCAAATTGTTTGCTGTTTTTGCGAACAGCCAATGTTCGAGTCTAACATGAGTTCAACTCAAACTCGAAGCTCATGCCTAGAGTGAACCAACAAGGTGTAATGGAGCTTCAAATCTCTTCTCGCTTGGGCTAGAGTCTAATAATTTTTGGGTGTTGGACTCCCCTTAAAAAGTTCCAGTGCCGTCCCTTCACACTGTTCCCGTTGTGCTGTCTGTGATGCAAAGCCGGATCTCACTGCCTTGATAAAGGAGACATACTCTCCTCGGGCATGAGCCTTACCCGCCTCCAAGACCACATCAAGGGAAGATGACCCCTCATTAAGCGTAAAGTATTCTGCGAGTTTGTTTTCTACTAATTCCTGGATTTGAGGATTGTCAATCCAGTGGGACACTAGCCTCCAGCATCCCGGCGCACGGGAGGTGCCGAGAGTCAAGCCCAGCTCCAGGGGCGAGTGGTCTGAGAGACCTGCTGGGAGATAGGAGACCATCCCAACCTGAGACAGAGCAGAAGCAGACCCAAACAGTAAGTCTATGCGAGACCCTGATCTATGCGAAGCTGAGATATGCGAACCAGTCCTATCCTCCGGCTATCTCCACCGCCAGACCTCCAGGAGACCAAAGGTCTCGGTCCAAAGGGTCAAATCAGGGGGGGCAGATCTAAAGGGCTTAGTAGTGTCCTTAGTATGATCTAGGATGGCGTTGAAGTCCCCTCCAACTATTATATTGCAGACCTGGAGGGGGGCTACTTTTGTAAGAATGGTGTACAAGATGGTGGCGTCAAACGGAGGAGGGACATATACATTGATTATCGCCCAGCGTTGGGCATACATCTCAAGGATTAAGATTATGTACCTTCCCCCCGAATCAGTGAGGACCTGCTCTACCGAGCAAGGGAGTGACTTGCTCAGCAGAATAGTCACGCCTCTCGCATAGGAGGAGTATGTGCCATGAAACCCCTGTTTTGCCCACTTGAGAGTGAGGATTTTACTGCCCAGTAGGTGAGTTTCTTGGAGAAACAAAATGTGAGGTTTATGAGGCTGCAGAGACTTAAACATCAACGATCTTTTCACCTTGTCATTCAGCACTCTAATATTCCAAGATATCAACTTTAAATCTATACCCATTTAGAATAGAGAAGCTTAATGACAGTACAAAAAAAAACCACATACCCATCAGTGTCCTGTCCATAGGTTGGTTGCAGAGGTGGTCCAGATGATACAGCTGTCCAAAGATTCTGGGGAGGAGAGAGGTAAACAGGAGGAAAGAACAAAATAAAGACAACATAGTCCAGCAAGAGAGATGGTGTGGAACCCGAGCAGGTGTGGTAGTCAACAAAAAGTACAAGTACAAGTAACGCCCTACCACCTGGCATAATCCCAACTGTTGCCAAGGCAGTTTCTCACCCTAAGCTTGATTGAAGATGTCTCCTACTGGAGGCTCAGATTTCCTGAGATAACTCCAACTTGTGTTCAGCCTATAACAGTAGGCGATGGTTAGGGGATTTGTATCCCAACACAGCAAGGAGGACCAGGCGATCTGGAGCCGTTGTATAGTTTCTCCGAGTAGTGGAGTTTCTCCAGATATGTGGATAGCACCAGGCCCTCCGCTCCTTAGAGAAAAAAAAATATTTGGAAAAAAAGAAACTAGAACAAAAAATCTGGTTGGGGTTCATGTGTAGAGGTACATTTGAGGTAACTCCAGCATTTACAGGTAGTTTAGTAGGATAAAGCAAACAAGGATGTGGAAGATCCGTGCATCAGATGAATTAAGGAAAAGGAACTTTTAACGCAAGTTGGTCAGCCAGTCGTCAGCATTCCCTGGGTTGTCAAAGAAGTGAGTCGCAGCGTTATGTTGGACTCGTAAGCGGCTTGGGTAGAGCATGCCATATTTAATGTTCTTATCTCTGAGTCTCCTGTGGACATCATTGAAGGTTTTCCTCTTTCTCTGCAGGTCAGCCGAAATGTCAGGGAAAAGAAGAATAGAGGAGTTACCATGTTTGAGTGTGGAATGTTTGCGGGCTTCTGAGAGAATCCTGTCCCTGTCCCGAAAGTTGAGGAAGTGGACCAAAAAAGGCCTCGGAAGATTTCCTGAGATGGCTCAGCCCGTGGGTACTTGGTGGGCCCTTTCAACCACGTATGTAGGGAGAACTTCCGTAAGGCCCAGCAGGTTTTTAAAGAACTCTTCCGCGAAAACAGCAGAATGGTCCCTCTCCTCTCCCTCAGGCAGACCCAGGACTCTGACATTTTTGCGCCTCAGTCTATTTTCAGCGTCATCTGATTTTGCGACAAGGGACTGTACTGTGCACTGCAGCTCAGCAATGGAGGCGGCATGGGATGCCGTCAGATCTTCGGTGGCTGATACTCTGGACTCAGTTTCGGTCATTCTCCCCCTTATTTTGTCAAGATCGTTCCGTATGAGGTTGCACTCCTCAGCGAGGGGGTCAATGTGCACCAGCAGCGAGGTCCTCCTTTGCTTGATCGCAGCAAAGATCGTGGACATACTGTCTTGAGGCAGTGGGGCTGACCCCTCCGCCATTGCAGCCTTGCCAGGGTCCATTTCCAAGTCAGCCAGCAAGGACCTAAGCCACCCTACCAATACTGGGTCCATTCGTAGGGAGGATGGCAGCGGCGGCCGGAGTGGTGTGTTGGTCTTCGCGGCTTTGGAGGACCCCTTCCCCTTTTTGAAGGAGGAGGACATCTGGCAATTCAGGGATGGGATATTTGTCCGTGCCCAGATGAGCGTTCAGGAGGATGGCCAAACTGGAAGCAGGCACTGAACCCCAGGATACTACACGCTGGTCAGGTTGTCAGTGTTTGCCAGCAGCCCCTCACTTCACAGCAGACACGAATGCAGAGACAAGGTGGTGAGGATGTAATGCTGGAAACTTCAGAGTGAGTGAGGCCCAGAGCAGTATGGCTGAGGCAGAGGGGTGGCAGATGCCAGGAGACACTAGGTCCCAGGATTTTACAGCCAGCTCAGGTAAGCAGTCTCTGCTGAGCTGGGCAGCACACCAGGCCCTGGCAGAGGTGTGGATGGGTTCGGGCGAGCTGGCCTCGGCACCCCTCCGGCGGGCCGACGACTCAGGAAACACTGGTGCTTCACAGGCCTCACTAGGCCGCACTAGGCTGCGCTAGGCCGTGGCCGCCACAGACGTCCCCTGCAGCCGAACGGACCTCCAGACTGTGCTAGGCAGGTGGATGGGCAGGCAGATGTGGATGGGGAGCCGTCCCTTACCTCCAGTCTGGCCGGGATCGGTTCTTCCCAGAGTGTCACAGGCTGGCAAGATGGCGGCGGCTGCAGGATCGTGGAGGCAGCCTTGCGTAGATGAATCCAGGCAGAGGAATTCTGCAATATTGGTCCAGGATAAGGCAGGGGACCTAGGGAAACATGCTGGCAGCGTTTCAGCCAAAAGAGATGCACGGATGGCAGAGGATTCTAAATAGGATACCCGGATCTCCCCAGAATACGTCCACCAGCTCTCACATCCGGACATGCCCCCCACTTTAAGAATTTGTAATGCACTTGCTTGTTTTATTTTTTTGACTGCCAGATAAGAAGCTACAGTTTACTCCCTTTTTGCTTCAAGAAATGGACTGTCTTATCTAGCTGGTCTGATCCAGTACTTTCATGGCGGCTCCCATGTTTTCTTTCACTTTTTATCAGTCACATGATGTATACACCTTAAGAAAGTTAAAGGGGTTTTTAAACTAGGCAATGGGGGGAAGGGCGGAGAGGTAGTCAGCGCGGAACATATTTCAGAGGGCAGTATTGGGGGCATTAGTTGTAGGTTGACCAAAGCACATAAACCCAAGGTAAGTATAGTAGCAAGTCCTTGTTGCAATCTCGGAACACCCAAGAACAGGATAATATGCGACCGGTCTAAACTATGTGGCATGTTCACCAATGCCAGGAGCCTGGCGGACAAGATGGGTGAACTAGAGATACTGTTGTACGAGGAGGATTTGGATTTTGTGGGAGTTTCAGAGACCTGGTTTAACAGCTCCCATGATTGGCTGGCAAACATTTAAGGTTATACCCTTTATCGCAAGGATAGAGAGGGTAAAAAAGGGGAAGGAGTATGCCTATATATCAAGAATAATGTACAAGTGAATGTGAGAGATGACATCACTAAGGGAGCTAGGGAGGAGGTGGAATCCTTATGGGTGGAGCTCCAAAGGGATGAAGCTAAGGGGAAAATAATACTGGGAGTATGCTATAGGCCCCCTAACCTGAGGGAGGAAGGGGAGACAGATCTCCTATAACAATTTGGATTAGCAGCAAGGATGGGAAGTATTATCATAATGGGGGATTTTAACTATCCAGACATAGACTGGGCGGAGGGAACCGTGCATACATCTAAGGCTCGGCAGTTCCTAAATGTCTTGCAGGACGATTTTATGGGTCAGATGGTAGATGCACCAACTAGAAATAAAGCGTTACTGGATCTACTGATTACCAACAATACAGACCTGATCACGGATGTGGAAATACGGGGCAATTTAGGTAACAGTGATCACAGGTCAATTGGCTTCAATATAAATCACACAAATAGAAAACATAAGGGGAATACAAAGACACTGAATTTCAAAAATGTCAACTTCCCTAAACTACGAGCCTTGTTAGTAGGCATAAATTGGGATACAATGTTAGGAACAAAGAACGCGGAGGAGAGATGGGTTTGCTTTAAGAGCATATTAATTAAGGGCATTAGCCAATGCATTCCATTGGGTAATACATTTAAAAGAGCGAACAAAAGTCCTGGATGGCTTAACTCCAATGTAAAAATGCATATGAAAGCAAAGGAGAAGACCTTCAAAAAATACTAGGTTGAGGGATCATCATCAGCATTCAGACTTTATAAAGAATGCAAAAAGAAATGTAAGGGTGCAATCAGGAGGGCTAAGATAGAACATGAAAGACACATAGCGGAGGAGAGCAAAAAAATCCCAAGAAATTCTTTAAGTATATAAACAGTAAAAAAGGGAGAATAGACCATATTGGCCCTATAAAGAATTAGGAAAGACATCTGGTTACAAAGGATGGGCAGATGGTGAAGGTATTGAATTTATTCTTCTCTTCAGTCTTCACGAGGGAATAGGGGTGGCTTCAGTAACCAAAACTGCAGTGATTATCCTCATGACACATCACAGGAAGCACTTCCATGGTTAACCGAGGACAGAATTAAAATTAGACTTGGGAAACATAACATTAATAAATCACCTGGACCAGATGGCTTGCACCCGGGGGTACTTAGGGAACTCAGTCAAGTAATTGCCAGCTTATTGTTCCTAATTTTTACTGACAGTCTACTGACTGGAATAGTACCAGCTGATTGGAGAAAAGCCAATGTAGCACCAATATTTAAAAAGGGCCCAAAATACATCCCTGGGAATTACAGACCAGTTAGCCTAACATCAATAGTATGTAAACTCTTGGAGGGGATGATAAGGGGCTATATACAAGATTTTAGTAATGATGAAGAGTATCATTAGCAGTAATTGGCATGGATTTATGAAGAATCGTTCTTGCCAAACCAATCTATTAACCTTCTATGAGGAGGTGAGTTGCCATCTAGATAAAGGAAGGCCCGTAGACGTGGTGTATCTGGATTTTGCAAAAGCATTTGACACAGTTCCCCATAAAAGTTTACTGTACAAAATAAGATCCATTGGCATGGACCATAGGGTGAGTACATAGATTGAAAACTCGCTACAAGGGCAAGTTCAGAGGGTGGTGATAAATGGGGAGTACTCAGAATGGTCAGGGGTTGATAGTGGGGTCCCCCAAGGGTTCCACTAAGGTTGGAACAGAAGCTAATTTAGCTATAGATTAAATCTGAACCATGAAAAGATGACCCAATAAATTTACATATAAGCGGTAGATTAAAAATCTACCGGCGCTACATACTCCCCCCACTACAATAGACGTTGTCCTCAACGTCTGCCAAAATATAACTCTCAAGCCTGAGAGTAGGTATTTGAACTTAATGAACTTGGATGAGAAAGAAGAAAGGCAGTAAGAAATGTTACAGTTTCAAACATTTATACAACGACATATCATTTCAACAAAAAGAAGTCACATTAGTCATGTCACAAACCCCACTATCTACTTAGCTGAAAAGCCTAACAGCTTGATAGGAGATCTAGTTGTTCCTAAAAAAAAAAAACAAAGTTAAACACACACAAAAAGTGGCATCACTAAACAGTTTAGGAACAAAGCCTCATTCCCTGGAGAATGATACTTTCTTCCCCACATATTTTCCTTCTAAAGAAAATGAACTAAGGTAACTTGAAAAAAAATCCATCCCTATCTCTGGGCGTATTATATCCTTACAGTAAAAGAAAATCCAGCTAGCAAAGAAAAAGTCTTTTGATATAGAAGCACTGAGGTGAATAAAGTCTCTTGACCACGGAGTTCTCTAAACCCTAATGCCCCGTACACACGGTCGGATTTTCCGACGGAAAATGTGTGATAGGACCTTGTTGTCAGAAATTCCGACCGTGTGTAGGCTCCATCACACATTTTCCATCGGATACACAAAGTTTGAGAGCAGGCTATAAAATTTTCCGACAACAAAATCCGTTGTCTTAAAATTACGATCGTGTGTACACAAATCTGACGGACAAAGTGCCACGCATCCTCAGAATAAATAGAGAGATGAACGCTATTGGCCACTGCCCCGTTTATAGTCCCGACGTACGTGTTTTACGTCACCGCGTTCAGAATGATCGGATTTTCCGACAACTTTGTGTGACTGTGTGTATGCAAGACAAGTTTGAGCCAACATCCGTCGGAAAAAATCCTAGGATTTTGTTGTCGGAATGTCCGAACAAAGTCCGACCGTGTGTACGGGGCATAACACTATCTGGCACATATCTGGCTATATACCCCAAAGTTCTCTTTCCTTTTAGTAGAACAGAGAACAATCTCTTTGCATAATCACCAATAAAACCGGGGATCTGTAATGTCAGTTTCTTCCCTTGTTTATCCATAGTGGTGATAAAATAGACAATGTCATCTTTTCCGGGTCTGCAAATGACCACCTTGTCAGCATAGATGTGCCGACCATAGTTCCAATGCAGCAAACATCCATTAAAACGTTCATCCATAGTATTAGAATACCCAGCTCTCCCGGAAAGGTTTTGGTACAGACAAATAGTCCCATACAGCTTCACGGTACCAGTGTTCCCGATTGGCCTCAATTTCCTGCATAATTTCCTGAGTAACGTAAGGAAATTCCAGACCATATTCTGTGGCAACACGTTTGGTGAGCACTCTCTGTAAACGGGCAAGTCTAGGTAAAGCTCTATTTTTCCCCAAACCAGGCGGCACACAAGAATTTTGTGATTTACGTACCATAGGTCCAATGGGCATCGGCTCAAACTCAAGCAAACTATCAACTTTAGACAATGTCACTTTGGTAGTACTGTGCGGCTCCACACAAGGCGATGTCTTCCCAGAATCCATGGCTATCCACTCTAAGAAAGTAAGGGCATAAGTAACATCTTCACCCTGGGCCCACAATAGTTCCTGTGACATTGTCTCAAACAAATCATCATCACCGGAGAGATTTGACATAGAATCTATCTCCGAGTGTCTCAACTCTTCCGCTGACAAATATTTACAAAGAGTCCCAGATATGTTCCCCTTTGATCCCTCACCCGTTCCTGACATGGACTTCTCCGGATCCATATATTTCTTCGGCTCCGGTTCGGGTAGTCTCTGGGGCAAGCCTCGACCACGGCCGCGGGAAGCCTTCACATATGTGAAAAAGAATATGTAAAACACAAAGCACTGTGATGCTAAATAGCTGATAATTACACAGAAAACCAAGTGAGGCTGCTATCAAAAGAGAGTGTTATCAGAGTTACTTAAAAAGAATAAATAATGATATTTGAAGCACTTCACAATGTGCATAAAAATGAATATATATGAATAAATATAAATACTCAAATAAATCCAGCGGTGAGTAAAAATTCCTAAAAAATCCAGCAATCAAAATAGTGTAAAATTATAAAAAAATTTGTGACACCAAATGTGTAAAAAAATCCACATAAAAAATCCACATAAAAATAAATATATAGGGATGTATTCAGAAGGTTCAATTATACAAGTGTAGAATCCGATTGGTATAGAGCTTTGATCCGGTCCCACTAGCAAAGCTGTTTAAAAACACTTGCTTAATTAAGGTGCTCATTGACCTTTATAGTAACAATGTTTCTTTTGCTTCTGTTCACAACCAATGTGAGAATCATAAACAGATCTCATTTGACAGGCAGATAAGAGAAAAAACCAATCATTGTGCAATAGTTAGGATACCAAGGTACACAGGCAAACTTCAATCCACTCACGTGTGCCTTATAATGATAAGGCATATGCAGGTTTTACTATAGCAGTCAGCCGCCTTAGACAGGAGCAGATTCACTGCAGTACACTGTGTGATACTGCTGATCGGCACAGAGCGTCCTTGGCTCCTCCCACGCCTTACATCACAGTCACGTGACTTTTTCAAGGATAATACAAGCTCTGACGGACTCAGCTTTATAGCACAACAGCAGAGTGGTTGCCATGGCTACAGCATGAGTTAATCATCATCCTGCTTCCTGCATAGACTTCAATCCTGTTAAAACCTACTTTTATTAGACATGTAATTCATATGAATATCGTTGGTTTATCAAAACCACGATTCCATGTGTAAAAAACGCAGTGTGTAAAGAGTAAAAAATATATATATTGATATCTCTAATCACGTTTACTTCTTCAACTCCCTCCAGTGGTCACAATTGGTATAACATCTCACAGAGGGAATATATAGCAAAGCATTGTCTCTAATGGTTTTGATAATTGACCAGTGCCCCATAATATGAATAAAAAAATGGGGTATCCACATGCTCTGCTCATAAATGTATGGAAAATGGAGTAAACAAGATGACATGATATATATATATATATAAAATATACATATATAAAATTAAAATAAGATATGATATAAGAAAATAATATTAAAATGTAAAATTAAAATCTAAAAATTCCATGATAGAATATTCGAAAAATGGATGATGACCATTATTTATATGCTAGAACTGAACCAAATAATGCCACTCAGAAAAAACTGGTATTGGACAAATAATGAGAATCTTGGACCAAAAATAAAAAATAAAAAATATAAAAAAATATAAAAAATAAAAATAAAATATACACCATAAAAATATATATATATAAATCTGAAAAACCTCTAAAAATCTGAAATAAAACAATTCAGGTCGAATTCAATGTTCAAACCATGGGGTTCTAATGTACCCATCTGGAATATCCATTTGGATTCATTCTTGCTGAGTTCCCTCACTTTATGGGAACCCCTCCAATGAGCCTTATACTTTTGAATAGCCCAGAATTGGAGACCCCTAGGGTCTCTGTTATGATACCTATCAAAATGTTTTGAAACACTGTGTTTTGGATAGCCTTTTCTAATGTTCTGGATATGCTCTCTTATTCTCTTCCACATTGGTCGTTTCGTTCTGCCAATGTATTGGAGGGAGCAGGAGCACTGTAAAGCATATACCACCCCCTCAGTCCTGCGAGATATAAAATCCTTTATTTCAAATTCTTGTCCAGTATTTGTTGAAGAAAATTTCTGACATTTGTATCCATTTTGATTAGTATTTATGCAGGCATAACACCTTTTACAGGGATAAAATCCTTTACCCTGAAAAAAGGTTAAATCAGTTATTCTCTTGGGTGGGTTGGGTACATTTTTAGCTATGATGTCCCTTAGAGTTGGAGCTCGTCTATAAATGAATTTTCGTTTTTTCTGGGAGTATATTTGCCAGAGTAGTATCAGTTTTTAAAATAGACCAATGTCTTTTTATAATCCTGTCCATCCTCCTGTGTTGTACACTGAAGTCCATTATCAGAGGTATGTCATCTGTTTTGTAATTTACCTTGATTTTATCTTGGATCAGCGCTTCTCTTGAGGTTTGATTGACTTCTGTTATTTTTTCTTCTATAAAACATTTATTGTACCCTTTTTCTTCAAACCTCTTACCTATCCACTGATCTTGTTTAAGATAGTCATTATTTTCTGAACAATTTCTCCGTAAGCGAATAAACTGGCCCTTCGGAATGTTGATTAACCATGGCTCATAGTGGCAACTCGTTACTGGTATATAGCTGTTCCTTTCCACCGGTTTGAAGAAAGTTTTTGTGCTGATGATATTGGCTGTTAGTTCTATTTCAAGATCAAGGAACTGAATTTTAGTCTCACTAATTTGATGTTCAAGTTTAATATTTTTTTGGTTTATATTCAAACGTTGGAAAAAGGATCTTAAACTCAGTTCATCACCCTTCCAAATAAAAATACAATCGTCTATGAATCTTTTATATAGAACCAGTTCCTTTGGAGTATTTAAAAAGATGGCATCCTCCTCCCATTTTGCCGTGAATATGTTGGCTACACTTGGGGCATATTTACCTCCCATCCCAATACCCGTTAGTTGTCGAAAATAATTATCATTATACCAGAAGTAGTTATGCTGAATACCAAAGGCCAGGCTTCTAAGAAGAAATCTTTTCTGTTTAGAAATGAGATGGATGAATGAATCCATAGCCCATTTAGATGCTTCTATTGCATCGCTATGTTCAATTATTGTGTACAGTGAAGCAACATCAGCAGTTGCTAACAGATATCTTCCATTAGGGTCCAGGGTCAGAGATTTTAATATTTGTAATAAATGTTTGGTATCACGTAGATAAGCTTTAGTGTTAGGTACTAGGGGTTGCAAGAATTTGTCCACATATTCCCCTAGTCTTGCATTGATCGATTGAATCCCATTAATGATGGGTCTTCCTGGTGGTGCCTCAACATTCTTATGGATCTTCGGGATGGTGTAAATGATTGGAACTCTACATGTATCCGGTACTAAATATCTATATTCTTTTTTGGATAGAATATTTTTGTTGATTCCTTTTTGAATCAAAGAGGACAGATCTCGTTTGTATTCTCTAGTGGCATTGCTACTGAGTTTCAGATATGTGTTATTATCGTTAAGTTGTCCCATCAGTTCCTGGTGGTAGTATTCCTTGGTTAGTACTACAATGGCGCCCCCTTTGTCGGCCGGTCTAATTATAATATCTTTATTTGCTTCCAATTGTTTTATACCTTGTTGTATATGCTGGGATTCCGAGATTCTACTGAACTTGAGTTGTTCCAGGTCTTTGATCACCATTTTTTTAAACACCTCAATATGTTCATTATTTGTAGAGGGTGGATTGAATAGTGACTTATTTCTTAAATCACTATGCTGTACTCCTCTGCCAAGTTCCACTCCTTTGTTCAATGTAGATGGTGGTCTGGATAATATATATTTCTTGATATTCAATTTCCTAGTGTATTTTTGTATGTCAATATACATCTGGAATTTGTCCAAATTCTTTTTTGGTGCATATTTAAGGCCTTTGTCCAGTGTGATTAATTCTGCTCGTGCCTTTGCCTTAAAAAGGAAACAAAGGAAATTAAACATGATTAACCAGCAAATTGCTGAATGCAAAACCATACTGGACCCTTTTAAAGAGACAGCACCTTTTTCATCACTAACTCAACAACTGAATAAAGTGTTAGAACAGAAAGATGTTGAATTGAAACAAAGGAAAAAGAGAAAATACCTCAGAGATACCAATGATTATCAGTTAGAACAGGTTTTCAATTGGTAAATCAATGCCAAACAAGGTAAAACTGGGTCTATAGCCTCATCACCAGATAGAGAGGTGAGGATAGTTAGCCCCAGGAGAAATACATATTATAGGACTCCTGAAAGGAGATCCAGGACACCAGAACCCCCAAGATATAACCAACAGAAACAATGGGAACAAAGTAACACACTGAGAGATGACAATGGATCAAGAACACCAAAACCTTGGTGGAGGAACAAAACAAAAAATAAATCACCAAGAAGACCTTATTGGAAAAATAATGCCAATAAAAGACCAAACAAACCCCACTATCCACCCTACAATCAATCAAGATCGCATCAATCAGGTAATGAATCGCAATATGATCAGGTGGAAAATGGCAGGTACCCCAGGTATGGGGAACAAGGATACTATCAACATTCAACTAGAACTGAACCAAGAGAAAATCAATATAATTCCAGAAATGACCCCAGAAACTCCTACCAACAACCTCATAGGGATCAGCCAAGGGATTATCGGTATGATCAGGATAGGAGAGATCATAGGGACTATCAACAGAGCAATGGTGAATCTTGAGACCACCAGTTCAATGGTAATAGGAATGGGACCAGAGAATACGACCAATACAGATATGCTGATAGGAGGAGCCCATTGCCTACCACCAATAGATATGAGGCTCTTAGAAATTACATAGAGGAAGAACAGTCAAGATCTTTTTTAGATTTCCGCAGAAACGAAGATCCCCCACCCCTACAGGAATATACAAACAGAGAAAGAAGTCCAAACACCATAAAAGGGGATGCAGAGCAGGATGGCAAACCCAAAAGAAAAAGAGAGTACTAGGGGAAGGCATCTACAACCTCACCGGCAAAGAGCTCACACAAGCAGAATTAATCACACTGGACAAAGGCCTTAAATATGCACCAAAAAAGAATTTGGACAAATTCCAGATGTATATTGACATACAAAAATACACTAGGAAATTGAATATCAAGAAATACTTATTATCCAGACCACCATCTACATTGAACAAAGGAGTGGAACTTGGCAGAGGAGTACAGCATAGTGATTTAAGAAATAAGTCACTATTCAATCCACCCTCTACAAATAATGAACATATTGAGGTGTTTAAAAAAATGGTGATCAAAGACCTGGAACAACTCAAGTTCAGTAGAATCTCGGAATCCCAGCATATACAACAAGGTATAAAACAATTGGAAGCAAATAAAGATATTATAATTAGACCGGCCGACAAAGGGGGCGCCATTGTAGTACTAACCAAGGAATACTACCACCAGGAACTGATGGGACAACTTAACGATAATAACACATATCTGAAACTCAGTAGCAATCCCACTAGAGAATACAAACGAGATCTGTCCTCTTTGATTCAAAAAGGATTTAACAAAAATATTCTATCCAAAAAAGAATCTAGATACTTAGTACCGGATACATGTAGAGTTCCAATCATTTACACCATCCCGAAGATCCATAAGAATGCTGAGGCACCACCAGGAAGACCCATCATTAATGGCATTCAATCGATCAATGCAAGACTAGGGGAATATGTGGACAAATTCTTGCAACCCCTAGTACCTAACACTAAAGCTTAACTACGTGATATCAAACATTTATTACAAATATTAAAATCTCTGACCCTGGACCCTAATGGAAGATATCTGTTAGCAACTGCTGATGTTGCTTCACTGTACACAATAATTGAACATAGCGATGCAATAGAAGCATCTAAATGGGCTATGAATTCATTCAGCCATCTCATTTCTAAACAGAAAAGATTTCTTCTTAGAAGCCTGGCCTTTGGTATTCAACATAACTACTTCTGGTATAATGATAATTATTTTCGACAACTAACGGGTATTGGGATGGGAGCTAAATATGCCCCAAAGTGTAGCCAACATATTCATGGCAAAATGGGAGGAGGAAGCCATCTTTTTAAATACTCCAAAGGAACTGGTTCTATATAAAAGATTCTTAGACGATTGTATTTTTATTTGGAAGGGTGATGAACTGAGTTTAAGATCCTTTTTCCAACGTTTGAATATGAACCAAAAAAATATTAAACTTGAACATCAAATTAGTGAGACTAAAATCCAGTTCCTTGATCTTGAAATAGAACTAACAGCCAATATCATCAGCACAAAAAATTTCTTCAAACCGGTGGAAAGGAACAGCTATATACCAGTAACGAGTTGCCACTATGAGCCATGGTTAATCAACATTCCGAAGGGCCAGTTCTTAAACAAGCTCAGTGGATAGGTAAGAGGTTTGAAGAAAAAGGGTACAATAAATGTTTTATAGAAGAAAAAATAACAGAAGTCTATCAAACCTCAAGAGAAGCGCTGATCCAAGATAAAATCAAGGTAAATGACAAAACAGATGACATACCTCTGATAATGGACTTCAGTGTACAACACAGGAGGATGGACAGGATTATAAAAAGACATTGGTCTATTTTAAAAACTGATACTACTCTGGCAAATATACTCCCAGAAAAAACGAGATTCATTTATAGACGAGCTCCAACTCTAAGGGACATCATAGCTAAAAATGTACCCAACCCACCCAAGAGAATAACTGATTTAACCTTTTTTCAGGGTAAAGGATTCTATCCCTGTAAAAGGTGTTATGCCTGCATAAATACTAATCAAAATGGATACAAATGTCAGAAATTTTCTTCAACAAATGCTGGACAAGAATTTGAAATAAAGGATTTTATATCTTGCAGGACTGAGGGGGTGGTATATGCTTTAGAGTGCTTCTGCTCCCTCCAATACATTGGCAGAACGAAACGACCAATGTGGAAGAGAATAAGAGAGCATATCCAGAACATTAGAAAAGGCTATCCAAAACACAGGGGGTCATTTACTATAGCGCTATGGCGCTAATTCGCGCGCATTGCCGCGAATTAGCGCTAATTCGCGGCAATTTAGCGTGAATTAGCGCTAATAGCGCTAATTCGCGCTAAAACGGTATTCACTATAGCACTGGTGAGAAAATACTCCCATAATCGAATTTACTATAGCTCCCTGAAACTAAATAGAGCCCAAACCCTTACTCTGCTAAAACCTAGAGAATTGCACATGGAAATAATGTTTAGAGCATGATATAATTGCCTAAATGGTACTGAAATATGCGGCATATTATTTAAAGATTATCTGCTTTTAAACTGTGTGAAAAAAGTGATTTCTACACTGAAATATCTTTAAAAGTCTGAAAAGTGAAAAATTCCCCGTTTTGGACAACTAGGTGCCAACACAACTGAGCATGCTCAGACCTGAAAATAACTCTCATTTTAACTCAAGTGTCTTTTTTACCTGGAGGTATAGTAAATACCAAAATGAGAGCTAATTAGAGAGCGTTTTTTGGGAGTTAAAATCTGCTCTAATTTAGTCCAAATTAAGTTTCAGTCATTGATTCTAATGGAACAATTCTAACTTTCACAAAAAAACCTTTTAATGTTGAGATGAAATGTATCTTTCTGTGAAATAAATTTTCCTTTGCAACATTGTTGCTTCTACTTAAAATATTTTGATTTTAAGAATGCTACAATGTGGAATGTTTTGATGTTTTGGTAAAATATATTTTTCTCTGTCACTTTCACTTGTTACTCTTCATCTCACAACAATCTTTAACCTAAACTCACACAGATGTCTTTACAATCCACAAACAATACCATTGCTGATGAAAATTTAAAATGAATCACCATTTTTTGTGCTTTTTATTATTTCCAAATATTCATAATTTGAGCCCAAAAAATGTGATATGTGTACCAACATCAGAAATCAAAATGTAATTCCCAAAAAATTGAGGGTAATATTCTACTCTCATCCACAAAAAAACACCAAATATCAAAGAAAAAATCAAGAAGAATAACTCTTGAGTAATGTAATTCCATCACCTGTATGTCCATAGAAATGCCGTATTTATGTGTTTTTATGTGTAGTTATGTGTAGGAGGGTCTCACATGTGGCAGTTCTGTGGCTTAGAGGTTAGAACTTCTGCTTAGTAATCTCTGAGGGTCTGGGTTCAAATCCCAACCATGTTACTGCATGTGGAGAAGTTGTCTCATCTCCCAGGTCCTATAACTATGTCTAATTGTAGTAGTTATGTGTAGGAGGGTTCCACCACCATTGTAAGTCTTTTCCAGATACATTATATAGCCAAAAGTATTGGGACGCCTGCCTTTACACACACATGAACTTTAATGGCAGCCCAGTCTTAGTCCGTAGGATTAAAATTTGATTTGGCCCACCCTTTGCAGCTAGAACAGCTTCTGGGAAGGCTGTCCACAAGGTTTAGTCTGCCTATGGGAATGTTTGATCATTCTTTCAGAAGTGCATTTGTGAGGCCAGGCACTGATGTTGGATGAGAAGGCCTGGCTTGCAGTCTCTACTCTAATTCAGCCAAAGGGTGTTCTATCGGGTTGAGGCCAGGACTCTGTGCAGGCCAGTCAAGTTTCTCCACCCCAAACTTGCTCATCCATGTCTTTATGGACCTTGCTTTGTGTACTGGTGTGCAGTCATGTTGGAACAGGAAGGGGCTTTCCCCAAACTGTCCCCACAAAGTTGGGAGCATGAAATTGTCCAAAATGTCTTGGTATGCTGACGCCTTAAGTGTTCCCTTCTCTGAAACTAAGAGGCCAAGCCCAACCCCTGAAAAACAACTCTGCACCATAATCCCCCTCCACCGAATCATTTGGACCAGTGCACAAAGCAAGGTCCATAAAGACATGGATGAGTGATTTTGGGGTGGAGGAACTTGACTGGCCTGCACAGAGTCCTGACCTCAACACAACAGAACACCTTAGGGATAAATTAGAGAGGAGACTGTAGGTCCGGCCTTCTCGTCCAACATCAGTGCCTGACCTCACAAATGCACTTGGAAGAATGGTCAAACATTCCCATAGACACACTCCTAAACCTTGTGGACAAGAAGAGTTGAAGCTGTTATAGCTGCAAAGGGTGGGCCAAATGAGTTTTGAACCCAATACTAATACTGGGATACCATTACAGTTCATGTGTGTTTAAAGGCAGGCATCCCAATACTTAGGCCAATATACTGTTTATTGCTTGTGACACTGAGCATGGCTATGGACTTAGGGCTGGTTCACACCACAGACGTGAGGGGTTGCCTGGTGGCTTAGTGGGTAGCAGTTCTGTCTAGCAGCACCTGGGATGTTGGTTCAATTCCCCAACATGCTAATCCTTGTGTTGAAGTTTATATGTTCTCCCTGTGTGGGTTTCTCACCACAATCTAAAGACATGCTGGCATCTTATTTGTCTCCTGTCGAAATAGGTTCTAATGTAAGAAAGTTAATTTTGGACTTTATATTGGAAGCTCATTGCAGCCAGGGACTGATGTTAATGTTTATTAGCACTAATCATGCCCAGGGACTTGGACATTTCAAATTTTAGGGTTTACACTGCACAGGTACATATGCTTAGAAAACTGTTGCTTTGTTTATGTGGATGCAAATGGACTTTGATCTTTGTCCTGTAGTTGGAGATTTGATGCACATAGCCAAGGCTAAGGCTGGCCATACACTATTCAATTTTCCTGTTCAACTTTCCTTTAGATTTACCAAAACCATATAATATGAGGTGAAACCTAAACCTTTTCAATGTGTATGCAATCATGCAGGCCCTTGCACTACATAGTTGAAGGTAAATCTAAAGAAAATTGAACAAGAAAATTGTATGGTGTATGGCCAACTTAACACAGTTGCAAATCCTATTATGTGTTCCTGCTCATCAGGTGCAATCACTTTAGACATACATGAATAGACAGATTGAAAGATACTGGTGGGCATGTACTTCTATTGGGTGTGTCAGTGTGTTAACAATACAACCTCTCTTATATAAAGGCCTGCAGTAGGGGGGTTCGTTTGGCCTGAGAAGGTCAGGTTTTTTTGCCTGTGATTTGTGGGGAGGAGGGCTAAAATCTTCCTTCCGGAGTGCTGCTCGGCTTCCTAACTTAAGATCAGGTGTCATATTTGCCTAGGTTTTGAGTTGGGGGTGTTCTGGGGACCCCTCTTCGGGGGGGGACCCCCGGATAAACGAGAGGCCAAAGAAAGGCAGAACCAAAAAAGGACGTTGCCATGTCGCGAGGTCCAATGCGTTTGCGAAATTCTATGAGAATCCAGGTAAAGCCTGAATATCGTGGTGAAGTGGGTCTGAAGACGATCGCTGTGGATGTTTTACAGAAGTTGCTGAATTTACAGGTCAGTGATATATTTGCTCTCCAAGATTTTGTGGTCAGTGGTCAATACGATGTTTCTTTTCATACTGAGGATACCTGCCAAGCTGCATATGAGAATTGGGTGAAGGCGGATCTGGGAGGAAATTTGCTAACTAAGAAGATGGACGTCAGTTTATTATTTGATCCTGGATTGAAGACCATGACTGTACATTGTTATAATCCTTTTTTGGAGCCGGAATTGGTGAGACAATTTTTGTTGCGGTATTGTGTGGGGGCTGATTGAGGAGAGAAGCTTTATAACCAGTATGGCATGTATAGAGGTAAACTGCTTTTTAAAGTACGCATGAAGAGGGACGCATCAGGTTTTTGTGGAGTGTGTCACCCTCCCCCGGCATTTACCATTGCTGGGGAGCGGTGTACTGTTTTCTATTCTGGGCAACCCCGTTACTGCAGGGGGTGCTTTCAGTATGGACATATTCGTGAGGACTGCCCTTCTAAGCTTTGCTGTAGAGTGTGCTTGAAGCCGGGACACAATGCAGCCGAGTGCAAGGAAAAGAAATGTGATCTGTGTGGTTCAGGGGAGCATATGGTCAGAAACTGTCCGAAAATAGTGGGGAGGAAGATGTTCTCGTATGCGGAGGCTGTGCAAAGATGGCGGTTTACAGGGCAGAATGTGAGCCGAGAACCGGAGGAGCAGGAGACTGAGCGGGCGGATGATGGGGGTGAGCAGGTGGCCGGCACGGAAGGTGGAAAGGCGCCGACCCCCCCAGACGCTGAAAACCCCAGTAGTAGCTCCAAGGAAGGTGTTGGACAGGAACTGCAAGGGAGTATGGGTAAAGGTGGAGTGAATATTAATCTGACAGGGGGGGATAATGAGATGCAGGTTGGTGAGGCGGAAGAAGCTGTGGCGGATGCAGGCATGGAGGGGGGAGGGAGGTAAGTGGAGTGTGTGAAGAGCTGATCGCTTTGATAAAACAGGTGGAGGCAGAACAGGAGAGCCAATATGTAGATGAGGAGCTTGGTGAGTGGGCTGAGGATATGGAGGTGAGGAGGAAGGAGGGGTCAGGATCAAAAGACCTTTTAATGGCTACTCAAAGACCAGGGCCTGAGGTGGAGCAGGAGAGTGAGGCACGGAGAAAGAAGCCTAAATGGGACTTGTCTCTGGGTTCGAGCCCAGGTGGTGGTGGGTGTGTACTGCCAAGTTTAAGTATGGATTCACAAGTGTCAGATGATTCAAGTGGAGCAACATCACCATTGGGCTTGGTAGGTGGGCCGGCCATGCAATATTTGGAGAGTGAGTCAGTTGATCCTCTTGAAAAATGTACAGGGAACAGAAGTGGAAAACAGCTTCCTGATGGAGGGGTTTAGTGTGTTCTGCAGGATTTTTTTGATCCTTCTCATGGCTTTGTCTATATGTAGTGTGAATGTGCGTTCGATTGGATCCGTCTATCGTCGTGCAGCTGTTTTGTCTGAGTTGGCTAAGATTGAGTGTGATGTCTTGTGTTTGCAAGAGTGTGGTTTGTGGTATGCTCCAGGCCATGGGGACTGGTCTGCAGGACCAGCGATTTGGTCTTGTGCTGCGGAAAATAGAAGTGAAGGGGTGGGGGTGCTCTTTAAAAACCCAGAAATTAAAGTTGAATCATGGGAGGAAGTGGTGATAGGAAGAGTGTAATGTTTACCTACCTGGAAGAATCCTTTAAGTTGATATGTGTTTATGCACCAGTGCGAAAAAATGCCAGGATGGATTTGTTGGAAATTTTGAGGCTTCACCTTGTGGGGAGAGTAAAGACCATTGTTGCTGGAGACTTTAATCTTATTAGGACTGCTGAAGATAGAGTAGGCCAAGGTGAAAGTCATACCGATGTCACCAGCACAGCTTTTAATGCAATTTTGCAGGATTTTTGTTTGCAGGATGGAGCAATTTGCTACTATGGAAATGGTAAAGCCCCAGCAACCTTTTTTTCAGATAAGGGAAGTGTGAAATTCCGAATTGACTTTATTTTAGGTTCTAGGGCACTGAAGGTCGCAGAGTGGAAGCAATGGGAGGTGTCTTTCTCCGACCACCAGGTTTTGGTGGGAAAGTTTATTTTTGATCAAGATGTCAAGACTGGGAGAGGAATCTGGAAATTAAATAATCTGTTATTGGAAGACCAAGGGATTTTTGATAAGTTTGCTCTGCAATATAAAGTGTGGTTGGGAAGGAAGGGGGATTTTGAATCCTTTTTCGAGTGGTGGGACTGGCTGAAGGAACGAATCAAGCCCTTCTTTCTTCAAGCAGGTGTAAAGAAGGCAAGGAAAGAGAAACAAGAAGGGAGGGCTCTCCAGCGTAGGTTAAGACTCCTGCTTAAATTAAGGCAGGGAGGCTGGGAGTTAGAAGAGGAGATTGGAAAGCTTCGGGAGGAGATAAAGAAAGCTTGGGTGATGAGGGAAGAAGCTAATCTTCCAAGCTAAAGTAAAGGACATGGAGGAAGGGGAGACATGTTCACGGTTCTTCTTCAAGAAACTCTTGAGGAGACGCAATGTGATGAAATCGGTGATGGTGCAGGGACAGGAAGTAAATGGTGAGAAGGTGATGGAGGCGGTGAGTGAGTTTTATACGGATTTGTTTGCAGGTGGATGTGGAGTAAGTTCTGAGGAGATGCGAGAGTATTGCGAGAAAGTGGATGCAAGATTGTCTGAGGAGGATAGGTTTGGTATGTGTGTGGTTGTGTCTGAGGAGGAAGTGAGGCGAGTGATAGATGGGATGAACCGGAATAAGACACCTGGGAAGGATGGGTTGACTGTTGAGTTCTTTTGTAAAGCGTGGGAGGTGAAGAATGAAGTGTGTGAGTTGGTGAGGCTGGTGTTTGAAGTGGGGGAGATGCCAAAGTCCTTAAGGGAGGGGGTGATTACCCTCATCTATAAAAAGGGCGACAAGAGAGACATTCGGAATTGGCGGCCAATTACACTGTTGAACGTTGACTACAAGATTGTGGCAAGATTGATTGCAGATCGAGTCAAGCGTGTGATTGGTGAAGTGATTGGGGAGCAGCGGGTGTGTGCGGTTCCTGGTCGACGAATTTCCGACAATCTATCATTACTGAGGGATGTCGTATACTACGCGCAATCTAACAACTTGCCGTGCCTTCTAGAGTCGATTGACCTTGAAAAGGCCTACGACAAAGTCTCCCATCAGTTTCTGTTTCAGATTCTGGAGGTCCTAGGGTTTCCGGACCAGCTGATGAAGGTTATCAGAGGACTATACAAAGGTGTCTCAAGTCAGGTTTTGGTCAACGGTACCCTAGGGGGGAGTATCCCTGTGATGTCTGGTGTTAGGCAGGGGTGCCCCCTATCGCCTTTGATGTTCATCTGCGTGATGGAGCCATTACTGAGTGCAGTGAAGGAGGACAAGGCATTCAAGGGTGTGTTTGTGCCTGGCAGTGGTGGAAGGAGTGTGAAAGTGTTGGGGTACATGGATGATGTTGTGTTGGTGGCTGGTGGAATGGCTGATGTGCGGCGTGGAAGATTGCAGGTGAGTCTGTTCTGCAGTGTGTCTGGGATGAGTGTGAATTGGAGTAAGTGTCAGGTGTGTAGTGTGGGCCGTGAGGTGGAGGTGAATGAGGGACGCAGTCAGAAGGTGGAGAGGATGCAGGTGCTGGGTGTGTGTTTTGACAGGGAGTTGAGGGGAAGTCGCAGTTTTCAGAAGGTGACTGAGCGAGTGGAGGAAAAGTTGTCTATGTGGCGGATGCGTGAATTGTCCTGCACCGGGAAAGTTCTGATCATCAAGTCAGTAATCCTTCCGATTATGTTGTATGTCTCCGTTATATTCCCGCCTCCTGATGATTGGGTGAGGAAGATGACGAGGCTACTGTTCTTGTTCTTTTGGGTAAGGAGGATGGAGAAGTGTGCAAGGGAGAAGATTACTAAACCAAGGGCCAAAGGTGGCTTCGGACTTCCAAAGATCGGGGAATTTTTGATGCTGCATTACTGGGTGACGTTGATAAGGACCCTAAGAGGTAACGGAATCGGGAAGGAGATGATGCAGTACCTTGGAGGAAGATTGTTTACATAATGGGGACTCTACAGGCGGGCCCTAGAAAAGCCACAGGCATGGGTCGTTCCTCAGTATTTTTTGGTCCTAACCAAGATCTGGGAAGGATGGAGGTTGGGGGGTCTGGGGAGGGAGGTTGGTGATAAAAAGAAACTTAAAGCTTGGATTGCTGGGGAGATTTTTCCTAATGGGATACAGTACTTAAGAGAGAAGGAAAGTGTGCAAATCTGGGAGAGTATGAGCACAAGAGGAGTGACTAACCGCCAAAGGGACATATCCTGGATGACCTTTATGGGGTGTCTGACGACCATGAGTTTTCTGAAAAGTAGGGATTTGGTAAGATCGGAGTTGTGTCCAAGGGAGGGCTGTGGGGGAGTGGAGGACGTGTTCCACTTGTTTTGGAACTGTGTCTTCGCTAAAGAAGTGCTGGGAAAGTTGAAGAGCTTCCTGAGGGAGGTGGTGGGGGTGGTTTTTGTAAGGGAGGAAATGGTGGTTCTGGGCTTGTGGAGGTTGGAGAAAAATGCAGCCAGGAAGGCGTGGTGCTTTTCTGTCGTCTATAAGGAAGTAATGTGGGATGTTAGGAATATATGGGTAGGAAGGAAGAGGTTAATTTCTGTAGAAGATGCGGTGAGGATATTTTTGGCTAGAATGTATATTGTTTATCTTTTTGATGTGAAAGGGATGGGTGAGGAAGAAGCTGGGAGATATTGGAAGAGGGATAAGTGGAATGTCTTTTGATATATTTGCATGATTAAAAAATGTGCTCTGTATTATTAATTTGTTTTGTCATATGATGTGAAGGACACAGTCACTAAGTACTGACAGTATATGTGTGTTGTTGTCCATTTACTGAATTGACAAAAAAAAAAAAAAATTGGGAGATTTGATGAAATTCTTGTGCATTTTTTCAATCAAAAGTGGGTTTATGTGGCCATGCTGTCAATGTTATGTGTGTATTGTTCCTGTCTGATCATGCAAACATCGTTTGGAAGCATCTGCTGACCTACTCCTTTTTTTTTTTTTTTTTTGATCTCGTTTAATCGTGTACACCGAAATGCAGCTTCCAGCAGAACATGGTCACCAATGTATGTATGTGTGGATTGTGGGCTGGTGGTGGGTGTTTTGAATAAGTCTTTTGCAATATTATGTTGGAATGCTTTGTAAGAATGACTGTTAAGTATGTTTCTATAATCTTTCAGATAATAAGGTGATGTGTTGCCCGTTATACACTGAAATTAAAGCTGTGTCCACTCTAAGGTTTTGTCTAATTTTAGATTGTAAGCTCCTATGAGCAGGGCCCTTAAAATTCCATTGCTAAATGTAGCACCATATATCCTGTCCAAATTTTTTTTGAAGCTAGTAAATGTAAATTTATTTTTTTTCTGCTGGTAAAATAAAAGTACATTGAGCTTTTGTTGTGGTGTATGTGTGGTTTTTATTTTTTTCCTTCTACTTTTCTTTCTTTAGTTTTTGTGGGTGGTGGTTTTGGGAAAGTGCAATATCTCTTATATTTTATTTCAATATGTATTTGTGTACCAAAAAACTAATCTCTTTGCCCTGGTTCACATGCTACTTTGAAATTGCGCTACTTCACTTGAAGTAGCACGATTTCAAAGTAGCAAGGTCAGCGTGATTTCGGGTGGCTTCATACACAAATGTCTATTGAAGTCGCACCTGAAATCGGCAAAAGTAGTGCAGGAACTACTTTAGCAAATTGATGCAGTGCCACAAAAAAATGTTGCATCGATTGGAACAGTGCCATTGCCAATAGTCATGCGATTTGATGACCAATCGCTCCAATGTAAACCTAGGCTTCTGCACAACTGCAAGTTATATATAAAGATTCCACCTTTATCACTAACAGCTGTGGAGAATTGCAGGTAATGAATTCAGCTGGTGGATAGGCAGTGTTTGAATGTGCCAGCTCTGGTTCACATTGGTGTGATTTGACATGTCAAATCTGTGGCAATTGCACTGTTCCAATTCGTGCGATTTGTATTGATATTGGTGCAGAAACCTGCACTGATGTCTCTGATGTTGCCCCCACAGTCTGGACTGACATGCAGGAATTAAATTGTGTGATTTCAGCTGAACGATTTCCTCCCTCTGTCAGTGTGAACCAGGGCTCAAACTGGGCCTTTTGCCTTTGTAATTCACCTGCTGCTAACCCAGGGACACCATTTCTTAGCAAACTCCCTTAAGTTTACCTTTAAATATATGTAGAAATACAGATTTGCATATCTGAAAATAAAAAAATACTAATCATGGTTGAGATCAAATATTCGCAGCTGCAATCAAAAGCGTGGTTTCACCTTCTGACCCGGAAATTAGTCATTGTATGCACCCGGAAGTTCCTGTGCTGGTCAGGATCTCCATCTAGGTGGACATGGCGAGGTCTCTTTAGCAGAGAGGAGGTGCTGGTTATTGGCCGGGTAAGTGTAGGATATGTACTTGTACTTAATCAATGCGGGGGTGGATGTCATAGTTAGATTTGGTGTGGTTCATTGATTTGTTTGGCATCACCACACATTTGCTTCCGTCCCATGTGCACACATCACTTCCTGCATTTGTTCTGCTGATGTAAATCAGTAAGGACTATGCAAGTATAAATGAGAGCTCCTTTTATTAAAATATATATGACTTGTTTCACAGCTGGGTGAATTTTCCAGCAAATTTGGACCTTTGAGTTGCATGTCAAGTTGTACCCCATGATTCTCAATGACAACCATTCATATCTGTGCTACTTTAAGTCGCACCAACTTCAAAGTAGTCCCTGTACTACTTTGGTGTGACTTAAGGTATATCGGGTACAATATTACACAGGCATTCCCAGAAGTTGGGGCCAAGTTGCAGCGGCAAAGTGGCAGCAAAATAGTGTGACTTTCAGGTCGCAGCAGTGTGAATTAGATTCAAGGATAACACCTTTGAATTTGGCCCTATTGTCACTTGTGCATCCTGAAGGTGTAGCAAATTCGTCCCTGCACTACCTTGGTTTGACTTTGATGCAATTTGAGGTCCATACACCACAAGATTACACAGACATTGCTTCAAGTCATGACAAAGCTGTGCAATTTTAAGGTTGCACAAGTGCAAATGGGGCCTTATTCAATTAATCGCATTAGGTTACTTTCACACTTGGGTGACTTTTCATGGAGCTTTGGACCTCAGAGTCACATGAAAAGTTGTCCCCCTTGATTTCCATGCAAATTTATTAGAGCTGCACGATTAATCGTCATCATGATTTTTTTCCCCTTTACGATCTTGAAAAAAGAGTTTCACGATTCTTGCTATGCAAAGAACTCTCTCTGCTCTTCTGAAGCCACAGTCGAAAAACCAGGAAGTCTGCCAAGAATTAGAACATTCTTTATCAGTGAACTTAACTAGAAACCTTGTAACAATTTGTCAATTAAATCGAATTCTGTGTAAGTGAGGAAAGTTTAACTACTTAAACACTAAACATTTTTCTGACATTTGTTGGTTTCAGGTTAAAATCATTTTGTTTTTTGCTAGAAAATTACTTAAAACCCCCCAACATTATATATATATATTTTTAGTAGAGACCCTAGAGAATAAAATGGTGGTTGTTACAATATTTTATGTCACACTGTATTTGCGCCTTTCAAATGCAATTTTTTTTGGAAAAAAGTACTTTAATGAATTAAAAAAAAAAAAGAAGTTAGCCCAATTTTTTGTGGGATAATGTGAAAGATTTTACGTTGCGAGAATCGTGATCTTTTTATTCTAAGCAAAAAAATTGTGATTCTCATTTTGGCCAGAACCGTGCAGCTCTAATATCTATGCAACTTCACCCATGTTCACATAGGTCTGAATTGACATGTCAAATTGTAGGCCAAATCGGCGCCTATTGATGGCAATGGAACTGTCGCCACAACGATTCCCAAAAGTAGTTCCTGCACTACTCTGGGCGACTTCAGGGGGCGATTTCTTACCTCCCAACTTTTTGAGATGGGTATAAGGGACACCTATTAGCAAAAGTAGGTAGGCATAGGACACCTTCTTAAAGGAGAACAGTTGGGACCTATGTGATTTCACTAGACATCCGTGCAGGAAAGTGCACTGATGTCTCTGAAATCGCTGACAAAGTCGGGCTGAGTCACACTTGTGCGACTTTGGACATCAGAGTCGTATGACAAGTCATACCCCATGATTTTTAATGTGTACCATTCATATCTGTGCAACTTCAAGTAACACTGACTTCAACGTAGTCCCTGTACTACTTTGGTCTGACTTTGATGCAAGTTGAGGTCCATAGACCTCAAGTTTACACAGGCATTCCCTGGAATTGCGGCAAAATTTCTGATGCAAAATCATGGGAAAGTTGCGTGTCTTTCCCTGTGACTCCTGTGTCCATAGACCTCAAGATTACATAGGCATTGCTTAAAGTCGCATTCAAATCTCGCAACTTTCAGGTCGCACAAGTGTGAAAGGTGCCTAAGTCACTGTGCTGAGTACTATTTTATACCTACAATATAAAGTAGTCCCACCATCAAACACTAGTAAACATATGTTCTCAATATAATTGTGCTCAAATGGCTGAAAATCACACAGATGGTATCACCTACTGAAAGCTTGCATTGTACTCAGCAGCATATGCTGAAAAGAGGCACATGCCTATTAGCCAATGCCACATCGGCATGAGCATGGTTGTTACTATAATATTAATGCCTGAAATGCAAAACATTATTGTATTGAATCAAACATTAGTAAATGTATTTTCTCTGTAGTTAAGTGCTCAGCTCTGTAGCATAGGGGTATACCCTGCTGCCCCCAAAAGTTCAAGCCATGAGTTCAAATCCCACTGACAGCATCACCTCCCAGAAGTGTGCATTGTACTCAGAAGCATAATTAGGCAAAGCACATCAGCTTGCTTTATTCCATATTTTAACTCTTCAAATGCATGCAATGGTATGTACTTATTCAATAATATGGTATGGAATTCCAAAATTCAAGGAAAAAAATGTCGTAGGGTCCCCCCAGTACATACCAGGCCCTTCGGTATGGACTTTAAGGGGAACCCCACACCAAAATGTAAAATAAATTTGATGTGGGGCCCCCAAAATCCATACCAGACCCTTACCTGAGCATGCAGCCTGGAGGTCAGGATAGGGGGGGACGAGTGAGCACCCTCCCCTTCTTAACCTTACCAGGCCACATGCCCCAAAGCACCTTTTCCCCATGTTGATGGGGACAAGGGCCTCTTCCCAACAACACTGGTCGGTAGTTGTCGGTCTGCAGGCAGGGGGTTTATCAGAATCTGGAAGCCCCCTTTATCAAGGGGGCTCCCAGATCCTGCCCCCTATGTGAATAGGTATGGGGTACATTTTACCCCTACCCATTCACCAAAAAAAGCAGTGAAATATAAAAAAATTAATAGCCGGTTTTTGATAAGTCCTTTATCTTCTTCCCTGAGCCATCTTCTCCAGACACTGTCTCTCCCTCCTCCATCTTCTCCCCGAGCTGTATTCTCCCAGAGCCGTCTCTCCTGCCGCCGCCATCTGCTGTGTTCTTCCGCACCGCTGGTTACCCGCTAATAAAAAAAAGCTGCTCTTCTTCCATGGTGGTCTTCCTCCGCTGTGTTGTCACCCACTGTGTGGCGTCTCTTACATAGCCATGGAGCGGACTCTCCGGGTGACATTATCGGATGGCCACAGAAGACCGCCACAAGAAGAGCAGCTTTTTTTTTATTAGTGGGTAACCGGCTGCGCTGAAGAACACATCAGTGGGAGAAGATGGTGGCAGCAGGAGAGACAGCTCAGGGAGAAGAAACATCAAACACTAGTGAATGTATTTTCTATGTATTTTCTATGTATGACTGTGCTACACCCAATAGGCTAGCGGTCAGCACTTCTACCTTGAAGAACTCATGGGTTCAAATCCCAATACTAAAAGATTGAATTGGTGAAAAAAAAGCAAATGACTATTAGCCAATTAGCCAAAGCAGCATATGCTGAAAATAGGTGAATGCCAATTAGCCAATGCACTTTAAATTTGGCTGATTCTATTATATTAACTCTTCAAATGCATGCAATGATATGTAAGTATTCAATACTATTATGGTGTGACATTCCAAACACCACACACTAACTAATGGGCAGATTACATTTTTTGTTTGTTCATTTTAATTCGCTTGTGCACTGAAAAAATAAACACAGCTGGGGGATGGTAGGTTGGCTGGTATTTGAACTTGTACCATGAGTGCTGTGGAGACATCTGAACAGACTACTAAGCCATTGTGCTAAGTATGAGACCTGCATAATAGTGTAGTATGATTAAAGACTGAATATAAATAATTACTGCTTTATAGTCACCTAAATTAAAAAATAAAAAACAACATACAACAAATAGATAGCCTAAATGTTTAATACATGTAACTTTACAGAATAGCAGACATTACTATGTAATAATCATTCATAACTGCATTAGTTAGCAAAAAAAGGAAAAAACTAGGAATACTAATTGCAACATACATCAATAGATGCACACGAGGTAGAGCACATCTCACATAAAAATGTTTCTTTCACATACATGGATCATGATTACAGTGCAGTACTATATAACAACTTGGTAGGAATTGGCATTTGCATATACGCAGAAGCGCTAATTAGCGCCAGCTTAGAATTTACTAACATGTGTTTCTCACTAATAGCGCTAGTTTTTCATTCGCACATTCGCCTGTTGAAATTTTATTTGGCTAAAATGGTCGCTGGTTCGTATTCCCAACCACACCACAAGACTACCTGCCTGGAGTTTGCATGTTCTCCCTGTGCCTGCGTGGGTTTCCTCCGGGTACTCTGGTTTCCTCCCACACTCCAAGGACATGCTGGTAGGTTAATTGGCTTCTGTCTAAATTGGCCCTAGTATATGAATGTGAGTTAGGGACCTTAGATTGTAAGCTCCTTGAGGGTAGGGGCCCATATTAGTGTATAATGTATATGTAAAGCACTGCGTAAATTGACGGCACTATAGAAGTACCTTAAAGCGGAGTTCCACACAAAAATGGAACTTCCGCTTTTCGGAACCCTCCCCCCTGTGTCACATTTGGCACCTTTCAGGGGGGAGGGGGGTGCAGATACCTGTCTAAGACAGGTATTTGCACCCACTTCCGGTATAGACTCCCATGGGAGTCTATGCCTCTTCCCGTCCCGACCGTGCTGTCTGCTGGGAACACACAGCTCCCAGGAGAGAGCAGCGCCCACTAGGGACGCGCAGCGCGACTCGCGCATGCGCAGTAGGGAACCAGGAAGTGAAGCCGCAACGCTTCACTTCCTGATTCCCTCACCTAGTATGGTGGCGGCAGCTGCCGAGAACCAAGCGGGTTTTCGGCGTCCCCTGCCGACATCGCTGGATCCTGGGACAGGTAAGTGGCCATGTATTAAAAGTCAGCAGCTACAGTATTTGTAGCTGCTGGCTTTTAATATTTTTTTTTTTTTGTCGGTGTGGGTGAACCCCCGCTTTAAATAAAAATAAATAAGTCTTCACTAATATTATGGTGTGAATCTCCAAAACACCATACACTAGCTAACAAGCAGTTTACATTTGATAAACTTTATTGTATGGTATATAAACCATCAAACACTAGTAAAAGTATTTTGTATATATAATTGTGCTCAGCCCAATAGGCTAGCAGTTAGCACCTCTACCTTCAAACATTCAGGTATTGAAAGACTCATGGGTTCAAATCCCACAGAAGCAACCTAAAAGACTACTATTGGTGGAGAAAAGGAGAATTACTGTTAGCCAATTAGCCAAAGCAGCATACAGTGAATGCCAAGTAGCCTTTAATGTGTAACCACTTTAATGTGGTTGATATTATTGTATTAACTCTTCAAATGCTTGCAATGGTATGTAAGTATTCACTAATATTATGGTGTGAATCTCCAAACACCACACACTAGCTAACAAGCAGTTTACATTTGATAAACTTTATTGTATAGTATATAACACATCAAACACTAGTAAAAGTATTTTGTATGTATAATTGTGTTCAGCCCAATAGGCTAGAAGTTAGCACCTCTACCTTCAAACATTCAGGTATTGAAAGACTCATGGGTAAAAATCCTAAAAGATTGCATTGGTGGGAAAAGGAGAATGCCAATTAGCCAAAGCAACACAAATATACATGTATATATATTTACTGAAAATAGGTGATTGCCAAGTAGCCAATGAAGTTTAATGTGAAAGTTTTTATTGTATTAACTCTTTAAATGCATGCAATGGTATGTAAGTATTCAATTATATTATGATGTGACATTCCAAACACCACACACTAGCTAAAGGACAGTTTACATTTCTTTGTTTGTTTATTTTAATTCACTTGTGCACTGAAAAAAATAAACGCAGCTGGTGGATGGTAGGTTGGCTGTTGTTTGAACTCATACCATGAGTGGTGTGGAGATATCTAAGCAGACCAGTAAGCCATTGTGCTAAGTACAAGACCTGCATAATAGTGTAGTATTATTAAAATATGAACATAAATAATTACTGCTTTATAGTCAACTAAATTAATAAATAATAAATCAAAAACATGAAAAAAACAACATACAACAAATAGGTAACCTAAATGATTAATACATGTAACTTTACAGAATAGCAGACATTACTATGTAATAATCATTCAGAACTGAATTTCTTAGCAAAAGAAGGAAAAAAAACTAGGAATACTAATTGCAATATAAATCAATAGATGCACGGGAACTAGAACACATCTCTGATAAAAAAATGTTTCTTTCACATACATGGATCATGGCTACGGTACAGTGCTATATAACAACTTGATAAGAATTGGCATTTGTATATACGCGGAAGCGCTAATTAGCGGCAATTTAGAATTTACAAACGTTTGTTCTCCGCTTATATCGCTGATTTTCATGCGCAAATTCGCCGTTTTGTTTCCATTTGGCTAAAATAGGCTCTATTATTTGCCATAGTGCCCAGTACTTCCTGGAGTTATAGTAAATGACCCCCACAGTGTTTCAAAACATTTTGATAGGTATCATAACAGAGACCCTGGGGGTCTCCAATTCTGGGCTATTCAAAAAGTATAAGGCTCATTGGAGGGGTTCCCATAAAGTGAGGGAACTCAGCAAGAATGAATCCAAATGGATATTCCAGATGGGTACATTAGAACCCCATGGTTTGAACATTGAATTCGACCTGAATTGTTTTATTTCTGATTTTTAGAGGTTTTTCAGATTTATATATATATATTTATGGTATATATTTTATTTTTATTTTTTATATTTTTTAATATTTTTTATTTTTTATTTTTGGTCCAAGATTCTCATTATTTGTCCAATACCAGTTTTTTCTGAGTGGCAATATTTGGTTCAGTTCTAGCATATAAATAATGGTCATCATCCATTTTTGCAATATTCTATCATGGAATTTTTAGATTTTAATTTTACATTTTAATATTATTTTCTTATATCATATCTTATTTTAATTTTATATATGTATATTATATATATATATATATATATATATATATATATATATATCATGTCATCTTGTTTACTCCGTTTTCCATACATTTATGAGCAGAGCATGTGGATACCCCATTTTTGTGATATTATGGGGCACTGGTCAATTATCAAAACCTTTAGAGACAATGCTTTGCTATATATTCCCTCTGTGAGATGTTATACCAATTGTGACCACTGGAGGGAGTTGAAGAAGTAAACGTGATTAGAGATATCAATATATATTTTTTTTACTCTTTACATACTGCGTTTTTTACACATGGAATCGTGGTTTTGATAAACCAACGATATTCATATGAATTACATGTCTAATAAAAGTAGGTTTTAACAGGATTGAAGTCTATGCAGGAAGCAGGATGATGATTAACTCATGCTGTAGCCATGGCAACCACTCTGCTGTTGTGCCATAAAGCTGAGTCCATCAGAGCTTGTATTATCCTTGAAAAAGTCACGTGACTGTGATGTAACGCGTGGGAGGAGCCAAGGACACTCTGTGCAGATCAGCAGTATCACACAGTGTACTGCAGTGAATCTGCTCCTGTCTAAGGCGGCTGACTGCTATAGTAAAACCTGCATATGCCTTATCATTATAAGGCACACGTGAGTGGATTTAAGTTTGCCTGTGTACCTTGGTATCCTAACTATTGCACAATGATTGTTTTTTTCTCTTATCTGCCTGTCAAATGAGATCTGTTTATGATTCTCACATTGGTTGTGAACAGAAGCAAAAGAAACATTGTTACTATAAAGGTCAATGAGCACCCTAATTAAGCAAGTGTTTTTAAACTAGCTTTGCTAGTGGGACCGGATCAAAGCTCTATACCAATCGGATTCTACACTTGTATAATTGAACCTTCTGAATACATCCCTATATATTTATTTTTATGTGGATTTTTTATGTGGATTTTTTTACACATTTGGTGTCACTAATTTTTTTATAATTTTACACTCTTTTGATTGCTGGATTTTTTAGGAATTTTTACTCACCGCTGGATTTATTTGAGTATTTATATTTATTCATATATATTCATTTTTATGCACATTGTGAAGCGCTTCAAATATCATTATTTAAGCCTTCACATATCCCACCTTCCTTGGGACAGGTGCTACAGGGATATGTGTAGTAGAAGTAGAAATAAGATTGATGTCCGCTGATGAAGCGGTAACAGCAACATCTCCCTCAGGAACACTCACAGTAGCAGACAAGACCACGGCCTGCTGCTCTCCAGCAGTGATGGCAGAAGTTTCCACTGTAGCGGTACCTGTAGCCCAGTCCACACGATAAGCACAGGGCGACAAATATTCTCCGCACTGCAAACATCGAACAAATGGACGGAGATGTATGGCCAGTCCTTCACACTTGTGGCAAAGCATGCCCAGCCCTTCGATATCTCCAACAGTGTATAGTACGAACCGCCCCTGTGGCTTCAAACGAATGCCGGTATCCGTCAGCAGGGTTCCGGTTAGCATAGCACCCGCAGCGGTGCTTGTAGGAAACATCTTGGATCCCATAGTTGACAGTATCAATGGAAAAGAAGACATGACTGCACTCTGATCCTCTCAACACGATCACGAGGCCTCTCTTCTCCTTTAGCGCCAAAACACACATACTCGCGTCCCATGCGGCAACAAGTAGATGTGGCTCCTCCCACTTGTTCCTCTGATCACGTAGCTTCCGTGCTTTTACTTCTCACCCGCAGCCTACGCAGTCAGAAATGTAGTCCTACAATTTAACCCCCTCTTTTCCTGAAAAAAAGTGACAAAGTCCAGAAACCTCTTTTAGTATAGACTCTCGGTGAAATACTTCTCAGGGCTGCTTAGGGCAACGGCAAACAATCCCGGAGGACGCCCCCACATGTAGCAATAACTCACGGTGAAGCTGCTGATTTAAAGTGGGCTGTTTCCATCACCTTTTTACCTGTAGTTTCCCCAATACCAGATTTAGAGTCCACGTTGAACTTATCATCTAACAATGTAGTCACCAGTCACTTTAGTACTTTTCCAAAGCTTTAATGGGAGATAACTGGAAGAAGTAGCAGGAAAGAGGTAGAAAAAGAGTTGCAGGGAAGTTCAAATACCTTTTCTTGGTGTAGCACTAAGGAATTTAGATCTCAGGGATGAATGTATCTTTGGTTCAGGATTAAATCTTTGCTCGCCCGGATAGGTCTCTCTCACTAACCTAGCAGCCGGTACACAGCACGAACAGAAAGTCTCTGCCACAGACTTGAGTGAAACAAAACTGTACGATCCTCTGCCACAGGATGTAGTAGTTTTCAGTGAACAGCAACACAGTAGCAGAACCTTTAAGCCGACCCGGCAGTACTATGTGGTAGGTTAACTTAAGATGCGTCCTCCAATTGAGTCACCAGACCCCTCTCCAGACCAGCGCTCCGCATGATCCTTCCGTGACGGGTCCTCCCCTGGATTCTTCTCAATTGTCCAGCTTCTGCCCGCAGGACAGACAGCACAGGACCATCTCCGCAGCAGTTGTAGTAGGCCCCAGACAGACTTCTGGGCCCACCCACACGCTGCAGCATCGCAGTCCTCCGGGCCGAAGGACCACGAGGTAGGACTCCTAACACATACCTGTCGGCCAGGAGGGCCAGCAGGTGGAACAAAAAAGACCCAGGAATATGGCGTCTGCCCCTAAATAACCCCTCCCTGAATGCACCGCAGGGGACAACCTCTGCCGAGTTACTTCTGAGACAGAAGAGCACTCAATACACCTCACTCTGCTGCTTTCCAGCTCCGGTCTGTAGTGACACCAACATCTACAGGTGACGGAGTGGAACTGCACGCAACACAACCAAGGTTGGAACAGAAGCTAATTTAGCTATAGATTAAATCTGAACCATGTACAGAAAAGATGACCCACTAAATTTACATATAAGCGATAGATTAAAAATCTACCAGCGCTACATGTGCTAGGACCAATCCTATTTAATTTGTTCATAAACTACCTGGAGGATGGGGTAAACAGTTCAATCTCCGTGTTTGCGGACGATACTAAGCTAAGCGGGGCAATAACTTCTCCACAGGATGTGGAAACTTTGCAAAAAGATCTGAACAAATTAATGGGGTGGGCAACTACATGGCAAATGAGGTTCAAAGTAGAAAAATGTAAAATAATGCAAAAATATGAATGCAATCTATACACTGGGGGGAAAACCTCTGGGGGAATCTAGGGGGTCCTATTAGATGAGTAGTAGTACGTGCAATGCCAAGCTGCTGCTAACAAAGCAAACAGAATATTGGCATGCATTAAAAAGGGGATCAACTCCAGAGATAAAACGATAATTCTCCCGCTCTACAAGACTCTGGTCCGGCCGCACCTAGAGTATGCTGTCCAGTTCTGGGCACCAGTCGTCAGGAAGGATGTACTGGAAATGGAGCAAGTACAAAGAAGGCCAACAAAGCTAATAAAAGGTCTGGAGGATATTAGTTACGAGGAAAGGTTGCGAGCACTCAACTTATTCTCTCTGGAGAAGATGCTTGAGAGGGGATATGATTTCAATATACAAATACCATACTGGTGACCCCACAATAGGGATACAACTTTTTTGCAGAAGAGAGTTTAGCAAGACTTGTGGCCACTCATTAAAATTAGAAGAAAAGAGATTTAACCTTAAACTATGTAGAGGGTTCTTTACTGTAAGAGCGGCAAGGATGTGGAATTCCCTTCCACAGGCGGTGGTCTCAGTGGGGAGCATCGATAGTTTCAAGAAACTATTAGATAAGCACCTGAACGACCGCAACATACAGGGATATACAATGTAATATTGACATATAGGGGGTCATTTACTAAGATGAATGCACTGCGCTGGTTCAGACCTTAATTGGTGCGCCGGATAAATCCTTAATTGAGCGTGTGAACCGGCGCACACACAGCAGTACCTGCATGCGAGAATGTTTCCAACGCGCTGGTTCTTGGCGAGGTATATGTCGCGCTCGCTGCAATAGGAAAAAAACATCTTCCTATTAAAGCAGCGAGAGAAAAACCGGCATGGGTTCCCCCTCCACGGGCATATCAGGCCCTGTGACTGTGACGTCATAAGGGACGGGTGACCCCGCCCCTTATGACGTCACAGTCCCAGCATGGCCCGGGACTGGGAAGTCATAAGGGGCGTCGTCACACGGTGACATCACATGGTGACCACGCCCTATGCCATATATAAGTCGTCACACACCTGGCAGACAGCATTACAGCGGGAGAGAGTGTCGTGTCAACATCGGAAGAAGAGAAGAGGGAACAGGACGGCGGAGAAGACCAGGCCACTGCTAGCAAAAGAGCTGGAAGAAGATAGCGGGGGAGTCCGGCAGAAGATACCGGAGAGTGGAAAAGAACTGGACAGCGACAGAAGAACCAGACAGCGGGAGAAGAGAATGGCAAAGACCGGGCCACCGCTAGCAAAAGAGCGGCAAAGGAGCAGAAGATAGCAGAGTAGCCCGGCAGAAGAACTGGAGAGCAGGAGAAAAACCAGAGGCCTGGAGAAGAGGCCGGAGAGCGTGGAGAAGAACCGGACACCGGGAGAAGAGGCCGGAGAGCGTGGAGAAGAACCAGAGACCGGGAGAAGATCCGGAGAGCGCAGAGAAGAGGCCAGAGAGCGCGGAAGAGACCCCTGAAGTCGGGAGAAGACCCCCAGAGCTGCCTAATAAATTACTTTAAAAACCTGTCTAGTGTATATTTTTTTACACTTTTTTCCCCCAGGTGAATGGGTAGGGGTACCATGTACCCCATACTCATTCACATAGGGTGGGGGGTCGGGATCTGGGGGCCCCCTTATTAAAGGCAGCTCCCGGATTCTGATAAGCCCCCTGCCCGCAGACCCCGACAACCAACGGCCAGGGTTGTCGGGAAGAGGCCCTTGTCCTCATCAACATGGGGACAAGGTGCTTTGGGGTGGGGGGGCCGCAGCGCACCCCCCTTCCCCAAGGTGTTTTGCCGGCGGTATCACAGCGCTGCCCCATTGATTTCAATGGGGAGCAGTGGTGGAGGAGCGTTGAGTTCACCGCTCCAAAGAGGCTGCTGGCAGGACTTTTTGTGACGCCCTGCCAGCGCACCGCTCCAGTGTGAAAGCCCTCACTGGAGTAAATGGAGCCGCTTCTTTAGGGTGTTTTTCAGGAGCTATTTTTAGTGCTGTAACGCCTGAAAAATGCCCCAGTGTGAAAGGGGCCTAAAAAAAGTCCTGCTAGCTGCATCTTTGGAGCGGTGTATAAAACCGCTCCTGCCCATTGAAATCAATGGTACAGCGCAGCTATACCGCCGGCAAAACGCCACTGCGGCGGCGTTTTGTGGGCAGATTTAACCCCTTTTCGGCCGCTAGCGGGGGGTTAAACCCGCTAGCGGCCGAATACCGCCGCTAAAACGACGGTAAAGCGGCCGTTTTACCGCCGCCGCCGCCCGCACCGCCCCAGTTTCACACGGACGGACCGTTTAGGAGGCGGACCTGAACGGACACTCCATAGACCTCTATGGAGGTTTGGATGTCAGTGGTGACATGTCCGCTGACATCTGACCCACTCCAATCCGAAAAAGTGTAACTGAGGAAAAGCCTATTTTTCCATCCGTCTGCGAATCGGATTTGGTGACGACGAACTCTACGGTCCGATATCATCCGATCCCCCATAGAGGAGAGCGGCACTCTGACAGGTCCGTCCCTGCACCGTGTGCAGAGACAGACCTGTCATCTGCCTGCTCAGCGGGGATCAAAGGAGCGGTCCCCCGCTGAGCAGAGCGGGCTCCGTACATGGACACGTCCGTGTGAAAGAACCCTAAGGTCAACTCCCTTTGTACAAAAATCCACGGGAAAGTTTGTACGAAGTCCCATCGTGTGTATGAGGCTTAAACACCAGAAATTCAAGTTTTCATATCTTTAAAGGTCACCATACACTGGCCAATCAGTTAGATCTTCCATAAATTAGATTCAGTGCAAGAACCTGTTTGATTTTCTACAATTAGAAGTAATTCTTACAGTGCATCTTCCTATTACCGCTTTAGCCTAAAGCTCTCTTTCCACTATTTCAACCCCAAAGTTGCGTGATTTACAATGTGCTTTTTTGGCTTGTTTTCCACTACTGCGACTTGTCATACCACTGAAAAATTGCATCACAAGTTCTACCCCATGATTTACAATAAGTACTGTTCATATGTGTGCGACTTCAAGTGGCAGCAACTTCAAAGTAGTCCCTGTACTATTTTGGTCCCACTTTGATGCGACTTGAGGTCCATAAATCTCAAAAATACAAAGGCATTGCTTCAAGTTTCGGCAAAAAGTTGTGGGAAACTCGCGGCAAAAAAAAAGCAACTTTGGGCTTGCAATAGTGGCATCACAATTGAACTTAGGAATGTGTCTTTGCAAAGGTAAATTAATTAAATCCTTTCTTATTTTTGCTTGGGGATAGACTGCAGAGGGATTAGAAGTTTTGTCAGATGTCTACACCCCTGATAGGGTGAAGACAACTCCCAAATTTTGCCAATTTCTCATTCAAAATTATTCACTTCCTGTCACATAGCCAAACAGGAAGTGAGGGTAAAACCCTACCAATGTATGTCCTTGGGGACACACAGGTCAATCCAAATAGTTTCCCCATTCAGGAAATTGCACTCTAGCATTTTGCCATTTACACCCCAAATTATTAGGCATATTGGACTTGTATCAACTACACTTAATGCCATGTCATGCGACTAGTTCAAAACATCAGAGAAAAAGTCGCACTGAAGTTGGAACAAAGTAGTGCAAGAACTTTTTTTGGAGTTGCACCAATTAGAACGGGGGAACATTGAAATACATGTGTTTTGACTTGTCCTGCGACTTCACATGTGTCAAGTCGCACAACAACTCGCAGTAGTGGAAAGAGAGCCTAAGGCCACTTAGGACTGAAAAGTTGCATCACAAGTTGTACCCCATGATTTACAATGAGTACCGTTCATATGTGTGCCACTTGCTTAAGCCCATGCTGTATACACAGCGGGCACAAATCTTTATTACAGAAATCCATATTTTGCATGGAAATTAACCACTTGCTTACTGGCAACTTAAACCCCCCTGCTGTCCAGACCAATTTTCAGCGCTGATGCACTTTGAATGACAATTGCGCGGTCATACTTAGCCAAATGTTTTTTTTTTTAATTTTACCACAAATAGAGCATTCTTTTGGTGGTATTTGATCACCTCTGTGGTTTTTTCTTTTGTTCACAAAAAAGAAAAGACAGATTTTTATAAATAATTTTGTATATTTTTGGATATTTTGTATGGAAGAGCCCTGGGGCCATCATAAAAAAAAAACTGAATTCTGACTTTGAAACTCAGAATTCTGAGATTGAAATTCAGAATTGTAAGGTTAAAAAAAAATACAGAATTCTGAGATTCAAAGTCAGAATTCTGAGATTCAAAGTCAGAATTCTGAGTTTCAAAGTCAGAAATCTGAGTTTCAAAGTCAGAATTCTGAGATTAAAAGTCAGAATTCTGAGTTTCAAAGTCAGAATTCTGAGATTCAAAGTCAGAATTCTGAGTTTCAAAGTCAGAATTCTGAGATTAAAAGTCAGAATTCTGAGATTCAAAGTCAGAATTCTGAGATTCAAAGTCAGAATTCTGAGATTCAAAGTCAGAATTCTGAGATTAAAAGTCAGAATTCTGAGATTAAAAGTCAGAATTCTGAGTTTCAAAGTCAGAATTCTGAGTTTCAAAGTCAGAATTCTGAGTTTCAAAGTCAGAATTCTGAGTTTCAAAGTCAGAATTCTGAGTTTATAAATATAGTAGTCTATAGGAAGATTTTAGGACCAATGAGCAATAATGTAGTAACACCCACACATCATCATTCAGCAGACATACATGTCTTCTGCTCTGTATATAGATATGTAAATCTATCTTAGTTACAGCACACAGTATAGGGAAGCAGACAGTGTGTTGGGTTCTCTGGTTCCTCTGCTGTCTTATCCTTCTCTGTCATCTGCTCCAACATAAAGAGCCATGCTGGAAATGTGTGTATTGTGTGTGAGTGGGGGGGGGGGGACACAGCTTCCATAGATAACAGAACACAATGGCCAGCACAGCTCTGCACCCCAACTTGTAGGAAACATTGCACTTTTGCCCCTACATGAGGGAATTGTGAATGGCTAGAAAGCAGCAGGACAATGTGTGACTATGTTCAAAACGGATTGATCATAGCAATTACTTGACTAATAGAGATGTTTCACATATAATTGACCTAATATTAAACATAAAAGCAAGTATAAACCATTACTGAGTGATAGTGTAGTGGGTAGAGCAGCAGATTTATATTGGTGAAGTTATTGGTTCTAGTCCAGGTGAGGGCATTTTTTATATATATATATATTTTAAAATATGAGATAGTGAGGGCTTAAATTGTATTTTATCAATATATCCAAAATTGATTTCAAGGTATATTAACAAAGACATACTGATATATTGAGCACACAGAGTTGTAGTATATGCTGCCTACTATAAATTAGAGAGTAGAGTATTCAAAGAAAAAGCTGTGTATTTATTATTAGGGTGATCAGATGGGATCATTAGGGTGTCATCTTCAGTTTCTCCTGGGGGGGCAGTTCACAATTTCAGGAGACTGGTCATAACAAATCGATCATAATTCACTCGTCTGGATTAATATAGTTTTTTCACAGATAATGAGCCACATATTAAACCTTAAGAAAGCAACAATTAAGAACCCTTTAGTGATAGTATAGTGGGTAGAGTACCAGGCTTATAGTGATGAAAGTTATGGTTCTTATCCAATTCAGAGCATGTTTTTTAATTATATATATTTTCAATATATTGATTTTATATTAAACTTATTTTAAACTATAAGTTACTGAGAACTTAAATTGTATTTTATTGATATATCCAAATTGATTTCAAGGCATATTGATAAAATTGTTGTATAAACTGACTACTATAAATTAGAGAGTAGGGATTTTTTTTGCAAATCGGTGTATATATTGGGATGATTTTGGTGACATGGGGCTAGTTCTCAATTTCAGGAGATTGTCCCTGGAAGCTGCATGATAACCATCATATCTCATAACTCAACCACCGATGCAGGGGCATTTTTCCATCCAGTGACACCACCGATGCAGGGTAATTTTTTCCATGCAATGACACTACCGATGCAGGGTAATTTTTTCCATCCAGTGACACCACTGATGCAGGGTCATTTTGTTTCCATCTAGTGACACCACCGATGCAGGGTCATTTTTTTCCATCCAGTGACACCACCGATGCAGGGTCATTTTTTCCATCCAATGACATCACCGATGCAGGGCCATTTTTTTCCATCCAATGACACCACCAATGCAGGGCCTTTTTTTTCCATCCAATGACATCACCGATGCAGGGCCATTTTTCTTCTTCACTACTGTTAGCCCCTTATGTATGCTCCAGTTTTAAACTCTAAGACCCCTTTCACACCGAGCTGCCTATAGCGTCTGTGGTAAAACGCAGCTATTTTTATCGGCGTTTTACCGTCGGATTAGTGGCGCATTTCGGCCGCTAGCGGGGCACTTTTACGCCCCGCTAGCGGCCGAGAAAGGGTTAAAACCGCCCGCAATGCACCGCAATAGCGGCGTTTTGCCGGCGGTATCCCAGCGCTGCCCCATTGATTTCAATGGGGAGCAGCGGTGGAGGAGCGGTAAACACATCGCTCCAAAGAAGCTGCTGACAGGACTTTTTTTCCTGTCCTGCCAGCGCAGCGCTCCGGTGTGAAAGTCCTCAGGTAGAGTAATGTGAAGCCCTCGGGCTTTCACACTAGAGACAATGCTGCAGCTGTTTGAGGGCGGATTTCAGGCGCTATTTTTAACGCTATAGCGCCTGCAAAACGCCCTCAGTGTGAAAGGGGTCTTACATACTACAAATATATATATATATACACAGATACAGTATTTTGCTCTGCATGCCACTATTTTCCCAGAATCCCCACCTGAGAGGGGGGAGGGGCACAGTAACCAGTGTATATAATGGCAGTGCAGGCCATGAGCTGTATGTGCTGGCTGTGTCAGGGCAGAGATTAAACACAATGTAGTGTCAGGGCAGTGAGCAGAGTGTAATAGCAGTTCTGTCCAATTAGCAGTATTTGAGGCAATGCCGACATCCCAAGTCTCCCGTAATTGATGGCGGGGCTCACAGACACCCGCGAGTGCGGCACCATCTCCCGGCTGTCAACCACAACAGCCCGAGCCGCCCCTCCTCCAGGCCAGGGGTAGCAGTGGTATCACTATGGAGATCAATTGTATGAAAGCAGGTGCAGCACAGGACTTCCTATGTGACCCAGACTGTAACTCCGCCCTCCTCTCATAACCCTCCACCTCCCCCAATCACTGAGTGCCCCACCCTCTGCCAGTACCCGGGGGGAAGTTCACAAACTGTGCCCCTACCCCCTCTCAGGTGGAAATTCTGGGAAAATAGTGGCATGCAGAGCAAAATACTGTATCTGTATATATATATATATATATATATATATATATATATATATATATATATATAAATTGTCCCTAGTATGTATGAATGTGAGTTAGGGACCTTAGATTGTAAGCTCCTTGAGGGTAGGGACTGATGTGAATGTACAATGTATATGTAAAGCGCTGCGTAAATTGACAGCGCTATATAAGTACCTGAAATAAATAAATAAAATAAATAAATATATATATATATATATATATATATATATATATATATTTGTAGTATGTAAGACCCCTTTCACACTGCGCCTGCAATCCGCCCTCAAACAGCTGCAGCATTGTCTCCAGTGTGAAAGCCCGAGGGCTTCACATTACTCTACCCGAGGACTTTCACACCGGAGCGCTGCGCTGGCAGGACAGGAAAAAAAGTCCTGTCAGCAGCTTCTTTGGAGCAACGTGTTTACCGCTCCTCCACCGCTGCTCCCCATTGAAATCAATGGGGCAGCGCTGGGATACCGCCGGCAAAACGCCGCTATTGCGGTGCATTGCGGGCGGTTTTAACCCTTTCTCGGCCGCTAGCGGGGGGTAAAAGTGCCACTAAACCGACGGTAAAACGCAGATTAAAAAAGCTGCGTTTTACCACGGACGCTATAGGCAGCTCGGTGTGAAAGGGGTCTTAGAGTTTAAAACTGGAGCATACATAAGGGGCTAACAGTAGTGAAGAAGAAAAATGACCCTGCATCGGTGATGTCATTGGATGGAAAAAAATGGCCCTGCATCGGTGGTGTCATTGGATGGAAAAAAATGACCCTGCATCGGTGGTGTCACTGGATGGAAAAAAATGACCCTGCATCGGTGGTGTCACTAGATGGAAACAAAATGACCCTGCATCAGTGGTGTCACTAGATGGAAAAAATGACCCTGCATTGGTAGTGTCATTGCATGGAAAAAATGACCCTGCATCAGTGGTGTCACTGGATGGAAAAATGCCCCTGCATCGGTGGTTGAGTTATGAGATATGATGGTTATCATGCAGCTTCCAGGGACAATCTCCTGAAATTGAGAACTAGCCCCATGTCACCAAAATCATCCCAATATATACACCGATTTGTAAAAAAAATCCCTACTCTCTAATTTATAGTAGTCAGTTTATACAACAATTTTATCAATATGCCTTTGTTAATATGCCTTGAAATCAATTTGGATATATCAGTAAAATACAATTTAAGTTCTCAGTAACTTATAGTTTAAAATAAGTTTAATATAAAATCAATATATTGAAAATATATATAATTAAAAAACGTGCTCTGACTTGGATAAGAACCATAACTTTCAACACTGTAAGCCTGGTACTCTACCCACTATACTATCACTTAAGAGTTCTTAATTGTTGCTTTCTTAAGGTTTAATATGTGGTTCATTATCTGTGAAACAACTATATTAATCCAGACGAGTGAATTATGATCGATTTGTTATGATATGTCTCCTGAAATTGTGAACTGCCCCCCAGGGGAAACTGAAGATGACACCCTAATGATCCCATCTGATCACCCTAATAATAAATACACAGTTTTTTCTTTGAAATCTCTACTCTCTTAGTTATAGTAGCCAGCATATACTACAACTCTGTGTGCTCAATATATCAGTATGTCTTTGTTAATATACCTTGAAATCAATTTTGGATATATTGATAAAATACAATTTAAGCCCTCACTATCTCATATTTTAAAATATATATGTAAAAAAAAAAAATGTCCTCACCTGGACTAGAACCCACAACTTCACCAATATAAATCTGCTGCTCTAACCACTCAGTATCACTCAGTAGTGGTTTGTATTTGCTTTTATGTTCAATATGAGGTTAATTGTATGTGAAACATCTTTATTAGTCCAGACAAGTAATTGCTATGATCAATCCGTTATGAACATAGACACACATTGTCCTGCTGCTTTCTAGCCATTCACAATTCCCTCATATAGGGGCAAAAGTGCAATGTTTCCTACAAGTTGGGGTGCAGAGCTGTGCTGTGCTGGCCATTGTGTTCTGTTATCTATGGAAGCTGTGTCCCCCACCCCCACTCACACACAATACACACGTTTTCAGCATGGCTCTTTATGTTGGAGCAGATGACAGAGAAGGATAAGACAGCAGAGGAACCAGAGAACCCAACACTGTCTGCTTCCCTATACTGTGTGCTGTAACTAAGATAGATTTACATATCCATATACAGAGCAGAAGACATGTATGTCTGCAGAATGATGATCTGTGGGTGTTACTACATTATTGCTCATTGGTCCTAAAATCTTCCTATAGACTACTATATTTATAAACTCAGAATTCTGACTTTGAAACTCAGAATTCTGACTTTGAAACTCAGAATTCTGACTTTGAAACTCAGAATTCTGACTTTGAAACTCAGAATTCTGACTTTAAAACTCAGAATTCTGACTTTAAAACTCAGAATTCTGACTTTGAAACTCAGAATTCTGACTTTGAAACTCAGAATTCTGACTTTGAAAGACAGAATTCTGACTTTGAATCTCAGAATTCTGACTTTGAATCTCAGAATTCTGTATTTTTTTTTTTAAACTTACAATTCTGAATTTCAATCTCAGAATTCTGAGTTTCAAAGTCAGAATTCAGTTTTTTTTTTTTTTATGATGGCCCCAGGGCTCTTCCATAATTTTGATATTAGATTTTGCAAACAGGTAATTTTTCTCCTTCATTGATGTACGCTGATGAGGCGGCACTGATGGGCACTGATTGGTTACACTGATAGGCAGCACTGCTTGGGACCACTGGTGGGCATTGATAGGTGGCACTAGCAGGTGGTACTGGTGGGCACAGATGAGGCAGAATTGCCTCTTCGGGACCAATGTCCCTTGCACCTAAGCCGGTGATCAACTTTTATTTTTATCCTCATGCTGTCAGCGTGAGGAGAAAAAATAAACAATTACGAGCTTTAGTTTACATCATGTGATCAGCTGTCATTGGCTGACAGCTAATAGCGTGGTAATGGGCTGGGATCGGCCCTTACTTCGATCTGTGATCACCCGAGTCTCAGTGACTCAGTGCACATTGCACGCCCTGCAGGGAGCACATGGGGAGCCCGTCCTATGACAGCCTCCCAGATAATTCAGGTCCATGCTGTGGCCGTCGTTTGGCTATAGCACAGACACCAAGTGGTTGATAGAAAAACAGATGCAGATTTCTAGGACTGGCCAAAAATAATGTTAAGTGTCAAAGGCAACTGGTGACTTTCTATTAAAGGTCTAAATGGGCCATTAACATGCATCACAATTGAACTTAGGAATGTGTCTTTGCAAAGGTAAATTAATTAAATCCTTTCTTATTTTTGCTTGGGGATAGACTGCAGAGGGATTAGAAGTTTTGTCAGATGTCTACACCCCTGATAGGGTGAAGACAACTCCCAAATTTTGCCAATTTCTCATTCAAAATTATTCACTTCCTGTCACACAGGAAGTGAGGGTAAAACCCTACCAATGTATGTCCTTGGGGACACACAGGTCAATCCAAATAGTTTCCCCATTCAGGAAATTGCACTCTAGCATTTTGCCATTTACACCCCAAATTATTAGGCATATTGGACTTGTATCAACTATACTTGTATTGCAGAAAGGATTTGCCTTTAATAAACCCCAAAATACCCAATAATTTGGGGTGTACACAGCAAAGTGCTAGAGTAAAATTTGCATAATGGGGACGCTAGTTAGATTGACCTGTGTGTACCCAAGGAAAAATATTGTTACTCTCACTTCCTGTTTGGCTATGTGACAGGAAGCGAAGTAAATTTTAAGAAAAGGGACACAAGGCCCAACCTAAAAAAAAAAAAAAAAAAAAAAATGTCCACAATTAGAATAGGATTGTTTTGAGATTGATTTTAGTTCAGTGCTCTAAATCAGTGCTTCTCAACCCTGTCCTCAAGGAGCCCCCAACAGGCCATGTTTGCAGGTTTTCCTTCATCTTGCACAGGTGCTTTAAATCAAAGTCAATGGCTTTGTATTTTGGACAGCTATTTTAGATAAGATAAATTTCCTAAACATGTCCTGTCGGGGGGGGGCGGGGGGGTACTTGAGGACTGAGGCTGAAAACCACTGCTCAAAAAGAAAATTGAATACTTACCACTCTGAAATGTTACTTTCCTGGTCACTATCCATGGCAGCATACACACAATCCATGCATGTGCTACCATGAAGGCACCAGGAAAGTAACTTAAAACTAAAAAAAATTTTTAAAAAGGGATCTGTCTAAGACATGCCAATCAGCCTAGTTAAGCTGCAGCTGGGAAATCCGTTGCATGAAAAAAAAACACACATAAAACATAAAAAATTTGAAACAATTTTATTGGTCCAAAAAAAACAGGACTTGGAAAAGAAGCAAGGAAAGCAATATACACACATGTATGTTAATTTGAGACACTAACAGAATATGTTTGAGGTTTGACCCTTTTGCAGTGTAAATTAACAGAAGCAAAAAGGAGTGCACCCACAAATGGACATCTATTAAGGATTAAAACAACATTAGGCACAACATCTTGAGAAAGAATAAAAATAAAATAAAAAAATAATGCAACACAGACAGTTACAGTAAATCAAAGCGAACAACGTAAAAACAACAAACATTTCCAACATTAAAAAGATTTCATGGTAAAATAACCACCACCCAAAAAAATACAACCAAAGTAACAAATAAATTGCATAAAAACACATCTCTTTTGCAACAACATAACAAACAAAATACAAAGAGAGAGTTATTTAAGAAGTGTCAGAAGAAGAGAAGCGTCACACAGCGGGAGCCTCCCATGGATGCGGAGTGGCCCGTGAACGAAGCGGGAAAGAAGACACCGCAGAGGAAAATGCCGGACGAGAACACCGGAGCAAGAAGCAGAGGATCGGAGGAAGAACCAGAGGAAGAAGAAGATGGAGGAAGAAACCGAAGGAAGAAGGAAGGAAGAAGACCCGAAGAAGATGGAATGAAGAAGGCTTTAACCACTTCAGCCCCGGAGGGATTTACCCACTTCCTGACCAGAGCACTTTTTACAATTTGGCACTGCATCGCTTTAACTGCTAATTGCACGGTCATGCAATGCTGTACCCAAAACGAAATATGCGTCCTTTTCTTCCCACAAATAGAGCTTTCTTTTGATGGTATTTGATCACCTTTGCGGTTTTTATTTTTTGCGCTATAAATGGAAAAAGACAGAAAATTTTGAAAAAAATGATATTTTCTACTTTTTGTTATAAAAAAAAATCCAATAAGCTCAATTTTAGTCATACATTTAGGCCAAAATGTATTCGGCCACATGTCTTTGGTAAAAAAAAATGTCAATCATCGTATATTTATTGGTTTGCGCAAAAGTTATAGCGTCTACAAACTAGGGTACATTTTCTGGAATTTACACAGCTTTTAGTTTATGACTGCCTATGTCATTTCTTGAGGTGCTAAAATGGCAGGGCAGTACAAACCCCCCCACAAATGACCCATTTTGGAAAGTAGACACCCCAAGGAAATTGCTGAGAGGCATGTTGAGCCCATTGAATATTAATTTTTTTTGTCCAACGTGATTGAATAATGACAAAAAAAAAATTACAAAAAGTTGTCACTAAATGATATATTGCTCACACAGGCCATGGGCATATGTGGAATTGCACCCCAAAATACATTCAGCTGCTTCTCCTGAGTACAGGGATACCACATGTGTAGGACTTTTTGGGAGCCTAGCCGCGTACGGGGCCCCGAAAACCAATCGCCTTCAGGATTTCTATGGGCGTATATTTTTGATTTCACTCCTCACTACCTATCACAGTTTTGAAGGCCATAAAATGCCCAGATGGCACAACCCCCCCCCCAAAATGACCCCATTTTGGAAAGTAGACACCCCAAGCTATTTGCTGAGAGGCATGTTGAGTCCATGGAATATTTTATATTTTGACACAAGTTGCGGGAAAGTGACAATTTTTTTTTTCACAAAGTTGTCACTAAATGATATATTGCTCACACAGGCCATGGGCATATGTGGAATTGCACCCCAAAATACATTTAGTTGCTTCTCCTGAGTATGGGGATACCACATGTGTGGGACTTTTTGGGAGCCTAGCCGCGTACTGGGCCCCGAAAACCAATCACCGCCTTCAGGATTTCTAAGGGTGTAAATTTTTGATTTCACTTTTCACTGCCTATCACAGTTTCGGAGGCCATGGAATGCCCAGGTGGCACAACCCCCCCCCCCATGACCCCATTTTGGAAAGTAGACACCCCAAGCTATTTGCTGAGAGGCATGGTGAGTATTTTATAGCTCTCATTTGTTTTTGAAAATGAAGAAAGACAAGAAAAAAAATTTTTTTTTACTTTTTTCAATTTTCAAAACTTTGTGACAAAAAGTGAGGTCTGCAAAATACTCACTATACCTCTCAGCAAATAGCTTGGGGTGTCTACTTTCCAAAATAGGGTCATTTGGGGGGGGGGTTGTGCTACCTGGGCATTCTATGACCTCCGAAACTGTGATAGGCAGTGAAGAGTGAAATCAAAAATTTACGCCCTTAGAAAGCCTGAAGGCGGTGCTTGGTTTTCGGGGTCCCGTACGCGGCTAGGCTCCCAAAAAGTCTCACACATGTGGTATCCCCATACTCGGGAGAAGCAACTAAATGTATTTTGGGGTGCAATTCCACATATGCCCATGGCCTGTGTGAGCAATATATCATTTAGTGACAACTTTGTGCAAAAAAAAAAAATGTCTTTTTAAATATATTGTCTTATAAAATATTCCATGGACTTGACATGCCTCTTAGCAAATAGCTTGGGGTGTCTACTTTCCAAAATGAGGTTTGAACTGTCCTGGCATTTTATGCACAACATTTAGAAGCTTATGTCACACATCACCCACTCTTCTAACCACTTGAAGACAAAGCCCTTTCTGACACTTTTTGTTTACATGAAATTTTTTTTTTTTTTGCAAGAAAATTACTTTGAACCCCCAAACATTATATATATTTTTTTTAAGCAAATGCCCTACAGATTAAAATGGTGGGTGTTTAATTTTTTTTTTCACACAGTATTTGCGCAGCGATTTTTCAAACGCATTTTTTGGGGAAAAAACACACTTTTTAAAATTTTAATGCACTAAAACACACTATATTGCCCAAATGTTTGATGAAATAAAATAGATGATTTTAGGCCGAGTACATGGATACCAAACATGACATGCTTTAAAATTGCGCTCAAACGTGCAGTGGCAACAAAATAAATACATTTTTAAAAGCCTTTAAAAGCCTTTACAGGTTACCACTTTAGATTTACAGAGGAGGTCTACTGCTAAAATTACTGCCCTTGATCTGACCTTCGTGGTGATACCTCACAGGCATGGTGCAATTGCTGTTTACATTTGAGTCCAGACCGATGCTTGCGTTCGCCTTAGCGAGAGAGCAGGGGGGGACTTTTCTTTTTTATTATTATTTTTTTGCTTTTTTATCTCATTCTTAAACTGTTCCTTTCATTTTTTTTATCATTTTTATTGTTATCTCAGGGAATGTAAATATCCCCTATGATAGCAATAGGTAGTGACAGGTACTCTTGTTTGAAAAAATTGGGAAGACGGTGGGGGGGGGGCATTCCCTTCCACTGCTTGTAAAAACAGTCTAGTGGCTAATTAGCTGCTAGGATTGCTTTTACATGAAAGCCGACCGCTGGCTGAAAAGAATGATACCAAGATGATACCTAAACCTGCAGGCATCATTCGGGTATAACCACTCAAAGTCGTGAATGGCGTACCTGAAGACAAAAAAATGGTTAACAATAAAACACAGTAAACGGTAAAGTATAAAAAATTGCATACCTGAAAAGCAAACATGATCAAACATAATAACAATAAAACATTGCAGAATAGAATACAGTAAAAAGAGCACAACAATAGAGAGAGAATAGAGAGAGAGAGAACAATGAAACGACAACTATTTTTTTTAATTTTATATATTTTTTTGTGGTTTTTTTTTACACTTTTTTTTGTAACTGTAACTTTTATAACTGTAACCGGTTCCAGGTTCAGGTTTCTCAAAATGCGATGGCATCTTGGGAGACCCTGTGAAAGTGTGCCTAGTCTGTGCAATGCTGTACCCTATGCTAATACTCAACTAGTGTATGGTAGCGTTCAAAACATTCACCAATGCAAAGACCAGGATTGTCAGGATGGGAGGGACAATAATAGCGGGTGTCACGCCTATATCCGCGCTTGCTGCAGACACGACATCATCTTTTTTGGGGGGGGGTTTGTTGGGTAAGGGTACTCGGGAGGACATAAAAATGCCTCTCATGCAGCCGACTGCATTTGGTTGGGGATGTGAATGGGGGAAGTACGGGTGCTGCAGAAGCGGTGGGTTCCCAATTAGGATTGGCGAATGCAGCAGGAAGGGCACTATGGGCACGATGGGCCTGTGTTTGTCTTCTTCTTGGTGGCAGCGGGACACTACTTGTGCTTGCCACCTCACCAGCTTGAACTGCACTTATGGGACTCGCCACGTCACCAAGTGTTACTGCAGTGCAGGTTTGATTATGACCGGGGTATACTAGGCCACTGGTGCTTGCCAGTTCACCAAAACGCTACCAAAAAAACTGTTAGCGATCTCAGGGATCAGGCCTGACTCTGCGAACGCTGCAGTTATGCGTTTAGTGTTTTGTAAGTGAGGTTACAGGAGACCCCAGGAAGACGACAAGTTTTTCGAAACGGCGTAGGGAGGAGCGACGTGCTGACGTCACCACCATCCACCGCTGATCCCGGAAGCGATGAGCAGCAGCTGTGAGCCGGCCGGCACTGTTTGTGTACACACGCGATTTTAAAGCTACAACACTGTAAGTGCATTTCTTGTGATTTTTTATTAAAAAATATCAGTATTACGCTATGGAGCTCTTTCTTTTATTCTTGGGATTTGAGTGCCAGTATATCATCCAGCGGACCCCTTGAGAGGTGACCCTTGGAGCCATATTTCTGACAGAGACCCAGTGGCTGGGGGACACAGCCACCTGCTCATACGATCTCCTTAAACAAGAGATCAAAAGATCTGGTAAGGGGCAGATCGTTTTGTTTGGTGGAGGAATTTCCCTATCATCACACTCTTCAGGGTGACAACAGTGCATGCTTCACATCAACAGAAGAGTGGTGTTTTATTCATTACCATTATTATTAATATTTTTTCATTCTCTACTGGTGAAAGACATTTCCAGCAAAGGAACGTTTATGTATGGACTTTGTTTAACATACTGGATATTTGATTGCACATATATATAAGGAGTAATCTTATATGTCCCATATTTGTGGTAATTAGGTTTAATGTTTGTTCCAGGTATCATCATCCCTTTTCCAAATATCATTAATTGTTTTTTATCAAATATAGGTGTACATGTTATGGTCATATAAATGGTTCATGACCACACTCACTCATTTACAGCAGCGCAGCCTTTCTTTGTATAGTATTTTGAAGTGGAGGTTGTCTCACATTTAGGGTTGCAGCAGCAATAATATTTTTGGTTTTCACAGACACGTTTTCTGTTTATTGAACATTTTATGGGATAGCGCAGTATATACCTTTTGGTTTTGAATTTACTAACCTGACACTGCCTGGGGTGACGCATATCTCCGCCGGGCGATCAGGAGGCTAAACCTTTATTCGGTAATAAACGGCGGGTGCCCTGACGCTATAAAAAATAAACTAACTAACCAGCGTCACCCGTTAACAGTTATACGGTGATCACTGGTGAAAGGGTTAACTAGGGGGCAATCAAGGGGTTATACTACCTATATTAGGTAGTATATGGGGGTCCCTGACGCTATAAAACGCTGACGGCGAACCTAAATATTTACCTCCCTAACTAGCGTCACCAGTGACACTAATACAGCGATCAGAAAAATGATCACTTAGTGACACTGGCGACGGGGGGGATCAAGGGGTTAAAACTTTATTAGGGGGGTTAGGGGGGTACCTTAGACCTAAAGGGGGCTAATACTAACTGCCCTACCACACTAACTGTCACAAACTGACACCAATGCAGTAATCAGAAAAAAAAAAAACTGCTTGGTGTCAGTGTGACGGGGGGAGGGGTGATTAGGGAGTGATCGGGGGGTAAAGGGGCGTGTAATGTATGCCTGGCATGTTCTGCTGTGTGTGTGTTTTACACTCACATCGATGTGTTCTCTCCTCGGCGCCAGAACGGAAAATACCGAGCCGAGGAGAGATGACATAATTTCCTCTGCTGCGGTTTACCATACAGCAGCAGAGGAATGATCTAATTGGCCAGGAGCAATCGCGAGGGGGGGGCCACGAATGGATGGCCTCCCCCTCACCTCCGATCGTTGGGGGAGATATGCCGACCACCTCGGGCACCGGGGGGGTCCGATCGGACCCCCGCCCGCGGGAGGCAGATCAGGTACAGGTACGTGATTCTGCCTGCCCGTGCCATTCTGCCGACGTATATCGTCATGAGGCGGTCGGCAAGTGGTTAAATAAAGGAATTGTCAAAAACGGTCTCTTGTCATTTTTAACATTTTTGACACTTTTTTGTGAAATGGTAGGGGTGCTTTGGTACCCCATTACCATTTAACACAGGGGGCGGGGATCTGGGGGTCCCCTTGTGAGAGGGGGCTTCCAGATTTCGATAAGCCCCCCGCCCGCAGACCCCCACAACCACCGGGCAAGGGTTGTGGGGATGAGGCCCTTGTCCTCATCAACATGGGGACAAGGTGCTTTGGGGGGGACCCCAAAGAACGCTCCCAATGTTGAGGGCATGTGGCCTGGTACGGTTCAGGAGGGGGGGTGCTCTCTCGTCCCTCTTTTCCTGCGGCCTGCTAGGTTGCGTGCTCGGATAAGGATCTGGTATGGATTTTTGGGGGGACCCCCATGCTATTTTTTTTTAATTTTGGCATGGGGTTCCCCTTAATACTAGACCCATACTAGACCTGAAGGGCCTGGTATTGATTTTTGGCGTAGGGTTCGCCTTAATATCCATACCAGACCTGAAGGTCCAAGCATTTTTTTTCTTAATTTAGTTTTTTCTCTTAATACTGTTTTTATCAATGAACCTTCATGTGTATTGCCGGACCGACATTTCATTATAGCCGCGAAGTGAACCATCGTTAAAAAAAAAAAAAGTTTAGAGGTGCGCCCGTTCAGTTGCGCATCGGTGTGCGCAAATGCTTCGTAAATCAGCCCCATCATCACACACATGGGTTGGACTTGACGGACCTGTGTCTTTTTTGAACCTCACCTACTATGTAACTATGTAACACCTACATAACACTTCCTTTGCTGTTAAGAAGATATGAATGCTGATTGGACTAAACTATACAGTTACACCTATAACAGGCCTAGACCTTATGCATATTCATAAGCATATATTGTTAAACTTGATGTTTGTAAGTCAGAGACACTTCCTTCTCCATTCCGCCCCAGTAGATCTGGATATCTGTGTGTTGTGTGTGTATGAATAAAGCACCTAATTCTCTTTTACAAATACTTGGATCTACTATCTCATCTGTATAGTCTTGTTGGGAGACTCCCTAATCATGATTTAACAGAAAGGTACCTGCGGCTCGGATCCAGTTCGGTGGGCTCCCGGCCAGAGAGCCAGGGTGGCTTTGGCCAATTATGGCTCAGGGGGTTTAGTACACGCCCCACACTATATAAGGCCACCTGCACATCGGCCCTGTGTAGTGTGTTCTGGCGTTGAGAGAGAGATAGAGAAAGAGAGAGAGAGACAATGTCATTTGATTTAAGTTAGAGTAGGCAGGCGAGTCAGTTAGCTGCACTTACAGTGTATTGTGTATATATATATATATGCATCCTAGAGCGTTTTATGTATATATATATATATATATATACACTGTTTTCAGTTTAGCAAGATCCGTTCCTGTTATTTTGTTTCTACTGGCAGCCAGGTGTTTTTACAGTATTTACAGCTACCTGAAGAAAATTGCTGGTGTTCTTCTGATCCTATTAGTACCGCAGGCAGTTGCAGTATTTACAAGTTAGTGTAGTGTGTCCTCTGCACAGTGTGCACCTAAAGCTACCTGAAGAAAATTGGTGATGTTCATCTGATCCTATTAGTACTGCAGGCAGCTGCAGTATTTACAAGTTAGTGTAGTGTGTTCTCTGCACAGTGTGCACCTAAAGCTACCTGAAGAAAATTGGTGGTGTTCTTCTGATCCTATTAGTACCGCAGGCAGCTGTAGTATTTACAAGTTAGTGTAGTTTGTCCTCTGCACAGTGTGGACCTAAAGCTACCTGAAGACAATTGCTGTTGTTCTGATCCTATTATTACCACAGGCAGGCAGCTACAGTATTTACAGTTAGTGTACTGTGTCCTCTGCACAGTGTGCACCTAATGCTACCTGAAGAAAATTGGTGGTGTTCTTTTGATCCTATTAGTACCACAGGCAGGCAGCTGCAGTATTTACAGATAGTGTACTGCGTCCTCTGCACAGTGTGCTACTTAAGCTACCTAAAGACAATTGCGTTTGTTCTGATACTATTAATACCACAGGCAGGCAGCTACAGTATTTACAGTTAGTGTACTGCGTCCTCTGCACAGTGTGCACCTAAAGCTACCTGAAGACAATTGCTGTTGTTCTGCTCCTATTAATACCAAAGACAGGCAGCTACAGTATTTACAGTTAGTGTACTGTGCCCCCTGCACAGCATGCACCTAAAGCTACCTGAAGAAAATTGGTGGTGTTCTTCTGATCCTATTAGTACCACAGGCAGGCAGTTGATTCTGCTAGCTGCAGAATCAGTATATATATATATATACATCCCAGCTTTGTGCAGCTACATCTCACTGCAGGCCATTAGTATGTCTGGAAGGCCAACAAGGAGAGGCAGACAGTCACAACCCAATAAGGCTTTGAAGGCAACAGTGCTGGTCGTGGAGGTGGTGCATCCTCATAGCACGTGACCGTGGGACACGCTTGTCCTTTTCTTCGGTAGCTGGCCGTGTTGAGCCGCAACATGAGGAAAACTTGGTAGAGTGGATGACCAAGCCGTCCTCATCCTCCTCATCCTCTCTCACCCAGGCTCAGGGTACTTTGTCTGGCAAAGCAGCTGCCAACGCGGCCTCTTCCCTCGGCTCAATGGCATCAGTCACTCCTTCCCTAGTCCCACCATGTCCTCCTGAGGAGTCCCCCGAACTGTTTGACCACAGTGTTGGGTACATGCTACAGGAGGATGCCCAGTGTTATGAAGGCTCCGATGACGGTACTCAGCTAGAGGAAGGCAGTAATGTGAGCCCAGAGAGAGGGGGTGCCCAAGAAGGACAGCAATCTGGCAGTCATGTTCCCCCAGCTGCAGCATACTGCCAGCTTTGCTCCAGTGATGAGGAGGCAGGGGATGATGAGGTCACTGACTCCATGTGGGTGCCTGATAGGTGAGAGGAGGAGGAGGAGGCACATCTCCAACAAGGTAGGATGCCCTCCAGGGGCCAGCTTAAGGGCAGAACATCAACTGCATCACACCGCAGAGCTCCACATGTGCAGGGTGATGCCGTCTCTGCATATTATTCCAAAAGTTCTTTGGTGTGGGCCTTTTTTGAGATGAGTGCATCAGATCCCACCACTGCTATTTGCAACATATGTCTCAAGCGTATCTTGCGTGGCCAAAACATCACCTGCTTGGGCACCACATGCTTGACCAGACATATGTCAACCTGCCATGCAGTTCGTTGACAAGCGTACCTAAAAGACCCACACCAAAGCACAAAGCGGACCTCTCCTTGCTCCGCATCAGCTGGGATCTCCAACCCCACTATGCCTTCAGTCCTCTCTGAAACCTGCACTGACAGGAATGAAAGTGTAGAATTGGGTGTGTCACAGCCAAGTACTTGGGGGTAATCTGCTAACAGTACACCGACGTCAGATTGTACCAGGCAAATTTCCCTACCCCAGAAGTTCGCTCCCAGCCATCCACATGCCCAGCGGTTGAATGCTAGCTTGGCTAAATTGCTAGCACTTCAACTGCTGCCTTTTCAGTTGGTAGACTCTGCCCCCCTCCGTGAGTTTGTGGAATGTGCGGTTCCTCAGTGTCAGGTTCCCAAACACCACTTTTTCTCATGGAAGGCGATTCCGGCTCTCTACCGGCATGTGGAAGGCAATGTCTTGGCCTCGCTGGACAGGGCGGTCAGTGGTAATGTGCATATTACCACTGACTCATGGTCCAGCAGGCATGGACAGGGATGTTACCTATCTTTCACCACGCACTGGGTGACTCTTATGGCAGCTGGGAAGGATGCAGGACAGGGTGCAGTAGTGTTGGAGGTTGTTCCGCCACCACGCCTACAAAATTCTACTAGTAGTGATTCTGCCACACCTCTCTCCTCCACCCCCTCCTCTTCTTCTTCCTCCATGGCCTCTTCCTGTGCTGATTTGTCCTCAGAACCAGCAGTGCTCCATAGGCGTTCAAGGGGCTACGCAAGCACACAGGCAAAAAGATGCCATGCGGTGCTTGAGCTGGTGTGCTTGGGTGACAGGAGCTACACTGGGGCAGAGATTCTGTCAGCTCTGCAGGGGAAGGTTCAGAGGTAGTTGATGCTATGCCAGCTTAAGGCAGGTATGGTGGTTTGCGATAATGGCACCAACCTGCTCTCCGCCCTCCGACAGGGACAACTGACCCATGTGCCGTTTGGCTCACATCCTTAACTTGGTGGTGCAGCAGTTCTTAGGCAAGGGCACAGAGAGGCACGGGTCGCCAGCAGGCAGGTAGCTCTTGAGAGGAGGACTTCTGTAATGTGGAGATAAGAGCGGAGGTGACTCTGCCCCTGGAACTGGAGAAGAAGACCCAGCTGGGGTTCTAACTCGTAAACACAACGGGAGCTGAGTGAGGTGCAGGAGAGCAGGCACGGAGAACCCAGTAATGGAGAGTCTGTGGTGCAGGCTCTCAGTGACACCGTCGCTCTTGTCCACCTGTTGGAGAACACGCTGTGTGGAATAATGGACAGGGCAGTTGAGGCAGAATAGAGGGAGGAAGAGGAGGACCTCCTTACATCTCAAGGCCCCCTTTATCCAGACAGTGTTCCTGCATGCCCGCTGATCACACAGGAAGAGGAGGAGAAGGAGGAGGAGGAGGATTGTGTCAGCATGGAGGTAGAGCCTGGCACTCAGCATCAGCAGCCGTCTTCAAGGGATCATTTACAGTCTGAAGAAAGCCATGGACTTGTACATGGCTGGGAGGAGGTGGCTGCCGATCATGTCGTCCTTAGTGACCCAGAGGACTCTGGACTGAATGCCTCAGCAAACCTACGCTGCATGGCCTCCCTGATCCTGCAAAGCCTGCAGAAGGATCCTCGTATTCGTGGTATCAAGGGGAGGGATGATTACTGGCTGGCAACCCTCCTTGATCCACCTTACAAGAGTAAGGTCGCGGACCTTATCTTGCCGTCGCAGAGGGAGCAGAGGATGAAACATCTTCGGGAGGCCTTGCAGAAAGGTTTGTGCAACGCGTTTCCAGAGCCTGGGAGGTTACAATTTCCTGGTCCTCCTGGACAACATGTTGCTGAGGCTTCAAACAGTCACAGAAGGAGCGGTGGAGAAGGTGGCCGTCTGACCGATGCGTTCAGACAATTTTTTAGTCCGCAGCCCCAAGGTCTGATCAGTTCCAGCAACCATCGCCAGCATCTGATTCACATGGTGCAGGATTACCTAGGGGCAAGATCAGACTTGGACACCTTTCGCACCGAAAATCCTCTGGGTTACTGGGTCTTGAGTAGGGATGAGCCGAACCCCCCCGGTTCAGTTTGCACCAGAACCTGCGAACGGACCGAAACTTTGCATGAACGTTAGAACTCCATTGAAGTCTATGGGACTCGAATGTTCGAAATTAAAAGTGCTAACTTTAAAGGCTAATTTGCATGGTATTGTCCTAAAAAGGGTTTGGGGACATGTATCAATGCAAAAAAAGTTTTAAAAAACAGACGTTTTTTCGGGAGCAGTGATTTTAATGATGCTTAAAGTGAAAAAAAAGTGAAATATTCCTTTAAATATCATACCTGGGGGTTGTCTATAGCATGCCTGTAAAGTGGCGTGTGTTTCCCGTGCTTGGAACAGTCCCTGCACAAAATTACATTTTTAAAGGAATAAAAGTCATTTAAAACTGCTCACGGCTTTAATGTAATGTCGGGTCCTCGTAATATCGATGAAAATCAGTGAGACAAACGGCATGGGTACCCCCCCAGTCCATTACCAGGCCCTTTGGGTCTTGTATGGATATTAAGGGGAACCCCACACCCAAATTAAAAAAAGGAAAGGCATGGGGTCCCAGGCCCTCTAAACAGCAGTATACAGGTGGTGCAAACAAGACAGGGACTGTAGGTTTGTTGTTAAGTAGAATCTGTCATTTTGAACTGGTACATTTTTAAAGTGTTTAGCTCCAGCCAAAAAATCTATTTTAAGCTTTTTGGAAAACATAAGGAAGGGTTATCACCCCTGTGACATTTGTTTTGCTGTCTGTGCTCCTCGTCAGAAGATTTCACCTCACTTTCTGTCCCAATGAAAAATGTTTTTTGAAAATTTGGGGTTTTTAGTGAAACAAGAATTTCCCTTCCTAGGGGTAGATTTCATCTCACTTCCTGTTGTCTCCTTCCGTTTGCAAGTAGGAGTCGTTTGTAAGTTTAGATGTTTGAAAGTAGGGGTCTGCCCTATATACTCTGCAGAAACTGAGCCCTTAGGTGTTGGTGTTGCCACAACACTGTAAGCCCTCACAGGGCCCTGCTTTGAAATATTAGATCAAGAATTGTAATTAAATGCCCCTGTTGAACAGGGTCAGAAAAATTGGGCCTTTGGTGATGGTGGTGGTGGTGCTGGTGCTACAACACTGTAAGTCCTCATAGTTACTCTTGGTGGGCGCTGGAACAGGCCCTGCTGTGAAATATTAGATGAAGAATTGTAATTATTATAAAAAGGCCAAGCGTGTCCCACGGCCACGTGCTGATGAGGATGCACCGTGTCCACAACCAGCACTGTTGCCTCTAGACACACAGCGTGCTTTCCCTCTTTTATTGGCTTGTGACTGTCTGCCTCTCCTTGTTGGCCTTCCAGACATACTAATGGCCTGCAGTGAGATGTAACTGCACAAAACTGAGATGTATATATATACCGATTATACTGCAGCTAGCAGAATCAACTGTCTGCCTGTATTATTAGTATGAGAACACCTGCACTTGTCTTCAGGTAGCTATACTGTAGGTGCAACTGTGCAGGGTACACAGAACACTAACTGGAAATACTTCAAGAGCCTGCATGTGCTATTAATAGGATCAGAAGATGCACACAAGCACTTGGCTTCAGGTAGCTATACTGTAGGTGCAACTGTGCAGGGTTACACAGTACACTAACTGGAAACACTTCAAGAGCCTGCCTGTGCTATTAATAGGATCAGAAGAAGCACACAAGCACCTGGCTTCAGGTAGCTATACTGTAGGTGCAACTGTGCAGGGTACACAGTACACTAACTGGAAATACTTCAAGAGCCTGCCTGTGCTATAAATAGGATCAGAAGATGCACACAAGCACTTGGCTTCAGGTAGCTATACTGTAGGTGCAACTGTTCAGGGTACATATATATATATATATATATATATATACACACACACACACACAACACCTGGGATGTATATATTGTAACGTTTGGGGGTTGTTTAGCTCAAGTGTAGCACCCGCTAGCGAGAACAGTCCACACAGATGATTCCTTTTCAGGGCTTGTCGGCCCACTTTTATTAAAGAAAAGTTCAAAAACAAAATCAAAGGTTTTTCCTCGCAGGGGTTTTCACCGTCCATACAAAATATTGATAAATTCAGCCTCCTGTCTTACACATGCAACATTGCACACAAAAATACCGAGCCACCTGGCTCTCTTCAGCAGCAGATGCACCACTGTTCAGGCTCCCACATGGAGCTCTCCTGACTACTGTCAGCGACCTCAGACTCAGGTCTCTGGTTTCTGGTTTTCACAGTGCAGCCTGCACTCCCTTCAGTGCACACCTGCACTCTATGAGTTCTCCCTTGCAAGCCTGGACTCCTTGGGAGGGTGGAGCCCAGAAGCTTGGACCTGACTCTGCTATCAGGCCCACACACACCTGAACAATTAGTGTGCCGGTGAGTCCCAAAACCTGGACCCAGGACTGGGGATTTCATCCCACCCGGATCTCTAAGAAATCCCCAGGCTTAAGGTCCCAAAATGGACTTTACTAAATAATGAGGAAACTGAAAAGCCAGTTTCCTCTCAAACAAGCAAATACCCTGGAGCCCCTCAACCTGCCTGGTTGAGAATCATGGACCAATACACTGGTGAGGTACCACCCTATCACATATCCCTCCCCCTTGTTTCGACCCAGAGGGCGGAACACACCAGTACAACCTCCTCACTTTGGCATGACCATGCAAGTTACCACCCACATGGGCCAAATCTTGGCCCATTGGGTGACTTTCTCCACATCCCCCTGCTACATTTTCTCGGGCTCTACAAAGACACTCGCATGCCTTTTTGTGTGCACGCTTCCAAAAGTGATGTCTTTTTATTTCCCTTGGGCCTACACTAGCCACCTTGACAGTAGGGAGTTTACTAATCTTGGTACCTTTTTTTTTTTTATCAGAAAATTTTTTTTATTTTAATTTAATACATACACTTCACAAAACAGTTATACATAATATATAATAATACAAGTTCTATAAAATTATACAAAGTCTCTATTATATTCTGAATATCATATCTTATCCATTACCCGCCCCCAGCCTTCCCCCCTCCCACCCTCAGGTAGATACCTGTCAATCGTCACTTTAGGGTTGCTTTATTTTATTTTAATTGCCACTCCCTCATTTGCCGCTGGCTTCCCCCCCAACCTATTCTTTGTTGTGTAGTTATCACCCCTTGGGTCCACTCGCTATCTTACTCCTTCTTCTCCCCTTTCCTTTCCCCTCCTTTTGCTTCTTCCTTTTCCAACTATTTTTTTTGCCTGTTCTTTCCTTTCTACGCAATTCCCTCTGCTCTACATCCGGAGCTTTTCCACTACCAGTTGATGGGGGGCCACTTCCACCTCCCTCAAACAGGGTTGCCATATTTTGTCAAATTTCCCCTTGTCGTTTCTACGGTTGTAGGCCAATCTTTCTCTTGGAAGGAGGGAGTTTACATATGAGATCCATTGCTTCCCAGTGGGCACCGTTGGAGCCATCCAGTATCTTGCGATAAGTTTTCTAGCTAAATACATCAATCTAGTTATCATAAGATACTTTCCTCCAGGGAACATTTCTGCCTCAATGGCGCCAAGCAAATAAACCGTCGGATTCAAGGGAATATGGGTTTGCGCCAACCCAGAAATGCGTCTGGATACCTCTTCCCAGTACCTATGCAACTTTGGGCACCTCCACATTAGGTGAATAAAGTCCCCCCTGTGCACTCTGCACTTGGGGCACGCAGAAGAATCCCTACCTCCCCATCTGTGGAGTTGCACTGGTGTCCTATAGGCCCTGTGTAAAATAAATAATTGTGATAACCTTTGTGATGCAGATAACGAGACCACTGGGATAGCTTTGAGTGCCACTTCCCACTGATTATCGTCTATCTCGCCTACATCCTCTACCCATTTTTTCCGACACTTTAATGATGTATGGTCTTGGGTCCTAATCAATAATTCCCTGTATATTTTTGTTATTTGTCCTTTCCTTGTGTCTGCTTTCAAAACTTGATTCAGTATTGGGACTGTTTTTACTTCTAAGGAGTGGGTTGTTTGTTGTGCCTGTAGCGCATGGCGGATTTGAAGATATTGGTAGAAGCCCCTAGGGTGCAAATGGAATTCCCTACATAGTTGTTCATATGACTTTAATACGTCCCCCTCAAAGATTTGTGAGAAGAACCAAATCCCCCTTTCCTTCCAGTGTGAGAAACCTCGCAACTCCTGAACCTCAGTATATCTTTTATTGTGCCATATTGGTGTGAATGGGAGCACGCCCGTTATTTTCAATATTTTCCGAGTTTCCCCCTAAACCCTTTTAAAAAGAGAACTCATAGGTTCTAATCCCTTCATACTTGGTAGATCCATTTCTAAATGGGAGGCCGCCGCCAATGTGGGTTCCGAGATGGTCACCAATCTACATATAGGGTCCTCATTTCTCACTCTACCCCATCCTGCCATTTGTTGCAACTGTGATGCCAAGAAATATAACCTGGGGTGGGGTATTGACAGCCCTCCTTTATCTTTTTCATATTGCAGTGTTTCCAAGCTAATTCTAGGCACCTTTTTTTTCCATATCAATTCTCTCATTAATGTGTCTATTAGGCTGAACCACTTCTTTGAAATCCATATTGGTGAATTGTGGAGGATATACAATTGCTGTGGGGCCCAGATCATCTTTACTAGATTTGCCCGCCCTACGACTGACAATGGGAGCCTACACCAACTGTTACATTTTTCTTTCTGTCTGGTGAGCAATGGCCCCAAATTCAGTTGAAGATACTCGGCTGGCTCTGGGGACACCATCACTCCCAAATATTTAAGGCAGTTAACAATAGCAACTTGTTCAGCCCCCTCTGGGAGTCCCTCCCTCGTCTGATCTAATGGCATTATAGTTGATTTCGACCAATTAATTGCAAAGCCCGAAAAGCTGCCAAAGTTTCCCACTATCTCCATCACTGCCCGCAAAGAAGAGGACATATCCCCTAGATATATAAGTGCATCATCTGCGTATAAAGATATTTTTTCCTCTCTCTGAAATCTACGGAACCCCACTACCTCAGGTGAGTTCCGGATCAGTATAGCCAGGGGTTCAATCGCCAAGGCGAACAGTAATGGAGACAGCGGGCAGTCCTGTCTAGTCCCCCTATATAATCCAAATGGGGGGGAGAGGACCCCATTGATGCGCAACCTGGCTCTAGGTTTGGAATACAGTACTCTTACCCAGGATATGAATTTACCTCCCACTCCGAATCTTTCCAGTATTTCCATGAGGTAGGGCCACTCCACACTATCAAACGCCTTAGTCGCGTCAAGTGACAGAATGGCCCTACCCCCCGGATTGTTCACTGGCATCTGCAAATTCATGTATAACCTCCTTATATTATCAGACGTAGAGCGCGTTGGTATAAAGCCAGACTGGTCACAATGAACCAGTTTGCCAATTACCTGAGAGAGCCTCTTAGCCAAAACACTGGCCAGCAACTTAACGTCTGCATTCAATAACGAAATTGGACGGTATGAATCCATTAGAAGTCTATCTTTTCCTGGTTTCAAAAGAACTGTAATTATTGCTTCTTGCATACTATCTGGTAACCTTCCCACTTCCCCAGCCTCCTCTATTGTCTGCAACAATGACGGTAAGAGGACCTCCCTATAATGGGAGTATACCTCTACCGGTATTCCATCTGGGCCTGGGGATTTATGACGCATTGCCCCCTCTAATGCTTCCGTTAATTCAGCCAGTGAAATTGGGGAATTCAGAGTTTCCCCCTCCTCCGTTAACCGCGGTAAAGGACAGGTTTGTAGGAACTGTTCCAAGTCCGACGGTTTATACCTGGTTTTACTAGAGTACAAATCCCTGTAGAACTGCTGAAAACTATTTACTATGTCTGAGCTGAGAGTTAACTTCTCTCCAGTTTCAGTCCCTATAGCTAGGATATATATAGATTCCCGTTGCTCTCTAGCTATTAGAGCTAATAGGCGGCCAGTATTTTCCCCCTCTTCGAAATAACTCTGTTGCTGAAAATATCTTCTCTTCTCTTCTCTGCTGCAGATAGCCACACCGCATTGTGTACTGCCTGCGCCTCTCTCCATAGCTATTGATTGGATTGTGATGGGTCAATTAATTAAGGCCTGCTCCCTTTCTTTCAGTTCTTCCCGTACCCTGGTTTCCCACTCTCTGGATCGAGATTTAACTCCCGCAATTTCTTTAATGAGGCAACCCCTCAAGAATGCTTTGAGTGTATCCCAGACTACCGCTTTACTGGCTGAGCCCCAATTTAATTGTAAACATTCCCGTAAAACCTCTCCCGTTCTATCTGCCTGTGGAAGCAGAGTCAACCAATATGGGTTCATTTTCCACAGTGGTTGTCTCGAGGTACCAATAATGCCCAGCCGTACCCAAAATGGGGAGTGGTCAGACAGAAGGCGCGGCTCATATGCAGAGTCCTCTACCCATTGAAAAAGTGACTCATTCCCCAGGCCCAAATCAATACGTGAGAAACCATCATGTGTTGCAGAGTAACAGGAGTAACATCTATCCTTGTCATGTCTCTCCCTCCATACATCCCTAGGTTCCAATTCCTCGAGGAGGGCGGCAAAAGCCATCCTTCCAGAGGTATGTCTCATATTTTTGGATGTCAAAGACATTCTGTCCAGGGAATTATCCAAGATATTATTGTAGTCTCCTACTGCTAACACCGGGACCCCCGGATGCAGAGCCATGAACTGCGATAGGCACCCAAGGGGAACTGCTGAAAAAGGCAGAGGAATGTATATAGAAGCTATTATACACGTTAGTCCATTAAGCTTACATAGAAAAACAAACTTTCCCTCCTTATCCACTCTCTGTTGCAAGCACTCAAAGGAGATATCCGAGGAGATCACAATACTAACCCCCCTTGAATATGAGGTATGCATAGAATGAAACTGTATCAGGTATCTCCTTGAGCGCAATAAATGTACAGAGTCAGGCCGCATATGTGTTTCTTGCAAACAAATTATCTGGGGTTTCATTTTATCAAAATATTTAAACATTGCACTTCGCTTATCCCTATCCCCCAGCCCCCTTACATTCCATGTCATTAATAAAACACCCTTTTTTCCCCCCTTTACTCATACATGATAGCTCTCTATTTTCTGCACTCATAGAATCGAAAACAGCTACATAAATAGTAAATCATAACACCGTTGGCCTTCTGGGTTTTAACCATTCCAAGGACCCTGCCAGCATACAATACATTTCTACATAACTTTATTTTTTCCCCCCATTTGTCAGTTGTGTGATACAAAAAATATTTGTGGCAAAACTTATACTTGTGATAACTTCCCTTTCTTAATTGCATAAATCCGTCCCTTCTCGTGCCTACCCTACCCCCCCTCCCCTCCCTCCTCTCCACCCCACTCCCTCCCAAACCTTCCCACCCTTCTTCTCCCCCCCTCCTCTCCCCTCCCGCCCAACTGGGCCTACCCTAGGGGCTTTTATCTTGACCTCCCACCTATATTCACTCCCCAACATACTCCCTCCCATCTTTTCCATACCATACATCTCTGTATCCCCCTGTTCTACGGGGACTTACCTCCCCCCTCCCCCCCTCTCCAACCTTTTTTAGTGCCACTCCTGTGCAATGACTTTTGTGTTTGTGAAGGTAAATACTCAAATCAGCCCCATTTTAATCTAATTAATATAACAATCTTCCACTATTTTATTACATTCTAATCCCCCTCCACCTCCTAATCCGTGTTTTACTTGCCAACACTAAACATTTATTTAATTTTTATTTTTTAATTAATTATTATCTGTGATCCCTTTTCTTCCCCTTTCCTACCCACTATCCCTATATAAAAAAAAAAAAAAGAAGGGGGGGGGAGGGAAAAAAAAAAAAGTCTAAATAGTCTCTGATTTCTCATCTTCTGTATTCCGTGCTGTTTTCCCGTTGTCCTTCAACCACTCTTCAGCACTCCGTGAGGAATCAAAAAAGTGTATACCATTTATATTAGTCACTCTCAATCAGGCTGGGTATAGCAGTGCATAGTCCATCTTGATTTGCTGTAGCGTACTTTTGATTGGTATGTATGCCACTCTGCGCTTTTGTAGCTCTGGAGAAAAGTCCTGAAATAATAAAATTTTGCCCCCCTTGTATAGAATCTCTCTCATTTCTCTTGACTTCCGGAGCAACGATATTTTGTCTCTAAAGTTGAACAATTTTATGATTATGGGCCTTGGATATACTTTTCCCTGACGAGGTCTAGAGGGGATTCGGTGTGCACGCTCAATGCCAAAAAAAGGAGAAAAAGTCGCAGCCCCAAATATTTCTTTGGCCCATTCCTCCAAGAACTCTATGGGGTTAGACCCCTCACTCCGCTCAGGCATGCCAATTATTCTTACGTTGTTTCTTCGATTTCTATTTTCTAATTCGTCCATTTTGGCTGCTTGTTCTTTTATGCGTTTTTTCATCTCAATGACTTTCTGTTTGAGTGGAGATAATGTGTCTTCTACTGCACTTAATCTTTCTTCTAAAGCCGTTGTTCTTTCCTCCATCTCCTTCAGCTTGCCGCCTATCACTGCGATTTCCTCTTTTATGCCTTTCAATTGGGCATCCACCGCTGCGATTGATTCCTTGCATGTGATTATCACATATAGGAGGTCCCTCATTGTGGGTTCTTCTGCTCTTCCCCTTTGTTCTCCCTCCATATCTGCCTCTGTTATGTTAGAAAGCTTTCTAGTTGCTCTGTCACCGCTTGAGGTATCCACTTTCCCTGCTTCTTGTTCCTTTATATGCAAGGCAGTCGTCGGGCTTGGCACCACCGGCACTGGTCCGCTGCTTGAACTTTTCCTAGTCCCTGATGGAACTGTGTGAGTTAGTTGTGTAGATTTAGCTGGTGAAAGAGATGTCCTAGCAAATCTCTCTAGCTTAGTTGCTGCTGCCACTGCAGTTGCTGCTGCAGTTTTTGCTTGATTTGTCTGATTTTTTTGTAGAGCGTGTGACTTGGGATCCTTCTTGTTGTGGCTGGTTTACTTTCTCCTCAGCGGCTCGTTCCCCCACCATGTTGTTTTCCTCCTTTCTCCTTCTCCTTTAAGGATTAACCAGTTTACACATTGTTTCAAAGCATTGCCCAGTTTTGCATCATCACTTGTTATTTCACCCTGTTAATTCCTGTTGGACTCAAAAAGAACGACAAAAAAAAAAAGGGGAAACACTGTCCCTTTACATATGTCCAGAGTTTACAATGTCATTCCGCTCAACTGAGCCTGAGAATAAATAGTAGGCGGTGAAATACTGCACTTTAAATTGCCACTTTAGTCATAATAGTCAGCTTTTAAACACCATTCCTCTATTTATATTGATTTGTACTATTGCTGTTTGGTTTAGTTGGCCTCCCCAGCCTGCTCCCCTTCTGTCTCACACCCGGGACTAGAATTGCATCTTTCTGAATCGCAGATATAATGTCTTTGACGGCAAGGGTTAAATAAAGAAAGGCAGCAATGGATTCAGCTCAGCCCCAGTTCCAGCTGAAAGTTTCTATTAGTTTCAGCTATACATTCAGGATAAACAAACATATATGGCAGATATGTAGGTTGAAAACAGTAGGAAGAGCTTTCACCTGCATCAGACGTCTTCACACATGATAGTCAATCTCCAACGTTACCTTATGAATTTTATATGTATATAGTCTTTAATAACAACCGCTAAGCAGTAGATTCAGCTCAGAGAAGGTTCCAAGTAAGAGTGCAATAAATTTATATTTATGTTTCTTCTGCTATGGGCTAAGCTTAAATAAGCATATGTGGCAGATATGTGATTCGAGACAAATAGGAAAAACTTTCACCTGCATCAGACGTCTTCACACATGTCTGTTGGTTTTCAGCATTACCTTATGTTCTTAACAACCGCTCACCGCTTCAATCCCCACAGCCCCAGTTACTGAGGCCAATTCGTTACTCAGCTGCTGACGTCTCAGATGGGAGCCTTTCATGCTACCCCTCTGGTTCCTCTCACCAAGCGTTCGCTCCGTCCCTCACACCGGTGCTATCTTAAAGCCGGTTTTCTCGCCGAGTGCCGGCAGGTCAGGGAGACCTCTCACACCTCCCCCCCTGTCACGCTCTCCGCTATCCTCCGGGACTCCGCTCTCACCGGGACTAGGTATGTACTTGTGCTGGTGAAGGTGTCTGTCTCTAGGGCTGAAGTCAGCTGCTTTCTCCTGCTGCCGGGTCGGCTAGCATTTCCTCAGCTGTATGCTTGCCGGTTAGAGCTGGGGGAGAGGAGATCACACACACACCCTCTCACTCCCACATCCGGTCACGCCCCAGTGATTCCACCATACAGAATTTAGGATATATTTGAACCTAATGGTACCTTTTTTAACATGAGGCGGACAGCTGAGCTTTAAGGGTCGGATATCGGTAAAGTTAAAAAGTGCTCCCTTAATTTCCACTAGACCACCCTTTTTCTCTTTATTTAATTTGGAAGGAATCTGATTTTTAAACCCTTGTTTAGTGATAAGCAGGGGCTCTTTTATTGGGGTGACACTGGTCCCTCTCTGCGCTCTTTGTACGGGCACCCTCTTTCCATCCAAACTCAACATCACTTGTTTCCTGTACACTGCATGCTTCCTTTTTGTCAGTTTCATTACTAACATCCTCATATGACTGCAGTCTCATCCTAGTGTCCCTCTGAAGGACATCCTGACTGGCTTGCCACTCTGGGGTTTTTAAGTCCTGTGACACCTTGCTGCGCTTTGGGCTATTTCCTTCCGACCATTGTTTACCACGGTTCTTCTCAGACCTTAGAAAATCTTCCCCAGACCTACCCTCCTGAACCTGTAGGGGGCCTAATTCTGCTGTATCTTTTACCTCTTCTGTGTCAATCATACCATTCCCTATATCATTACATTTTTCAGAGTTTGCTATAACCAGATCAACTTGACCAAGACCATCAGGTCTGCCATTATTTTTTGTCACCCATGGTAACCAAACCATCAAAAATTGACAATGCGCTGCACTTTTCATCACGGTCAGAAATATCGATGCATTTGTCATATTTCATTTTACTCATGTTCGGCAGGGCAGTGTCTGAAGAGGAACTGCACCCAGCGGAGGGGTTGTCTACGGCAGCTTCACTATACACTCCACTGTCATGAGATCCTCTGCCAACAACTGTGCTGACTTCTGACCATCATTGCATAAAATAACATTTGGACCTGTGACTACAATCACTTCATGTATTGCTGTGCCATCTGGCACTTCCACCCACACCAGCTCATTTGGAACAGCATTATCCATTACCACATCATTAGGCCCTTTGTGGATCACAGACATGACCTCTTCTGTGCGTTCGCCCTTACTTGGCGTTTCAATCTCATGAGCAACACCATCTGCAGTAGCAAGTGCACCCTTGCATATAAGTGGCTCTGCAGGTCCTTCATCTGGCACCGCAGAAATCATATCTGCTCCACTTTTACCAACAGAGGCCTTTTCCAACAAAGCTAACAGGCTTTTTGCCCACCTGTCCCAGTCTGTTATCTCTGTGCTCCCAGAGGTACCACGCAGTACCGCTCCTACTGTACAAGGAGACCCAGAGGGACAGAGTGGTTCAGCAACAGACACATTGCACATATCACTTTGGTTCAAACAAGATTGTGGCACTATATTTTTAATCATAGCAGACTGCAATACCACACCTTCACCACCTTGCTCTGGTGGCGCTTCATTAAACGCATGAACGCTTTCATATCTGTCATTTCCAGACTGCATTAACCCATTTTCACCATGAATATTTTCAAACATTTCAGTTTCAACATATAACATCCTGTTATCACCATGTTCATGTACCCTCTTATCCCTCAGAGCAGCACCATAGTTGTCCCAGGCAACCTCCGGCTCCAAAACGCAGAGCTCCCTGGGGGTTTCTAGGGACACCTCTGTGGCATTCATCACCATTCCTAGGGGAGATAGCACATCTTTAACCACATTCATAGTAATTTTTTTACCTCTAGAGAGCTGCACTAGCTCATTAGCAACTGTACCATCAACTTTAGCCAACACAATATTAGCAGTTTTACCCATCACATTGTCACATTCAAGTTTACCACTTGCCTCCCCACTGGACAGGGCACTGCAGCGAGGCAAGTCCTTTTCCACACAGACAGTGGTTCTCCCATTTGGGGTTACCTCCACTCCAGTGTGCACAATCACATACTCAGTCCCTTCTATGCATTTACCAGCACCAGTCTTACCCCTCACTGTAACAGGAGTTGGCATGTTCACTTGAGTATGTGGTCTATTCTTGGTTGCACTTTCACTGGCCAACTCTCCCTGGTGGCCACGGGATGAAATTGCAGCAGCCATTTCTGACTCCTTAGCACCCCCTGCAGGCACAACAGGTACTTCCTCACTGTTGCCAGGGGTGACTATAAACATTTTTAAACAGGAATCTGGGCTTGCAGAAAAAGACTTTTGAGCAGTAGCACTCTCACCAGCTATGTTCCACAACCTGGGACAAGAAAAGATTCCATGACCCAGTTGATAACATTCCAGGCATGGTACATTTTTGCACATATCTTTAGTGGGTCGCTGCTCCACATCTAAGATGTAGCTCCTCCTTCCGGTTAACACCTGATCTCTCGTTGCTAAGGGAGATGGCACTCTTCCAGCTGTACTTTGCTGACTCTCCCAAACACAGCGACTTTGCGCTCCTTGTAGCATTGTTGCTTTCAACTTGCCATGATCCTCTGTCGGCAATACGTTTCTCACGTGGGCCGCAGACATGACATCACCGCCGTTGCTATGGACAACCACATACCTCTCAAACTTCCGGTCAGCCTGTTGGTCACTCCTGGCATTCAAATTAGGCTTCCCAAACATTGTTGTAGACCTTTGTCTGGCCATGTCACCTTGTCTTGGAGACTGAGACAAAGGGCACTTGGAGACAACGTGACCCCACTCTCTGCACCGCAAACAGCGCTCTTGCTTCAGAGCCTTAACAGAGCTTCCCCAATTGCATCCTCTTTCAAACTTAGGCCTCTGCAAATCGATAGCTGGCCTGCTTGCACCAGCTTTGCCAGGGGCAACAGCATGCACTTCCCCTTTAACTGGAGTTGGTGAAGCAAAAAACAGTCTGCAATACTCGCCAGCAGGCTCAAACCCTTGCTTCATCTTCGCAGTCACTCCACCACACTTTTGCGCAGTCCAGCAACAAAACGGGACACTGTCACTGTAAAGCAAGTTGTTTTTCTCTTCATGCAAGCTTTCCTCACTTGCACACACAGATTGTGCTGCCTCATGCACACAAAGTTCATATACCAGAAGAACTTACTTTTCCAGGGATCTCTAGGTCTACCCGCATACTCCACCACTTGTAACGTTTGGGGGTTGTTTAGCTCAAGTGTAGCACAGTCCACACAGATGATTCCTTTTCAGGGCGTGTTGGCCCACTTTTATTAAAGAAAAGTTCAAAAACAAAATCAAAGGTTTTCCCTCGCAGGGGTTTTCACCGTCCATACAAAATATTGATAAATTTAGCCTCCTGGCTTACACATGCAACATTGCACACAAAAATACAGAGCCACCTTGCTCTCTTTAGCAGCAGATGCACCACTGTTCAGGCTCCCACATGGAGCTCTCCTGACTACTGTTAGCGACCTCAGACTCAGGTCTCTGGTTTCTGGTTTTCACAGTGCAGCCTGCACTCCCTGGCCACTTCAATGCACACCTGCACTCTATGGGTTCTCCCTTGCAAGCCTAGACTCCTCAGGAGGGTGGAGCCCAGAATCATGGTCCTGACTCTGCTATCAGGCCCACACACACCTGAACAATCAGTGTGCCAGTGAGTCCCAAAACCTGGACCCAGGACTGGGGATTTCATCCCACCCAGATCTCTAAAAAATCCCCAGGCTCCAGGTCCCAAAATGGACCTTACTAAATAATGAGGAAACTGAAAAGCCAGTTTCCTCTCAAACAAGCAAATACCCTGGAGCCCCTCAACCTGCCTGGTTGAGAATCCTGGACCAATACACTGGTGGGGTACCACACTATCACAATATATACACAATACACTGTAAGTGCAGCTAACTGACTCGACCTTCCTACTCTATCTAACTTAAATCAAATGACACTGTCTCTCTGTCTATCTATCTCTCTCCGCCGCAACACACTACACAAGGCCGCCATGCAGGTAGCCTTATATAGTGTGGGGCGTGTACTAAACCCGTGCACTAAACCCCCTGAGCCATAATTGGACAAAGCCTCCCTAGCTTTGGCCAATTACAGCTCTCTGTACACACGGCGCTGTGATTGGCCAAGCATGCGGGTCATAGTGCATGCTTGGCCAATCATCAGTCAGCAATGCAATGCCACAGTGAATTATGGGCCGTGACGCGCCACTCGAATTTGGCGCGAATGGCCCATAACGTTCGTAATTCAGCGAACGGCCGAACACACGATGTTCGAGATGAACATGCGTTCGACTCGAACACGAAGCTCATCCCTAGTCTTGAGGATGGATCACTGGCCAGAGCTTGCACAGTATGCAATTAAGCTTTACTGGCCTGTCCTGCATCCAGTGTTCTTTTGAAACGCACATTCAGTGCTGCTGGAGGCTTTGTAACCGATCACAGGGTGCGCATGTCCACCGAATCGGTCAATCGGCTGACCTTCATAGAAATGCTGAAGTAACCGATGTATTTATTTTTTTAATGTGAGATCCCTTCAAGACTGCCTATGCTGATTCTGAGTGATTATCCTGTTATGCTGAGTCACAATCCTCTTCCTCCTCAATTTTCATGCTGATAGCTTGTAAGAACATTTTTGGTTCTGGGCACCGCCACCAGTGGCCAAGGCCCAATTTTTTTGCCCCTGTTTAACAGGGGCCTGTAATTACAATTTTTGATGCAATACTTTGCAGCAGGGCTCATTCCTGCGCTCCAACTATAGCATTTGTGAGGGGTTGCAGTGTTGTGGCAATTTTTCTGCCCCTGTTTAACGGGGCGTGTAATTACAATTTTTGATGCAATACTTTGCAGCAGGGCTCATTCCTGCGCTCCAACTAGAGTATCTGTGAGGGGTTGCAGTGTTGTGGCACCAGCACCAGTGCCCAAGGCCCACATTTTCAGCCCCTGTTTAACAGGGGAGTACAATTACAATTTTTGATGCAATATTTTGCAGCAGGGCTCATTCCTGCGCTCCAACTATGGCATCTGTGAGGGGTTGCAGTGTTGTGGCACCAGTGCCTAAGGCCCAATTTTTCTGCCCCTGTTCAACAAGTGCATGTAATTACAATTCTTGATATAATATTTCACAGCAGGGCCCGTTCCAGTGCCCACCAAGAGTAACTGTGAGGACTTACAGTGTTGTAGCACCAGCACCACCACCACCACCACCACCAAAGGCCCAATTTTTCGACCACTGTTCAACAATGGCATGTAATTACAATTCTTGATCTAATATTTCACAGCAGGGCCCGTTCCTGCGCCCACCAACAGTAACTGTGAGGGCTTACAGTGTTGTGGCAACACCAACACCTAAGGCCCCAATTTCTGCAGAGTATATAGGGCAGGCGCCTAATTTCAAACATCCAACTTACAAATGATTCCTACTTGCAAACGGAAGGAGACAACAGGAAGTGAGATGATATCTACCCCTAGGAAGGGAAATTCTCTCCTGTAAGAGTTAATATGGGAAAAACATGTCTCCTCTTCATTGATGCTTTATCACCAATCCTTGTTTTACTAAAAACCCCAAATTTTCAAAAAACATTTGTCATTGGGACAGAAAGTGAGATGAAATCTTCTGAAGAGGTGCACAGACAGCAAAACAAATGTTACAGGGGTGATAACCCTTCCCTATGTTTTCCAAAAAGCTTAAAAATAGATTTTTTGATGGAGCTACACTTTAAAAATGTACCAGTTCAAAATCAGAAAGAGATTCTACTTAACAACAAACCTACAGTCCCTGTCTTGTTTGCACCGCCTGTATACTGCTGTTCAGAGTACATAGGTCCTGGGGGCCCAACACCTTTCCTTTTTTTAATTTGGGTTCAGGGTTCCCCTTAATATCCATACAAGACCCAAAGGGCCTGGTAATGGACTGGGGGGTGGGGGGTACCCATGCCGTTTGTCTCACTGATTTTCATCCATATTGCCTGGACCCAACATTTCATTAAAGCTGTAAGCAGTTTTAAATGACTTTTATTCCTTTAAAAATGTCATTTTGGGGAGGGACTGTTCTAAGCATGGGAAAAATGTGTCACTTTACAGGCATACTATAGACACCCCCGAGGAACGATATTTAAAGGAATATTTCACTTTTTTCACTTTAAGCATCATTAAAATCACTGCTCCCGAAAAAACGGCCGTTTTTAGAACTTTTTTTGCATTGATACATGTCCCCTGGGGCAGGACCCGGGTCCCCAAACCCTTTTTAGGACAGTAACTTGCATATTAGCCTTTAAAATTAGCACTTTCGATTTCGAACGTTCGAGTCCCATAGATTTTAATGGGGTTCTAAAGTTTGCACGAACTTTCGGTCCGTTCGCAGGTTCTGGTGCGAACTGAACCGGGGGTGTTCGGCTCATCCCTAGTGGCGAGTAATGCCTATGTGGCAAGTGTACAGGCCTGTGTGGCTAAGTGTAGTAAAGTGCCACTTGACAGCTACTGTGTGTAGCCCGGGAGAAAAAAAATTTTGGGTGAAGACCCACAAATTGTAGTACAGACTCAGAGTGAGGACTCTAGATTGAGAGCACGGCAATCTCAAGCCGGGAGAGGTAAAAGTGGCACAAGAAGTCCAGTGGTTAAGAAATGACACCAAGACTATTATAGGCTGGACCAAAACAGACCAGATCCAATACCAGCAGAAGGAGTTATGATCAACTTGGGTTTCTGTGTATGTTAATTTTTATGGCGGATTGACAGAGTTGGATGAGAGGATTCAATGTGTACAATATTGGATTTTTTAAAGTATGCAACATGATGGAATTTTAACTAGTTATAAGCCTGTCAAAGTTTTTCTAACGCATATCACTGAGAGGTCTAGCAAAACAGAATCAGACTAGGCAATGCAAGTGTTATCTAAATGTTTAAGAATTGTTTGAGAAGCAGAAATGCTAAATATTGCTGAGTTGAAAAATAAGTGTGAGAAATCATTTTGGGGATATGAGAAACCTGCTTGTTTTTTTGCAAATCCTCACCCCTCCCTTCATATTTCTGTGTAAGAAAGAAGTAAGGTGCCCATCCCCTTCACATTGCTGTGTAACATTGTGTGTTTGTAGAAGAGAGAAATCAGAAGGTTATTGATGATTCAAAGAAGTAGATAGGAAACATGAAAGTGAATTGCACCAGAAAGAAAGTGGAAAGAATGTTGTAGAATTATTAATGAGTGGCCCTCGCAGAACAAATCAGGTGGTTTGATGGATGTGAGACAAGAAAAGGCTGAGGATGTTTTTAATTACTTTAAAAGTGTCCAGTACGTGGATGTGACTAATCGTACTAACTCTACTGCCATAATAAGGAAACAAGGATTTGAATGGGCAAGAGAAGTGTGCAGTAGCATTGAAGCCCAGAGAGAGGAGAGAAAAGAGAAGACAACAGACTTAATGCTTTTCTAGCCTAAGATGAAGTTCAAGAAGATAATGGGCGTTATTTATGAAAGGCAAATCCACTTTTGCATCACAAGTGCACTGCAAGTGCACTTGAAATTAGTTTTTTTCTATTTTTTTGGGGGGGGGATATTTATTATAGCAAAAAAGTAAACAAATATTGATTTTTTTTTCACTGAAAGTGCACTTTCAAGTGCAGTCCCTGTAGATCTGAGGGGGACATGCAAGGAAAATAAAAAACAGCATTTTAGCTTGCACGTGATTGGATGATAAAATCAGCAGAGCTTCCCTTCATTTCAGATCTTCCCCTTAGATCTACAGCAACTACACTTCCAAGTGCACTTGTAGTGCAAAGTGGATTTGCCTTTCGTAAATAACCCCCAATGTGTTTTTCAAAGAGAAACCAGGAAATGTTTAAATTATAATAAAATTGGACATCTTGCCAAGAGGCACAGATACCAAAGAACATTGTAAACAAGATGATGGAATAACAGAATTGCAGTTAAAGAATCAGAGCTACGGTAGCCTTTGTTTGGCTGGTGATTTTATGGTTGCATCCATTTCTGACCCTGCTGAGATAAAATACATTAATAGATTTAATGGGAAAGATGAGGCGCAAAGGTTTATGCTCATCTGATACCAGAGAACAGAAACATGAAGAAAAAGATGGTGACGAAGACAAAGATGGGACTGGTGCCAGTACTTTAGCATTAAGTTCAACTGAGAGGTGTCCAATTTGTCTGAACAGTTTTTCCCTGGAGGTTGGCTTTCCAGAAGATTGTTGTCATGTCTCTTGTATATCCTGCATTCTTAAATGGTGTGAAACCTCCTCATCCTGGCCTGTTGACTGAAAACCCTTTCAAACCGTGTATAAAATAGATCCAGTTGGTGGATGCACCAAGATCCACGTGGCAAGAACACAAAAACAAAACTGCAGCTGCAACCTGTGCCAGTGGTGCTGTACTTTTGTACAGATAGAAGATTGAAGATTGAAGATAGAGAAGATATGCTTTAGAAGGGATGTTATGAAGACATATGCAAATTAAATCTTGAAAAGAGCAAGGACAAAACATTTGTCATCAGCAAGGTTGAGCAAGTATGAAGCACTCCTGCTTGAATTAGGAGAAATAGAAGTGAAAAGATGTACTAAAAACAATCCTGCCAGCGTTTTCCTGAGAGAGATGACAATTACTGACAATTGCGCGGTCGTGCAATGTTGCACCCAAACAAAATTGACGTCCTTTTTTTCCTACAAATAGAGCTTTCTTTTGGTGGTTTTTGATCACCTCTGCGTTTTTTATTTTTTGCGCTATAAACAAAGAAAAAGCAACAATTTAAAAAAAAAAGCAATATTTTTTTACTTCTTTGCTATAATAAATATCCCCCAAAAAATATAGAAAAAAACTAATTTCTTCCTCAGTTTAGGCCGATTTGTATTCTTCTACATATTTTTGGTAAAAAAAAAAATCACAATAAGCAAATATTGATTGGTTTGCGCAAAATTTATAGCGTCTACAAAATAGGGGATCGATTTATGCCATTTTTATTATTAATTTTTTTATTAGTAATGGTGGCGATCTACGATTTTTATCGTGACTGCTACATTGCGGCAGACACATCGGACACTTTTGACACTATTTTGGGACCATTGACATTTATATAGCGATCAGTGCTATAAAAATGCACTGATTACTGTGTAAATGACACTGGCAGGGAAGGAGTTAAACACTAGGGGCGATCAAGGGGTTAACTGTGTTACCTCACTGTGTTCTAACTGTAGGGGGGATGGGCTCACTAGAACATGACAAAGATCAGTGCTCCCAATGACAGGGAGCAGTAGATCTCTGTCATGTTGCTAGGCAGAACAGGGAAATGCCTTGTTTAAGCATAAGCATCTCCCCGTTCTGCCTCTCCATGTCACGATCGCGGGCCACCGGCAGACATTGAGTCTGCGGGACCTGCGGGCACGCTCACGCGGCGAGGGCTCACGTCAAGCCCGTGGCGCGCGCCTGCCCACTGGTCCGCAATATAAAGGGAGTGTACAGGTACGCCCATTTGCGCAGCCATGCCATTGTGCCGACGTACATTGTTGTGCGCTGGTCGGCAAGCAGTTAAAACTCATGGAAGAAGAAATGCAGCAAATCTCCCCAGTAAAGGACACTTCTCTTGAAAATTTTGATCTGATCCTGTCTGCAGAGGGTTAACGCCTGTACAAAGATGGGGTCCCAAAAATGGCATACGCGGTGACAACATTGGAGGCAGTGATTGAGACCCAAATACTCCCTTCATCACTTTCAGCACAGGTTGCCAAAGTGGTAGCACTCACAAGAGTCTATGAGGCTGCAAGGGATCAAACAGCCAACATCTACACTGATAGCAAGTATACTCTCAGAGTAATCCATGATTATGGACCCATAAAGAATAACAGAGGATTCACAACTGCTGCAGAAGAACCAATTCAAAACTGTAAATATGTTCAAGAACTTTTTGAAGCAGTCACCCTCCCAAAGGATGTAGCCATCCTGAAAGTCAAGGCACATACTGGAGGACAAAGGAAAAGAAACACAGCCCCTCTAAGTGCAGTATTGGTAAACCATTTAATAAGTCAAAAGTGAAACTACTCACAAAGGGAGCATAAACACAAGCATGATAGTAATCATGCAGGGGTTGTTTTCTCCTAAATGTCCTAAATGTCCCTGTCTCTGAAGTGCAGCTGATAGCTCATGCAGGTGGATTCCAGCATTCACAGCTTATGGGAACAGCAGAGAACACAGGGGCGATTGGAGATGATGTCACTTCTGGTTTCAGGGTGAGAGGAAACGGCTTTGCGTTCGGAGCATGATTGCTCCTTCCTCAGGCCATCTTGGTTTACCAATACTGCACTTAGAGGTGCTGTGTTTCTTTTCCTTTGTTGCATTGCAGAGACTGCTTCTAGCTCTTTACACTGGCTGCCCTTAGTGCTGGTACATGGATTCCTCTCCCTCTTCATCTTAGAGACTGTTGCTATGGACTTTGTCCCTCTTATTGAGAGACTTTTTTAATCACTTTTATTTGATCTGTGTACACCTTCAGGGTCTCTCCTCAAACGAGCGCTGAGTTTATTTTTTGTCTGTACATACTGGAGGGCAACCCATGGAAGAAAAACGAAACCAGGTGGCTGATCATACTGCCAGGAAGACTGCTGAAACACAAATGGAAGTAATCATGACCCTAATCACTGATTTTGCAAAGGAATAAGAAGAAGCCAATAACAGATTAAAGAAAGGGAAGAGAACAAATACAGAAAGCAAAAGAACTGATTAAGAAATTGCAAGAATCTGCACCTGATGGTTGGAATGAAATCATGGAAAGAGACAGAGCAGAGAAGGACCAAGATGGACTTTTGTGCAAGGAAAATGGAATATGTGTCCCACCTTAAACGGAGAAGATGATCATGCAACTAGCCCATGGCCCAGGTCATGTAGGCCCTAAGGCAATGGGGAGAAATTTTAAAAAGGCTGGATAGAAGCCTGCCAGGTGGCTAAAGAAAATGCCAAGACAACAGCAAAGAAGCTCCTTTCAGAAATAATATGCCACTTTGGAGTCCCTGAAACCATAGACAGAGGAACACATTTCACTGGACAGATCATGCAAATTATATGCAAGGACTTGGCAATTGAGCAGGCCTTCCATGCCCCTAGCATCCTCAGAGTTTAGGAAAGGTAGAAAAATATAGTGGAATAATTAAAGACAGGCTAGATAAATTAATGCAGGAAAAGGGAAGACGGGTGAGTAAAGAAACAATGGCCAGAACTGTTGCCTCTAGGTCAGAGAACTTGAGCCCTTATGAGATTTTGTTTGGGGGCCCACCTAAGGCAGGGTTTTATTTTCCACATCAGACTGCTGTAATAATGATTTTGTTTTTTATGTAATTGTCTAATACAAGCAACTAACTGTGATGCACAGGCTTGTTTTTGATTCAATTCCAGATGCAGATCAAGTAACTGGAACACATGATTTACAACCAGGTGATTGGGTCCTAGCAAAAGCACATGTGAAAGTACCTTTGGGATTCAAGTTTGAAGGACCCAACCAAGTGCTCCTGACAACTGCCACAGCTGTAAAATGATGTGGATACATGCCAGCTATTGTAAGAAGGCAGAGGAGGCTCTAGGCTTTTTGAGGCCTTAGGCAAAATTTAGACATGAGGCCCCACTTAAGCCCATAATAGGAAAAATCATTAAAGTGATAAAAATTAACAAAATAAATTGCATATATTAAGATCCTTAAATCCTTTAAACTATGAATTCATCGTTTCTAGAATTTTTCTCCTGATCACAGCCCCATTATCTCTGTGTAGATCTCTCCTTGGAGCAGTAGAGCAGATTGTACAGCTTACAGACTGGCCGGAAGTCGACACCAGAGCTTCTGTTAGAAATCATGAGGCCCTGTACAGCCTTTCTGGAAAAAAATAAAGGATTCGGCCCTTTTTCATTTTTCTTTCTGGATTCAATCAGACTTGAAGGTAGGTGGGTGTAAGGGACACTAATCTGTTAACATCCACCTGTAAACCTACATGGAGCTTTCAATTAGGGCTGCATGAAAAAACTGACAGGTGGACCTAAATGGAAAGCTTGGATGAAAGGGTCCAGGGAGTGGAGCCATTTGTTTTTACTGCCCCCTAAACTAGCATCTCATTGTGCTTATGATCATCATTATCATTATGATGATCACAGCAGAGGCTCTATGGCTCTGTCACAGTGTCCATGGCTGTTGGGTGCTGACCTTGTTATGACTGTACTGTGCTACAGTCTGTAACACACTGCACAGCCATAAGAAATTGTTGAAGATCATAAGCACACCGTGGGGAGCCTGGGAACAGTACTGTTCTTCCAGAGTAGTTGTGCTGTGTCAGTGTCACTGTGCACCCACTGCTGGGATTTCAGACTAGCGCCCTCTCACATCAGCCTCTCCCTCGCACCTCCTTGGCTCTTACTGAAGGAGTGGCTGTACAAAGAATCACTCTGCCAGGGAGGGCAGCCCGCCTGAACTAATTGTGCAGTGGGACTTGTGGAACGGACTTTATGCGCATATGCCCCTGAAGCTGCCTGGGCCCCCCTGTTTAGCTGATGAGGCCTGGGCCCAGAACAACAGGACCAGTTGTACTGTAGTAGTAGTGATCAGATAGACTTATCCTGTGCTGGTCTATGCTCAGTGGGATGCTGTGCTTTGCTGATGGACCCTACAAGCAAAGTTCCCTCTCCCCTGTACTCAGCCCAGGTAGTGTACTAGCCACTGTAATCTACATACAAACACTGACAACCATAACTCAAGCAAGGTTCACTGATGGTCTTTCTCCCGGACCCCCTACACAGATCCATCACCTGGAAGACACACTGTTGCAGGGAATTTAGAGGCTCATGGTGCCCCATGCATTCCCCACAGCAAACAGGTCAAAGAAATGCGATTTCCATTGGCAGGCATAGCTAAGAGAATACAGGACAGCACAGAATGACAAGCAATGGAAGCCAGGCATGAAGTTCCTGTGTCAGTGGATAACATCTCCCTCAGTTCAAAGCATTAGACACATGACTATGGTATAGCCCAGTGGTGTCCAAACTATGGCCCTCCAGTTGTTAAGGAACTACAACTCCCATCATGCCTATTCATGTCTGTGAATGTCAGAGTTTTACAATGCCTCATGGGAAGTGTAGTTCCGCAACAGCTGGAGGGCCGTAGTTTGGACATCCCTGGTATAGCCTATGCAAACCCCTCTTAAATGCATTACCCCCAACTTAACGGACTTTATGGACACCTGTTTTGGAGTAAATTGGCCGCATTGGCCATTTTATTAAACATTGCAACCATAAACTTTTATTGCATAACACAATAATCCTTCAAACAAGGGAAAGAAAATAGACTTTTTGAATCAAAAAGATTCTCAAAGTATTTCAAAATTCCCTGGTAATTTCTGAAGCCCTAGGCAGCATGCCTTCTTCCATGGACCGAACAAGGTTCTGGTTTGGAATTTGCTTGTTTGCAAATGGAGCAAATATAACCTGCTGTTGCTATCAAGATCTTGACCAGCTTAAAAATTCATTGAGATGGACTTTCTGTTATTCCCAGTCTATTAGCCTTCTCTATGATGCTCCCAAATGGCCCTGACTGCCCTTCCTTAACTATTGATGACTGTATTTTTAAAATTTTGAAGTGATCAGTCTATACACACAGAGTTTATTGTAACAGAATCTCCTGAAGAAGCCGTGAACGACGAAACATGTAGAGAGACAATTTACTTCTGTTGATATTTGTTACTGATGTACTGTGGTTTTACCCTTTTTCACATATGTATTTTTAATTCAATACATATTTTCTATTTTTCTAAATTTTGTATATGTGTGCGCTGTAAAAGTCCCAATTTCTCTCCTTCTATGTTATTTCAACCATAAACTTTTATTGCATAACACAATAATCCTTCGGATATATTTTAACCAGTGTTGAGGATCCTTGGAGGCACTAACCACATTTATCACCATATCAGTGTGTCCACACCAGGTTGTCAGTCGCGGCCGCTCTGACTCAGACGACACCACTCAACTTTACACGCTGATACCCATCTCCTGATGCCAGTTAAACCTCGGTTAACTGGGATCAACCAAGGGATACCATACCAAGATGGTTCCCCACTTCAGCCACGTGGTTCTTAATTCCTAATGCCCCCAAAGATCCCCAACCGCCACAGCCCACAGGTGTGAAACCTTACACCTGTGGACACCCCACACAACGCAGTGCTCGCTGGATACCATCCTCCAAGCCAAGGCACCAAAAATCAATGCCCACCGCATTAAGATGGACCCCATCCCCCCTAAGGTACCAGTAAGTTTCCACTTTCATGCCCCAATGGTGAACAACTAAACCTCCTTTGCGCACAATGAATCTTCCCACCTCCTTGTTCACCTTGATCCATGTCTTATTAATCTTTTCTATTGACCTGGCAAACCTCCAGGTTGTACGGCTAACAATATCCGACCATACCACCACTGTGTGGGGGAAGTCCATGCGAATCCGTAGAACATCAAATTTTATGTCCCTGATCAGGTGGCGCATGGATCTAACCCCCAAGTCGTTGCCCCCGACATGTAGAACCAACACGTCCAGAGCCCGGTCTAATCTAGCATACTTATGAGTTTCCGGTAGCACACCGCTCCACAGCATGCCAGGAACTCCAATCGACCGAACCATCGCAACCTCCCTGGGCACTCCTAACTGACGGCCATTCTGGCGTACATCCGCCCTCCGTGCCCCCCAAAACACAAATGAGTGTCCCAAGATCCACACAAGGCCAGCTCTGGTACCTGAAATAAAAAATTGCAGTATATAGAACCTCCACCAAACAGGAACATATTTACACATCATACATGGTTAACTTACTGTATTAAATTAGAGCGTATAAAAAGCTTAAACCGATCGGATTCCCACTGATCTAAGCGTTTTATGACTGAGCTGTCCAAACCCCATCTGGCTGCCTGAGTGTCAGCCCCAATGCGGAAGGAGTGAGAAGCATAAGTGGAAGGGTCATAACCTGCCCACACTAAACAACAGTGAAACACAGAATTGAACTGGTACCGGGATAACGAAGACCCATCCTGGTGCACCAAAAAAGATCCAGGAGGTTAGCCGGGTGGATGCCCAAAAACTGTCTCACTGCTGCAACCGGTCATACCACCCCACCAGGGACCCCATACACATGCACATACTTACCCTTACCTAACCGGTCTGTATTGGACCTGCGAAGAAAAAGAGCCACAGATGTGCTACCACAGTGTACATCTTCCAACTGAATTCCCTCTTGAGAATTCCTAGAAGTCTAACCAACTCGCTCACCTGGAACGCCCCATAAAAAGCCAAAATAAATGCAAACTTAAATAAACTAACTTCGTATCCAGAAGTACACACACTACTCACCTTTATCAGTAACTACTCCAGGATTGAGAAAGTGACAGGGCGTCTACTGTCTCTCCTTCTAACTCCTCTCTTATACCCTTTCAATGCCTGCCTAACCAGGAAGTCTCTCGTGATATCCCCCCCGTCATTTTAAACCAAAATGTTAACCTCTGATTTATTAAGTGCTATAAGCTGGTATGTGAATCCTAATTGTTAAATTAGCTATCAGTGGTGCAGTCTACACCAGATATTCATAGGTAAACTAAAAATGCAATAACACCAGTAGATAAAGCATTGCTACATAAGTCAAATCCCCCCAGTAGGGTAAATATGTCAGCAAAGTTTGAAAGATAAAATAAAGAGCGAAAAAAATAATAATAATAAAGTGAAGTATGTGGTTAAATATAAAAGTGATAAGTTTCCTCAGAACTCAAAAGTTTTGGGACAAGATGGCGGAAGGGGTGGTGATAAAAAATTATTATATGTGCATATAGTGCTGATAAACTATCCGTGTCACCCCTAGCGTGTGTATATGCAAAATAGTGATATAGGTCATGAATTACCCAAATATTCAAAAATATTGGGACACCGTGACACTTGTGAAACGTGAAGTATTTTACTGTGACACACTATTAGCAAACTCCCTATGTGTTAAATACAAAAAACATATAAAACCATAGATCAACCATAAATACCGATTTCATAAATATGTGACATTTCATAAATGTGTGACAAGCAGTCCTTTACTTAAAAGAAGTTGGATAAATAGTCCATGCAAAAAGTTGTGTAATTGTAACCAGGTGCAACAAACAAAATTCAGGTATAAATGCTGTTTATTTCATCCTTGGGGACACACCACAGTGACTTCTGTGCCTTTCAATCAAGATGGTGACTTTGCAGTGCTCACCCCCAATGCTACCCCACTCACCAGAAATAATCACCCTGCAGGGGTACCGAGCGACAGAGTGGGTATTTCAGGGCAGATGATATTCACTCCTGGTGTGTTTCCATTCCTCTGCTAAGTACGATCCTCACAGCTGCTCCAGGGAAAGTGTGTGCTCTAATGTGACCATGCTACTCCAACGGTATACCACCTTATTCTGTTAAACTCTCCAATAGACCGGAGAAAAAAGAAACACAAGGGGGCTTCCTTCGTGAAGTATGTTTTGGTAAATTTATTGCACATAAGCCAAAAGAGAGTCCAAGTAAAAGAATGTCCACAATTGCAAGCCAAAACCGAAGTGTAGTTTAAAACAGGCACCGCTGTGTGCAGGGATGGGACCAGCAGCGATCTGCGAGCGTGCGTCCCTCCGTGCGTTCCAGCCGGCACTTCCGGGTATGACGTGTGAGCGTGACTCCGTCTTACGCGTTTCGTCATAGGACGTTTTCAAAGACGGTTCACACAATATTATAGTCCCGCAGTACAGATAACCACTCCCCTTATTATGGTAATGTCGCTCGGGGGGAGGATGTGATCTGGCCGCTAGACAACAGATGTGTATTCCTAACTAGGCAAACAAAAGCACTAAGCTGTCGTTTAGCTGACTGTTCACCGCTATCATTACTCCAATCATTCACTACAAAAGCAACTCCTAAACTGGTTATATTGCGTGCACAGCAGTGATATATGGTCTAAAAGAGAATGTATTCTCATAGTATATTTGTATATGATTGAGACTGATAGCGATGAGTGTCATTGCATTATGATTATATAAAATGCGATTGAATAAATAAGTGAATATGGTCTGCTTCAGTGGAGCTAAAATAGCAATATTAAGATAAAAATACATATATGGAAAATGCATATAAACCATATTATAATGAGATCCCCAGTCTTTAATAAACATTTCTTAATCTGAAATTCCTAAATATAAAACATTAAAAAACATTAAAAAACATATAAAACTTAATGTAATGACATCCCCAATATTTAATAGACATTTCTTAATCTAAAATTCCTGAATGTATAATATTAAAAACCCTATATAGATCGGTCTATATATATATAGGTCTATATATATATATATGACGCTCACACGTCATACCCGGAAGTGCCGGCTGGAACGCACGGAGGGACGCACGCTCGCAGATCGCTGCTGGTCCCATCCCTGCACACAGCGGTGCCTGTTTTAAACTACACTTCTGTTTTGGCTTGCAATTGTGGACATTCTTTTACTTGGACTCTCTTTTGGCTTATATGCAATAAATTTACCAAAACATACTTCACGAAGGAAGCCCCCTTGTGTTTCTTTTTTCTCCGGTCTATTGGAGAGTTTAACAGAATAAGGTGGTATACCGTTGGAGTAGCATGGTCACATTAGAGCACACACTTTCCCTGGAGCAGCTGTGAGGATCGTACTTAGCAGAGGAATAGAAAAACACACCAGGAGTGAATATCATCTGCCCTGAAATACCCACTCTGTCGCTCGGTACCCCTGCAGGGGTGATTATTTCTGGTGAGTGGGGTAGCATTGGGGGTGAGCACTTCAAAGTCACCATCTTGATTGAAAGGCACAGAAGTCACTGTGGTGTGTCCCCAAGGATGAAATAAACAGCATTTATACCTGAATTTTGTTTGTTGCACCTGGTTACAATTACACAACTTTTTGCATGGACTATTTATCCAACTTCTTTTAAGTAAAGGACTGCTTGTCACACATTTATGAAATGTCACATATTTATGAAATCGGTATTTATGGTTGATCTATGGTTTTATATGTTTTTTGTATTTAACACATAGGGAGTTTGCTAATAGTGTGTCACAGTAAAATACTTCACGTTTCACAAGTGTCACGGTGTCCCAATATTTTTGAATATTGGGGTAATTCATGACCTATATCACTATTTTGCATATACACACGCTAGGGGTGACACGGATAGTTTATCAGCACTATATGCACATATAATAATTTTTTATCACCATCCCTGGCGCCATCTTGTCCCAAAACTTTTGAGTTCTGAGGAAACTTATCACTTTTATATTTAACCACATACTTCACTTTATTATTATTATTTTTTTCGCTCTTTATTTTATCTTTCAAACTTTGCTGACATATTTTCCCTACTGGGGGGATTTGACTTATGTAGCAATGCTTTATCTACTGGTGTTATTGCATTTTTAGTTTACCTATGAATATCTGGTGTAGACTGCACCACTGATAGCTAATTTAACAATTAGGATTCACATACCAGCTTATAGCACTTAATAAATCAGAGGGCAGCGCCGTTTCTATTCTCATCTTTTACCTATTCAATACTTGGACCCCTTGGGGTACCAATCAGGGATAGGCAGCAGCTCTCATATTGTCCTAAGCGCGGACGTATCTACCTCAAAATGTTAACCCGCCTATGTTCCGATCCATAGCAGAGTAAGACACCCCTTTCTCGTAATTCAACCAAATAAAATACAATAATGTAACTAACCCTTTGCAAGACCCACAGTCCACCCACCTCAACAACCCACACCATTCCTGCCAAACCTTAGCATATGATGCCCATGTACTAGCACACACAGAATTCCGGATCAAAACCACAATGATTACAACGCGATTTGCCATAGCTGTCGAGGACAAGGACAAGGACTCCCGTGCTGCTCTGCTTCCGGTGCCAACTCCTGGAATCTGTTCCACTGAAACCGAGACAAAGCATCAGCAACAGCATTAGATGTACCCGGAATATGAACAGCGTACAGAAAAACATTTCATTGCAAACAATGCAATACCAGGTGCCACAACAAACGCACCACTGGAACTGAGGAGGCCGTCACTTGATTGATGACCTAGACTACCCCCAAATTATCGCAGTGCAACCTGATCTTCCGATCCCGAAAGACCTCCCCCCCAAATTTCCACCACCACGATAACAGGAAATAGCTCCAGCATGACCAAGTTCTTGAGGAACCCGCCTTCCACCAATCCTCTGGCCATCTCTCTGTGCAACACTGTCCCCCTGCGTAGGCCCCAAACCCGGACGACCAAGCTGCATCAGTATAGAATTCCAGGTCAAAATTTCCAAACGGGCCCTCCATCCATAACGCCCGACCATTATAAGAATCCAGGAAAACATGCCAAATACGCAAGTCCTCTTCAGCGTAATGAAATGTTTTGGAGAGGAGATGCCTGCCGTTGCCGCAGACAAGCCGCGACAAAACACACGCCCCATTGTCAAAATCCTGCATGCAAAATTCAACTTCCCCAACAGTGACTGCAGCTGATGCAGCTGGATTTTGCGTGTACCCACCACCAAGCGAATCTCTGCCTGGAGATCGTGTAGTTTGTCTTCCGGTAAGCGACACTCCATGGCCCATGAATCAATTATGACCCCTAAAAAACTGATTTCTGCCACCGGACCAACTGTTTTATCCGGCGCCAGCGGTATGCCAAAACGCTCCGAGATATGCTGAAGTGTGGCCAGCAAAATCCTGCATACCTTGGATGAATGGGGGCCTATACATGAAAAATCATCAAGGTAATGGATGATGGAATTGACTCCAGACACATCCCGTACCACCCACTCCACGAATGAACTGAACGTCTCAAACAGCGAGCATGAGATAGAACAGCCCATTGACAAGCACCAATCTACGTAATATTCCTCCTGCCACTGACATCCCAAAAGGTAAAAACTATCCGGATGAAGCGGAAGCAACCGAAAAGCCGCCTCCACATCAGTTTTCGCCATGAGCGCCCCACATCCATATCGCCGTACCCACCAGACAGCCACATCGAATGATGTATAGGATACCCAGCACGCATCAGGGTCAATGGCATCATTGACGGAACCTCTTTTGGAAAAGACAAGTGATGAATCAATCAAAATTTTCCAAGTTCCTTCTTGGGGACCACTCCCAATGGCGAAACCATATGGTCTGCCCAAGGGAGGGATGGGAAGGGGCCGTACATGCGGCCCAACGCCACCTCTTTGGCTAGCTTCTCAGAAACTACCCCAGGGTGTTCCAATGCTGACCGCAAATTCTGGGCAGGGCCAGATTAAGAGCAACATGGGCCTGGTGCTAAGGATTTTGGTGGGCCTTTTTATGAAAATAAATAAAATGAAAACGCAAACAATTTTTTGTTGAATTAAATTAAAGAGAGAGAAGGGTGTGAGAGAGTGGTTGAGAGAGAGAGAGGGGGGGGGGGGTGATAGCGAGAGGAGGGGATGAGAGGGAGGGGAAAAGAGAGAAAAACGTTGAATGAGAGAGATGGGGACGAGAGAGAGGGGGTGAGAAAAAGGGGAATAGAGAGAGGGTGAAAGAGAGAGAGGGTGGTAGGAAAGAGGGGGTTGAAGGGGGCAAGAAAGAGAGAATAGGGGATGAAGGGGGTGAGAGAGAGAACAAGGTGAAAGAGAGGGGATGAGAGAGAGAGAGAGAGAGAGGGGGTGAAAGAGAAAGAGAGAGGGGGGGTGAGAGTGAGGGGGTGAGTCTGTGGGGGGCACAGCATAGTACATTACACGGGGGGGGGGAATAGCACAGTACATTACAACATTACATGGTTGGCACTACACATTACATGGTGGATACATGGATACAGCACATTTAATGGTGGGCGAAGCACAGCACATTACATGGCGGGCACAGCACATTACACTGTTGGCACTGCCCAATACAGCACATTACAAGGTAGGCACAGTACATTATATGTGGGCACAGCACATGACAAGGTTGGTACTGCACAACACAGCACTTTGCATAGTGGGCACAACACAGCACATGCACACGGTGGGCACAGGACCTTTTATGGTGGGCACAGCACATGACATGGCGGGCACAGCTGAGCACATTACATGGTGGGCACTGCACAACACATTATATGGTGGGCACAGCATATTATATGGTGGTTACTGCACATGGCATGGTGGGCACTGCACAGCACATGACAAGGTGGGCACTGCATGACACCTCATGATATGGTGGGCACTGCATGACACAGCACAGCACATTACATTGTGAGCACAGCACATTAATTGGTGGACACCGCACATGACATGGTGAGCCCTGCATAGCGCATTCCATTGTGGGTACTGCACGGCACATGCCATGGTGGACAATGTACAGCACATTACATGCTGGGTACAGCACATTACATGGTAAGCACTGCATGGCGCAGCACATGACATGGTAGGCACAACACAGCACGACAGGGTGGGCACTGCACAGTAATTTACATGGTGGGCACTGCACATGACACGGTTGGCACTGCATGGCATAGCACATTACATGGTGGGTACAGCGCATTACATGGTGGGCACTGCATGGCACATGACGTGGTGGGCACAGCGCATTACATGGTGGGCACTGAATGGCACAACACATTACATGGTGGGCACTGCATGGCATAGCACATTTCATGGTGGGCAATGCAACTGCACATTACATGTTAGGAACTGCACATGACATGGTGGACACTGCTGAACAGCCCAGCACATTGCACAGTGGGCACAACACACTACATGCTGGGCACAACACATGGCAGGGTGGGCACAGCACATAACATGGTGGGCACTGCATGGCACATCACATTACATGGTGGGCACTGTACATTACTTGGTGGGATCACTGCATGGCACAGCACATTACATGGTGGGCACTGCAATGTACAGCACATGACATGGTGGGCACTGCAATGTACAGCACATTACATGGTGGGCACTGCAATGTACAGCACATGACATGGTGGGCACTGCACATTACATAGTGAGCACTGCAATGCACAGCACATTACATGGGGGGCACTGCAATGCACAGCACATGACATGGGGGCACAGCACATTACATGGGGGGCACTGCAATGCACAGCACATGACATGGGGGCACTGCAATGCACAGCACATGACATGGGGGCACAGCACATTACATGGGGGCACTGTAATGCACAGCACATGACATGGTAGCACAGCACATTACATGGGGGGCACTGCAATGCACAGCACATGACATGGGGGCACTGCAATGCACAGCACATGACATAGTGGGCACAGCACATTACATGGGGGCACTGCAATGCACAGCACATGACATGGTGGGCACAGCACATTACATGGGGCACTGCAATGCACAGCACATGACATGGTGGGCACAGCACATTACATGGGGGCACTGCAATGCACATGACATGACATGGTGGGCACAGCACATTACATGGGGGCACTGCAATGCACATGACATGGTGGGCACAGCACATTACATGGGGCACTGCAATGCACAGCACATGGCATGGTGGGCACAGCACATTATATGGGGGCACTGCAATGCACATGACATGACATGGTGGGCACAGCACATTACATGGGGCACTGCAATACACAACACATGACATGGTGGGCACAGCACATTACATGGGGCACTGCAATACACAACACATGACATGGTGGGCACAGCACATTACATGGGGGCACTGCAATGCACATGACATGACATGGTGGGCACAGCACATTACATGGGGCACTGCAATACACATGACATGGTGGGCACAAGAGAGCACATTACATGGGGGGAAGCACCAGTCTTTCCCCTAGCACAACAAAACACCTCCCTAACAAATGTACTAACCGTATCTCAACAACAGCATGTGGGATGTCCTTCCTCCCGGGTTCCTGCTGGTTAGAACATCAGCGCCCCTCCCCCAGACAGCTCCCAGACACTGAGGAGGATCTGTGTGAGTGAACAGATCCTGTGATAGGAGTCAGGCATCGGCAGAGACAGGACTCACTCGGCTGCACTAACACTTGTCCCCTCCATGTGTGCACAGAGGGCTCCTCTTCCTTCAGGAAGGCACACAGATATTCATAAGCCACTGCCATGGGCCTATATTGAGGGAGGGGCCTGGAGCTGCAGCTCCACCAGCCCCTATGTTAATCCGGCCCTGATTCTGGGCCACGGGTGGAATGCTTTGCAATGAGCATGGAATATGAAACCCTTCAGAGAAACCCAACTCTAACAACCGGGCAGCCGCCCGATCCGGATATCTATTTAGAAAGAGACGTATCCTTCCCACTTTCACCGGAGTCCTCCCTCTTTCCTGAAGAATCCCCTGGCTTTCTCTTATCCCTTTTAAAACATCGGGACAGCGCGTGCCCGCCCCCACAGCCTGTGCAGTTGTGTTTGAAATGGCAACCGTTTCCAAACCTACACGCTCCTTCATTGAATTGCCAACGCACCCCTTTAAGTTTTGGGGTCGGTTGTCCCAGGGTGTCCTCGCCTCTGACCCTGCCTGGAAATAACATAGAGGGAGGCCGTGCAGCAGACATCAGCTTCATCCACAGGCTAATATCCTTGTGGTCCCAGCGTAAGGATAGAGGCGAACAGCCTTCCTCTGACGAAATCGTTCATCATATCTGAGCTACGCTTGTCCCCCATAAACTGTTGAGCTTCCCCAATGGCATCCAGGTAGCAAAAAAGCACCAAGCAACTCTCGGGCTCTTTCTCACCAATCACGCTCTCTAAAATAGCGAATGCCTGGAGCCAATTGACAAAGAATCGAGGAATAAGGCGATACCTACGCTTCTCTTTCTCCTCTTTCTTAGATTCGCCCGGTTTCACCCTGTCCAAATTAAATTTTTCAAGCAGCAGCAAGGAAAAAAATTTCACATACTCACTCTTTCATATTTTTTCCTACACCTCCGGCTTGAGATGCATCCCCAAAGGACCCTCAAAGCAAACGTACAGCTCGCATTTGGCGGCATCCGCCAAACGCACAGTGTCAGCTGCCTTACTTGATTCCTTGCCCGCCTCGGTATTGTCAGGGACTGACGACCCTGCTTGAACCCAGCACTATCCCCCCTGCTGTAGATGGATCCCCACTCGTCCCAGGCACTGGAACCACAGTGGGCTGTGGGGCTGTCCCTGTCAGCCCGGGCACCCATCTCAGCACAGGAGAAAGGGCAACAGAACTCACCTCAAAATGCTGCACTAGCGAGCGCAAACCCAATGATATGCTGCAACTCGGACCCCGCTCCTGACGTCGCAGCCCCTTGGGCTGCTGCCTGAGGAGGGGGTGCGCTTGGCAATACCGGCGGAGGAGGGGGTGCACCCTGCCCCATGCTGACCCCTGTCTCCAAACCTAACTAACTACCCAAAACAACCTGTAAAGAAGATAAAGGGTTAGTGCTTGACTCACCAGGCTTCACAGGAAGGGGTCCCATAGCCGCCTGTCCAGCATCCACCGCTGCTGTCTGAACTGGCCTTTCGTCCTCAGAGCTGGACAGCTCCCCCTCGGACCGGGGAAAAGTCGCATCCTGCTGACTCGCAGCTACCAGAACCGCCACCAAAGAAGCCACGGCTCCGGATCTGGAAGTACTGGTCCCAGCCTCCTTTATGCGCCTTGCTCCAGTGCCTGCAGCACTTCTCCAACGGGAATAGCCAACATGTTAGATGAGGGGGGTACCCGACTGGCTCTGCCCCCTGACCCAAGGAACCGACCTTCCCGGTGGTTGGAAGAGGGAACGCCAGTCGCCCGTAATGACTGACCGGCCCCCGCAGTGCGACTTCTCCCACGCTGAGCCTGCTCCCTGGTGGGGGCCACGCCTTGAGAGCCTGCTGCACGCTCCTGTCTCCCGCGGCGAGCTGGCGCGACCAGCGGGAAAGCCACACCTCGGTCATCCCCAGATTAACTCCGCAGGCATCGGGGATTCCTCCCGGTGCTGGCACCAGCTGCCAGAGTGGACAGCAGGGCCAGTGAGCCCAGAGGGTCCACCGCCTGTGGGCTCCTAAAATGGCGCTAAGCTTGGGAGGAGGAGGGGGTGGAAAGCGCTCGGAAGGTCGAGACCTCTGACACGCCGAGCCCCTGAAGTACCTGCCACTGGGGAGTCCTCCACAATCGTGGCAATCTGTCTGAGCAGCCAATCGGGACCATGTGAAGCAGCTGCAGCCCACAGTTGTTGCAAAAAATTCTCCATGCCTGCCATGCTGGAGAGGAGAGGGGAGACACGCAGCTGCTTCTTCTTCCGGTGGCAAGAGACTGAGCCTCATGCCTTGGCTCCTCTTACCACCCCAGGAATCACTAACTAAGCCACCCCCCACTGACTGTTACATTCCCCATAAGCTTAACTCCTGCCTTGCTGGTTTCCTCAGCTACCCCGTCATGTCAGCCCTCCCTTATACTACGTCCCACTCCGGGCTTCTCTTCTTCCTCTCCTCACAGACACTCCTGTCTGCAGCCACTCTCCCTTCCTGACCTGAGCATCAGCGGTTGTCATGCAAGAGATCTGCTCTGAGCATTCATGCAGAAGGAGGGAGACAACAGCAAAATGCCTCACATTCCTAACAAGCCTTGCTACATACATCCAGCGAGCTTACAGTCGGCATTAGGTCCATCTCAGCAGTGCAGGTTCTGTGTGCTCTCCCTGACGCCCTCCGTTTCCAGCACCTCCTCCTCTAATGCTGCGTACACACGATCGTACATTCCGACAACAAAATCCATGTTTTTTTTCAGACGGATGTTGGCTCAAACTTGTTTTGAAGCCATGTTGCGTACTCGATGTATAGTTCATGCTGTGTGGGGGCTTGGTGTTGGGGTTCTTGCTTTGACCCAAGCCCAGTCCATGAACAGGGTGGGGAAGAGTTCATGGATGAAGAATCGGTTGCTTCAGTGTGACCAATTCTCTCACATGCCTTTGTTGCGGGAGATACGTGAGAATAATCCTGACGATTTCAGGAATTATCTCCGGATGACATCTGTTGGCTTTGTTGTCTCCTTATATTAGCAGGCAGGACACCTCCATGCAGCAAGCCATCACTCCCGAGCAGAGGCTAGTCGCCACGTTGCTGTACTTGGCGACGGGGAGAAGACTGCAGGACATCAAGTTCTCGACAGGCATCTCCCCCCAGGCTCTGGGGATCATTATTCCAGAGACCTGTTCTGCCATTATTCAGGTCCTGCAGACCTGATGGTAATTAGGGAATGATGAAATAAATACAATAAATTAACAAACATTAAATACATATAATATGATGTTAAAGGAGAAATCTTACCTTAATATATTAAGGTAAGATTTCTTCTTTAACATCACATTATATGTATTTAATGTTTGTTAATTTATTGTATTTATTTCATCATTCCCTAATTACCATGATTGTAATATGCTGTGAATGTCTCTTTTGTATTATGTCATTTATTACCTGTCCAGTGGGCTGCCAATAGTGTAAGTAAGGAGGGGCTGGCCAAAGTAATACACATTATTTATGCATTCAGCTCTCAATGAAGTGGAGAGGGTTACCTGTCCAAAACATCTCCGCCCCCCAAAAAATTTTTTACAATGGTCCATCAGAGGGGGTGAGGCATCTGATAAGTGGACCTTCTCTTTTTGTCTTGAAATACTCCTTCAAATAAATGTTAATACTAATTTTGGTCAAGAATGTTTGTAACTAATCTGCTTGCAATGCTTATGTGCAAAATGACTATTTTTTTTTTCTTGTTTGACTCCACAGTTTCCTTCAATGCCACAGGAATGGCAGACTGTGGCATCCCACTTTGCCCAGCGGTGGGACTTTCCCAACTGCGGAGGGGCAATAGATGGCAAGCATGTCCACATCGTCCCACCCCCCAACTCGGTGTCATACTATTAAAATTATAAGGGGTTTAATAGTATTGTGATGTTGGCGGTGGTGACGGCGACATACGATTTTCTTTATGTGGACGTGGGGAAGAATGGCCGGATGTCGGATGGTGACCGAGTTTTACAGACGGCTCCAGAATGGTGGCTTGGGATTGCCACCTGCTGAAGAGAACGTGGAAGGACTCCTGTTCGTCTTTGTCGCTGATGAAGCATTTGGTCTGGGTGAACACCTGATGCGGCCATTCCCGATGAGGACCCTCACCCCGGAGCAGAGGGTTTTTAACTACCTGCTGGCCAGAGCCAGAAGAGTGGTGGAAAATGCCTTTGGAATAATGGCCAGCCGGTTCCGCCTATTCCTTACTGCAATAAACATGGCGGAATATAAAATCAATCATATCGTTATGGCATGCTGCATATTGCATAACTTTTTAAGAAAAAATGCATTGAACTACGTTGGGTTGGGACTGAGGCTGGCTTATTACCGAATACAACAACCCTGACGGCTCTTGAAGCTGGCCATCCTGGCTTGCCCCCCCAAAGCGCCCATGAAGTTCATGAAAAGTATCTAGAGTACTTTGCGGGTAGGGGGGCCATTAATATGCCACAAAATGTTTAACAAACATGTGAAAAATACATTTTTTTTTTAAACGGAAATAATATTTACTTTGATTTACTGCTTGTTTTTCTTTTAGCTGGCTCCTAGGTTATCCAATGGGCTTTTCTTTTTTCCCTTTTTGTCAATATTGCAAACGTAATTTTTTGGATACATGAGGTGACAATCTCTTCTTCAGCGAACTATTATGTTGTGGGTCTGCTACACACACACCTTGTTTTTATTGTTAATGTATGTAATGTATTACTGATAAAAATATTCATCATTTTCAGCACCATGACTGAAATTTGTGGAGTCACGAAAATGGCCTGATTGTGTCAAATTATAAAGCACTGTGGGAGTTATTTACTAAAGGAAATTCCACTTTGCACTCCAAGTGCACTGCAAAAGTGCTCTTGAAACTGCACTGAAACTGCACTTGCAGTGCAAAGTGGATTTGCCTTTAGTAAATAACTCCTATTGTCACTGTAAACACCAACTTACTACAAAAACTGCTTCTGAGCATTGAAATAAGAAGCCACACATTGTTGAGTAGAAAACATTTTACTCAAAGCACATTCGCATGTGCGTTAGAAAAGGGTTTTTGAACAAACCAACATCTTTGTTGTATAACATTTTTTTTGACACATTAGAAATAGCCTTTTTTGGTTACAAAGTTCAACTTTGATAAAGTGAAGGCAATATCAGACATTAGTATGTCCAAACTGTGTTGATCTTGCCTTCATTAGATGAGGAGGAATTGCGAGGAAGGGGTTGCACCCACAAAACGTGTACCAAGATATCCCGTGATGGCAGATAGCACATGTTGACACACCGTGTGCATCTTCAAAATTTGGCTTTTAAAATAGTTTAAAACTTGTTTTTAAAAGCAAAAATACACAATAAAACGGTACAATTTTTGTGTGTTTTATATTCTGCCTTAAAACATCAATGATGTTCTTCATTTTTTGTTGAACATCATTGATGTTTTCCTTTATATTTTCTAAATCACGATTACACCCCATTATTTCCCCCGATAAGGATCTGGGCACTTTCACTTGTGAAATGAGATTCTTCTTCCACAACATCCACCTCACCTAAAATAAAAAAAAACACACCATATATTATAAATATGCAGGCATACACCTATTACCTGAAGCTGTGGTCTCAGACACTCACCTGTTGTGGTGACTATTTCGCCCACTTCATAAACCTCTCCTTCCTCCACATCCTCTGCTTGTGGTTTTGGGATTTCTCCTTCTTTAGGAGGTGGGGGTCCCTGGTGTCCTCAGATGTCCCGAGTCTTTTCTCCCCTATGAGAATAAAAAAAGGCATACTTAGCACACTGATATTTGATGGCAGAAATAGGAATATGAAGCATTGCTTGGAAGTGTCGTACAATTGTCTGTTTTGACAGAGTTCCAGCTGAAGAAATTTTTAGTTCCTTTCTAAAGCTGGAATACTTCCCTTTTTTGTACAAGTTTGCCCCATGGAGACACCCTTAGTATCCACTGGAGCACCTGTGTGGGAATGAACAATGTCTCCTATAACCGATTACTGTGCCCATGAACATGAAACTTGCCATTTTAAACTGTACAACAATAAAGAAAAGCACATGGAGCACCATGCAAGTAATAATAATAATAGGAACACACGACAACTACTTACTTTTTTGAAGAACTCTCTTGATCTTTCTGTACTGATTGTGCTCCCTCATTTTCAGGTCTGACCAACGTTTCCTCAATTGCTCCTTGGATCATCGTACCCCAAAATTCCTGTGCAGACTCTTCACAACTTTAGTCATGATCTTGGCCTTTCTCTCATTTGGGTTTAGGTAAGGTCCATGCTTCCCATCGTAGTCGGCTCTCTTCAAGATGTCCACCATCTCCACCATCTCTACAAAGGACATATTTGAGGCCTTAAATCTCCTCCGGGATCAGGACGTTCGTGGCTCCAGACTTTTGTTGTTGCTGCTCTCCTCTGCATGCACCTGCTGTGTCTCCGCCATGTTCTCTACCCACTGTACCAAAAGAGAAGGGGCAGGGAATATACTAGAAAGAATGACAGGGGCAGACTTTCGCGCATGCGTAGTGTATATAAAACACAACACGCATGCGTTGTACGTATGATCTGTGAGCGGAGGACAGAGTAGCAGAAGCGACGATCGTTATAACGAAGGTAAAATTTTAACTTGGTGCATCAGTGGCCTATACTGCTTATAGATTGAGGCCTATGTTGGGTCAAGATTAGGAGAGTTTCACCTGACATTAGGGTTTGTCTTGTGTTGTGTCTTGCAGAGAAAATGGATGGGTTCAAAGACCACAGCTTCCTCCCAATATTCATTGATAAATACAGGGAGCTGCCCTGTCTACGGCAGGTGAAACATCTGCATTATAATCATAAACAAAAATGGGAGGCAGCGCTGGAGAAACTGCTGGAGTTGGTGAATCTGCAGGTCCCCATGGCAGACACCCCCTATTTGAAAAAAAATTGTTAGCCTGAGGAGCACATATAATCGTGAGCATGCTAAGGTCCAGAAATCCATTTATGTTCCCAGGCTGTGGTACTATGAGAGACTTCATTTTCTGGCAGACCAGACTGAAGTCAGAGAATACCTCTCAACCCTACCTTCCACACTTCCTTCCACCCCAGCTGAGGCTTCCGACACCCACCCTGGGCCTTCCAGCCACGAAGAAGTGGAGGAGCCCAGCTTGGGCCAGGTATAGCATTGTTCAACATATTTCTTGTCGTAAAATTAATGATGTGGAAAAGATGTTATTATTGATCACAAATTGCTGATTTAATAGAGTGTTTTATATATTAATAGACAGTAGTAGCCAAAAAGGTTTGGGACAAGAATGTAAAATGCTGGGGTCAGAATAATAGTCTTTTCTAATTATCAACATTCAATTTGCAACAGTCATGAGATGAAAATTGTGTGTGATTGATGAATAAAAAACTAAAACTATGTCCCTTTTTAACACACAGCAAAGCCTTAGCCAGGAGGAGGCTTTGGAATGTGGCAGCCAGGAGGAGGCTGGGGAATGTGGCAGCCAGGAGGTGGCGGGGGTAAGTGGCAGCCAAGAGGTGGCCGGGCCCAGTAGGAGCCTCACAGACTCGCAGGTCCCTCTCCTCCGCCTTCCAACCAAAAGGGCCAGGAAGGGGAGTAATGTGGAGGAGGCAGCGCTCAGGCTGATTAGGGCTGCTAATGAGGCCCTCAAAGCCAACCCCACTCTCCAAGAGGCCTTTGCATGCATGAATGCATACAAAATGCAGCAAATGGAGGAGGGCCAACGCCTCTTGTGTGAGGAACCTATGGTGATCACCCAAAATAAGGGGTTGAGGGGCCAAACCACCATCCTCCTCCTCCTCCACCTCCTGCCACACCTCCAACACCACAGCCACAGCCTGGAAGGAAGCGTGTAAGGAAGACAAAAAAGTGATGGCCTGGGTTCAGTCTGGTCTGGCAAAAGATGCAGGCTGTTGTATCACCACAGCCTGGGGACATATATGTCATCTGCTGCTGTTCCTGATCTCTTGGAGTCCTGGACCTGATTGTGCTCATTATTATATGGACTCCTCAGGGTACAAAGGCTTCACCAATTTCAGCATTTTCTCCAGCATTGCCTTCCTCTTTATTTTGTTATGACCCAGAATAATTTTTTTTTCTGAAGTACTTGCCTATGTTTTTTACTTCAAAATGGACAGTTTGTTTGTGAGTGGGCAGGTACATTTCAAAAATACAATGTCAAATTAACAAGGGACACCAACACAAACCAACCTCCTTAAGGTTAAAAAATGCAAGATATTAATGGTGTTATGGTAACTTGACACACAAAATGAAAAATATTATTATGGAGATCACTATAAAAAACAAAAAAAATAGCAGATCTTAATAAAAAATTATATATAAACAAAAATTCTAAACATTATTATGGAGATCTGACGAAAAAAATAAATAATATTATTCAGGAGATCACGAGAAATAATAAAGAAATCAGCTTGTGAGAACTCTGTGTGAATATCAGCAGCAAAACAACTTCATTATTCGAGCATTATTTAACCACTTCAATACCAGGCACTTAGACACCTTCCTGCCCATTTTCAGCTTTCAGCGCTGTCGCAATTTGAATGGCAATTGCGCGGTCATGCTACACTGTACCCAAACAAATTTTTTATTATTTTGTTCCCACAAATAAAGCTTTCTTTTGGTGGTATTTGATAACCTCTGCGGTTTTCATTTTTTGCGCAACAAATAAAAAAAGACCGAAAATTTTCAAAAAAAACAAGTTTTTCTTTGTTTCTGTTAATTTTTTTGTAAGTAAGTACGTTTTCTTCTTCAATGACGGGCACTGATATGGCTGCACTGACGGGCACTGATACGGCGGCACTGATGGGCACCGATGTGGTGGCACCAATGAGGTGGCACTGATGAGGTGGCACTGATGGGCACTGATGATGGGCACTGATAGGCGGCACTGGTATGCGGCACTGATTGGCACTCATAGGTGGCACCGATGGGCACTCATAGGCGGCACTGATGGGCAATCGTAGGTGGCATTGATTGGTACTTATGAGTGGCACTGATAGGTGGCACTGATGGGCACTGATAGGTGGGCACTGATGGGCACAGATGGGCACTGACAGGTGGTACCGATGGGCACTGACAGGTGGTACTGATGACACTGATTGGTGGCACTGATAAAACTGATTGGTGGCATTGCTGGGCAGAACTGAAACATAATGGTGCCAATCAGTGCCCATTTGTGGGCACTGATTGGCACAGATTGGGCACATTGGGCACATGTGGATGGCCATGGGGTACATACCTGGCCATCCACATGTTGCCCCTTCCCTGGTGGTCCTAGTGGCGATCCCTGGTGGTCCAGTGTGGTCATCTGAGGGGGGCATGCGCTGATAAACAATCAGCGCAGACCCCCCCTGTCAGGAGAGCCGCCGATCAGCTCTCCTCTACTCGCGTCTGTCAGGCGCGAGTGAGGAAAAGCCGATCAACGACTCTTCCTATTGACATCGTGATCAGCCGTGATTGGACACGGCTGATCACGTGGTAAAGAGCCTCCGCCGCAGGTTCTTTACCAAGATCGGTGGAGCGGTGTATCAGACTGACACACCGCTCCACTGATCGCCGCGATGCATGCCCCCGCGGGCGCGCGGCGGCATGTTATCCTGCGGGCTGTCATACGATGCCCAGTCAGGATAACTGAACCACCACCCGGTCGTCATCTGCTATGGGCCGGGCGGGAAGTGGTTAAGAAGAAGAGAATGAGATGCATTAAAAGATTTAAAAATTTGCAGCGTGACAAAATGTGCTGTCTCCATTACAATGTGTAATGTGGTAAATCCGCGCTACCCCCAAAGGGTATTAGTGAGAACAATATGTAAAAAATGCTATAAAAATATTACAGTGAATATTTATATTGTGGCGGGTGCTGCAATCTAAAAAAATTGAATATTCATTTTAGAAATATGATGTGAGGAAATAGATGCGCAACCCAAATTTTTGAAAATCAAATGTGTGCAAAAATATGATAAAACACCAATAAATGTGATGTCCTATCAGGACAGATCAACCAACTAAGATCATGTACCAGCAACCAAATACATTATCCAAGTGAAACCTGTGTCAAAATAATTCAGAAAAAGTCCATAGAGTATTCTAAAATCCAGTATAGGATGCAGATAGAAAACCCCCACAAAAGTCCTTAACTGTTGTATAACAGATGTGATTACCCATTACCTGAACCCCAACCTCTTAACCCTATTCTAAACAATTAAGACCAGACCAAAGGGATGGAGTTATAAAAGGCCGTAGCAGCCTACTTTATTAAACAAATAAATATCATAACAAAAACACATCTGTTATTCAAAGATTCCTCATCTATCTATTGTTGGTTTTTGCAGGAGATTCGTAAACATCAGTAACATAATATTGCACTGCGGCCCTTCTCTTAATGTAATAATAGGCCTCAAGCCGACAAGCTGGCTCAGAGACAACCAATGACAGCAGTGCCCCCATTAACACTTCCCATCTAACTTCCGTTAGCCGGAAACCACCATCAGGACCATAGCAACGCTAGTTCCCGAAATTCTCCTTGTGCCATATCTTCCTTCCCCTGCAAAGACCAAAATGCCCGCCACTGCTACAACATCCAACTTCCACGAACCTGTTTTGGAAAAGAAAAAGAAAACACAACCAACCTACACAATTCACTTTTACCAATTTTCTAGGGAGGGTGGACGGGAACTTTCCCCCACGCTTGTGATGACTCATCAGGGTGGGGACAGAATTTAACACCTTCTATGGCCCTTCCCCCTCGGCACCAAACATTCCACCCTTTCTCCTGATACCATCTCCCTATTAACCCTGTCATGTCAGCCCTTCGCCTATGTATTTCCTACTTTGCTCCGGGCTGTTCTTGACTGTTGTATAACAGATGTGATTACCCATTACCTGAACCCCAACCTCTTAACCTTATTCTAAACAATTAAGACCAGACCAAAGGGTTGGAGTTATAAAAGGCCGTAGCAGCCTACATTATTAAACAAATAAATATCATAACAAAAACACATCTGTTATTCAAAGATTCCTCATCTATCTAGCGTTGGTCTTTGCAGGAGATTCGTAAACATCAGTAACATAACAATATTGAACTGCGGCCCTTCTCTTAATGTAATAATAGGCCTCAAGCCGACAAGCTGGCTCAGAGACAACCAATGACCGCAGTGCCCCCATTAACACTTCCCGTCTAACCTCAGTTAGCCGGAGACCACCATCAGGACCATAGCAACGCTAGTTCCTGAAATTCTCCTTGTGCCATATCTTCCTTCCCCTGCAAAGACCAAAACGCCCGCCACAGCACCCAAAGGTAACAGCCTTACCCTTGGGTGCACCTCCACACCCGAAGAGCTCTCTGGATACTGTCCTGCAGTCCCAACGCCCACAGATCAATACCCACATCATTTAAATGAACGCCATCTCTCCTCAGGTATCTCCAAGTTTCGAACTCTAATTCCAAATGCCTAATAGCCAAACCCCCATTCTTCACCATGAACTTACTCACCTCCCGGTTAATCTTCCTCCGTGCCCTATTCACACCCTCAACCGACCTGGCCATCCTCCATGTTGTACGAGCCACCATGTCCGACCAAACTATGGCCATCTTTAGAAACTCCTGCATCAAACATCAAATTTGATGTCCCGCGATATATCCACCATAGATCTCACCCCTAAATCATTGCCCCCTAAGTGCAAAACTAAAACATCAGGTGCCCTGTCCCTAAGCGCATAGCGATGCACCTCGGAAATCAATCTTCCCCACAACATACCCGGGAACCAAAACCACTTGATGCAGGCTTCCTGCCTATCAAAACCCAGCTGCCTACCTTCATATCTCACATCTCCCCTCCTGGCCCCCAGCTCACAAAGGAATGGCCCATTATCCAAACCAGGCCTGCCGCAGAACCTGTAATAGAAAATAACAAAAAAACAATACCCATGACCACCAGTATTCTGCAAACCTACCCCCCAACAGAAAACAAAGTCCTTCCCAATTAACATTTTACAGTCCCACCACCAGATGAGGCCTAACATATATCTGAAACCTCCACGATTCCCACCGCCCTATGCGTTTTACAGCCTCTGCATCCATCCTATTTCTGGCCACTTCTATCGCAGCCCCAATCCGAAAAGAATGACACGAAAATTCCTTCATTCAAACCCAAAGCCCTTAAACATTTTCTAAATACGGCCACAAATTGATAACGCGATAACAGAACCCCATCCAAATGCACCAAAAAGGGCCCCCCCCCTTGGGCGGATACCCATAAATCCCTTAACTGCTTCCACTGTGCACAATGCCGAACCCGGCACTGGGAAAACATGCACCAACCTCCCTTTTCCCATTCAATCCGTCTTTGACCTACGAAAATATAACAACAAAACGTCCTTTTCGCATGTCACCTCCTGTATCTTAATTCCCCCTTGCACTTTCTTTGACAGACTTACCAATTCCCCAATACGAAATGCCCCAAAAAAAGCCAGCAAAAATGCCACCGTAAACATTTTGCACTCGTAGTTAGAGGAACAAACCCCCCCCCCCAACTGTGCTACCATACCTGTCAAAATCTGAAAGGTTATCAGTCTCCTGGCGTCCGTACGAACCACCGATCGCCGATAGCCTTTCATCGCCTGCCTTACCCAGAAATCCTTTGTAAAGTCAGGTTGGCCTTGTAATTTGAACAAAAACGCTAAACCCGCTAACTTTTTATGCAGTGCTGATGCAGACACTCCCTCCTCCATCATTCTTGCAACATAATACAACACCAGGAGCCTCACTGCACCATCCACCGACTCATCACCCACCTCTTGCACAAACGCCTGCCACTCACGCCATACTTTCGAGAATGCCGACCATGTCACCTCACTTACCGACTTCCTGATCCATCCTGCGACGAGGCCAATGCTATCCCCCACAACCATTCAGGACAAGGCATCCCGTGCTGCTCCGCCTCCGGCACCAACTCACGGGACCTGTCCCACTGGAAGCGAGACAGCGCATCAGCGATAACATTCTCAACACCCGGGAGGTGTACTGCATGAATGAAAGCATTCAACTGCAAACATCTCAAAACCAAGTGTTGTAACAACCTAATCACTGGCAGAGATGATGCAGTAATCCTGTTAATCACTTGCACTACACCCAACTTGTCCCCATGAAATCGCACCTTCCGATCCCTAAACGCCACACCCCACAATTCAACCGCTAACACCACCGGAAACAGTTCCAGCAGCACTAGGTTTTTTGTAAAGCCCACTTCAATCCATTCCCGCAGCCATGGACCCGCACTCCACTGCCCCTGAAAGAACGCCCTATAACCTGTGGAACCGGCTGCATCAGTGAACAGTTCAAGGCCAAAGTTGCTGACCGGCTCTGACATCCATAGCGCCCGTCCATTAAAGGATTCCAAGAAGGTATGCCATAACCTCAAGTCCTCCCTGTGTTCTTTTTCCAATCTTACATAGTGCCTCAGGGACTGAATACCAACTGCACTTGCCGCAAGCCTGCGGCAAAAAACCCTCCCCATGGGCAGAATGCGGCACGCAAAATTCAGCTTACCCAATAGCGATTGCAACCCTCGAAGCGGAACTTTGCGCAACCCAATCATACATGCAATCTCCCTCTTTAGGTCCGCCAACTTACCCTCTGGTAACCTGTATTCCATTGCCACCGAGTCCAGGACTATGCCCAGGAAACTGATGACCGTACTAGGTCCCTCTGTCTTCTCGGGCACCAATGGAATGCCAAACCTATCCGCTATGTGCTCCAGCGTTGCCAGGAGCACTGCGCAGATTCTGGAAGCAGCTGGTCCTATGCAAAGGAAATCATCCAAATAATGGATGACCAAATTCATGCCTGACACATCCCGTACTACCCATTCGACAAAAGAACTGAATTGTTCAAATAATGCGCACGATATGGAGCAACCCATCGGCAAGCATTGGTCAACATAGAATTAGTCATTCCAATGGCATCCCAGCAACCGGAAACTATCCGGGTGAACCGGAAGAAGCCAAAAGGCTTACTCCACATCTGCCTTAGCCATTAACGCTCCCTTGCTGTAACGCCAAACCCACCCCACCGCAGCATCAAATGATGTATAAGACACCGAACAAGCTGCCTGATCAATTGCATCATTCTTTGATCCCCCTTTTGGGAAGGAAAGGTGATGAATAAGCCTGAACTTATTGCGTTCCTTCTTTGGCACCACCCCCAATGGGGATACTACCAAATCGGCAAAAGGAGGTGATGGGAAAGGACCCCCATTCTCCCCAAAGCAACCTCCTTATTTAGTTTCTCCGAAACCACTTCCGGATGTTGCATGGCTGACCTCAAATTGGGCGGAACAGGGGGAACAACCTCTAAAGAACACGGAATCCTAAAACCTACTGTAAAACCTGACTCTAACAACTGCGCAGCCTCTCTGTCCGGATACCTACTTAGAAACGGCCGAATTCTGTCCACCTTCACCAGAGTCCCCCCTCTTGTTTCCAGCCTCTCCAGCGCGGCTCTTCCCCTGTTTAAAACATCTGGACACCAGATGAGTTCCTCCACACCCAGAACATTCGTGCTTGTATCGACATGCACCTTCAAACTTACAGGTCCCTGTATTATACTGCCAACAAACCCCTTTTTTGTTTCTGGCCGATTGTCCCTGGGCCAATGGTCCACCGGCCCCCCCTTGAAAAAACTGGTTAGGTGCCCGCGGTGACGTCATCAGGCACATCCACAAGCTGATGTCCTTGTGGTCCCATCTCAATTCTGGCCTCACCGCTCTGCGTTGACGAAACTGCTCATCATACCGCAGCCATCCTGTACCACCATAGACCCTGTATGCCTCCCCTATAGCATCCTGGTAGCAGAAGAGCCCCGAACAATGTTCGGGATTCTTCTCCCCTATGACACTTGCCATGATCGCGAACGCTTGCAACCAGTTAGCAAATGTCCTTGGGATCAACCGATACCTCCTTTTTTCTTCGTCCTCCTTCTTTGAATCGTCCGGTTTTACCCTGTCCAGGTTAAATTTTTCTAAACGCAGCAGGGAAAATATCTTAACGTACTCACCCTTCCACAACTTTTACCGCACCTCCTGTTTCAGATGAGCTCCAGCGGTCCTTCATAGCAGACATATACCTTGCATTTGGCTGCATCGCCCAACCTGACAATGTCCTGCCTCCCCTCTGCCTTTGACATTCCCTGCGGGGAACTACTCACTGTTGACACCGTAGCGGGCGCAGGGACTTCAGGCGCAGCGACCGGCACCACTGAGCTCCCTCCAGCCGCACTGGCATCCCTGGCACTCCCAACTTGCGAGACCCATGCCGACGCTAGCCCAGCTGCGACTCTTTCCGCATTCTAAAATTTCTGTACCAGTTCCTTTATACCTGTCAAAAACCCCAGTAACCCAGCAGACCCCTCGGACGGTCCCGCAACCCCCGCACCCGGAGCAGTCCCACCTAAGCCACTATCAACCCCGACAGTATCAGACAATCCCACAATAGTCATAGATGAAGGTAACTTACCGGGCTGCACAGGTGTGGACCCATCAGCCGATCGTCTGTGTTCCTCCGACCGCACACTCCAGGTTAATGGCCCCACCTCCTCGTCAGATCCGGACTGTTCTCCTGGGGACCTCAGCTCCAATCCCTCTTCCTCCTCAGACGACAGCCCACCAGGCGATACAGCCCTGGTTGCCGCAGGAGCTGCCAACCTCCGACCCTGCCTCTTCTAAAACTAAAGGAAAAACACAGCTGCGGCTCACGTCAGCTGACTGGTATGCAGTGACGTCAAATCCTCTAGCTCCGCCCGACGCTGCGTTTCTCCGTACAAGGCATCTACAGGGAAGGAGGCTCCATTTGTATCTCCATTACAAACACTAGTTTTACCAGAATGAGCGCTTCCGTCTCGTACTTGTTTTAGAGCATGCATGGGATTTTGTGTGTTGGAATTGGCTACACATGATCGGAATTTACGAGAACGGATTTTTGTGGTCGGAAAATTTGAGACCAAGATCTCAAATTTTGTGTGTCGGAAATTCCAATGGAAAAAGTCAGATGGAGCCTACACACAGTCAGAATTTCTGACAACAAGCTCCGATCGCACATTTGCCGTCGGAAAGTTCGACCGTGTGTACGGGACATAACAGTCAAATGTGCTGGGCTGAGAAAGGGGGCAGGTTACAGTGCCACTCTCATTGGCTGAAAAGGCAATGGACAGACAGAGCAACTGCATGGTCGGCACAGGCAGTGTGTTCGTAACACACATTCGGGGACAGGAATTGTAAGTCCACCCCTGGGCAAAAGTGACACATGCTGCACTTCTCACCTGCTTCAGCTCTGGAGATGCATCTGCATCAGAGATGGCTGTTTAGTAAAGCAATTTAGGTGACTGAGAGGCCCCTGTGAGTGTGAGGCCTAAGGCGACCGCCTAATTTGCCTAATTAGAGAGCCGCCTCTGAAAGAAAGTACAGCTAATTTCAAAAGATGAGTAAACTACTCTTATGCCTTTGCTTGATCTTAGCAGTCTAGGCTATAGAGGAAAATCTCCTGTACAAATTACACATGCTAACAGGCATAAGGAGTAATTTGAGTAATTGCTAGATATGTTCACATAGGCCAGACAGTTCAAAAAAGGCACACATCAGATATTTTTTCCCATTCATTTAACACTTGGAAAACTGTATCCTTATGAGCCAAGCCAGAAATTGGCCTTAACAAGTCCCCAGAAGTTAAACCTATTCACCTTCATTCTGAGTTTAATCAATACAAAGCTGCCCAAAAATGAGTATGTCCAGAAATACCACAAATGTTCTATTATTGTGAAAATACATTTTATGCTGAATATAACTTAAGACCCTTGGGAATATCCCTTGTTTAGTAAGGGAAAAAGGTATACAATGTGGCATTATGATAGAAAATATGACAAACCCAGATTACGCTTTGTTTAGAAATGGTAAATTTTCATGGATTCAACAGATATTGTTTGTCCTCGTAGGAATCATCGTTATAGGATTGCTTGTTTATTTGTTTTTTTAGGTGTGCTAAATGCGAAATACAAGGATTACTACAATGGCAGTTAGAACTGAGGAAGATGACCCCAAGAAAGAGTTATGCCCCGTAACCCCGGTCAGATTTTCTGACGGAAAGTGTGCAATCGGAGCGTGTTGTCGGAAATTCCGACCGTGTGTGGGCTCCATCGGACTTTTTCCATCGGATTTTCCGACACATAAAGTTTGAGAGCAGGGTATAAAATTTTCCGACAACAAAATCCGATCGCGTCAATTCTGACCATGTGTGGACAATTCCGACGCACAAAGTGCCATGCATGCTCAGAAGAAATTCCGAGATGGAACAGCTCGGTCTGGTTAAATTAGCGTTCGGAACGGATAGAGCACTTTCGTCACGCTGCAATGTTAAAAATTGTTTAATACAGCGCACTCTCTTCTTCTTTATAATGTGAGAAGAATGAAGTAGTTTTGCTGCTCATATTCACACAGACTTCTTCTTTCTTTATTATTTATTGTGATTCCCTCAATATATTTTGATTTGTCACATCTGACCAAATTTGTTTTTTGTTGTTTTATTTTTGTTTTTTATTTTTTTCAAGGCTGTTTTTTTTTATTTTTGTTTTGTATTTTTTTCAAGGCTGATGTTTTTTTTTTCTTTAATTGGTTTTACTCCATAATATTTTTGTGCGTGTTTTGTGTGTCAAGTTACCACAACACCATTGGTATCTTGTATTATTTAATCTCAAGGAGATTGCTTGGTGTTGGTGTCTCTTGTTAATTTCACATTGTATTTTTGAAATGTACCTGCCTCCTCACAAACAAACTGTCCTTTTTGAAGGAAAACACACATAGGTGAGTATAATTGAACCAAAAATTCCTTTATTAAGGGCTCAGAAACAAACAAAGAGGGAGGCAATGCTGGATAAACATCATAAATTGGCAAAGCCTTGGACCCCCAGGGTACACATCAATTCTTTTCCAGCAAAATTGGTGGCCTCAGGAGTCCATATCTAAGGGAGTGCAGTCTGGTCCAGAAGTCCCAGAGATCCGGAAAGCAGCAGATTACATGTATGTCCCCAGGCTGTGGTACTACAAGAGGCTGCGTCTTTTGCCAGACCAGACTGAACCCAGGGTCATCACTCTCTGGTCTTTCTTCCACGCTTCCTTCCTGGCTGTGGCTTTGGTGTTGGAGATGTGGCAGGAGGAGGAGTAGGACCTGGAGGAGGAGGAGGAGTAGGACCTGGAGGAGGAGGAGGAGGACTATGTGTGAGGTCACAAATGTGGGTAGCACATGTTAATTGGCCCCTCAACCCCTTATTGAGAGCTTCCAAGATTAAAAACTCACACAGGAGTCATTGGCCCTCCTCCGTCTGCATCATTTTGCAGGCAGTTATGCCAGCAAAGTCCTCCTCCACACTGTGACGGGTTCTCAGGGCCTCTGTAGCCTTCCAAAAGAGGCCTATGGCAGCCTCCTCCAGGTTACTCCTCTTCCTGACACTTTGTCTTTGAAGGTGGAGGGGAGGGACCTGGGTATCAGGCAGCCTGCTTGGCCCGGCCACCTCCTGGCTGAGACTTCCCTGTGTATGAAAAAGGGACATGGTTTTAGTTTTTGCTTCATCAATTACAATCATAAATTAGCAATCCAAACTAACATCTATTTAACATCATTGATTGGACAACCAGAAATATGTAGAAGAATGCTATACCTGGCTCAAGCTGGGCTCCTCCACATGTTGCTGCCTGGAAGCCTCAGCTGGGAGGAAGGAAGCGTGGAAGGAAGAGTGGAGAGTGCTGGCCTGGGTTCAGTCTGACCTGCCAGAAAATGCAGTCTGTCATAGTACCACAGCCTGGGGACATAAATGTCATCTGCAGCTCCTGATCTCTGGGAATCCTGGACCTTCTTGTGCTGCCTTAGATAAGTGCTCCTCAGGCCACCAATTAGGATCTTCAAATAGGTGATGTCTGCCGTGGGGATCACAGTCTTCACAAATTCCAACAAATTATCCAGCACTGCCTTCCCCTTTGTTTGGTTCTTATATTCGGGGTGGTTTATCTGCCACAGACAGGGCAGCTCCCTGAACATATCAATGAAGATTGGCATAAAGTCCTTATCTTCAAGATATCCATTTTCACTGCACACATCCATTTTCACTGCACACAACACAAGACAAACCCTAATGTCAGCCTAAAGTCTTCTAAACTTGTGCAAATACAGGCCTCAATCTAGAAGCAGTATAGCAAAACAAAAAATTGGGGGGTTTTTGGGACTTTGAATGAGGCATGCAGAAGCAGTATAGGCCCAATGTTAAATCTTACCTTCGCAATCACGATCGGCACCTCCGTTACTCACAGATCGTACGTACTACGCATGGACACGTTTTGGGGGTGCAACCCCTTCCTCAATAATAAAGTAGCTGTGAGGAAGGGGTTGCACCCACAAAACACGTCCCTTGATCCCCCGTGATGGCAGCTAGCACATGTTGACATTCGGCAATTGGTGTGCATCTTCAAAATTTGGCTTTTCTAGGGGTGACTTCACCCATCTGAACGCAATATCAAACACAGTTTGTAAATACTCATGTCTGATATTGCCTTCAAGTTCTACCAAATGTGAACTTTGTAAGTTCAAGATTTGTGTCTTTCTTGTTGGTTTTAAACATGTCTGTTTTATCTTAAATGGACATTTCTACTTTTTCTAATGTGACCCCAAAAATTGATATCCAACAAACATGTTGGTTTGTTTTAAAAACCTTTTCTAAATGCACATGTGATTGTGCTGGTATTAAAAAGATTGTTAATCAAGAATGTGTGGATTATTGTTTCAACGCTCCAAAACTTTTGTTGTGCTGTAATTGGTGTTTTCAGTGACAATGGGTGTTATTTCCTAAGGGAAAATCCACTTTGCACTCCAAGTGCAGTTTCAACTGCACTTGGAGTGCAAAGTGTCTTTGCCTTTAGTAAATAACACCCAACAATGCTTTGTAATGTTACACAATCACGCCATTTTCAGGACTCACCACATTTCTGTCAGGGTCAGCTAAAAGAAACACAAGCAGTAAATGTCACCAAAGATTTTAGTAGTTAAATTCTTTTTTTTATTTGAAAAAGGTTTCAGACATTGTCTGGCATATTGCTAGCCTCCCTACCCGCAAAGTATTCAAGGTATCTTAGACGGACATCATGGGCACTCAGGGGGGCAAGCCAGGACGGCCACTTTCAAGCGCCATCAGGGTTGGTTCATTTTGAATTCCAGCCTCAGGCCCAACTGAGTTGGGAGAATGTTGCCGTAAAAAGTTGTGTAGAACACAGCACGCCAGGATGATATGATTCAGTTTGTACTCCGCCATGTGTATGGGTATAAGAAATAGGCGGAACCGGCTGGCCATGATTCCAAACCTGTTCTCCACCACTCTTCTGGCTCTGGCTCAGCCGGTAATTAAAAACCCTCTGGTCCGGGGTGAGGGTCCTCATCGGGAATGGCCGCATAAGATGGTCCCCCAGCGCAAACGCTTCATCTGCAACAAAGAAGAATGGGAGTTCCTCCACATTGTCTTCTGGAGGTGGCAAGTCCAAGCTGCCATTCTGGAGACGCCTGTAGAACTCCGTCTGGGCGATGACTCCACCATCTGATATCCGGTCATTCTTCCCCACGTCCACATACAGGAACTCGTAAGTAGCCGACACCACCGCCAACATCACAATACTATTGAACCCCTTATAGTTGTAATAGTATGACCCCGAGTTGGGTGGTGGGACGATGTGGACAAGTTTCCCATCAATTGCCCCTCCGCAGTTAGGAAAGTCTCACCGCTGGGCAAAGTGGGAGGCCACAGTCTGCCATTCCTGTGGCGTGGAAGGAAACTGTGGAGTCAAACAAGAAAAAAAAATTAGTCATTTTGCACATAAACAGGGAAAGCAGATTAGACACAAACATTCTTGGCCAACATCAAGATAACATTTATTTGAGGGAGTTTTTAAAGACCAAAGTATAAGGTACACCTATCAGATTCCCCCTCCCCCACCCCCACCCCCACTCATGGACCATTTCTAACATTATAGGGGGGGGACTCTTGGACAGTTAACCCTCTCCACTTCATTGAGAGATGAATGCCTAAATAATGGGTATTACTTTGGCCAGCCCCTCCTTAGTTACACTATTGGCAGCCCACTGGACAGGTAAGAAGTGTCATAATACAAAGATATAAATACACACTGTAAACATTTTAGCACATTTGGACATTCTGCTATTACCTATCAAGATAATAATAGAATCCCAAAACTTTAAACAGTACCATTTGAAAGTATACAGGCAGGCCCTTGCACTACATGCTTTGGGGAATTCATCCATACATCTGAGCACAAAAGAGGTGGGTATAGTGTGTATGGGTTTGGCAAAGTCAGCAGATAGATGATTGAGGATAGATAGAGAATTGGTATCAGCTGACTTAGCAGTTGGGGGGAGGGAGGGTTCCAAATGATTTGGGGACCCCCAAAAAAAGCCTCTCGCAATCTGCCTGAATTTAAAGCACAATTTAAAACTTTAAAAACATTTTAGGGGGTGTTTGGGGTAAAGCACTACTATGGAGCTGATAAAATACATTGTTAAGTGAATACATGAGGTGAATATAGGGCCAGGAGACCATGCTGGGGAGGTAAGTGAAGGCAAATATGTATGAAGGACAAAAAAATAATGACAGAAAAATCCAGCATGCATGAGAACAAAGGGGACATTCACAGCATATTACAATCATGGTAATTAGGGAATGAGGAAAGAAATACAATATATTAGCAAACATTACATACAATAAAATGTGATATTAAAGGATAAAAATCTTACCTTAATATACTCCTTCTGCAGGACCTGTATGATGGCAGAACAGGTCTCTGGGATAATGATCAACAGAGCCTGGGGGGAGATGCCTGTCGAGAACTTCAAGTCCTGCAGGCTTCTCCCCGTTGCCAAGTACTGCAGGGTGACGACTAGCCTCTGCCCTGGAGTTATGGCTTGCCTCATGCAGGTATCCTGCCTGCTGATATAGGGGGTCAGCAAAGCCAACAAACGGTGAAATACGGGGTCCGTCATCCAGAGAAAGTTCCTGAAATCATCAGGATTATTCTCACGAATCTCATGGAGCAAAGGCATATGACAGAACTGGTCACGCTGAAGCAACCAATTCTTGGTCCATGAACTCCTCCCCACCCTGTTCATAGACTGGACTTGTGTCAAGGTCAGGACCCCAACACCAAGCCCATGCACAGCACGAACTCTACGAGGAGTATGTATACGCAACATGGCTAGAAAAGGGTCGGCTGCCCAGAACTAAGTAACAGAATGCACTGAAGGACAGCAAGGCCTGTGAAGAGCGACCTGAAAAACAGTAACGAACTAACAAGAACACAATGACAAGAGTCACGCGTCACTCGCTGTACGCACTGAAGAGCAGATACAAACCCACAAGCACAAACTGAACAGCAGAAAACGATCTGAAAACCACGAGTCTGAAAAAGCGTGAATAGTCTCTCACCAAACTTTTACTAACACGAGATTAGCAAAAGGAGCCCAAAGGATGCCGCGCTTGGTTCTGAACTGGCCTTTTCTAGTCTCGTCATACATGGTGTATGTCACCGCGTTCTTGGCGATCGGAAATTCCCACAACTTTGTGCGACCGTGTGTACGCAAAACAAGTTTGAGCCAACGTCTGTCGGAAAAAATCCATGGACTTTGTTGTCGGAATGTCCGATCGTGTGTATGGGGCATAAGAGTGTTATCAGATGGTCAGATTAGCAGATTCATATGATGCCAAGACGGGTGATGCTAAAGAGTAAAGATACAGTGGGGACGGAAAGTATTCAGACCTCCTTAAATTTTTCACTCTTTGTTATATTGCAGCCATTTGCTAAAATCATTTAAGTTTTTTTCCTCATTAAGGTAAACACAGCACCCCATATTGACAGAAAAACACAGAATTCTTGACATTTTTGCAGATTTATTAAAAAAAGAAAAACTAAAATATCACATGGTCCTAAGTATTCAGACCCTTTGCTGTGAATCTCATATATTTAACTCAGGTGCTGTCTATTACTTCTGATTGGATTATTGGATTATACTGATTGGACTTGATTACCCATTACACCTGTCTATATAAGACCTTACAGCTCACAGTGCATGTCAGAGCAAAGGAGAATCATGAGGTCAAAGGAACTGCCTGAAGAGCTCAGAGACAGAATTGTGGCAAGGCACAGATCTGGCCAAGGTTACAAAAAATGTCTGCTGCACTTAAGGTTCCTAAGAGCACAGTGGCCTCCATAATCCTTAAATGGAAGACGTTTGGGACGACCAGAACCCTTCCTAGAGCTGGCGGTCCAGCCAAACTGTGCTATCGAGGGAGAAGAGTCTTGGTGAGGGAGGTAAAGAAGAACCCAAAGATCACTGTGGCTGAGCTCCAGAGATGCAGTCGGGAGATGGGAGAAAGTTGTAGAAAGTCAACCATCACTGCAGCCCTCCACCAGTCGGGGCTTTATGGCAGAGTGGTTTGACGGAAGCCTCTCCTCAGTGCAAGACACATGAAAGCTTGCATGGAGTTTGCTAAAAAACACCTGAAGGACGCCAAGATGGTGAGAAATAACATTCTCTGGTCTGATGAGACCAAGATAGAACTTTTTGGCCTTAATTCTAAGCGGTATGTGTGGAGAAAACCAGGTACTGCTCATCACCTGTCCAATACAGTCCCAACAGTGAAGCATGGTGGTGGCAGCATCATGCTGTGGGGGTGTTTTTCAGCTGCAGGGACAGGACGACTGGTTGCAATAGAGGGAAAGATGAATGCGGCTAAGTACAGGGATATCCTGGACGAAAACCTTCTCCAGAGTGCTCAGGACCTCAGACTGGGCCGAAGGTTTACCTTCCAACAAGATAATGACCCTAAGTACACAGCTAAAATAACGAAGGAGTGGCTTCACAACAACTCTGTGACTGTTCTTAAATGGCCCAGCCAGAGCCCTGACTTAAACCCAATTGAGCATCTCTGGAGAGACCTAAAAATGGCTGTCCACTAACGTTTACCATCCAACCTGACAGAACTGGAGAGGATCTGCAAAGAGGAATGGCAGAGGATCCCCAAATCCAGGTGTGAAAAACTTGTTGCATCTTTCCCAAAAAGACTCATGGCTGCATTAGATCAAAAGGGTGCTTCTACTAAATACTGAGCAAAGGGTCTGAATACTTAGGACCATGTGATATTTCAGTTTTTCTTTTTTAATAAATCTGCAAAAATGTCCAAAATTCTGTGTTTTTCTGTCAATATGGGGTGCTGTGTGTACATTAATGAGGAAAAAAAATGAACTTGATTTTAGCAAATGGTTGCAATATAATAAAGAGTGAAAAATTTAAGGGGGTCTGAATACTTTCCATCCCCACTGTATATTGTTAAACTTAATGTTTAAGTCAGAGACACTTCCTTCTTCATTCGGCCCGGTAGAGCTGGATATCTGTGTGTTGTGTCTCTCCACTGCAGTGTATCTTTTACAAAGATTTGGATCTACTATTTCATCTGTATGGTCTTGTTTGGAGACTTCCTAATCTGATTTAACAAAGAACAAAGGAAAATAAGACAGAAATGGTTTATTTCTGAATGTATTATTTTTGTTAGAAGTTGCCTCTGGGTATGCTGCTGGAAGTATCCTGAACATATGGTATATGAGAGAGGCTTTGGAGAAATGAAAAAGGTATCAAAAATGTCAGCGGGTATGCCTCCTAACAACCAGATGGGAATCATTTCTGCTGCTGCGGTCCAGGGTGGTGCTGGTCAGTTGTCGATGACAGTGAAGGATGTGTATACTGTACCATCGCTTTAACTGACAATTGCGCGGTCGCGCGGCGCTGTACCCAAACAAAATTGACATACTTTTTTCCCACAAATATAGCTTTCTTTTGGGGGTATTTGATCACATCTACGTTTTTTGTTTTTTGCGCTATATACCAAAAAACCCAATAATTAAAAAAAAAACTATATTTTTTACTTTTTGCTATAATAAATACCCCCCCCCCAAAAAAAATGTAAAAAAAACGAATTTCTTCCTCAGTTTAGGCCACTATGTATTCTTCTACATATTTTTGGTAGAGAAAAAATCCCAATTAACGTATATTGATTGGTTTGCGCAAAAGTTATCACGTCTACAAAATAGGGGATAGATTTATGGCATTTCTACTATTATTTTTTTTTACTAGTAATGCCAGTAATCTGTGATTTTTAGTGGGACTGCGACATTGCTGCGGACAGATCGGACACTTTTGACACTTTTTTGGGACCAGTGACATTTATACAGCGATCAGTGCTATAAAAATGCACTGATTACTGTATAAATGACACTGGCAGGGAAGGGGTTAACACCGGGAGCGTTAAATGTTCCCCAGGGAGGTGCTTTCTAACTGTGGGGGGAGGGGACTGACAGGGAGTAGAGAGAGATCGCTGTTCCTAATCACTGGGAACAGACAATCTCACTCTACTCCCCTGACAGAATGGGGATCTGTTTGTTTATACTGGCAGATCCCTTTTCTGGCTCTCTGTGGAGTGATTGCAGGTGGCTGGTGGACCCGCTGATTGGCTTCCCTGCTAGAAAAGGGCACACGCATCGCCGTGTATGCGCCCGATGTACAATGACGGCAATTTGCACAGGAGAACCAACCTGCCGCAGTACAACTGCGGTGGCTGGTCGTTAAGTAGTTACTTTTCTAATGAATTCCAATTTTAGGAAAGATTCTAATTCAGATCGGTCTAAAAATAATCGACCAATCTGAATTCTGTGTGACGAATAGCTGGTTGCTAAGGAGCGGGCCGGAAAGCCAGCCACCGCGTCCTTAACAGCCGATGACTCATCAACTGTCAGCGGGCTTCACTGATGAGAGTTAAAATCTAAACAAAGGCATGCCCACAATAGAAAATTCAGGGGAAAAACAGCGTGGGGTACCCCCAATCCATACCAGGCCCTTCGGCCCACTCCAAAATAAAACAAAATGATGTGCCCTCCCCCCAAATCCATACCAGACCCTTATCCAAGCATGCAGCCCAGCAGGCCAGGAAAAGGGGGGCCCCCCTTAATTAATGAGTATGGGGGGGCAGGATCTGGGGTCCCCCTTGTTCAGTGAATAAAGACACAACACAAGTTTTTGGCAATTCCTTTATTTAAAAAAAATAGAAAGGTCCCCCAGTGCGCCACACCGCCAGACCCAAAAAAAGACCCGCCGACTGCTTGCTCTGCCATCTGTCATTTCGTAAATAGCTAGGGGCAGGGTCACCCAATGATGTCAGCGGGTGACCCTACCCCTTGTGATATCATCGACCCAGCATACCCCCTTTCGGTGACATCACAAGGTGGCGGGATCACCCGCAAGGTCCATAAAGTCATAGATGAGCGAGTTTGGGGTGTAGGAACTTGATTGGCCTGCACAGAGTCCTGACCTCAACCCGATAGAACACCTTTGGAATGAATTAGAGCGGAGACTGTAAGCCAGGCCTTCTTGTCCATATCAGTGCCTAATCTCACAAATGCTCTTCTGGAAGAATGGTCAAACATTCCCATAGACACACTCCTTAACCTTGTGGACAGCCTTCCCAAAAGAGTTGAAGCTATTATAGCTGCAAAGTGTTAGCTAACTCAATACTATATGCAATAGTGAAATACATAAGCCTGAAGATAAACACGTTCATATACAGTGGGGATGGAAAGTATTCAGACCCCCTTAAATTTTTCACTCTTTGTTATATACTCCAAACACATGCTGGTAGGTTAATTGGATCCTGTCTAAATTGGCCCAAGTATGTATGAATGTGAGTTAGGGACCTTCGATTGTAAGCTCCTTGAGGGTAGGGACTGATGTGAGTGTACAATGTATATGTAAAGCGCTGCATAAATTGACTGCGCTATACAAGTATCTTAAATAAATAAATAAATAAATAAAATAAATATTGCAGCCATTTGCTAAAATCATTTAAGTTCATTTTTTTTCCTCATCAATGTACACACATCACCACATATTGACAGAAAAACACAGAATTTTGGACATTTTTGCAGATTTATTCAAAAAGAAAAACTGAAATATCACATGGTCCTAAGTATTCAGGCCCTTTGCTCAGTATTTAGTAGAATCACCTGTTGTAATATGTTCACCGATTTATGTGGGACATTATATTATTATATGTATGTACACATACAGTCAATATTAACCAGGCCAGAATTGAGTTGACAATGGTCGATTTGTCCAAGCCAACTCAATTTTAATATAACAGCTGAAGACCCTTTGATATGTAAGTCTTATGCAAGTCTACCTAGGGGTGAGAGGTATGTTAACCTGTTAGGCTGTTAATCTAATTGAACATTTCAAAGGTACATTGTTTAAAGGACCATAGAAGAAGTATTTATTGATGGTAATTAGACTTGAGGGGGTACCAATGGGATCGAGGAGTGTTTTGGGCTGGCCTAGCGGAGGCTCCCTCCTAGGGGACTAATATATCAGGGGGACTTGTTGATATTATTATGCAAGAATACAGATTAGGAATGTAGGTATTCCAAGGGCTCAAAAGGGTGTTCAGGTGGTATCTGTTAATCTAATCTAATTACACATATCTAAAGAGACTTGTTGATATTGATATGCGGGAGTGCAAATTGGGGTGGTTTATGACTACAGCTGTTCACGGCTTGGGGTTGTTGTCTGTCTGAAAGACTGAAGCGAATCAAAGTCCTAAATTGAAACGGCCAATCAAATTGCTCAGCCACTCAATGTCTAGTGAATATAACATGGTGTTCAGTCTATAGTTTAAAAAAAAGTTAGGCTTGTCTGTGTATATACACACAGACCTAGGAACATAGGACTCTGAATGATATACTCTGCTGGATATTTTTGTCATCTGTGGACTTTGGACTTTGTTCTGTGTTAGAAGTCAATAAAATGCATCTCTCTGGAAGAATTGGGTTGCTGCGGGAAGAGTACTTACTAATTAATTATCATACCCACGATACTACTATCCACTCAATACATATTTATATCACTACATTGGGGCCGTGACCCGTTCTTTACAGGTACTATATCACTACATTGGTGCCGTTTAAGTGACCAGAAGAGCATTTTCGGACTTAGTAACAGAAGTTGGTGGTGACAACAATCCTGTGAGGTGGACAGAAGTCTGATGAAGAACCAAGAGCTGTGCTGTGACTCTAATGTCTGGTTGTAACATAAGAGAGTCTGATCTACAAAATTAAACAAGTTGGGAACCCCAGAATTATTCTCTGGAGACTGGAAACAACAACAAAAAAAGGACTGTGTCGTGTACCAGAAGACCTGAACTGGAAGCTGAAGGAGTAACTAATGCGGTGAGTAAAATATTTCCTTTTTTTTAAATTATTAGTAATATAGTCAAAATGCTTACTCAGTGTTAAGCTAGTGTCAGTTCTGATAAAGGTAACAGATGGGTATTAAAATGTATTATGCGCCATGGCGGTCCTTATGAAATTCCAGAAAAATGTAAGCAGACATGGACGATGATGAAGGAATTTTTAGAGAATATCAAAGTCCTAAATTGAAACGGCCAATCAAATTGCTCAGCCATTCAGTGTCTAGTGAATATAACACGGCATTCAGTCTATAGTTTTAGTTAGGCTTGTCTGTGTATGAACACGCAGACCTAGAAAGAAATGGGACTCTGAATTATATACTCTGTTGGATTTTTTGTCATCTGTGGACTTTGGACTTTGTTCTGTGTTGGAAGTCAATTAAGTGCATCTCTCTGGAAGAATTGGGTTGCTGCGGAAGAGAACTTACTAATTAATTATCATACCCACTATACTACTTCTACACGTATTTTTATATCATTACAGCACCCTTTTGATCTAATACAGCCATGAGTCTTTTTGGGAAAGATGCAACAAGTTTTTCACACCTGGATTTGGGGATCCTATGCCATTCCTCCATGCAGATCCTCTCCATTTATGTCAGGTTGGATGGTAAACAATGGTGGACAGCCATTTTTAGGTCTCTCCAGAGATGCCCAATTGGGTTTAAGTCAGGGCTCTGGCTGGGCCATTCAAGAACAGTTACGGAGTTGTTGTGAAGCCACTCTTTCATTATTTTAGCTATGTGCTTAGGGTCATTGTCTTGTTGGAAGGTAAACCTTCGGCCCAGTCTGAGGTCCTGAGCACTCTGGAGAAGGTTTTCATCCAGGATATCCCTGTACTTAGCCGCATTCATCTTTCCCACAATTGCAACCAGTCGTCCTGTCCCTGCAGCTGAAAAACACCCCCACAGCATGATGCTGCCACCACCATGCTTCACTGTTGGGACTGTATTGGACAGGTGATGAGCAGTGCCTGGTTTTCTCCAAACATACGCGCTGAGTTATAAAGGCCAAAAAGTTCTATCTTGGTCTCATCAGACCAGAGAATCTTATTTCTCACCATCTTGGAGTCCTTCAGGTGTTTTTTAGCAAACTCCATGCGGGCTTTCATATGTCTTGCACTGAGGAGAGGCTTCTGTCAGGCCACTCTGCCATAAAGCCCCAACTGGTGGAGGGCTGCACTGATAGTTGACTTTATACAACTTTCTCCCATCTCTCGACTGCATCTCTGGAGCTCAGCCACAGTGATCTTTGGGTTCTTCTTTACCTCTCTCACCAAGGCTCTTCTCCCCAGATAGCTCTCTTTCGCCGGACCGCCAGCTCTAGGAAGGGTTCTGGTCGTTCCAAATATCTTCCATTTAAGGATTATGGAGGCCACTTTGCTCTTAGGAACCTTAAGTGCAGCAGAAATTTTTTTGTAACCTTGGCCAGATCTGTGCCTTGCCACAATTCTGTCTCTGAGCTCTTCAGGCAGTTCCTTTGATCTCATGATTCTCATTTGCTCTGACGCACTGTGAGCTGTAAGGTCTTATATAGACAGCTGTGTGGCTTTCCTAATCAAGTCTAATCAGTATAATCAAACACAGCTGGATTCAAATGAAGGTGTAGAACCATCTCAAGGATGATCAGAAGAAATGGACAGCACCTGAGTTAAATATATGTGTCACAACAAAGTGTCTGAATACTTAGGACCATGTGATATTTCAGTTTTTCTTTTTTAATAAATCTGCAAAATGTCAACAATTCTGTTTTTTTCCGTCAATATGGGGTGCTGTGTGTACATTAATGAGGACAAAAAATGAACTTAAATGATGTTAGCAAATGGCTGCAATATAACAAAGAGTGAAAAATTTAAGGGGGTCTGAATACTTACCGTCCCCACTGTATATTTGCATACTGGAATGAGATCTGGTTCTCTTTTATATGGATGAGGAATTGGGATGAGATCCCTGGAGAGATATACTGTTGAAACACGGAGTTTCATATACTACATGTCTAAGGGTCACTTTGTGGCCAAGGTCATCTGGTGAGCACATTTCATTTATCACTTCGGGTATTATATTTGAAAATTGAAGCACATTGCACTTTAGGAGTACAGTGCTGGAGTTTTTGACCGCAGTATCATGTCATGGACTTTTAAATTTATTGATTCATTGTGCACTTTAATCATTGTCTAAATTGCATGTTTTTTTTACATTGCAAGTTATATGTATTTTTTTGCGCCCTTCACTATTATCTTTCAACTCAATACTGAACCCTATGGACTAAGACTGGAATGCTATTAAAGTTCATGTGCGTGTAAAGGCAGGCGTCCCAATACTTTTGGTAATATAGTGTATGTGCCTGCTCTACCATTTACTTGTATAAGATTAACGTTCTGCTGCTTCTCCTCTCCCAGCTCTTATGCAGCTGAGAACAGAGGAAATGTGATCATTTATGAAAAAAAGGGGAAGAAAGGTATTTTATTTTTTTTTTTTATATCTTAAATAGCTTAATAGGGAGGAGAAGCAGCAGCACACTGACTTTCCCAGTGAATGGCTGTGCAGCAGGGGCATGTCAGGACAAGTCTGATCATTGGAGGAAAGCATACTGAGTTCCCAGTATAGCTATAGAACTGACCATGGTGTGCTCTCCTGCTTAGTGTGGTCAGTTTTTAATAGGAAAGCAAGGATACTAGCAGGAACACCAGGCATTTCACATAAAGGAAGCAATACAAAGAGAGCAAGATACTTTCACATAAATGGTTTGCCTTTAATTTCTATTTTAACCACTTAAAGTGGCGTTCCACCCAAAAAACAAAAATACCTGGAAAAATTCTACCCAAAAAACAAAAATACCTGGAAAAATTCTAAAAAAAAAAAAAAAAAAAATTTTTTTTCACTTACCTCTAAACGCCTGTTGCTAGGTGGTCCCTCGTAGTCTGCCTGTTCCTTTGCCTGGGCTGGTGACATCATATCCCCCCAGGCACAGGAAGGGCTCCGCTCTGCTCCCTCCCTCCTGTCAATCATCTGGGACCCATTACAGGTCCCAGGTGATTGAGCGGCCAATCACGGCACGCGGCGCCGCTCGCGCATGCGCAGTGGGTGCCAGGCTGTGAAGTCACAGCCCAGCGCCCACAGTTGAAATGCCGGCGCCGACGAGCGGAGGGGGGGACGAGCGGGGCTTCGATCCCCTGCATCGCTGGACCCAGGGACAGGTGAGTGTCCAATTAAAAGTCAGCAGCTACAAATACTGCAGCTAATTTTTTTTTTATTTGACGGCCCCCCTGGGTGGAACTCCTCTTTAAGGACCGGGCCATTTTTTGCGATACAGGATTGCGTTACTTTAGCTGGCAATTACGTGGGCATGCGATGCTGTACCCAAATAAAATCTATGTCCTTTTTTTCCCACAAATAGAGATTTATTTTGGTGGTATTTGATCACCTCTGCAGTTTTTATTTATTTATTTTTTTTTTTTAAAAGAGTGATAATTTTGAAAAAAAAACTATACTTTTTATTTTCTGCTATAAAACATATCCAATAAAAAAAATAAAAAAATCTAATTTCTTCATCAATTTAGGCCAATATGTATTCTGCTACATATTTTTGGTAAAAAAACAAAACAAATAAACGTATATTGATTGGTTTGCACCAAAGTTTTAGAGTGTACAAAATAGGGGATAAATTTATGGCATTTTTATTTTTTTATTTTTTTACTAGTAATGGCGGTGATCAGTGATTTTTAGCGGGACTGCGACATTGCGGTGGACAGATCGGACACTTACCTGACATTTCTGTCACTTTTTTTGGAACCAGTGACATTATTATGCCCCGTACACACGGTCGGATTTTCCGATGGAAAATGTCCGATCGGAGCGTGTTGTCGGAAATTCCGACCGTGTGTGGGCTCCATCAGACATTTTCCATCGGATTTTCCGACACACAAAGTTGGAGAGCAGGAGATAAAATTTTCCGACAACAAAATCCGATCGCGTCAATTCTGACCGCGTGTGGCCTGTTCCGACGCACAAAGTGCCACGCATGCTCAGAAGAAATTCCAAGACAGAACAGCTTGTTCTGGTAAACTTAGCGTTCGCAATGGATACAGCACTTTCGTCACGCTGCAATGTTAAAAATGGTTTAATACAGCGCACTCTCTTCTTCTTTATAATGTGACAAGAATTAAGTAGTTTTGCTGCTCATATTCACACACACTTCTCACAAAGTTTTATTTTTGTTTTTTTATTGGGATTCCCTGAATATATTGTTATTAGTTGTCACATCTGACATAATTTTTTTATTTTTTTTATTTAATTTTTTGGGGGATTTTAAGCCTTTTTTTTTATTTAATGTTTGTATTTTTTCAAAGGCTGATCTTTGTTCAATGTTATTTTTATTTTTACTCCAGAATATTTTTGTGTGTGTTTTGTGTGTCAAGTTACCCCAACACCATTGATATCTTTTATTATTTAATCTCCAGGAGATTGTTTGTTGTTGGTGTCCCTTGTTCATTTCACATTGTATATTTGCAATGTACCTGAATCCTCACAAACAAACTGTCCTTTTTGAAGTAAAACACATAGGAGAGTATAATTGAAAACAAAAATCCTTTATTAAGGTATCAGAACCAAACAAAGAGGAAGGCAACACTGGATCAACAGGAGAAATTAGCGAAGCCTGGGACCCCCACGGCAGATATCAATTCTTGAACATCAAAATTGGTGGCCTGAGGAGTCCATATGTAAGGGAGGGCAGTCTGGTCCAGAATTCGCAGAGATCCGGATAGCAGCAGATGACATCTGTGTCCCCAGGCTGTGGTACCACAAGAGGCTGCATTTTTTGGCCGACCAGACTGGATCCAGGGTCCTCACTTTCTGGTCTTCCTTTCACGCTTCCTTCCCGACTGTGGCTGTGCAGTTGGAGATGTGGCAGGAGGAGGATTAGGACCTGGAGGAGGACTAGGAGGACCTGGAGGAGAGGTAGGACGAGGAGGAGGACCTGCAGGAGGAGGAGGAGGACCATCGCAAAGGTGTGTCTGAGCTGTAATTTGGCCCCTCATACCTTTGTTAAGAGCCTCCAATATGAGGGACTCACACATGACTTGTTCGCCCTTCTCCATCCTCTGCATTTTTTATGCAATGACGGCAGCAATGTCCTCCTCCATGGTCTGTGGTGCTCCCAGGACCTCTGTAGCCCTCCAAAAGAGTCCTCTGGTAGCCTCCTCTAGGGCACTCCTCCTCCTGCCACTTTCTCTTTCCAGGGGGGGTGGAGGGACCTGCAGATCAGCCAGCCGGCACGGCCCGGCCACCTCCTGGCTGCGACTTCCCTGTGTATAAAAAAGGGACATGGTTGTAATGTTTTGCATCATCAATCACAATCCTAAATTAGTACTCCCAACTAACATCTAGTTAACATCATTGATTGTACAAGCAGAAATATTTAGAGGATTGCTATACCTGGCTCAATCTGGGCTTCTCCACATGTGGCCTGGAAGGCCGGGGGGAAGGAAGGGGAAGGAAGGAGAGGAAGGAAGCGTGGAAGGAAGACTGGAAAGGGATGGCGTGGGTTCAGTCTGGCCTGCCAGAAAATGCAGCCTGTCGTAGTACAACATCCTGGGGACATAGATGTCATCTGTTGCTCCGGATCTCTGTGAATCCAGGACCTTCTTGCGCTCCCTTAGATATGTGCTCCTCAGGCCACCAATGAAGATCTTTAAATAGGTGATGTCTGCCGTGGGGATCACCTGCTTCACAATTTTACACAATTGCACCAGTGCTGCCTTCCTCTTTGCTTGGTTCTTGAAATGGGGGTGTTTAATCTCCCACAGACAGGGCAGCTCCCTTAACATATCTACGAATACTGACATGAAGTCATTGTCTTTCAGTAGCATATCCATGTTCACTGCAAGACACAGCACAAGACAAAGCCTAATGTCAGACAAAACTCTCCTGATCTTCTTACAATATAGGCCTCAATGTAGAAGCAGTATAGGCACAAGTTTGTCTCTTACCTTCGTTCTTACGATCGGCGCGTCCAATGCTCCTTCCTCCGCTCACAGATCGTACGTAATATGCACGCGTGTTACGCTTTATACACACTTCGCATGTGTGTAACTCCGCCCGCCCCTGACGTTCTTTCTAGTCTATTCCCCGCCCCTTTTCGTTCGGCGCAGTGGGGGAAGAGCACATGGCGGAGTCACAGCAGGTGCGTGCTAATTGCAGGAACGAGGAGGAGGAGGAGGAAAGCCTGGATCCGGACACGTCCCGATCCAGAAGGAGACGTTTTAAGGCCACAAATATGTCCTTTGGGGAGATGTTGGAGATGGTCGACATCATGAAGAAGTCCGACTATGACGGAAAGTATGGGCCTTACCCCATCCCCAATATCAGAAAGGCCAAGATCATGGCGGAAGTGATCAAAAGTCTGTACAGGAATTTCGGGGTACGACGATCGAAAGATCAGCTCAGGAAGCGGTGGTCAGACCTGAAATTGAGAGAGCCAGAGCAGTACCGAAAGATCCGGAGAGTGCTGCAAAAAAGTAAGTAGTTGTGCTGTGTTCCTATTCTTTCTGTCTTTATTCCGTTCGTGCTGCTCCATATGCTTTTATTAATTGTAACGTTTAAAAGGGCAACTTTAATGTTCATGGGCCCATTATTCGTTCGTATCAAACATTTTTCTTTCGGCCTCTAAAACACCATTGTTTAGGCCATATGCATTTTCACACATTTTTTTGGGCCTACTTGGATGCCAAATATTTATTTGTGTAGATGGGTTTGTTACTCGAATGAAATGCAAACTAGATTGTGTGTAAGGAGAGGACACTGAGCAGCTGTTTTCACATCTGGACACTGGAGCACTAGTGTGGGACATCAGAACACCATTTTTATTAGGGGGCCATACAGGTGCTCCAGTGTATACTATAGGGGGGGCTACATCTGTGAAGCTTGTACCAAACAGGTAAAGTATTGCAGCTTGACAAAGGCCAATAAAAAAAATACATCTTGGAACTCTGCCAAAATAGACAATTGTACCCCACTTCCAAGCAATGTTTCCTATTTCTAGTTCTGCCATCAAATATCTGTGTCCTAATTATACCATTTTTGTTTTACATAGGGGAGAAAAGACTCGGAGGAAACCCCTCATCCGAGGAGACCACAGACCCCCCACCTCTGGAAGAAGGGGAACTAACACCAACCCAAGAAGAGCAGGAGGAAGAAGAAGATGTGGTGGAGATTGGCACCACAACAGGTGAGTGTCTGCGACCACAGGCTCAGGTAAAAGAGATGGATGGTGGCCGATTTTTGATACCTGTTTTTGTTTTCTTTCTATCTTTTTAGGTGATCGTGATGTGAGGGATCCAGATCCTTTCACATCAGAAAGTGCCCAGATCCTGATCGGGGAGATCATGGGGTGTAATGTAGAACTGCAAAACATACAGCAAAAAATCAATGATGTGATTAAAAAAAATAATAACATCATTGATGTTTTGGGGCGAATTTAAAACCCCACAAAATCACTTTTTGGATTGTGATCCAATCTTTTAAAACTTTTTGAAATGTTTTGAAAAGCCAAATTTGGAGGATGCACACAGTGTGCCAACATGTGCTATCTGCCATCATGGGAGATCAATGGACGCGTTTTGGGGGTGCAACCCCTTCCTCAATTATAAAGTAGCATTGAGGAAGGGCTTGCTCCCCCAAAACACGTCCCTTGATCCCCCCTGATGGCAGATAGCACATGTTGACATTCGTAAATTGGTGTGCATCTTCCAAATTTGGCTTTTTCAGGGGTGATTTCCCCCATCTGAACGCTATATCAAACCCAGTTCCTAAATACTGATGTCTGATATAGCCTTCAGGTTTTACCTAATGTGAACTTTGTAAGTTCAAGTTTTTTGGCTTTCTTGTTGGTTTTACACAGGCCTGTTTTATCTTAAATGGACATTTCGATTTTTGATAATGCTACTCCAAAAATTGTTATACAACAAACATGTTGGTTTGTTTTAAAAACCTTTGGTAAATGCACATGTGATTGTGCAGGTATAAAAAAGTTGCTTACTCAAGAATGTGTGGATTATTGTCTCAACACTACAACAGTTTTGGGGTGATGTTATTGCTGTTTTCAGCAAAAATGGGGGTTATTTCCTAAGGGCAAATCCTCTTTGCACTACAAGTGCAGTTTCAGTGCAGTTGCAAGTGCACTTGTAGTGAAATGTGTTTTTGCATTTAGGAAATAACAGCCAACAGTGCTTTGTATAATAAGGTTACACAATCACGACATTTTCTGGACTCAACACATTTCTGTCAGGGTCAGCTAAAACAAACACAAGCAGTAAATGTCCACAAAGAATTTCTTTGATTTTTTTTATTATAAAAAGGCTTCACAGATTGTCTGGCATATTGATAGCCCCCCTACCCGCAAAGAACTCCAGGTAGCGTAACCGGACATCATGGGCACTCAGGGAGGCACTTTCAAGCGCCGTCAGTGTGGTTTGATGTATGATTCTGGCCTCAGGTCCAACTGAGCCAGCATAGTTGGCCGAATGTTTCCTTAAAAAGTTATGGAGAACACAGCATGCAAGTATAATATGGTTCAGTTTATACTCCGCCATATGGATGGGTGTCATAAATAGGCGGAACCGGCTGGCCAGGATTCCAAATGTGTTCTCCACCACTCTTCGGGCTCTGGCCAGCCGGTAATTAAAAACCCTCTGTTCCGGGGTGAGGGTCCTCATTGGGAATGGCCGCATCAGATGGTCCCCCAGCGCAAACGCTTCATCAGCAACGAACACAAATGGGAGTCCTTCCACATTGTCCTCTGGAGCTGGCAAGTCCAAGCTGCCATTCTGGAGACGCCTGTAGAACTCTGTCTGGGCGATGACTCCACCATCGGACATCCGGCCATTCTTCTCCACGTCCACATACAAGAAGTCGTAATTAGCCGACACCACCGCCAACATCACTATACTATTGAACCCCTTGTAATTATAATAGTACGACCCCGAGTTGGGTGGTGGAACGATGTGGACGTGTTTCCCATCAATTGCCCCTCCGCAGTTAGGAAAGTCCCACCGCTCGGCAAAGTGGGAGGCCACAGTCTGCCATTCCTGTGGAGTGGAAGGAAACTGTTAAGGAAAAAACAATAAACATTACTATTTTTACTCTGAAACATGGCAAGCAGATTAGACACAAACATTATGGGGCAACCTCCAGATAGCATTTATTAAGGGGAATTTAACAACGCCAAAGTATAAGGTACACCTATCATATTCCCCCCCCCCCCCTCATGGGCCATTTCTAACATTATAGGGGGTGTGTGGAAATCTTGGACAGGTAACCCTCTTCACTTCATTGAGGGAAGAATGCCTAAATAATGGGTATTACTTTGAACAGACCCTCCTTAGTTACACTATTGGCAGTCCACTGGACAGGTAAGAAGTGTCATAATACAAAGATATAAATAAACATTGTACACATTTGAGGACATTTGGACATTCTGCTATTACCTATCAAGATAATAATAGGATCCCAAAAATTTAAACAGTACCATTTGAAAGTATACAGGCAGGCCCTTGCACTACATGCTTTGGGGAATTCATCCATAAATCTGAGCACTAAGGAGATGGGTATAGTGTGTATGGGTTTGGCAAAGTCAGCAGATAGATGATTGAGGATAGAGAATTGGGATCAGCTGACTTAGCAGTTGGGGGAGGGAGGGTTACTAAAAATTATTTGGGGACACCACAAAAAAAAGCCTCTGGCACTCTGCCTGAATTTAAAGCAAAAATAACATTTCTAAACATTTTAGGGGGTCTTTGGGGTAAAGCACTACTATGTAGCTGATAAAATACATTGTTAAGTGACTACATGAGGTGAATATAGGCCAGGAGACACCATGCTGGGGAGGTTAGTGAAGGGCAAATATGTATGAAGGACCTAAAATAATAATTACATAAAAATCCAGCATGCATGAGGACAAAGGGGATATTCACAGCATATTCCAATCATGGTAATTAGGGAATGAGGAAAGAAATGCAATATATTAGCAAACATTAAATACGATAAAATGTGATATTAAAGGATAAAAATCTTACCTTCATATACTCCTTCTGTAGGACCTGTATGATGGCAGAACAGGTCTCTAGGATAATGATCCCCAGAGCCTGGGGGGAGATGCCTGTTGAGAACTTTAAGTCCTGCAGACTTCTCCCTGTCGCCAAATACCGCAGGGTAGCGACCAACCTCTGCTCCGGAGTGATGGCTTGCCTCATGCAGGTATCCTGCCTGCTGATATAGGGGGTCCGCGAAGCCAACAGACGGTGAAACACGGGGTCCATCATCCTGAGAAAGTTCCTGAAATCATCAGGATTATTCTCATGGATCTTACGGAGCAAAGGCATATGAGAGAACTGGTCACGCTGAAGCAACCAATTTTTGGTCCATGAACTCCTCCCCACCCTGTTCATGGACTGGACTTGTGTCAAGGGGTGCCGCGCTTGGTTTTGAACGGGCCTTTTCTAGTCTCGTCGTACGTGGTGTACGTGACCGCGTGGTTGGCAATCGGAAATTCAGACAACTTTGTGCGACCGTGTGTAGACAAAAAAAGTTTGAGCCAACATCCGTCGGAAAAAATCCTAGGATTTTGTTGTCGGAATGTCCGAACAAAGTCCGACCGTGTGTACGTCCTATTACAGTGATCAGTGCTAAAAATATGCACTGACATTGTACTAATGACACTGACAGGGAAGGGGTTAACACTAGGGGGGTTCAAGGGGTTAACTGTGTTCCCTGGGTGTGTTTACTAACTGTATGGGGGGTGGGCTGCGTGGAATAACACACATATCCGTCTTCCTGCATAGTAGAATGACAAGATCTATGTATGATCCTCTGTCAGAATGGAGTTCTGCCTTGTTTACTTTGGCAGATTCCCATTCTGTCTTTGTGGGGAACGATCAAAGGCGGGCCCGCTGATTGGCTCTCCCCCGCTGACCAATCGGTGCACTCACGCCCACACAGGGCTGTGAACGAGTCCGATGTACCCTACGGTGATTTGCGCAGCAAAGCCAACTTGCCGCAGTCCATAAGCTCATCCATTCAGGATTTGGATAGAGATCAAGATGGTGTTGGTCAGACCCTGCCCTAACAAACAATAAAATAAGGGGAGTTGATGACATTGGCGATATTGAGAGGTGTAATATTACCTGAATATGTCTGTTCATGATAAACTGAAAAATGTGTTTATGATTCATGAAAATTTGGTGTCCACAGGTACCCATGAAGGTAAACTTGGGAAACTATTAGTTACTAGGGAAGAGCTTTCTGTTCGAGTCCAACATGAGTTCGACTCGAACATTAGCTGTTCCCGCCTTCGTCGAAAACCGAACACTATGGGCCATTTGCACCAAATTCGAGCGGTGTGTAATGGCCCATAATGCACTGCGCAGTGCATTGCTGTATGATGATTGGCCAGAGCATGCACCATGACCTGCGTGCTTTGGCCAATCCCAGCGCCCTCAGCTAAGAGAGCCATAATTGGCCAAAGGCAGGGTGCCTTTGACCAGTCATGGCTCAGGGGGACTAAGTCCATGGCCCTCACTATATAAGGCCACCTGCACGTCGGCAGAGAGAGAGTCTCATTTAGATTGAGCAGGCAGGCAGATTATTCAGTGAACTGCAGTGTATTTTTTATATATATATATATATATATATACAAATAGTCTTGTATATATGTAGGAAGGCCAGTATGGTGGCCTGAATTTATGGGAGGAGCCCGGGGGGTACTTAAGCAGCGCGCTCACCTGTGGTGCTTGTCGGTTTCCTGTGCGCGATATACGTCACTAGGCCGACTATTCGATATACCAGCGTCCGCAAGTTCTTGCCTCGCAAAATTCCGTATTCGATACCGTTCTCAAAACTTTCGAAGTCTGCGTTTTTCGTTCGTAGTTTGTACCACGCGGCTGGCTTGGCTGTCGCAGGTAAGGTCCCGTCGGACTTTTCGTTTTCATATCAGGTCACTAAACCGTAATTTCAAAAATTTTTCGTTTCACTCGCTTTTCATAAACTGCAATGTATATCGAATTTTTCGTTTCATGTCATGTCACTAAACCGTACTTTTCAAATTTCGTTACTCGCACTTCACTATTGTAATGTGTATCGCTCGTACTTTCGATATGTTACCATTTCGACAGCACCGCGACGCAGACGTCGCTTCATTTCTAGCATGTCGGTGTTAAAAATATGCATCAGTAAACAGCCATAGCAAGTCGCAATTTGCAAGTTATCGGATCAAGTCAGTTCGATACCAATCATTTCTCATTTCTGAAACATTCTAGAACTCATTTCTGACATTTCAAATCATTTCAAAACATTTCTCATTTCAGTCACCTACCGCGCTCCGATTCGAATCCAGTCGCATCAAAAAGATGCACCGATTCGTTCCGGTGTGCCCCAGTTATTTGGCCTCATTTCTATACATGCTCCAGAGTTACGTTATTGTCTGTCATTAGTACCTCTGTCATGGTTATCATTTCATTCCCACGTATCAGGTTCCGGCATGAATCCAGTCGCATGGTAATGCACCGATTCGTCTCGGCGTGCCCCAGGATTGGCCTCATTTCTATACATGCTCCAGAGTTACGTTTTCAGTCATTCATACCTCTGTCATGGTTATCATTTCATTTTCACCTATCACGTTCCGACATGAATCCAGTCGCATGGCAATGCACCAATTCGTCTCGGCGTGCCCCAGGATTGGCCTCATTTCTATACATGCTCCAGAGTTACGTTTTCAGTCATTCATACCTCTGTCATGGTTATCATTTCATTTCCACCTATCACGTTCCGACATGAATCCAGTCGCATGGCAATGCACCGATTCGTCTCGACGTGCCCCAGGACTGGCCTCATTTCTATACATGCTCCAGAGTTACGTTTATCAGTAATTCGTACCTTCTGTCATGGTTATCATTTCATTTCCACCTATCACGTTCCGACATGAATCCAGTTGCATGGCAGTGCACCGATTCGTCTCGGCGTGCCCCAGGACTGGCCTCATTTCTATACATGCTCCAGAGTTACGTTTATCAGTAATTCGTACCTTCTGTCATGGTTATCATTTCATTTCCACGTATCACGTTCACACATGAATCCAGTCGCATGGAAATGCACCGATTCATTGTGGCGTACCCCAGGGCTCGGCCTCATTTCTGATACATGCTTCAAAGTCCGGATCATAGCTAATCGCAGACATCGGGGGATGGATCCATGTCTCTGCCATGCAGCTTACTACCATTTCACTCCCACAACGCATCACCGTTCCGGAACCAGTCGCATCTGACATGCACCGATTCTTTACGGAATGCCTTGCTGGTACCAAACAGCATTTCATACCTATACCAGAGCTCGGATGGTTGCCAGTCGCAAACACGGCACAACCAATTCAAGCCTCGGTCTAATAATCATTTCTCTCATTTCATTTCATACGGTGCTCCGATTCGAATCCAGATGCATCAAATAAGCACCAGATCGTCCCGGGTGCACCAATGTTTTCACTTGCCTCATTTCAATACATGCTCCAGAGCCCGGTTCTCGGTCGAATCAATGATGACGACCAGGCCGGACCTCTGTCATGGAGTCCATTCGATATCAAGGCAAACATTTCGAATCATTTCATTGTCATACAAATCGTTGCTTCAAAAAACCAGTTAGCAATCCCTTCACGAATTGTCACCTTTTCGTTTTTCTCAGGTCAGTCAAAGTTCAGTAGGTCCACCCTGCACCAGGTTGGACGATATCCCCCCAGGTAAAAAAAAAAAAAAAAAAAAAAAGGGGAATGGGAGAATAAGTCGGGTAAGTATGACTCAGCGGATCAAAGAAAAACTTGAAATTCATCTCACCCCTAATAGGTTACAGTCAACCAGGAAATAAAAGCTCAAGATAATCCTCACCAGAGCAACCATGTCTCAGACCGGCAGCGAAGACCTCACGGCCCCTCTGTCACCTTCTCCGGTCTCAGAAAGCGGCAGCGTGCAATCCCTTAGGGGATGGACTATCCCCAAACTGACGGCAGAGCTCAGACGCAGAGGTGTCCCCTTCCCCGCCACAGCAAGGAAAGGCGAGCTTTTCAAACTCCTCTTTCCCCCACCAGCAGCAGGACCCAGTACCCAACAGGCATCCCTTCAGTCGATATCATCGGCCATTTCACAATTACACACGATGGTGTCATCTCTATCCACCTCAGTTGCAGACGTCCAAACCAGGGTTGCACTTCTGGAGGCCCGACCGGCCACGGCTGTCCCCGACCCAACGGCAACTCAAAGCTTGACACCTCTTCCTGCAGGTACCTCAGGCTCAAGCCACATTGTCTACCCCTCCCACCTGGTCCCAACCAGTATCAGGAAGGACATCTTGGACGGCAAGGACGTCAACCTGGCCTCTCTCCTCATTTCCGTGCATGATTTGGCAGAAAATAAAGCCTACTCCTGGGGCGACATATCAGTGGTCCTTAAATCTAAAGACCCCAGATTGAACCGCAAGCTAACAGTCTCAGAGTTTACACTGGCCTTTGGCATGCTCAGAGATGTCCTGTGCTCAGCCACCCCTAGCAGGCGGGAAGAGCTGGACTTGTATCTCCATACTGTGGTAGACTTAGGCCACAAGTACGGAGGTTTTGCCTTTTACGACTACCACCGTTCCTTTTCAGCCAAGGCCGCGGCCAGACTCATACAGTTCCAGATCACGACAGATTGGAGTCTCATGGATACAGAGCTCTTCTGCCGCCACTTTGCCGGCTTACGCTCACCTCTGTGTGCGATTTGCCAGTCTTCCACCCACACTGCCACCTGGTGCGCCAATACGGCAAACAGACGGCCTTTCGAGTTTCCCTCTACCTCAGGTTCAGTACAGGGTCAGCCGATCCCTGAACCAACGCCTCAGGTGGACAAACTCGGACGCCCAGTCCGAACCGTGGGAGGGGCAGCCATCTGTAATAACTTTAATCAGGGGTCCTGCAACTTCAGCCAGTGCCGTCTACTTCACCTCTGCACCTTATGTCATAGAGCACACCCCAGGATTTTGTGTGAAGTCAAGCAACACAAGAAGGCGTGACTAAGCCGGATCAACCTCTTATGGTTAGGATGGTATCTCACTTCACATCCCACCCCTTCCCTGGCCACCTTCCTTATCCAAGGCTTCACAGCAGGCTTTCACACCGGCCTCATTTCACTACCCCACACTACCCACGAATGTGCCAATCTTCGTTCGGCAGCCATTGACGAGCAAGCCATAGATCAGCTCTTACAGGCCGAGGTGGATCGAGGTTACGTGATAGGCCCTTTCAGTTGCCCCCCTTTCAACACATGGAGAGTCAGCCCTATTGGGCTTGTCAAGGGCAAGTTTTCAAATAAATTGCGTTTGGTGTACGACTTGTCTGCGCCTCATTCTTCCCACATACCCAGTCTCAATTCCCTGATCCCCTCCGAGGAGTTTTCCCTAAAATATTCTTCCGTGGACATGGCAATACAGGCGATCATCAAAGCAGGCACAGGCGCCTGGCTCTCCAAAGCCGACATCTCGGATGCCTTCAAGCTCCTGCCCATCCACCCATCCCTTTGGTGCTGGCATGGCATCAAGTGGAAGGAAACATATTATTTTGCTACAAAGCTCACCTTCGGTTCGAAGAGTAGCCCGTGGCTCTTCGACACGTTCGCCCAGTCCCTCGGTTGGATACTATTACACAAGGGTCAATGCCATGAAGTCATCCATTATCTAGATGACTTCCTACTGATAGAACCACCCAGCAAGCCCCCAGGAGATCTCGACAAACTTAGGGTAATTTTTGGAAACCTCAATGTTCCTATTGCTGAGCACAAAGTCGATGGCCCAGCAAATAGCATCACTTTTCTCGGGGTCAGCTTGGATACCTGCGCAATGCAAGCCAGTCTCCCCCTCGACAAACTAACACGCATTAGGGCAGTCCTTCACGAGTTTACACACACCAAGGACTGTACCAAAAAACAGTTGCAGTCCCTCCTGGGTATGCTCAACTTCGCTATGCGAATTATTCCACAAGGCCGCACATTTGTATCACGCCTACTCAGATTTCTGTCGCAAACTCAAGACCCTGATCAGATTTTGAATTTAGACTCCGCAGCCATAGCGGACCTATCCATGTGGGAGGAATTCTTGTCCGCCTGGAATGGCATATCTCTATTCATACCTATAGTTTCGGTCCATTCACCCCAGGTGGTTACGGACGCCGCAGCCTCCACAGGTTTCGCGGCAATTTTTGGCCATCATTGGTTTTCAGGACCATGGCCTCAACAGATACTAATCATACCCGGCTTTTCCCAAACATCTGCCCTCTTTGAGCTTTACCCCATAGTGGCAGCCGCACAACTCTGGGGCCACCACTGGACAGGACAAACTGTAGTCTTTAGCACCGACAACCAGGCCACGGCAGACATCATCAACAAAGGCAGGTCCAAGTCCCTAGCAGTCATGTCCTTCCTGCGCAGGTTGGTACAACTGTCTTTACAACATCAGTTCAATATACACTGTACATTTATTCCCGGCAGATACAACTCAGCAGCTGACGCACTGTCACGTTTCAATTATCCCTCCTTTTTCAAGCAGGTTCCCGATGCCGATCCGATGTCGGCCCCTATCCCTGTCTGGTCACAACTGACCCTGGACTAGTTCAACATTTACACGGAGCTACACAACTTATAAATCATTCCCTCTCCTACAACACACTTAAAGCCTACCAGACAGCTTGGAAGGCCTTTAACAAATTCCTCACGTCCTGCCGTAAAGGACCAACAGGTATCAAGCAGGTACTGGCCTTCACTGCACACTGCCACACGCAGCTGGCCTTATCCTACAACACCATCTGGCTATACCTAGCCGGCATTCAACATTTTATGGCGCTTGAAGACCCCACGAAACCTTCACTATTCTCATCTCACGCTATACGAGCCGTTCTAAGGGGAATTCAGAAACAACAACCAGTCATCAGCACTAAGCGCTTGCCCATTACGGGACCCATCTTTAGGGACATGTCAACTATGCTGGCTACCTCGCCATTCGGTCTGCTCCGCAGCATCGTCTTACAAGCAGCGATATATCTAGCGTACTATGGGTTCTTGCGCCCTGGAGAATTCACCTCTAACAAATCCACAGACCGAGTACTATGCAGACGACACTTACTTAGATACCAAGACCACTTCATCCTGCACCTCGAGGTCTCTAAAACCCAGCAAACGGGCTCAGGAGCGAACATTCACCTCTACAAAACCGACAACAGCTGGTGTCCAGTCGCCGTACTCAACCGGCTCCTGTCACTCCTGCCTGAACAACCAGACAGCAGTCCCCTTCTACCGTTCCCAGTTAAACCCTTAAACGCCTCTCAGTTTGTGGAACACATAAGAATACTTCTCCGCAATCTTCATCTTAACCCTAGTCAGTATTCCGGACACTCTTTTCGCATCGGAGCAGCCTCCGCGGCATCCCGCCACGGAGTTCCAGACCACATCATTAAAAGACTGGGCAGGTGGAAGTCAGCCTGCTTCGCCCGGTATATCCCCAATCCACAAACAGAGATGGCACAGGCATTCTCCAAATTGGCTCAATAAGTAATTGAAAATCAATAAAATCATAACCCTACCTGAATGTTTTTGCCCCCTTATTTTTGGCATACCGGCCATTAGACCAAGGCACACTTTCAGGTCCATTTCATATGGTAAGTCCACACTTTCAGGTCTATTTCCGATGGTAAGTCCTATCTTTACTGTAAGTGGTATCCATGTACATACCGGACATAGGGCTCCAACCATAAGTAGGAAGGCCAGTATGGTGGCCTGAATTTATGGGAGGAGCCCGGGGGGTACTTAAGCAGCCCGCTCACCTGTGGTGCTTGTCGGTTTCCTGTGCGCGATACCCACCCTCCCATCCCCATTTCACAGCATTTCTCAAACTATTCATTTCATTCATTTCTCTTACAGAATAATCATTTCTTAAACCAGGGTATGCCCCCTTATTTTTGGCATACCGGCCATTAGACCAAGGCACACTTTCAGGTCCATTTCATATGGTAAGTCCACACTTTCAGGTCTATTTCCGATGGTAAGTCCTATCTTTACTGTAAGTGGTATCCATGTACATACCGGACATAGGGCTCCAACCATAAATATATATATATATATATATATATATATATATATATATATATATATATATATATCCACTGTATCCAGTTTAGCTAGATTTGACGGCAGTCCGTTCCTGGTGTACTGTTTCTAATATACTTCAGGCAGGCAGGTGATTCAGTTAGCTACAGTGTATTTAATATATATATATATATATATATATATATATACAGATAGTCTTGTATATATACTGTATTTATCAGCGTATAACACGCACCCCAAGTTTAGGAGGGAATTTTAAGGAAAAAAACTTTTAGGAGGGAAGTTTAAGGAAAAAAAAACTTACATTAAAATGCCCATCAATGCAGCCTTATCAGTGTCCATCTGCAGCCTTGTCAGTGTCATTGCAGCCTTTTCAGTGTCAGTGCAGCCTTGCCCCAGTGTCCATTGCAGCCTTGTCAGTGCAGCTTTGTCCCAGTGCAGCCCTGTCAGTGCAGCTTTGTCCCAGTGCAGCTTTGCCCCAGTGCAGCCTTGTCAGTGCAGCTTTGCCCCAGGGCAGCCTTGTCAGTGCAGCTTTGCCCCAGTGGTCAGTGCAGCCTTGTCATTTCAGCCTTGCCCCAGTGTCCATTACAGGCTTGGACTGATTTAAATATGGCGCCAAGATTGCAGGGACTCGGCGGAGAGGAATGAGCGTCGCTAAGATCACAGGGACTGGGCGGAGCCGAGATACACCTAGCTGAGTGTTCTCGGCTCTTCTCGGCGCCGCTCACAGTCACGCCCAGTCCCGTCCTATGAAGGACATAACACAGGTCCAATGGTGGGACTGGGCGTGACTGTGAGCGGAGCCGAGTACACTCGGCTATGTCTATCTCGGCTCCGCCCAGTCCCTGTGATCTCGGCGATGCTCGTTCCGCTCTGCCGAGTCCCTGCAATCTCGGCACCATATTTAAATCTACACATGGTTATGTGTATGTCGGCGGCGATCGCTCCGACCGATCACAATTAGTGGGGATCGGCATATAACACGCACCCACGATTTTCCCCTGATTTTAAGGGGAAAAAAGTGCGTGTTATACGCCAATAAATACGGTATATATATCCACTGCATACAGTTTCACTAGATCTCACTGCAGGCCATTCCTGGTGTACTGTTTCTAATATACTTCAGGCAGGCAGGTGATTCAGTTTGCTACAATGTATTTAATATATATATACAGATAGTCTCGTATATATAGATATATCCACTGCATACAGTTTAGCTATATTTCACTGCAGGCCGTTCCTGGTGTACTGTTTCTAATATACTTCTGGCAGGCAGGTGATTCAGTTAGCTGCAGTGTATTTAATATATATATACTTGTTGACCTCTATTGATACTCCGATATGTGTCAGGTTTTTGTACCAGGTTTTCATATGTACACCCTATCTAAATTGCCTTCACTTAATCTTTTGCCATTGTGGTCTATGGATCAATTATGCAGATTGTATTTATTAATTACCTTTCAACATACAAACAGAAATGGAAGTAACCGGAGAGGGAGAGAAAAAAGAAGAATAAAATAATATATATATATTTTTTTTTCCTCTTCTCTTCCCTATGAGTTCCTAAATTGAGAAAAAGTTTTTTGAACTAGAGAAGCACCTACAAGGATTAGATGACCATACGGACACCCAGGGTGCCATTTCCAGTGGTAAATTTGTTTCCATTGGAGGGCGCCAATTACATCTTTCCTTAACCTTTTGGGTAAATTATCTCCACACAAATGGTTGCAGCCAATTTTCCATCTTTTTTGGTTGTACTTCCATTTTTACAAACCCATATATATTATTGTTGTGCTTTTTGGGCATTTACATTACTGCTGACAGTCCTAGAGGTGTTGTCTGGTCTGGTCTCAAGGAGAAGTATCAAACTACTGAACTCGTGTATGTGTCAGTAATTTGCTTCAAGTGTGCACACTTTTACATTGAAGGTTAATTTTGGCCAGGGGGACAGAAACAGAAGTACCGAACAGTTCTGGTTCGGTCCAAAACATTTGGCACCCAACGTGGGGCTCGAGATTGGTCCAAAGGGATAGCCAAACTAGAGGACACTGAAAGGGCCAATACGGGCGGACCGGAGCCTGATCAACTCTGGAGAGAACGGTAAGACATTTTCCTTAATAATTTGTCTGCTGTTTGATCCGCATCCGTATTTGGTTAATTTCTGTCTCCGCATCGGCTTCCTGCGGTCCACAAAGACAGGTATATATCTTGTTTCGAGCCTATTTATACAGTACGAACCTGCAATTGTTTCTGACCCGCCTGTATTTGGAGTGTTTTGTTTTGTTGGAGTCTGTCCTGTGACGGCTGTTGGGAAAAAGGGATTGATTATATAGTCATGGATGAAATTAGTTGACGTGGTTAAACTTCTCCTGAGGATCTGAATCAGAAGAGGGCGTCAGGACGTGGTTAAACTTCTCCTGGGGAATAGGGATCAAGAGAGGGCGTCAGGACGTGGTCAAACTCCTCCTGAAGGAAAATAAATAATTGTGCGGCAAAGCACAGGTAATCAGGAGGGGGCATCAGGAATACGCCCAGCGGTGGCGTGGGGATCCCGTGAGGATCTGAACGATCCCAAATTTCATTCCGGTCGTCGCATTAATTGTTGTTGGTAATGTCATGTCCTAGGTGTGTCTGTGGACTGTTATTTGGCATTAATGAGGAGACTTGGGGTCTGGTAAAAAAAGTAGAACCAGGTTATAAGAGATCCATTCTTGGTTACAAACCTCTGATGCCGGAGGCCCCGCAATTGATGGTATTCAGATTGAATGTACATTACCTGGTGAAATTCTCTCTTGGCAAGTCATTGGAAGTTATTGAGGCTGAGGCTAGAATAAAAGGACAGGAAACCTAGAGGTAAGGTGCCCCTTACAACCTCAGCAACCAGAAGAGTACGAAGAGACAGAGAAAGCTAGAGTGAGGAATTTGGGTTTTCGTGTTGGGACGTGTAGATTTTTAAAAAGGTTCGTTAAATATCAGCTGCTGGTGTTTCATGTCTGCTCATTAAGTGTTTTATTGGAGATCTTCTCAGTTCCTCATCTCCATGTATTTCTATTCAGTTCTCTTTTTCTCTCTCTCTCTCTCTCTCTCTCTCTCTCTCTCTCTCTCTCTCTCTCTAGTGTCTTATTAGAGATCTTCTCAGTTCCTCATCTCCAAAACACTACTGCGTATTTCTACTCTCTCTCTCTCTCTCTCCAGTGTCTTATTAGAGATCTTCTCAGTTCCTCATCTCCAAAACACTACTGCATATTTCTACTCCTCTCTCTCTCTCTCTCTCTCTCTCTCTCTCTCTCTCTCTCTCTCTCTCTCTCTCTCTCTCTCTCTCTTTCTCTCTCTGTCTCCATCTTTTTTTTGCAATGTTAGCAACTACGCCTACTGCGCGCAGCAGACTCCTGGTTTAAAGTTGCAAAAGCCATTCATGAAGAAGGCTGGATTGAACAAGAAACAAATCAAAATGGTTGAATTGTGTACGTGTACAAGAAACCAGAAAAGAGGAAGTTAAGTAGTCAGCCACCGCCCTATAATGGCGTCTGGTCCCCAGGAAGTAGACACCGCCCTTCGTCAACCACCCCTCTGTTCTAAGTGACACCTCCCCCTGTGGCAACCGCCCACACCGAAACCCACCCACATGTTTCCAGTGATGGAACATAGTAGCAATCAATGTAGCATTTTGATTAAATAAATAATTTATGTATAGCGTGTCTTGATTATTTCAGTCTGACTTTAAGGAGTTTCTCTAATAACAGTAAATGTAGCAAATGTGCTATATTTATGCAAATGGTTTTTTAATTGTGTTTAAGCTGTATTAGCAACAATTGGGGAGTTTAAAATGTTCAATTTCAATATTTAACAGTGTTATAAATAAAGAGGAAGTTTATATATTCTGGGCGTTATGCCAGAAGAGCGAAAGAGGAAGTGCTTTCCTTGCTTAAATCTATGTGCTAGATTTAGGCCCCATTCACATCTGAGCGTTTTATATTCTGAAAAAAAAAAAAAAAACAATTATTCTGTATGGAGATGGTTCACATCTAAAACGCCTGAAGCCAATATGTGTACAAGAAGTTTACTGATTTTGGTTTTAGCGTGCTGAACAGAGCACATAGACACATGTTAGCTGCAGCATTTATTTCAGGTCTTAAAGAGTCAATCCGAAAGGGTCTGAGTATAGAGAACCCACAACCTTGGAGCTTGAGACGTTGTTATTAGTAGTTATTAGGTCCAGAATCCTCACAGAGCAGTAGAGAATAGCTCCTCTCATTATGGCCTCTGACACACCCTATCTGCGCCCACCAGTACCAACTCCACGTGTCTGCTACAACTGCGAAAGACCCGGCCACTCCAGAAGGGAATATCGAAGCCCATGGAAATTCACCCACAGTCAACCAAGCCCCAATCGTGGTCCACATGAAAGTGCCCAGTACATGACACCTCACCTCGCCTACCTCTCTGGATCACATGGACCTTCTCCACAAGGATTCAGGCAAGCTGTTTCACCTGCCAGCTACACCTGGATTGTTATGCCACAAGGTGCCCAGAACTCCCCCTTCCAATTCGCCAAGGCAATGGCCCTCATTCTGGACACCTTGATGAAGTTACACCCAGACATTGTACTCCTTCTGTATGTAGATGACCTCCTGCTTGTGATTGCCTCAATCTTCTCTGAAAGCCTCCTCCACTACCTGGTTGAGCAAGGTTGCAAGACCTTAAAGCAAAAAGTCCAGAAAGAAGGTGATTTTCCTAGGCCTCTACATCTCCCAAGGCACCTGACATCTCACTGAATAAAGAATTGCTGCAATCAAGGGCATCCCCTTGCCTCAAGGTCAAAAGCCCCTTCACGCCTTTCTAGGATTAATCTCCTACTGCTGTTCTTGGATCCCAGTTCCAGAAGCCTCCCTTTCGATGCAATCCCTTTATGATGCCCTGAAATCTGACCCTTTCTTGCTTTCACCAGAAGCTGTGGACAATTTTGAAATTCTGAAGGAGATCCTCTCAACAGTCCTTTGGGCCTGCCAGACTAAAAGACTTTCAAACTGTTTGTCTCAGAGAGTACCAAGTACAACCCTGTCCCCAGCAAGACACCTCCTCAGACTCCAGTGTGCCTTGCTTCTCCCCGATAACATCACCGTCCTCCCATGTGATACCCTTAACCCATCCACTCTGCTTCCTCTTCTCGAGGGGGGAACCTTTTTGCAGAATAATCCTCATCTCACTGCTCATAACTGCTTCCAAGTGATGACAGCCCTTAAGAATCCTGACTTGACAATTTTTGTGGATGGTTCCAGGTATGCAGGCATTACCCTCTTCCATGTCTGCCCAGGAAGCAGAACTCCAGGCCCTAACTATGGCATGCAAATTGGACAGAAGGACATTTTGGGATCATCTGGAAAACCAGAGGCCCTACTCCTCCCAGCACAAGTGCCTATACTTAAGGTAAAGATGCACGGCAAGCTGGTTTCCCAAGAAGCACGAGGCAATCACCTGGCAGATACCACTGCGAAACAAGCTGCAGATTGAACGCGAGAAGTGGTCAGCAGAGTGAATGCACCTATCCTGGATGATACTGTAGAAACCACTATGATTCTACAAAACTCTCCTGTAAACAGGACCCACCTCAAGGAGCAACAAGAGACAGCTGACAAAGAAGAAAAAGAAGTGTGGATCAAAAAAGAAGCCACAGAAGTTGAAGGAATCATGGAATTAAACAAGAGACTGTGTCTGCCACGTAGGCCGGAAGCCTATCCCGTTACCAACATGACGGCAAAGACCACAGCTAAAAGACTTTTAACAGAAATAGTGTGCAGATGGGGTGTCCCAAAGGTTATGGAGAGTGATCAGGGGCCGGCTTTAACGGCCTCAGTAACCAAGGAGATATGGACAGCCTTAGGGGTCACACTAGCTTTTCACACCCCATACCATCCTCAGAGCAGTGGGAAGGTGGAAAGACTGAATGGCACAATAAAGTCTAGAATGCTTAAAATGTTTTAGGAAACAGGAATGAGTTGGCCAGATAGCCTACCCCTTGCCTTGTTCAATGGGGTGTACACCCCAAGGGGAAATCATGGTTTGTCACCCTATGAGATATTGTTTTGTTCAGCCCTCAGTCTAGGTTGTTATTTCCCACAACAGTTGCAGCTCCAATCTGATGTATTAACTGATTATGTGAGCCTGGCAATTACACATGTTATAAAAGGTACCATGGAGTGGGAAAACCCCTTGGAAATTTCACCGAAGGTTACTGTGAGTTTTACAGTGAGGTGTCTGTAGATCTAGTGCAAAATTAAGTTCAGTCCTTAGGGGACGTGTACTGGATCTGTGGAGACATGAAAATTAGAAGTAGAATGACAGGTAAGTGCTTATCTCTCTCTCTCAGCTATCAGCCTTAACCATATTCAGTTAGATGTCTGCCAGCTTACCCCCCCTCCCCCTTCATGTGCAACGGAACTGCAAGAGTTAAGAACAAGTTAAAGAAGATTGCGCCTGTTTTTTTAAGAACTGGAAACAAGACATCCTATTTAGCTATGATAGTTTGCTATTCCCTTATATAGATATAACCCAGATGAAAGCTTATAATTTGTCATAATAATGAATATGTATATCTTGCGGTCCGCATACGCTTGTCATACGCTTGTCTTATTTGATATTTGATTTGATAACAAAATATCCGGCTCACGGTATATCAGCCAGAGTCCAGGAAGTAATAAAGGAGAAGTATCAAACTATTGAACTCGTGTATGTGTCAGTAATTTGCTTCAAGTGTGCACACTTTTACATTGAAGGTTAATTTGGCCAGGGGGACAGAAACAAAAGTACCGAACGGTTCTGGTTCAGTCCAAAACACTGGTGCGCCACCTAGTGTCACTTCCGGTGTGCCCAGCACCTTTGATTATATTGATTTGATTGAGGTATTTCTCTTCCTGACTTGGTTGAAGGTGTCACTTCCGGTTTTGCTGCTGATTGGTAGATGGCCCTGCAGCGTCCGCCCCCCCCCCCCCTAGGTTTTGGCTGAAAGGGTTATTGTTTAACTGGTCAAGCGCGCCCCCAAACCTTTTCCTTTGCTCGAGCTGAACATGGACACCAAGAAGATCTTTCAATCAACTGGGTAAATCAAGACACCATACACCGAGTTGGATATCCAGAAATACAAATGTATTATACCATTTTACATGTTATATAGGGCAACAATCATTATACATCGTAAAAGGCAGACTAAGGGGCGGTCCCTTAGTTTATCCAATCACAAGAGTACAAGTATCACAAGTTACATATCAGAAGTTACATTTTGTATGACATATATGTATTTGCATAATATTCTGCTCAGTGACGTGCCTAAAAAGTACCTAAAATGTCCTTTGTCTAAATATACCTTCTTAGCTTGAATTCCGGGAAAATGAATAATATGGGAATACCCTTTTTAAGATAGTCTCAGTCATGTACCATTGGCTTTAGGCCCAGATGTGCTGTGAGATGTACTAGCTAGTTCCCTTATATCTATTAAAAGGTTATCATCGCAAGTACTTCCCTATTTTGCAGACAGCTTGCTAGTAATTTTCCATTTGTCATTATAAAAAGCCTTGCGATAGAATTTTAATATAGCTTGTATCAAAAGTTCAGGCCCCTTATAGTGAACCACAGTGCAGCCATTTTCCTTACAATCCCTCCTTTGATCAGGGAGGATTTCATTCTCCCTGATCACTGATTCCCTAATGCTTGGAGTACCAGGTTTGTTCTGTGTAGAACATAGCCGTGGCTTCCTCAGGCTCAATGTAGAACATGGCCATGGTTTCCTTAACCACTTGCCGACCGCCTAACGCAGATATACTGCGGCAGAATGGCACGGGCAGGCAGAATCACGTACCCATACGTGATCTGCCTCCCGCGGGCGGGGGGTCCGATCGGACTCCCCCCGGTGCCAGCGGAGGTCGGCTTGTGACTGGGAGCGTTGAGAGGCGAGGGGGAGACCATCCGATTGTGGCCCCCCCCTCGCGATCGCTCCCAGCCAATGGGAATCCTCCCCTGCCTGTGTGTAGTTTCACACAGGCAGAGGATGTGATGTCATCTCTCCTCGGCTTGGCAGTTTCCGTTCCAGCGCAGAGGAGAGAAGGCAAGTGAGTGCACCAAACACACACACAACACAGTAGAACATGCCAGGCACACTAAACACCCCCGATCCCCCCCCGATCGCCCCCCAATCCCCCCCCAATCACCTCCCCCCCTGTCACAAACTGACACCAAGCAGTATTTTTTTTTTTTTTTTCTGATTACTGCTAGGTGTCAGTTTGTGACAGTTCGAAGTGGTAGGGCAGTGAGTATTAGCCCGCTGTAGGTCTAGGGTACCCCCCTAACCCCCCCTAATAAAGTTTTAACCCCTTGATCACCCCCTGTCTCCAGTGTCGCTAAGCGATCATTTTTCTGATCGCTGTATTAGTGTCGCTGGTGACGCTAGTTAGGGAGGTAAATATTGAAGTTCGCCGTCAGCGTTTTATAGCGACAGGGACCCCCATATACTATCTAATAAATGTTTTAACCCCTTGATTGCCCCCTAGTTAACCCTTTCACCCCTGATCACCGTATAAATGTTACGGGTGACGCTGGTTTAGTTCGTTTATTTTTTATAGTGTCAGGGCACCCGCCGTTTATTACCGAATAAACGTTTAGCCCCCTGATCGCCCGGCGGTGATATGCGTCGCCCCAGGCAGCGTCAGATTAGCGCCAGTACCGCTAACACCCACGCACGCAGCATACGCCTCCCTTAGTGGTATAGTATCTGAACGGATCAATATCTGATCCGATCAGATCTATACTAGCGTCCCCAGCAGTTTAGGGTTCCCAAAAACGCAGTGTTAGCGGGATCAGCCCAGATACCCGCTAGCACCTGCGTTTTTCCCCTCCGCCCGGCCCAGCCCACCCAAGTGCAGTATCGATCGATCACTGTCACTTACAAAACACTAAACGCATAACTGCAGCGTTCGCAGAGTCTGGCCTGATCCCTGCGATCACTAACAGTTTTTTTGGTAGCGTTTTGGCGAACTGGCAAGCACCAGCCCCAGGCAGCGTCAGATTAGCGCCAGTAACGCTAACACCCACGCACGCAGCATATGCCTCCCTTAGTGGTATAGTATCTGAACAGATCAATATCTGATTCGATCAGATCTATACTAGTGTCCCCAGCAGTTTAGGGTTCCCAAAAACGCAGTGTTAGCGGGATCAGCCCAGATACCTGCTAGCACCTGCGTTTTGCCCCTCCGCCCGGCCCAGCCAAGCCCACCCAAGTGCAATATCAATCGATCACTGTCACTTACAGAACACTAAACGCATAACTGCAGTGTTCGCAGAGTCAGGCCTGATCCCTGCGATCGCTAACAGTTTTTTTGGTGAACTGGCAAGCACCTGCCCCAAGCAGCGTCAGGTTAGCGCCAGTAGCGCTAACACCCACGCACGCAGCATACACCTCCCTTAGTGGTATAGTATCTGAACGGATCAATATCTGATCCGATCAGATCTATACTAGCGTCCCCAGCAGTTTAGGGTTCCCACAAACACAGTGTTAGTGGGATCAGCCCAGATACCTGCTAGCACCTGCGTTTTGCCCCTCCGCCCGGCCCAGCCCAGCCCACCCAAGTGCAGTATCGATCGATCACTGTCACTTACAAAACACTAAACGCATAACTGCAGCGTTCGCAGAGTCAGGCCTGATCCCTGCGATCGCTAACAGTTTTTTTGGTAGCGTTTTGGTGAACTGGCAAGCACCAGCGGCCTAGTACACCCCGGTCGTAGTCAAACCCGCACTGCAGTAACACTTGGTGACGTGGCGAGTCCCATAAGTGCAGTTCAAGCTGGTGAGGTGGCAAGCACAAGTAGTGTCCCGCTGCCACCAAGAAGACAAACACAGGCCCGTCGTGCCCATAGTGCCCTTCCTGCTGCATTCGCCAATCCTAATTGGGAACCCACCGCTTCTGCAGCGCCCGTACTTCCCCCATTCACATCCCCAACCAAATGCAGTCGGCTGCATGAGAGGCATTTTCTTTATGTCCTCCCGAGTACCCCTACCCAACGAACACCCCCAAAAAAGATGTTGTGTCTGCAGCAAGCGCGGATATAGGCGTGACACCCGCTATTATTGTCCCTCCTGTCCTGACAATCCTGGTCTTTGCATTGGTGAATGTTTTGAACGCTACCATTCACTAGTTGAGTATTAGCGTAGGGTACAGCATTGCACAGACTAGGGCACACTTTCGCAGGGTCTCCCAAGATGCCATCGCATTTTGAGAGACCCGAACCTGGAACCGGTTACAGTTATAAAAGTTACAGTTACAAAAAAAAGTGTAAAAAAAAAAAAAAAAAACACAAACAAAAATATAAAATAAAAAAAAATAGTTGTCGTTTTATTGTTCTCTCTCTCTCTCTCTCTCTCTCTCTCTCTATTCTCTCTATTGTTCTGCTCTTTTTTACTGTATTCTATTCTGCAATGTTTTATTGTTATTATGTTTTATTATGTTTGTTTTTCAGGTATGCAATTTTTTATACTTTACCGTTTACTGTGCTTTATTGTTAACCATTTTTTTGTCTTCAGGTACGCCATTCACGACTTTGAATGGTTATACCAGAATGATGCCTGCAGGTTTAGGTATCATCTTGGTATCATTCTTTTCAGCCAGTGGTCGGCTTTCATGTAAAAGCAATCCTAGCGGCTAATTAGCCTCTAGACTGCTTTTACAAGCAGTGGGAGGGAATTCCCCCCCCCCCACGTCTTCCGTGTTTTTCTCTGGCTCTCCTGTCTCAACAGGGAACCTGAGAATGCAGCCGGTGATTCAGGCAGCTGACCATAGAGCTGATCAGAGACCAAAGTGGCTCCAAACATCTCTATGGCCTAGGAAACCGGAAGCTACGAGCATTTAGGAGAAATCTAGGGTCTTATAGACCCCAATTTTTTCAAAAAAGAGTACCTGTCACTACCTATTGCTATGATAAGGGATATTTACATTCCCTGAGATAACAATAAAAATGATTAAAAAAAAATGAAAGGAACAGTTTAAAAATAAGATAAAAAAAAAAAAATAATAAAGAAAAAAAAAAAGCACCCCTGTCCCCCCCTGCTCTCGCGCTAAGGCGAACGCAAGCGTCGGTCTGGCGTCAAATGTAAAAAGCAATTGCACCATACATGTGAGGTATCACCGCAAAGGTCAGATCGAGGGCAGTAATTTTAGCAGTAGACCTCCTCTGTAAATCTAAAGTGGTAACCTCTAAAGGCTTTTAAAGGCTTTTAAAAATGTATTTAGTTTGTCGTCACTGCACGTTTGTGCGCAATTTTAAAGCATGTCATGTTTGGTATCCATGTACTCGGCCTAAGATCATCTTTTTTATTTCATCAAACATTTGGGCAATATAATGTGTTTTAGTGCATTAAAATTTTAAAAAGTGTGTTTTTTCCCCAAAAAATGCGTTTGAAAAATCGCTGCGCAAATACTGTGTGAAAAAAAAATGAAACACCCACCATTTTAATCTGTAGGGCATTTGCTTTAAAAAAAATATATAATGTTTGGGGGTTCAAAGTAATTTTCTTGCAAAAAATTTTTTTATTTATGTAATCAAAAAGTGTCAGAAAGGGCTTTGTCTTCAAGTGATTAGAAGAGTGGGTGATGTGTGACATAAGCTTCTAAATGTTGTGCATAAAATACCAGGACAGTTCAAACCCCCCAAATGACCCCATTTTGGAAAGTAGACACCAAGCTATTTGCTGAGAGGCACGTCGAGTCCATGGAATATTTTATATTGTGACACAAGTTGCAGGAAAGAGACAATTTTTTTTTTTTTTTTTGCGCAAAGTTGTCACTAAATGATATTTTATCAAACATGCCATGGGAATATGTGAAATTACACCCCAAAATACCTTCTGTTGCTTCTCCTGAGTACGGGGATACCACATGTGTGAGACTTTTTTGGGAGCCTAGCCGCGTACGGGACCCCGAAAACCAAGTACCGCCTTCAGGCTTTCTAAGGCCGTAAATTTTTGATTTCACTCTTCACTGCCTATCACAGTTTCGGAGGCCATGGAATGCCCAGGTGGCAAACCCCCCCCCCAAATGACCCCATTTTGGAAAGTAGACACCCCAAGCTATTTGCTGAGAGGTATAGTGAGTATTTTGCAGACCTTACTTTTTGTCACAAAGTTTTAAAAATTGAAAAAAAAAAAAAAATTTCTTGTCTTTCCTTATTTTCAAAAACAAATGAGAGCCGCAAAATACTCACCATGCCTCTTAGCAAATAGCTTGGGGTGTCTACTTTCCAAAATGGGGTCATTTGGGGGGGGGGGGGGTTGTGCCACCTGGGCATTCAATGGCCTCAGAAACTGTAATAGGCAGTGAAGAGTGAAATCAAAATTCCAAGGTGGGACGCATGCTCGGATTCGTTTCCTAGTCTCATCCTTGTCTGCAGCCGTGTTTGCACTGGATCTACGGTTTTAAATATTTGTATATTTCAATAAACTGGACATACTTTACCACGGAAGCCCCCTGTTTCTTTCTTTTTTTACGGTGAAGGATAAAACAGATTGGTGGTGGGAAGTTGTGGAGAAGCGCAGCCCTGGAACGCATTGTTGGAATTCTAAGCTGAATCACTGGAGTGATCCCACGGAGCAGAGGAACGCAAGCAGGATTTCGTCGGAGACATCCACTATAAGATCGTAGTCATTTTCACGTATGGTTTTAGCATACAGTTTCTCATTTGTATATTTCACTTAGATATTGCTTGATTTAATGTTTTCTACATCCTTAATTAATTAAATATTGTTAATAGGGCAGTGCCAATTTTTCCCAACCACTCCTTACATATACCAATTAGCCCCCATAGGGAACTAATTAGGGAAAGGCTGCAGTCCTTTTATTGTCCTGAGCGCGGATTTCTTGACCTATGATCAGTATCATGCCTGCCTTTTTAAAGAATACCATAACTGTCCCAAAATGATCCAAACCATCCCCAATTCCTGAGAGTGGGTTCCAAGAGTCTCCCAGCCTCCTCATTTGTGTGTGCAGTTTTGTTCTCTCCTCCTGGTGTCCTCTGGTACCTCTAAATCTTCACAAGGTTTAGTTAATTGTTCATATATGTGCAACAGAGGCTTTTATCCCCTGTCACGTCACACAGCCCTGTCAGTACCATCATCATCCTCTCTTGAGGCTGCTTGATTATTTCTTGTTCAAACAGGATTTTCCTCAATTCCTCATTCATGAAGCCCACATCGGCTGATGTTTTATTCATCCAGGAATCTACTAGTTCCCCAAACTCATCTACCTTTGTTAGTGCATTGTACATGCCTGCCCCACCCATGGAAGCAAATACCTTGTCCCACCAGGTTGTGACCTCTCTTTTGTGTCTTCCGAACTCTAAATGACCATGGGCTGGTATCATCTCAACAGGGGAGTCCCCGGGAGAAGCACCCATTAAAGGGGTCATTTCTACCAGGGTGCACCATCCTGAGGTCTTTCTATCGAGGGGGTATGGGATGGTAGTGTGGCACCAAAGACCGCAGCACACCATCCATTCGTGGGGCATATGAGGGGCGGGTACATTCCCAGGTGAATCTAGGTTGAACCTTAACCCCACTAGGCACATCCAGTCCCCTATGGAGGGTGCTCATCCTCACGCTCCTCCATCCATGAGCTATTCATATGTGTGCTGACGAGCCATGATTCTTTTACCGAATATTTGGAATATTGTAGGAGGACATATTCCCAATGCACTCATCAGGGTCTGATATGTTGTGTGTGAGAAGTCCCTCTATATCTATATCTAATGTCCCATTGGCTATGAGCATTAAATCCACCAGTGTAAAATTCACTACCACGTCTCTGCAAAATCTACCATTATACAAATCTTTACCTGCTCCATTAAGAAAACAAAATTGCGGACTCCTTGTGTACCCTGTAAAGAGAAGGGGTTTACTATTGGTTGTGATGCTCTCAGGGGGAATGGGTTTGGTGATGTTTAGCAGCTGCTCTAGGGTCACTGGCCTTCCAACCATCGGAACTGAGTGTCAGCCAGTTCCCATATGGGAAAAAACCCAGCATTTTGAATAATTCTGCTTTCTTGCGAAAGCATGCATCATTATGAAATGATGAGGAATTGAGTCTGGTACTGAGTAAGTTTCAGGATCTAGCTGTGCCCCGTTATTAATACTTTTAAAGTCTGGTCTTAGGAGTTCCCTTCTGGATTTTAGGAATTGGAATTTTGATTTGGGGGCCTTTTTCATACTGGTATTATTTAATGGTGCAAAGGGCGCGTAGTTTGATCTCTTGTTTTGAATAACTTGACTGATTCCTATATCCCTGAGTTTGGCCTTTTTAAATATGGACACCAGGTTCTGACTTGGTTTATGATTGGGATTCATACACCAGGTCTTTTCTACTCCCTTATATTTGGCTGTAAAGACAATGGCTGCTATGTGGCAATTCTCATCCCTTCTTTGAAAATGATACCCTGTAACTGCTTAAGATTGGGTTTTGGACATTTGTCCGGCTACCTGAATGCAGCAAGACAAATAGAACTTCCCATAAAACCTCGCCGAATACGGTTAGTATGATTAGAGGGAGGCTGAAAACCAAAACTGTTAGTCATCCAACATACAAAAGTGGTTAGTAGAAAAATCTTAAACATGATCAGGATGGCAAAGACTAAGATTATTTGAGTGGTGCATTTCCAGGGCCTCCATTTGGGTGGATCCTGGAAACCTAGGGGAAATACTTGAACATCTACTACTCAAATGTCATTAGGTTTAAGGTCTCTGGGGCTCCCGAGTCCTCTAGGGGGGGTACTGCAGAGGGGTTTGGGGGGCTTGGGGGCAGGGGTTTGAGTTCAATGTCTCTTTCTTTTGCGGTTCTTGGCTTGCTTCCAGGCTTGGTGCTCTTTTTATCCTTGATGCGTGGATCCATTGTGGTCCCTGGTCTGTGAGGATGGCGGTTCGGGTTGCTTTGAGTACTTCAAATGGTCCTTGGTAGATGGACCCTGGTAGCTTTCTTGTTGCAAGCTGCTTTATCAAGACTTTGTCACCAGGTATGAAGGGGTGTGTAGGCTCTGTGGAGAGAGGAGGAAAAGTGACAGCTGCCTTGTCGTAGTTTTCAGTAAGGCTACTTACCAGATGTTTCACATGCTCTTCCTGTAAGTAATAAAGATTAATCTCCTCTCCCTCAATTGCTTTCTTCTGGGCCGGCTTTCCCATTAGTATTTCATATGGGGATAAGCCTGTCCTGCTATGGGGGGTGGTTCTTATCTGGAAGAGGACCCCTGGCAGGTATTTTAGCCAGTCCTTAAAAAGGCCAGTTAGTGGCCTTTTTAAGTTTGTCCTTGATCGTTCTATTCATTCTTTCCACTACCCCTGAACTCTGTGAGTGATTTGGGATGTGTAGCTTTCACTGTATCCCTAATACCCTTGTCAATTCTTTCACCAGCTTTGAAGTAAATGCTGGGCCTTGGTCAGAGTATATGGTAGCAGGAAGTCCGTATCGACTGATCCAATGATTGATCAGACACCGGGCTACAATGCCTGCGGTTTCTCCTGTAACGGGTATGGCCTCTGGCCAAGTTGAAAATTTGTCCACCATCACGCACAAATATTTGAGATTACCTCTCTGCCTGGGCATGTGTGTGAAGTCTATCTGTAAGTCTTGTAGCGGGCCTAATGGTGGTGGCAAATGTCCATGTTTCCCATGTTGAGGGCCCTGAACATTGTTCTGAGCACAAGTCAGACAAGAGGAGACAAGCTGATGTACTAGGTCGTGTGCCTTGCGTGTACTGAAACAGTCTTGGTACTTTTTTAAGAGTGGTCTTGGTCCTATGTGTCCTGGACTGTGGAGGTAAGACAATAATAGGGGCGCTGCTGCTCTAGGTATGCCTATGATTCCCTCCTTGTTTGTCCAGAGACCTGTAGGGTCTCTGGTCAAACCCATATCGGTCCAGTAGTCCAGGTCATCAGCCGATGCCTGTTTTTGCAAGAGTGCTGATGTGTGTTGGAACGAGGGGGTGGTAAAGTCATTTTGGAATAATAGAAGCTTTGTGTCATGTGGCTGTGGCTGTCTTTCTGCTACAACTTTTGCTACTCTGTCTGCTAGAGCATTTCCCTGGGACTCTAGGGATCCATCTGTGGCATGTCCCTTAATTTTGATAATGTTTAATCTATGGGGCTGTTGTATTGCATTAATTAGATCGTACACATACCCGCTGTTATTTATTTTTTTGTTATCTGCGGTCCGAAATCCGCGTCTAAACCAGATCATGCCGAAATCGTGCGCGACCCTGAATGCGTACCTGCTGTCTGTGTAAATGTTCACCTTTTTACCTTTGTGGATTAAGCAGGCCCTTGTGAGTGCATATAACTCGGCTTGTTGTGCGGAGGTTGCGCCATTAAGGTAACCATCTTCTAGAATGAGATTCGGTAGCATTACCACTAAATAGCTTGTCTTGTATTGATTATCCGCTGGACGTGTGCAACTCCCATCTACAAAGACGTTAGGGTAATTCTGAGTTAGGTAGATCAGTGAGATCTCTGTGAGGTGCTGTGACAGGGCCAGAACTGCAGCAAAGGCATGACCCCTGACCACACAGTATAGGGCAAAGGGCTTTTCATAATTAGGGAGGCCAAGCGCCGGAGCCGAGGCCAATGATTTTAAAAGAATTTGAAAGGCTTCAGTCATTTCTGGTGTGTATGTGACCAGTTTCGGTGCCTGTGCTGTTGTTGCCTGCCGTAGCAGGGAGTCATAGTAGGAACAATCAGGTATTGTTTCTGGAATGTGGGCACTATGTCTGGTTTGAAGGTAGGTACTAGGGATGAGCTTCGAGTTCGAGTCGAACTCATGTTCGACTCGAACATTGGCTGTTCGCAAGTTCGCCGAACAGCGAACAATTTGGGGTGTTCGCGGCAAATTCGAATGCCGTGGAACACCCTTTAAAAGTCTATGGGAGAAATCAAAAGTGCTAATTTTAAAGGCTTATATGCAAGTTTTTGTCATAAAAAGTGTTTGGGGACCCGGGTCTTGCCCCAGGGGACATGGATCAATGCAAAAAAAAGTTTTAAAAACGGCCGTTTTTTCAGGAGCAGTGATTTTAATAATGCTTAAAGTCAAACAATAAAAGTGTAATATCCCTTTAAATTTCGTAACTGGGGGGTGTCTATAGTATGCCTGTAAAGGGGCACATGTTTCCCGTGTTTAGAACAGTCTGACAGCAAAATGACATTTCGAAGGAAAAAAGCCATTTAAAACTACTCGCGGCTATTGCATTGCCAGTCCAACAATACACATAGAAGTTCATTGATAAAAACTGCATGGGAATTCTGCCCAGGGGAACCCCGAACCAAAATTTAAAAAAAAAATGACGTGGGGGTCCCCCTAAATTCCATACGAGGCCCTTCAGGTCTGGTATGGATATTAAGGGGAACCCGTGCCAAAATTAAAAAAAAAAATGATGTGAGGGTTCCCCTAAATTCCATACCAGACCCTTCAGGTCTGGTATGGATTTAAGGGGAAACCCCACGCCAAAAAAAAAAACCCCAAAAATCCATACCAGAGCCTTATCCGAGCACGCAACCTGGCAGGCCGCAGGAAAAGAGGGGGGACGAGAGAGCGCCCCCCTCCTGAACCATACCAGGCCACATGCCCTCAACATTGGGAGGGTGCTTTGGGGTAGCCCCCCAAAACACCTTGTCCCCATGTTGATGAGGACAAGGGCCTCATCCCCACAACCCTGGCCCGTGGTTGTGGGGGTCTGCGGGCGGGGGGCTTATCAGAATCTGGAAGCCCCCTTTAACAAGGGGACCCCCAGATCCCGGCCCCCCCTGTGTGAAATGGTAAAAACCATCAAAAATGTTAAAAATGACAAGAGACAGTTTTTGACAATTCCTTTATTTAAATGCTTCTTCTTTCTTCTATCTTCCTTCATCTTCTTCTTCTTCTGGTTCTTCCTCCGGAGTTCTCATCCAGCATCTCCTCCACGGCGTCTTCTTCCCTTCTTCTCCGGGCCGCTCAGCATCCATGGCATGGAGGAAGGCTCCCGCTCTTCTCTTCATCTTCTTCTCTTCATCTTCCTGTCTTCATCTTCTTTTCGGGCCGCTCCGCATCCATGCTGGCATGGAGGGAGGCTCCCACTGTGTGACGGCGTCTCCTTGTCTGACGGTTCTTAAATAACAGGGGGCAGGGCCACCCAGTGACCCCGCCCCCCTCTGACGCACGGTGACTTGACAGGACTTCCCTGTGACGTCACGGGGAATGCCACAGGGAAGTCCCATCATGTCCCGTGCGTCAGAGGGGGCGGGGTCACCGGGTGGCCCCGCCCCCGTTATTTAAGAACCGTCAGGCGAGGAGACACCGTCACACAGCGGGAGCCTCCCTCCATGCCAGCATGGATGCGGAGCGGCCCGGAGAAGAAAATGAAGAAGAGAAGAAGAGAAGAAGAGAAGAAAAGAAGAAGATGAAGAAGAGAAGAAGATGAAGAAGAGAAGAAGATGAAGAGAAGAGCGGGAGCCTCCCCCCATGCCATGGGTGCGGAGCGGCCCAAGGAGAAGAAGATAGAAGACGCCGCGGGGGAGATGCTGGACGAGAACGCCGGAGGAAGAACCAGAAGAAGAAGAAGATGAAGGAAGATAGAAGAAAGAAGAAAGAAGAAGCATTTAAATAAAGGAATTGTCAAAAACTGTCTCTTGTAATTTTTAACATTTTTGACAGTTTTTTAGTGAAATGGTAGGGGTACTTTTGTACCCCCTTACCATTTCACACAGGGGGGGCCGGGATCTGGGGGTCCCCTTGTTAAAGGGGGCTTCCAGATTCTGATAAGCCCCCGCCCGCAGACCCCCACAATCACCGGCCAGGGTTGTGGGGATGAGGCCCTTGTCCTCATCAACATAGGGACAAGGTGTTTTGGGGGGCTACCCCAAAGCACCCTCCCAATGTTGAGGGCATGTGGCCTGGTACGGTTCAGGAGGGGGGGCGCTCTCTCGTCCCCCCCTCTTTTCCTGTGGCCTGCCAGGTTGCGTGCTCGGATAAGGGTCTGGTATGGATTTTTGGGGAGACCCCACGCCGTTTTTTTTTTTTTTGGCACGGGGTTCCCCTTATAATCCGTACCAGATCTGAAGGGTCTGAGATGGAATTAATTTAGGGGGACCCCCACGTCATTTTTTTTTTAATTTTGGATGGGGTTCCTCTTAATATCCATACCAGACCTGAAGGACCTGGTATGGAATTTAGGGGGACCCCCACGTCATTTTTTTTTTAAATTTTCATTCGGGGTTCCCCTGTGGGGAATTCCCATGCCGTTTTTATCAATGAACTTCTATGTGTATTGTCGGACCGGCAATGCAAAAGCCGCAAGTAGTTTTAAATGGCTTTTTTCCTTTCAAAATGTCATTTTGCTGTCAGACTGTTCTAAACACGGGAAACATGCGCCCCTTTACAGGCATACTATAGACACCCCCCAGCTATGAAATTTAAAGGGATATTACACTTTTATTGTTTGACTTCAAGCATTATTAAAATCACTGCTCCTGAAAAAACGGCCGTTTTTAAAACTTTTTTTGCATTGATCCATGTCCCCTGGGGCAGGACCCAGGTCCCCAAACACTTTTTATGACAATAACTTGCATATAAGCCTTTAAAATTAGCCCTTTTGATTATTCATGTTCGTGTCCCATAAACTTTAACGGTGTTCGCGTGTTCGAACGAACTTTTTTCCTGTTCGCATGTTCTGGTGCGAACCGAACAGGGGGTGTTCGGCTCATCCCTAGTAGGTACGTATGGTGTACATGGTATGTGTCCTACATCAGTTTTGGATTTTGCCCAAATGGGGTGTGTTTCTAAGTATGTAGGAACTGTCATGAAGTAACACAGAAAATCTTGTCTTTTTGGCATCTGTAAATCACAGTGGGGAGATTTGGCAATAATCCCTCCTTCTGCTGTAAAAGTTATATGAAAGTTTCAATTTAGACATGAGGTCTCGGCCCATTAGGCATAGGGCCTACCACATTGTGGTAAAATTGCAAACTTAGATTTGGTTAACACTCTGTTCTCCAAGTCACAGACCTCTAGGAGAGGTGTAATTTTGTGTACCACATCAGTTCCATTGATCCCTATAGAGCAACCCTCCGTACAATCTTCACAGAAAAATTTTTCATTGTTTAAGCAACTGCTACTAGCGCCTGTGTCCAATAGTATACTGACCACTTGACCCTTGATCTTGAGGGTGACTTGTGATAAGATTTTCCAATGATCTGAAAACATGTGAAGTACCAGGGTTGGAACCTGCTCTGGGCATCCCTATTGTCTAAATGGGTTATTGTTTTGATCCTTTGAATGTCCAGAATTACCTGGCCAATTCATTTGCACTCTCTGTTGGGTATTTGTGTTAGCTTGGTTGTGCTGGTCATTTCTAGGGTTAGGTCTGGTCTGACTCTGTGGTCTGTCTGGATTGTATCCTCTACCCCGTCTCCTTTGAGGTGGGCCATTACCCTGTCTGGGTCTGTATCCTCTTCTACGTGGACAGTCTGATTTCCAATGCGATGGGTCCCCACAATTGAAACAACCCTGGTCTGTTTGGTGAACATTATCTCTGTTTTGATATTGTTGTCTGTATGCATAGGTGGGCATTGGGAGAGAAGTACACATTGGTGTGATCTCTTCTTTTATTTCAGAGTCCTCTACTATAGTAAAGAGTCCTCCTTTTGTGTTAGACACCAGATGCTGCCCTTGTTTGTATGTCTTCCATAAATGTCTTAGCTGTTTGTGTTCCCCAGTTAGTATTTACCAGTTTTATAATTTGGGCCGACTTGGGATCTCCGTTATTCATCACAGTACTGACAAATAAGGGGTCACTTTCTATGCCACAGGAGACATAAATTTTGTGTAACCGGGAGACAAAAGCATGAAAAGATTCTCCGGGTAATTGTTTACATGAAATTAAGTCATTGATGGGCATCTCAGGTCTATAAGCTTTTCTCCAGGCAGCTAACAATAATGCCCAAAATTTTTCCCAATCTTCACCATCCTCATATAGGCTACTTTCTGTTACCCATGTGCCTATTTTAATCTCGGCTGTACTGTCAGGATCTACTGCGTTAATGATAATCTGTAGATCCTCCACTGACATTCTTCCACCTAAACAATATCGTTTTAAGAAATTAACTGCTTGTTTTGGATCTTTGTTAGGCTTGGGACAGGTGTCTTTTATTTCTTTAATTGTGCCCAGTGGGAGGGGTATTTGTACTTGAGTTGTTCCCATTGTGATAAGGGGACATATGGCGTCTTTGGTGGATATGGGTATGTCTGTGGTAAACTAAGTCTGAGTACCCGGAGACCCCTCAGTTTGTACTGCAAAATGGGTGTTCTGGGGGGTTGATGGAATAACCTTAATCTCCCTTATGGTCTCCTCTTCGGCCCCTGACTCTTCTGATTCATCTTCCTCCCTATGTTCTGTTTCCTCCATCAGTTTGTTTTTCCATAACTGCCTGGTCTATCTCATTCAATATTTTCTGTGTTTTAGCAGTTAACTCTTCTATTTTCTTCTGTCTCTTTTGACTTTCTGCTTTGTTGGATTTTTTTCCACTCTCTATGGGTAATGGGTGTCTATAGTGTCAGTTAGATTATCTATAGCAGATACATATTCTTTGATAGCTCTTCTCTTATTTTTTTGTTTATCTAACCAATGTGTACCCTTCTCCTCAGCTATAGCCAATAATCCCCCCAATGTCAGTTCTAAGGAAGGATACAATTTATTTTCCTGTTTAACAGTTTTATTTGTTTCTATGGGGGTCTCGGGATTCTCTGGTGTATTTGTTTCTATGGGGGTCTCAGGATTCAATTTCTCCTTAGGTTGGTCAATTTTGGGAAACACATAAGGAGGTGGAGCAGATTCATAAAAAGGATTACAAGCCTTTGGAGTATCTAAAAGTGGGTCGGGTGCAGTGGGAAAACGTGAGGTCGGGTTTTTGTATATAGTCTGTGGGAATTTCTTTTTATATTCCTTCAGTGCTTTAGACCATATTTTATAAAACTCTTTCAAATAGTCATTGTTAGAAGGAAACGGTGGATAATTATACTGTTTATGTTGCCCACACATTTTAGTAACTTCTTCCCAATCATTCTGTCTACAAGGGCCATAGGGAGTTAATCCCGAAATTTACAGACTATGTGACCGTTTTAATATTTGAGACCAAAAAGTATCAGTATAATATTTTCCACAGTTTCCAGACACGAAATCAATTGGGGTGGGTTGTTCTGACTTACCACCAGAATTCGCCTTTTCCAAATGATTTCCCATTATATATACAAATCTCTACGATCACAGACCAACAATGAATTAGGACAAATTGTATAAGTTTGTTTAAAGAAATGCTCAATAAGACTCCTTACACCACCTACTATCAAATTTGGTCTTAAAGGAACCTGATTCTGAATGTTAAATCTCAGAGTCAAACCTTTGGATCTCCTTCTTCAAAATAAGGTCCCTTTCCAATTCTATGTACGTAACCTCCTGGACAAGTTCCTTTCAATATTGCCCTAGATCCTTCATACACAAATACCAATCCAAGACTACAATTATCACAGCGTCCTGCACGATACCTTTCACTCTTGGTGGCCACCTTAGTTTTATCAGACATATCTTAATACACCATAGACGTTCTTTGATGTCCAGTCCTATTTCTTAGTAAAATATTTACAATATTCTACCAGTCATAGCCAACCTAGCGGGGACACTTATACAATTATTCTTCCTATTATATTTTGACGAGCTACCTGACCTCACCAGATTCTGGAGTCCGGTCAAGCACAAGACCTCTTTACAAAAAAAATTAGAGAGACCTTACCTTTTGGCTTTGGCCAAAATTCTTTGGCTTTGGCTTCACCGGAAATTCAGAACCCCACTTCTGGTACCACTGAAAGGGTTATTGTTTAGCTGGTCAAGTGCGCCCCCAAACCTTTTCCTTTGCTCGAGCTGAACTTGGACACCAAGAAGATCTTTCAATCGATTGGGTAAATCAAGACACCATACACAGAGTTAGATATCCAGAAATACAAATGTCAAATGCCATTTTTTGGCACCAAATTTGGAGAAGGGGAGGGTATTTAAACACTCTAGTGGTGGTTCAATAGAGATCCAGCCTGAGAGGAGGAGGATGTCAGTTTTCCCACTTACCAGTTGATCCAGGTATTTCTTGCTACTTTGAGGAAATTTTAGTCTAATTTTTGAGGAAACCCTTGCTTTTATTTTGGGTCCCCTGACTGAAATATTGCTGTTGTCTCTAGGCTTTTTCGCTTGTCCTTTTCCTCCCCCTTTTTTGGGGGGTTCTGTCTTGGAAGGAACACGAATTAAAGCAGCTTGTTTAACCTGGACTCCTTGGTTTCAAGTCAGTCCATTATTACAGGTTACAGATTCTATTATATTGTTTGTTTGTTTTTGTTTTTTTGTAATAAAGAATAAAATAAGAAAAAGAAAAACTAATAAAGAGATAAAAGATAAATATAGAAAAATCAAGAATTGAAAGATGTAAATTAAAGATCACTACATTCCTTTCTCCACTCATATTTCAGGATCTCTTCCATCAGTTAAAAACACGATTTTACCTACCCTCTCTGGTCATCAACTGATCCTCTGGCTGGGTTTGCTTCCCGATTTAAATAGCTTAACTACTTGAGTTTGCATTCAATTCGCTATTCCAATTTTTTGCAAGACCTGCATACAGGTAAACAGATCCCATTTTTGGCTTAAATGTTGCATTGGCAGTTTGGATGTGTGGTACAATATATTTTTTGTCTTGTATTGTTCTCTTAGTGCCTGATAGATACTACTCTCCTGAAGAAGCCACGATGTGTGGTGAAACATGTTGAGAAATCAATCCTTCGGTTGCACTATTTAAAGATTGTTTCAGTACATTGCCTGTAAACTCTTTTTTTTACAACCATGTTTATCAATTTTTCAAAATAAAATGTGAACATTTTATACATAAAATTTGTGTCACCCTGTTTGCACCTTTAAAATCCCAATTTTTCCTTTCTTGTATATTGTAGGGCTGTGGTGCCTATATTCATTTTGGATGTGAGGCAAGTATTTACTTTTTTCCTCTGAATATTTTGGGGTAGTTAAACACCCATTTTGTTGCCTCTCATCATATTGTATTATTGTCTTATAATTTTCTTTATTTTTTTTGTCTTCCTGTGTAGTAGGAGCACCTATGTCAAACATGGCCACCTACAGAGGTATTGGCTTCAAGGGGTTAATGGACAAGATCCATCAAGCCCAAGGTTCCTCTTATGGGGGTATGACTATGGACCGTTTTTTTCGTCAGTTTAAAAAAATTACTGGAAAAAAAGGCCCGAGTGTCTTGGAACAACAAATATTTTCAGAAATATATAGAGGATAGAATTGTACCTTGGGGACTACGAATACAAATTTTTCCAAACGTACCAAAAATCGAAACGGAGTTTAGAGCAGATTGGGAATTAAATTTACATTTACATTACATTTGTCTTGTTCTTTTAAAATGATGGAGGCTCTCTGCCAGAATTATCAAAAAGAATTAGAGGTTATCAATGGAGACATTAAAAAATTATACACTGACAATAGTAGTCTTGTTTATGACCCTACCTTTGCTGACAGAGAGCAAACATTAGAGAAACATTTAGAACATTTTGTTACTGACATCCTGAAAACTAAAGATAAAAAATACTATTGTGATAGATTGGCATATGACAGCAGTACGGCCTATAAATGGTTTACTATGAACTCACGAAAGAAGAACAAACCTTCCTCCCGTGGACATAACTCGGCTCATGATCCAAGTGATTCTGACGAATCTTCCATTTCTTCCTCATCCCTCGCAGGTTCCAAATCCAATACATCATCGGGCACGCAAAAGCGCAAATAGATCAGCGTCAACCGCCTCAGCCGCCAAACGCACCCTGCAGGACACCACCCGTTCCGAGCTTCGCTCACAAACAAATATTACACCTTCTTGTTCTTCTAACTCATTTGGTGATGGATACCCCAATTCTGTACACTTGGGCTTACAATTGGGAGCAATACCCAAGGTAAGTACCAGCTACTACCCCTTTGGGGAACTCACAAGGACTCCCCAATCACTGGGATCTTCGCACGGCACCCATCTTCTCACTGACACCAAATTTGGAAAATTCAAAGAAAGTTCCCAATGCACCCCCAACACTCAAGGGGACAGCCAAGGCAGCCTGCAAGTAACTAACCTATCCTCCTGTCCTCTGACGGAGGATCAGGTCCGGGTTCTCAACCTGGGCCTGACCTTCTGTCCTGACCAGGAGGTGGATTCTTTTGAGATTATTAAAGACGTACACCTCTTTGCCAGAAAATTAATGTTTAAGTTCATATTCAACAAGGACCCGGTTGGTTCTGATATCAATCTGGAGAGCCTTTGGATGAATAAAATCATTAATGAGATAAAGGCACTACAGGATTTGATGGAATTATGGGAGGAAGGCAATCCATTTGACGACTCCCTGGAGGAACCTACTGCCATTTCTTCCCCGGATCCCCCATCCGGGAGGCTTTTTCCACCACCCCATCTTTACAAACCAAAATCTACTTCTTTTCCGGCCCTACAGGGCAACCCTAGTATTTGGGCCTTTACCCAACAGGTTACCAAGGAGATCCAGGCCACAGCTTGGAAACGATCTATTGGTCGCTCCAACTTAGAACTAGCCCTCCACAGAGCTTTATCCTCTCTAAAACATAACGATCTGATTGTTATCAAACCCTCGGATAAAGGGGGGAATATAGTAGTCATGAATAGGGACTTTTACAAAAAAAATGGTTTTGGATCTCTTGCGTAACCGTAGTTGGTATCGACCAGTTTCCTCTTTTCAGGTTAAGTATGCAGAGACGAAATTGAAGATTCTTGTCGGTCGGGCATTTCACAATGACCTCATTGACAAGAAGCCTGTAGATTTTTTGACTGTTGGAACACCTAGGACCCCCATCCTATATGCCTTACCCAAATTCCACAAGCATCTTAAATTTCCTCCCAGCTGCCCGATAGTTTCGGGTAACAGATGTTTAACCAAGCCTGCGAGCAAGCTTGTACACGATTATTTGCAACCACATGTCAGCTCGCTTAGCTCCTACATACAGGACACCGCTGACCTCTTGAGATCCCTGGATGTTATTTGCCGGGGTCCCTATTGGTCGCCATCGATGTGTAGGCCCTCTACAACTCCATCCCTCACGAGCGGGGGGTTGTGGAGGGCTTCCTATTGGAAAGGGGCCCTGAGGCCTTCACCTACAATTGTTTCATCTTGGATCTTTTACGGTTTATCTTAACTAACAACATTTTTCTTTTCAACCACTCCCACTACCTCCAGGTGCAGGGTGTTGCAATGGGGACTAAATGTGCCCCATCGTATGCCAATCTGTACCTGGGGGGGTGGGAGCGGGAGATTTTCTCCTCAGATGACTATAGCCGATTCTTTGATGATGTTTTGATTTGGCGTCGATTCATCTACAACATTTTTGTGGTGTGGATAGGTTCTAAGGAGGAACTTCCTCTCTTCTTGGACAAACTCAAGACCAATTCTCAAATTTACGATGACGTACGATCAAAATAGGATACATTTTTTGGATATTTCCGATTATCTTAATTCAGATGGTACACTTGGCTCCTCCTTGTTTAGAAAGTCCTCAGCCGGAAACACCATTTTACACGCAGCCAGCTCCCACCCCAAGCCCTTAATGGTGAGCATTCCTTATAGTCAATATCTACGAGAAACTGCAGCCCCGACCAGGACTTCGAAAAGGAAGCAGGGGCCTTGCAGCTACGCCTCTTGGATAGGGGCTATAGTCACTCCACTCTTAAAAAGGCATACCATAGGGCCAAATCACACAATCAAACTGAATTAATCCATTCGTCGAAACCTTGAAAATCGGATCAGGAGGTACGGTTGATAACGACATATTCTAAACAGCATCAAAAAGTTTGTGAAATTATTCAGAAATACTGGCCCCTATTGTCCAATGACAAAGCAATTTCTAAATATGAGAAACCAACTCCCTCCATTACCTATAGAAGATCCAGGTCCTTAAAGGATCAATTGGTCCATAGCCACTTAACACAGAGATCTGCAAGAAATATTCGGAAAGGCACTGCCCCATGTGGTAGGTGCGATTTCTGTAGATATATTTTAGATGCAGAGGAGATAACCCTTCCAGATGGGACCTTATATCGACCTAAATTCTTTGTCAATTGTCAATCCATTGGCGTGGTCTATTATATGAGGTGCACTTGTAAGGCTTTTTACATAAGGAAAACTAAGAGGGCCTTTTTCCACAGGATTAGGGACCATGTGTCCCTCGTCCAAAAGAAAAAGGTAGAAACAGCCATCAGTCGACACATGGGTTTATACCACTCATTTGATCTAACCAAAATGAAATTTTTTGCCCTGGAATTCCTGCCCACTCATGAGAGGGGGGGATGTGGATAGAATTCTCCTGCAGAAGGAGACGAGGTGGATCCACTCTTTGGCTGCCACCTCTCCCCCTGGGCTCAACGAATCCATTAGATTTAGGCCTTTCCTCTAGGGATTTGTAGAACCATGTTCTTAGTTGCTCCTGAATTGGTCACTTTTTGACCTCTATTGATACTCTGATATGTGTCAGGTTTTTGTACCAGGTTTTCATATGTACACCCTATCTAAATTGCCTTCACTTCATTTTTTGCTATTGTGGTCTATGGATCAATTATGCAGATTGTATTTATTAATTACCTTTCAACATACAAACAGAAATAGAAAGGGAGAGGAGATAACAGGAGAGGGAAAGAAAAAAGAAAAAGAAGAATAAAATATTTTATTTTCCTCTTCTCTTCCCTATGAGTTCCTAAATTGAGAATAAAGTTTTTTGAACTAAGGAAGCACCTACAAGGATTAGATGACCATATATCCGCCATTTCCAGTGGTAAATTTGTTTCCACTGGAGGGCGCCAATTGCATCTTTCCTTAACCTATGTGTGAATTATCTCCACATAAATGGTTGCAGCCATATTTCCTTTTTTTTGGTTGTACTTTCATTTTTACAAACCCATATATATTATTGTTGTGCTTTTTGGGAATTTACATTACTGCTGACAGTCCTAGAGGTGTTGTCTGGTCACTTCCGGTGCGCCACCTAGTGTCACTTCCGGTGTGCCCAGCACCTTTGATTATATTGATTTGATTGAGGTATTTCTCTTCCTGACTTGGTTAAAGCTGTCACTTCTGATTTTGCTGCCGAATGGTAGATGCCCCTGCAGCGTCCGCCCTTCCCCCAGGTTTTGGCACCATTTTTTGGCGCCAAATTTGGAGAGGGGGAGGGTATTTAAACACTCTGGTGGTGGTTCAATAGAGATCCAGCCTGAGAGGAGGAGGATGTCAGTTTTCCCACTTACCAGTTGATCCAGGTATTTCTTGCTACTTTGAGGAAATTTTAGACTAATTTTTGAGGAAACCCTTGCTTTTATTTTGGGTCCCCTGACTGAAATATTGCTGTTGTCTCTAGGCTTTTTCGCTTGTCCTTTTCCTCCCCCTTTTTTGGGGGGTTCTGTCTTGGAAGGAACACGAATTAAAGCAGCTTGTTTAACCTGGACTCCTTGGTTTCAAGTCAGTCCGTTATTACAGGTACAGATTCTATTATATTGTTTAGTTTTTTTTGTTTTTTTGTAATAAAGAATAAAATAAGAAAAAGAAAAACGAATAAAGAGATAAAAGATAAATATAGAAAAATCAAGAATTGAAAGATGTAAATTAAAGATCACTACATTCCTTTCTCCACTCATATTTCAGGATCTCTTCCATCAGTTAAAAACACGATTTTACCTACCCTCTCTGGTCATCAACTGATCCTCTGGCTGGGTTTGCTTCCCAATTTAAATAGCTTACTTGAGTTTGCATTCAATTCGCTATTCCAGCTTTTTGCAAGACCTGCATACAGGTAAACAGATCCCATTTTTGGCTTAAATGTTGCATTGGCAGCTTGGATGTGTGGTACAATATATATTTTGTCTTGTATTTATAGTGTTTTTTCTTTTCCTTTTTTTGTGTACTTTGTAACTTACTGTATTGTTCTCTTAGTGCCTGATAGATTCTACTCTCCTGAAGAAGCCACGATGTTTGGTGAAACATGTTGAGAAATCAATCCTCCGGTTGCACTATTTAAAGATTGCTTCAGTACATTGCATGTAAACTCTTTTTTTACAACCATGTTTTTATCAATTTTTCAAAATAAAATGTGAAAATTTTATACATAAAAAAATTTGGGTCACCCTGTTTGCACCTTTAAAATCCCAATTTTCCCTTTCTCGTATATTGCAGATTTTTTGGATACCAAGTAAATATAGAGGTCTCTCTAGAGATATGGCTCCAATTACTGTAGAGACACTTAGAATGTGGGACAAGCTCTCTAAAAATAGATCCTGGCAATACAATAGCCCTTTGATGCCCCTCACAGGTAATAATTATTTTCCTCCAGGAAGGATAATAAATTATATTTAAAATGGACCTCTTTGGACCACCTAAAATTAATAGATGTTCTGAAAGGAAATACCCTCTTCTCATTGTCGGAATTACGAGAAAAATATGGTACAACGCCTTGGGATGTATGGAGATATAGACAACTTCAACAGTAGGATTTTATTTAACACACACGGGTAAAGTAGTGGGGGGTGCATGTAAAAGGGAAAAGAAAAGAGAGAAACAAGGGGAAATAAGAAAAAACAGAGAGTCCTACAACAAGGTTCAAGACACGATGGGGCTCTAAAGGAGTTTATTTTAAAAGGACTGGACTATATCCTCAATCACAATTATTTTTCATTTGATGTACCTCCATGTTGTGCCCCATCCTACACCAATCTGTACCTGGAGGAGTGGGAACAATACCTCTTCAATGGCGAAGGACCTCGTAGAGTACCTGGGCCATGTCTCCACATGGCTCAGGTACATCAATGACATCTTCATCATATGGGAGGGATCGGAAGACACTCTAAAGGAGTTCATTCATAAAATTAATATCATTAACTACAATTTAAAATTCACAATGGCATATGATAACAAAGACTATCGCACTTTTGGATGTCAAAATAAATTGTAGCTCAGAAGGAAGAGGTAGTACCTTGTACTGAAAAAGTACTACTGGCAACAGAGCGTTGTACGCTGAGAGTTTCCATCCCACCCCACTAAAAGATTAGATTCCCTATGGACAATATCTTCGGTTACGAAGAAACTGTTCCAATGACGATTTGTTCAGAGAGAAAGTGGCTAAGCTCCAAGACAGATTACTTGCACAGGGATATAGTCGTTCCTGTCTGCAGAAGGCTTACAATTTGCCAGTCACGTCAACAACTTTTATTTAAACAGAAATCAAAACACAATGCTAATCTTGACTTTATGAGGATAAACATGCGCTTTTCAAATCAGCACATACAAATCAGAGAAATTATTGAAAACATTGGTCGATCTTTACGGATGATCAAAAGGTTGCGTATAGACAAGCTCCATCGATTAAAGACAAACTGGTTCAAAGCGAATACAAAGCTAAGTCCGCACTAAAAAAAACATTGTCCCACGTATGGCTCCTTCCCTTGTGGACATTGTTCATATTGCTACCTCATTAGGAAGGAGAAATCCTTACCACTTCCCAATAGCGAGATGTTTAGTCCTAAACTTTCGCCAATTTGCGAAACACGCAGAGTTGTCTATATGATGTCCTACAAATGTGGGGCTAACTATGTAGGAAAAACAAAGCAACAATTCTGGTGTTGAATTTCCAAACATGTTTAAAGCATGTAAATTGGAAACCAATATCTACCTGTTGGCAGACATGTAGCATGCTTGCTGCCCGCCATATAGCAAAATGACACCGGCAAAGTGGTTGTGATATCCTGACCGGACGTCATATGACTTGGTCAGGATAACAAGCCGCTGCACGCCCCCGGGGGCATGCATTACAGTGATCGTTGTTGCGGCGTGTGAGTCTGACACACTGCAACATCCAGACAAACTTTAAAAAGTGAGGAATAAACTGAGGCGAGGGGTCCCCCAAGGGCCACGTCCACTGGGCAATGGTCAGTATAAAATGGAGTAGAAAAAAACTGATGTAGAGGAAGGGGAAGGAAACGGTAAAAAACCCCTTCCTCACATCCAACAGCCCCACTGGAGTCCGATTAACAGACCAGCGGTAAGCTGACACATACACTGGGGCCCAAAATATGAGAAGGATCTGGAATAAGAGCAGGGAAAGGGAAAGATGAAAGGAATTGATATAATGATGACCTATCTATGTATACAAAAAGGTAGCATATATATATCACATTGAGCATATATGTATCAAACAGTGATATGAAGACCTACCTAGATTTGTAGGATAGAAAATATACAGACCGATGGAAGAGGGGGAAGACTGTAGGGAGGTCTGTGAAGTCTTGTGCTGCAGGTAGACACTGTGAGATAATAGAAATATACACAACGAAGGAACATCCAAAGAGTAAAAATGTAAAGCAGAGAACAAAAAGGAAGGCTCTGCAAATGGAATACCATAAAGAAAAATAAGTAAACATTGTGTCTTACCAGCCCAGCAGGACTCTCAGTCACAGAGAGAAATCCCAAACATTCTCAAATCCCAAATATTCTCATATCCCTGGCCTTACCTGATCTGCAATGAGTGGAAATTATAAATAGAGCAGTCCCGTCCCTCCCACTGAGAACCCAGCTGCTAGGTAAAATGCCAAGCAGCTGGGTGTAATTTGCTCTGAGCCCAGCCTCCTTGGGCAGGCCCCCTGAGCTGTCACTGCGCCGTGTCCCCACACAGCGCAAGCGCAGAGGGTGCCGCATGCATGCGCCACACGGACAGCAGGCCAAACGGCGCACGCATGCTGACTTCATGCGCACGCGCCGCGGAGGGGCATGACACAGTGGCGTCCCACTGGTGCGGCTAGATAATCTCAACAGAGATCACCTTGGGATGTGGCACACCGTTTCTGGTAGCAGCCGTGTTTGGATATTCATGTTTCATTTATGTTTTGGTAGCAAATAACCTCCCCCGCCCCTTTCCAAACAGACTACCTACCGTGGTTTGTATATATACAATATCGAACCACAACTATATATTAGATTACTCAATCATTATTTTGATTTAAATATTTAGATTTCTTCTCATACTTGTTTTTTTTTTGTTGTTTTTTGTTTTGTTTTTTTGATTCTGCCTTCTTTGAGCTGGGACATGGCAGAGTGTTATGAACAGGTGTGACCAGATTGTGTGGACTGCAAAGAGGAAACCAAAACGCATGTAAAGTGAAATAAGAATAATGTTTATTTAGGATAAGTGATATAAATAAACAAACACCCCAAATACAAATAGTGCTCAAAGAACCAACAGAAACCCACAGACAACAGATAATATATACAGCCAAAGGGAAGTACCAAAATCAAACATGTAAGCCAGGCCAGGGTCATACACAGGGGATCAGCAACTGAACAAGGGCAGCATAGGAGAGGGAGATAATGGATGGGATATGGATACAAGGGAATAGGAACACAGGAGGGACAGGATCAGGATGGGATCGGATACAGGCTCAGGAGCAGGCTCAGGTTCAGATACAGGAGATACAGGTTTACAGGATACAGGATAACAGGTCAGGGCACAAGGAAGAAAGATACCAAGGCAAGCCTATGAGGGCTTGCCGGGGATTTATAAGGCTGTGGTTGACCTCATGTTACAGCTGAGCGCAGAGTGTTCTGTTTGCTCCACACTGCCGGAGTGCACCCGCTGGTGGACACCGGTACTACGGCCCATGGATGCAACAGTGCCACCAGCAGGAGAAACCTCTTACTACAGGTCCCAGGTGTTGGAAGACACCCGCTGGTGGACACTGGTACTGCAATCCAAGAGACCGATAGCGCCACCAACGGGTAAACCCTCTCATGACAGTACCCCCCCCCCAAAGGAGCGGCCTCCGGACGCTCCAACAAGGTGAAATTGTCCAATTTCACCTTGGGAGAATAGGCTGGAAAGCTGGCACATCAGACTGGGAAGCTGGCACAGACTGGGAAGCAATCTTCGAGACATCAGGCTGGACGGCAGGCACTGAGACAACAGACTGGGAAGCTGGCACATCAAACTGGGAAGCTGGCACATCAAACTGGGAAGCTGGCACATCAGACTGGGAAGCTGGCACATCAGACTGGGAAGCTGGCACATCAGACTGGGAAGCTGGCACATCAAACTGGGAAGCTGGTACATCAAACTGGGAAGCTGGCACATCAAACTGGGAAGCTAGCACATCAGACTGGGAAGCTAGCACATCAGACTGGGAAGCTAGCACATCAGACTGAGAAGCTGGCAAATCAGGCTGGAAGGCAGGCATGGAGACATCAGGTGGAAATGCAGACACCAAGACATCAGGCTGAAAGGCAAGCTTCGAGACATCAGGCTGGAAGGCAGGCATGAAGACATCAGACTGGGAAGCGGGTACATCAGACTGAAAAGCGGGCACCGAGACTTCAGGCTGGAAGGCAGGCATCAAGGCATCAGACTGGAAAGCAGGCACATTAGACTGGAGAGCGGGTACATCAGACTGGAAGGCTGAGACATCCGGCTGGAAGGCAGGCATTGAGACATCCGGCTGGAAGGCAGGCATCAGGACATCCGGCTGGAAGGTAGGCATCGGGACATCCGGCTGGAAGGCAGGCATCGGGACATCTGGCTGGAAGGCAGGCATCGGGACATCTGGTTGGAAGGCAGGCATCGGGACATCCAGCTGGAAGGCAGGCATCGGGACATCCGGCTGGAAGGCAGGCGTATCAGACTGGATAGCAGGCACATCAGACTGGAAAGCGGGCACCGAGACTTCGGGCTGGAAGGCAGACATCAGGACAGATTGGACAGCGGGCACATCAAACTGTGAGGCAAAGACATCAAGCTGGGAGACAGGCACCAGGACATCAGGCTGGAAGGCAGGCACATTAGACTGGAGAGCGGGTACATCAGACTGGAAGGTGGGCACATCAGACTGGAAGGCAGAGACATCAAGCTGGAAGGCAGAGACATCATGCTGGAAGGCAGGCATCGAGACATCCGGCTGGAAGGCGGTCACTGAGACATCAGGCTGGAAGGTAGGCATCAGGACATCAGACTGGGAGGCAGGCACATCAGACTGGATAGCAGGCACATCAGACTGGAAAGCGGGCACCGAGACTTCGGGCTGGAAGGCAGGCATCAAGACATCAGACTGAGAAGCGGGCATATCAGACTGGAAGGCAGAGACATCAAGCTGGAAGGCAGGCACCGAGACATCCGGCTGGAGGGCTGGCACCGAGACATAAGGCTGGAAGGCAGGCACCGAGACATCAGGCTGGAAGGCAGGCATCAAGACATTAGACTGGAAAGCGGACACATCTGACTGGAAGGTAGGCACATCAGGCTGGAAGGTAGGCACATCAGACTGGAAGGCAGACACCAAGACTTTGGGCTGGAAGGCAGGCATCGGGACATCAGACTGGAAAGCGGGTACATCAGACTGGAAAGTGGACACATCTGACTGGAAGGTAGGCACATCAGACTGGAAGGCAGGCACATCAGACTGGAAGGCAGGCACATCAGACTGGAAGGCAGGCACATCAGACTGGAAGGCAGGCACTGAGACATCAGACTGGGAAGCAGGCACATCAGACTGGAAGGTAGGCAGATCAGGCTGGAAGGCAGGCAGATCAGGCTGGAAGGCAGGCAGATCAGGCTGGAAGGCAGGCACCGAGACTTTGGGCTGGAACAGGTTGGTTGGTGTGGAAGCAAGTTGGGTTACTGGCAGGATTGTGTGAGTGGGGAAGAACTTCTGTTTCTTCTTTGGCTTAACTGCTGGAGATCTTAGGTGGCTGTAGGACTGTAGACAGGAGGTGAGGCATACTGAAAGGAAGGGCTGGGATATGGCAAGGAAGGGGGAACAGCGGCCAGAGGAAGTTCTTGTGGGGAAGTTGCAGGTATTAGAGAAGAGGCAGGTGGGTTAAAGGCAGGATAGATGCAGGAAGTAGAAACAGGGCATTGATACTTGGTGGGGAGCAGGGTATATTGGACTGCAGCTGAGGTTGCCAGGGGTTATGGGAGAAAGGACATCTGAGCAGGCAGGTGTTTAGTAGCAGGTCTGGTTTGTGGAGAGCTGACAGAAGCTGGGCATAACAGGTCTGACCATGCCTGAAGTACAGGTAGCACAAAAGTGGGCTCACATTCCCTCTGTCTGACCAGCGACTGCACTTCATCTATACAATCTTTCAACAACTGGACCGTAAGGTTAGACGTAAATTCACTCTGTCACAAAAATTATTCTATGAACAGGGCAACAAATGCGGAAACCTTCTAGCTAGATTCTGCTTAGTTAGCTGCGTGATGGGGGAGATGATAGCAGAGAACCCCCTAATAAACTTCCTATAAAAGTTTGCAAACCCAACGAAGCATTGTACGCCCTTCTTGTCCATGGGTGCTGGCCATTCTAACACAGCAGACACCTTCTGAGGATCCATTTTGATGCCGGTTGGGGAGATCACTAACCCCAGGAACTGAATCTCCTTTTGTTCAAATTCGCACTTCTCCGCCTTAGCATACAATCTGTGCAGGCGGAGTCGGGCCAGGACTTTACAAACATGTTCCCTATGTTGCTCGAGTGAACTGGAGAAGATTAGAATATCGTCCAAGTAGACGATTAGAAAGATGTCCAGGAAATCTTTAAACACATCATTGACCAGATGCTGAAACGTGGCAGGAGCATTGCAAAGGCCGAAGGGCATGAGGAGGTATTCATAGTGTCCGAAACGGGTCCGGAAAGCTGTCTTCCATTCACCCCCGGCCCGAATGTGATCCAGATTGTAGGCCCCTCTCAGATCTAATTTGGTAAAGATGATGGCAGACCTTAATTTTTGGAACAGTTCAGGTATTAGAGGCAACGGATAACGGTTTTTGACCGTCGCTTTGTTTAGCTCCCGATAATCCACACAAGGGCGAAGCGTTTGATCTTTTTTGGAGACAAAGAATATTCCCGCACCAGCTGGTGTAGTGGACTGACGGATGAAGCCTTTTTCAAGATTTTTGTTTATGTAAACTTTAAGTGCTTCTTGTTCTTTTTTAGAAAGCGGAAAGATGCTCCCAAAAGGAATCTCAGCTCCAGGGAGCAACTCAATTGGACAATCACAGGGACGATGGGGTGGCAGGGAATCTGCTCCCTTCTTGCTGAACACATCTGCAAATTCCCGATAGACGTCTGGTACGTCTTGAGGCAGATCTGGGTCAATGTCCATACAAAGTAAGGTAGCCGCAGAATTAACGGGTTCAGGTAGACAATGTCTTTGGCAATAGGGTGACTGAAACTTGATCTCGCCCGTGGCCCAGTTAACAGGAGGATTGTGGGCCTGAAGCCAGGGCATGCCCAAAATGATTGGGAAAAGAGGGGATTGTCAGGGAAGTCATCCGCAGAATACAGCTAATGCTTGCAAGCATACGCCTGTGCGCAGGCGCCAGCAAGGGATTCTCAGAACTACTACGGGCGCATCGGCGAATACGCGATCGCGCATGCCTGTCATCAGAACTGGCGCCAGACGGCCTATTTAAACACGGACTTAGTACTGGCTGGTTGCTGCTTGGTCTACAGCGTGTACCTGAATTCTTGCTACCTGTGTTGACTTCCGATTATCGTTCCGGCCTGTGACCTGACTCCTCTCCTGCCTGCTGTTTGTACCTGATCTGCCTACCTGCTGCCGAACCTGCCAGTGACCTGACCTCTCTCCTGCCTGCTGTTTGTACCTGATCTGCCTACCTGCTGCCGAACCTGCCTGTGACCTGACCTCTCTCCTGCCTGCTGTTTGTACCTGATCTGCCTACCTGTTGCCGAATCTGCCTGTGACCTGACCACGTTCCTGCCAGCCGAGTCATCTGATCTGTCTCTCTGCTGCCGAGACCTGCCAGTGATCCAGCGACTCTCCTGTCTGCTTTCAGTCAAGTCCAGCGTCCTCCTGTGTGTTCCGGCAACTTCCTGCTCAGACTTCGGGACTTCCATAGGCACTCTTACTCCACCGTGCTCCAGCGCCAGCTGTTCCACTATCAGCGGCCCTTGAGCCGGAGTTGTACGGGAGGCCTTCCTCTACACGTCAGGCTCGCCATCAGGTACGTGACAGTACCAAGCAGCCATGACTGAGCCTGCAGGAGGAACCTCTCCCCTACATGAAGTCTGCCAATGCCTCACAGGCCTTACTCAAGCGGTCAAGTCCCTGCAGGAGAAATATGTGCGTCTGGTGGAGCACGTGCAAGTCCAGCTCTCTTCAGCCATTCCCGCTGCAATGATGACATCCCCAGAACCACGAGTACCTAATCCTGACAGATTTTCTGGAGATCGGACCCAGTTCAGAGCATTCCGCAATGCCTGTCAGCTTTACTTTTCACTTCAGCCACGGACTTTTTCTGCAGAGACTACAAAGGTGGGGTTCATCATATCCCTACTTCAAGGTGAACCCCAAGCCTGGGCTCATCGTCTGTTGGAAAAGAAGGACTCCCAACTAAATACTATGCCCTCTTTCTTCCAAGCAATGTCCAAGATATACGAGGACCCTCTACTAACCACTACTGCTGAGTCCTCTCTCCATGCACTCCGACAAGGCCGCAGAGCGGTCGAGGACTATATAAGAGACTTCAGGTGCTGGAGTGCAGATACCCACTGGAATAACGCTGCTCTGCGACATCAGTTTCGCCTGGGGTTATCGGAGGACTTAAAAGACGAGTTAGCTCGTGTGGGTGCTCCAAGTACCCTGGAGGACTTAATCACATTATCTATCCAGATCGACCGTCGTCTGCGAGAGCGCAGGCGGGAGAAGTCAGCAGTTCCTGTTCGGCCAACATCCGTCAGGCCGGCCTCTCCCGCATTAGGAACCGTAACACCCACACGGCTAGGCTTGATTCGCCCGTCGCTGTCCCCTGAGGAACGGACACGACGTCTTCAAGGCAACTTCTGCCTCTACTGCGGCAGAGCGGGTCACTATGTACGGACTTGTCCTGCTAAGGGACGTGGATCCTTCCCGGCTTCTCCAGCAAGTCAGGCGGTTCCTCCAGCAACTTCTGCTCAATTGGCACTTCCTGTTACCTTTCAGCTCCCAGGGAGAAGTGTGTCAGCTACTGCAATTGTGGACTCGGGGGCGTGCAGTTGCTTTATTGATCTGGCATTTGCTGTCAAACAAGGTATCCCTCTTCAATCCAAAGAGCAAGGACTTACCGTATTTCTGGCTGACGGCTCCCGTATAAAGTCCGGATTGGTGAACCAGGAGACCCCCCCACTGTTAACTACGACCTCTACTGGTCATAAGGAACTTTTGCGGCTAGATGCCATTTCTTCACCTCTGTACCCCGTCATTCTTGGTCTACCATGGCTACAGGCCCATAATCCGGCGGTGGACTGGAAATCAGGCAGTATCAAGTATCAATCATCTTACTGCCAGAAGCACTGCCTGTCCAATCCCACTGCTGCACCCACCACCCTGTTGTGTATGGACGTTGATGCTGAGCTCTGCCAAAAGGTGCCTGAGGCCTATCACGAGTTCCTTGATGTCTTCAGCAAGCGGGGAGCAGACACATTACCTCCACACAGGGCGTACGACTGCCCCATTGAGCTCCTTTCTGGGGCTGCTATTCCATTTGGTCGGATTTTCCCACTGTCTGAGAAAGAATTAGCAGCTCTAAAGGAATATATTGATGAGAGCCTCCAGAAAGGCTTCATTCGCCCTTCTACCTCACCTGCCGGGGCGGGAATATTCTTTGTGGAGAAGAAGGACCATTCACTACGGCCATGTGTAGATTACCGGGACCTGAACAAGATTACGGTGAAAAACCGTTATCCTCTTCCCTTGGTTCCTGAGCTTTTCCAAAGACTTCGTTCTGCTACTATTTTTACTAAACTTGATCTGAGGGGAGCCTACAACCTCATCCGCATACGCCAGGGGGATGAGTGGAAAACCGCCTTCCGTACTCGTTTTGGCCACTACGAGTATCTCGTCATGCCCTTCGGCTTGTGTAACGCCCCGGCCACCTTCCAACACTTCATCAATGACGTCTTCAAAGACTACCTGGACATTTTCGTTATTGTTTATTTAGATGATATCCTGGTGTTCTCTACCTCCCTTGCTGACCATCGGGAGCATGTCAAGAATGTTCTCTGCCGTCTCCGCTTACATGGACTCTATGCCAAACCCGAGAAATGTGAGTTCGAGCGGCAGAGTATCCAGTTCTTGGGCTTGATCATTTCTACCGGAGGAATTGAAATGGACCCTCAAAAAGTGTCTGCAATCCTGACCTGGCCTGCGCCCACTGATAAGAAGGGGATCCAGCGGTTCATTGGGTTTGCTAACTTTTACCGCAGATTTATCAAGAACTTTTCAGCTATCATCTCACCAATTACCCAACTTACCAAACAGGGTGCTCGTTTCCGCTGGTCTCCCGAGGCCCAGGCTGCCTTTGAAACTCTTAAAGGACTGTTTACAACTGCCCCTGTACTAAGCCACCCAGATCCGGCACTACCTTACATTCTGGAGGTAGATGCTTCCGAAAATGCAGTCGGGGGAGTTCTGTCTCAGCGCCAAGGTCCCAAGGATCTAGTCCACCCTGTAGCTTTCTTTTCCAGAAAACTTGCCCCAGCAGAAAGAAACTACGACGTGGGAGACCGGGAGCTTCTTGCCATAAAGGCCGCCCTGGAGGAGTGGAGGTATTTGTTAGAAGGAGCCGCTCATCCAATTTTGATTTATACAGACCACAAGAACCTTGAATATTTAAGGACTGCCAAAAGACTAAGACCTCGACAGGCCCGATGGGCACTTTTTTTTTCAAGGTTCTTGTTCCACATCACCTATAGACCCGGATCAAAGAACGTCAAGCCTGATGCGCTATCACGTATGTTCGAGGATCCAAAGGTCTTACCAGTACCTGACACCATCCTACCAGCAGGAAATTTTCTGTTACTACAGTCCGATCTCATGTTCCAGTTGAAGCAGGCGTCCGCAGTCTCCCCTGATCCTGTCGGGGAGACGTTACAGGCAAGAGATGGACTTCTTTGGAAAGGGAACAAGGTCTTCGTCCCAGAAGCAGTCCGTTTATCAGTTCTAGGACTCTGCCATGATCACCCTCTAGCAGGTCACTTTGGCATTCGCAAAACAATAAACTTAATGCAACGCACATTTTGGTGGCCTAATTTGGAGAAGGACTGCAAAGAATATATAGACACCTGCATTACTTGCATCCGGAGTAAGAACATCCGAAATAAGGAGCCCAATTTACTTCAAGGTTTTGGAGGGCACTGTGTGAAGCTTTAAGAATTAAACTTTCCATGTCATCCGCATATCATCCGCAGTCTAACGGTCAGACTGAACGGACCAATCAGACGCTGGAACAGTACATCCGTTGTTTCACTTCGTTTGTGCAGGATGATTGGGTGTCTCTCTTACCCTTGGCCGAGTTTGCATATAACAACTCCTGTCATGCAGCCACCAAGCAATCCCCATTCTTCTCTAATTATGGCTTCCATCCCACCTTTTTGCCTGACCTTGTCCCTGAATCTTCAGTACCGGCTGTCCAAAGCACTGTAGACTTCTTCAATCGCAATAACAAGCTGTTGAAGGAAACCGTAACCAAGGCTCAACAGGATAATAAAAGAGCTTTCGATAGGAAGAGGAGAGGGGAACTCATTCTGCAACCAGGGGACCGGGTTTGGTTGGCAACAACAAATCTGAGACTGGCCTGCCCGTCAAAGAAGTTGGCCCCTAAATTCCTTGGGCCATTTCCTGTGAGGAGAAGGATTAATGATGTTTCTTACGAGCTATCCCTACCAGAATCCTTCAGCATACATCCGGTATTTCATGTATCCTTGTTAAAACCCGCATCGCCTGACCCCTTTCCTAATCGAGAGTCTAGACCACCCGAACCGGTGATGGTCAGTGGAGATGAGGAGTTCGAGGTGGAAGAGATTATGGACTGTAGAAGGAGAAGGGGTCAATTACAATATCTGATCAAGTGGAGAGGTTATGGACCGGAGGAGAACTCCTGGGAACCAGAGCGGAATGTACATGCTATGGACTTAATACGTGCCTTCTTCCGCAGTCATCCCCTGAAGAGGAACCAACTGGGCATCCGGAGGCTGCCCGTAAGGGGGGGGCAATGTCAGGGAAGTCATCCGCAGAATACAGCTAATGCTTGCAAGCATACGCCTGTGCGCAGGCGCCAGCAAGGGATTCTCAGAACTACTACGGGCGCATCGGCGAATACGCGATCGCGCATGCCTGTCATCAGAACTGGCGCCAGACGGCCTATTTAAACACGGACTTAGTACTGGCTGGTTGCTGCTTGGTCTACAGCGTGTACCTGAATTCTTGCTACCTGTGTTGACTTCCGATTATCGTTCCGGCCTGTGACCTGACTCCTCTCCTGCCTGCTGTTTGTACCTGATCTGCCTACCTGCTGCCGAACCTGCCAGTGACCTGACCTCTCTCCTGCCTGCTGTTTGTACCTGATCTGCCTACCTGCTGCCGAACCTGCCTGTGACCTGACCTCTCTCCTGCCTGCTGTTTGTACCTGATCTGCCTACCTGTTGCCGAATCTGCCTGTGACCTGACCACGTTCCTGCCAGCCGAGTCATCTGATCTGTCTCTCTGCTGCCGAGACCTGCCAGTGATCCAGCGACTCTCCTGTCTGCTTTCAGTCAAGTCCAGCGTCCTCCTGTGTGTTCCGGCAACTTCCTGCTCAGACTTCGGGACTTCCATAGGCACTCTTACTCCACCGTGCTCCAGCGCCAGCTGTTCCACTATCAGCGGCCCTTGAGCCGGAGTTGTACGGGAGGCCTTCCTCTACACGTCAGGCTCGCCATCAGGTACGTGACAGGGATGAAATAACGTCCAGGACTAGGATTTCTCGGTGCTGAGATGAGCAGGTAGCAGAGGAAGGGTTTTCTTGAGAGACCTGTCCAGATCTTATATGGGACCCATCGGCCAGAAAAATTGAAAGTCTGTGTGCTTTATTCTTTAAAGGAAGATCTTGTTGGGTAGCAAAAACAGAGTCAACAAAGCAGCTACATGCCCCGGAATCAACAATGGCGTTGACTTGAATTGTTCTTCCCTGGAGCTGTAATGAGAGAGGGAGAACAAGTTGAGTGGCATTGGCTGTTAAAGTGGATAAACTGGTTGGAGTCGAAGAAAAACACTTACGGATCTTTACTGGGCAGCTGTTCACATAGTGGCCCGTCCCGCCACAATAGAGACAAAGATTCAGCTGGCGCCTGCGGGCCCGTTCTTCAGGGGTCAGAGTAGTACGCATAAGTCCCAGTTGCATAGGTTCAGGAGCATCAGTTGTTTGGTTGACTGGACTTGGACCGGTAGAAGGTAGATACCGGGAGGCAGGGAGTGGGGCTCTTGCGGTCATCCACATAGGCCGTGTTTGTTGAGAAGATCGTTCAGACCGGCGCTCACGAAGGCGTCGGTCAATTTGGATGGTAATAGCAATGAGCTCCTCCAAGGTGTCAGGCATTCCTACCCGGGCAAGTTCATCCTTAAGACCCTCAGATAGCCCCATGCGGAACTGGTGGCGCAGGGCTGCGTTGTTCCATTGAGTGTCCGCGCTCCAGCGTCGAAAGTCCATAACATAGTCCTCGGCCGGCCTACGGCCTTGCTGGAGCGCGAACAAAGCTGCCTCAGCGGTGGCAGCTCGCTGAGGGTCCTCATATAGCTGGGCCATGGCTTCAAAAAAGGCGGGTAAAGACTGAATCTGTATAGCGTTGGTTTCAAGCAGACGGTGGGCCCAGGTCTGGGGTTCCCCCTGGAGGAGGGATATGACAAATCCCACTTTGGTAGCTTCCAAGGAGAAAGTCCGTGGCTGTAAGCCAAAGTAAAGTTGACAAGCGCTGCGGAAAGCCAAAAACTTGGCACGGTCACCAGAGAACTTTTCAGGAACAGGGACTCTTGGCTCCGGTGGAAGCATGACCACAGAGGGTGGTGCAGCAGCCTGTACTGGAGCGGCTGCGGTAGCAGGAGCCACACCACCGGGACCACTGAGGTTTAACACTTGACCCTCCAGTCTGTTGTAACTGTCCTGTAAGGTCTTTACTGCTTGGGTGAAGGCTGCTAAGTGCGTGCAGATCTCCTTGATGGGAGAGGTCTCTCCTGCAGGCTCAGTCATGGCTGTTCGTACTGTTAGGTACCTGGTAGTTGAGCCTGACTGGTAGAAGGAGACCTCTCTTAAACGCTGGTTCAGGAGCCGCTAGAAGTGGGAACAGTGGTCTCCTGAGCGCAGTGGGTAGGAGGGCCTGATGCAGGGTCCAGCAGAAGCAGATACCGGAACTGGAAGGATGTCCCTCAGGGAGGGCTGAGCTGCGGATGCAGGTAAGCTGGTGCAGGCCGGGAGGCAGGCAGACAGATGCGAATACAGCAGCTAGATGCAAAACAAGCAGGCTGGGAACAGCGTCACAGGACACAGGCAAACAAGGTCAGACAGTCCATTTTGGCAGGAGATCAGGCAGGTATAAACAGGAGGGATGATCCAAGGATAGTCAGGCAGGCAGGAGTTCAGCAACAGGTAACAGAATAAGCAAAGTCAGGCAAGCCGGGTCGGATAGGAGACTGGAGAATGGTCAGACGTAGCCGGGTCACTAGCAAAATAACAGATAGGCAGATACAGGAACTTCAGGTGCAGAGCTGCAGACGAACAGCACCTGACATGAGCACCTGTCACTCTTTTAAAGGGACCTTGGCGCCAAAACAGCGCTAGCGCGAACGGGGGCGCGCGCACCCGCGAACGCGCGTACGGGGGCGCGCGGGAGCGCTCCGGCGCCCCCTGGTGGGGAATTGAGCTGAAATGCCCTAGAAAGACCCCTCGTGCACCTGCGTGCACGCAGATTTGCCCGAAGGCTACTGACATGCCCCTGACAGTAATACAGGCCGGTGAAACCATCTGGGCCCAGGGCCTCGGACAGCTTAAGAGATTTGAGAGCTTGAGCGACCTCCTGTTTAGAGATAAGTGCGTTCAGGGTATCTTGGGCCGTCGAGGATGAAGGAAGACTAAACGTTTGAAAAAAGCGCTCAGCCCTGTCTAGGTCAAAAGCAGCGGGCCTGCTGTATAGAGATGACAGGAAGCCGTATTGGCTTACATGGGCGTCCCCCCGAGTTAAGTTTCCTGGCCAACATAGGACTAGGTTTGTTTGTGCTACAATAAAATTTATATTTGGTCCAGCGCAAAGCCTTTTCAGCTTGGGCGGAGGAGAGCAAGTGACCAGATTGTCACTGGCCTTTCTATTTGTCACCGTTGGGTGTGCCTTCCAGGTTGCATCTGCTATCTCTAACCGGGAAGTCAATTCCCGTGCCCATTGCTCCCTTGCGCGTTTCTTACGGGAAGCGATCTGAATCAAATGCCCCCTGACCGTCGCCTTGTGGGCTTCCCACAAGGAGACCGGAGACTCGACCGAGCCTACATTTTCAGTAAAGTAAGTTTGGATGTGTGTTTGCAACTGTATACACGTATCCTGGGTAGTTAAGAGGGATTCATTAATCTATCAGGGATAGGCTGGACGAGTTAGTCCAGTGAGGGTGATTCCAAGAACCAAGGGATCGTGGTCAGACCACGGGGAGGTGGAAATAATAATCTTGTGCACCAATGGCAGAGCGCTAAGTTGCAAGAACACATGATCTATTCTGCAAAAGCTCTGATGGGGATTAGAGAAGAAGGTGAATTCCCGAGAAGACGGATGTTGCTCGCGCCACACGTCCACTAGGCCATAAGATTGGAAGAGGGTGCACAGTGCTTGTTCTTGAGAGGTATCATGGGATGGAGGTACTTCCTTGGAGTTACGTCTGTCTAGAGAAGAATTGAAGACAGAGTTTGAGTCTCCCATCATAATTAGCAGGCCCTTCTGGTGTTTGGTAACTACTTGAAGCAAGTGTGAGAAAAACCTCTGCTGAAATGTATTAGGGGCATAATAACCCACCAAGGTGACCTCTTGATCCCACAGGGTGCCTTGCAAAAGCAGATATCTACCCATAGGGTCCGCTATCTCTGTAGAGCAATTGAATGAGAGATTATGTCGGAACGCCATCAGCACCCCTCTGTGTTTCTCACAGGCAGAGGCAGTGTAAAACACTGGATAATGGGAGGACAAATACCTGGGAGATGAGGATTGGGAGAATCTGGTTTCCTGCAGACAGACTACATCTATAGATTGTGATTTAAATGGTGGAAGACCTTTGATCGTTTGATGGGAGAGTTAAACCCAGGGATATTTTGTGAGATGGTTCAGTGAGAGGGGATCCCTGCAAGATAGTGGGCACATGTTCCTACTGCAAGTACATAAATACCAGAAAAAACATTTATCTGCCCAATGGCATGCCATTTAAACCAAAGCATTACTCTAATTGCCAGACAACGGGAGTGGTCTATTTAATTTTATGCAACTGTAACTGCTTTTATGTAGGCAAAACAGTGCAAAAATTGTGGCAAAGACTATACCGCCACATTAGAGCTATGGAAACTACGAATCCCAACCTGCCATTGGGCAGACATGTTGCTCAAACTCATAATGGTATCTGTCCCACCATATCAGTTCTGGTTCTCGATCGTTTGCACCCAAGCCCACGAGGTGGAGATTATGACAAATATCTCCTACAGTGTGAGCTTCGGTGGATCTCAAATCTAAATGCCACCTCACCACCAGGCTTAAACAAAGCCTTCAATCTCAAACCTTTTTTAGCGGGCTTTGTAACTGGAAATTTTGATAAAGATTTATGAGTCTTTGGACTCTTTCATTCTTAATGATGTCCTCTTGCTTCTTCATCTTTTTTTCATTTTCACCTCTATTCTATTCTATTTTCCTGATCTTTCAATCCTTTCTGTTTCCCCCCCTCCTTTTCATATTCTTGTTGTGCTTTGATTGATTTTTTTTAAACCAAATATGTAAGCTGTCAATATTAATTCATCTAGACATTTTTCTTAAACTGTTTTCAATGACATTTGCTAGATATGTTAAAAATGCACTCATGCCTCTTTGTGATTTCTTGCAGGTTTTTTAGTACACTATCCAATTGTAACACCAATGCAGGTGGATCGGGTTACCATCCCCAATATAAAAGTCCAATATTTAACAGTAGTGTATTACCAAAACTCACTATTGCTTTTTCCATCATTAACAATGACATATGGGCAAACAAGGTTACTCTCATACAACAACCGATGTTAGGTCGGTTATTTTTGTAAATTATGTTCTGTTTAGTATTTTTTTAAATACATCTTTTTAAATTTTTTTTTTGTTTGTTTGAAAACCCACCCCCCCTCTTTCTTTCCCCCAATTGATGCTGGCACCAGGGGGTCTCTGATTCGTCTCTTTTGCAGGACCGGGGGCTTCTTTTAAGGTGGCAACCTAGCGCATGCGCCATGGCCTTTTTTGACCTCGTGCATGCGCAGTAGCGTTTTTTTCATCCTTCGCCTTCAGCTGCCGCCTACCTTCGGTGTCAGCAGTCTTGGTCGACCTCTGACGTCGCCGCGCCATATGACGCGGCGGCGCCGGACGTTGCATAGACTGAGGAGCCTCTAGTGGAAAGCTTACATACACAGCAGCAATGATTTTTGCAGCTGTGTTTTAGGACCTGTCATTTGGACTCCACCTTTCTTAATCTACTTATTGGCTGCTTTGGAGCCACCACTCCCCCAGGAGGGATATTTAAAACACCAAACATACTTGCCAGATCAGCGTTACACAGCTAAGGCATCTGACATAGACACACTGGGATTGATCTAAAGGCAAGGTTAGAATACATACAGCATTCTTTTTGTTTCCTATGCCCTTTCCTTTGACATATCCTTGTTGATATAGCTCTCTCTGCAGCTTCAATCCCATTGATACCTAGCTCTTTCAAGGCTGCCTTTCCCTCCCTCATGACTAGGCGTTTTTTGGTCTATCTGTTTGCTCTCCCCATTGAATGAAAGCATGTCATTTAATTTATACTGTGAGATGAGTCTTGCAGCATACATATATATACCCCTTTTTCTTTTGTATTTTGACAGGTATATGCTCTCCACACACTGATTCAGGTGGCTCCTGCGAGCTCTGACCTGCCGCTTTCGCTGATTTATGGGTATATGAGATAGAGAGGGGGGTCCCTGACACCATCACTTTATCCTGTTTTTATAAAAATCTCCATATGTCTCATATTCACTAAATGAGTGGATGCATACTGCTTCTGTGCTTAGAAAACAACTCCTTGCAGACTGATCAAATTTCCTAAAAGGACCGTTTGGGTGTGGGACCCAATCTGCCTGCACATGTGCTGTGTAACTTTCCTACCACTAAGAGAGCATTTTTTGATCTGTGAGTATGTAATTACTTTTCTTTGACTGTATCTTGCCATCTCACAACTTTATGTTAATATATGAATAAATTGTAAACTTGTAATGATGGGGTACCTTTATCCAGATATACTTATACTCTCTTATTTTCTTGGTAATGCAACATTACAACCTACCTAAATCCCTGAAGAAGGAAGTACATTTTCCATAGAAATTTATTTTTTCTATGACCTTTTCCGAAACATGTAGGGTGGTTGGTTATGTAATAACTGCGCTTCCCATCGCTGTCTGTAGCATTCATTAGCTATGTACATCATTTGCATTAATAAATCATGCTCTTTTCAAAAGTTTTTAAAGCTATTTTTGTAACTTTGTATATTTTCTAATTGTATTTTGAATAAAATTTGTTAAATTTTATACATCTGTATCCTCACTTTATACTATCCTCTACTGGTCTTCTGCCCATAATATCCTTTGGGGACACCTTTTTGTTTCTTCCAATTTTGTGAGAATAGTTTCAACGCATTTTGAGCAATCTTAGGGGAGAGACAAAAATCAAATAATCATAAAAAATTACACGGGCCGTATACCTACTCTGTTCTCCTGATGAGGCCGTCCGAGTCCGAGGGGAGGAAGAAAGGGGGAGAGAAAGAGAGTGAAGAGAGATACGAGAAAATCATGGTATTTAGTACACATAATCGCCACACTAGGTGGACATCGCATCCTAACTATAGGATACTCGGGGGGTGGCTCTACTAGCACCTACATGGCTTTTAGATTGTATGAATTATAACTGCCCCTGGAGGGGGGGCTATGAAAACCAAAACAACAACAATAAAAATGAATAAAAGCACACCTAAAAATTCAGGAACTATGTTAAAGTAAACATAAAATCAATGCAACATAGATTAACACATCCCCCCAGATCCCCTCTCTGCACACATCCGCCCTAAATTCCCTCTCTGCACACATTCCCCCCAGATCCCCCTCTGCACACATCCCCCCAGATACCCTCTCTGCACACATCCCCCAAGATCCCCTCTCTGCACACATCCCCCCCAGATCCCCTCTCTGCACACATCCCCCCAGATCCCCTCTCTGCACACATCCCCCCAGATCCCCTCTCTGCACACATCCCCCCGATCCCCTCTCTGCACACATCCCCCCAGATCCCCTCTCTTCTCTCATATTCCCCCTTCCCCTACACCTTTACAGTGCACTCCTCTCTGCACAACTTCAGGCTTTGGCAATCTCTCACCTCTTCCGACGGCCACCGGTCTCTCTGGTATGCACGGGCTTCTTTTTTTTTTTTTAATTCAGCAGAGTACAGAGAGCTCCGCCTGCTGTAGCACAGAGCCGAGGAGGAGTTTCAGAGCTCCTCGGCTCTGTGCTACAATGTCTCAGTAGCAGACAGCAGCAAGCAGGGACAAGCTTTCTTTAGAATTACTGCAGCTGTAGCTTACAGTGCTGGGAGCAGAAGCGTGCACAAGGGCTCGAGCCTCGAGGGCAGCAGCACTAAGTGCCCAGAGATAACACAGAAAAGCCAGTAGAGGAAGTGAGCTGTGCTGCCAGAGCCCTGCTCCTCTACCTAACTAGCAAAAGGGTACTTTTTCCACTAGAATTTTTTTTTTGGATGTATTTATCCAAATCATCCCCAAATAGCTGTTCAACAAAAAAGGAAAACTAGCCAGGAGCTTTGCATGACGCTTCGGCTGACCAATCTTTCAACCACAAGATTCTATGCCTATGCACCAGCCCAAGCGTAAGGCGCAAAGCTTGAAAAATAGAATCTCTCATGGTGTCTATTGCCAAACATAATGCTGCTGGTAACTCAGCTAAATCCTCGCCTGCTGATCAGGAATAACCTTGAGCACCTGTTTAAACCGGTCTCTCAATGAGTGATATACACCAATTGCTGCTAGCGCAGGTCTAGTCATCAGAGAAAAAAGTATTTTTTTTTGTTATAATATTTTTATTGTTTTTTGTAACAGAAGTGACAAGGAATGATACAGACAAAGGGGAGCACAACACAAGGATAATTCAAATATAATACAGTATATTGTTGCGGACGCAGCCGCTGTTCTTGCGAGTAAAAAAAAAGTCAAGTTATGACATATAAATCGTAGTAGTAGATCATTTAGTAGAGTAAATATTCCATAAAGCTGTAATGAGTCTATACAGTTGAGCTATTGTTACTAAGTCTTAGAACTCTCGTTTTATATGTTATCAAGGATGATGGTTGCTATAGGGTGGGTGGGGGTGGGGGTGGGAGCTTGAATTATCTAGTCATGAGATGCACCCGTTAAGGTTTGTTTTAAAGTTAGGTTTGTGTGACTATAGACGTAGGTAGGTGTTTGTGGAGAGGACCAGTAGGGGATGGGTTGGGAAAGTAGTAGGAAGTGGATTATAACGATTATTGTCAGCAGAAGGTATTACGTTCGTAGGTGTTGTCAAGAGTTTGAGGGTGTGCGGATTTGTCGTTCGCGGAAAGAAGATGAGAGGGGCAGAGTTTTTCCAGGGTGAGGAAGATATGTTTCTTCTAAGCAGCGTTGTAATGTCTATACAGTTTTTATGTGAAGTATTGTTTGTATTCATCAGTGGTGGTAAAGTGTATCCAGTACGTCCATGTTTTGACGAACTTAGGTTGTGTTTCTTTGGCCTGGTGTATGAGGTCCTCCATTGTCATCGTTTTTTGTATGCGTGTAAACCATTCTGCAATGGATGGTGGATCTGTCGAGCGCCATTTGAGGGGGATGCATAGCTTGGCGGCGTTCACCATGTGCATGGCCAGAGATCGTAGGTATGTCGATAGTGGCAATTTGGAGTGATGAAGTAGAAATGATGCAGGATGGAAGTCTAACGTGTATGTCGTTATTTGGTTGATCAATTTATGTACTTCTTTCCAGAAGGGTTGAATTTTTGTGCAGGACCACCAAACATGTAGGAACGATCCAATCTCAGTTTTACACCTCCAACACGTTTGGGTAATTGACGAGTCAATATGATGCAGCGTCAGCGGTGTCCTGTACCATCTTGAAAGTATTTTAAAGGCGTTTTCCTGTATTTGCACATTTATGGATCCTTTGTGGGTCAAGGTATATATTTTCTCCCAGTCTGCATCAGTAAGGTGCATCGAGAGGTCCTGTTCCCATTGTCTGGTGGTCCAGTGTTTTGTAGGTGTTCGGGATGTGAATAGGAGTGCATATGTCTGGGATATCAGGTGTTTTTGTGGTTCCCCGCTGGAGCACAGGTGTTCGAATGTGGTGGTCTGTCTGGACCAGTCTGGTCTGGGTTTAGGTTTGTTAAAGAAGTGTCTCAGTTGGATGTAAGTCCAGAATGGGAAGGATCTCATGTTCATTTTCGATGCAAGCGCTGTTTGGGATAAGAAATGATTTCCTTCGAAAAAGTGCTCTGCTCGTACAGTAGGGTGGGGCCAATGGTCAGCTAAGAAGGTGGGGTGCATCCCTGGTGAAAAATCTGGGTTCATCCTCAGTGGGGTTAGTGGGCCATTAAGTGACGAGATTTTATGGAGGTTACAGGTAGTGTGGAAGGAGGTCAGCGTGGGTTCAATTAGTGGATGGAGTTTGCATTCAGGGGGGATATTAGAGTTAGTGATCCAGGGGAGGTGAGACAATGGAAGGTCAGAGAATGATTGCTCTATGTGGATCCAGTCTTTAAGTGTGGGGTGTACGTTCCAATCTATAATTCTTGTAAGATGGCATGCTTGTTGGTATTTGCGTAAATCAGGAAGACCTATGCCTCCAAGAAGTTTGGGGGCGGTTAGTCTCAGGTAGCTTAGTCTCGGGCGCAGTTTGGCCCATATGAACGATGTACAGGCCTGTTGGTAGATTAAGAAAAAAGTTTTCGGGAGTTTAATGGGGATGGTTTGCAAAATATATAGAAGTCTGGGCAAAATGTTCATTTTGATTATTGCGGCTCTACCGAACCAGGAAAATAGTCCTGTGGACCATTTTTTAAGGTCCAATTGTATTTTTTGTAAAATTGCCGCATGGTTAAGGGTGTATAGGTTATTCAAGGAGGTCGGTAAGAGAATACCTAGATATGGGATTGCTTTAGCGTTCCACGAGAACGGGAAATTGATCTGGCATTGTTGACAAATTTCTGGGGCGAGGGTGATGTTCAGGGCTGTCGATTTCGAGTAATTTATTTGGAGGTTAGAAAGGGTATGAAAATTTTTAAAGTCTGCAAGGAGGTTAGGTATTGTCGTGAGGGGGTCAGTAAGAAAGAGGAGTATGTCGTCCGCGAAGGCGGCTATTTTTGTACGTGCGACGTTTGATGGTAATTCCCTTAATGTCTTGGTTGGCTCTCAGGCGTCTAAGGAAGGGTTCTAGGGTAAGAATAAAAATTAGAGGGGAGAGCGGGCAACCCTGGCGGGTTCCGTTGGACACGGAGAAGGCGTCTGACAGGTGGTTGTTTACATGGACCTTGGCAGTAGGGTTAGAGTAAAGGGCCGATATGAAATTGAGCATCGTTGGGGGAAGACCTATCATCCGTAGCGTCTCTAACATATAGTCCCAGGCCACCCTGTCAAACGCCTTCTCCGCGTCAAGGGAGAGCATAAATCCGCTTGAACGGCTAGATGTGAGCCAATGGTGTATATTAAGAGCTTTTAGAGTGTTATCTCTCGCCTCTCTTCCCGGGACAAAGCCAACTTGGTCCAGATCTACAAGTTGGGGCAATAGTGGTAATATACGATTCGCTAAGGTTTTCGCATACCATTTTAAGTCTACATTAAGAAGCGAGATGGGTCTGTAATTGGTAACAAGGGAGGGGTCTTTGTCTGGTTTTGGAATTACTGCTATGTGGGCAGTTAGGAGGTCTCGAGGCGGTGTCGTAGGGGTTGCGAAAGAATTGAAGGCTTTTAAGAAGAAGGGGGTGAGCGTTTCTGAGTAAGTTTTATAGTATCCGACTGTCAGGCCATCGGGGCCGGGGCTTTTACCTGATTTTAGTTGTTTCAAGGCTAGGTCTATTTCTTCTCTGGTCAGAGGGGAGGCCAGATCTTGGGCTACGGAGGTCGAGATAGGGGTAGAGCCATATTGTCGCAAAAAATCTACTATCATTTCTGTTCGTTTTTGTTTGTCAAGGGAGGAATTAGATGGGTGAAGGTTATATAATTTACTATAATATTGGACAAACTGTTTTGCAATGTCTGAGGTTTTGGTAAATTTGCATCCTGTTGAATCAGTGATGGAGTGAATCGTTGTGCGAGCTTTTGTCGCTTGCAAAGCCCGAGCCAGCATTTTACTGGCTTTGTCGCCATATTCATAAAACGTTTTTTTGGATAGAATATATTTGCGTCGAATTTGGTAGTCTAAGATATCCAGTAGATCTTTTCTAGCTTGAATCAGTTCAGTCATAGTGGAGAGGGCTTGGGATTGTTTGTGAGCGGTTTCTAGCCTGTGGATTTTGTTGGTGAGGTCTATATATTGTTTTTTGCGTATTCGATTGCGTTTAGCCGCCGCCGCGATTAGGTTTCCTCTGATTACACATTTGTGTGTTTCCCAGATGGTAAGTGGGGACGTGTCATTCGAAACATTTTCTTGAAAGAAATGTTTGAGGTTAGATTCAACCTCAGCCTTGATGGAGGGGTCAGTCAGTAATGATGGATCCAATTTCCATGTTTGTGAGCGGGGTATCGTGTTTGGGATTTTAAGCGTTAGAGAGGTGGGGTGATGATCGGAGATAAGCATGGGATCAATTGAAGTGTGATGGATTAGAGATAAGTCTTTTTGTGTTAAAAAGATGTAGTCTATCCTTGAATATCTGTCATGGGGAGCGGAATAAAATGTGAAGTCTTTAACATTAGGGTTCAGGGTGCGCCAGGAGTCATGCAGTAATAGCTGATTGAGTAATGATTTAATCGTTTTAAGGGCCGAGTATGGGAGTGAAGAGAGGCCGGTAGATGTATCTTGGGTAGGGTTAAGTGGAACATTGAAGTCTCCACCCAGGATGAGGGTTCCTTCTTGGAAGGTTGTGAGTGCATTTGTAATTTTTCTAAAGAAAGGTACCTGACCGCGGTTGGGGGCGTATATATTAGCTAATGTGAGTGTTCTGTTGAGAAGGGATCCTTTGAGAAATATGTATCTGCCTTCCACATCTATTAAAGAGTCTGTGATTTGAATGGGGCAGGATTTAGCAATGAGTATTGAGACACCTTTTGTTTTGTGTAACGGGTTGGTAGCATGAAATACCGTGGGATATCGGTAATTTTGTAGCTTCGGCGTAGAGTTGGATCGAAAGTGGGTTTCTTGAAGGAAAATAATATCCGCTTTGTTGCGGTGCATTGTGAGGAGTAGTTTGGAACGTTTCTCAGGCGTATTGAGGCCTTTTACATTCAGTGAGATCAAATTTAGTTTGGTGCTGTGCTTGATGCTGGACGGGTTCGTCATTGTATAGATGTGTGAATGTATTTAGGATGATAGTATGCGCTGTTTTGGTGGGGGTGGTTTGTTGGGTTGAAGGGTGTGTGCTTGTGGGCAAGGTGGGTCAGGGAACAGGGGTAGGAGGGGGTAACAATACCGGTAATGAATGTGATCTCAATCACTTAAGTCAGTGACTAGGATCACAAAAATTTACTAACCGGATAGGATCAGTGGTGTGTGAAGGTTCGGTTAGAGGAGATGCTAGATAAGATATGTGTAACCACTGTGCGGGGGTTGGTCTATCAATTGAGAGATGTACTACAGTAGGAGGAAGAATTCGTCCGTGGGGTCCAGCTCACCAACAGTCTTATGTTATTTATACGGTGGAACTGGGGGGAGAAGTATGTAATGTTCCAGTTGGGGAACTTGGCAGAGTGAAGTCAAATGGGTGATAGGATGGCCGACTATTTGAAATGACGAGGAAGTCAGTTGAGTAGCCGTATTAATAGTGAGCTATACCTTAGAACGAGTGGGAGGAAGTGATTATTTGGGTGATGGTTATTGGTAGGGTCAGATCAGTGAGGTGGGAAGGCACAAAAAAGGAGAAATCTTAATAAACATTGTTACATAAGTATATAAACAATAGTTACCGGATTAATGGTCTATACAGTATAACAAGCTCAAGGCTAAGTAAACAGGTTAGCAAAACATGCGTGATAACGATCATTCATAGAAATATAGCAGTGTTCGTATAAAGTGGTTAGTTATAGAAAATGAATAGAACGTAACCTGTGTGCGGTGGGCATAGATACGTGTAGTGAACATTGCAGGAGCAGTTCAGATCACAAATTTAATGTACGTGTAGATTCGTGGGGGAAGAATGAGTAGTGGTGAGTATGAGAGTAAGTGTATTTCTCTAGTGTGTTTTAGTGTAGTAACAGAAGTGGTGATGTAGATTAAAGTAATGTTAGTCTTGTTAGTTTCGGTGTGTGAAGATGGATGAGGGGATATATTGTGTAGGAATGTAGAGAGGACGTGCTCAAAGCCAGTAGGTGGCAGTAGAGAGCTGAAGTTCGAAAATTCCTTCAGTTTGAGAGAAGTGGGTTAGATCTCGGGAATGTGAAAGAAATCTTCAGCTCGAGTGTTGTCAGTGTGTGTTGCTATGTATCATTGTCTACCCTATACAGGAGGCAGAGATTACTTAAATCGTTCACCTTAAACCTGTTATCCATAAGGTTCAACGACGTACCCTGCGGGTTGTAGTCAGTTTATAGAGGGTGTGCGGACATCTAGCCCAGCGAGGTATATAAGAGGTAGTCTATTGGTTAAGCGTGTACACTCATGGCAATGATTGTCTGGGGAATAGCAGAATAGCCGAAGAATAGCAGAAGATAGAATGTTTTGCTGTGGGGAGCGGTAACCACAGCGTGGTTTCTGCATCCGATATAGTTCGGCAGCCTGCGGGTTGAAGGGATGTGAAAATTGGAAAGTGAAGGAATTTGTGTTGTGTTGTAGGGGGGGAGGTAGAGTCAGTGTGCAAGTGGGAGGGGGAAGCACAAATAGGTGGACCTGGGTCTAGGGATCATAGCAAGGCATCCGAGCGTAACGGAGTGTTGTCCGTAGAATGTTAATGGGCGTAGTGGAGTGCGGCGAAAGTTATCAGAGACATGTTAATCATTAAAGAGAAAGCAAATTGACTAGATCTTGAGAGCGGAAGGATTGCATGTATATGTGGTAAACCCAGGCATAAACAGCAGAGCCAGGGGGAATCACTTCCCTGAAGTAACGTAAGTGTGAACATATAGGTGAGTAACAGACTGCAATAATTATATTTATAATATCAATGAGCGCTGTACCCTGTTGTATTCAGTACGAGGGTGAGCGTTGGTCGTGCATAGTTTAATCATTGTTGATCTCTGCTGTAGTGATGTATGAGTTTAAATGAGGGTGTAAGGTTTAGTGAATCACAGATATCTCTGACTCAGGGTCAGTAGGTGGCAGTAGAGGGCTAAACTGCAGGGAGTGTATTGTGGCTTAAGGAATTAGGTCGTGTGAGGGAGAATAAATTGGCATAAGGATTGTGTAAAAGATATGGCTCTGATGTGTTGTCAGTGTGTGGTGCATCACGGCAGTGTCTTCCCGGAATGGGAGGCAGTAATCACTTAAATCGTATAACTTCTAACAATAAACCTTAACAGTTAACATGTTACCCTTCAAAATTGTCACCAGGTACACAGGGTCCGTATGTATTGAGTTCGGTGGTACATACACTGTAGGTCCCGGTGCCGATGTAAAGCATCGGCGTAGGCAAAGATCTGTGAAGAAAGCATGGAATGATTTCCACGGGAGTGGAACCGGTGGTTGGGTAGAACGGTGATTGCAGCGAGTCTCTTTTGGCTGGTCCGGTCCGGTGTTCTGTCAAGTGGGGGAACAACAGGGAGAAGAAGTTGAAGGTGTCCATAGTCAGTTGCAGGGGTAATCGTCAGAGGCAGTCATTGTGTAAATGGGAGAGATCTTTGCAGGCATGAAGATCGGGTCTCGGGCGATACTGTAGAAGTGAGCAGAGGAGGCGATGGTTCCACCGGGGTATGTTGTTGAGTGTGGGAGAGGTAGTCGAGACAAGTCCAGGCCCCTGTAGAAAGGAGAAGGTGGTAGAAGTGGATCAGGGGCTGTCAGCAGTGTCGTCTGGTGAAGAATTCAGGAGCATGGAGGTAATTTAACGGTCCCGGCGAGCTCTGCGAGGCAGAGGCGCTGTCATGGGGCTAGGAGGTGGGTGACGGGGACCCTCTGAAGAATAGCGTCTGATGGGTGAGGGCGATCTGCGTCTGCGGAAGCTGGTATTGTGAGCATCCATCGGTTCTTCTTCTGGAGGGTGACGGGTATGGGGTAGAATGTTGAATTCCTCATACCAGTGTGGGACTGACACAAGCGGGATGTCCAGGGTGCGACAGAATCCATCGAGGTCTTCTGGAACTCTTAGTAAGGCCGAGCGGCCTTGGTGGGAGGCAGAGAGGCCGAACGGGAACTTCCATCGGTAGCGGATTCCATTGTTCCGCAGAACATCTAGAAGAGGCCGGAGGTCTCTGCGATGTCGCAGTGTGATCGCTGAGAGATCTTGATAGATGTATATATGGCTGCCCTCATATTCCATCTGCGGTTTTTCTCGTGTTTTTTTTGAGGATTTCTTCTTTGAGTATATAATCATTTACAAAGCAGATGACATCTCGTGGGGGGTCTGCGTCTCTGCCTCTGGGACGGAGCGCTCTGTGGATACGTTCCATAGCCACCGGAGTGAGACGGGGCCTATCGAGGAGTTGGTTGAAGAGGCCTGTGACAGCTTGAAGGAGTTGGTCTTGGTCCACAGATTCGGGTAGGCCTCTCAATCTAAGATTATGTCTGCGGCCGCGATTGTCGAGATCTTCAACATGACGTTGAAGATCTCTAAGTTGCATGGTATGGGAGTTCATTTTGTGGTGAATTGCTTTTGTTGCTGAGCCTTGTAGTGCTACATTATCTTCAACGCGTTGCATTCTCCCTGAAATAGCCTGTAATTCATGGCGCAAGTCCGAGATGGCCGAAAACAGAGTGTCTTTAATGTCCGCCGCCACAGCCTGGAGATCCCTCAGACTCGGTTGGCGGAGAGATGTGCCGTCGTTCTCCATATGTGGTGTGCGAGGATCGGTTGGAGTTAGGAGAATTCCTGTCAGTTCCTGAGAAGGAGTTGAGGCGGGAAGGGGGGCCGCCCTGTTAGGCCTCTGGGTGCGGAAGATCTCCGGTATAGTGTGGTTAGTGCGGCTGGTAGGTTCCCTCGGGGAGCGGGATCGTGACTGCGAACTTCCGCGGGAGGAAGTTCCCATAGTGGGTAGTGAAAAAATTCGCAGATCCCCAGGTTAAGCTGAAGAAAAGACTGTGGTGAGCGGGAGCCGAAGGTTTAGGCAGCCATCTTCTCTCAAGGCAAACCACGCCCCCCGTATTTTTTTTATATAATAGGAATACCAACTATTTATCCGTTGGATCCCTAAGCATTTGAGCATTGTCTATTGGACAAGTCAAACTTTCATTTACAGGGGAAATAGCAGCGACAATTGCTGGTATATCCCACTTCTTAGTGAATTTTTCCTCCATAGGATAAAGTGTTATAGTAGGAACAAAATGCTTATCTGGGTGATCCCACTCAGAATGCATAAGCCTTTCCAGCAATGAATGGACAGGAAAGGCATGCGCAGCTTGGGAAGGCTTTAGTGAACCCAAACAAAAAGTGGGCATATCAACCGACTCAATAAAGAGTAGCAAAATTGCACCATCAATCTTTCAGATTGTGAAGCTGATCCCCTGGTATTTGACCCCTCAGAAGAGGAGTCATCAGCCTCCCCATGGTCCCCTGAGGGAAATTCATCTTCTCCCGCCCCCAGATCCTCAGTTTGAGGGTCCTGGGTAATGGAAAGGGACCTGTCGCATTTTATCCCAGTCTGGGATGCGATTAAAGCCGCTAGCCAGTCCTATTATGGCTTGAAGAAAAAACCCTCTCCAGTGATATAGACAGGGTTTGCAGTGTTGAAAACAGTTGCAATATTTGATAGCCCTGATGGCTCACTCTGACCGCCCCCCCCCCCCCCCCCTCTCAGGGGAGGATGCCATGAGTTTAGGCTGTTTAGAGCTTGAAGCAGTCCCCTTTTGAGCCCTTTTTGCGGTGTTTCTACCTCCCCATCTGACCATGGCCCGATGCACAAATGCAGAGGTACTACCAGAAGAAATCGTATTCACTGCTTGAGCAAATAGTCCAGCAACTGTTGCTGCTATTAACGCTCAGCCTGATGCTTTAGTAAATGTGCCAAAGGAATACCTGTGTCACCACTTACATGCCTCATTTTAGCTTTTGTGTCTCTCTCCGACAGCTGCAGTCAGCAAAACATGGAGCCTTTAAAAAGTACCCCTGCACTGGACGTTGCTGCACGCCAATGCCGTGCTAAGCCACGCCCACTCCTTGTTCCCACCGTGCCCTCCTCTTTTCAAAAAAGAGCGTTTTCCCAAGTGAGCGCGGGCCTCCGATCCGACGGGATTGGCGTGTGTGTGGGGGGAGGGCGGCAAGAAGGAGGACTGTGACAAACCACCGTAAAGAGGCGGTGGAGAACAGAGCAGGATCCGCCGATTGTTCTGGCTCTCCCACTACTCAGGGAGAGGGGGAGAGCTTTTGTCTGGGTGGGGAGTATTTTTAGAGAAAAATCCCCCCTCCCCGACATCTTACTGGAGTTCTGTGACTACTAGCCGGAGGAAGCTGCAGCTTCTGCTGACACAGCATGATCTGAGAAAGCATGACAAGGTAACGTCCTCTGTACAACCCTCAGTAGTGACTTTTAGGCATGACAACATTTACTTTTTAAAGGACACAATTTATAAGAAACTTTTAAAATTCTTTAGAAGTCTCCACTTACCTTTCCCAACGCAGGGATTTCTGTGGTAAAACCAACAGACCCAATCTTCACCCCTCACGGTGGGCTCCATTTAAAAAACCTTCAGGAACTGGGCCCCTTTTTAATCGAGGGATCCGCACTCCTGGACCCATAATAGCACTCCGCCAGAAAAAACTTACGGCTGAAAAAAACAAAAGCATTGGGGTCCAGCTCTCTAGAAAGAGAAGCGTTATAAACCTAATAAACAAGGCTAAACCTCGTTCCTTCCACCACGAGGCCCGGGTACCATTTAATTCGGCCTAAAAAGACACTTTGAATGGATCTGGCTGCATAGCTAGCCCCAGCAAGGATTGCTCCAGTGGAGCTCAGCACAGCACATCTTTACTCGTGACCAACACCTTAGACACTGGCAAAAAAACTGAGATACTCCCAGTAGTGGGAGGGGTTATATAGGGAGTGGACTTCCTGTCTTAGGGTGTATCAGTGTCCATCACCTGAAGGTGGCCTATAACCCACATAGTAATTACTATGGCTCTGTGTCCCATGATGTACGATTAAGAAAAGAAGCCGCGTATCAGCATGACAGTACTGACCAGGGAAAAGGGGCAGGGGGGCCTGGGGGTACCCGATCTGAAGAATTATTATAACGCAATTATACTTTCATGGGTGATAGAATGGGCAAAAATAATAAAGAAAAAAATGGGTTAATTTAGAAAGTACATGTAGTAAAGTTACACTAGGGAAAATAATATGGATACCCGCACAACTGAGAGATTTGAACGAGGATACATACAGTATAACACATACAGCACTTGCAATTTGGGACATGATTCACAAAAGGGAAAAATAGGGATTTAATTCACCACTGACACCATTAAAAGACACACATTTTTTTACACCTGGAATAGGAAGACTGTTTGGAAACTAGATTAAGGATGATAATGCACAAATAAAAGCTGTAATGGAGAAGGGGAAAATTCGCACTTTTAAGGATTGAAAATATAAAAAAAAACTTAATGGCGATTGATAGGTGGCAGTATTCCCAGCTGAAACATTTTATAGAGACGTTACCCCAACCAATTAGATCTGAAGAGAACTTACTCCCGTTGGAGCAGTTGTGCATAGCAACAGGTAAAAAGAGGGGGCTATCAAGGATATATACAATATTGATGGATGTGAAGGGGCTGGGAATGCCGCCATTTATCAGAAAATGGGAAGATGAATTGGGATCATGAGTGAATGATGTAGAAATAGGAAAAATAATGAGGAGGGCGCATATCACTTCAATAGACTACAAAAATATAGAAATGAGTTATAAATGTTTGTCACGGTGGTACATAACCCCTGGTAAGGCACATACATATCAAAGGGAGGTTTTGCAACTATGTTGGAGGGGATGTAAGGAATTAGGAACCATGTCCCACATTTGGTGGACCTGCCCAAAAAATACTGGAGAGAGGTACTGCAAATAATAAAAAATATAACCAACATAAAAATATTAGAGGACCCGTGGGGGTGTTTGTTTCATGGAATCTAAATGCCAAATGTTACATGAGTACACTGGTTCCACACCTATTAAACGCAGACAAAGGTTTAATTCCCAAACAGTGGCAAGAACTAGAAAGCCCTACGATGAGGAGCTGGTGTATTAAAGTAAATCATATCTATCATTTAGAGCAGTGGTGATCATCAACCCTGTCCTCAGGGCCCACTAACAGGCCAGGTTTGCAAGATAACGGAAATACATCACAGGTGATATAATTTGCTGCCCAGTGATTGCAGTTTTCTAGTCTGCATCTCCCCAAGGTAATACATAAAACCTGGCCTGTTAGTGGGCCCTGAGGACAGGGTTGATGTCCACTGATTTAGAGTACCTAAGGTTCAGTGGTGAAGAGGGATGGGAAGGGTTTGAAGATAAATGGAGAGATTGGGTAAACTTCAAGCAGACACCAAGTTTTGCTGAAAAGATGGGAACACAATGAAGGGGGTGAGAAAGGGAGTGGTTAGGCGCATTGAAAAAGTAAGCCCAAAGAGGATCAGGTGATGTATTTCAGTTATCTTGCAAACCTGGCCTGTTAGTGGGGGATTTATACAGGTATGTATGTAATAAGTAATGTATAGTATAGATATGTTCTCGATTATTTATGTATGAATCCGTTTTTAAAGAAATTTAATAAAGATATAAAGGAAAAAAAAAAAGAAAGAAAATTTTGGAGATGTTGCGGAGGTTGAGGCAGCGAGATTTGGACAGTGATTGGACATGGTGCTTAAAGGAGAGTTCAGAGTCCAGGACTACACCTAGAACCTTGGCATGCGGGGATGGGTTTATAGTCGGGCCATCGATTTTAACAGAGAGGTCAGGGGAAGGGGCATATGGGGGAGAAAAAATTATAAGTTTGGTTTTGGATAGATTGAGTTTGAGGAAGTGGTGTGACATCCAGACTGATATATCTAATAGGAAATTAGTGATACGTGAGGAGACAGAGGGAGTGAGCTGAGGGGGAGATAAATAGATTTGGGTGTCATCATTATAGAGGTGGAATTGGAAGCCATGTGAGGCTATCAGCTGACCCAGGGAAGAGGTGTGGATTGAAAATAAGAGAGGTCCAAGAACAGAAACTTGGGGGACCCCAACAGAGAAAGGAAGAGGAGAGGAGGACATAAGAAATGTGAAAGGTGCGGTTGGATAAGTAGGAAGAGAACCAGCGAAGAGTACAGTCACGGAGACCAAAGGCGTGGAGTTTTTTGAGGAGGGGGTGGTCAACCATATCAAAGGCAGCAGAGAGGTCCAGGAGTAAGAGTACAGAATCATGCAGATTAGTAGATCGTTTGTTAGTTTTAGGAGAGCAGTTTCTGTGGAGTGTTGAGGATCAACACTGAGGATTGTTGGAGTGTTGAGGATCAAGAAGGCTATTATCAGCAAGGTAGACGCTCAGTTGGTTGTAGACCAGACTTCAAGGACTTTGGATAATAAGGGGAGCAAGGAGGTGGGGCGTAGGTTGTCTAGATTGGATGGGTCCAGTGAGGGATTTTTAAGTATGGGTCTGACAAGTGCATGTTTTAGAGCAGCGATCCCAAACTGGTGGCCCTCCAGCTGTTGCAAAACTACAAGTCCCATGAGGCATTGCAAAGCTGACAGTTACAAGCAAAACTCCCACAGGTAGAGGGATGATGGGACTTGTAGTTTTGCAACAGCTGTAGGGCCGCTAGTTTGAGACCCCTGTTTTAGAGAGTAGTGAGGGGGGCCAGTGAGTCCAGTGAGGCTAGAAGTAAAGCATTGTGGCTAGGTTGGTGCAGGATATGGGTGAGATTTTGTTGTCAAGGTTGTCGGTAGCAGAGTAGAGAAAGGCTGAGATGACGTAGGTTTCTGCGGGTAACTTTTAGGTGATTGGAGGGAGAGGAGGTGGAGGAAAGAGAGAGAGAGTAAAACTAATAAGGTAGTGATCAGAGAGAGGGAATGGATAGTTAGAAAGGTTGCATGGAGTGCAAAAGTGAGAGAAAATGAGGTCAAGGGCATTGCCTTCAGAGTGAGTAGGAGTGTGTATCCACTGCTTCAGGACAAAGGAGGAGGTTAGGCTGAGAAGCTTGGAAGTGGCAGGAGTGTTAGTATTAATAGGGATGTTGAAGTCACCCAGAATGATTGTGGGGATTTCAGAAGAAAGAAAGTAGGGTAGCCAGGCAGAGAAGTAATCAAGAAAGGTTGATACTGGTCAGGAGGGCCTGTAGATCACAGCTATCCTTAGAGAAATTGGAGTGAAAAGACAAATGCTGTGTGCTTCGAAAGAGGAGAGTGACAGAGAAGGGAGGTGGTTGAAGTGAAAGGTGCTATGTGGAGCTAGAAGGATTCTCACACCTCCTCCCTTATGTCCACTGGATCTGGGGGAGTGAGTCCAGGGAAGACCACCATGGGATAGGGCAGCAGAAGACGCAGTGACGGATTCATGAAGCAAGGTTTCGGTAATGGCGAGTAGATTAAATGAGTTAGCGATAAAGAGGTCATGGAGAGAGGTGGGTTTGTTGCAGACAGAGCGTGAATTCCAAAGGGCACAAGATAAAGGGAGTCTGGTCTTGGTAAGAATAGAAATGGGAACTAAATTGTGTTGATTGCGAGAGGGTGCAGGGTAATGGGTGCATGGGGTACAGTTAAGTGATGGAGGCCCAGGGTTTGGGGATATATATCCAGAGGTTAGGAGCAGCAGGAATGTGAGGGAGTGGGTTTTATATGAAGGGACATGCCCCAGGGTCCTGGAGATTTTTTGTGTGTGTGGATTTAGAATTAGCAGGAGTTGGTGGGTGCAGTAATAAGGCGAAGACAGAAGTGAGGGTGATATATACTGTGGGGGGAGAAGAGGGGTGAAGGAGAGATAGTTTAAGGATAGAGGACAGAGCTGTCAAAAGGAGTGGTAGAGAGTGCATGTTACAAGGTGAAAGAGCTAAAGGGGTAAAAAAGGTCTCCTGAGGTCTGTGCGGTGTTTTTCAAAGAATTTTCTTGTGTGCATTTGCTTTGTGCATTCGCTGAAGTGCAGAGTCACAAGTGCTCCCAATTATAGAAATAGCCCCACTTTGAGAAAGAGCCCCAGTTGCAAATGTGCCCCCTGCAAATGCTTCCCCCAAAAGATCCATATATTTATACTGATATGGATGGGGGATGGGTGCATTTCAATTATCAATCAGGAAGTAATAAAGGTTGGCTGGTTAACAGGGCAAAATTCTTACTTCAGAAACAGACTAGCAAAAGGGCACTAAAGTTAACGGGCCATAATTTTTGGTAAGACAAGGGAGATAATAAAGTATTGTAATGTGGACAGGTCTACAAACGGTTAAGCAAAAATAACATACCAGGTCACTATTCCTCTCACTGATACCAATAACGGGTCACCATTCTTTCCATTCTTTCCACTGACACCAATAATGGGGACTATTTCTTCCACTAAAATCAAAGAAGGGGCAAGGTACCATCCAATAATGTCACAAAAGTTGCCGCCATCCCTAACATACGGAGAAAGGAAAATGACCCCTCAAAAAGTGGTGGGACTTTGAAGGCAACGGAGTAAGAATAAAAAACAGTTTTATTAACACAAATATACAAAAATATACATATCGAAAAAGATTTTTTCAAATACAGTCATGTGGATCAGTTTAACAGTAAAAACAAGATTATGCTGATGAGCGAACCAAATGTGTGTTCATGTAGTCTTCTACCTGAGCCTACGCGTTTCGGGACTACAGGAGTCCCTTCATCAGGGGCAAATGGTAAGCAGACTTTACACTAATAAAACATGAAATATCGTAATTAGATACAATTGCATTGAACATGTTTACTGCATTTAACATCATTCTAGAAAAAAAAAAACAAAAAAAAAAAACACATACCCAAGCATGACCAGGACGAGAGGCCGACTGTCGGAGCAATTCTCGGGGGCAAATACACACAGGACGCCAGGAAACCAAAATTAGGAAACAGGCGTATCTCTGGCCCCGCCTTCTCCACACTGGTCCCAGTGTACCACCCCAGAGGGGGACAACGCTACCCCAGGAAGTCCCAGCGAGCGAAAGATCAGAGGGGGGGGGGGAGAAAAAATTAAATATCTGAAAATACAAGGAAAGAAAAGGCCTTATGTGCTGAAATACTAAGAAGGGCTTATAGAGTAGTTAAGTATACATATGCTAAAAACGCATAAACAACGAACGTCAAAGCGGCAAGCACCCATGTGCTGGGGATGCATAAACACCGCACAACATGCGGGTATGCATCAAGGCCAGGGGTGAGAAAATGGTCTAAACGTTCATGACTTACCCCAATATTGGTGTATGAGGGATATGGTGATTAGGCATAGGTAGGTATCCCCAATATGCGAGTAAAAGGAGCGGATGTGCTTTAAGCGCAGAGTCGGCTGCCAATATTGTAGGAAGTAACAACCTCATACAGAAAAATATGTAGAAAAAGGTAAAAGAAAGGTATTGGCTGTGTGTAGTGCTGCCCAATGTGCAGGACCAGGGTGTTCCCCAGGCAGGCACATTAAAAAGCGTACTCAGATTGAAGGATACTAACAAGGAAATAGTGTTGACAAGTAGTGCAGAGAAAGCCTTACCTGTGTCTCTAGTGTTACAATATCGTTGGTGGCTTTCAGCCGTCTCCAACCACCGCCGCCGAGTCGGACAGTGACACCGACACAGGCGTTCGGAGGTGGAGTATAAAAGGAGGAAGGGGAGGTGGGTGCGGCAATGATTGGCGTTAGAATCCCGCCAATCATACCGCAGCTCCACTCAGTGTGCAGGTGCCAGGGAAATCCCGCAGCGTCAATAGACGCTGAGAAAGGGAAACCATGGCAACCATCAGACGCTGCTCAGGATCATGCCGTTCACCGCTCCAGTCAGGGTGAAGGTACCATGGAGACAGCGTCGATCCAGCACGGGACGCTGAAAGGGGGAGATCCATGGCAACACTGAGACGCTATTCAGTCTCGCGCCGCCTGCCGCTCCGATCAGGGCATAGGTGTCATGGAAACACCCACAGCGTCAATCCACCTACGGACGCTGAGAAGGGGATCCATGGCAACACCAGGACACCGCTCAGTGCAGCAGGGGGGGGGGAAAGAGAGAGTAGCAAACCCTGACAGCAGAAAAAACAAAAACAAAAAAACAAAACAGGGGGGGCTCGCATAGAGGTGATTTGCCCCTCTACTGATGTTTGGGCAGAATGTGCACCAAGTAGAGTAATACAAACCACCTCATAGGGGGGGGTTACTAAAGATGTATTGATACATACAGGATTAGGAATGGGGTAGGGGTAAGTGGTTTTTTTATTACCCTCCGATGATCGTCACAAGGGCACCGCAGGGGCAGAGGGACCCTGGGCGAGAACTGCACGGCACCCCCCCACAGCGGACTGTGGGGGGGGTCATGCAAAAAACGCCCACCGACGCAAGAAAGGGCACCGTGATCAGCAGGCACAGACAGGCAGCGTAAAGCCGCCAGTCACTCCGCGAGTATGTTCCGGGTACCCATAAAAAGGCCCCCCGACGGACAGGGATTCCCGGGAGGCCCGCGTGCGCCGGGCGGGACAAAGAGGGGCCAAAGCTGTGGTAAAAAGATGTTTCCCAAGTAGAGCCGACAGTGTGCCTCAAATGATGGCATGCCCGTATGTGAGAAAAGACAATGAAAATAAATATGAAACACATGAGGAACGCATACAAGAGAGCAACCAAGACGGACATAACAGCATCAATACTTTATAAGTCTTTCTCGCAAACCCCAGAGGAGAAACCCTCTAGGAAAGGTCTAAAACTCAAATGGTCATTGAGGCCGGGGGGTGAGGTGGCAGCAAGGTCTGCAATCCAGCGGGCTTCCCGTTGTAGCAAGGCCTTGTTCCAATCTCCACCCCTCGGACTGGGGTGCACTCTATCCAATATTAAAAAGTAGATGTTAGGAAAAATACCATGATGCACATTCGCCACATGTCTCCCCAATGGGAGTTCAGGATTCGCTTTCCTCATGGCAGAGATGTGCCGTGAGGCTCGCAACGAGAATCTTTGTTTGGTCTTGCCTACATAGAATTGAAGACATTGGCAAACTAGAAGGTATATTACACCCTCTGTCTTACAGTTTGCAAAGTGGCGTGGTCTATATGGATGTCCATTGGGGAGGGTCACATGCTGTTGTGTATTCATGAATCTACATGTGGAGAATCCTCCACATGTGAATGTTCCAAGCCTCTTACAGGGGTCCCCACGTGATTCGCTAACAAATTCACTGCGGACCAAGTGGTCACGTAGGGAACTGGTACGCCGGTAGGTGATTGCTGGCCGAGCGGGTAAGTATGGACGTAGGGTGGTATCAGAGTGCAGAAGGTGCCAATGTTTGTTAAGAATAGATTTAATAGATTCATGTTGGTTTGTAAACCGCATAATGATCGTAGTGGTGGAGTCCATGACAGCCTTTTTTTGAGGGCCAAAAAGGAGTTCCCGTCGAGTGTGTCTGTTAGCACGTTTGAACGCTTTTTTCAAAAGCGTGGAAGAATAGCCCCTCAGAAGCAGTCTGTCTCTGAGTGCGGCAGCTTCGGTCAGATAGGTCTGTTGGTCGGAGCAGTTCCGTCTTAGCCTCAAGTATTGGCTGTAGGGGATCGCTCGGATCAGTGGTTGGGGGTGGGAACTGGAGGCATGTAAGATGGTATTGCCGGCGGTAGGTTTTCGGAAAAGGCTACTGGAGAGAGTCCCCTCAGGGTTCTTACTGATGGTTGTATCCAAAAATGTGATACTGTGTGCACTGTGGGTCACAGTGAACTTTAAATTAAAGTTATTGTGCTGCATCATACGGATGCATTCGTTTAGTTGGCTTTCGGAGCCTTCCCACAACACCAAAATGTCGTCTATATAACGATACCATGTGACTATGTGTTGAGTGTGCGATCTAAAGGCCTCATCAGAAAGGAAGGACTGCTCCCACTCCCCCAGGTACAGGTTTGCGTAGGACGGGGCACAAGAAGTCCCCATCGCCACGCCCTGTACCTGGAGGAAGTGGGAGCCATCAAAAGAAAAAATGTTATGGTGAAGGATAAACTCCAGGGCCATAATAACAAATTCGCAGAGTTTTTTATCATCTCTGTGGGTTTGGGTGATGAAGTGTCTGACCACAGTCAGCCCTAAATTATGGGGAATTGAGCTATAGAGGGCCTCAACATCAATAGCTACCAGTAATGACTGTGCTGAGACATGTAGGCCTTCCAGAGATTGTAAAAGATGGATGGTATCGCGCACGTATGAGGGCAGGTTTTCAACGAATGGTTTAAGATAAGAGTCTACAAAGAGACTCAAGTGTTCCGTAATAGCCCCATTACCGGAGACTATGGGTCTACCTGGTGGTGTTGTACAGTTTTTATGAACTTTGGGTAGACAATAAAAGGTTGGAATTTTTGGAAATTTTATTCGTAGAAATTCCCAGATCTCCTGATTGATGATACCCTGTGAAAAGGCACCATCAACCAGGGCATAAAATTGGATCTCAAATTTAGCGATGCTAGATCTGGGTATAGGCCTATACCAGTCCCGACTGGACAAAACTTTCTGGCACATATTTTTATATTGCTCGTTCGACATGATCACAATATTGCCCCCCTTATCCGAGGGCTTAATGACAAGGGAGTGGCATTTTTTAAGAGTGTTTAAGGCGAGCATTTCGGAAGGGGATGTTTTCCCGGTCCTTTTGTGTATTTTAAGTTTTTGAATTTCAGATGTGACCATAGTAACGAAAGATGACAAATTGGGGTTGGAGCTCAGGGAAGCGAATTTATCCGATTTGTTCTTGAGCTTATTATTAGTATAAGATGGAATGGTTGATTCAGTAAGTTTATCAGAAAGGAGGGAATCTAAGTCGATTGTGTCAATCAGGTCAGGAGAGTCCTCGTTCTCCAGTAGCGACAAAAGGACCTCTAAGTCCTTGTCATGTTGTTCATTGATGGTTTCGGGTTTGGTTTTAGCCTTGGAATACATGCTCTTCAATAACAACTTGCGGGCAAACAAATTTAGGTCTTTGATAGCCTCAAAAGTATCAAGATTGGAGCTGGGACAGAAACTTAGACCCCTTGACAAGAGAGATTTCTCTTCATCAGATAGCGTATAGTCAGATAAGTTGATGATATTTCTATCATCAACTATGGTGATGTTAGATTCTGTACTTTTTAAGTTTTTAATTTGGGAGTGGCGCCCTGAGGAAAAAATCGGCTTTGGCCCACCTCCCTCTTAGATACTGAGCTTGCACTTGATTGCGAGAGCTGAACAGTCGTAAGTGAGGAGGGGGCGATGTTACTGCTCGGAGTTCCTGTAGGGGGATGGAGGTCCTCACTGCATGCACCGTTATTGCCCGATATATATGGAATGGATGGGGCAGTATCGGCAGGATGTTCGGGAATGTGTTTCTTGTGTGCATTCCCCCCTTCTCCGGATAAGGGGCGTTTGGGTTTGTTGTGCCTATTCCTATTCCGATTGCGAGAAGAGGAGGAAGCGGAGGCGGAGGAATTGATAGAGGAGTCTGATCCTCTTTCCAGAGTAGATTTAGTTAGACCTCTGTTTTTGGGATTAGAGGTATGATTGTTTTGAGTCCACTTGTATGCTCTCCCTTCCTGGAAGGACAATTTGTCGCGCCAGAACTTTTTGTCTTTTTTGCGGAGAGTTTCAGTGGTAATTTGATCCAAAAGAATCTTAATTCTTTCCTCATGTTCCTTTAATGAGGGAAGACTTTTAAAAGATTGTAATTTGGAGTATATGCTATCAATCTCTTTATCAAGGGCCAGATTGCGAATCTTATATTCCTCTATGAGCATCCTCATCATCTTGCGTGTGCACGCCTGCAGGTTGTCCTCCCACTGTTTCTTAAAGTCAGGGCTGATGTTGTCAATCAGAGGGAAGATTTGGATACGCAATCCATAAGGATTGATGTCCTCTCTGATATACCTTTCAAAGTTATCAATATGCCAGAAAAATGCTTCTTTTCTCTCCACATATTTGCTTAATTGGTTGCAGAGGGAGGATAGTTCTGACTGAACTGCTTCTCCTTCCTCGTGATTTTTTGAATAATCTGCCATAAGGGCCATCCAGCTTGAACCTTGAAACATGCTGATATTGTCTCTTTAAGTTGCAACAGAAAAAAAGAAAACAAAAAATGGAAAACGAAAAAAACGAAAAAAACAGAGATACTCACATACACAGAATAGAGTTCCTAGATGCAATGACAAAATTTCTTCCACTAACACCAGCAAATGGGTAACATTCCTCCCACTGACACCAAGGATGGGTCACTATTCCTCCCACTGACACCAGTGATGGGTCACTATTCCACCAAAGAGAAGGCACTCTTCACTCTTCATCTTTATCCGGCCCTTGGGGCACTATTCCTTATACTGACACCAAAGATGGGATACTCTTCCTCCCACAGACCCCAACAATGGGGTACTATTTCTCTACTGACACCAATGATGGATGACTAATCCTCAAACTGACACCAATGATGGGTCACTACTTCTTCCACTGACACCAATAATGGGGACTATTCCTTCCACTGACTCCAACAATGGGGTACTATTCCTCCCACTTACACAAATGATGGGTCACTATTCATTCCACTGACACAAATGATGTGTTAATATTCCTCAAACTTATATTAATGATGGGTCACTATCAGTGGCAGCCATTGGAAATTTTTTGGGGGGGCGACAAACGGTATGCTACCCCCTCTCCCCAGGGTCGGTCGGTAGCACTCTCCCCATCACCGGCGACTTCCCCTGCTAGGCAGCGTCTCATTCTCCTGCGCCCTCTCTTTCTCCGGGTCATCACTGTGGCTTCCGTTTCCTCCCTCCCCTTCCAATCAGGAGTCTTCTCTTTTTGGCCAATCAGAAAACAGGTAGGAATTATTGACATCACTGCACATGCACATATACAAGGTCATTTTTGTGAGCTGCCGGAAAGCGCAAGATTTTTCGTTCATTCCCACAATGCATAAGTATGAATGTATAGAAAGTATTCCTTCTTTCTGTATTGTAATGATCTTTTCTAGTTTGTTATTAAAAGTGTTTTTTGCCTTTCTCTCACTTTTTAAGCAGCAATTTTTGCTTTCAGTTCACTAGTGAAGGGGAATGGTTAGTGGCACTGCAACTCACTGCACAATACAAGAATTGCAAACAAGTAGATTGGAACAGGTGGAGTTAAAACACGGGAGTCTAACCACGTGCCAACTATATAACTTAGATATACGGCGGGAAAGTGGCACAACTGCGCTGGATCATGTACCTAATACGTGATCCATCACTTCCAGCACCCACAGTCAGTACACAGGCAAAACAGCGATCTGCCTATGTAAACAAGGCAGCTTGCCGTTCTGTCCGTAGGGATAGCATTAAACTTGTGTTCCTGCAAAAGCACCTTCCCCACAGTACACAACGAACTAGGAAGACATTTAACCATTGAATTGCTTCCCAGCCAGGTTCATTAGTACAGTGACAGTTCATATCTTTTATCACTGATCACTGTATTAGTGTCACTGGTCCCCAAAAAGTGTCAGTTAGGGTCAAATTTGTCCGCCGCAATATCGCAGCCCCGCTGATCACCGCCATTACTAGTAAAAAGTCATAATACTAAAAATATCCCATAGTTTGTAGGCGGTATAACTTGTGGCACTCTCGGCCCATGTAGGCCAAAAATGATCCTCGGTAACCAAAACTTGTACTCGGTGACCAAAAATCTCACTCCCTGCCCTTTAATATCAAAAATGGTCCTCGGCGACCTTAGAGGCCCAAAATAGTCTACGGTGACCAAAAACAGCACTCCCAGCTCTTGGATGCCAAAAATGGTACTCGATGACCAAAAACATCATTCCTGGCCCTTGGAGTCTAAATATGGTCCTCGGTGACCACAAACGCACTCCCGGACCTTGAAGGCCAAAAGTGGTCCTTGATGACCAAAAACAGTACTCCCGGCCCTTGGAGGCCAAAAATGATTCAATATGTATTCTGCTACATGTTTTTGGTAAAAAAAATTCCAATAAGCGTATATAGATTGGTTTGCACAAAAGTTAAAGTGTCTACTAACTATGGGATATTTTTATGCAATTTTTTTTTTACTAATAATTGTGGCGATCAGCAACTTATTGTGGGACTGCGATATTGCAGTGGACAAATCAGACACTAAGTGACACTTTTGATTCTTTTTTGGGTACCAGTGACACCAATACAGTGATCAGTGCTAAAAAATATGCACTGTCACTGTATTAACGACACTGGCAGGGGAGGGGTTAACATCAGGGGCGCTCAAAGGGTTATATGTGACCCTAGGGAGTGCTTGCTAACTGTGCTTTAACTGTGAGAAGCCAGAGATCCGTGTTCCTGGTTGTTTACATGGGCAGACCGCCATTCTGCCTCTGTCGGGGAACGATCGGTGGGTCCGGATGTCCAATCACAGCGGGAGCGGGTCGCCGCCAACCCAGAAGTGCAGAATCACGTACCTGTACGTGATATTGCACACAGGAGCGGCCGCCCCACAGTACATGTACATGGGGTGGTCGGCAAGAGGTTAATTAAAACCCCAAACAAGGCAAGCGTACGTGCATTTTTAAAAAAAATAAACGTATAAAAAATGCACAGTTGCAAAAAAGAACAAGACTCGATGCTTTAAAGGCCTACATGAGCTACTTTGATGCTCTTGTCATGTATAGGGCTATCTTTTGAAAAAATTATGTTGCCCTATGCATGTAGTGTGAAAAAGCGCATATATTTTGAGACACCTACCATCTAACATTCACAAAGCATTTAGGTGGGAATGGGGTCGTGGCACCACTGTGTACCTGCTAAAAGGCAGTGTAATTCTTTTTATAGTGAAAAATGTGCAATTTTGTGCACGTTTCTGCAACGCTGATGTGTGAATGTAGTCTGCTGCTTTGGCTGCTTTGAAGAATTAATTGCTCTTTCCCCATTGCAGAAAAACGCCACCTTTCTCCAGACATGCATCCGTCTCTACAATGGCAAGCATCTGGAAAAGGGTGGTGTGTTTTTCTGCATTGCGGGAAAGCATGTGATTTTGAAAAAAAAAAACATTTTTTAACTTCTGCTATAAAACACTTACAATAACAAATTTTCAAAAATCTAATTTTTTCATCAATTTCGACCAATATGTATTCTGCTACATATTTTTGGTTTGCACAAAACATCTACAAACTATGGGATAGTATTCTTCATTGTTAATTTTTTTTTACTCGTAATTGCGACGATCAGCGACCTTTAGTGGGACTGCGACATTGGGGCGGACAAATCGGACCCTAACTGACACTGTTGACACTTTTTAGGGACCAGTGACACTAATACAGTGATCAATGCTAAAAATATGCACTGTCACTGTACTAATGACCAGTGTTAATTTCGTCGACTAAAACATTTTAGTCGACTAACTTAATACCATTTTAGTCGACTAAAATACGACTAAAACTAAAACAATTAAGATGATAAAAAGACGACTAAAACTAAAATGTAATTTTAGGCAAAAGACTAAAATGGGACTAAAACTAAAATGCCATTTTAGTCAAGACTAAAACTAAATTGAAATTTGACGTCAAAATTAACAGTGGTCTGTAGTGCATGTTCATACCTCAATACCATAAATAATAACATACCGTATTAGATTTTTCATTCCAGCAGTATATAGTGAGTTTGGAAATTGTAGAGAAATGCTTAAGATTTTAGATTACTAAAATGAGTTTTAGTCGACTAAAATGTACTGAAGATTTTAGTCCCTACATTTTAGTCGACTAAAATGTCCTGGAGATTTAGTCGACTAAATACGACTAAAACTATAACAAGTGCAGAAGACTAAAATGTGACTAAAACTAAAATGCCATTTTAGTCCTAAGACTAATGCCCTGTACACACGGTTTTTGGAAGGGGTTAACATCTGCGGCTGCCATTTTGCTGAAGCCCAAAGCCCTAGCAGTAAATCATAAAGTGGAACTGAACCCATCAATTTACCAGTTTAAAAAAACAGTTTGATTTGATTGCGTCCTCAACCAAACTGTCAAATCATCAAATGGCTAGTGTCCTAACTGATCACATTTGCAGCACAATGGCAATTGCAGTTCAAACAGAAGAAGCTTCCTTATTTGTAAAGGATAGGATGGTTTAATTCCGCTTCAATGCCCCGTACACACGATTGGACATTGATCGGACATTCCGACAACAAAATCCATGGATTTTTTCCGACGGATGTTGGTTCAAACTTGTTATGCGTACACACGGTCCCACAAAGCTGTCGGAATTTCCGATCGCCAAGAACGCTGTGACGTACACCACGTACAACGAGACTAGAAAAGGCCATTTCAGAACCAAGCGCGGCACCCTTTGGGCTTCTTTTGCTAATCTCGTGTTAGTAAAAGTTTGGCGAGAGACGATTCGCGCTTTTTCAGACTCGTGGTTTTCAGATAGTTTTCCGCTGTTCAGTTTGTGCTTGTGGGTTTGTATCTGCTCTTCAGTGCGTGCAGTCAGTTCGTATTGTACTATTCAGTGCGATCTTGTCCGCTCGTTACTGTTTTTCAGGTCGTTCTTCACAGGCCTTGCTGTTCTTCAGTGCGTTCTGTTACTTCATTCTGAGCAGCCGACCGTTTTATAGCCATGTTGCGTATACGTACACCTCGTAGAGTTCACGCTGTGCCATGCTGTGCGGGGGCTTGGTGTTGGGGTCCTTACCTTGACACAAGTCCAGTCCATGAACAGGGTGGGGAGGAGTTCATGGACCAAGAATTGGTTGCTCCAGCGTGACCAGTTCTGTCACATGCCTTTGCTCCGTGAGATCCATGAGAATAATCCTGATGATTTCAGGAACTTTCTCCGGATGACGGACCCCGTATTTCACCGTTTGTTGGTTTTGCAGGCAGGATACCTGCATGAGGCAAGCCATCACTCCGGAGCAGAGGCTCGTCGCCACCCTGCGGTACTTGGTGATGGGGAGAAGCCTGCAGGACTTGAAGTTCTTGACAGGCATCTCACCCCAGGCTCTGGGGATCATTATCCCAGAGACCTGTTCTGCCATCATACAGGTCCTGCAGAAGGAGTATATTAAGGTAAGATTTTTATCCTTTAACATCACATTTTATTGTATATAATGTTTGCTGATATATTGTATTTCTTTCCTTATTCCCTAATTACCATGATTATAATATGCTGTGAATGTCCCCTTTGTCCTCATGCATGCTGGATTTTTATGTAATTATTTTTTTTCTCCTTCATACATATTTGCCTTCACTTAGCTCCCCAGCATGGTCTCCTGGCCCTATATTCACCACATGTAGTCACTTAACAATGTATTTTATCAGCTCCATAGCAGTGCTTTACCCCAAACACCCCCTAAAATGTTTTGAAATGTGATTTGTGCTTTAAATTCAGGCAGAGTGTCAGAGGCTTTTTGGGGGGGGTCCCCAAATCATTTTGAACCCTCCCTCCCCCCCAACTGCTAAGTCAGCTGATACCAATTCTCTATCTATCCTCATTTATCTATCTGCTGACTTTGCCAAACCCATACACACTATACCCATCTCTTTTGTGGTCAGATGTATGGATGAATTCCCCAAAGCATGTATTGCAAGGGCCTGCCCGTATACTTTCAAATGGTACTGTTTAAAGCTTTTGTATACTATTATTATCTTGATAGGTAATAGCAGAATGTCCAAATGTGCTAAAATGTGTACAGTGTGTATTTATATCTTTGTATTATGACACTTTTTACCTGTCCAGTGGGCTGCCAATAGTGTAACTAAGGAGGGGCTGTTCAAAGTAATACCCATTATTTAGGCATTCATCTCTCAATGAAGTGGAGAGGGTTATCTGTCCAAGAGTCCCCCCCCCCATAATGTTAGAAATGGCCCATGAGAGGGGGGGAGGGGGAATCTGATAGTTGTACCTTATACTTTGGTCTTTAAAAACACCCTCAAATAAATGTTATCTTGATGTTGGCCAAGAATGTTTGTGTCTAATCTGCTTTCCCTGTTTATGTGCAAAATGACAAATTTTTTGTTTTTGTTTGACTCCACAGTTTCCTTCCACGCCACAGGAATGGCAGACTGTGGCCTCCCACTTTGCCCAGCGGTGGGACTTTCCTAACTGCGGAGGGGCAATTGATGGGAAACACGTCCACATCGTCCCACCACCCAACTCGGGGTCATACTATTTCAACTATAAGGGGTTCAATAGTATTATGATGTTGGCGGTGGTGGCTACTTACGAGTTCCTGTATGTGGACGTGGGGAAGAATGGCCGGATGTCCGATGGTGGAGTCATCGCCCAGACTGAGTTCTACAGGCATCTCCAGAATGGCAGCTTGGACTTGCCACCTCCAGAAGACAATGTGGAAGGACTCCCATTCGTCTTCGTTGCAGATGAAGCGTTTGCGCTGGGGGACCATCTTATATGGCCATTCCCGATGATGACCCTCACCCCGGACCAGAGGGTTTTTAATTACCGGCTGGCCAGAGCCAGAAGAGTGGTGGAGAACACATTTAGAATCATGGCCAGCCGGTTCCACCTATTTCTTACACCCATACACATGGCGGAGTACAAACTGAATCATATCATCCTGGCGTGCTGTGTTCTACACAACTTTTTACGGCAACTTTCTGCCAACTATGCTGGTTCAGTTGGGCCTGAGGCTGGAATTCAAAATGAAACAACCCTGACGGCGGTTGAAAGTGGCCATCCTGGCTTGCCCCCCCTGAGTGCCCGTGATGTCCGGCTAAGATACCTTGAATACTTTGCGGGTAGGGGGGCTATCAATATGCCAGACAATGTCTGAAACCTTTTTCAAATAAAAAAAAAAAATACCTACTAAATTCTTTGGTGACATTTACTGCTTGTGTTTCTTGTAGCTGACCCTGACAGAAATGTGGTGAGTCCTGAAAATGGCGTGATTGTGTAACATTACAAAGCATTGTTGGGTGTTATTTACTAAAGGCAAAGACACTTTGCACTACAAGTGCACTTGAAACTGCACTTGTAATGCAAAGTGGATTTGCTCTTAGGAAATAACCCCCATTGTAACAGAAAACACCAATTAGAGCACAACAAAAGTGTTGGAGCGTTGAAACAATAATCCACACATTCTTGATTAACAATCTTTTTAATACCAGCACAATCACATGTGCATTTAGAAAAGGTTTTTAAAACAAAGCAACATGTTTGTTGTATAACAATTTTTTGGGTCACATTAGAAAAAGTAGCAATGTCCATTTAAGATAAAACAGGCATGTTTAACCACTTGCTGCCCGCCCACCGTCATTTGACGGCGGGACGGTGCAGGTGTTATCCTAGGCCGCTGTCATATGACGGCCCTGCCTTCCAGGATCCCTAGGGGGCACGCGTCACTCGGGTCCCGGTGCGCGTGCCCGGCGGCCGCGATGTCTGCCGGGCACCCGCGATTGCCCGGTAACCGAGCAGGACCATGGATCTGTGTGTGCAAACACACAGATCCACGTTCTGTCAGATGGGTGGAGACCGATGGTGTGTTCCTTGTACAGAGGAACACCAATCGGTCTCCTCCCCTTGTGAATCCCCTCCCCCCACAGTTAGAATCACTCCTTAGGAACACATTTAACCCTACAGCGCCCCCTCCTGGTTAACCCCTTCATTGCCAGTCACATTTATACAGCAATCAATGCACGGAGCACGGATCGCAGTATAAATGTGAATGGTCCCAAAAATGTGTCAAAATTGTCCGATGTGTCCGTCGCAATATCGCAGTCACGATAAAAATCACAGATCACCGCCATTACTAGTAAAAAAAAAATAATAATAAAAATGCTATAAATCTATTCCCTTATTTTGTAGATACTATAACTTTTGTGCAAACCAATAAATATATACGCTTATTGCGATATTTTTTACCAAAAATATGTAGAAGAATACGTATCGGCCTAAACTGAGGAAAAAATTTGTTTAAAAAAAAAAAATTGGGATATTTATTATAGCAAAAAGTAAAAAATATTGTGTTTTTTTTTAAACGTGTCACTCTTTTTTTGTTTATAGCGCAAGAAATAAAAAACGCAGGGGTGATCAAATACCACCAAAAGAAAGGTCTATTAGTGGGGAAAAAATGATAAAAATTTCATTTGGGTACAGTGTTGTATGACCGCGCAATTGTTATTCAAAGTGTGACAGCGCTGAAAGCTGAAAATTGGCCTGGGCGAGAAGGGGGTGAAAATGCCCTGTATTGAAGTGGTTAAAACCAACAAGAAAGACACAAATCTTGAACTTACAAAGTTCACATTTGGTAGAACTTGAAGGCAATATCAGACATGAGTATTTACAAACTGTGTTTGATATTGCGTTCAGATGGGGTGAAGTCACCCCTAGAAAAGCCAAATTTTTAAGATGCACAACAATTGCCGAATGTCAACATGTGCTAGCTGCCATAATGGGGGATCAAGGGACGTGTTTTTGGGGTGCAACCCCTTCCTCACAGCTACTTTATTATTGAGGAAGGGGTTGCATCCCCAAATCGCATCCATTGATCTCCTGTGATGGCAGATAGCACATGTTGACACACTGCGTGCCTCTTCAAAATTTGGCTTTTCACAAATATGTCAAAAAATGGTAAAAATCTTTAGCTCACAAAAACTGAAAAAAAGGGATTTTGAGGGGTTTTAAACTCTCCCTAAAACATTAATGACGTTCTTCATTTTTTGTTGAACATCATTGATATTTTTAAGGATGTTTTCCAAGTCCCTATTACACCCCATGATCTCCCCGATCAGAATCTGTGCACTTTCCGAGGTGAAAGGATCTGGATCCACAACATCACGATCACCTAAAAAGATAGAAACAAAAACACACCATGTATTATAAATATGCCAGCATCCATCTCTTACCTGAGCCTGTGGTCGCAGACACTCACCTGTTGTGGTGCCAATTTCCACCACGTCTTCCTCCTCCTCCTGCTCCTGCTCTGCTTGGCTTGGGTGGATTTCCCCTTCTTCCAGAGGTGGGGGGTCTGTGGTCTCCTCGGATGAGGGGTGTCGTCCGAGTCTTTTACCCCTATGTAAAAAAATATATATATACTTAGCACACAGATATTTAATGGCAGAAATAGGAATATGAAACATTGCTTGGAAGTGGGGTACAATTGTCTATTTTGGCAGAGTTCCAAGATGTAGAATTTTTAGTGTCCTTTGTCAAGCTTCAATATTTTACCTGTTTAGTACAAGCTTCACAGATGGACACCCCTATAGTATACACTGGAGCACCTGTGTGGGACCTCATAATAAATAGGGTGTTCTTGTGTCCCCCACTAGTTCTCCAGCGTCCAGATGTGAAAACTGCTGCTCTCCTTACACAGAATCTAGTATGCATTTCATTCTAGTTACAAACCCATCTAGACAACCAAATTATTTTTAGACAAGTAGGCCATAAAAAATGTTGGCAAATACATATGGCCAAAACAATGGTGTTTTCTAGGCCGAACGAACAATGTTTTATACGAACTAATAATGTGCCCATGAACATGAAAGTTGCTATTTGAAACTGGATAACAGTTAAGAAAAGCACATGGAGCAGCACGAACAAAATAAACATAAAGAATAGGAACACAGGACAACTATTTACTTTTTTGCAGCACTCTCCGGATCTTTCGGTACTGCTCGTGCTTTCTTAATTTCAGGTCCGACCACCGCTTCCTGAGCTGATCTTTCGATCGTCATACCCCGAAATTCCGGTGCAGACTCTTGACCACTTTCGCCATGATCTTGGCCTTTCGGACATTGGGGTTGGGGTAAGGTCCATACTTCCCGTCATATTGGGCCCTCTTCAGGATGTCCACCATCTCCAACATCTCCCCAAAGGACATATTCGATGCCTTAAATCTTCTCCTTCTGGATCGGGAATAAATAATAATAGAGATCAATAAAGAGATCAAAGATCACTGGGGTTCAGCGCCCTTTTGTTTTAAGAAACTAGCCAGCAAGGCCTAACTAAATAGTAAGGACAACTTAGAAAAAAATTATAATAAAAAAAAATGCCACTGTTACAATATAAACTTACACTACCTTAAAAGTGGACAGGGTCAGTCAATAGAGCACTGGACAGTGTCGGTAGGGCAGCGGATAGTGTCTGTCAGTAGAGTAATGGACAGTGTAATTTTTGTTCATTTTCACTGATCATTCAGTGTAAGGGGGCTCTTCTCCCAATTATTACTAATGCAATACGGTCCTTCTATCAACCACCACCAATCTACAGAGTCCTTCTCCACCGCCTACCAAATTAAGGGAGCACTTACCGACCACCAATGTAAGGCGACACTTTACTGACCACCAATGTAAAGGGACACTTTACTGACCACCGATGTAAGGAACACCTTACTGACCACCATTGTAAGGGGACAGTTTACTGACCACCATTGTTTTTTAATATTTTATTTAAACCACAGGAGGCAGTTCCAATGCATTACATCAATAATGTATAATCTACAATACATTCAAATAAATTGTGACATCTCAAAACCATGAAATCAACTCAAAATATAAAAAACACCAGTAGAATGCAATTCTGGTAGAGAATATCACTTGATTCTAAAGTCTAGGAAATTAACCACTGAATGTGTAATAAGGAGCTGCCTACATCCTTTTCCATTTACACATTAAGAAGAGATTAAAGGAGAGAAAATAGAGGAGATTGGAAGAGACTAGAAGCAAAGGGAGTGGGGCCCCAATTAGTATATGAATCCTGAGGTAGTGAAGAGTAACATCAACCAAGAAAGTTAGTATATTTTATGATGTTTATGAGCCAAACATAGCTATTCCTTCATCAGAGAGGACAAACATATTCCATAGCCACCAAAGCTTTGAGTATTTTTTTGTGTTTGTGCTGCGCTGAAAGTATTAGATCCTCCATCTTATTTATTTTTTCTACTTTGTGTAGCCAGCATCTGATAGTTGGAGGCTGCATATTTTTCTATTCAAGGGGGATGTCAGACTTGGTAACATTTAGTAGGTGACGTATAATCGACTTTTTTATAAGTTTTCATTGAGATGGACGGAGCAGGTAACAGGAAAAAGGCTGGATCGTCAGGGATCTCGTAATCAGTAAATCTTTGAATAGTTTTCCGAACTTCCTTCCAGAAGTGTGTCATCTTTGGGCATGAGCAAAAGATGTGTAACATCGTTTCTATCTCCTCCTGGCACCTCTAACAACGGTCGTCTATGTTGGGGAAAAATGTATGTAATATCCGAGGGGTACTATACCACCTCGTCAGGATTTTAAAATTTGTTTCCTGTATTTTGGTACAGATGGACAATTTTAACGAGAATCGAATGATAGTTTGTTGTTGGCCTAGTGTGAACGTGTGGTTTAGTTCTGCATTCCACTTTCTCATACCAGGCAGGCATGGCTGTTCCTGAGGGGTGATCAATAGGCTGTACGTTTTCGAAAAGCACTTGCGGTAAAGTTTCCTCGTCTGAGCAATATTCCTCAAGGGTGGTTAAGTATTGACCAAACCTTTGTGGATTTTGCAAGGACCGGAAAAAATGGTGAAGTTGCATGGCACTCCAGAATGTCAGGCGGAAGGGGCCTGTGGCCTCCATTAATGATGCAATGGAGGGCCATTGTTCCCCTGTCAGAAAATGTGATGCTTGATAGCGATTAGTTTGACGTAGGGTTCGGGAAGTCTAGCCTCTAAGGCCCGGGGTGAACTCTGGATTCCCTAGAATTGGCAATAAAGAAGAGTCTGTAGTAGACTCTTTAACTTTTGCGCAAACCAATCAATATACGCTTATTGGATTTTTTTTTACCAAAAACTAGTAGCAGAATACATATTGAATCATTTTTGGCCTCCAAGGGCCAGGAGTGCTGTTTTTGGTCATTGAGGACCACTTTTAGTCTCCAAGGGCCGGGAGTATGTTTGTGGTCATCGAGGACCTTTTTTGGCATTCAAGTGCCGGCAGTGCTACAGAGGATAATTTTTGGCCATTTTTAGGATTCAAGGCCAAGAGTATAATTTTGGTCACCGAGGACTATTTTTGGCATCCATGGGCGAGACTGCTGTTTTTGGTCACCTGGTCACCGGAGACCATTTTTGGCATCCAAGAGCCGGGACTATTTTGGGCCTCCAAGGTCACGAGGACCATTTTTGGTATTAAAGGGCAGGGAGTGCGATTTTTGATCACCGAGTACAAGTTTTGGTTACCGAGGATCAGTTTTGGCCTATATGGGTCAAGGGTGCTATTTTTGGTCACCAAGAACCATTTTTGGCCTACATGGACCGAGAGTGCCTACAAATTATGGGATATTTTTAGCATTATTTATTTTTTTACTAGTAATGTAGGTGATCAAAGACTTATAGCGGGACTGCGATATTGCGGCGGACAAATCAGACCCTAACTGACACTTTTTGGGGACCAGTGTCCCTAATACAGTGATCAGTGGTAAGAAATATGAACTGTCACTGTACTAATGAATCTTGACTGGGAAGAGGTTAACATCTGGGGCATTTAAACGGTTGAATGTGTTCCTAGCCATTGTACTGTGGGGAAGGTGCTTTTGCAGGAACACAGGTTTAATGCCTTCCCTACTGACAGAACAGCAAGCTGCCTTGTTTACACAGGCAGATCGCTGTTCTGCCTGTGTACTGACTGTGTGTCCTGGAAGTGATGGATCACATACTAGATCCAGTGGTGCCACTTTGTCACCATATATCTAAGTTATACAGTTGGCAAGTGGTTAGACTCCTGTGTTTTAACTCCACCTGTTCCAATCCACTTGTTTGCAATCCTTGTAGTTGTGCAGTGAGTTGCATTGCAATTAACCATTCCCCCTAACTAGTGAACTGAAAGCAAAAACTGCTGCTTAAAAAGTGAGAGAAAGGCAAAATGTTTCTTTAATAACAAACTAGAAAAGATAATTAAAATACAGAAAGAAGGAATACTTTGTATATGTTCATACTTATGCATTGCGGGAATGAATGACAATTCTTGCACTTTCTAGAAGCTCACAAAAATGAGCATGTGCAGTGATGGCAATAATTCCTAACACACATACCAAAACACATGATAACAAAGTACTATGCGTTTTGATACTGCTCTATTTTTAAAAAGGGTCATGGCCTTCATGCTCATGTCTTTTGAACATAAGACAGCTATTACAAAGAAAGGTGCTTTTTGCAGCATCCAGTTCAATTTCTTTCAATTCCCCTTTCATGTTAAGCATGGCAAACCAAGGATTTGAACTCCCAACCTCAAAGTTGCTAAAAGGGCACATGTACTCACAAACCCATAGCCTCACCTGCTTGTGAAGTTAGCCAAAAAGGAGGCCTATATTAGATATAGAATGCGTATCTCAACAAGCTGAAGGTTTATTTGCTTCTATCTATAGTTTTTGGAATCTGTCACAAGTGGTTCTGCTTGTAGTTCAGTGGGTAAATGTGTCAGTTGGGGGTGTGTGGCTTGGCAGCGCATGTAGCCAGACGCACAACTTGTGAGCTCCGCCAAATCTCCGCTCTTTTATCCTGCTAACTGCCTAACATCACCCGATTTCGGAGATATTTAGCTACCGGCTGCTGTCTCACCGACGAGATGCCTAGACGCGGCTCTGCTAGTCGGCTTGCTCCAGACCATGCGGCCCAAGATGGAGGCTCAGCACTGAAACCTGCCAAGGAGAAGTACAGGGAGGCAGCTCAAAAGCTGTTCTCCATGCCTGATACACGAGACTCCTCGGAGCTGCCTGGAGACATGCTAGAAGATCACAGCAGCTCTCAGTCTGACGCCGACGACACAGTGCCACACGAGGATCCAACGGAGCCATTGCTTCCATGGGACACTGTGAGTACAACCTAGACATGTGCAATTTGTTTAGTTCCGAATTTGTCTTTAATTCAAAATTTCGGAATTTTGGAAATTTGAAAATTTGAAAATTTGGAAATTTGGAAATTTGGAGATTTGAAAATCCGAAAATAAGAATGAAAATCTGAAGATTCAAAAGAACGAAAATCCGAAAATTCGAAAATCTGAAATAACCAACTAATAATAACTAATAAATTATATGTATTGGAACTTCCTTTAAAATTTGGCTGTTAGTGAACATAATGAGTACGAATTTATCCAAAGCTACGAATTATCTGAAATAACAAATGCCGTATCTAAAAGAATGGAACGTAGCGATCTAATAATAATAAATAACAATAATAAGAAAACCTTTTTATTATTAATTTGTTCCATTCCATTTGTTTAGGTGCGGCATTCGTTATTTCAGATAATTTGTAACTTCAGATCAATTTGTATTAGTTAAGTTCACAAACAGCCAAATTTGAAAGGAAATTGCAATACCTATAATTTAATAGTTAGTTATTTCAAATTTTACTGATTTTTCATTTTTTCAGACTTTAAAATTTTCGGATTTTCAAATTTTTGAATTTCCGAATTCCGAAAATTGGGAATTTGAAAATTTGGAATTTCAAAATTCGGAAATCCGAAATTCGGAAATTCGAATTGTCGTATTTCTGAATTCAGGATTTTCGAATTTACGAAATTCCGACTTTTTGAAAAAAGCAAAAAAACGAATGAAACGAAAAGGAATAAATTTTTTGTCAGTGCACGTGTCTACTTTTTACGGTTAATTATTCTTGATTGTCCTGGCTGTCTGTTGATGTCTCCATTCCTGGGAGCTGCAATGCCCTCCCTCCTGCCCCCGTTCACAATGGACACGGTGGTGTGGGCAGGTTCTCATCACGCATTGACGCCACGCCCCACGCCTCGTGCGCATGACGTCATCAGTTGACACCGTGCGTCGATGTGCTGGTTATCAACCCGTGGTGAGCCACGAGGGAGGTTTGAGCACAATTGCCGAATGCTTTCAGCTGTTCGGATGCTGACGCCGCCTTCCACCTGATCATGCAGCGTGACGTTGGCGGTACACTGTGGTTACATGTTGCCACAGTTAGCACACGCTGGTTGAGCATGCCTCTTCTACACATGCACATTGGCTGATATGCACTTATTTTAAGTTCAGGTATTTACATGTTGTTTTGTTGTTTTTTATCTGTTTCACCATCCTTATCCTTGGTAATATGTTTGTTATATTCGTTTTTTAGTCATGTGGCTTCCCTCACTAAATGGTTTTACTTTTTACCCAGCCTTCACATTACCACACACCTTTGGACTGTAATTTCACTTGTCTGCCTGCGTGCAGATACCCATATATAATCCCCCCTCCTCTTCCTCCTGCCCCCCTTCCCCATGCCGCCGTTTTTGATCCGCTCTGCATTCATTTATCTTTTATAGATATTTTTAACTTTGGATTGCTGCTGATGAGTGGATGAACTCCACGAAATGTGTAGAGCCGTTATATGCTACCAATTGCAAGCATGTGTTTGAGATTCTCCATGATTACGCATTTTATTCACGTTTTATTCTTCAATCAATTTAAGATCATTTATGTTATCTCTAAACTATGTACTTCATATCAATATGTCGATCACTATTGAAATATGTGTGTGTGTGTGTGTATATATTATATATGTATTATAAAATATAAGATATCAAGTTGATACCTTTGTTACCAATGTTACATTATTTACCTTGAATTGTTGTATATAGATGAGGAATCATCAAACATGTCTTTGCATACTTATCCTGCAGTTATGCTACATACAAAGTCCTTTACTTAAATTTACGCACCTTTTGGTTTATGACTACCTATCTCATTTCTTGAGGTGCTAAAATGGCAGGGCAGTAACCCCCCCCCCAATGACCCCATTTTCCAAAGTAGACACCCCAAGGAAATTGCTGAGAGGCATGTTGAGCCTCGAAACAACACACAGTTATCTATTTTAGCACTGTATATTCATCGGTTTTGGAGCGCAACACCAACTTTTGATTTTTACCACATATGTGAAATTACATCCCAAATTACATCCCAAATGACCCCATTTTCCAAAGTAGACACCCCAAGGAAATTGCTGAGAGGCATGTTGAGCCATTGAATATTTTTTTTGTCACAAGTGATTGAAAAATGACAACAACAAAAAAAAATACACAAGGTTGTCACTAAATGATACATTGCTCACACATGCCATGGTTAGAAGTTGGCACACCTACGGGTGTCGTGTTACACTGAAAACTCACAGCACATAAAGTCACAAAGTCACCTGTTGATGTTTGTCAGCACCTTATGGTTTGCACTTCTGAACCTTTTGCCAGTTGGAAGACCTCATTATTTATTTGACCCATTTGCACTATTTGCACTTGTATACATATGGACGTTTTTGAATGGATTTTTTATTTATTGCATCATGCTGTTCTGATTATTCAATACACTACAGTCACTTTATTTTGCCATCATTGCACTGATCACTTTTAAATAAGTATTTGATTTGTTCTTATATATGTCAGTTTAATATCGAAACAACACACAGTTATTTATTTTAGCACTGTATATTCATTGGTTTTGGAGCGCAACACCAACTTTTGATTTTTACCACATATGTGAAATTACCTCCCAAAATACATTCTGCTGCTTCTCCTGAGTACGGGGATACCACACGTGTGAGACTTTTTGGGAGCCTAGCCGTGTACAGGACCCCGAAAACCAATCACCGCCTTCAGGCTTTCTAAGGGCGTAAAAAGGTGATTTCACTTCCTCACTACCTATCACAGTTTCAGAGGCCATGAAATGACAAGATAGCACAACCCCCCCCCCCCCAAATGACCCCATTTTGGAAAGTAGACACCCCAAGCTATTTGCCGATAGGCATGTTGAGTCCATGGAATATGTTATATTTTGCCACAAGTTTCGGGAAAATAATTTTTTTTTTTTTTTTACAAAACGTTTTCACTAAATGATATATTGTTCAAACATGGCATGGCTATGTGTGGAATTACACTCCAAAATACATTCTGCTGCTTCTCCTAAGTACGGGAATACCACATGTGTGGAACTTTTTGGCAGTCTAACCGCGTACAGGACCCCGAAATCCAATCATCGGCTTCAGGCTTTCTAAGGGCGTACATTTTTGATTTCACTCCTCACTGCCTATCACAGTTTTGGAGGCCATGAAATGCCCAGATAGCACAACACCCCCCCCAAATGACCCCATTTTGAAAAGTAGACACCCCAAGCTATCTGCTGAGAGGCATGTTGAGTATTTTGCAGATCTCACTTTTTGTCACAAAGTATTGAAAATTGAAAAAAAAGATACATTTTTCTTTTCTTTCCTCATTTTCAAAAATAAATGAGACCTGCAAAATACTCACCATGCCTGTTAGCAAATACCTTGGGATGTCTACTTTCCAAAATGGGGTCATTTGGGGGGGTTGTGCTATCTGGACATTTCAGGGCCTCCGTAACTGTGATGGGTAGTGAGGAGTAAAATCAAAATGTTATGCCTTTAGAAAGCCTAAAGGCAGTGCTTGGTTTTTGGGGTCCTGTACGCAGCTAGGCTCCCAAAAAGTCTCACACATGTGGTATACACGTACACAGGAAAAGCAGCAGAATGTATTATGGGGTGTAATTCCACATATAACCATGCCATGTTTGAACAATATATGAATGTGGAAGTGACAACTTTGTCTAAAAAATTTTTTTTTTGCAAAATATCAAATATTCCATGGACACAACAGTGTCTTATTTCCAAAATGGGGTCATTTGGGGGGGGGGGGGGGGGTTGTGCTATCTTGACATTTCATGACCTCTGAAACTGTGATAGGTAGTGAGGAAGTGAAATCACCATTTTACGCCCTTAAAAAGCCTGAAGGCGGTGATTGGTTTTCAGGGTCCTGTACACGGCTAGGCTCCAAAAAAGTCTCACATGTGGAATTCCAGTACTCCGGAGAAGCAGCAGAATGTATTTTGGGGTGTAATTTCACATATGTGGTAAAAATCAAAAGTTACTTAAAGCTATGGACAAGATTGGAGCAGGAACAGACCCGGGTTCCACTGAAAGGAGCGATCTGGTGCTATGACCATTTATCACCGATATTAAAAAAGCACCCATTAATAGGCACAACACTTCACATAGGCTCACAAGCATGCCTCACACATTCACTGTCTACACCGGACTCGCCCTTGCTTCCTATCATAGGTACCCCACAGTTTCCTCCAGGACTAGATACGCCAGTCGGAGATGTAATACAAGCTGCGAATTGCACAAGAGCACAACACTTTTTATTGAACGGCGCATGGCCCTCTTTAGAAGCATTAAGATGTGACACAGGTCCCTTCAAACTAACATTCTGGCGCGCCCTTCAAGTGAGACACTTCTTAGTATCAATACCGGATCCGCAACGTTTCGATAGACCTCTCACGATCTTCGAGGAGTACTGCACGACGGAGGGGAGCCCTTTGAGAGTTTTGTCGCTAATGTACAATCTGTTGAACTCCCCGACGGGTAACATCACCTTAAATTGTATAAGCAAATGGGAAAGGGACCTAAATCTGTACCTTCTCAACGGACCAAATTCAACGTATCATCAGATTTGCCCTAAAGTCATCTATCTGTACTAAAATACAGGAGACCAACTATAAGTTGCTAACCAGGTGGTACTACACCCCACACGCTTTACATATCTGCTACTCTGATACCTCCAAACTTTGCTGGAGGTGCTGGGGTGATAAAGGTAGGTTGCTGCATGTGTTTTGGTCGTTCCCAAAGTTCTGATCTAAGATTAAAACAATTCAACAACTTACGGAATAACCAATACCGAATGACCGGCCTTCTTTTTACTACACGTCTCAGACATACCGGCAAATCTATACAGAAGGTCAATTGTACGCCACCTATTTAATGCCACAAAGGCCTGTATCCCAATCTGTTGGAAACAACAGACACCACCTACGGTGACACAATGGCTCCAGAAAGTGGAAGATATCAGTAAAGTGAAAGACTTCATTCTCACCGCAAAACACCAGCAGGAAAAGTACAATAAGACATGGGCGATACGGAAACAATTTATCTACTCTGCGGAAGGAGTTGCCCTCAGAGTTTCCTAATAGAGCATACGACTTGAAGGATCGTATAGGGAAACCGAGCCAATTCAGCCAGGGTCCTAGTAAAACCTTACCCTGTTTAGTCCCCTCCCCCTCCCAGTCCTTTTACTCTTCTCATCCCCCACTCTTCCCCTCCTCTTTTCTGACTATTTCTTCCTTTTGCATACTTTCTTACAACCAGTCGTATGCATAATGTACATCTCAATCGTTGTATTTCTTAGAGGACTTAGTTCTCACCGCAAAACACCAGCAGGAAAAGTACAATAAGACATGGGCGATATGGAAACAAATTTATCTACTCTGCGGAAGGAATACATCTCAATCGTTGTATTTCTGAGACCTTGTTCCCTTCTCCCGTTTCTCCAAAATGTTGTTGCTACTATTATGGCTTTTTCTTTTTATGCAGCTGTGATATGTATGTATTAAACTATCTTAGCCCATGTTGGGTGTTAAAAACTATATTTAAAAAAAACAATCAAAAGTTGGTGTTGCGTTCCAAAACCAATGAATATACAGTGCTAAAATAAATAACAGTGTGTGTTGTTTCGATATCAAACTGACATATATAAGAACAAATCAAATACTTATTTAAAAGTGATCAGTGTAATGATGGCAAAATAAAGTTTTCTCCATTCCCAGGATCTGCGATGCGTACCGGGGCCCTTCCTCCTCCCCTCGTTCCCAATCGCGGCGGTGTGGGCGGGTTCTCGACACGCATTGACGCCACGTCCCACGCGTTGTGTGGATGACGTCATCAGTTGGCGCCATGCGTCGACATGCTGGTTATCCACCCACACTCACCACGAGGGAGGTTTGAGCGCCAATTGCCGAATGCTTTCGGCTGTTCGGACGCCAACGCCGCCTCCCCTCTGATCGTGCAACGTGACGTTGGCAGTACACTGCGGCTATATGTTACCACAGTTAGCACACGCTGGTTGAGCACTCCTCTTCTACATTTCTGAGGCCACATAAACCTTGGCTGATATGCACTTATTTTAAGTTCAGGTATTTACATTTTGTTTGGTTGTTTTTTATCCCTTTCACCGGCCTTATCCTTGGTAATACGTGCGTTATATTCATTTTTTAGTCATGTGGCTTCCTCACTAAGCAGTTTTACTTTTAACCTAGCCTTCACATTACCACACACCCTTGGGCTTTAATTTCACTTGTCTGCCTGTGTGCAGATACACATATATAATTACACAATTTTATTTTTTCACAGAAGTCCTCTGGAATATTTTACACATATGGAGATTACAGTTCCATAGATGTGTCAATCCCTACTGACTGTGGTACGGTATGGCCATGGAGATCATTTCCTCAGCTCCTGCGGAGGCTTGTTTCCACAGCACCCCCAGCTGTCAACATTACAATTCAAAGATTCAGCTTAATTGTAGGTAAGAGTGTTTGGGAAATTTATGGTTTTCCCCCCTCTTCCTCCTGCCCCCCTTCCCCCTGTGCCACCGTTTTTGATTCCTCTGCATTCATTTATCTTTTTATAGATACTTTTAACTTTGGATTGCTGCTGATGAGTGGATGAACTCCACAAAATACGTAGAGCTGTTATCTGCTACCAGTTGCAAGCATGTCTTTGAGACTCTCCAATGTTTGTCTGTCAGCTTACCTCTCCATGTGTTCAGATTAAGAAACCAGCCGCTCTCACCTGGCTGCTTAAGTAATCTATCCTCAAAGCATGGCTCTACCCCAGCCCCTATCAGGGAACTCTATATTAACCTGTGCACTGAAAGCCAGCTCTGCTGATCAATATTATGTGTTTAGCTTTCGTGTACGACTTACTGTGTCTTCTACGTCTGATTCCAGTTACCGATCTTGGCTTGTTCTTGACTAACCTTACCTGCTTGTTGCCCTGACCTTTTGGCTATCTCCCGACTATCCTTTGTTGTTGCTGTCTGCTGCTTCCACTCTACCATGAGCATGAGCTGGGAGGTCCTAGGGGGTCACGACCTGGAGCCAGACTGCAGCTAAATCCATCCTCACCACTAGGGGCTTCTGGTGAACACCCGCTGGCTCTTAGACTCCACTCCCTGGAAAATCCCATGCTCTAGCTCCCAGTGTCATCCGTGTAGGTATTAAAGAGTACCTGCTCTCCTGTATATCCTAGAGCTCCATCCGCAGCAGTCAGCTGTAGGGTCCACTACCCATCGGGGTGCATCTGTCACCTGGGCTCAGGTTACCTGACATACACATTTTTTTCACACGTTTTATTCTTCAATCAATTTAAGATCATTTATTTTATCTCTAAACTACTACTACTACTACTAATACTTCATATCAATATGTCTATCACTATTGTGGATCATGTTGAAATATGTGTGTGTAATATATTATATATGCATATATATGAGAAATATAAGACATCAAGTCGATACCTTCATTACCAATGTTACATTATTTACCTTGAATTTTTGTATATGGATGAGGAATTGTCAAACATGTCTTTGCATACTTATCCTGCCCATTGGGGTCAGGAACATCTCTCCCTAAGGAAGCCCTACAAGCCCACATCTTCATGATCCCTCAAGAAAGTACTAAATATCGACCTCAAATTATTTAAAAATATTAGCGATCAGATTACAGCAACATCTACCACATCTAAAGAATAAGTAGCGGCGCGCTAATATGTGAAGATTTTGATGAATAATGGTGATAAGAAATTGTTATTTAGAACAGCTGCAGCTGTCACTAATGTGCTCCCACAAATCACAATATAAAAATGAAAAGTGTGTGACAGCGCTGCAATAAGACAGTATATAATAAGCCAAAACCTTCTACTAATATGCAAAAAACCTTCTACTAATAGTGCAGTAAACAAAATAAAATGGGATAATGCAGTAAAAATGAAAAAAGTCCAATAATCAATGTATAAAGAATCCTCCAAAGTGGTATTTCTTCTAAAGAAGAAGCCCACCGGAAAAAGGGGATGTAGAGCAGCATACAAGAAGCAAGCGAAAGAGAATTTTAGGTGGGGGAATTTTTAATTTATCAGAGGTATCTCTTACTAAGGAGGAAATGATAGTTTTAGACAGAGGATTGAAATATGCTCCAGTTAGAAATATGACCAAGTTTGATATCTATGTGGACATTCAAAAATATGTACAAAAACAAAATATCAAAAAATATATGTTATCGCAACCATTGGAGGAAAAGGCTACAAATAAAGAAGGAATCTTTCAGCATACAACATTGCGAAATAAGTCCATATTTAACCCTCCGGTTAGTTAGAATGGTCACATTGAAGTTTTCAAGAAAATGGTGTCCCAGGATTTACAAACCAAAGGAAGCTAAAGATATCGAAATAGGCATCAAACATTTAGAAAATAGAAAAAAATCTGGTCATTAGACCTGCAGACAGGGTGGGGGGGACTCGTCATTTAAACTAAAGAAATGTACCATGCTGAACTGAATAGATAACTAGGAGATAATGAAACATATATATTCCATTGAAAAGTAATCCTACGAGAAGCTATAAGAACAAATTGGAGTATCTTGTGGAGAAGGGCCTTAAGAAGGGTGTATTAAATAATAAAGAAAGTAGATATTTGGTGCCTAACACCTGTAGGATTCCAGTTATATATACGGTTCCTAAGATGCACAAGGACAATAAGAATCCGCCAGGACGCCCCATTGTCAATGGAATCCAATCAGTTGAAGCAAGAATGGGCCAGTATTTGGACTTTCATTTACAACCATTAGCACAGAAAATGAAGGCATATCTGAGGGACACGAAGCACCTTATCCAACTGTTAGAAGAAACTAAACTAGAAGGGCCATGTATACTAGCGACAGCTGATGTCAATTCTTTATACACTATTATCGGTCATCAGGAAGAAATTAAAGCAACCCAATGGGCATTGAAACATTTAAGTGAACAAGGAAACAGCGGGAGTTTTTATTGGAGAGTCTTGAATATTGTCTATCGCATAACTACTTCTGGCACAACAGTAATTTTTTTAAACAAATTAAAGGCATCCTCATGGGGGCCAAATTTTCTCCAAGTGTAGCGAATATTTTTATGGCCCAATGGGAAGAAAAAGCCATCTATCTAAACACACCAAAGAAATTACTTTTGTACAAACGATACATTGATGACATCACTTTGGTCTGGAGAGGCACAGAAACCTCCCTATTATAATTTTTTTAAATAAGCTTAATCAAAATAATCAGAGTATAAAATTCAAATGGGAATACAATACAAAACAAATTCACTTTCTGGAGTTGTTTAAAAAGTACTGGCCCATACTTATTTCAGATAGGCATATTAGACAAATACTACCAGTTAATCCAAAGTTTACATACAGACGAGCCCCCACTTTAAGGGATAAGATTGCTAAGAATGTAGTAGACCCCCCAAAAGTACCAGACTTTACCTTCTTGTCAGGAAAAGGTTTTTTTCGGTGCAAGCAATGTTATGCGTGTGTCAGAACTAAGAGAAAGAACATCAAAAAAGATAAGTTTGTAGCTACTGCAACAGGAAGGGAATATCAGATAAGAGATTGCATCACATGGACAGAGGGTGTTATTTATGCCCTCCAGTGCCCCTGCCAAATTCAGTACATTGGTCGCACTAAACGACCAATGTGGATAAGAATCCAGGAACATGTGCAAAACATTATCAAAGGTTACCCTAAGCACAGCATTTCTAAACATTACGCAACACATCATAATAAAGACCCCTCCTTTCTCCTTTAGTGGGGGATAGAAAAATACTATCCACAATGGAGGGGTACTAATAAGGGTAAATCCCTTAGTCAACGTGAGTCCTTTTGGATACATGAGATGAATACTTTATATCCCTCAGGGCATAATATTGAATTCGATATATATTGCTTCATAAATTATTTTTAAAGTCATACCTCTATGCATATTTCAATCCTGTAATTTGTTAAATTATTCATATTTTTGGAATTTTTTATTATTAAAAACATAATTTTAGCTTTTGATTTTTAATTTTCATATTTCAAATATGATTTGGATTACATTAATCAATTGTTTTTTTATGTATTGAATTTATATAATGCATTTGGAACTTCTTGCTTAATACATCCGTTTAATTGGATACTGGGGTTCTTCTATTATAGTTATTATAAACGATCTTTGTGAAGATTGCCATAATAATTTTTGTTTTTATTGCATAGTTACTTTCTGCTGATTTATATCTTCAAATTCATTGCAGATGTTTACTTATATATATTTACTAATTGCAATCTACCTATGCACTGTATATAGTGTTTCAATGATGTATGGTGTTAAAATGCTATTTCCATTGAGGGTTCCACCTCTATGGGGGTCATTTACTATAACTCCAAGAAGTACTGGGCACTATGGCAAATAATAGAGCCAATTTTAGCCAAATGGAAACAAAACGGCGAATTTGCGCATGAAAATCAGCGATATAAGTGGAGAACAAACGTTTGAAAGTTCTAAATTGCCGCTAATTAGCGCTTCCGCGTATATACAAATGCCAATTCTTATCAAGTTGTTATATAGCAGTGTACTGTAGCCATGATCCATGTATGTGAAAGAAACATTTTTATGTGAGATGTGCTCTACCTCGTGTGCATCTATTGATGTATGTTGCAATTAGTATTCCTATTTCTTTCCTTCTTTTGCTAACTAATGCAGTTATGAATGATTATTACATAGTATTGTCTGCTATTCTGTAAAGTTACATGTATTAAACATTTAGGTTACCTATTTGTTGTATGTTGTTTTTTATTTTTTAATTTAGGTGACTATAAAGCGGTAATTATTTATATTCATTCTTTAATCATACTACACTATTATGTAGGTCTCATACTTAGCACAATGGCTTAGTAGTCTGCTCAGATGTCTCCACAGCACTCACGGTACAAGTTCAAATACCAGCCAACCTACCATCCCCCAGCTGTGTTTATTTTTTCAGTGCACAAGCGAATTAAAATGAACAAACAAAAAAATGTAATCTGCCCATTAGTTAGTGTGTGGTGTTTGGAATTTCACACCATAATAGTATTGAATACTTACATATCATTGCATGCATTTGAAGAGTTAATATAATCAGCCAAATTTAAAGTGCATTGGCTAATTGGCATTCACCTATTTTCAGCATATGCTACTTTGCCTAATTGGCTAATAGTCATTTGCTTTTTTTTCACCAATTCAATCTTTTAGTATTTCTCTGTGGGATTTGAACCCATGAGTTCTTCAAGGTAGAAGTGCTGACTGCTAGCCTGTTGGGTGTAGCACAGTCATAAATAGAAAATACATAGAAAATACATTCACTAGTGTTTGATGTTTCTTCTCCCCGAGCTGTCTCTCCTGCTGCCACCATCTTCCCCCGCTGATGTGTTCTTCAGCGCAGCCGGTTACCCACTAATAAAAAAAAAAAGCCGCTCTTCTTGTGGCGGTCTTCTGTGGCCATCCGATAATGTCACCCGGAGAGTCCGCTCCATGGCTATGTAAGAGACGCCACACAGCGGGTGACAACACAGCAGAGGAAGACCACCATGGAAAAAGAGCAGCTTTTTTTTTATTAGCGGGTAACCAGCGGTGCGGAAGAAGACAGCAGATGGAGAACATGGCAGCGGCAGGAGAGACGGCTCTGGGAGAATACAGCTCGGGGAGAAGATGGAGGAGGGAGAGACAGCGTCTGGAGAAGATGGCCAAGGGAAGAAGACAGCTCGGAGCTATTTTACAATAAAGGACTTGTCAAAAACCGGCTATTGATTTTTTTTACATTTCACTGCTTTTTTGGTGAATGGGTAGGGGTAAAATGTACCCTATACCTATTCACATAGGGGGCAGGATCTGGGAGCTGACTTTTTAAAGGGGGCTTCCAGATTCTGATAAACCCCCTGCCTGCAGACCGACAACCACCGACCAGGGTTGTCGGGAAGAGGCCCTTGTCCCCATCAACATGGGGAAAAGGTGCTTTGGGGCATGTGGCCTGGTAAGGTTCAGAAGGGGAGGGTGCTCACTCGTCCCCCCCTATCCTGACCTCCAGGCTGCATGCTCGGATAAGGGTCTGGTATGGATTTTGGGGGGCCCCACATCAAATTTATTTTACAATTTGGTGTGGGGTTCCCCTTAAAGTCCATACCGAAGGGCCTGGTATGTACTGGGGGGACCCTACGACATTTTTTTCCTTGAATTTTGGAATTCCATACCATAATATTATTGAATAAGTACATACCATTGCATACATTTGAAGAGTTAAAATATGGAATAAAGCAAGCTGATGTGCTTTGGCTAATTATGCTTCTGAGTACAATGCACACTTCTAGGAGGTAATGCTGTCAGTGGGATTTGAATTCATGGCTTGAACTTTTGGGGGCAGCAGGGTATACCGCTATGCTACAGAGCTGAGCACTTACCTACAGAGAAAATACATTTACTAATGTTTGATTCAATACAATAATGTTTTGCATTTCAGGCATTAATATTATAGTAACAACCATGCTCATGCCGATGTGCCGATGTGGCATTGGCTAATAGGCGTTTGCCTCTTTTCAGCATACGCTGCTGAGTACAATGCAAGCTTTCAGTAGGTGATACCATCTGTGTGATTTTCAGCCATTTGAGCACAATTATATTGAGAACATATGTTTACTAGTGTTTGATGGTGGGACTACTTTATATTCTAGGTATAAAATAGTACTCATCACAGTGACTTAGGCACCTTTCACACCTGTGGGACCTGAAAGTTGCGAGATTTTAATGCGACTTTAAGCAATGCCTGTGTAATCTTGAGGTCTATGGACGCAGGAGTCGCAGGGAAAGACACGCAACTTTCCCACGATTTTGCATCAGCAATTTTGCCGCAATTCCAGGGAATGCCTGTGTAAACTTGAGGTCTATGGACCTCAACTCGCATCAAAGTCAGACCAAAGTAGTACAGGGACTACGTTGAAGTCAGTGTTACTTGAAGTCGCACAGATATGAATGGTACACATTGAAAATCATGGAGTATGACTTGTCATACGACTCTGATGTCCAAAGTTGCACAAGTGTGACTCAGCCTGACTTTGTCAGCGATTTCAGAGACATCAGTGCACTTTCCTGCACAAATGTCTAGTGAAATCACATAGGTCCCAACTGTTCTCCTTTAAGAAGGTGTCCTATGCCTACCTACTTTTGCTAATAGGTGTCCCTTATACCCATCTCAAAAAGTTGGGAGGTAAGAAATCGCCCTCTGAAGTCGCCCAAAGTAGTGCAGGAACTACTTTTGGGAATTGTTGTGGCGTCGCACCAATTTGGACAGTTCCATTGCCATCAATAGGCGCCGATTTGGCCTACAATTTGACATGTCAATTCAGACCTATGTGAACATGGGTGAAGTTGCATAGATATTAGAGCTGCACGGTTCTGGCCAAAATGAGAATCACAATTTTTTTGCTTAGAATAAAAAGATCACGATTCTCGTGACATAAAATCTTTCACATTATCCCACAAGAAATTGGGCTAACTTTTCTTTTTTTTTTTTAAATCATTAAAGTAATTTTTTCCAAAAAAAATTGCATTTGAAAGGCGCAAATACAGTGTGACATAAAATATTGTAACAACCACCATTTTATTCTCTAGGGTCTCTACTAAAAATATATATATAATGTTGGGGGGTTTTAAGTAATTTTCTAGCAAAAAAAAAATGATTTTAACCTGAAACCAACAAATGTCAGAAAAATGTTTAGTGTTTAAGTGGTTAAACTTTCCTCACTTACACAGAATTCTATTTAATTGACAAATTGTTACAAGGTTTTTAGTCAAGTTCACTGATAAAGAATGTTCTAATTCTTGGCAGACTTCCTGTTTTTTCGGCTGTGGCTTCAGAAGAGCAGAGAGAGTTCTTTGCAATAGCAAGAATCGTGAAACGCTTTTTTCAAGATCGTAAAGGGGGAAAAAATTACGATGACGATTAATCGTGCAGCTCCAATAAATATTAATGGAAATCAAGGGGTACAACTTTTCATGTGACTCTGAGGTCCAAAGCTCCATGAAAAGTCACCCAAGTGTGAAAGTAACCTAATGCGATTAATTGATAACACCTTTGAATAAGGCCCCATTTGCACAGCTTTGTCATGACTTGAAGCAATGTCTGTGTAATCTTGTGGTGTATGGACCTCAAATTGCATCAGTCAAACCAAGGTAGATGCAATTTGCTACACTTTCAGGATGCACAAGTGACAATAGGGCCAAATTCAAAGGTGTTATCCTTGAATCTCATTCACACTGCTGCGACCTGAAAGTCACACTATTTTGCTGCCACTTGGCCCCAACTTCTGGGAATGCCTGTGTAATATTGTACCCGATATACCTCAAGTCACACCAAAGTAGTACAGGGACTACTTTGAAGTTGGTGTGACTTAAAGTAGCACAGATATGAATGGTTGTCATTGAGAATCATGGGGTACAACTTGCCATGCAACTCAGAGGTCCAAATTTGCTGGAAAATTCGCCCAGCTGTGAAACAAGTCATATATATTTTAATAAAAGGATCTCTCATTTATACTTGCATAGTCCTTACTGATTTACATCAGCAGAACAAATGCAGGAAGTGATGTGTGCACATGGGACGGAAGCAAATTTGTGGTGATGCCAAACAAATCAATGAACCCCACCCACACCAAATCTAACTATGACATCCACCCCTGCATTGATTAAGTACAAGTACATATCCTACACTTACCCGGCCAATGAGCAGCGCCTCCTCTCTGCTAAAGAGACCTCGCCATGTCCACCTAGATTGAGATCCTGACCAGCACAAGAACTTCCGGGTGCATACAATGACTAATTTCCAGGTCAGAAGGTGAAACCACACTTTTGATTGCAGCTGCGAATATTTGATCTCAACCATGATTAGTATTTTTTTATTTTCAGATATGCAAATCTGTATTTCTACATATATTTGAAGGTAAACTTAAGGGGGTTTGCTAAGAAATGGTGTCCCTGGGTTAGCAGCAGGTGAATTACAAAGGCAAAAGGCCCAGTTTGAGCCCTGGTTCACACTGACAGCAGGAGGAAAGCGTTCAGCTGAACTCCCACAATTTCATTCCTGCATGTCAGTCCCGACTGTGGGGGCAACATCAGAGACATCAGTGCAGGTTTCTACACCAATATCAATACAAATCGCACTAATTAGAACAGTGCAATTGCCACAGATTTGACATGTCACATCACACCAATGTGTGCCAGAGCTGACACATTCAAACACTGCCTATCCACCAGCTGAATTCACTACCTGAAATTCTCCACAGCTGTTAATGATAAAGGTGGAATATTTATATATAACTTGCATTTGTGCAGAAGCCTAGGTTTACATTGGAGCGATTGGTCATGCGATTTGAGAGATCAAATCGCGTGACTAATGGCACTGGCACTGTTCCAATTGATGCAACATTTTTTTTGTGGCACCGCATCAATTTGCTAAAGTAGTTCCTGCACTATTTTTGCCGATTTCAGGTGCGACTTCAATAGACATTTGTGTATGAAGCCACCTGAAATCACGCTGACCTTGCTACTTTGAAATCATGCTACTTCAAGTGAAGTAGCACAATTTCAAAGTAGCATGTGAACCAGGGCAAAGAGATTAGTTTTTTGGTGCACAAATACATATTGAAATAAAATATAAAAGAGATATTGCACTTTCCCAAAACCACCACCCACAAAAACTAAAGAAAGAAAAGTAGAAGGAAAAAAAAAACCCCACACACCACAACAAGAGCTCAATGTACTTTTATTTTACCAGCAGAAAAAAAATAAATTTACATTTACTAGCTTCAAAAAAATTTGGACAGGATATATGGTACTACATTTAGCAACGGAATTTTAAGGGCCCTGCTCATAGGAGCTTACAATCTAAAATTAGACAAAACCTTAGAGTGGACACAGCTTTAATTTCAGTGTATAACGGGCAACACATCACATTATTATCTGAAAGATTATAGAAACATACTTAACAGTCATTCTTACAAAGCATTCCAACATAATATTGCAAAAGACTTATTCAAAACACCCACCACCAGCCCACAATCCACACATACATACATTGGTGACCATGTTCTACTGGAAGCTGCATTTCGGTGTACACAATTAAACGAGATCAAAAATAGTAGGTCAGCAGATGCTTCCAAACGATGTTTGCATGATCAGACAGGAACAATACACACACAACATTGACAGCATGGCCACATAAACCCACTTTTGATTGAAAAAATGCACAAGAATTTCATCAAATCTCCCAATATCATTCCTTCTCCATCACAACAAAAAACCTGACCTTCTCAGGCCAAACGAACCCCCCTACTGCAGGCCTTTATATAAGAGAGGTTGTATTGTTAGCACACTGACACACCCAATAGAAGTACACGCCCACCAGTATCTTTCAATCTGTCTCTTCATGTATGTCTAAAGTGATTGCACCTGATGAGCAGGAACACATAATAGTATTCGCAACTGTGTTAGCCTTGGCTATGTGCATCAAATCTCCAACTACAGGACAAAGATCAAAGTCCATTTGCATCCACATAAACAAAGCAAAAGTTTTCTAAGCATATGTACCTGTGCAGTGTAAACCCTAAAATTTGAAATGTCCAAGTCCCTGGGCATGATTAGTGCTAATAAACATTAACATCAGTCCCTGGCTGCAATGAGCTTCCAATATAAAGTCCAAAATTAACTTTCTTACATTAGAACCTATTTCGACAGGAGACAAAAAAGATGCCAGCATGTCTTTAGATTGTGGTGAGAAACCCACACAGGGAGAACATATAAACTTCAACACAAGCATTAGCATGTTGGTGGAAGTGAACCAACATCCCAGGTGCTGCTAGACAGAACTGCTACCCACTTAGCCACCAGTGCAGACCCACACATGTTCTCTGCATCTCTGTGGTGTGAACTAGCCCTAAGTCCATAGCCATGCTCAGTGTCACAAGCAATATACAGTATATTGGCGTAAGTATTGGGATGCCTGCCTTTAAACACACATGAACTGTAATGGCATCCCAGTATTAGTATTGGGTTCAAAACTCATTTGGCCCACCCTTTGCAGCTATAACAGCTTCAACTCTTCTTGTCCACAAGGTTTAGGAGTGTGTCTATGGGAATGTTTGACCATTCTTCCAAGTGCATTTGTGAGGTCAGGCACTGAAGTTGGACAAGAAGGCCTGACCTACAGTCTCCTCTCTAATTTATCCCCAAGGTGTTCTGTTGTGTTGACGGCAGGACTCTGTGCAGGCCAGTCAAGTTCCTCCACCCCAAAATCACTCATCCATGTCTTTATGGACCTTGCTTTGTGCACTGGTCCAAATGATTTGGTGGAGGGGGATTATGGTGCGGGGTTGTTTTTCAGGGGTTGGGCTTGGCCTCTTAGTTTCAGATAAGGGAACTCTTAAGGCGTCAGCATACCAAGACAATTTGGACAATTTCATGCTCCCAACTTTGTGGGGACAGTTTGGGGAAAGCCCCTTCCTGTTCCAACATGACTGCACACCAGTACACAAAGCAAGGTCCATAAAGACATGGATGAGCAAGTTTGGGGTGGAGAAACTTGACTGGCCTGCACAGAGTCCTGGCCTCAACCCGATAGAACACCCTTTGGCTGAATTAGAGTAGAGACTGCAAGCCAGGCCTTCTCATCCAACATCAGTGCCTGGCCTCACAAATGCACTTCTGTAAGAATGATCAAACATTCCCATAGGCAGACTAAACCTTGTGGACAGCCTTCCCAGAAGCTGTTCTAGCTGCAAAGGGTGGGCCAAATCAAATTTTAACCCTACGGACTAAGACTGGGCTGCCATTAAAGTTCATGTGTGTGTAAAGGCAGGCGTCCCAATACTTTTGGCTATATAGTGTATCTGGAAAAGACTTACAATGGTGGTGGAACCCTCCTACACATAACTACTACAATTAGACATAGTTATAGGACCTGGGAAATGAGACAACTTCTCTACATGAAGTAACATGGTTGGGATTTGAACCCAGACCCTCAGAGATACTAAGCAGAAGTTCTAACCTCTAAGCCACAGAGCTGCCACGTGTGAGACCCTCCTACACATAACTACACATAAATACTGCATTTCTATGGACATACAGGTGATGGAATTACATTACTCAAGAGTTATTCTTCTTGATTTATTCTGTGATATTTGGTGTTTTTTTGTGGGTGAGAGTAGAATATTACCCTCAAATTTTTGGGAATTACATTTTGATTTCTGATGTTGGTACACATATCACATTTTTGGGCTCAAATTATGAATATTTGCAAATAATACAAAGCACAAAAAATTGTGATTCATTTTAAATTTTCATCAGTAATGGTATTGTTTGTGGATTGTAAAGACACCTGTGTGAGTTTGGGGTAAAGATGGTTGTGAGATGAAGAAAAACAAGTGAAAGTGACAGAGAAAAATATATCTTACCAAAACATCAAAACATTCCACATTGTAGCATTCTTAAAATCAAAATATTTTAAGTAGAAGCAACAATGTTGCAAAAGAAAATGTATTTCACAGAAAGATACATTTCATCTCAACATTAAAAGGGTTTTTTTGTGAAAGTTAGAATTGTTCCATTAGAATCAGTGACTGAAACTTCATTTGGACTAAATTAGAGCAGATTTTAACTCCCAAAAAATGCTCTCTAATTAGCTCTCATTTTGGTATTTACTATACCTCCAGGTAAAAAAGACACTTGAGTTAAAATGAGAGTTATTTTCAGGTCTGAGCATGCTCAGTTGTGTTGGCACCTAGTTGTCCAAAACGGGGAATTTTTCACTTTTCAGACTTTTAAAGATATTTCAGTGTAGAAATCACTTTTTCACACAGTTTAAAAGCAGATAATCTTTAAATAATATACCGCATATTTCAGTACCATTTAGGCAATTATATCATGCTCTAAAAATTATTTCCATGTGCAATTCTCTAGGTTTTAGCAGAGTAAGGGTTTGGGCTCTATTTAGTTTCAGGGAGCTATAGTAAATTCGATTTTGGGAGAATTTTCTCACCAGCGCTATAGTGAATACCGTTTTAGCGCTAATTCGCGCTAAATTGCCGCGAATTAGCGCTAAATTGCCGCGAATTAGCGCTAATTCGCGGCAATTTGCGCGAATTAGCGCCATAGCGCTATAGTAAATGACCCCCTATATGTTAATAATATGACCTCATTTTTCTGCAATTTTTTTGAAGCTCCTTATGTTTAATATAGTCCGTGACCGGAAGTGGTCATAAATCAGTGACTTCCGGTTTCCTAACTGGAAGCGAGTCTTAATGGCGCGTTGTTTGTTTACATCATGTCGTACTGACACGTGGTAGCGCTAACTGAACATGTGCGGGCATCTTGTGAACGCTACAGCTGTATACAACTAAGGTAATTGGTCCTATCCATATTGTACCCTATACAGTGAGGACGGAAAGTATTTAGACCCCCCTAAATTTTTCACTCTTTGTTATATTGCATCCATTTGCTAAAATCATTTAAGTTCATTTTTTTTCCTCATTAATGTACACCCAGCACCCCATATTGACAGAAAAACACAGAATTGTTGACATTTTTGCAGATTTATTAAAAAAGAAAAACTGAAATATCACATGGTCCTAAGTATACAAACCCTTTGCTCAGTATTTAGTAGAAGCACCCTTTTTATCTAATACAGCCATGAGTCTTTTTGGGAAAGATGCAACAAGTTTTTCACACCTGAATTTGGGGATCCTCTGCCATTCCTCCTTGCAGATCCTGTCCAGTTCTGTCAGGTTGGATGGTAAACATTGATGGACTGCCATTTTTAGGTCTCTCCTGAGATGCTCAATTGGGTTTAAGTCAGGGCTCTGGCTGGGCCATTCAAGAACAGTCACGGAGTTGTTGAGAAGCCACTTCTTTGTTATTTTAACTGTGTGCTTAGGGTCATTGTCTTGTTGGTAGGTATACCTTTGGCCCAGTCTGAGGTCCACTCTGGAGAAGGTGTTCGTGCAGGATTTCCCTGTATTTGGCCGCATTCATCTTGCCCTCGATTGTAACCAGTCATGCTGTCCCTGCAGCTGAAAAACACCCCCACTGCATGAGGCTGCCACCACCATGCTTCACTGTTGGAACTGTATTGGACAGGTGATGAGCAGTGCCTGGTTTTCTCCACACATACCGCTTAGAATTAAGGCCAAAAAGTTCTATCATGGTCTCATCAGACCAGAGAATCTTATTTTTCACCATTTTGGAGTCCTTCAGGTGTTTTTTTAGCAAACTCCATGCAGGCTTTCATGTGTCTTGCACTGAGGAGAGGCTTCCGTCGGGCCACTCTGACATAAAGCCCAGACTGGTGGAGGACTGCAGTGATATTTGACTTTCTACAACTTTCTCCCATCTCCTGACTGCATCTCTGGAGCTCAGCCACAGTGATCTTTGGGTTCTTATTTACCTCTCTCACCAAGGTTCTTCTCCCCCAATAGCTCAGTTTGGCCGGACGGCCAGCTCTAGGAAGGGTTCTGGTCATCCCAAAAGTCTTACATTTAAGGATTATGGAGGCCACTATGCTCTTAGGAACCTTAAGTGCAGCAGAAATTCGAAGCTTTTCAGACAGTTCCTTTGACCTCACGATTCTCATTTGCTGTGACATGCACTGTGAGCTGTAAGGTCTTATATAGACAGGTGTGTGGCTTTCCTAATCAAGTCCAATCAGTATAATCAAAGACAGCTGGACTCAAATGAAGGTGTAGAACCATCTCAAGGCATGTCACAGCAAAGGGTCTGAATACTTAGGACCATGTGATATTTCAGTTTTTCTTTTTTAATAAATCTGCAAAAATGTCAACAATTCTGTGTTTTTCTGTCAATATGGGGTGCTGTGTGTACATTAATGAGGAAAAAAATGACCTTAAATGATTTTAGCAAATGGATGCAATATAACAAAGAGTGAAAAATTTAAGGGGGTCTGAATACTTTCTGTACCCACTGTATATTGGTCCCGCCATAGCCGCCTGGCAACTCCTCCAGATGAAGCCACGTGGGAGGTGGTGAAACCAGTAGAGGTGGAGCTTGGCGGTGGACTGATCAATGCTAAGTGAGACTGTTCAGGCTTGTTTTCTATGCTTTTAATCGTTTTAATAAATGTGAGTTTATTGCTAGCTGGGGTGGAGAGGTTGTATTATTTAACCCCTCAGATACTGCACTATAGGAGGCGCTTTTACTTGTTCTTTCATATGTATTTCCACACCTACTGGTCTTAAACGTGAAAGCAGCAAAGTGGATGGAACTTATGCTGGCCATTGATCGTTCTGTTTGAGCAGAGTAAAGATTACAAAGGATTCCTTGAAGAGTTTATTGGCACTAAGTGCAAAGGCATATTTGACCCCTTAGGGTCGCATAAAGAAGGTGAGCAGCCATTGCATGCAGTGGTGGGAGCACTCAGGATAAATAGTTTGTTTAGAAGAAATACCACTTTGAAGGATTCTCCATATATTCATTATTGGACTTTTTTCATTTTTACTGCATTATCCCATTTTATTTTGTTTACTGCACTATTAGAAGAAGGTTTTTGGCATATTAGTAGAAGGTTTTGGCTTATTATATACTGTATTATTGCAGCGCTGTCTTTTCATGTTTATATCTACCACATCTAGTTCATACGACCAGGTAATGGTAACAGTAACTGTCAGCGCAGGTACAGTGTAAAAATACAATAAAATTAAAAAATAATAAATAGTAGTAATAAAAAATCATTATTACTGGGTCTGTATTAAAAGGGGGATTATTGGTCCATAAATACAACAGTGGTAGTCCAAGAAGACAGATGGTGATGAAGTAACTAGGGCGGCTGCTGTCCTCAGAGAGCTGGCTCTGTAAACAGGAAGAAGGGGGGAGAACAAAGGAAGCACCACCTAAGTGCAGTATTAAAAGCTGATTTTTAATGGCATGGTATACATAAACACTCACAAGAAGTAGGTAGGGTACAGGCTCATCTGTGTGTATAGTCCTGGAGGCTCCTTGGATCCGGAAATGGTTCCTGGTGTGTAGTGCGTAGATTGCAGGTTTGCAGCACATCCTGTGGCCACAGGAGAGGAGCTGGAACCAGCGTGGAACGTACGGAAGTGACGTCATGGGTCACATCCGGGGAGCTAGTCACAGAAAGGAAAGAACACTAGCAGGTTACGCGCTCGGAGTCTAAGCGCACCTAAACACATGACACACTGGCCTACATTTGTAGATTGGCCGCTGCAATATACTTTTGTAGCACCCTGGTGTTAGCCAGGGTTACTAACAAATTTAGTTTGCTCAGCAGTAACCAGCCTGGCTGATTGTTAGGGAGATCCACTGACCTTTTCCTAAATCTGGGTTTGATGCACATCCCTCTTCTGTCACTAGGTGGTATTAGATTGACAAGGGCTTAGTAAATCCGGACTAGGAGTGGGTGGGTTGTCACAGGGTTTTTTTTGGAAGCAAGCAGTGTGGGGTTGGGGCTTCAGGCTTGAAGCCCAACCAAGTTGTAGGGGGTTCTGCCGACTGGAGAACCTTGGTGAAGGAAAGCAATTGCCACAGGTTAAGGAACACAATTGCCTTCAGAGACAACCACTCCTGTCGCCAAAGGTAAGCGAGAACCAGAGTCAGAGGTAAAAGGGACACAGTCGCCAGCAAGGGACAATCTCTCCTGATCAGAGGCCAGGTTCTGTGGAGATTAAAGAAGTACCAGAGCAGCCTTTTTCACAAGCCGTGGACAGTGAAGAAGTTGAGAAAGCTTCAGCAGAGTCAAGCTAGGGACCCAGTGGAACAGTGTGGGTGACACTTGGAAGCCACAGCAGGATAGTTGTGAAGGAGATCAAAGGATCTAGTGGTGGCTGGGATCTGAAGAGTCTAGTAAGAGTCTGGATCTACATTGGGATACTGTGAGTTGTGATCTGTATTGAAGTTGAAGTTACCAGAGCAGTTTCTATAGGAGACAGCGGACTACAGATACATTTTGCAATTCAGTTTAAAGGCCCTTGCCATGTATTCCTTATTTTTGTCTTGGAGTCTGCCAAGTATTTTGCATCTTCCAAAGGGTGTTGCGGCCCTAACTCTCTTGCTCCAGTTCTGTAAAGAGACAATATATCGCTTTTTGCATTCTCAAAGTGTGTGATGCCCAACTTACTCTGGCGCTCTTACTACTGTTGAAACAAGAGGGAAATCATCCACAAGGCTTTTGTTTTTCAGCTTAATGATGACTTGCTTTACTGATAATGACAGCTCCTTGGATCTCATATTGAGAGTTGACAGCAACAGATTCCAAATGCAAATAGCACACTTAAAATGAACTCTGGACCTTTTATCTACTCCTTGTAAATGGGATAATGAGGGAATAACACACCTGGCCATGGAACAGCTGAGCAGCCAATTGTCCCATTACTTTTGGTCCCTTAAAAAGTGTGAGGCACATATACAAACTGTTGTAAGTCCTACACCGTTAACCTTATTTGGATGTAAATACCCTCGAATTAAAGCCGAAAGTCTGCAGTTAAAGCACATCTTGTTTGTTTCATTTAAAATCTATTGTGGTGGTGTATAGAGCCAAAAATATTAGAATTGTGTCGATGGCCCAATATTTATGGACCTGACTGTATATCCCCCTTGCATTTGAATCTAAATGTTTGTCTTATGTCTTTTCACTTCTTCTCATTGTATGTAGTAATTAACATATTACTCTCATAACATATATCCCTTTCCACTAAAGGCATTGTATTTTTGTAGGAACGTGAAACTAATGCCCCGTACACACGGTCGGACTTTGTTCGGACATTCCGACAACAAAATCCTAGGATTTTTTCCGACGGATGTTGGCTCAAACTTGTTTTGCCTACACACGGTCGCACAAAGTTGTCGGAATTTCCAATCGACAACCACGCGGTCACGTACACCACGTACGACGAGACTAGAAAAGGCCGGTTCAGAACCAAGCGCGGCACCCTTTGGGCTCCTTTTGCTAATCTCGTGTTAGTAAAAGTTTGGTGAGAGACGATTCGCGCTTTTTCAGACTCGTGGCTTTCAGATCGTTTTCTGCCATTCAGTTTGTGCTTGTGGGTTTGTATCTGCTCTTCAGTGCGTGCAGTCAGTTCGTATCGGAGTTTTCTGTGTGATCTTGCCTGCTCGTTGCTGTTTTTCAGGTCGCTCTTCACAGGCCTTGCTGTTCTTCAGTGCGTTCTGTTACTTCATTCTGAGCAGCCGACCGTTTTCTAGCCATGTTTCGTATGCGTACTCCTCGTAGAGTTCGTGCTGTGCGGGGGCTTGGTGTTGGGGTCCTGACCTTAACACAAGTCCAGTCCATGAACAGGGTGGGGAGGAGTTCATGGACCAAGAATTGGTTGCTTCAACGTGACCAGTTCTGTCATATGCCTTTGCTCCGTGAGATCCGTGAGAATAATCCTGATGATTTCAGGAACTTTCTCAGGATGACGGACCCCGTGTTTCACCATTTGTTGGCTTCGCTGACCCGCTATATTAGCAGGCAGGATACCTGCATGAGGCAAGCCATCACTCCGGAGCAGAGGTTGGCCGCTACCCTGCGGTATTTGGCGACAGGGAGAAGCCTGCAGGACCTCAAGTTCTCGACAGGCATCTCCCCCCAGGCTCTGGGGATCATTATCCCAGAGACCTGTTCTGCCATCATCCAGGTCCTGCAGAAGGAGTATATGAAGGTAAGATTTTTATCCTTTAATATCACATTTTATTGTATTGAATGTTTGCTAATATCTTGTATTTCTTTCCTCATTCCCTAATTACCATGATTGGAATATGCTGTGAATGTCCCCTTTGTCCTCATGCATGCTGGATTTTTATGTAATTATTATTTTATGTCCTTCATACATATTTGCCCTTCAATAACCTCTCCAGCATGGTGTCTCCTGCCCTATATTCACCTCATGTAGTCACTTAACAATGTATTTTATCAGCTCCATAGTAGTGCTTTACCCCAAACACCCCCTAAAATGTTTGGAAATGTTATTTTTGATTTAAATTCAGGCAGAGTGCCAGAGGCTTTTTTTTGTGGTGTCCCCAAATTTTTTGTAACCCTCCCTCCCCCCAACTGCTAAGTCAGCTGATCACAATTCTCTATCCTCAATCATCTATCTGCTGACTTTGCCAAACCCATACACACTATACCCATCTCTTTTGTGGTCAGATGTATGGATGAATTCCCCAAAGCATGTAGTGCAAGGGCCTGCCTGTATACTTTCCAATGGTACTGTTTAAAGTTTTTGTATCCTATTATTATCTTGATAGGTAATATCAGAATGTTCAAATGTCCTCAAATGTGTACAGTGTGTATTTATATCTTTGTATTATGACACTTTTTACCTGTCCAGTGGGCTGCCAATAGTGTAACTAAGGAGGGGCTGTTCAAAGTAATACCCATTATTTAGGCATTCATCTCTCAATGAAGTGGAGAGGGTTATCTGTCCAAGAGTCCCCCCCCCCATAATGTTAGAAATGGCCCATGAGAGGGGGGGAGGGGGAATCTGATAGTTGTACCTTATACTTTGGTCTTTAAAAACACCCTCAAATAAATGTTATCTTGATGTTGGCCAAGAATGTTTGTGTCTAATCTGCTTTCCCTGTTTATGTGCAAAATGACAAATTTTTTGTTTTTGTTTGACTCCACAGTTTCCTTCCACGCCACAGGAATGGCAGACTGTGGCCTCCCACTTTGCCCAGCGGTGGGACTTTCCTAACTGCGGAGGGGCAATTGATGGGAAACACGTCCACATCGTCCCACCACCCAACTCGGGGTCATACTATTTCAACTATAAGGGGTTCAATAGTATTATGATGTTGGCGGTGGTGGCTACTTACGAGTTCCTGTATGTGGACGTGGGGAAGAATGGCCGGATGTCCGATGGTGGAGTCATCGCCCAGACTGAGTTCTACAGGCATCTCCAGAATGGCAGCTTGGACTTGCCACCTCCAGAAGACAATGTGGAAGGACTCCCATTCGTCTTCGTTGCAGATGAAGCGTTTGCGCTGGGGGACCATCTTATATGGCCATTCCCGATGATGACCCTCACCCCGGACCAGAGGGTTTTTAATTACCGGCTGGCCAGAGCCAGAAGAGTGGTGGAGAACACATTTAGAATCATGGCCAGCCGGTTCCACCTATTTCTTACACCCATACACATGGCGGAGTACAAACTGAATCATATCATCCTGGCGTGCTGTGTTCTACACAACTTTTTACGGCAACTTTCTGCCAACTATGCTGGTTCAGTTGGGCCTGAGGCTGGAATTCAAAATGAAACAACCCTGACGGCGGTTGAAAGTGGCCATCCTGGCTTGCCCCCCCTGAGTGCCCGTGATGTCCGGCTAAGATACCTTGAATACTTTGCGGGTAGGGGGGCTATCAATATGCCAGACAATGTCTGAAACCTTTTTCAAATAAAAAAAAAAAATACCTACTAAATTCTTTGGTGACATTTACTGCTTGTGTTTCTTGTAGCTGACCCTGACAGAAATGTGGTGAGTCCTGAAAATGGCGTGATTGTGTAACATTACAAAGCATTGTTGGGTGTTATTTACTAAAGGCAAAGACACTTTGCACTACAAGTGCACTTGAAACTGCACTTGTAATGCAAAGTGGATTTGCTCTTAGGAAATAACCCCCATTGTAACAGAAAACACCAATTAGAGCACAACAAAAGTGTTGGAGCGTTGAAACAATAATCCACACATTCTTGATTAACAATCTTTTTAATACCAGCACAATCACATGTGCATTTAGAAAAGGTTTTTAAAACAAAGCAACATGTTTGTTGTATAACAATTTTTTGGGTCACATTAGAAAAAGTAGCAATGTCCATTTAAGATAAAACAGGCATGTTTAACCACTTGCTGCCCGCCCACCGTCATTTGACGGCGGGACGGTGCAGGTGTTATCCTAGGCCGCTGTCATATGACGGCCCTGCCTTCCAGGATCCCTAGGGGGCACGCGTCACTCGGGTCCCGGTGCGCGTGCCCGGCGGCCGCGATGTCTGCCGGGCACCCGCGATTGCCCGGTAACCGAGCAGGACCATGGATCTGTGTGTGCAAACACACAGATCCACGTTCTGTCAGATGGGTGGAGACCGATGGTGTGTTCCTTGTACAGAGGAACACCAATCGGTCTCCTCCCCTTGTGAATCCCCTCCCCCCACAGTTAGAATCACTCCTTAGGAACACATTTAACCCTACAGCGCCCCCTCCTGGTTAACCCCTTCATTGCCAGTCACATTTATACAGCAATCAATGCACGGAGCACGGATCGCAGTATAAATGTGAATGGTCCCAAAAATGTGTCAAAATTGTCCGATGTGTCCGTCGCAATATCGCAGTCACGATAAAAATCACAGATCACCGCCATTACTAGTAAAAAAAAAATAATAATAAAAATGCTATAAATCTATTCCCTTATTTTGTAGATACTATAACTTTTGTGCAAACCAATAAATATATACGCTTATTGCGATATTTTTTACCAAAAATATGTAGAAGAATACGTATCGGCCTAAACTGAGGAAAAAATTTGTTTAAAAAAAAAAAATTGGGATATTTATTATAGCAAAAAGTAAAAAATATTGTGTTTTTTTTTAAACGTGTCACTCTTTTTTTGTTTATAGCGCAAGAAATAAAAAACGCAGGGGTGATCAAATACCACCAAAAGAAAGGTCTATTAGTGGGGAAAAAATGATAAAAATTTCATTTGGGTACAGTGTTGTATGACCGCGCAATTGTTATTCAAAGTGTGACAGCGCTGAAAGCTGAAAATTGGCCTGGGCGAGAAGGGGGTGAAAATGCCCTGTATTGAAGTGGTTAAAACCAACAAGAAAGACACAAATCTTGAACTTACAAAGTTCACATTTGGTAGAACTTGAAGGCAATATCAGACATGAGTATTTACAAACTGTGTTTGATATTGCGTTCAGATGGGGTGAAGTCACCCCTAGAAAAGCCAAATTTTTAAGATGCACAACAATTGCCGAATGTCAACATGTGCTAGCTGCCATAATGGGGGATCAAGGGACGTGTTTTTGGGGTGCAACCCCTTCCTCACAGCTACTTTATTATTGAGGAAGGGGTTGCATCCCCAAATCGCATCCATTGATCTCCTGTGATGGCAGATAGCACATGTTGACACACTGCGTGCCTCTTCAAAATTTGGCTTTTCACAAATATGTCAAAAAATGGTAAAAATCTTTAGCTCACAAAAACTGAAAAAAAGGGATTTTGAGGGGTTTTAAACTCTCCCTAAAACATTAATGACGTTCTTCATTTTTTGTTGAACATCATTGATATTTTTAAGGATGTTTTCCAAGTCCCTATTACACCCCATGATCTCCCCGATCAGAATCTGTGCACTTTCCGAGGTGAAAGGATCTGGATCCACAACATCACGATCACCTAAAAAGATAGAAACAAAAACACACCATGTATTATAAATATGCCAGCATCCATCTCTTACCTGAGCCTGTGGTCGCAGACACTCACCTGTTGTGGTGCCAATTTCCACCACGTCTTCCTCCTCCTCCTGCTCCTGCTCTGCTTGGCTTGGGTGGATTTCCCCTTCTTCCAGAGGTGGGGGGTCTGTGGTCTCCTCGGATGAGGGGTGTCGTCCGAGTCTTTTACCCCTATGTAAAAAAATATATATATACTTAGCACACAGATATTTAATGGCAGAAATAGGAATATGAAACATTGCTTGGAAGTGGGGTACAATTGTCTATTTTGGCAGAGTTCCAAGATGTAGAATTTTTAGTGTCCTTTGTCAAGCTTCAATATTTTACCTGTTTAGTACAAGCTTCACAGATGGACACCCCTATAGTATACACTGGAGCACCTGTGTGGGACCTCATAATAAATAGGGTGTTCTTGTGTCCCCCACTAGTTCTCCAGCGTCCAGATGTGAAAACTGCTGCTCTCCTTACACAGAATCTAGTATGCATTTCATTCTAGTTACAAACCCATCTAGACAACCAAATTATTTTTAGACAAGTAGGCCATAAAAAATGTTGGCAAATACATATGGCCAAAACAATGGTGTTTTCTAGGCCGAACGAACAATGTTTTATACGAACTAATAATGTGCCCATGAACATGAAAGTTGCTATTTGAAACTGGATAACAGTTAAGAAAAGCACATGGAGCAGCACGAACAAAATAAACATAAAGAATAGGAACACAGGACAACTATTTACTTTTTTGCAGCACTCTCCGGATCTTTCGGTACTGCTCGTGCTTTCTTAATTTCAGGTCCGACCACCGCTTCCTGAGCTGATCTTTCGATCGTCATACCCCGAAATTCCGGTGCAGACTCTTGACCACTTTCGCCATGATCTTGGCCTTTCGGACATTGGGGTTGGGGTAAGGTCCATACTTCCCGTCATATTGGGCCCTCTTCAGGATGTCCACCATCTCCAACATCTCCCCAAAGGACATATTCGATGCCTTAAATCTTCTCCTTCTGGATCGGGAATAAATAATAATAGAGATCAATAAAGAGATCAAAGATCACTGGGGTTCAGCGCCCTTTTGTTTTAAGAAACTAGCCAGCAAGGCCTAACTAAATAGTAAGGACAACTTAGAAAAAAATTATAATAAAAAAAAATGCCACTGTTACAATATAAACTTACACTACCTTAAAAGTGGACAGGGTCAGTCAATAGAGCACTGGACAGTGTCGGTAGGGCAGCGGATAGTGTCTGTCAGTAGAGTAATGGACAGTGTAATTTTTGTTCATTTTCACTGATCATTCAGTGTAAGGGGGCTCTTCTCCCAATTATTACTAATGCAATACGGTCCTTCTATCAACCACCACCAATCTACAGAGTCCTTCTCCACCGCCTACCAAATTAAGGGAGCACTTACCGACCACCAATGTAAGGCGACACTTTACTGACCACCAATGTAAAGGGACACTTTACTGACCACCGATGTAAGGAACACCTTACTGACCACCATTGTAAGGGGACAGTTTACTGACCACCATTGTTTTTTAATATTTTATTTAAACCACAGGAGGCAGTTCCAATGCATTACATCAATAATGTATAATCTACAATACATTCAAATAAATTGTGACATCTCAAAACCATGAAATCAACTCAAAATATAAAAAACACCAGTAGAATGCAATTCTGGTAGAGAATATCACTTGATTCTAAAGTCTAGGAAATTAACCACTGAATGTGTAATAAGGAGCTGCCTACATCCTTTTCCATTTACACATTAAGAAGAGATTAAAGGAGAGAAAATAGAGGAGATTGGAAGAGACTAGAAGCAAAGGGAGTGGGGCCCCAATTAGTATATGAATCCTGAGGTAGTGAAGAGTAACATCAACCAAGAAAGTTAGTATATTTTATGATGTTTATGAGCCAAACATAGCTATTCCTTCATCAGAGAGGACAAACATATTCCATAGCCACCAAAGCTTTGAGTATTTTTTTGTGTTTGTGCTGCGCTGAAAGTATTAGATCCTCCATCTTATTTATTTTTTCTACTTTGTGTAGCCAGCATCTGATAGTTGGAGGCTGCATATTTTTCTATTCAAGGGGGATGTCAGACTTGGTAACATTTAGTAGGTGACGTATAATCGACTTTTTTATAAGTTTTCATTGAGATGGACGGAGCAGGTAACAGGAAAAAGGCTGGATCGTCAGGGATCTCGTAATCAGTAAATCTTTGAATAGTTTTCCGAACTTCCTTCCAGAAGTGTGTCATCTTTGGGCATGAGCAAAAGATGTGTAACATCGTTTCTATCTCCTCCTGGCACCTCTAACAACGGTCGTCTATGTTGGGGAAAAATGTATGTAATATCCGAGGGGTACTATACCACCTCGTCAGGATTTTAAAATTTGTTTCCTGTATTTTGGTACAGATGGACAATTTTAACGAGAATCGAATGATAGTTTGTTGTTGGCCTAGTGTGAACGTGTGGTTTAGTTCTGCATTCCACTTTCTCATACCAGGCAGGCATGGCTGTTCCTGAGGGGTGATCAATAGGCTGTACGTTTTCGAAAAGCACTTGCGGTAAAGTTTCCTCGTCTGAGCAATATTCCTCAAGGGTGGTTAAGTATTGACCAAACCTTTGTGGATTTTGCAAGGACCGGAAAAAATGGTGAAGTTGCATGGCACTCCAGAATGTCAGGCGGAAGGGGCCTGTGGCCTCCATTAATGATGCAATGGAGGGCCATTGTTCCCCTGTCAGAAAATGTGATGCTTGATAGCGATTAGTTTGACGTAGGGTTCGGGAAGTCTAGCCTCTAAGGCCCGGGGTGAACTCTGGATTCCCTAGAATTGGCAATAAAGAAGAGTCTGTAGTAGACTCTTTAACTTTTGCGCAAACCAATCAATATACGCTTATTGGAATTTTTTTTACCAAAAACTAGTAGCAGAATACATATTGAATCATTTTTGGCCTCCAAGGGCCAGGAGTGCTGTTTTTGGTCATTGAGGACCACTTTTAGTCTCCAAGGGCCGGGAGTATGTTTGTGGTCATCGAGGACCTTTTTTGGCATTCAAGTGCCGGCAGTGCTACAGAGGATAATTTTTGGCCATTTTTAGGATTCAAGGCCAAGAGTATAATTTTGGTCACCGAGGACTATTTTTGGCATCCATGGGCGAGACTGCTGTTTTTGGTCACCTGGTCACCGGAGACCATTTTTGGCATCCAAGAGCCGGGACTATTTTGGGCCTCCAAGGTCACGAGGACCATTTTTGGTATTAAAGGGCAGGGAGTGCGATTTTTGATCACCGAGTACAAGTTTTGGTTACCGAGGATCAGTTTTGGCCTATATGGGTCAAGGGTGCTATTTTTGGTCACCAAGAACCATTTTTGGCCTACATGGACCGAGAGTGCCTACAAATTATGGGATATTTTTAGCATTATTTATTTTTTTACTAGTAATGTAGGTGATCAAAGACTTATAGCGGGACTGCGATATTGCGGCGGACAAATCAGACCCTAACTGACACTTTTTGGGGACCAGTGTCCCTAATACAGTGATCAGTGGTAAGAAATATGAACTGTCACTGTACTAATGAATCTTGACTGGGAAGAGGTTAACATCTGGGGCATTTAAACGGTTGAATGTGTTCCTAGCCATTGTACTGTGGGGAAGGTGCTTTTGCAGGAACACAGGTTTAATGCCTTCCCTACTGACAGAACAGCAAGCTGCCTTGTTTACACAGGCAGATCGCTGTTCTGCCTGTGTACTGACTGTGTGTCCTGGAAGTGATGGATCACATACTAGATCCAGTGGTGCCACTTTGTCACCATATATCTAAGTTATACAGTTGGCAAGTGGTTAGACTCCTGTGTTTTAACTCCACCTGTTCCAATCCACTTGTTTGCAATCCTTGTAGTTGTGCAGTGAGTTGCATTGCAATTAACCATTCCCCCTAACTAGTGAACTGAAAGCAAAAACTGCTGCTTAAAAAGTGAGAGAAAGGCAAAATGTTTCTTTAATAACAAACTAGAAAAGATAATTAAAATACAGAAAGAAGGAATACTTTGTATATGTTCATACTTATGCATTGCGGGAATGAATGACAATTCTTGCACTTTCTAGAAGCTCACAAAAATGAGCATGTGCAGTGATGGCAATAATTCCTAACACACATACCAAAACACATGATAACAAAGTACTATGCGTTTTGATACTGCTCTATTTTTAAAAAGGGTCATGGCCTTCATGCTCATGTCTTTTGAACATAAGACAGCTATTACAAAGAAAGGTGCTTTTTGCAGCATCCAGTTCAATTTCTTTCAATTCCCCTTTCATGTTAAGCATGGCAAACCAAGGATTTGAACTCCCAACCTCAAAGTTGCTAAAAGGGCACATGTACTCACAAACCCATAGCCTCACCTGCTTGTGAAGTTAGCCAAAAAGGAGGCCTATATTAGATATAGAATGCGTATCTCAACAAGCTGAAGGTTTATTTGCTTCTATCTATAGTTTTTGGAATCTGTCACAAGTGGTTCTGCTTGTAGTTCAGTGGGTAAATGTGTCAGTTGGGGGTGTGTGGCTTGGCAGCGCATGTAGCCAGACGCACAACTTGTGAGCTCCGCCAAATCTCCGCTCTTTTATCCTGCTAACTGCCTAACATCACCCGATTTCGGAGATATTTAGCTACCGGCTGCTGTCTCACCGACGAGATGCCTAGACGCGGCTCTGCTAGTCGGCTTGCTCCAGACCATGCGGCCCAAGATGGAGGCTCAGCACTGAAACCTGCCAAGGAGAAGTACAGGGAGGCAGCTCAAAAGCTGTTCTCCATGCCTGATACACGAGACTCCTCGGAGCTGCCTGGAGACATGCTAGAAGATCACAGCAGCTCTCAGTCTGACGCCGACGACACAGTGCCACACGAGGATCCAACGGAGCCATTGCTTCCATGGGACACTGTGAGTACAACCTAGACATGTGCAATTTGTTTAGTTCCGAATTTGTCTTTAATTCAAAATTTCGGAATTTTGGAAATTTGAAAATTTGAAAATTTGGAAATTTGGAAATTTGGAGATTTGAAAATCCGAAAATAAGAATGAAAATCTGAAGATTCAAAAGAACGAAAATCCGAAAATTCGAAAATCTGAAATAACCAACTAATAATAACTAATAAATTATATGTATTGGAACTTCCTTTAAAATTTGGCTGTTAGTGAACATAATGAGTACGAATTTATCCAAAGCTACGAATTATCTGAAATAACAAATGCCGTATCTAAAAGAATGGAACGTAGCGATCTAATAATAATAAATAACAATAATAAGAAAACCTTTTTATTATTAATTTGTTCCATTCCATTTGTTTAGGTGCGGCATTCGTTATTTCAGATAATTTGTAACTTCAGATCAATTTGTATTAGTTAAGTTCACAAACAGCCAAATTTGAAAGGAAATTGCAATACCTATAATTTAATAGTTAGTTATTTCAAATTTTACTGATTTTTCATTTTTTCAGACTTTAAAATTTTCGGATTTTCAAATTTTTGAATTTCCGAATTCCGAAAATTGGGAATTTGAAAATTTGGAATTTCAAAATTCGGAAATCCGAAATTCGGAAATTCGAATTGTCGTATTTCTGAATTCAGGATTTTCGAATTTACGAAATTCCGACTTTTTGAAAAAAGCAAAAAAACGAATGAAACGAAAAGGAATAAATTTTTTGTCAGTGCACGTGTCTACTTTTTACGGTTAATTATTCTTGATTGTCCTGGCTGTCTGTTGATGTCTCCATTCCTGGGAGCTGCAATGCCCTCCCTCCTGCCCCCGTTCACAATGGACACGGTGGTGTGGGCAGGTTCTCATCACGCATTGACGCCACGCCCCACGCCTCGTGCGCATGACGTCATCAGTTGACACCGTGCGTCGATGTGCTGGTTATCAACCCGTGGTGAGCCACGAGGGAGGTTTGAGCACAATTGCCGAATGCTTTCAGCTGTTCGGATGCTGACGCCGCCTTCCACCTGATCATGCAGCGTGACGTTGGCGGTACACTGTGGTTACATGTTGCCACAGTTAGCACACGCTGGTTGAGCATGCCTCTTCTACACATGCACATTGGCTGATATGCACTTATTTTAAGTTCAGGTATTTACATGTTGTTTTGTTGTTTTTTATCTGTTTCACCATCCTTATCCTTGGTAATATGTTTGTTATATTCGTTTTTTAGTCATGTGGCTTCCCTCACTAAATGGTTTTACTTTTTACCCAGCCTTCACATTACCACACACCTTTGGACTGTAATTTCACTTGTCTGCCTGCGTGCAGATACCCATATATAATCCCCCCTCCTCTTCCTCCTGCCCCCCTTCCCCATGCCGCCGTTTTTGATCCGCTCTGCATTCATTTATCTTTTATAGATATTTTTAACTTTGGATTGCTGCTGATGAGTGGATGAACTCCACGAAATGTGTAGAGCCGTTATATGCTACCAATTGCAAGCATGTGTTTGAGATTCTCCATGATTACGCATTTTATTCACGTTTTATTCTTCAATCAATTTAAGATCATTTATGTTATCTCTAAACTATGTACTTCATATCAATATGTCGATCACTATTGAAATATGTGTGTGTGTGTGTGTATATATTATATATGTATTATAAAATATAAGATATCAAGTTGATACCTTTGTTACCAATGTTACATTATTTACCTTGAATTGTTGTATATAGATGAGGAATCATCAAACATGTCTTTGCATACTTATCCTGCAGTTATGCTACATACAAAGTCCTTTACTTAAATTTACGCACCTTTTGGTTTATGACTACCTATCTCATTTCTTGAGGTGCTAAAATGGCAGGGCAGTAACCCCCCCCCCAATGACCCCATTTTCCAAAGTAGACACCCCAAGGAAATTGCTGAGAGGCATGTTGAGCCTCGAAACAACACACAGTTATCTATTTTAGCACTGTATATTCATCGGTTTTGGAGCGCAACACCAACTTTTGATTTTTACCACATATGTGAAATTACATCCCAAATTACATCCCAAATGACCCCATTTTCCAAAGTAGACACCCCAAGGAAATTGCTGAGAGGCATGTTGAGCCATTGAATATTTTTTTTGTCACAAGTGATTGAAAAATGACAACAACAAAAAAAAATACACAAGGTTGTCACTAAATGATACATTGCTCACACATGCCATGGTTAGAAGTTGGCACACCTACGGGTGTCGTGTTACACTGAAAACTCACAGCACATAAAGTCACAAAGTCACCTGTTGATGTTTGTCAGCACCTTATGGTTTGCACTTCTGAACCTTTTGCCAGTTGGAAGACCTCATTATTTATTTGACCCATTTGCACTATTTGCACTTGTATACATATGGACGTTTTTGAATGGATTTTTTATTTATTGCATCATGCTGTTCTGATTATTCAATACACTACAGTCACTTTATTTTGCCATCATTGCACTGATCACTTTTAAATAAGTATTTGATTTGTTCTTATATATGTCAGTTTAATATCGAAACAACACACAGTTATTTATTTTAGCACTGTATATTCATTGGTTTTGGAGCGCAACACCAACTTTTGATTTTTACCACATATGTGAAATTACCTCCCAAAATACATTCTGCTGCTTCTCCTGAGTACGGGGATACCACACGTGTGAGACTTTTTGGGAGCCTAGCCGTGTACAGGACCCCGAAAACCAATCACCGCCTTCAGGCTTTCTAAGGGCGTAAAAAGGTGATTTCACTTCCTCACTACCTATCACAGTTTCAGAGGCCATGAAATGACAAGATAGCACAACCCCCCCCCCCCCAAATGACCCCATTTTGGAAAGTAGACACCCCAAGCTATTTGCCGATAGGCATGTTGAGTCCATGGAATATGTTATATTTTGCCACAAGTTTCGGGAAAATAATTTTTTTTTTTTTTTTACAAAACGTTTTCACTAAATGATATATTGTTCAAACATGGCATGGCTATGTGTGGAATTACACTCCAAAATACATTCTGCTGCTTCTCCTAAGTACGGGAATACCACATGTGTGGAACTTTTTGGCAGTCTAACCGCGTACAGGACCCCGAAATCCAATCATCGGCTTCAGGCTTTCTAAGGGCGTACATTTTTGATTTCACTCCTCACTGCCTATCACAGTTTTGGAGGCCATGAAATGCCCAGATAGCACAACACCCCCCCCAAATGACCCCATTTTGAAAAGTAGACACCCCAAGCTATCTGCTGAGAGGCATGTTGAGTATTTTGCAGATCTCACTTTTTGTCACAAAGTATTGAAAATTGAAAAAAAAGATACATTTTTCTTTTCTTTCCTCATTTTCAAAAATAAATGAGACCTGCAAAATACTCACCATGCCTGTTAGCAAATACCTTGGGATGTCTACTTTCCAAAATGGGGTCATTTGGGGGGGTTGTGCTATCTGGACATTTCAGGGCCTCCGTAACTGTGATGGGTAGTGAGGAGTAAAATCAAAATGTTATGCCTTTAGAAAGCCTAAAGGCAGTGCTTGGTTTTTGGGGTCCTGTACGCAGCTAGGCTCCCAAAAAGTCTCACACATGTGGTATACACGTACACAGGAAAAGCAGCAGAATGTATTATGGGGTGTAATTCCACATATAACCATGCCATGTTTGAACAATATATGAATGTGGAAGTGACAACTTTGTCTAAAAAATTTTTTTTTTGCAAAATATCAAATATTCCATGGACACAACAGTGTCTTATTTCCAAAATGGGGTCATTTGGGGGGGGGGGGGGGGGTTGTGCTATCTTGACATTTCATGACCTCTGAAACTGTGATAGGTAGTGAGGAAGTGAAATCACCATTTTACGCCCTTAAAAAGCCTGAAGGCGGTGATTGGTTTTCAGGGTCCTGTACACGGCTAGGCTCCAAAAAAGTCTCACATGTGGAATTCCAGTACTCCGGAGAAGCAGCAGAATGTATTTTGGGGTGTAATTTCACATATGTGGTAAAAATCAAAAGTTACTTAAAGCTATGGACAAGATTGGAGCAGGAACAGACCCGGGTTCCACTGAAAGGAGCGATCTGGTGCTATGACCATTTATCACCGATATTAAAAAAGCACCCATTAATAGGCACAACACTTCACATAGGCTCACAAGCATGCCTCACACATTCACTGTCTACACCGGACTCGCCCTTGCTTCCTATCATAGGTACCCCACAGTTTCCTCCAGGACTAGATACGCCAGTCGGAGATGTAATACAAGCTGCGAATTGCACAAGAGCACAACACTTTTTATTGAACGGCGCATGGCCCTCTTTAGAAGCATTAAGATGTGACACAGGTCCCTTCAAACTAACATTCTGGCGCGCCCTTCAAGTGAGACACTTCTTAGTATCAATACCGGATCCGCAACGTTTCGATAGACCTCTCACGATCTTCGAGGAGTACTGCACGACGGAGGGGAGCCCTTTGAGAGTTTTGTCGCTAATGTACAATCTGTTGAACTCCCCGACGGGTAACATCACCTTAAATTGTATAAGCAAATGGGAAAGGGACCTAAATCTGTACCTTCTCAACGGACCAAATTCAACGTATCATCAGATTTGCCCTAAAGTCATCTATCTGTACTAAAATACAGGAGACCAACTATAAGTTGCTAACCAGGTGGTACTACACCCCACACGCTTTACATATCTGCTACTCTGATACCTCCAAACTTTGCTGGAGGTGCTGGGGTGATAAAGGTAGGTTGCTGCATGTGTTTTGGTCGTTCCCAAAGTTCTGATCTAAGATTAAAACAATTCAACAACTTACGGAATAACCAATACCGAATGACCGGCCTTCTTTTTACTACACGTCTCAGACATACCGGCAAATCTATACAGAAGGTCAATTGTACGCCACCTATTTAATGCCACAAAGGCCTGTATCCCAATCTGTTGGAAACAACAGACACCACCTACGGTGACACAATGGCTCCAGAAAGTGGAAGATATCAGTAAAGTGAAAGACTTCATTCTCACCGCAAAACACCAGCAGGAAAAGTACAATAAGACATGGGCGATACGGAAACAATTTATCTACTCTGCGGAAGGAGTTGCCCTCAGAGTTTCCTAATAGAGCATACGACTTGAAGGATCGTATAGGGAAACCGAGCCAATTCAGCCAGGGTCCTAGTAAAACCTTACCCTGTTTAGTCCCCTCCCCCTCCCAGTCCTTTTACTCTTCTCATCCCCCACTCTTCCCCTCCTCTTTTCTGACTATTTCTTCCTTTTGCATACTTTCTTACAACCAGTCGTATGCATAATGTACATCTCAATCGTTGTATTTCTTAGAGGACTTAGTTCTCACCGCAAAACACCAGCAGGAAAAGTACAATAAGACATGGGCGATATGGAAACAAATTTATCTACTCTGCGGAAGGAATACATCTCAATCGTTGTATTTCTGAGACCTTGTTCCCTTCTCCCGTTTCTCCAAAATGTTGTTGCTACTATTATGGCTTTTTCTTTTTATGCAGCTGTGATATGTATGTATTAAACTATCTTAGCCCATGTTGGGTGTTAAAAACTATATTTAAAAAAAACAATCAAAAGTTGGTGTTGCGTTCCAAAACCAATGAATATACAGTGCTAAAATAAATAACAGTGTGTGTTGTTTCGATATCAAACTGACATATATAAGAACAAATCAAATACTTATTTAAAAGTGATCAGTGTAATGATGGCAAAATAAAGTTTTCTCCATTCCCAGGATCTGCGATGCGTACCGGGGCCCTTCCTCCTCCCCTCGTTCCCAATCGCGGCGGTGTGGGCGGGTTCTCGACACGCATTGACGCCACGTCCCACGCGTTGTGTGGATGACGTCATCAGTTGGCGCCATGCGTCGACATGCTGGTTATCCACCCACACTCACCACGAGGGAGGTTTGAGCGCCAATTGCCGAATGCTTTCGGCTGTTCGGACGCCAACGCCGCCTCCCCTCTGATCGTGCAACGTGACGTTGGCAGTACACTGCGGCTATATGTTACCACAGTTAGCACACGCTGGTTGAGCACTCCTCTTCTACATTTCTGAGGCCACATAAACCTTGGCTGATATGCACTTATTTTAAGTTCAGGTATTTACATTTTGTTTGGTTGTTTTTTATCCCTTTCACCGGCCTTATCCTTGGTAATACGTGCGTTATATTCATTTTTTAGTCATGTGGCTTCCTCACTAAGCAGTTTTACTTTTAACCTAGCCTTCACATTACCACACACCCTTGGGCTTTAATTTCACTTGTCTGCCTGTGTGCAGATACACATATATAATTACACAATTTTATTTTTTCACAGAAGTCCTCTGGAATATTTTACACATATGGAGATTACAGTTCCATAGATGTGTCAATCCCTACTGACTGTGGTACGGTATGGCCATGGAGATCATTTCCTCAGCTCCTGCGGAGGCTTGTTTCCACAGCACCCCCAGCTGTCAACATTACAATTCAAAGATTCAGCTTAATTGTAGGTAAGAGTGTTTGGGAAATTTATGGTTTTCCCCCCTCTTCCTCCTGCCCCCCTTCCCCCTGTGCCACCGTTTTTGATTCCTCTGCATTCATTTATCTTTTTATAGATACTTTTAACTTTGGATTGCTGCTGATGAGTGGATGAACTCCACAAAATACGTAGAGCTGTTATCTGCTACCAGTTGCAAGCATGTCTTTGAGACTCTCCAATGTTTGTCTGTCAGCTTACCTCTCCATGTGTTCAGATTAAGAAACCAGCCGCTCTCACCTGGCTGCTTAAGTAATCTATCCTCAAAGCATGGCTCTACCCCAGCCCCTATCAGGGAACTCTATATTAACCTGTGCACTGAAAGCCAGCTCTGCTGATCAATATTATGTGTTTAGCTTTCGTGTACGACTTACTGTGTCTTCTACGTCTGATTCCAGTTACCGATCTTGGCTTGTTCTTGACTAACCTTACCTGCTTGTTGCCCTGACCTTTTGGCTATCTCCCGACTATCCTTTGTTGTTGCTGTCTGCTGCTTCCACTCTACCATGAGCATGAGCTGGGAGGTCCTAGGGGGTCACGACCTGGAGCCAGACTGCAGCTAAATCCATCCTCACCACTAGGGGCTTCTGGTGAACACCCGCTGGCTCTTAGACTCCACTCCCTGGAAAATCCCATGCTCTAGCTCCCAGTGTCATCCGTGTAGGTATTAAAGAGTACCTGCTCTCCTGTATATCCTAGAGCTCCATCCGCAGCAGTCAGCTGTAGGGTCCACTACCCATCGGGGTGCATCTGTCACCTGGGCTCAGGTTACCTGACATACACATTTTTTTCACACGTTTTATTCTTCAATCAATTTAAGATCATTTATTTTATCTCTAAACTACTACTACTACTACTAATACTTCATATCAATATGTCTATCACTATTGTGGATCATGTTGAAATATGTGTGTGTAATATATTATATATGCATATATATGAGAAATATAAGACATCAAGTCGATACCTTCATTACCAATGTTACATTATTTACCTTGAATTTTTGTATATGGATGAGGAATTGTCAAACATGTCTTTGCATACTTATCCTGCCCATTGGGGTCAGGAACATCTCTCCCTAAGGAAGCCCTACAAGCCCACATCTTCATGATCCCTCAAGAAAGTACTAAATATCGACCTCAAATTATTTAAAAATATTAGCGATCAGATTACAGCAACATCTACCACATCTAAAGAATAAGTAGCGGCGCGCTAATATGTGAAGATTTTGATGAATAATGGTGATAAGAAATTGTTATTTAGAACAGCTGCAGCTGTCACTAATGTGCTCCCACAAATCACAATATAAAAATGAAAAGTGTGTGACAGCGCTGCAATAAGACAGTATATAATAAGCCAAAACCTTCTACTAATATGCAAAAAACCTTCTACTAATAGTGCAGTAAACAAAATAAAATGGGATAATGCAGTAAAAATGAAAAAAGTCCAATAATCAATGTATAAAGAATCCTCCAAAGTGGTATTTCTTCTAAAGAAGAAGCCCACCGGAAAAAGGGGATGTAGAGCAGCATACAAGAAGCAAGCGAAAGAGAATTTTAGGTGGGGGAATTTTTAATTTATCAGAGGTATCTCTTACTAAGGAGGAAATGATAGTTTTAGACAGAGGATTGAAATATGCTCCAGTTAGAAATATGACCAAGTTTGATATCTATGTGGACATTCAAAAATATGTACAAAAACAAAATATCAAAAAATATATGTTATCGCAACCATTGGAGGAAAAGGCTACAAATAAAGAAGGAATCTTTCAGCATACAACATTGCGAAATAAGTCCATATTTAACCCTCCGGTTAGTTAGAATGGTCACATTGAAGTTTTCAAGAAAATGGTGTCCCAGGATTTACAAACCAAAGGAAGCTAAAGATATCGAAATAGGCATCAAACATTTAGAAAATAGAAAAAAATCTGGTCATTAGACCTGCAGACAGGGTGGGGGGGACTCGTCATTTAAACTAAAGAAATGTACCATGCTGAACTGAATAGATAACTAGGAGATAATGAAACATATATATTCCATTGAAAAGTAATCCTACGAGAAGCTATAAGAACAAATTGGAGTATCTTGTGGAGAAGGGCCTTAAGAAGGGTGTATTAAATAATAAAGAAAGTAGATATTTGGTGCCTAACACCTGTAGGATTCCAGTTATATATACGGTTCCTAAGATGCACAAGGACAATAAGAATCCGCCAGGACGCCCCATTGTCAATGGAATCCAATCAGTTGAAGCAAGAATGGGCCAGTATTTGGACTTTCATTTACAACCATTAGCACAGAAAATGAAGGCATATCTGAGGGACACGAAGCACCTTATCCAACTGTTAGAAGAAACTAAACTAGAAGGGCCATGTATACTAGCGACAGCTGATGTCAATTCTTTATACACTATTATCGGTCATCAGGAAGAAATTAAAGCAACCCAATGGGCATTGAAACATTTAAGTGAACAAGGAAACAGCGGGAGTTTTTATTGGAGAGTCTTGAATATTGTCTATCGCATAACTACTTCTGGCACAACAGTAATTTTTTTAAACAAATTAAAGGCATCCTCATGGGGGCCAAATTTTCTCCAAGTGTAGCGAATATTTTTATGGCCCAATGGGAAGAAAAAGCCATCTATCTAAACACACCAAAGAAATTACTTTTGTACAAACGATACATTGATGACATCACTTTGGTCTGGAGAGGCACAGAAACCTCCCTATTATAATTTTTTTAAATAAGCTTAATCAAAATAATCAGAGTATAAAATTCAAATGGGAATACAATACAAAACAAATTCACTTTCTGGAGTTGTTTAAAAAGTACTGGCCCATACTTATTTCAGATAGGCATATTAGACAAATACTACCAGTTAATCCAAAGTTTACATACAGACGAGCCCCCACTTTAAGGGATAAGATTGCTAAGAATGTAGTAGACCCCCCAAAAGTACCAGACTTTACCTTCTTGTCAGGAAAAGGTTTTTTTCGGTGCAAGCAATGTTATGCGTGTGTCAGAACTAAGAGAAAGAACATCAAAAAAGATAAGTTTGTAGCTACTGCAACAGGAAGGGAATATCAGATAAGAGATTGCATCACATGGACAGAGGGTGTTATTTATGCCCTCCAGTGCCCCTGCCAAATTCAGTACATTGGTCGCACTAAACGACCAATGTGGATAAGAATCCAGGAACATGTGCAAAACATTATCAAAGGTTACCCTAAGCACAGCATTTCTAAACATTACGCAACACATCATAATAAAGACCCCTCCTTTCTCCTTTAGTGGGGGATAGAAAAATACTATCCACAATGGAGGGGTACTAATAAGGGTAAATCCCTTAGTCAACGTGAGTCCTTTTGGATACATGAGATGAATACTTTATATCCCTCAGGGCATAATATTGAATTCGATATATATTGCTTCATAAATTATTTTTAAAGTCATACCTCTATGCATATTTCAATCCTGTAATTTGTTAAATTATTCATATTTTTGGAATTTTTTATTATTAAAAACATAATTTTAGCTTTTGATTTTTAATTTTCATATTTCAAATATGATTTGGATTACATTAATCAATTGTTTTTTTATGTATTGAATTTATATAATGCATTTGGAACTTCTTGCTTAATACATCCGTTTAATTGGATACTGGGGTTCTTCTATTATAGTTATTATAAACGATCTTTGTGAAGATTGCCATAATAATTTTTGTTTTTATTGCATAGTTACTTTCTGCTGATTTATATCTTCAAATTCATTGCAGATGTTTACTTATATATATTTACTAATTGCAATCTACCTATGCACTGTATATAGTGTTTCAATGATGTATGGTGTTAAAATGCTATTTCCATTGAGGGTTCCACCTCTATGGGGGTCATTTACTATAACTCCAAGAAGTACTGGGCACTATGGCAAATAATAGAGCCAATTTTAGCCAAATGGAAACAAAACGGCGAATTTGCGCATGAAAATCAGCGATATAAGTGGAGAACAAACGTTTGAAAGTTCTAAATTGCCGCTAATTAGCGCTTCCGCGTATATACAAATGCCAATTCTTATCAAGTTGTTATATAGCAGTGTACTGTAGCCATGATCCATGTATGTGAAAGAAACATTTTTATGTGAGATGTGCTCTACCTCGTGTGCATCTATTGATGTATGTTGCAATTAGTATTCCTATTTCTTTCCTTCTTTTGCTAACTAATGCAGTTATGAATGATTATTACATAGTATTGTCTGCTATTCTGTAAAGTTACATGTATTAAACATTTAGGTTACCTATTTGTTGTATGTTGTTTTTTATTTTTTAATTTAGGTGACTATAAAGCGGTAATTATTTATATTCATTCTTTAATCATACTACACTATTATGTAGGTCTCATACTTAGCACAATGGCTTAGTAGTCTGCTCAGATGTCTCCACAGCACTCACGGTACAAGTTCAAATACCAGCCAACCTACCATCCCCCAGCTGTGTTTATTTTTTCAGTGCACAAGCGAATTAAAATGAACAAACAAAAAAATGTAATCTGCCCATTAGTTAGTGTGTGGTGTTTGGAATTTCACACCATAATAGTATTGAATACTTACATATCATTGCATGCATTTGAAGAGTTAATATAATCAGCCAAATTTAAAGTGCATTGGCTAATTGGCATTCACCTATTTTCAGCATATGCTACTTTGCCTAATTGGCTAATAGTCATTTGCTTTTTTTTCACCAATTCAATCTTTTAGTATTTCTCTGTGGGATTTGAACCCATGAGTTCTTCAAGGTAGAAGTGCTGACTGCTAGCCTGTTGGGTGTAGCACAGTCATAAATAGAAAATACATAGAAAATACATTCACTAGTGTTTGATGTTTCTTCTCCCCGAGCTGTCTCTCCTGCTGCCACCATCTTCCCCCGCTGATGTGTTCTTCAGCGCAGCCGGTTACCCACTAATAAAAAAAAAAAGCCGCTCTTCTTGTGGCGGTCTTCTGTGGCCATCCGATAATGTCACCCGGAGAGTCCGCTCCATGGCTATGTAAGAGACGCCACACAGCGGGTGACAACACAGCAGAGGAAGACCACCATGGAAAAAGAGCAGCTTTTTTTTTATTAGCGGGTAACCAGCGGTGCGGAAGAAGACAGCAGATGGAGAACATGGCAGCGGCAGGAGAGACGGCTCTGGGAGAATACAGCTCGGGGAGAAGATGGAGGAGGGAGAGACAGCGTCTGGAGAAGATGGCCAAGGGAAGAAGACAGCTCGGAGCTATTTTACAATAAAGGACTTGTCAAAAACCGGCTATTGATTTTTTTTACATTTCACTGCTTTTTTGGTGAATGGGTAGGGGTAAAATGTACCCTATACCTATTCACATAGGGGGCAGGATCTGGGAGCTGACTTTTTAAAGGGGGCTTCCAGATTCTGATAAACCCCCTGCCTGCAGACCGACAACCACCGACCAGGGTTGTCGGGAAGAGGCCCTTGTCCCCATCAACATGGGGAAAAGGTGCTTTGGGGCATGTGGCCTGGTAAGGTTCAGAAGGGGAGGGTGCTCACTCGTCCCCCCCTATCCTGACCTCCAGGCTGCATGCTCGGATAAGGGTCTGGTATGGATTTTGGGGGGCCCCACATCAAATTTATTTTACAATTTGGTGTGGGGTTCCCCTTAAAGTCCATACCGAAGGGCCTGGTATGTACTGGGGGGACCCTACGACATTTTTTTCCTTGAATTTTGGAATTCCATACCATAATATTATTGAATAAGTACATACCATTGCATACATTTGAAGAGTTAAAATATGGAATAAAGCAAGCTGATGTGCTTTGGCTAATTATGCTTCTGAGTACAATGCACACTTCTAGGAGGTAATGCTGTCAGTGGGATTTGAATTCATGGCTTGAACTTTTGGGGGCAGCAGGGTATACCGCTATGCTACAGAGCTGAGCACTTACCTACAGAGAAAATACATTTACTAATGTTTGATTCAATACAATAATGTTTTGCATTTCAGGCATTAATATTATAGTAACAACCATGCTCATGCCGATGTGCCGATGTGGCATTGGCTAATAGGCGTTTGCCTCTTTTCAGCATACGCTGCTGAGTACAATGCAAGCTTTCAGTAGGTGATACCATCTGTGTGATTTTCAGCCATTTGAGCACAATTATATTGAGAACATATGTTTACTAGTGTTTGATGGTGGGACTACTTTATATTCTAGGTATAAAATAGTACTCATCACAGTGACTTAGGCACCTTTCACACCTGTGGGACCTGAAAGTTGCGAGATTTTAATGCGACTTTAAGCAATGCCTGTGTAATCTTGAGGTCTATGGACGCAGGAGTCGCAGGGAAAGACACGCAACTTTCCCACGATTTTGCATCAGCAATTTTGCCGCAATTCCAGGGAATGCCTGTGTAAACTTGAGGTCTATGGACCTCAACTCGCATCAAAGTCAGACCAAAGTAGTACAGGGACTACGTTGAAGTCAGTGTTACTTGAAGTCGCACAGATATGAATGGTACACATTGAAAATCATGGAGTATGACTTGTCATACGACTCTGATGTCCAAAGTTGCACAAGTGTGACTCAGCCTGACTTTGTCAGCGATTTCAGAGACATCAGTGCACTTTCCTGCACAAATGTCTAGTGAAATCACATAGGTCCCAACTGTTCTCCTTTAAGAAGGTGTCCTATGCCTACCTACTTTTGCTAATAGGTGTCCCTTATACCCATCTCAAAAAGTTGGGAGGTAAGAAATCGCCCTCTGAAGTCGCCCAAAGTAGTGCAGGAACTACTTTTGGGAATTGTTGTGGCGTCGCACCAATTTGGACAGTTCCATTGCCATCAATAGGCGCCGATTTGGCCTACAATTTGACATGTCAATTCAGACCTATGTGAACATGGGTGAAGTTGCATAGATATTAGAGCTGCACGGTTCTGGCCAAAATGAGAATCACAATTTTTTTGCTTAGAATAAAAAGATCACGATTCTCGTGACATAAAATCTTTCACATTATCCCACAAGAAATTGGGCTAACTTTTCTTTTTTTTTTTTAAATCATTAAAGTAATTTTTTCCAAAAAAAATTGCATTTGAAAGGCGCAAATACAGTGTGACATAAAATATTGTAACAACCACCATTTTATTCTCTAGGGTCTCTACTAAAAATATATATATAATGTTGGGGGGTTTTAAGTAATTTTCTAGCAAAAAAAAAATGATTTTAACCTGAAACCAACAAATGTCAGAAAAATGTTTAGTGTTTAAGTGGTTAAACTTTCCTCACTTACACAGAATTCTATTTAATTGACAAATTGTTACAAGGTTTTTAGTCAAGTTCACTGATAAAGAATGTTCTAATTCTTGGCAGACTTCCTGTTTTTTCGGCTGTGGCTTCAGAAGAGCAGAGAGAGTTCTTTGCAATAGCAAGAATCGTGAAACGCTTTTTTCAAGATCGTAAAGGGGGAAAAAATTACGATGACGATTAATCGTGCAGCTCCAATAAATATTAATGGAAATCAAGGGGTACAACTTTTCATGTGACTCTGAGGTCCAAAGCTCCATGAAAAGTCACCCAAGTGTGAAAGTAACCTAATGCGATTAATTGATAACACCTTTGAATAAGGCCCCATTTGCACAGCTTTGTCATGACTTGAAGCAATGTCTGTGTAATCTTGTGGTGTATGGACCTCAAATTGCATCAGTCAAACCAAGGTAGATGCAATTTGCTACACTTTCAGGATGCACAAGTGACAATAGGGCCAAATTCAAAGGTGTTATCCTTGAATCTCATTCACACTGCTGCGACCTGAAAGTCACACTATTTTGCTGCCACTTGGCCCCAACTTCTGGGAATGCCTGTGTAATATTGTACCCGATATACCTCAAGTCACACCAAAGTAGTACAGGGACTACTTTGAAGTTGGTGTGACTTAAAGTAGCACAGATATGAATGGTTGTCATTGAGAATCATGGGGTACAACTTGCCATGCAACTCAGAGGTCCAAATTTGCTGGAAAATTCGCCCAGCTGTGAAACAAGTCATATATATTTTAATAAAAGGATCTCTCATTTATACTTGCATAGTCCTTACTGATTTACATCAGCAGAACAAATGCAGGAAGTGATGTGTGCACATGGGACGGAAGCAAATTTGTGGTGATGCCAAACAAATCAATGAACCCCACCCACACCAAATCTAACTATGACATCCACCCCTGCATTGATTAAGTACAAGTACATATCCTACACTTACCCGGCCAATGAGCAGCGCCTCCTCTCTGCTAAAGAGACCTCGCCATGTCCACCTAGATTGAGATCCTGACCAGCACAAGAACTTCCGGGTGCATACAATGACTAATTTCCAGGTCAGAAGGTGAAACCACACTTTTGATTGCAGCTGCGAATATTTGATCTCAACCATGATTAGTATTTTTTTATTTTCAGATATGCAAATCTGTATTTCTACATATATTTGAAGGTAAACTTAAGGGGGTTTGCTAAGAAATGGTGTCCCTGGGTTAGCAGCAGGTGAATTACAAAGGCAAAAGGCCCAGTTTGAGCCCTGGTTCACACTGACAGCAGGAGGAAAGCGTTCAGCTGAACTCCCACAATTTCATTCCTGCATGTCAGTCCCGACTGTGGGGGCAACATCAGAGACATCAGTGCAGGTTTCTACACCAATATCAATACAAATCGCACTAATTAGAACAGTGCAATTGCCACAGATTTGACATGTCACATCACACCAATGTGTGCCAGAGCTGACACATTCAAACACTGCCTATCCACCAGCTGAATTCACTACCTGAAATTCTCCACAGCTGTTAATGATAAAGGTGGAATATTTATATATAACTTGCATTTGTGCAGAAGCCTAGGTTTACATTGGAGCGATTGGTCATGCGATTTGAGAGATCAAATCGCGTGACTAATGGCACTGGCACTGTTCCAATTGATGCAACATTTTTTTTGTGGCACCGCATCAATTTGCTAAAGTAGTTCCTGCACTATTTTTGCCGATTTCAGGTGCGACTTCAATAGACATTTGTGTATGAAGCCACCTGAAATCACGCTGACCTTGCTACTTTGAAATCATGCTACTTCAAGTGAAGTAGCACAATTTCAAAGTAGCATGTGAACCAGGGCAAAGAGATTAGTTTTTTGGTGCACAAATACATATTGAAATAAAATATAAAAGAGATATTGCACTTTCCCAAAACCACCACCCACAAAAACTAAAGAAAGAAAAGTAGAAGGAAAAAAAAAACCCCACACACCACAACAAGAGCTCAATGTACTTTTATTTTACCAGCAGAAAAAAAATAAATTTACATTTACTAGCTTCAAAAAAATTTGGACAGGATATATGGTACTACATTTAGCAACGGAATTTTAAGGGCCCTGCTCATAGGAGCTTACAATCTAAAATTAGACAAAACCTTAGAGTGGACACAGCTTTAATTTCAGTGTATAACGGGCAACACATCACATTATTATCTGAAAGATTATAGAAACATACTTAACAGTCATTCTTACAAAGCATTCCAACATAATATTGCAAAAGACTTATTCAAAACACCCACCACCAGCCCACAATCCACACATACATACATTGGTGACCATGTTCTACTGGAAGCTGCATTTCGGTGTACACAATTAAACGAGATCAAAAATAGTAGGTCAGCAGATGCTTCCAAACGATGTTTGCATGATCAGACAGGAACAATACACACACAACATTGACAGCATGGCCACATAAACCCACTTTTGATTGAAAAAATGCACAAGAATTTCATCAAATCTCCCAATATCATTCCTTCTCCATCACAACAAAAAACCTGACCTTCTCAGGCCAAACGAACCCCCCTACTGCAGGCCTTTATATAAGAGAGGTTGTATTGTTAGCACACTGACACACCCAATAGAAGTACACGCCCACCAGTATCTTTCAATCTGTCTCTTCATGTATGTCTAAAGTGATTGCACCTGATGAGCAGGAACACATAATAGTATTCGCAACTGTGTTAGCCTTGGCTATGTGCATCAAATCTCCAACTACAGGACAAAGATCAAAGTCCATTTGCATCCACATAAACAAAGCAAAAGTTTTCTAAGCATATGTACCTGTGCAGTGTAAACCCTAAAATTTGAAATGTCCAAGTCCCTGGGCATGATTAGTGCTAATAAACATTAACATCAGTCCCTGGCTGCAATGAGCTTCCAATATAAAGTCCAAAATTAACTTTCTTACATTAGAACCTATTTCGACAGGAGACAAAAAAGATGCCAGCATGTCTTTAGATTGTGGTGAGAAACCCACACAGGGAGAACATATAAACTTCAACACAAGCATTAGCATGTTGGTGGAAGTGAACCAACATCCCAGGTGCTGCTAGACAGAACTGCTACCCACTTAGCCACCAGTGCAGACCCACACATGTTCTCTGCATCTCTGTGGTGTGAACTAGCCCTAAGTCCATAGCCATGCTCAGTGTCACAAGCAATATACAGTATATTGGCGTAAGTATTGGGATGCCTGCCTTTAAACACACATGAACTGTAATGGCATCCCAGTATTAGTATTGGGTTCAAAACTCATTTGGCCCACCCTTTGCAGCTATAACAGCTTCAACTCTTCTTGTCCACAAGGTTTAGGAGTGTGTCTATGGGAATGTTTGACCATTCTTCCAAGTGCATTTGTGAGGTCAGGCACTGAAGTTGGACAAGAAGGCCTGACCTACAGTCTCCTCTCTAATTTATCCCCAAGGTGTTCTGTTGTGTTGACGGCAGGACTCTGTGCAGGCCAGTCAAGTTCCTCCACCCCAAAATCACTCATCCATGTCTTTATGGACCTTGCTTTGTGCACTGGTCCAAATGATTTGGTGGAGGGGGATTATGGTGCGGGGTTGTTTTTCAGGGGTTGGGCTTGGCCTCTTAGTTTCAGATAAGGGAACTCTTAAGGCGTCAGCATACCAAGACAATTTGGACAATTTCATGCTCCCAACTTTGTGGGGACAGTTTGGGGAAAGCCCCTTCCTGTTCCAACATGACTGCACACCAGTACACAAAGCAAGGTCCATAAAGACATGGATGAGCAAGTTTGGGGTGGAGAAACTTGACTGGCCTGCACAGAGTCCTGGCCTCAACCCGATAGAACACCCTTTGGCTGAATTAGAGTAGAGACTGCAAGCCAGGCCTTCTCATCCAACATCAGTGCCTGGCCTCACAAATGCACTTCTGTAAGAATGATCAAACATTCCCATAGGCAGACTAAACCTTGTGGACAGCCTTCCCAGAAGCTGTTCTAGCTGCAAAGGGTGGGCCAAATCAAATTTTAACCCTACGGACTAAGACTGGGCTGCCATTAAAGTTCATGTGTGTGTAAAGGCAGGCGTCCCAATACTTTTGGCTATATAGTGTATCTGGAAAAGACTTACAATGGTGGTGGAACCCTCCTACACATAACTACTACAATTAGACATAGTTATAGGACCTGGGAAATGAGACAACTTCTCTACATGAAGTAACATGGTTGGGATTTGAACCCAGACCCTCAGAGATACTAAGCAGAAGTTCTAACCTCTAAGCCACAGAGCTGCCACGTGTGAGACCCTCCTACACATAACTACACATAAATACTGCATTTCTATGGACATACAGGTGATGGAATTACATTACTCAAGAGTTATTCTTCTTGATTTATTCTGTGATATTTGGTGTTTTTTTGTGGGTGAGAGTAGAATATTACCCTCAAATTTTTGGGAATTACATTTTGATTTCTGATGTTGGTACACATATCACATTTTTGGGCTCAAATTATGAATATTTGCAAATAATACAAAGCACAAAAAATTGTGATTCATTTTAAATTTTCATCAGTAATGGTATTGTTTGTGGATTGTAAAGACACCTGTGTGAGTTTGGGGTAAAGATGGTTGTGAGATGAAGAAAAACAAGTGAAAGTGACAGAGAAAAATATATCTTACCAAAACATCAAAACATTCCACATTGTAGCATTCTTAAAATCAAAATATTTTAAGTAGAAGCAACAATGTTGCAAAAGAAAATGTATTTCACAGAAAGATACATTTCATCTCAACATTAAAAGGGTTTTTTTGTGAAAGTTAGAATTGTTCCATTAGAATCAGTGACTGAAACTTCATTTGGACTAAATTAGAGCAGATTTTAACTCCCAAAAAATGCTCTCTAATTAGCTCTCATTTTGGTATTTACTATACCTCCAGGTAAAAAAGACACTTGAGTTAAAATGAGAGTTATTTTCAGGTCTGAGCATGCTCAGTTGTGTTGGCACCTAGTTGTCCAAAACGGGGAATTTTTCACTTTTCAGACTTTTAAAGATATTTCAGTGTAGAAATCACTTTTTCACACAGTTTAAAAGCAGATAATCTTTAAATAATATACCGCATATTTCAGTACCATTTAGGCAATTATATCATGCTCTAAAAATTATTTCCATGTGCAATTCTCTAGGTTTTAGCAGAGTAAGGGTTTGGGCTCTATTTAGTTTCAGGGAGCTATAGTAAATTCGATTTTGGGAGAATTTTCTCACCAGCGCTATAGTGAATACCGTTTTAGCGCTAATTCGCGCTAAATTGCCGCGAATTAGCGCTAAATTGCCGCGAATTAGCGCTAATTCGCGGCAATTTGCGCGAATTAGCGCCATAGCGCTATAGTAAATGACCCCCTATATGTTAATAATATGACCTCATTTTTCTGCAATTTTTTTGAAGCTCCTTATGTTTAATATAGTCCGTGACCGGAAGTGGTCATAAATCAGTGACTTCCGGTTTCCTAACTGGAAGCGAGTCTTAATGGCGCGTTGTTTGTTTACATCATGTCGTACTGACACGTGGTAGCGCTAACTGAACATGTGCGGGCATCTTGTGAACGCTACAGCTGTATACAACTAAGGTAATTGGTCCTATCCATATTGTACCCTATACAGTGAGGACGGAAAGTATTTAGACCCCCCTAAATTTTTCACTCTTTGTTATATTGCATCCATTTGCTAAAATCATTTAAGTTCATTTTTTTTCCTCATTAATGTACACCCAGCACCCCATATTGACAGAAAAACACAGAATTGTTGACATTTTTGCAGATTTATTAAAAAAGAAAAACTGAAATATCACATGGTCCTAAGTATACAAACCCTTTGCTCAGTATTTAGTAGAAGCACCCTTTTTATCTAATACAGCCATGAGTCTTTTTGGGAAAGATGCAACAAGTTTTTCACACCTGAATTTGGGGATCCTCTGCCATTCCTCCTTGCAGATCCTGTCCAGTTCTGTCAGGTTGGATGGTAAACATTGATGGACTGCCATTTTTAGGTCTCTCCTGAGATGCTCAATTGGGTTTAAGTCAGGGCTCTGGCTGGGCCATTCAAGAACAGTCACGGAGTTGTTGAGAAGCCACTTCTTTGTTATTTTAACTGTGTGCTTAGGGTCATTGTCTTGTTGGTAGGTATACCTTTGGCCCAGTCTGAGGTCCACTCTGGAGAAGGTGTTCGTGCAGGATTTCCCTGTATTTGGCCGCATTCATCTTGCCCTCGATTGTAACCAGTCATGCTGTCCCTGCAGCTGAAAAACACCCCCACTGCATGAGGCTGCCACCACCATGCTTCACTGTTGGAACTGTATTGGACAGGTGATGAGCAGTGCCTGGTTTTCTCCACACATACCGCTTAGAATTAAGGCCAAAAAGTTCTATCATGGTCTCATCAGACCAGAGAATCTTATTTTTCACCATTTTGGAGTCCTTCAGGTGTTTTTTTAGCAAACTCCATGCAGGCTTTCATGTGTCTTGCACTGAGGAGAGGCTTCCGTCGGGCCACTCTGACATAAAGCCCAGACTGGTGGAGGACTGCAGTGATATTTGACTTTCTACAACTTTCTCCCATCTCCTGACTGCATCTCTGGAGCTCAGCCACAGTGATCTTTGGGTTCTTATTTACCTCTCTCACCAAGGTTCTTCTCCCCCAATAGCTCAGTTTGGCCGGACGGCCAGCTCTAGGAAGGGTTCTGGTCATCCCAAAAGTCTTACATTTAAGGATTATGGAGGCCACTATGCTCTTAGGAACCTTAAGTGCAGCAGAAATTCGAAGCTTTTCAGACAGTTCCTTTGACCTCACGATTCTCATTTGCTGTGACATGCACTGTGAGCTGTAAGGTCTTATATAGACAGGTGTGTGGCTTTCCTAATCAAGTCCAATCAGTATAATCAAAGACAGCTGGACTCAAATGAAGGTGTAGAACCATCTCAAGGCATGTCACAGCAAAGGGTCTGAATACTTAGGACCATGTGATATTTCAGTTTTTCTTTTTTAATAAATCTGCAAAAATGTCAACAATTCTGTGTTTTTCTGTCAATATGGGGTGCTGTGTGTACATTAATGAGGAAAAAAATGACCTTAAATGATTTTAGCAAATGGATGCAATATAACAAAGAGTGAAAAATTTAAGGGGGTCTGAATACTTTCTGTACCCACTGTATATTGGTCCCGCCATAGCCGCCTGGCAACTCCTCCAGATGAAGCCACGTGGGAGGTGGTGAAACCAGTAGAGGTGGAGCTTGGCGGTGGACTGATCAATGCTAAGTGAGACTGTTCAGGCTTGTTTTCTATGCTTTTAATCGTTTTAATAAATGTGAGTTTATTGCTAGCTGGGGTGGAGAGGTTGTATTATTTAACCCCTCAGATACTGCACTATAGGAGGCGCTTTTACTTGTTCTTTCATATGTATTTCCACACCTACTGGTCTTAAACGTGAAAGCAGCAAAGTGGATGGAACTTATGCTGGCCATTGATCGTTCTGTTTGAGCAGAGTAAAGATTACAAAGGATTCCTTGAAGAGTTTATTGGCACTAAGTGCAAAGGCATATTTGACCCCTTAGGGTCGCATAAAGAAGGTGAGCAGCCATTGCATGCAGTGGTGGGAGCACTCAGGATAAATAGTTTGTTTAGAAGAAATACCACTTTGAAGGATTCTCCATATATTCATTATTGGACTTTTTTCATTTTTACTGCATTATCCCATTTTATTTTGTTTACTGCACTATTAGAAGAAGGTTTTTGGCATATTAGTAGAAGGTTTTGGCTTATTATATACTGTATTATTGCAGCGCTGTCTTTTCATGTTTATATCTACCACATCTAGTTCATACGACCAGGTAATGGTAACAGTAACTGTCAGCGCAGGTACAGTGTAAAAATACAATAAAATTAAAAAATAATAAATAGTAGTAATAAAAAATCATTATTACTGGGTCTGTATTAAAAGGGGGATTATTGGTCCATAAATACAACAGTGGTAGTCCAAGAAGACAGATGGTGATGAAGTAACTAGGGCGGCTGCTGTCCTCAGAGAGCTGGCTCTGTAAACAGGAAGAAGGGGGGAGAACAAAGGAAGCACCACCTAAGTGCAGTATTAAAAGCTGATTTTTAATGGCATGGTATACATAAACACTCACAAGAAGTAGGTAGGGTACAGGCTCATCTGTGTGTATAGTCCTGGAGGCTCCTTGGATCCGGAAATGGTTCCTGGTGTGTAGTGCGTAGATTGCAGGTTTGCAGCACATCCTGTGGCCACAGGAGAGGAGCTGGAACCAGCGTGGAACGTACGGAAGTGACGTCATGGGTCACATCCGGGGAGCTAGTCACAGAAAGGAAAGAACACTAGCAGGTTACGCGCTCGGAGTCTAAGCGCACCTAAACACATGACACACTGGCCTACATTTGTAGATTGGCCGCTGCAATATACTTTTGTAGCACCCTGGTGTTAGCCAGGGTTACTAACAAATTTAGTTTGCTCAGCAGTAACCAGCCTGGCTGATTGTTAGGGAGATCCACTGACCTTTTCCTAAATCTGGGTTTGATGCACATCCCTCTTCTGTCACTAGGTGGTATTAGATTGACAAGGGCTTAGTAAATCCGGACTAGGAGTGGGTGGGTTGTCACAGGGTTTTTTTTGGAAGCAAGCAGTGTGGGGTTGGGGCTTCAGGCTTGAAGCCCAACCAAGTTGTAGGGGGTTCTGCCGACTGGAGAACCTTGGTGAAGGAAAGCAATTGCCACAGGTTAAGGAACACAATTGCCTTCAGAGACAACCACTCCTGTCGCCAAAGGTAAGCGAGAACCAGAGTCAGAGGTAAAAGGGACACAGTCGCCAGCAAGGGACAATCTCTCCTGATCAGAGGCCAGGTTCTGTGGAGATTAAAGAAGTACCAGAGCAGCCTTTTTCACAAGCCGTGGACAGTGAAGAAGTTGAGAAAGCTTCAGCAGAGTCAAGCTAGGGACCCAGTGGAACAGTGTGGGTGACACTTGGAAGCCACAGCAGGATAGTTGTGAAGGAGATCAAAGGATCTAGTGGTGGCTGGGATCTGAAGAGTCTAGTAAGAGTCTGGATCTACATTGGGATACTGTGAGTTGTGATCTGTATTGAAGTTGAAGTTACCAGAGCAGTTTCTATAGGAGACAGCGGACTACAGATACATTTTGCAATTCAGTTTAAAGGCCCTTGCCATGTATTCCTTATTTTTGTCTTGGAGTCTGCCAAGTATTTTGCATCTTCCAAAGGGTGTTGCGGCCCTAACTCTCTTGCTCCAGTTCTGTAAAGAGACAATATATCGCTTTTTGCATTCTCAAAGTGTGTGATGCCCAACTTACTCTGGCGCTCTTACTACTGTTGAAACAAGAGGGAAATCATCCACAAGGCTTTTGTTTTTCAGCTTAATGATGACTTGCTTTACTGATAATGACAGCTCCTTGGATCTCATATTGAGAGTTGACAGCAACAGATTCCAAATGCAAATAGCACACTTAAAATGAACTCTGGACCTTTTATCTACTCCTTGTAAATGGGATAATGAGGGAATAACACACCTGGCCATGGAACAGCTGAGCAGCCAATTGTCCCATTACTTTTGGTCCCTTAAAAAGTGTGAGGCACATATACAAACTGTTGTAAGTCCTACACCGTTAACCTTATTTGGATGTAAATACCCTCGAATTAAAGCCGAAAGTCTGCAGTTAAAGCACATCTTGTTTGTTTCATTTAAAATCTATTGTGGTGGTGTATAGAGCCAAAAATATTAGAATTGTGTCGATGGCCCAATATTTATGGACCTGACTGTATATCCCCCTTGCATTTGAATCTAAATGTTTGTCTTATGTCTTTTCACTTCTTCTCATTGTATGTAGTAATTAACATATTACTCTCATAACATATATCCCTTTCCACTAAAGGCATTGTATTTTTGTAGGAACGTGAAACTAATGCCCCGTACACACGGTCGGACTTTGTTCGGACATTCCGACAACAAAATCCTAGGATTTTTTCCGACGGATGTTGGCTCAAACTTGTTTTGCCTACACACGGTCGCACAAAGTTGTCGGAATTTCCAATCGACAACCACGCGGTCACGTACACCACGTACGACGAGACTAGAAAAGGCCGGTTCAGAACCAAGCGCGGCACCCTTTGGGCTCCTTTTGCTAATCTCGTGTTAGTAAAAGTTTGGTGAGAGACGATTCGCGCTTTTTCAGACTCGTGGCTTTCAGATCGTTTTCTGCCATTCAGTTTGTGCTTGTGGGTTTGTATCTGCTCTTCAGTGCGTGCAGTCAGTTCGTATCGGAGTTTTCTGTGTGATCTTGCCTGCTCGTTGCTGTTTTTCAGGTCGCTCTTCACAGGCCTTGCTGTTCTTCAGTGCGTTCTGTTACTTCATTCTGAGCAGCCGACCGTTTTCTAGCCATGTTTCGTATGCGTACTCCTCGTAGAGTTCGTGCTGTGCGGGGGCTTGGTGTTGGGGTCCTGACCTTAACACAAGTCCAGTCCATGAACAGGGTGGGGAGGAGTTCATGGACCAAGAATTGGTTGCTTCAACGTGACCAGTTCTGTCATATGCCTTTGCTCCGTGAGATCCGTGAGAATAATCCTGATGATTTCAGGAACTTTCTCAGGATGACGGACCCCGTGTTTCACCATTTGTTGGCTTCGCTGACCCGCTATATTAGCAGGCAGGATACCTGCATGAGGCAAGCCATCACTCCGGAGCAGAGGTTGGCCGCTACCCTGCGGTATTTGGCGACAGGGAGAAGCCTGCAGGACCTCAAGTTCTCGACAGGCATCTCCCCCCAGGCTCTGGGGATCATTATCCCAGAGACCTGTTCTGCCATCATCCAGGTCCTGCAGAAGGAGTATATGAAGGTAAGATTTTTATCCTTTAATATCACATTTTATTGTATTGAATGTTTGCTAATATCTTGTATTTCTTTCCTCATTCCCTAATTACCATGATTGGAATATGCTGTGAATGTCCCCTTTGTCCTCATGCATGCTGGATTTTTATGTAATTATTATTTTATGTCCTTCATACATATTTGCCCTTCAATAACCTCTCCAGCATGGTGTCTCCTGCCCTATATTCACCTCATGTAGTCACTTAACAATGTATTTTATCAGCTCCATAGTAGTGCTTTACCCCAAACACCCCCTAAAATGTTTGGAAATGTTATTTTTGATTTAAATTCAGGCAGAGTGCCAGAGGCTTTTTTTTGTGGTGTCCCCAAATTTTTTGTAACCCTCCCTCCCCCCAACTGCTAAGTCAGCTGATCACAATTCTCTATCCTCAATCATCTATCTGCTGACTTTGCCAAACCCATACACACTATACCCATCTCTTTTGTGGTCAGATGTATGGATGAATTCCCCAAAGCATGTAGTGCAAGGGCCTGCCTGTATACTTTCCAATGGTACTGTTTAAAGTTTTTGTATCCTATTATTATCTTGATAGGTAATATCAGAATGTTCAAATGTCCTCAAATGTGTACAGTGTGTATTTATATCTTTGTATTCAGACACTTCTTACCTGTCCAGTGGTCTGCCAATAGTGTAACTAAGGAGGGGCTGTTCCAAGTAATACCCATTATTTAGGCATTCATCTCTCAATGAAGTGAAGAGGGTTACCTGTCCAAGAGTTCCCCCCCCCTATAATGTTAGAAATGGCCCATGAGAGGGGGGGAGGGGGAATATGATAGGTGTACCTTATACTTTGTTGTTGTTAAATTCCCCTTAATAAATTCTATCTGGAGGTTGCCCCATAATGTTTGTGTCTAATCTGCTTGCCATGTTTCTGTGAAAAAATAGTAATGTTTATTGTTTTTTCCTCAACAGTTTCTTTCAACGCCACAGGAATGGCAGACTGTGGCCTCCCACTTTGCCCAGCGGTGGGACTTTCCTAACTGCGGAGGGGCAATTGATGGGAAACACGTCCACATCATCCCACCACCCAACTCGGGGTCGTACTATTATAATTACAAGGGGTTTAATAGTATAGTGATGTTGGCGGTGGTGTCAGCTAATTACGAGTTCCTGTATGTGGACGTGGGGAAGAATGGCCGGATGTCCGATGGTGGAGTCATCGCCCAGATGGAGTTCTACAGGCGTCTCCAGAATGGCAGCTTGGACTTGCCACCTCCAGAGGACAATGTTGAAGGTCTCCCATTTGTGTTCGTTGCTGATGAAGCGTTTGCGCTGGGGGACCACCTGATGCGGCCATTCCCGATGAGGACCCTCACCCTGGAACAGAGGGTTTTTAATTACCGGCTGGCCAGAGCCCGAAGAGTGGTGGAGAACACATTTGGAATCCTGGCCAGCCGGTTCCGATTATTTCTGACACCCATCCATATGGCGGAGTATAGACTGAACCATATAATACTTGCCTGCTGTGTTCTCCATAATTTTTTAAGAAAACATTCAGCCAACTATGCTGGCTCAGTTGGGCCTGAGGCCGGAATCCCAAATCCATCAACACTGACGGCGCTTGAAAGTGGCCGTCCTGGCTTGCCCTCCCTGAATGCCCGTGATGTCTGGTTACGATACCTGGAGTTCTTTGTGGGTAGGGGGGCTATCAATATGCCAGACAATCTGTGAAACCTTTTTCAAATAAAAGAAAAAAAAGAAATTCTTTGTGGACATTTACTGCTTGTGTTTGTTTTAGCTGACCCTGACAGAAATGTGTGGAGTCCAGAAAATGTCGTGATTGTGTAACCTTATTATACAAAGCACTGTTGGCTGGTATTTCCTAAATGCAAAAACACATTTCACTCCAAGTGCACTTGCAACTGCACTGAAACTGCACTTGTAGTGCAAAGTGGATTTGCCCTTAGGAAATAACCCCTATTTTTACATAAAACAGCAATTACATCACCCCAAAAGTGTTGTAGTGTTGAGACAATAATCCACACATTCTTGAGTAAGCCACTTTTTTATACCTGCACAATCACATGTGCATTTACCAAAGGTTTTTAAAACAAACCAACATGTTTGTTGTATAACAATTTTTGCAGTAGCATTATCAAAAATCAAAATATCCATTTCAGATAAAACAGGCCTGTGTAAAACCAACAAGAAAGCCAAAAAACTTGAACTTACAAAGTTCACATTAGGTAAAACCTGAAGGCTATATCAGACATCAGTATTTAGGAACTGGGTTTGATATAGCGTTCAGATGGGGGGAAATCACCCCTGGAAAAGCCAAATTTGGAAGATGCACACCAATTTACGAATGTCAACATGTGCTATCTGCCATCAGGGGGGATCAAGGGACGTGTTTTGGGGGAGCAAGCCCTTCCTCACCGCGACTTTATAATTGAGGAAGGGGTTGCACCCCCAAAACGCGTCCATTGATCTCCCGTGATGGCAGATAGCACATGTTGGCACACTGTGTGCATCCTCCAAATTTGGCTTTTCAAAACATTGAAAAAAATTTGAAAAGATTGGACCACAATAAAACAAGTGATTTTGTGGGGTTTAAATTCGCCCCAAAACATCAATGATGTTATTATTTTTTTTAATCACATCATTGATTTTTTGCTGGATGTTTTGCAGTTCGGCATTACACCCCATGATCTCCCCAATCAGGATCTGGGTAGTTTCAGAAGTAAAGTGTTCTCTATCCCTCACATCACGATCACCTAAAAAGAGATAAAGAACAAAAAAAAAGGTCTCAAAAATCGGCCACCATCCATCTCTTTTACCTGAGCCTGTGGTCGCAGACACTCACCTGTTGTGGTGCCAATCTCCACCACATCTTCTTCTTCCTCCTGCTCTTCTTCTTGGGTTTGGTTTAATTAGGAGATGGTGCACTACCACATACGAGTGTAAAAGTAAATTTATACCCGGTTCACCACATCCCGATAATACATTGCAAAAAATAATAAAAAGGAGGGAACCCTGGGATGGTACGGGTGAAGGGGTAGGGAGTAGAGAGTAATGAATGGGTAAACCTGAGTAGAGGTTCTGGACACTGGAGCACTAGTGTGGGACCCCAGAACACCATTTTTATTAGGGGGGGCACACAGGTGCTCCAGTGTATACTATAGGGGGGGCTACATCTGTGAAGCTTGTACTAAACAGGTAAAGTATTGCAGCTTGACAAAGGCCAATAAAAAATATACATCTTGGAACTCGGCTAAAATAGAAAATTGTACCCCACTTCCAAGCAATGTTTCCTATTTCTAGTTCTGCCATCAAATATCTGTGTGCTAATTATACCATTTTTGTTTTACATAGGGGAGAAAAGACTCGGAGGACACCCCTCATCCCATCATCCCAGGAGAACACAGACCCCCCACCTATGGAAGAAGGTAAAATACCCCAAACCCAAGAAGAATAATAAAAAGGAGGGAACCCTGGGATGGTACGGGTGAAGGGGTAGGGAGTAGAGAGTAATGAATGGGTAAACCTGAGTAGAGGGAAAAGGGACGTACTAAATGGTGTGATTGGTATGAGAGATGCCCAGAAATAGTAAAAAAAAAATTACTTTATTAGAATATACAAAAATGGTTATAAAATAATGAACAATACATACAAAATATCTAAACCACACAAATGTGCATACTGGTAAGAGAAAGCATACATATATGTGGTGCATAGGAGCCCAACATGTTTCGGATAAGAATAAAAATTCAGTTCCTTCTTCAGGGGTTTCCGAGTCCTCTCTTCCTGTGTCGGCGGCGCTGCGACGCCTGACGTCACCGCACCCATTGACGCGATGTACGCCGGACGCCGTCGCGCCGGGGGAACAACTTCCCGGCGCACATTACCTCCTCTGCTGACACTGTTCAGCGGAGGGGCAGTGACGTCGGGTCCCACCCGCGCCTGGCTTTATTATTTACAATTGTCAGTAACACACATTCCCCGCCCAACACAGGTGTAACTATTCCTCCCCCATCTGATCCTTTTTAAAAAACCTCCAAATGCAAACACATTTGTGCTGCATACCCAGGCTGGACTTCTGGGAGGAGGTCGTGGCCCCATATACGCTACAATTTGTAAGTAAGCATTATTTCTAACATCATTTTAAACACCGAATAAGCCATGCAATGTCATCTTTTTGCCTATGCCATGATTATATAGAGTTCTGTGTATTGGGTATACCCCCATTTAACTCACTTTACCCATATTAAAGATTTGGCTGTATGCTGTATATTATAGGACATGGCTGTCGGGGGTAAACGTGCCGATATTGGCCCTAGACACCCATTTTCCTTACATGTCTATTTAGGTACTATATATTACATTAATATATATATGCATTAACTTTTGCCACTTCCCCCCCCTCCCCCCCCTTCCAATTTGTTTCCCATTTCGCTCCCCCCCCTTCTTGTTAGAACCCAAATTTGACCAAAGGGTCCAGATGGCTATAACCATATTAACTACATACATTACACATTTAACACTTATCTTCGTATAGATTTCTGTTCAATTTATGAACCTCTGACATCTATACTTCAATATTATATTTCTCATATGTAGGGACGTACATTCCCCTTCTATATTGGTTGTTCCTCGTGGACGCTGGTGGTTTGACGTGCCTCACCGTATCTGTATGGCGTCAATGACCTCTCCTTTACATACATCAGAAAATCTCCACACCACCTTTGAGTCCAGGCCTCCATTTTATATAAATTTACATATGGCCTCCCTTACCTGAATATGCGATGGAATTGATATCATGGTGATGATGACCTGAAGTACCATTCAGCAGACTGTCAGATCATAGTCCGTTGCTCTGTATGCATCTAATTGTTTGAAAGAGTAAGTCCCCATAATGCTCTATACTACTTTGAATTTCTAGTGTATCTTGAGCTTTTATTTTTATTCATCTTCTCACATCTTCATTTCCTATCCTCATTTCAATTTACTTCTTACTCCATATATATTTTCTTTTTTTGCCCCCAATAACTCTGCTCTTTATACCCTTTACACCTATGATATACATGATATGTATGTACATATGTGTATATATATATATATATATATATATATACTAATGACTGGTATGTTTTATTAATATACTTCCCCCAGATCATACAAAAAATCCCTACAGGAAACCCCTGAAGAAGGAACTGAATTTTTATTCTTATCCGAAACATGTTGGGCTCCTATGCACCACATATATGTATGCTTTTTCTTACCAGTATGCACATTTGTGTGGTTTAGATATTTTGTATGTATTGTTCATTATTTTATAACCATTTTTGTATATTCTAATAAAGTAATTTTTTTTTTACTATTTCTGGGCATCTCTCATACCAATCACACCATTTAGTACGTCCCTTTTCCCTCTACTCAGGTTTACCCATTCATTACTCTCTACTCCCTACCCCTTCACCCGTACCATCCCAGGGTTCCCTCCTTTTTATTATTCTTCTTGGGTTTGGGGTATTTTACCTTCTTCCATAGGTGGGGGGTCTGTGTTCTCCTGGGATGAGGGGTGTCCTCCGAGTCTTTTCTCCCCTATGTAAAACAAAAATGGTATAATTAGCACACAGATATTTGATGACAGAACTAGAAATAGGAAACATTGCTTGGAAGTGGGGTACAATTTTCTATTTTAGCCGAGTTCCAAGATGTATATTTTTTATTGGCCTTTGTCAAGCTGCAATACTTTACCTGTTTAGTACAAGCTTCACAGATGTAGCCCCCCCTATAGTATACACTGGAGCACCTGTGTGCCCCCCCTAATAAAAATGGTGTTCTGGGGTCCCACACTAGTGCTCCAGTGTCTAGATGTGAAAACAGCTGCTCAGTGTCCTCCCCTTACACACAATCTAGTTGGCATTTCATTCTAGTAACAAACCCATCTACACAAACAAATATTTGGCATCCAAGTAGGCCCCAAAAAAATGTGTGAAAATGCATATGGCCTAAACAATGGTGTTCTAGAGGCCGAAAGAAAAATGTTTGATACGAACGAATAATGGGCCCATGAACATTAAAGTTGCCCTTTTAAACGTTACAATTAATAAAAGCATATGGAGCAGAACGAACGGTATAAAGACAGAAAGAATAGGAACACAGCACAACTACTTACTTTTTTGCAGCACTCTCCGGATCTTTCGGTACTGCTCTGGCTCTCTTAACTTCAGGTCCGACCACCACTTCCTGACCTGATCTTTAGATCTTCGTACCCCGAAATTCCTGTGAAGGCTTTTGATCACTTTAGCAATGATTTTTGCCTTTCGGATGTTGGGGTGTGGGTAAGGCCCATATTTTCCGTCATAGTCGGACTTCCTCATGATGTCGACCATCTCCAACATCTCCCCAAAGGACATATTTGTGGCCTTAAAACGTCTCCTTCTAGATCGGGACGTGCCTGGATCCGGGCTTTCCTCCTCCTCCTCCTCGTTGCTATAATTAGCATACACCTGCTCTAAATCCGCCATCATGCTCTTCACCCACTGTGCCGAACGAAAAGGGGCGGGGAATAGACTAGAAAGAACGTCAGGGGCGGGCGGAGTTACACGCATGCGCAGTGTGTATAAAGCGTAACACGCGTGCGTATTACGTACGATCTGTGAGCGGAGGAAGGAGCATTGGACGTGCCGATCGTAAGAACGAAGGTAAGAGACAAACTTGTGCCAATACTGCTTCTAGATTGAGGCCTATATTGTAACAAGATTAGGAGAGTTTTGTCTGACATTAGGCTTTGTCTTGTGTTGTGTCTTGCAGTGAACATGGATATGGTACTCAAAGATAATGACTTCATGTCAGTATTCATAGATATGTTACGGGAGCTGCCCTGTCTGTGGGAGATTAACCACCCCCATTTCAAGAACCAAGCAAAGAGGAAGGCAGCACTGGAGCAATTGTGTGAAATTGTGAAGCAGGTGATCCCCACGGCAGACATCACCTATTTAAAGATATTAATTGGTGGCCTGAGGAGCACATATGTAAGGGAGCGCAAGAAGGTCCTGGATTCACAGAGATCCGGAGCAGCAGATGACATCTATGTCCCCAGGATGTTGTACTACGACAGGCTGCATTTTCTGGCAGGCCAGACTGAACCCAGGTCATCCCTCTCCAGTCTTCCTTCCACGCTTCCTTCCCCCCCGGCTGAGGCTTCTGACGCCCAACCTGGGCCTTCCAGGCCGCATGTGGAGGAGCCCAGATTGAGCCAGGTATAGCATTCCTCTAAATATTTCTGCTTGTACAATCAATGATGTTAACTAGATGTTAGTTGGGAGTACTAATTTAGGATTGTGATTGATGAAGCAAAAACTAAAACCATGTCCCTTTTTCATACACAGGGAAGTCTCAGCCAGGAGGTGGCCGGGCCGAGCCGGCTGGCTGATCTGCAGGTCCCTCCACCCCCACTGAAAAGAGAAAGTGGCAGTAGGAGGAGTACCCTAGAGGAGGCTGCTATAGGATTCTTTTGGAGGGCTACAGAGGTCCTGGGAGCACCCCACACCATGGAGGAGAACATTGCTGCCTTCATAGCATATAAAATGCAGAGGATGGAGGGGGGCCAAAAAGTCATGTGTGAATGTGTGAGGCCCTCATATCGGAGGCTCTGGAGAAAGGTATCAGGGGCCAAATTACACCTCAGACACACCTTCACGTTGGTCCTCCTCCTCCTCCTCCCTCTCCTCCAGGTCCTCCCAGTCCTCCTCCAGGTCCTCCCAGTCCTCCTCCAGGCCCCCCCAGTCCTCCTCCAGGTCCCCCCAGTCCTCCTCCTCCTCCAGGTCCTACTCCTCCTCCTGCCACATCTCCAACTGCACAGCCACAGCCAGGAAGGAAGCGTGGAAGGAAGACCAGACAGTGATTGCCCTGGATCCAGTCTGGTCGGCCAAAAAATGCAGCCTCTTGTGGTACCACAGCCTGGGAACATAGATGTCATCTGCTGCTATCTGGATCTCTGCGAATTCTGGACCAGACTGCCCTCCCTTACATATGGACTCCTCAGGCCACCAATTTTGGTGTTGAAGAATTGATGTCTGCCGTGGGGGTCCCAGGCTTCGCTAATTTCTCATGTTGATCCAGTGTTGCCTTCCTCTTTGTTTGGTTCTGAGCCCTTATTAAAGGATTTTTGTTTTGAATTATACTCTCCTATGTGTTTTACTTCAAAAATGACAGTTGGTTTGTGAGGATTCAGGTACATTTCAAATATACAATGTGAAATGAACAAGGGACACCAACACCAAACAATCTCCTGGAGATTAAATAATAAAAGATATCAATGGTGTTGGGGTAACTTGACACACAAAACACACACAAAAATATTCTGGAGTAAAAATAAAAATAACATTGAACAAAGATCAGCCTTGGAAAAAATCCAAACATTAAAAGAAAAAAAAAGGCTGAAAATACAAAAAAAAAAAAAAAAGTCAGATGTGACAACTAATAACAATATATTCAGGGAATCCCACTAAAAAAACACAAATAAAAGTTTGTGAGAAGTGTGTGTGAATATGAGCAGCAAAACTACTTAATTCTTGTCACATTATAAAGAAGAAGAGAGTGCACTGTATTAAACCATTTTGAACATTGCAGCGTGACGAAAGTGCTGTATCCATTGCGAACGCTAAGTTTACCAGAACGAGCTGTCCCGTCTCGGAATTTCTTCTGAGCATGCGTGGCCCTTTGTGCGTCGGAAAAGGCCACACACAGTCGGAATTGACGCGATCGGATTTTGTTGTCGGAAAATTTTATCTCCTGCTCTCCAACTTTGTGTGTCGGAAAATCCGATGGAAAATGTCCGATGGCGCCCACACACGGTCGGAATTTCCGACAACACGCTCCGATCGGACATTGTCTATCGGAAAATCTGACCGTGTGTACGGGGCATAAGAGTTACAGAGTTTTGTTGTTGGTTTTGAGGAATGTACAAGTTGTAATATTCCTATTTTCTTTTTTTTAGTGAAAAGATGAAACATTCTAAGGTATTTAACTGTGGAGGTCTGGTCAGTGAATTTGGAAGTTTGAAAGTTGAACTTGCTGTAGATGACTTTTTTTGGTGTTAAACTTAAACTATTTCTATTGTCTGCCATTCAATATTGTTTGTTGTGTCCATACCGTATCTCTATTTCTATTGTTCAGCACGTCACCTCTATTATTAAGTTCTTGAATTGAAAAGACGGAAGGGAGGAACCTGTCTAAACCGTAATGTCGTGTGACCAGACTCTGTCAGAATAGACTCGCACGCTCTTTCTGACAGAGTTCTGCTGAAACAGACTTGCCTACACACGATCACAGCAAAGTCCAATTGATTAGAACGTGATGACGTACGATGGGACTATAAAACGGCAGTTCAATAGCCAAATGAGCTGGCATCCATACTTATGGATAGGTTCATTGAGAAGGGGTACGATCAAGCTTCCCTATGTTTGGCCGTCAAAACGGCACGTGATAGGGATAGATCTTCACTTTTGTTTGATGTATCCCCAGATAGGATGGATGTTTCTGATGCTGTGTCATTTATCACCACCTATTCGGTACAGCATGGCAACATCAAACAGGTGATACAAAAACACTGGCATGTGTTGGGCAGTGACCAAGTTCTTGGCACTGTCTTACCAGCTAGGCCTAGAGTTGCGTTCAAGGGAGCAGCCTCCCTTGGGAGTAAAATAGCCCCCTCTGTTCAGGACCCTTCACGGGAGAACAGATGTTTCCTTCGGAACCTCACTGGCTATTACAGATGTGGGAAATGCCAAGTCTGTTCTCTAAATGTCAATAGGGGAAGGCGGATCACTACGTTTACATCCACTAGTACCTTGCGTTCGTATGAGATTGAACTCTTTATTACATGCACCTCCGAAGGGGTGGTCTATCTCCTACAGTGCCCTTGCGGGCTACAGTATGTGGGGAGGACCAAAAGGGCATTACGTGTCCGTTTGAACGAACACATAGGGAACATAAGGGGAGGATATGACAAACATCCAGTCTCCAGACATTACGACCAGGTATACAAAAGGGACCCCTCCAACACATTATATGTGGGGATTGACAAATACAGACCACACTGGCGAGGCAGTCTGATGGTCAGGGAGATCTCTAAGCTAGAGATGTCCTGGATCCATAGACTCAAAACCTACGCCCCATTTGGCATGAATATTGACACAGATGTAAATGCTTTCATTAACAATGCCTGATTGGGGTCAGCATACTATCCCTATCTCTATAAAGCCTTTTTTGACAACTTAATTTCTTGTAGACTCTATTGGACTTTATAGAGGTATTAGAAATATATTTTGGTAGTTAGCACCTTTCTTAGAGGCATTTTTTGTGAAAGCTTGGCTCTGAGTTTCTATGTATCTGGACTATTTTATTATCACCTGAAGGGTAGGTGGGAGGGGTTGGTGACCCTCATTAACCTCCCTGACGGTAATCCCGAGTGTGGCTTGGGGTTAAATTTCAGTCCCATTAGTGGTAACCCTGAGCCACACTCGGGATTACATTGCAGGATCCTGGTGCGGCGTTACTTACCTTGTCCCCAGGATCCTGCGATGTCCCCCGCTGTGTCTGCGGGCTCTGTCTCCTCCGAAGCCTCTCCGTGCCAGGCTCCGTTCCCTGCGAGCGTCGCGACGCATGGGGGCAGAGCCTGGCGGCAAATTCAAAAACATTTACAAACCATAACACATACAGTACTGTAATCTGTAAGATTACAGTACTGTATAAAATTATTATTCATTATTTCACATCCCTTTTGTCCCCAGTGCTTTGGCCCATGCCCTGCATGCAGTTTTATGTTATATATACTGTTCTTTCTGCCTGGAAACTGGAGATTGTCCATAGCAACCAAAAAGTGTCCCTTTATGTCAAAAGTGGCTTTAGACCAGCTAGAAAACAGCGATAGTAAATTAGAACACTTGCAGAATTGAGCGGGAAAAATAGTATAATATCTATAATTCTAGATATTATCATTCTCAGGGAAGTTTCTGGATGTATAACAATGTCTTTGTGTTATATATATCAGTGTCCTTTCTCCTAAAAGGTAGAATGTATAGGAGATATGTTTGTGGTTTTATATCCAATCCCGCATTTCCAACTTACTTTTAGGAATTCGTTTCTTAGTAGAAATTGAAGAATCCTTCATTCATACGATGCTTCCAGAAAGATAAGCAAAGACAAGACTGACTTCTGGTAACATTTGGCATGGTGATGGTCTCAGAAGGAGGAGGAGGAGGAGACATCATGATGTTACATTCTCCAAAGCGTTGGGTTACTTCTCTCTCTTCAACCCTACTCCATTCCTCTTCTACCATAAATCTCATCCATTCTTATACTGTTTCAAAATGTTATGTCAGCATATCCTAGTAACACCCATATTTGCATATATACTTTAAATGGTTATAGTCTAAAGATAAGCAACATTACTCCACCCATTGTCCTGACATAGCAACTCAAAATAGAAATATCTACCCAGCTAAACCACTCTTCTGTCCTCTATCCTCCATCCTGTTAACTTTCAGAAACCATCACTAATTACATATAACATTCATGTGTTTCATATATTTTTTCAGAAACTTTTCCTTGTCAAAAGAAGTTTATTGAGTATACAATATTATAAAGATACATAAAGTAAGTTTACAATGATCTATAAAGTAAGCTCATTGTTTTACAGTAGGGTTTATATAGGTAAATATCATGAAATTTCAAATATTAAACATTGGGTTCACGTAAACCTAAATTAAAGATATATATCATTTCCTTAGTCAATTTTGTAGGTATTTAAATGATTTATACCTACTATACATATTGTTTACAGGTAGAGTGTATATAGGTCAAATAAATTCTGATAATGAGCTTTAATCGTAAGGTGGAGAAAAGGAAAGAGAAAGAAGAAAAAGGGTAGAAAGGTAGAGGTATAGTCCACAAGGTTGTCCCGCTCGTCAGTTTATTATTCTGTTTAGTTCTCTTTGAAGTCTTAGAATGGGTGTCTCTGTAAGTCATTTAATCTGTTACCATGGCAACAGGACAAAGTCATTGAAGTTTGACAGGAACTGTTGTTTTATCCAAGGATGCCAAAGTTTTTCAAATTTTGGAATTTGATTTTGATCGATGGCTACCATCTTAGCATGGGACATTGTATTATTCATTCTGTGAATTGTTTCTGCTAGTACCAATGTAGGAGATTTCCATGCCTTGGCCACTGTTTGTTTTGCAGCCGTTATTAGTTGGATCATAAGTTTGAATTGAGAGAGTGTTAACCATTCCGGTTTTAGATTAAGTAAAGTTATATATGGATCTGGTTGTATTATTTTTTTAAATATTTTAGATGCAATCACGAAGACTTCCTTCCAGAAGGTTTGGATTACTGGGCACATCCACCATATGTGTAAATGTGTGCCTATTTCTGGGCATCCTCGAAAACAAAGAGCTGAGGTATTAGGTGAATATTTTGCCACTCTAGCGGGTACAAGGTACCAGCGAGTTAGGACTTTATAATTTGTCTCCAGTGCTAAGATGTTGGGTGAAGATGACTTAGATGTGAGCCATATGTTAGACCAGTCCGTGTCTTCTAAAGTTCGTCCCAGGTCCTCCTCCCACCTCTGAACGTAAGAGGGTCTATTAAGATTTGCTACTCCATATAATTGATTATAAAGTGATGAAATTGTACCTTTAGCAAATGGATCTTTTGTACAGATTGATTCAAAAATGGATAATTGGGATAATGGTGTATCCCCCTTTAGGAATGGTGTATAGAAATTTTTGATTTGGAGATATCTAAATATCTCAGAGTTTGGTAGATCATATATTTATTTAAAAAGGTGCTGCGCAAATAAATTGTCCTTAAATAATATATCAAGATTGAGCGGACGTAGACAGGAGATAGGGACACCAGTGGATAATCAAAACGCCAGGGGTTGAATCACAGGTGACTAATATCCCTTCACCATACATAGATGGCCCCTCACCTGCAACCTTCGACCTGAAACAGGTCACACAGCGTAAGCAGACAAGCTGATCCAGGCAATAATGACTCCGTTCTTAGAATCCAACTCCCCCTCACGTCAGATAACTCAGGTGTTGCATATGCAAATGAAACATACAGAATATAGTGCTCTCTGTACAAACTTTATTAAAAAAATGGTAATTAAAATGCACTCACATATACCGGCACTCAGGTCCGAGTGCCGGCTAACTGGCGTGTGATCGTAGACACAGGCTGACAGCCGCGGGTGACGTCATGCGCTACCTGGCCCCCGTACGCGTTACGTCCGTGGGCGGGACTTCATCAGCGTGGGGCGGGGTCATATATTTCTCTAAGCGATGGGAATGAAAGGAATGATTTAGATGCTATGAAGTCATTTGGGCAGGACCCCATTGTCGCCACTTTTTCTCAGCGCTGCATTTTCCTTGTGGACATATACGTGAGTGTATTTCCTCCATATATATTTTTAATAAACTTTTTATGCGGATTTACACTATGTGGCCCTTTTTTTCTTTTCCTATCCACCACACTCAATGAATGATCGCTGTGAGGGATCCACACCCGGTTTACCCAGCTCCCTCCCTCCTGGGACTCATAGAACTACCTACAACTCTTGAATCTCATACATCACCCAGAACTTGGACACCAGGAGGAGGAACCAGGCAGCCTGCGATATCACAGACATCTACAGCTTTCTACCACCCAAGCCTTATCCGACCCTGTTGGGCGTATGTCCTACTTGGTCCACCGCATCTGGTAAGCCTTCATCTTTTACGGTGGTAGTCAGCTTGTTTGCAGTTTTGAGATACTGGATCATTACAGTTTTTATCCATATGACTGAATCTTTGCCGTTTACTGTTGGACCTTGAACAGTGCACTACGTGTTTTTTAGCCCTGAACGGGGCTCCTGGGGCTCCTCATTGTAGATCCCCTTTATTGTGTACCCACTCACCCCTGGTAGATTAGGTCCTAGCGCTACACTTTTTTCTGTTTTATGAAGTCATTTAGTGTCTGAATGCCTGATGTTGTCCAAGCTTTAAAAGAATTTGGGTAGATCCATGCCGGATAAAAGGCCGGATTTCTGATAAAAGAAAGGAGAGGATTGTGTGGAGATTGTAACTGATATTTAGTTTTTAGTTTATCCCAGAGAGATAAGAAGTGTTTAGTTATGGGATTATGAATTTTAAAGCGGTCTTTAGGATCAAGCCATAATAAGTTTGATATTAATAGAGGGTCATTTTCTGAAGCCTCTATAAATACCCATAATGGGATTTCCTGTTTTGCATGGTATTTGGACAGACTGGCCAAATGTGCTGCTCTGTAGTAGTTAGTAAAATTAGGGTATCCCAGGCCTCCTTTATTTTTGGGAAGATGTAGTGTGTGTATAGGTATACGTGGTTTAGAAGAGCCCCATATAAACGAAGTTGCTCTTTTTTGTACTATTCTCAAAAAATAGGAAGGAATTGGAATAGGGAGGACTCTGAATAGATAAAGCAATTTGGGTAGAATAGTCATTTTGATTGCATTAATCTTCCTTATCCAGGATAAAGGAAGTTGCGACCATTGTTTTATTAGATTTGTGATCTGTCTTAATACAGGAGGATAATTGGTTGAGAATAAGTCAGAATGAGATGCTGTTAAATGAATTCCAAGATATGGGATTGATTTTTCTGCCCATGTGAATGGGAGTGCAGCCCTAGCCGGGATCAATTCCATGTTTGTGAGTGAAATATTAAGCACTAGGCATTTCTTAGGATTAATCATAAGGCCGGATAGGGCTGCAAATCCATCAAGAGCTGGTATTAAGTTAGGATCAGAGACCTGTGGTGATGATAGAAAAAGTAATATATCGTCTGCAAATATACATAATTTGTGTGTAATACCTCCTACTTCAATGCCAGTTATAGTTTGGTTTGTTCTGATATATTGGGCCATGCGTTCGAGTATAAGGGCAAATAATAAGGGAGATAATGGGCAACTCTGTCGGGTACCTCTTTCGATATTAAAGGCATCAGATTTGTATCCACCATATTTTATATAGGCTTTGGGTTTATTATATAATGCTTTGATCCATGTTAAAAAGTGGGGTCCAAAACCCCATTTTTGTAATGAATATTGCATATATTGCCAGGATACTGTGTCGAATGCCCTCTTAATATCGAAAGATAGAAAACATAAAGGGATTTTCCGTTTTTTAGCAATATGTGCCAATAACACTGCCCTGCATATATTATCGCCTGCCTGTCTATTTGGCATGAAGCCTACTTGATCTCTATGTATTAATTTTCCTATAATGCTATTGAGGCGTTTTGCTATTATTTTTGCTAATAATTTAATATCAAGGTTTAACAGAGAGATAGGCCGATAATTCACACAGGAAGTATCATCAGAAAGGGGTTTTGGGATCATACAAACAATTGCCATTAGTGTTTCTTGCCAAAAAGAATGTCCATCTAGAAGTTTGTTAAAAGTTTCAGTGAGAATAGGAGAGAGTATTTCTGAGAATGTTTTATAGTATAAAGCCGAGTAGCCGTCTGGGCCTGGTCGTTTGTTAAGTTTTAGGTCTTTTATGGCGTTAGCAACTTCATCTATAGTTATAGGCTCATCCAAACTGCTTTTTTGATTCTGAGATAACTCAGGTAAGGTTATTTTTGAGAAGAAGGATTCAGCCTCTGTAGGATTAAATTCATTGTTTGTCTTGTATAAAGTTGCGAGATGTGAGTGAAATTTATGGACTATTTTAACTGGATTACAAGTATAAACATTTTTTGATAATTTCAAACGTATTGGTTTGAAAGATTTGTTAGTTGAATTTAATGCCCGAGCCAAATATGTACCTGGTTTGTTTGTTTTCATGTAGAAATTGTGTTTGGATCGTTTGAGGGATTTATCAACTGACTCAGTGAGAAATAGATCGTATTCCAATCTAGATTTTTCCAGATGAGATTTTGTACTCTGAGATGGATTATCTTGGAATGATATGTAGGCTGCATTAAAATTGAGTTCTAGTTTTTTTGCTAGATTTTTGCGTTCCCGTTTAAATAGTGCCATTTGTCTTTGTATTGTACCACGCAAGACAGGCTTATGAGCTTCCCACAGTGTTATTGGGGAGATGTCTGTTGTATTATTAATTGATATGTATTCCTTTAAAGCTTGTTCAATGGCCATCTGATGTAGTGGGTGTTTGAGCATTATGTCCAGTAAGTACCACGTTGGGTCATGCGCTTTTTGGTATGGCTGAGGCTATAGTAGTGTATACTGCATTATGGTCAGACCACGGAATCGGAATTATATCTGATGCAATAATTTCTGGTATCATTCCTATTGTTAGAAAAATATGATCTATTCTGGTGAATGTTAGATGAGGGTGCGAGAAATATGTGAATTTCTTTTTCATTGGGTTACTTTCTCTCCACGAATCTACCAGATTGTATTTGGAAAGAAGTTGAGAAAAAGGTAATCTAGAGGTTATTTTGGATGGTGTAAAAGGTGATTTATCTAGAAATGGGAGGAGGAGCTAGTTTGAATCCCCACACATTATCACTGTTCCTATTTTGTGTGTATTAATCACTTGTAATATATGTGAGAGGAATGGTGTAGGTTGTTTGTTAGGAGCGTAGTAGGAAATCACTGTGATTGCTGTATCCATTATATAACCCATGAGTATCAGGTATCTACCTTCTGGGTCTTTAATTTCTGATGATAAGGTGAATGGTGTGGATCGGTGAAATGCAATTAGAGTTCCCCTTTGCTTGGTACAGGCAGAAGCCGTGTAAATTTGTTGATAAAAAGGAGAAATATATTTTGGAGTAGAATCTTTGGTGAAGTGTGTTTCTTGGAGGCATACTATGTGAGCCTTCTTGTTATGGAAAGTATGGAAGGCTTTGGTCCTTTTTTGAGGGACATTTATTCCCTGAACATTCAGGGAAAGTATATTCAGTGGTGCCATGGCAACAGATCAAATAGTTTTGACTTACTTTTTGTTATGCAGAGCTGACTGCGCAGATCAACCTGTGTGGACTGAAGAGATGAAAAGATAGAAAAGAAACCAGTGAATTCTGGAGTAAAGAGTAAACAAAAAACATATGAGATTAGATGATACATTGTATAAATTATTTTTTGCAAGTAATCACAATTTACCCGTGAAAGAGAATAAATATCTCTCTCAGGGGAATAAGTGCCTTCGTCACACTCCCACATAATATGGTTGGGAGAATGAGGAGGGCTAATGGGGGTACACGGATCTTCCGCTTACAGGAGAGAAGTGCTATGTCAAAAGACATCAAAATGATGTTTCATTAATTGGAGTGCAGAATATAGTTTTTGTTGAAATTATTTATTCCAGGGTGGTTGTATATGGTTAGTCTTGCCCTAGGCTAAATAATTCAGTTAGAAAGGTACTGTTAATAACTTTGGTATTGATGAAGATAGTTTAAATTATTTTGGGATTTTAACCCTTTTAGAGTAAACAATTACATATTTTATTCATATGTAACTGATATGTTAACTCATAAAATTGAGGTTGTATTGCTTCAGATTAGAATAATCCCTTTCATGACTAAGCCTATTTTTGAAATTTGGTGTTTACTAATTAAAATCCATATTTTTTGCTAGAAAATTACTTAGAGCCCCCAAACATTATATATATATTTTTAGCAGAGAATCTAGAGAATAAAATGGCGATTGTTGCAATATTTTTTATCACACGGTATTTGTGCAGCGGTGTTTTAAACGCAAATTTTTGCAAAAGGGACACTTTCATGAATTCTAAAAAATCCAAACAGTAAAGTTACCCCAATTTTTTTGTATAATGTGAAAAATGATGTTACGCCGAGTAAATAGATACCAAACATGTCACCCTTTATAATTGCACGCACTCGTGGAATGGCGACAAACTACGGTACCTATGAATTTCCATAGGCGACGCTTTAAAATTTTTTTACGGTTACCAGGTTAGAGTTACAGAGGAGGGCTAGGGCTAGAATTATTGCTCTCGCTCTGACGATTGCGGCGATACCTCACATGTGTGATTTGAACACCGTTTACATATGCGGGCCAACTTCCGTATGCGTTTTCTTCGCTGCGCGAGCTCGCGGGGACAGGGGCACTTTAAAAAAAATTTTTTTTTTTTAATTTATTTTTTTTTTTTTTTTACTTTATAAATTGTGTTTTAAAATTTTTTTATTTTTTTTTTACTTTTACTGCTGTTACAAGGAATGTAAACATCCCTTGTGACAGTAATAGGTGGTGACAGGTACTCTTTATGGAGAGATCGGGGGTCTAAAAGACCCCCCATCCCTCCTTTACACTTCAAAGTATTCAGATCGCCGAAAACGGCGATTCTGAATACTGTGTACTTTTTTAAATTCGGCGCCATTGGCAGCCGAGTAAACGGGAAGTGACGTCATGACGTCGCTTCCGCGTTTACAACAAGAAGACTGATGCATCATCCCGGTACCGTTGTTTACAGCGGGCGATCGGCTACCCATGTATAACAACCAATGCGGCTAAAAGCCGCTCACAGCTTCGTTCCAGCCCGCCCCCAGCCGCCGAAAGTACCCGATTGGACACCGGGCTTCCCGATCGCACGGGAGGCCCGGTAACAGCGGCGGGAGGGGGGGGATGTCCCCTCCCGCTCCTCCGGTATAACAACCGAGCGGCTTTTAGCCGCATTGGTTGTTATACACGTGTAGCCGATCGCCCGCTGTAAACAACGGTACCGGGATGATGCCTGCAGCTGCGGGCATCATCCTGGTATAACCCCGGAAAGCCAAGTACGCATATGTGCGTATGGTCGGCGGGAAGGGGATAAACAGAAACATAATTCTAGGAACTAGTTAGGTAATAATATATTTGTTTTAAGAAAAGAAAGAAAAAGCTTCCATTACTTCTGGATTATTGAACATATTTGTCCTAAAAAGTAATAAATCTATTGTTATTACCTGATAATATATAACTGAACAAGAATTTCCTTATTTCACTTATATATTCTAAGGCTATATGAATCAGAAGTCATAAGAAATATAACTGGAATGTAACATGATCCCACACAGTGTGTGACTATCAGAATGCAGTTACATTAAGTTATAAATACAGGTTTTTTATAGAGAACCATCTCTTAGTATAATAAATGAAGAGATATCAGGAATTAGGATGTCAGTCCATTGAATCTTCTTGGTCCATGGATGATGTGGCATAACGGCCTCTTTTGTGAGAATGATGATTCGCATTTTGTTCTGAAATTTTCTGGGTGCTGCCTGAAGGTGAAGATGATGTCATTCTTCTGTGTGTGGGAGAGTTGCTGCTTGTGGGTTCTGTCAGATTTAATTTTAAAAGGGTCTGTTGTAGTTCATCTGCTGATCTGCTTCTTTAAATTGTACCTTGGTAGTTAAATCTGACTGAAAAGGGGAAGCCCCATTGATACATAAAGTTGTGGCGTTGCAGTTCCATTAGTTGGGGTTTCATGGATCGTCTTTTAGTAATAGTAAGTTGGGATAGGTCAGCAAAAATTTGATAATTGTGTCCTTGAAAATTAAGTTCCTTTTTTTCTCTTGCAGCAATTAGTATTTGTTCTTTCGTTCTGTAATAATGAAATTTTGTGATTATATCACGCGGGGGTCCATCTTTCTTTTTGGCTGTGAGGGCTCTGTGTACTCTGTCCAGTTCTAAACGTTCAATAGGGATTTCTGGCTTTAGTTCTTGTAATAGAGCAGTAATAGTAGATTGCAGGTCTGTCACAGTTTCAGGTATTCCCCTTATGCGCAAGTTTGAACGTCTGGCTCTATTTTCATAATCTTCGAGCTTAGGTTGAAGTATTAAATTCTCTTCTTTTAATTGTTCCAATTCTGTTATATTTTCTTGGGTTGTAATTTCAATTTCATCCATTTTTATTTCTAAGGCTGCGGTGCGGTTTCCCAGCTCTCTTATTTCTTTGGTTAGGCTTTTTGTTATTTGGTCTGAGGTTTGTTTTAAAGCCTTATGAAGCATCTTTTCAAATTGTAATAATATTACTGGGGATGCTGAGGAGGCTTGTGGAGAAGTTTGTGAGAGGATTTGTTCTGTATCTGACTCAAATGGAGAGTCTTGTTGTGACATTTTCTGTCTGTGAGAGCGCCCTGATGCTGTATATTGTGAGGTGACTGGAGCTGCTTTAGTTGCAGTGAGTGCCTGTGAGCTCTTTGTGAGGTGATTTTTATTTCTGCCACGGTTTCCTCCCAGTACCATATTTCCTGCCCAAACTTTCACAGTTTGTTCCCTGGGGCAAAAAGGTTCAAATGAATACCTTTTGAGCCTGCAGGCTCCGCTTTGTCCTTCTCTTCTCTCCTCAGCGGTGTGGAGCTCTAACAATGCATGTCTGCTCTGCTAGGCTCCACCCAGTCCCCCCTTTTCAGAAACTTTTATCACTTAAAATAATAATAAACTTAAAATCTTCTAACAGAGCGATAGTGAATCGTGGGGGAAATGTATTTTATTATTATTATATTATTATTTTTTTAATTATTTATATTTATTTATTATATTATAATTTGTTTTTGTGTTTCAAACTTCAGCATACCCGGGATATCTACTAGACTCTTGTTTGGACAGATTTAAGTGTGTTATTGTTAAGAATTACAGGCCTACAATATAAAACGCCAAATTTCCATGCAAAATAATTGTACCGCTTCCAGCACCTAAAATCCGAAATAATCATACCGCCAGGGAGGTTAATAAATTTGTGGTACCTTTGGCCTTTCACCCGTACACATTATGTGTATTTATATACACATTTATGTATATTCCTCTTTTTTTACCTTTCAGTTTGTTTTCAATTAACTATTTTTCAATTTTTATATTTTTTACCTTTTGTATGTGGACATTTGGGCCAGTTATGTCCATACAGACTATGAATATTAATGAACTGCCTCTGGATGCCCACATCCTGAGGCCCACGGAGACCCTTTATTTTTGTCTTTAAAATTTTTTTTTCCACTCTCAGCAACTTTGGCAGTTTGTTTTCACCCTTTTATTTATTCCAGCTTGCAACTCTCATTTATCACCATTTGTTATGATCTGATGGTTGAGTTGCTCGCAATAATCCATATGACCACTGGATGGCCATTGCTCTTCAGGAGCGTGTCGCCCTGGTGTGTTTATTTAGTACTTCCGGCCTTGATACGGACCACGCCAGCTGTCATGATCGTAGGATTTATGGCTCTGTCGGGGTCTGTCTCCTTTCCGGACTTTAATACATCCATTTTTTGTCCCTGCTACCTTATGTGGATATATAAATTTGGATATACTCATTCATTTACCCCATAAATACTTTTTGTTTAGATATTTTTATTGGCCATCGGTATTCACCAGCTGCACTTTCTGTGTGTCTTGTATATCATGACACAGATATGTGCAAGTATATCTAAGGCCTCGTTGTAGGCGTAATTTTGCCTTATTTGTGGGACTTTTTATGTTTCCCCCGATCTATGATCCTACAGTTTGTCCTTTAATTAGGAAGGTTCCGTCCTCTGTCTGACGGATTGGATTCTCACTCACTGTGGGTGCACCTGCGTACTCGGTATTACTCTTTGCTTTGGACATAGGCACACTGCGCATGTCCGTAGATGCAGTGGAACTCAGAGTGAGGCTTGGTTAGGTCGTTGTACTATAAAGGGAGGTGACACGATGCGCCGCCCGTGCCCCTGGACAACGTAACTCTATTACGAAACGCCGCGTAGGGCGGAACGACGCGATCGCGTCCTCTCATCGCTGCTGTGGTTACCAGTAGGACGGGTTGTTTGTCTGTGAGCCTCCCGCCGGCGCTCCAGGCATTTTCAGGTGCTTACTTTACATTACCAACATGTGGGTGCATTGTTTTTCTTTTACATTTGATAAAAGTTTTTACGGTTTTACACTATTGGAGCCTTTCTATCTTTTATGATCATATCCACTCTACTGCGGGTCGGTGCCCTTTTACCGGTCAGTTGGAATTCCTTCACTATGGTATCAAGGTTTCTGAAGCACTATACCACTCCAAGGCTCCCGGGCTATGGTTGTGATCCAGATTACCATCTTTTCTATACAGCTTTCTCTGATCCTCTGTGGCGGGGGATCATGAGTTTCTGGTAAGCGGCCAATGTTTACCTAAGGTGGTGGAACAAGCACTTTTGTCTACTTTTGACAAGAATCACAATTTACATGGATTGTTATTTATCACATGGGTGATATTCATTTCACTTGATATATATGGACTTTTTGTTTTATATTGCCAATATTTCACATTTAGCAATTACATCAAAGGGGGGGATAGGGGAATTTTTACGGTGTCAAATATAGAAATGCACAGTTGACTTACTATAGATAAAACATAGTTTTTATTGACATAACATAGTTAAAAGAGCATACTGTTACAGGGCAGTATGAAGTTATAAACAATTGGTGGTCAAGATCGTATACAGGTGAGTATTAAATCGCAGCAGGAGGTATTGCACACTAGCCCGACATGTTTCACTACTTTAGCTTCCTCAGGGGATGTGCAAAAGATTGATTTTACTGAGACCACTGAGTAGAAAAAGAGAAACAAAGTTGTAACAACAGTCTGAAACAATGCAATGAAATAATACATACAGAGTGTTGATTTAAATATGAACCTAGTTGCCTAGAATGACTGGACACTTACCCTATACATTGTTTGCACCCATGAACCACCTGGTCGTACCCCTGACTAGGCCCCAAAAGACCGAATCCAAGGGGGTCAGTTTGGCATGGCCATAGAGGGGACACTGATAGGGGGACACTAAGGAACAACAAAATTACCATAAAATTATATTATTAAATAGATGGCTTGATATAAAGAAGCAAGGAAAAAGTTTTATCCATAGTAAGTCAACTGTGCATTTCTATATTTGACACCGTAAAAATCCCCCTATCCTCCCCTTTGATGTATTTGCCTTTATTGGGATGAGGTGTCTACAGCAAGAGTGTTGTTTTCACCAACCGGACCAAAACATTACAATTCACATTTAGCAATGTTTATTTGATGGACTGTCACTTTATTAATTAATTTGTGTTTAATTTGTTTTTTTCACACAATTCAAGATTATTGTGGATTGGTGGCAATATGCATGGTCACGAGTCCTTTTTAGCGCAATTCCGTTTTTTTCCAATTTTTCTCACTGTGTTTATGTTGCATAGAGGAATTGCAGCTTATCTATCCTTATACACTTCACTTAAGCGCAGTTTCTCCCCTCTCTTTTTCTCCGTCAGAATGGACTCGGACACTCTTTCTGACGGAGTTCCGATGGAGTTCCGCTGAAACAGACTTGCCTACACACGATCACACCAAATCCAATCATTTAGAATGTGATGACGTACGACGGGACTTTAAAACGGAAGTTCAATAGCCAGTGCGCCACCCTTTGGGCCCCTTCTGCTAATTTTGTTTTTATCTCGTGTTAGTAGAAGTTTGGTGAGAGACGATTCGCGCTTTTCAGACTCGTGTTTTTCAGATCGTTTAACTGCTGTTCAGTTTGTGCTTGTGGGTTTGTATCTGGTTTTCAGTGCGTGTAGTCAGTTCGTATTTGTGTATTTAGTGCATTCTTGTCCGCTCGTTGCTGATTTTCAGCTCGCTCTTCACAGGCCTTGCTGTTCTTCAGTGCGTTCTGTTAAAAGTTCGTTCTGACCAGCCGACCGCTTTGAAGCCATGTTGTGTGTACGTACTCATCGTAGAGTTCGTGCTGTGTGGGGGCTTGGTGTTGGGGTTCATTCTTTGACCCAAGCCTAGTCCATGAACAGGGTGGGGAGGAGTTCATGGACCAAGAATTGGTTGCTCCAGCGTGACCAATTCTCTCACATGCCTTTGCTTCGTGAGATCCGTGAGAATAATCCTGATGATTTCAGGAACTTTCTCAGGATGACGGACCCCATTTTTCACCATTTGTTGGCTTTGCTGACCCCTTATATCAGCAGGCAGGATACCTGCATGGGGCAAGCTATCACTCCGGAGCAGAGGTTAGTCGCCACGTTGCGGTACTTGGCGACTGGGAGAAGCCTGCAGGACCTCAAGTTCTCGACAGGCATCTCCCCCCAGGCTCTGGGGATCATTATCCCAGAGACCTGTTCTGCTATCATTCAGGTCCTGCAGAAGGACTATATGAAGGTAAGATTTATCCTTTAACATCACATTCTATTGTATTTAATGTTTGCTAATGTATTGTATTTCTTTCATCAATCCCTAATTACCATGATTGCAATATGCTGTGAATGTCCCCTTTGTCCTCATGCATGCTGTAATCTTTTAATGCTCCTTTTTTGTCTTTCATGCATATTTGCCTGCACTAACCTCCCCAGCATACTATCCTGGGCCCATATCCACCTAGTCTAGTCACTTAATGTATTTTGTCAGCTCCATTGTAGTGCTTTACCCTAAACACCCCCTTAAAATGTGTCCAAATGGAATGTGTGTCCTTAAATTAATTTATAAGCCCCCCCCTTAAATTTTAGCAATGGGCCATCAGAGTGGGTGAGGAATCTGATAAGTGGGCCTTATATTTTAGTCTTTAAATAATACTTAAAATAAATGTTATACTGATGTTGGCCAAGAATTTTTTTGTGTGATATGCTTGCAATGTTATGTGAAAAAGTACTTATATATTTTTTTTCTTGTTTGATTCCCCAGTTTCCTTCAATGCCACAGGAATGGCAGACTGTGGCATCCCATTTTGCCACCCGTTGGGACTTTCCCAACTGTGGAGGGGCTATAGATGGGATGCTTCCCATCATGCTACCACCCCATTCGGGGTTATACTATTTTAACTATAAGGGGTTTCATAGTATTGTGTGGTGGTGTCGGCACAATATGAATTCCTGTATGTGGACGTGGGGAAGAATGGCCAGATGTCAGATGGAGGAGTCTTCGCCCAGACAGAGTTCTACCAGCTTCTCCAGAGTGGTGGCCTGGGATTGCCACCTGATGAGGCCATTCCCCCAAAGGACCCTCACCCCGGAGAGGAGGGTTTTAAACTACCGGCTGGCCAGAGCGAGAGGAGTTGTTGAGAATGCCTTCGGGATAATGGCCAGCCAGTTCCGCCTGTTTCTGACAGCAATCCATATGGCGGACTACAAACTCAATCATATCGTCCTATCATTCTGCATCCTTCACAATTTTTTAAGAAAATATTCTACAAATTATATAGCCTCAGTTGGGCCTGAGGCCAGACTTATTACTGAGAATCCTCTGACAGGCCTGGATACTGGCCGTACTGGCTTTGCCCCCCCAAAGCGCTTGTGAAGTTTGTGAGAAATATGTGAATTATTTTACGGGTAGGGGCGGCCATTGCCATGCCAGACAATGTGTAAAACTTTTTAGAAAAAAAACAAAAACAAAAAAAAAACTGGTAAATTCTCTAATTTTCTTTATTGCTTGTGTTTGTTTTTGGCTGTATCCTAGGTTCTCCTAACGCACTTGTAGTGCCAAGTGGATTTTCCTTTAGTAAATAAGCCCTATTGTCACTGTAAACACAAAATACTTACAAAACTGGTATGGAGCATTGAAAGAAGAAGCCACACATAGTTGATTAGCAAACTTTTTAATCTGTGCACATTCACATGTGCGTTTATAATTTAAAAAAAAATTATATATATATATATATATATATATTTTAACCAGTTACCAACCGGCCCATAGCCAAATGACGGCTGCAGGGTGGTTGGATAACTCTGGGAGCACATCATATGACGTGATTCCAGAAAACCGCTCCCGCGCGCCCCCTGAGGTGCGCACACGCTGATCGTGGCCATTTACCATGTGATCGCTCCGTCAAATGACAGAGCCATAAACAAACCGGCGTCATGTCATGACGCCGGTTCCTCCCTCCCCTCTCTGTATCGATCGTTACAGAGGGGGAGGGATCGGATGGGAGCAGAGCTGTGGGCTGGATGTGTAGTGCCCACAGCGCTGCTCAGTGACATGTGTAGTTACATCCATCCGTCCATCCCTCCATGCTCAGCCATCCCCCCCCATGCTCAGCAATACCCAGCACTACTCTGCAATACTCTGCAATTCCCTGTGCAATACTCTGCAATTTCCTGTGCAATGCCCCGCAATACTCTGCAATGCCCCGCAATACTCTGCAATGTCCTGCAATACCCCGCAATACTCTGCAATACCCTGCCATACCCAGCCATACTCGGTGATACCCAGCCATACCCAGCCATGCTCAGCCATACTCAGCCTCTGTATGTGGCCAGGCTGTGGAAGTCTCACACGTGGTATCGCCTTACTCAGGAGAAGTAGGAGAATCTATTTTGGGGTGTCATTTTTGGTATGTACATGCTATGTGTTAGAAATATTGTATAAATGGACAACTTTGTGTTAAAAAAAAGTGTTTTAACCACTTCCAGCCCGCCGGCCGTCATACAATGTCCTTGACTTTGGGATATCTGAATGATGGGTGCAGCTACAGGCATCATTCAGATATCAGCTTTTTTCAGTCGGCGATTCCCTACACCATGAGAATGATCATAGCGGCTGTTCCGCTGCTTGATCATTCTTACGGGAGGTGAGAGGCGAGAGGGGACGTCCCCCCCTCCCGCCGCCCTCAGGTGCTTCTACCGACTCACTGCCACGATCGAAGCCAGGATCTTTTTTCTTTTTTTTTCAGGCTGGGACGTCCCCCCCTCCCGCCGCCCTCAGGTGCTTCTACCGACTCACTGCCACGATCGAAGCCAGGATCTTTTTTCTTTTTTTTTCAGGCTTCCCAGCCTAGAGGTGAGATGTGGGGTCTTATTGACCCCATATCTCACTGTTAAGAGGACCTGTCATGCCATATTCCTATTACAAGGGATGTTTACATGCCTTGTAATAGGAAAAAAAGTGATCAAAAAATGTATTTTTTGGAAAAAAGCGTCAAACTAAAATAAACAATAAAAAAATTTTTTTCCCCGTGTCCCTGTGTGCTCGCATGCAGAAGCGAATGCATACGTAAGTCCCGCCCACATATGAAAATGGTGTTCAAATCACACATTTAAGGTATCGCTGCGATCAGTAGAGCAAGAGCAATAATTTTGGCCCTAGACCTCCTCTGTAACTCAAAACATGTAACCAATAAAAAATTTTTAAAGCGTCTCCTATGGGGATTTTTAAGTAGCAAAGTTTGGCGCCATTCCACGAGCGTGTGCAGTTTTGAAGGGTGACATGTTAGGTATCTATTTACTCGGCATAACTTCATCTTTCACATTATGCAAAAACATTGGGCTAACTTTACTGTTTTGTTTTTTTTTTTAAGCACAAAACTGTTGTTTTGTGCAAATACCGTGCAAGATAAAAAGTTGCAACGACCGCCATTGTATTCTCTGGGGTCCTTGCTAAAAAAATATATATAATGTTTTGGGGTTCTATGCAATTTTCTAGCAAATAAATTATGATTTTTACATGTAGGAGAGAAATGTCAGAATTGGCCTGGGTGCTCCAGAACGCCTAAAGGTGCTCCGTGCATGTTGGCCTCTGTATGTGGCCACGCTGTGTAAAAGTCTCACACATGTGGTATCACCGTACTCGGGAGTAATAGCAGAATGTGTTTTGGGGTGTAATTTGTGGTATGCATATGCTGTGTGTGAGAAATAACCTGCTAATATGACAATTTTGTGAAGAAAAAAAATCTTGATTTGGCAAAGAATTGTGGGAAAAAAATGACAACTTAAAAAAACTCATCATGCATCTTTCTAAATACCTTGGAATGTCTTCTTTCCAAATAGGGGTCATTTGGGGGGTATTTGTACTTTTATGGCATGTTAGGGTCTCAAGAAATGAGATAGGCCGTCAGTACTTCAGGTGTGATCAATTTTCAGAGATTGGCACCATAGCTTGTGGACTCTATAAACTTTCACAAAGACCAAATAATATACACCAATTTGGGTTATTTTTACCAAAGATATGTAGCGGTATAAATTTTGGCCAAAATATATATGAAGAAAAAGTTACTAATTTGCAAAATTTTATAACAGAAACGAAGAAAAATGCATTTTTTTTACAGAATTTTTGGTCTTTTTTCTTTTATAGTGCAAAAAATAAAGAACCTCTATTTGTGTGAAAAAAGGACAAAAATTTCATTTGGGTACAGTGTTGCATGACTGAGTAATTGTCATTTAAAGTGTGAGAGCACCGAAAGCTGAAAATTGGTCTGGTTATTAAGGGGGTTTAAGTGCCCAGTGGTCAAATCTTTTTTTCTTTTTTACAAACAGGCATGTTTAAACATAACATACACACAACTCTGGAACTTACAAAGTTCAACATCTATAAAATGAAGGCAATATCAGACATTATAGTGTCAAAAAAGTCTTGATATTGCCATGAATCATACTGGGTGATGTCACCCCTGTAAAAGCCAAATTTTCAAGATGCACACAAATTGGGGTTCCAAATGGGTAATGTCAACATGTGCTATTGCCCATCATGGGGATCAATGGACATGTTTTGTGGGTGCAATCCCTTCCTCTCATCTACTAGCGTTATGAGGAAGGGGTTGCACCCACAAAACTCATACATTGAGACCCCCTGATGGCAGATAGCACATGTTGACACACCGTGTGCATCTTCAAAATTTGCCTTTAAAATTTAAAAAACTTAAAATCACAGAATGTGGTCATATAGAAAGGAAATGAAGAACATGATCGATTTCGTTTTAGGGAAAAAGGGATTAGATTCTCCCCAAAACATCGATCATGTCCTTCATTTCCTGCTGCATGATGTCCAGCCGATCGCGCATTGCCTCGATCTCCCTATTCCAGGCCATGATCTTGGCAATGAGTGTTTGGGCGCTGGCACTTGTAAATGGTTCCACCGCTTCCCCTTCCACAACATCACCTAAAATTGATGAAAAAACATGTATTTAGAAATATGCAGGCATACATAAATTACCTGAAGCTGGGGTGTCAGACGCTCACCTGGTGGGGTGCCCATGTTGCCCACTTCCTCCACCTCTCCTTCCTCCACATCCTCGGGGGGGGGCTGGGGCTAGCTTCCCATTCAGCCTGGCGAGGTCGGGGGTCCCTGGGATCCTGTTGTCTTTGTTTCATTCTCATAAGGGAGAAAAGACTCAAGGTCCAGAAATAGGAATATAAAACATTGCTTAGAAGTGCTGTACAATTGTCTGTTTGGTAAGAGATCCAAGTTGAAGACATGATTAAAATTCCCTTATAACCAAACTGCATTACTTACCTTTTTTGGCCAAGTTTCACAGATGGAGACACCCCAAGTATCCCCTGGAGCCCCTGTGTGGGTTACCCTAAAAAATGTTCTCTGGTGTCCCACACTAGTGCTCCTGTGTCCAGATGTGTAAACAGCTGCTGAGTGTCCTCTCCTTACATTCCACTGAATGAAGTTTGCTATTCATTATAGTTGCAAAGGCATCTAGACAACAATGTCCTAAACTTCTTTTAATAAGACAAATTAGCAAGACCAAAATGTAGTTAAAACCCTGTATCAACTAAATACACTGTATATATTTTCAAACGATGTTTCCTACGAACGATTACTGTGTCCACGAACATATAAGTAGCCATTTAAAACTGTAAAACAGTAAAGAAAAGCACATGGAGCAGCATGCAAGTTAATAATCAGAATAGGAACACATGACAAGTACTTACTTTTTTGAAGCACTTTCTTTATTCTTCTGTACTGATCCTGCATCCCTCAGTTTAAGGTCGGACTAGCATTTCCTTAATTGGTCTTTGGAGCATCGTACCCCAAAATTCTGCTGCAGAGTCTTCACAACTTTTGACATGATTTTGGCCTTGCGCAAATTCGGCTGGGTGTACGGTCCATGCTTCCCATCATAATCGTTCCTCCGCAAGATGTCCACCATTTCTTCAAAGGCCATATTGGAGGCCTTCCTGGATCAGGATGCTTCGGGCTCCGGGCTTTCCTCGTTACTGGAAAAATTTACAAACACCTGCTGTGTCTCCGCCATGTTGCTCCTACTGCGCACTGTAGAGTGAAGGGGCGGGGAATATTCGTGAAAAAGAATATCAGGGGCGGGCGATGCAGGCCGAGTTTGACACATGCGCAGTGTATATAAAGCTAACACGCAAGTGTCGTACATACGTACGTACGTTCTGTGCGCGGAGGAAAGAGGAACGGAAGTTGTGAGCGTCCGAAACGAAAGTAAATTTTTACATTTTGGAACATCAGTGGCCTATACTGCTTAAAGATTGAGGCCTATATTGGGATAAGTTTATGAGAGTTTAGGCTGACATTAGTGTTTTTGTCTTGTGTATTGTCTTACAGAGAAAAAATGAGTACGTTTAAGGGCCCTGAATTTATGTCCAGTTTTATTGACAAGTACAGGGAGATGACGAATCTATGGAAGGTCAAACACAGTTTATATTACAATAAACAAGTAAGGAAGGCAACGCTCTAGCAACTTCTGGGATTTGTGAAGACTCGGATCACAGAGGCAACCATGACGTTTTTGTAAACTAAAATTGGGATCTTGAGGAACATGTATAGGAAGGAGCATAAGAAGATCCTGGCTTCCCTGAGATCAGGAGCATCAGCAGATGACATGTTTGTACTCAAGCTGTGGAACTTCCAAAAACTGTGGTTTCTGGATGACCAGACTGAAGCTAGGGAATCCCTTTCGAACCTTCCCTCCACCCTTCCCTCCACCCCAGCAGAGGGTGACGAGGAACAACCTGGGCCTTCCATCCTGGAAGAAGCGTATGCGCCCAGCTGGAGCCAGGTATATTATTTTTCTACATATTTCTTGTCCCAATATTAATGATGTTAACTAGATGTTATAATTGATTACCTATTAATGATTTTATCCAAAAAATGATGTATACATATCAATTGACAGTAGTAGCCAAAAATGTTTGTGACCAGCTTGAAAAAATGCTGGGGTCAGAATGATAGTCTTTTATATGTATAAACATTGAATCTGCAAGTCATGAGCTGAAAATTGTGTGTGATTGATGAACCAAAAACTAAAACTATGTCCTTTTTTTATACACAGGATGAGCTCAGACAGGAGGAGGGTCTGGAAAGTGGCAGGCAGGAGGAGGCCGGGCCCAGTGACAGCCAGGAGGTGGCTGGCTCCAGTAGGAGCCTCACCCAATCCCAGATGCCTCCCCTCCGCCTTCAAACAAAAAGGCTCAGGAAGGGGATGGTTACAGAGGAGGCAGCACTGGGCCTCATTAGGGAAGCAACGAATGTCCTCAGGAGCCCCCCCGACGCTAAAAAGGCCTATGGCTGCTATCTAGCCACCAGGCTGGTAGAATTGGAGGGCCAACGCCTCCTCTGTGAGGGAATTTTGCTGAGGCCCGTCAGAAGGGACTGAGGGGCCAGCTGACTGACAACAGCCACATATATGGTCTCACCCATCCTCCTCCTCCCACAAGTCCACCACCGGAGCCACAGCCTGCAGGGAAGGCTGCAGGGAAGAGAAGAAAGTGATGACCTGGCTTCAGTCTGGTCTGACAGAAGATGCAGGCTGTTGTAGTACCACAGCCTGGGGACATATATGTCATCTGCTGCTGGTCTTCATCTCTAGGATTCCTGGACAAGATTGTGTTCCCTATTATATGGACTCCTCAAGATCCCAATTTAATTTTCCATAGACTTGATGTGTGCCCTGGGGGCCAAAAGGCTTCACAAATTCCAAAAGTTTCTCCAGCGTTGCCTTCATCTTTATTTTGTCACCCAGAATAAATGGATATTTTATTTTCTGAAAATACTTGCCTATGTGTTTTTATTCAAATACATTTCTAAAAAGACAATGTCTAATTACCAAGGGATACCAACCTCCTTGAGGTTCCAAAAAAAAAATGTATGTTATTGTGGTAACTTGACAAACAAAAAAATAAATACAAAATGTATGTTATTGTGGTAACTTGACGCACAAAAAATAATGTATGTTATTGTGGACACAAAAAAAAATAAAAATATATGGAGATCACTAGAAAATAATTTTTAAATACCGTATTTATCGGCGTATAACACGCACATTCATTTTAAGAGGGAAGTTTCAGGAAAAACACAAAAATTTTAAATAAGGAACTTTGGAGCAAAATAAGGGTCAGTGCCCATCTGCAGCCTCATCAATCCACATCAATGCAGCCTCACGATTGCCTTCAATGCAGCAGCCTCACCATTGCCATCAGTGCAGCCTGACTGATGTCCACCTGCAGCCTAGATGGGACAGGGAGGGGGCGGGACGAGTGCCGACAGATTACATACAAAGAGAATCTCCTATGATAGACAGAACAGTGGTCCAATGGTGGCCCAGGAGACAGGACTTCCTATTACAGAGGCTGCCAAGTAAACAGGAGATTCTTGCTGTATGTAATCTGGCAGCGCTCGTCCGGCCCCCCTCCTTGTCCTCTCCGAGGCAGCTAAAATTGAAGTATTGGCGTATAACATGCACACGCTATTTGCACCCGATTTTCATGGTAAAAAAGTGAGTGTTATACACCAATAAATACAGTAATCCTAAAAAAAGATCTTGATGAAATAAAAAATAATAAAAGAGGACTCTAAAAAAAAAATTGTAAACATTATTATGGAGATCGGGCTTTTAAAAAAATACAATATTCATGAGATCAGGACAAATAATCCAGAAATCCGTTTGTGAGAACTCTATGAGCAGCATTTTTCTAGCATTATAAAGAAGAAAATAATGCGCTGCTTTAAACGATCACAGAATTTACAGCGTGAGGAATGTGCTAGCTCCAATAGGGACGCTAGTTTTACCAGACTGAGCGCTTCCGTCTCGTACTTACTTCAGAGCATGCGCCGTTTTTGGTCCGTCTGCACTGCATACAGACGAGCGGTTTTCCCAATAGGAACTGATTCCGTCGGAAAGATTTGAAACATGTTCTATTTCTAGGTCCGTCAGAAAGAAAAAGTCAGATGAAGCCCACACACACACACGATCGGCATGTCCGATGGAATGATTCCGCCGGACCTTTTCTGCCGGAAAGTCCATTCGTGTGTACGCAGCATAATAGTAAAACGGGATAAGTTAAGTTTCAGTGGTCTATGGCATTTTAGTTTCACTAGATCTAAGTGGGAATGTCGGTGACCATTTACCAATGTACACATAATGATAATAAAACTTTTGTCTATAATTTTTCTCAGGTTCAGTGAGTTCCTGAAAGGTGTATGTACATATAAAACAGTTGTATATAGATAGCTATACACATGCATAAATACATACGCTTAAAAGAAGGTAGTTCATTGTTTTTTGTTTTTGCACCATTCTAAATCCTGCATCTCTTCTTCCTGTTTGTAATGAAGAAAAAAAGGGGGAGATAATGATGAGAATGACAATTTTCACACTAATGCCCTGTACACACGGTCGGATTTTCCACCGGAAAATGTGCGATCAGAGCTTGTTGTCGGAAATTCCGACCGTGTGTGGGCTCCGTTGGACTTTTTCCATCGTATTTTCTGACACACAAAGTTTGAGAGCAGGCTATAAAATTTTCCGACAACAAAATCCGATCGCGTCAATTCCGACCGTGTGTGGACAATTCCGAGGCACAAAGTGCCACGCATGCTCAGAATAAATTCCGAGACGGAACTGCTCGGTCTGGTAAAATTAGCGTTCGGAATGGATATAGCACTTTCGTCACGCTGCAATGTTTTAAAATTTTAATGCAGCGCACTCTGTTCTTCTTTATAATGCTAGAAGAATGAAGTTGTTTTGCTGCTCATATTCACACAGAGTTCTCACCAACTTCTTTCTTTATTATTTCTCGTGATTTCATCAATATAATATTTTTATTTGTCACATCTACCGAAAAATTCTTTTTTTGGATGTTTTTATATTAAATATGTTTTTTTTTGGATTTTTTTAAAGCCTGATCTTGTGTTTTATTTTTCTTTACTGCAGAATAGTTTGGTGTGTGTTACCACAACACCATTATTATCTTGTATTATTGAATCTCAAGGAGATTGTTTAGTGTCTCTTCTTAATTTCACATTGTATTTTTGAAATGTACCTGCCTCTTCACAAGCAAACTGTCCTTTTTGAAGGAAAACACATATAGGCGAGTATAATAAATCAAACCAAAAGTTTATTAAGGGGTCATAACCAAAGAAAGAGGGAGGCAACGCTGGAGAGACAGCAGAAATTGGCGAAGCCTTTGGCCCCCAGGGCACACATCAATTATTTCCAGGCAAAATTGGTGGCCTGAGGAGTCCATATATAAGGGAGTACAATCCGGTCCAGAAGTCCAAGAGATCAGGAACAGCAGCAGATGACATATCTGTCCCCAGGCTGTGGTCATACAAGAGCCTGCATCTTTTGTCAGACCAGATTGAACCCAGGTCATCACTCTCTGGTCTTCCTTCCACGCTGTGTTTGTGGTGGTGGAGTTGTGGCAGGAGGAGGAGGAGGAGGATGATGATGCAACTCACTCAGGTGGGTATTGGGTGTGCTTTCTCCCCTCAACCCCTTATTTAATGTTTGATAAATGAGTTCCTCACACATGAGGCGTTGGCCCTCCTGCATGCCCTGCAGTTTGGTGGCAGCCATGCAGGTAAAGGCCTCTTCAGGAGTGGGGGTGGCTCTCAGGGACGCAGAAGCCTCCTGAATCAGCCTGAGTGCTGAATCCTGCATGTTACTCCCCTTCCTGGGTCTTTTGTTTGGAAGGTGGAGGGGAGGGACCTGCAATTCTGTCAGGCTCCTACTGGGCTCCACCTCCTCCTGGCTGCCACTAACCCCTGCCTCCTCCTGTGTGCCACATTCCGTAGCCTCCTCCTGTGTGCCACATTCCACAGCCTCCTCCTGGCTGAGGTCTTCCTGTGTATGAAAAAGGGACATAGTTTTAGTTTTTTCTTCATCAATCACACACAATTTTCATCTCATGACTGTTGCAAATTGAATGTTAATATAACAGACTATCATTCTGAGCCCAACATTTTTCATTCTTGTCCCAATTTCAATCTTGTCCCAGAAATCTGTAGAAGAATGCTATACCTGACTCCAGCTGTGCTCCTCCACTTCTTCATGGCTGGAAGTCCCAGGTTGGACATCAGAAGCCTCAGCTGGGGTGGAAGATATGGTGGAAGGAAGAGTGGAGAGTGATTCCCTGACTTCAGTCTGGTCTGACAGAAATCGCAGTCTCTCATAGTACCACAGCCTGGGGACATAAAACGTCATCTGCTGCTGCTCCGGATCTCTGGGAATCCTGGACCTTCTTACGCTCCCTAAGATAAGTGCTCCTCAGGCCACCAATTTTGGCTTTTAAGTAGGGGATGGTTGCCGTGGGGACCACCGGCTTCACCAACTCCAACAGTTTCCCCAGCGCTGCCTGCCTCTTTTGTTTATGATTATACTGTGGATGTTTCACCTGCCACAGACAGGGCAGCTCCCTGTATTTGTCTATGAACAGGGGGAGGAAGTTGTGGTCATTGAAGCCATCCATTTTATCTGCAATACACAAGACAAACCCTAATGTCAGGCTAAAGTTTCCTAATCTTGTCCCAATATAGGCCTCAATCTATAAGCAGTATAGGCTCAAGTTTAAATGTTACCTTCGTTATCACGATCGGTGCTTCCTATACTCCTTCCTCCGCTCACAGATCGTACGTAGGGCGCATGCGTGTTACGCTTTATATACACTGCGCATGCGTAAAACTCCGCCCGCCCCTCCCTGACGTTCTTTCTAGTCTATTCCCTGCCCCTTCTCATTAGGCGCAGTGGGGAAGAGCACATGGCGGAGACAGAGCAGGTGCGTGCTAATTACAGCAACGAGGAGGAGGAGGAGGAAAGGCCGGAGCCAGAAACATCACCATCCCAGAGGAGACGATTTAAGGCCTTAAATATGGCCTTTGTTGAGATGGTGGAGATGGTCGACATACTGAAGAGGGCCGACTATGACGGGAAGTATGGACCTTACCCCAACCCAAATGTCAGAAAGGCCAAGATCATGGTGAAAGTTGTGAAGAGTCTGCACCGTAATTTTGGGGTACGGCGATCCAAGGATCAACTCAGGAAGCGGTGGTCGGACCTCAAATTAAGGGAGCACGATCAGTATAGAAGGATCAGAAGAGTGCTGCAAAAAAGTAAGTAGTTGTCCTGTCATACTATTTTTTTTTTTTACGTTCGTGCTGCTCCATGTGCTTTTCTTTACTGTTGTACAATTTAAAATGTCAACTTTCATGTTCATGGACACATTGTTCGTTTGGCCTATAAAACACCATGTTTTGTCCAGATGCATTTCAATACATTTTTTCTGGCCTACTTCTCTTAAAATAATTTTGGTGTCTAGATGGGTTTGTAACTAGAATGAAATGCAAAATAGATTCTGTGTAAGGAGAGGACACTCAGCAGCTGTTTACACATCTGTACGCTGGAGCACTAGTGTGGGACACAAGAACACCCTTTTTATTAGGGGGGCCACACAGGTGCTCCAGTGTATACTATAGGGGTGTTTCCATCTGTGAAGCTTGTACAAAACGGGTAAGTATTCAAGCTTGACAAATGAAATCAATATTTCTTCATCTTGGAACTCTGCCAAAACAGACAATTGTACCCCACTTCCAAGCAATGTTTCATATTCTTATTTCTGCCATCAAATATCTGTGTGCTAAGTATACCTATTTTTTATACATAGGGGAGAAAAGACTCGGAGGACACCACTCATCAGAGGAGACCACAGACCCAGGGCCGGATTAACATAGGGGCTGGTGGAGCTGCAGCTCCAGGCCCCTCCCTCAATATAGGCCCATGGAAGTGGCTTGTCAATTCCTGTGTGTCTTCCTGAAGGAAGAGGAGCCCTCTGTGCACATATGGAGGACACAAGAGTCAGTGCAGCCAAGTCCTGTCTCTGCCGATGCCTGACTCTTATCACAGGATCTGTTACACTCACACAGATCCTCCTCAGTGTCTGGGAGCTGTCTGGGGGAGGGGCGCTGATGTTCTCCTAACAAGCAGGAGCCCGGGAGGAAGGACATCTCTCATGCTGCTGTTGACATAAGGTCAGTACATTTGTTAGGGAGGTGTTTTATTGTGCTAGGGGAAAGACTGCTGCTTCCCCCCATGTAATGTGCTGTGCCCACCATGTCATGTCATGTGCATTGCAGTGCCCCCATGTAATGTGCTGTGCCCACCATGTCATGTCATGTGCATTGCAGTGCCCCCATGTAATGTGCAGTGCCCACCATGTCATGTCATGTGCATTGCAGTGCCTCCATGTAATGTGCTGTGCCCACCATGTCATGTCATGTGCATTGCAGTGCCCCCCATGTAATGTGCTGTGCCCACCATGTCATGTCATGTCCATTGCAGTGCCCCCATGTAATGTGCAGTGCCCACCTTGTCATGTCATGTGCATTGCAGTGCCCCCATGTAATGTGCAGTGCCCACCATGTCATGTCATGTCCATTGCAATACCCCCATGTAATGTGCTGTGCCCACCTTGTCATGTCATGTGCATTGCAGTGCCCCCCATGTAATGTGCAGTGCCCACCATGTCATGTCATGTGCATTGCAGTGCCCCCATGTAATGTGCTGTGCCCACCATGTCATGTCATGTGCATTGCAGTGCCCCCATGTAATGTGCAGTGCCCACCATGTCATGTCATGTGCATTGCAGTGCCCCCATGTAATGTGCTGTGCCCACCATGTCATGTCATGTGCATTGCAGTGCCCCCATGTAATGTGCAGTGCCCACCATGTCATGTCATGTGCATTGCAGTGCCTCCATGTAATGTGCTGTGCCCACCATGTCATGTCATGTGCATTGCAGTGCTCCCCATGTAATGTGCTGTGCCCACCATGTCATGTCATGTCCATTGCAGTGCCCCCATGTAATGTGCAGTGCCCACCTTGTCATGTCATGTGCATTGCAGTGCCCCCATGTAATGTGCAGTGCCCACCATGTCATGTCATGTCCATTGCAATACCCCCATGTAATGTGCTGTGCCCACCTTGTCATGTCATGTGCATTGCAGTGCCCCCCATGTAATGTGCAGTGCCCACCATGTCATGTCATGTGCATTGCAGTGCCCCCATGTAATGTGCTGTGCCCACCATGTCATGTCATGTGCATTGCAGTGCCCCCATGTAATGTGCAGTGCCCACCATGTCATGTCATGTGCATTGCAGTGCCCCCATGTAATGTGCTGTGCCCACCATGTCATGTCATGTGCATTGCAGTGCCCCCCATGTAATGTGCTGTGCCCACCATGTCATGTCATGTCCATTGCAGTGCCCCCATGTAATGTGCAGTGCCCACCTTGTCATGTCATGTGCATTGCAGTGCCCCCATGTAATGTGCAGTGCCCACCATGTCATGTCATGTCCATTGCAATACCCCCATGTAATGTGCTGTGCCCACCTTGTCATGTCATGTGCATTGCAGTGCCCCCATGTAATGTGCTGTGCCCACCGTGTCATGTCATGTGCATTGCAGTGCCCCCATGTAATGTGCTGTGCCCACCATGTCATGTCATGTTCATTGCAATGCCCCCATGTAATGTGCAGTGCCCACCATGTCATGTCATGTCCATTGCAATGCCCCTATGTAATGTGCAGTGCCCACCATGTCATGTCATGTCCATTGCAGTGCCCCCATGTAATGTGCTGTGCCCACCATGTCATGTGCATTGCAGTGCCTCCCATGTAATGTGCTGTGCCCACCATGTCATGTCATGTCCATTGCAGTGCCCCCATGTAATGTGCTGTGCCCACCTTGTCATGTCATGTGCATTGCAGTGCCCCCATGTAATGTGCTGTGCCCACCGTGTCATGTCATGTGCATTGCAGTGCCCCCATGTAATGTGCAGTGCCCACCATGTCATGTCATGTCCATTGCAGTGCCCCCATGTAATGTGCTGTGCCCACCATGTCATGTGCATTGCAGTGCCTCCCATGTAATGTGCTGTGCCCACCATGTCATGTCATGTCCATTGCAGTGCCCCCATGCAATGTGCTGTGCCCACCATGTCATGTGCATTGCAGTGCCCCCATGTAATGTGCTGTGCCCACCATGTCATGTGCATTGCAATGCCCCCCATGTAATGTGCTGTGCCCACCATGTCATGTCATGTCCATTGCAGTGCCCCCATGTAATGTGCTGTGCCCACCATGTCATGTGCATTGCAGTGCCCCCATGTAATGTGCAGTGCCCACCATGTCATGTCATGTGCATTGCAGTGCCCCCATGTAATGTGCTGTGCCCACCGTGTCATGTCATGTCCATTGCAATGCCCCCATGTAATGTGCAGTGCCCACCATGTCATGTCATGTGCATTGCAGTACCCCCATGTAATGTGCAGTGCCCACCATGTCATGTCATGTCCATTGCAGTGCCCCCCCTGTAATGTGCAGTGCCCACCATGTCATGTCATGTCCATTGCAATGCCCCCATGTAATGTGCTGTGCCCACCATGTCATGTCATGTCCATTGCAGTGCCCCCATGTAATGTGCTGTGCCCACCTTGTCATGTCATGTGCATTGCAGTGCCCCCATGTAATGTGCTGTGCCCACCTTGTCATGTCATGTGCATTGCAGTGCCCCCATGTAATGTGCTGTGCCCACCTTGTCATGTCATGTGCATTGCAGTGCCCCCATGTAATGTGCTGTGCCCACCGTGTCATGTCATGTGCATTGCAGTGCCCCCATGTAATGTGCAGTGCCCACCATGTCATGTCATGTCCATTGCAGTGCCCCCATGTAATGTGCTGTGCCCACCATGTCATGTGCATTGCAGTGCCTCCCATGTAATGTGCTGTGCCCACCATGTCATGTCATGTCCATTGCAGTGCCCCCATGCAATGTGCTGTGCCCACCATGTCATGTGCATTGCAGTGCCCCCATGTAATGTGCTGTGCCCACCATGTCATGTGCATTGCAATGCCCCCCATGTAATGTGCTGTGTCCACCATGTCATGTCCATTGCAGTGCCCCCATGTAATGTGCTGTGCCCACCATGTCATGTGCATTGCAGTGCCCCCATGTAATGTGCAGTGCCCACCATGTCATGTCATGTGCATTGCAGTGCCCCCATGTAATGTGCTGTGCCCACCGTGTCATGTCATGTCCATTGCAATGCCCCCATGTAATGTGCAGTGCCCACCATGTCATGTCATGTGCATTGCAGTACCCCCATGTAATGTGCAGTGCCCACCATGTCATGTCATGTCCATTGCAGTGCCCCCCCTGTAATGTGCAGTGCCCACCATGTCATGTCATGTCCATTGCAATGCCCCCATGTAATGTGCTGTGCCCACCATGTCATGTCATGTCCATTGCAGTGCCCCCATGTAATGTGCTGTGCCCACCTTGTCATGTCATGTGCATTGCAGTGCCCCCATGTAATGTGCTGTGCCCACCGTGTCATGTCATGTGCATTGCAGTGCCCCCATGTAATGTGCAGTGCCCACCATGTCATGTCATGTCCATTGCAATGCCCCCATGTAATGTGCAGTGCCCACCATGTCATGTCATGTCCATTGCAATGCCCCCATGTAATGTGCTGTGCCCACCATGTCATGTCATGTCCATTGCAGTGCCCCCATGTAATGTGCTGTGCCCACCATGTCATGTGCATTGCAGTGCCTCCCATGTAATGTGCTGTGCCCACCATGTCATGTCCATTGCAGTGCCCCCATGTAATGTGCTGTGCCCACCTTGTCATGTCATGTGCATTGCAGTGCCCCCATGTAATGTGCTGTGCCCACCGTGTCATGTCATGTGCATTGCAGTGCCCCCATGTAATGTGCAGTGCCCACCATGTCATGTCATGTCCATTGCAGTGCCCCCATGTAATGTGCTGTGCCCACCATGTCATGTGCAGTGCAGTGCCCACCATGTCATGTCATGTGCATTGCAGTGCCCCCATGTAATGTGCTGTGCCCACCGTGTCATGTCATGTCCATTGCAATGCCCCCATGTAATGTGCAGTGCCCACCATGTCATGTCATGTGCATTGCAGTACCCCCATGTAATGTGCAGTGCCCACCATGTCATGTCATGTCCATTGCAGTGCCCCCCCTGTAATGTGCAGTGCCCACCATGTCATGTCATGTCCATTGCAATGCCCCCATGTAATGTGCTGTGCCCACCATGTCATGTCATGTCCATTGCAGTGCCCCCATGTAATGTGCTGTGCCCACCTTGTCATGTCATGTGCATTGCAGTGCCCCCATGTAATGTGCTGTGCCCACCGTGTCATGTCATGTGCATTGCAGTGCCCCCATGTAATGTGCAGTGCCCACCATGTCATGTCATGTCCATTGCAATGCCCCCATGTAATGTGCAGTGCCCACCATGTCATGTCATGTCCATTGCAATGCCCCCATGTAATGTGCAGTGCCCACCATGTCATGTCATGTCCATTGCAGTGCCCCCATGTAATGTGCTGTGCCCACCATGTCATGTGCATTGCAGTGCCTCCCATGTAATGTGCTGTGCCCACCATGTCATGTCATGTCCATTGCAGTGCCCCCATGTAATGTGCTGTGCCCACCTTGTCATGTCATGTGCATTGCAGTGCCCCCATGTAATGTGCTGTGCCCACCGTGTCATGTCATGTGCATTGCAGTGCCCCCATGTAATGTGCAGTGCCCACCATGTCATGTCATGTCCATTGCAGTGCCCCCATGTAATGTGCTGTGCCCACCATGTCATGTGCATTGCAGTGCCTCCCATGTAATGTGCTGTGCCCACCATGTCATGTCATGTCCATTGCAGTGCCCCCATGTAATGTGCTGTGCCCACCATGTCATGTGCATTGCAGTGCCCCCATGCAATGTGCTGTGCCCACCATGTCATGTGCATTGCAGTGCCCCCATGTAATGTGCTGTGCCCACCATGTCATGTGCATTGCAATGCCCCCCATGTAATGTGCTGTGCCCACCATGTCATGTCATGTCCATTGCAGTGCCCCCATGTAATGTGCTGTGCCCACCATGTCATGTGCATTGCAGTGCCCCCCATGTAATGTGCAGTGCCCACCATGTCATGTCATGTGCATTGCAGTGCCCCCATGTAATGTGCTGTGCCCACCGTGTCATGTCATGTCCATTACAATGCCCCCATGTAATGTGCAGTGCCCACCATGTCATGTCATGTGCATTGCAGTGCCCCCATGTAATGTGCAGTGCCCACCATGTCATGTCATGTCCATTGCAATGCCCCCATGTAATGTGCTGTGCCCACCATGTCATGTCATGTCCATTGCAGTGCCCCCATGTAATGTGCTGTGCCCACCTTGTCATGTCATGTGCATTGCAGTGCCCCCATGTAATGTGCTGTGCCCACCGTGTCATGTCATGTGCATTGCAGTGCCCCCATGTAATGTGCAGTGCCCACCATGTCATGTCCATTGCAGTGCCCCCATGTAATGTGCTGTGCCCACCATGTCATGTGCATTACAGTGCCTCCCATGTAATGTGCTGTGCCCACCATGTCATGTCATGTCCATTGCAGTGCCCCCATGTAATGTGCTGTGCCCACCTTGTCATGTCATGTGCATTGCAGTGCCCCCATGTAATGTGCTGTGCCCACCGTGTCATGTCATGTGCATTGCAGTGCCCCCATGTAATGTGCTGTGCCCACCTTGTCATGTCATGTGCATTGCAGTGCCCCCATGTAATGTGCTGTGCCCACCGTGTCATGTCATGTGCATTGCAGTGCCCCCATGTAATGTGCAGTGCCCACCATGTCATGTCCATTGCAGTGCCCCCATGTAATGTGCTGTGCCCACCATGTCATGTGCATTACAGTGCCTCCCATGTAATGTGCTGTGCCCACCATGTCATGTCATGTCCATTGCAGTGCCCCCATGTAATGTGCTGTGCCCACCTTGTCATGTCATGTGCATTGCAGTGCCCCCATGTAATGTGCTGTGCCCACCGTGTCATGTCATGTGCATTGCAGTGCCCCCATGTAATGTGCAGTGCCCACCATGTCATGTCATGTCCATTGCAGTGCCCCCATGTAATGTGCTGTGCCCACCATGTCATGTGCATTGCAGTGCCTCCCATGTAATGTGCTGTGCCCACCATGTCATGTCATGTCCATTGCAGTGCCCCCATGTAATGTGCTGTGCCAACCTTGTCATGTCATGTGCATTGCAGTGCCCTCATGTAATGTGCTGTGCCCACCATGTCATGTCATGTGCATTGCAGTGCCCCCCATGTAATGTGCTGTGCCCACCGTGTCATGTCATGTGCATTGCAGTGAACCCATGTAATGTGCTGTTCCCACCATGTCATGTCATGTGCATTGCACTGCCCCCCATGTAATGTGCTGTGCCCACCATGTCATGTCATGTGCATTGCAGTGAACCCATGTAATGTGCTGTGCCCACCATGTCATGTGCATTGCTGTGCCCACCATGTCATGTCATGTCCATTGCAGTGCCCCCATGTAATGTTCTGTGCCCCCCATGTAATGTGCTGTGTTCACCATGTCATGTCATGTGCATTGCAGTGAACCCATGTAATGTGCCCACCACGTCATGTGCCATAGAGTGCCCACCATGTAATGCGCTGTACCCACCATGTAATGTGCTGTGCCATGCAGTGCCAACTGTGTCATGTGCAGTGCCCACCATGTAAATTACTGTGCAGTGCCCACCCTGTCGTGCTGTGTTGTGCCCACCATGTCATGTGCTGCGCCATGCAGTGCTTACCATGTAATGTGCTGTACATTGTCCACCATGGCATGTGCCGTGCAGTACCCACAATGGAATGCGCTATGCAGGGCCCACCATGTCATGTGCGGTGTCCACCAATTAATGTGCTGTGCTCACAATGTAATGTGCTGTGCTGTGTCATGCAGTGCCCACCATATCATGTGCTGTGCAGTGCCCACCATGCCATGTGCAGTACCCACCATATAATATGCTGTACCTACCATATAATGTGCTGTGCAGTGCCCACTTGTAACGTGCAGTGCCCACCATGTAATGTGCTCAGCTGTGCCCGCCATGTCATGTGCTGTACCCGCCATATAAGGTCCTGTGCCCACCGTGTGCATGTGCTGTGTTGTGCAGTACCAACCATATCATGTGCTGTGCCCACCATATAATGTACTGTGCCTACCTTGTAATGTGCTGTGTTGGGCAGTGCCAACAGTGTAATGTGCTGTGCCCGCCATGTAATGTGCTGTGCCAGCCATGTAATGTACTGTGCTTCGCCCACCATTAAATGTTCTGTATCCATGTATCCACCATGTAATGTACTGTGCTAGTCCCCCCCGTGTAATGTACTATGCTGTGCCCCCCACAGACTCACCCCCCTCACTCTCACCCCCCTCTCTCTTACCCCCTTCATCCCCCATTCTTTCTCTCTCGCCCCCTTCAACCCCCTCTTTCCTATCCCCCTCTCTCTCTTTCACCCTCTCTCTATTCCCCTTTTTCTCACCTCCTCTCTCTCATCCTCATCTCTCTCATTCAACACCTTTCTCTCTCTTTTCCACTCCCTCTCATCCCCTCTTTTTCAGACCCCCTATCTCGCTATCACCCCCCCCCCTTTAATTTAATTCAACAAAAAATTGTTTGCGTTTTCATTTTATTTATTTTCATAAAAAGGCCCACCAAAATCCTTAGCACCAGGCCCATGTTGCTCTTAATCTGGCCCTGCACAGACCCCCGACCTCATGAAGAAGTGGAAATGCCACAAAGCCAACCAGGGGAGGAGGAGGGAGACGTTATCGAAATTGTCACCACATCAGGTGAGTGTCTGCGACCACAGCTTCAGGTAAGAGATGGATGCTGGCATATTTTTTGTGTTTTTGTTTCTATATTTTAGGTGATCGTGATGTTGTGGATGAAGGTCATTTCACCAGTGAAAGTGCCCAGATCCTGATTGGGGAGATCATGGGGTGTAATAGGGACTTGGAAAACATCAAGCAAAACATCAATGATGTTCAAAACAAAATGAAGAACATCATTGATGTTTTAGGGAGAATTTAAAACCCCTTGAAATCCCTAATTTTTTTGGCTCTTTTTCCCCAAAAACTTTTTCCAAATTTTTTTAACATATTCTCGAAAAGCTAAATTTTGAAGATGCACACAGTGTGTCAACATATGCCATCTGCCATCACGGGAGATCAATGTATGCGTTTTGGGGGTGCAACCCCTTCCACAATAATAAAGTAGCTGAGAGGAAGGGGTTGCACCCACAAAACACGTCCATTGATCCCCCATGATGGCAGCTAGCACATGTTGACATTCGGCAATTTTTGTGCATCTTCAAAATTTGGCTTTTCCAGGGGTGACTTCACCCCATCTGAACGCAATATCAAACACAGTTCATAAATACTCATGTCTGATATTGCCTTGAATTTCTACAAAAGTTTAACTTTGTAAGTTAAAGATTTGTGCATTTCTTGTTGGTTTTAAACATGCCTGTTTTACCTTAAAAGGACATTTCTACTTTTATTAATGTGACCTAAAAATTTGTTATACAACAAACATGTTGGTTTGTTTTAAAAACCTTTTATAAATGCACATGTGATTGTGCTTGTATTAAAAAGATTGAGAATCAACAATGTGTGGCTTCTTCTTTCAATGCTAAAACATTTTTTGGTGGTAAAACTGGTGTTTTCAGTGACAATGGGGGTTATTTCCTAAGGGCAAATCCACTTTGCACTACAAGTGCAGTTTCAGTGCAGTCTCAACTGCACTTGTAGTGCAAAGTGTCTTTGCCTTTAGTAAATAACACCCAACAGTGCTTTTTAAATCTACACAATCACGCCATTTTCAGGACTCCCCAAATTGCAGTAATGGTCAGCTAAAAAAAACACAAGCAGTAAATAAGTAGCAGTAAGCAAATATTTGTTCAGTTTTAAGAATTTTTTTATTTAAAACATGTCTCAGACATTGTCTGGCATATTGATGGCCCCCCTACCTGCAAAGTATTCCATGTATCTTATACGGACCTCGCAGGCACTCTAAGGGGGCAAGCCAGGACGGCCGGCTTCAAGCACCGTCAGGGTTGGTTCATTGAGATTAATTCCGGCTTCAGGCCCAACTGAGCCAGCATAGTTCACAGAATTTCTCCTTTAAAAAGTTTTGGAGAACACAGCAAGCCAGGATGATGTGATTGAGTTTATACTCCGCCATGTGTATCGGTGTAAGAAATAGGCGGAACCGGCTGGCCATTTTTGCAAAGTGTTCTCCACCACTCTTCTGGCTCTGGCCAGTCAGTAATTAAAAACCCTTTGGTTCGGGGTGAGGGTCCTCATAGGGAATGGCCGCATAAGATGGTCCCCCAGCGCAAATGCTTCATCCGCAACGAAGACGAATGGGAGTCCTTCCACATTGTCTTCTGGAGGTGGCAAGTCCAAGCTGCCATTCTGGAGACGCCTGTAGAACTCGGTCTGGGCGATGACTCCACCATCTGACATCCGGCCATTCTTCCCACGTCCACATACAGGGACTCCTAAGTAGCTGACACCACCGCTAACATCACAATACTATTGAACCCCTTGTAGTTGTAATAGTATGACCCCGAGTTGGGTGGTGGGACGATGTGGACGTGTTTCCCATCAATTGCCCCTCCGATGTTAGGAAAGTCCCACTGCTGGGCAAAGTGGGAGGCCACAGTCTGCCATTCCTGTGGGTTGGAAGAAAACTGTGGAGTCAAACAAGAAAAAAAAAGAATAATTTTGCACATAAACATGGAAAGCAGACTAGACACAGACATTCTTGGCCAACATCAGTATTACATTTTAGGGAGTATTTAAAGACAAAGGTATAAGTTTCACCTATCAGATCCCCCCCCCCTCTCATGGGCCATTTAAAAAAATTTATGGGGAGGGGAGATGTTTTGGACAGGTAACCCTCTCCACTGCATTGAGAGATGAATGCCTAAATAATGCGTATTACTTTGGCCAGCCCCTCCTGACTTACACTATTGGCAGCCCACTGGACAGGTAAGAAGTGTCATAATACAAAGATATAAATACACACTGTACACATTTTAGCACATTTTTACATTCTGCTATTACCCATCAAGATAATAATAGGATAGAAAAACTTTAAATAGTACCATTTGAAAGTATTGAGGCAGGCCCTTGCACTACATGCTTTGGGGAATTCATCCATAAATCTGACCACAAAAGAGGTGGGTATAGTGTGTATGGGTTTAGTAAAGTCAGCAGATAGAGGATTGGTATCAGCTGAGTTAGCAGTTGGGGGGAGGGAGGGTTCCAAATGATTTTGGGACCCAAAAAAAAAAAAAACGCCCCTGGGCACGCTGCCTGAATTTAAAGCACACATCTCAATTTTCAACATTTTAGGGGGTATTTAGGGTAAAGCACTACTATGGAGCTGACAAAATACATTAAGTGACTACACGAGGTGAATATAGGCCCAGGAGAGCACGCTCGGGAGGTAAGTGAAGGCAAATATGTTTGAAGGACAAAAAAAATTACATAAAAATCCAGCATGCATGTGGACAAAGGGGACATCACAGCTTATTACAATCATGGTAATTAGGGAATGAGGAAAGAAATACAATATATTATCAAACATTAAATACAATAAAATGTGATGTTAAAGGATACAAATCTTACCTTAATATAGTCCTTCTGCAGGACCTGGATGATGGCAGAACAGGTCTCCGGGATAATGATCCCCAGAGCCTGGGGGGAGATGCCTGTCGAGAATTTGAGGTCCTGCAGGCTTCTCCCCATCGCCAAGTACCGCAGGGTGGCGACTAGCCTCTGCTCCGGAGTGTTGGCTTGCCTCATGCAGGTATCCTGCCTGCTGATATAGGGGGTCAGCAAAGCCAACAAATGGTGAAATACGGGGTCCGTCATCCGGAGAAAGTTCCTGAAATCATCAGAATTATTCTCACGGATCTCACGGAGCAAAGGCATATGACAGAACTGGTCACGCTGGAGCAACCAATTCTTGGTCCATGAACTCCTCCCCACCCTGTTCATGGACTGGGCTTGTGTCAAGGTCAGGACCCCAACACCAAGCCCCCAAAACAGCACAAACTCTACGATGAGTACGTATACGCAACATGGCTAGAAAACGGTCGGCTGCTCAGAACGAAGTAACAGAACGCACTGAAGAACAGCAAGGCCTGTAAAGAGCGACCTTAAAATCAGTAACGAACAAGAACACAATGACGAGTCAATGGTAACTCGCTGCACGCACTGAAGAACAGATACAAACCCACAAGCACAAACTGAACAGCAGAAATACGATCTGAAAACCATGAGTCTGAAAAAGTGCGAATCGTCTCTTACCAAAATTTTACTAACATGAGATTAGCAAAAGAAACCCAGAAGGGTGCCGCGTACGTGACCGCGTTCTTGGCGTTCGGAAATTCCGACAACTTTGTGCGACTGTGTATGCAAAACAAGTTTGAGCCAACATCCGTCAGAAAAAAGCAATGGATTTTGTTGTCGGAATGACCGATCAATGTCCGACCGTGTGTACGGGGCATAACAATACTAATTCTAATTCTGACTATGACTGTCTTTCTTGGAACTTGAGTCAATAACCATCAGTCCGGTGAAGTAGGATCCCATCTCAGATGCTACGAACCCTTTTGTTTATAGTTCCACGTATTAAACCCCAGATGGTAAGCCACACACATGCATGTTACTACAGTCAGTGAAATGTCTCCATATGAGGTTTGTTCGGAAGTCAACCAAAAACAACAGGGTTGTACTTTCCGTAGCAGCTGTCATCTTTACATTCATAGCTGATGGGGTATGTGCAGGCCTTGCATCGTGAACTTCAAAAAGTCCACCACATGAGCCCCTCCCGGACCCTGACACGATAATCGGTTCTATTCTATGCAACCAGGTGACTGGGTCGTTGTAAAGGAACATCAGAGGACGGGACTAGAACCAAGATACCTGGGGCCATACCAGGTTCAGCTGATAACGCCAACATCCCTAAAGCTTGAGAGACAAGACAACTGGATCCACGCCAGCCACTGTAAGAAGCTGCTCAACCACATCAAAGAACGAGGAGTATATTTTTTATCTATATTCTTAGTTTAGAGTATTTTAGTGAGGATAATAATGAACAACATCCCTTATTAAACTTAATGTTTAAAATGCACCTCCAACTGGCTAAGACAGCGAACAGGACCAATTGCTGAGTCTGCTCTAAATCTACATGACGACACCTGTCTATAAAACTAAATGATACATTCCTAAAGGGTAATGCATCAATTATAGTTTTAACATCATGCCCCTCCCTCACAAAACCTATATGGGTTTTGGGACAACTAGGTAGCCCACAAGTGTGCTTCAACTTTAGTTTTGGTAAAAGGGGATAACTTTGTGGGAACCACCACCTGTAAGGCAGGTATAGAAGTTAATCTTACCAATGAAGCCCCCGGCATTTTTAAAAACATCTCTAGACCAGATTACATCTATTAGAAGGAAGGGTGTGAGGTTCCGACCGAGGGAGCAATCCCCCAGTTTATCCTGTGTACCGTCAGAGTGATTCCACCTGTGCAACTCTGACTGGCCCCTACAACTTCTTATGCGGCTAATTCCCCCTAATACAAGAACATGCGTCCTGGTGAAACTCGTCCCAGGATCTTATGTCGCGGCTGATCGTGTGGATCCAATGGGGCGAGAGAAGGTAAGAAATGCAGGAGGAGGAGCTAAAAGGGAATTGTTCACCAACTCTGACCAGGTCTGGGCATGGTTTCCTGCTTGTACAGGGTGGGAGATTGAATTTAGGAAACGATTGAACAATTTCTCATCCATTGTGGATGGAATGTTTAATGAAATCGTTGAAGCTTTAATGGGAGAACTCGACAGATGTTGGCATCCGAGGGGGGGGGGGGTTTTCAAAGGAAAGCAATAGTACTAAGTATAAAATTGATGCTCTTTAAATAAATAGTGCACAATATGCTGTTGCGACTAAGCTTAAATCCAGGAATAAAAAATGCATACATGTGAATAAAATAAATAAATAATTATGCTGCTAATACATGTGTTAAAATTGCCAAAATAAATCTTCAAATTGGTGATGTGACGGTGAGTATAAATAAAATAATAATGACACTCTGAGTACAATATCCAGGCAGAGATAAATAGTGGGAGAAAGTAAAAATAATTAAACAGTTCCTTCCCTTAATCCAGATTGATTGACTCACTGGGTTAGATCGTTTGTATCAGGATATTTAGTTTTTCTTGCATCCCACTTCAGCCATTATACTGCTGGTGATTCAGCTCTCAGGATAAAGGTTTTATGCAAAGCAAGCAAAGAAAAAATAGATCATTGTGCAGTGAACTTACTAGATAGTACATAAGCAAAACAGGGACAAGAGATACACTCACAAACTCCCGGTCTATTAGAAGCATTCAAATAAGCAGATTGCAGTCAGCTGCTGTGGACGAGGTTTCCCATAGAGAAACAGCTGCTGTTAACCTTCAGGTGTATTGCAGCACTAAACGTCCTAAGCTCCTCCCAAGCGTTACATCACTGACACGTGACTTTTTCAAGGATAAACCCAGGAAGCCACGGCCTCTGTATTTAAGTCCTATGGCATTGTGGTTACCATGGAGACAGCGCTGTGTTCATTGGATCATCATACTGCTTTCTGCTACTAATGACATGTAAATATTTTGGCTTAAGCCTTATTTAATTGTTTTACAAATTATTAAAAGGGGAACATATATTTATAAATACAGGTTTGCAAACAAATATAGAACACTTCCAGATAAAAAATAAGAACATAAAAATGGACCTAATTAGTGCGGTCACGAAACTCCCTCTAGTGGTAAATAGTGTTACTACACATTCAATGTTAACACCTCAGATCGCATGTCATTACACACTGCGATAGATAGCAAAATCACTAATATGTATGTGTACTTCCGCAAGTAAAATACCAATTGATCCATATTGTGTAGTTACTAGCAACATATTGGATAGGCCCGTATTACACTCTTAAGGTTACATTGTTGCGCCACTAGTTCGCCATTGCAACAATGTTTCAAAAAAATTTATATTGAAAAATTAAATTAAAATACTAAATAAATTGATATACATAATTGACTAGATGCACAACCCAAATATTTGATACTATGTCTCCATGGTAACCACAATGCCATAGGACTTAAATACAGAGGCCGTGGTTTCCTAAAAAGCCTACCTTCTATAGCAGCGTAGCACCGTCGCTGAAGACATCAGAGGACGAAGCGCGCACGACGGATCTACGCTTCCCACATCACTTCCTGACAGACCTGTGGGTGGATCAGACATTTGTCCAGCTGACCGCTACTTCCCCCACTTGTATCTGCTTTGCTTACAGTGACTGTGGATACCATACAAGACAGCATCTGAGCATCATCCTCCCCCCAGTGGTCAAGGGAGGAATAGCGCAACACTGTGCTTGGATGTGTTTTTAATTTTTTTTAAACTTTTTTATATTTTACTTTGGAACATTCTTTATAAATATAATTTTATAAAATAAATACACCTTTGAGACTTTATCACACTATGGAAGTCTCCTTTTCTTTGACACATGAGGATTAAGATCCACCGGGACATAACTGGAGACATGACAGCAGTGAACAGAAAAGCCCTTGTATAGGACTACAGGCCTGACACCCCTGCAGGGGTTCCTACCTTTGGTGAGTGAGCATTTTGAGGGGGGTCACAGAAGTCACCACCCTACGCTGTACGCACGAAAGTCACCTGGTGAACAACCTGATTGCTGCATACACTGCATGGGACTGTCATTAATATGCTCTGATCTCCATAGTACATGGACTCTGTATTGAAACATAGATATACATGCTATTGATGTATGAGGGGAAAAATCTTTGCTTTTCTTTACAGGATATAACATATATGTGCTGATATATGGTTATTTATGCACAGAGTATGCTGTCTGCAGTTCCTGATTTAGAGACAGTAAACTGACCTATCAGGAACATAGGGGCTGCAGACAGATGCTTGGTTATAGGTTTTATATATCTCTGGGTAGGCTGCATGTAAGCCTATGCTGACTCTTATCTATATGTTTTAGTCAGTTTCTACCTTCACTAATCCGTGATAACATCACAATTCCCCTTCATATAGAAAAACGTTCTCACATACAAGCGGTTTTATACATACATATAAAAAAACGTTTTTCATATAATGTTTCCTGTACATGCCTAGCCATACAGGTTCTTGAGGTAGCGCCGTTTTATCCCTATAATATTCAACCAGATCTTCACTAGACAGGACACCCCTAGGAGTGTCTTTGTTTTAAGGGAGGCAGCAACCTATGTGAATTTACCATATAGACTGATCCTAAGCGCGGTTTTTCTGGTTTAATAGATTATCCTTGAAAAAGTCACGTGTCAGTGATGTAATGCGTGGGAGGAGCTTAGGACGTTTTGGTGCTGCAATACACCTGAAGGTTAACAGCAGCTGTTTCTCTATGGGAAACCTCGTCCACAGCGGCTGACTGCAATCTGCTTATTTGAATGCTTCTAATAGACCGGGAGTTTGTGAGTGTATCTCTTGTCCCTGTTTTGCTTATGTACTATCTAGTAAGTTCACTGCACAATGATCTATTTTTTCTTTGCTTGCTTTGCATAAAACCTTTATCCTGAGAGCCGAATCACCAGCAGTATAATGGCTGAAGTGGGATGCAAGAAAAACTAAATATCCTGATACAAACGATCTAACCCAGTGAGTCAATCAATCTGGATTAAGGGAAGGAACTGTTTAATTATTTTTACTTTCTCCCACTATTTATCTCTGCCTGGACATTGTACTCAGAGTGTCATTATTATTTTATTTATACTCACCGTCACATCACCAATTTGAAGATTTATTTTGGCAATTTTAACACATGTATTAGCACCATAATTATTTATTTATTTTATTCACATGTATGCATTTTTTATTCCTGGATTTAAGCTTAGTCGCAGCAGCATATTGTGCAATATTTATTTAAAGCGCATCAATTTTATACTTAGTACTATTTGTTTGGTTATCTGATCACCCTATATTGATAGCAGCCTTAATTTACTGATTTTTTCATAGCACTAACTATATTGGTATATATATATTTTTAAGCACAATTTATTTATATCACACATATCTATCCACATCAGTGCTTGGTTTTTATTCATTTTTTTAAAGGAAAGCAATAGCTATAGCTAGTGAAGGTTGGAATACTTTTAAGGGTCTGGGAAACTTTGGGGATTTTTTTATTTTCCATCGGATCATGGTTGAAGGAAGTAGAGTGTGTATATATATATATATATATATATATATATATATATATATATATATATATATATATATATATATATATATATATATATATACACATACATACACCCATGTTGTTTTTGTTTCTATTCTTCTATATGCCGTGAGGAGGTGCTCCTGTTGCCTGATTGGATGAGTGAAAAGAGAAAATGACCACATCTTCCTCGCTGAGATGAGACGCCCTGAAGCCTAATCCACGTACAAGACCCAGGCTGACTGGTCTTCATGTCCACAAGTCAAGCCGTGTTTTTCTTTTTATGGACTCATATGGACTGTAAGACCGATTCATTTCCAGGTGTAAGAACAAGATTCATCGAGGAACACATGGGAGCATATGACAAAAAGGAGAGACTGTTGTAGAAATGTTATTAAGATGTATTCAATATGTATTGTCACAGTGTCTCTCAGTGTTAGTTTTACTTGCGGCTCGCACATAAGAGCGAACCGGAACCGGTGAAGGACCATTGGTACTAAAACCTCCCGGTGGATGTGGAGAGGTGTTTGCTTTTCGTGGATATGTCCGCCAGCTAGGGCCCTCTGCGTTATGCGCAGATTTGTTCATTTGGTGGGGATATATTCATATGTTTTACATGTAAGAGTGGGAGGTCACGTAGTAACCAGGGTAAGCGTGGTGAGCTGATTATTTTATAAGCATGTTATCCAGATTCTCTTGCGAGTCCTCTTGTGAATCCTTAAAGGTTTGTAATAAATGTGTGAAAACAGAGAGCACTATGTTTTTTTCCGCTTTGTTTTATGGATCATTATGCTGATGACTGAGGAGTGAGGAGGGAAAAACGGTAGCTATACAGAAAGAAAAGGACTCCTATAGGAGAAATCAGTCTAACCGTATATGACTCTGTAGTGGGGGGTCAGATTATTTGAGGTGAGAAGGCGGTGGGTCACCGGAAGCACTGTGAAGATATAGATGAACTGTCACTCTATTACACAGTTGATCTCAATATTCATATGGCATCTTTTAGATATCTGTTGAATTCTGTTCATATTAACCGCTTTAGCCCCGGAAGATTTTACCCCCTTCCTGACCAGTTTTATGGCATTATTATTATTATTTTTATTAGTAATGGCGGCGATCTGCGATTTTTGACATTATAGCGGACACATCAGACTTTTTGACACTATTTTGGGACCATTGTCATACAGCGATCAGTGCTATAAAAATGCATTGATTACTATGTAAATGACACTGGCAGTGAGGGGGTTAACCACTAGGGGGCGATGAAGGGGTTAAGTGTGTCCTAAGGAGTGATTCTAACTGTGGGGGGGAGGGTCTTCAACACACACGACAGTGATCACGGCTCTCGATGACAGAGAGCAGTGATCTTTGTCCTGTCACTAGGCAGAATGGGGAAATGCTTTGTTTACAAAAGCATCTACCCGTTCTACCTCTCCGTGACACGATCACAGACACCCGGCGGACATAGAGTCCGCGGGACCCGCGGTCACAGAGAACGCGGCAGGTGCGCCCGCAGCACCTCTTCTTAAAAGGGATGTACCTTTTGCCCACCAATGCCATTCTACCTATGTAAATCGGCATGCGCTGGTTGGCAAGCGGTAATATAAGGTGCTTATAATCTAAAGTCCTGTAGACTGTTATCTAGCTAATGAGTATTTGTCACATGCATGTGAAAATGTAAACATTTCTACAAAGCATGGTGAGATTACTATATGGCCTCAGCGTGCACCAACCCATTTCTGCTGCTAGACACCAGCCTGCTCAAGTATCTCTCTCTCCATCACCCACAGCAACCACAGTTGCAGCCCAGTATACCGTATTACCAACCATATGTGAGCACCCTGTTTCCACTGGCTGCACCTACCCTGCCTTTAACTCATTGAAGATTACCTCTTCTCTGCTGCCTGTGACAATCCAACAGAAATTCTCCTTAGCAACTGCCTGATGACCCGACTGACCTTGATGTGCATCTGCCCAGCCTGATATGCCTCTACCTGCTGTTCCTCTGCACACTGCCAACTTGATGTGCCTCTGCCCGCTGTCCAGCACGATGTGCCCCTGTTTGCTGCCCAGTCTAATGAGCCTGTGCCCGCCACCCAGCCTGATGATCCGGTCCCCTGGTGCCCAAGCCTGATGATCTGGTTCTTGATTCCCAGCCTGCCTCTGGACATCCTGTTACCACCACCTGCCTGCCTCTGGACATCCTGTGCCCACCACCTGCCTGCTTCTGATGGTCCAATGACAAGTCCACCTTTGATGATCATAATTATCTTCTCCCTACCACCCAGCTGGGTTCTACTGACTATATGCCAGCTGCTTAAGTCCTTGCATGCCTTACCTGCTTGGCCTATGATTTAATGGTTGCCTAGGTTGAGTACTTCTGGCAGTGTGTTGCCAAAGCCTGGTTGTCCAGCCATACCCTTGGTAACTGGATAGATAGGGTGATTAGCTTCCCTAGGCAAAAAGAGAGCAGTGCCACATCCAATAATTACATCTGTATGAGAGAAGACAATTCCCCTGGGTGGACTTTACCGGTACTTGCTAATAAATTTTCAATAGTGAGTACATGTAACAGAGTGTAAAGAGTAAAAAAGATTTTTATTTTAACATAACATAGATTAAAAACATATTATATCATACATTCGACGGAACATATTACAGGAACAAAAAATAACAGTATTGTTACCAAACAATTAATTGTACGAGGGCTCTTGTTTACGCCCAACGCGTTTCAGAGTAAATACTATTTTTGTCCTTCTTCAGGGATGTAGCAAAAAAGAGCACTTCGTCTAAAGTGGTTAAAATATAACACAATGAGTGGATTGTTATGACATGTAAGTATGGGTATGTTTAGTCAATCTATGTTTAGATAATGGGTCACTCACTTCTAATATGTTTCGTTGAATTACTTTAAAACTTCCAAATCGGAATAGCATTGGACATTGTTGTTGGTATAGTTATTATCATAGGAACATAATACTAGTTGGTATTATTTGTTGGAAGTCCCCTTTACTGGGACATAAAATCTCACCAACCTCCGTCCCTCCCGGGCGCGTGCAGACCAGAGCAATGTACTGAGGCAAGAGGAGAGGAAACCCCTAAAGTAATGTAGACAGAGTGAGTATTTATACATATAATTTAAACAAAAATTCACAAATTAGGTATATAAAATATCTCAAAAAAGGTAAATAGTGTTTTTTACTATGAGGAGATCATGTATCTGCAATTTAAGTAGAGGATATATTCTATATATGTAATTCATAGTGTATCTATGTGTTTAGAATACATATACATGATCTTGAAATTTAAAAATAAGGGCAACTTTGATTTATGTGATATTTCTCGATTATGGTTATAGCAGGCCATTCACATATGGCATGGTGATATCATAGAATATTTTTATTATTATTGGTAATAACATATATGCATACATGAATGTATGATTTAAACAATAGTGGATATTATTATTTTATTTAATTTATGTGAATTTTTTTGATTTTGGTTATAGTAAATCATTCACATATATGGCATGATGGTATCCCAGGATATTTAATATTGTTAGTAATAACATATATGCATATATAAATATATGGTTTAAACAAAAATAAGTGTTATTATTTTATTATTCTATGTAATAGAAGATAGTTACAATATTTATCTGTGTTAACCATATTATATGTAAAGTTACAATATTTGTCTGTGTTAACCATATTATGTAAATAGGTCATAGAGATTAAGTGCTTGCGCATACATTGTAATTATATGCATCATTAATGAACTCTAAGGCAAGAGACTGTAGAGTATGCAAAGAAAGGATTACTTCAATGTTGCTTGGATGATAGCAAGTGCACTATTGTAGGCTCTAAGGCACAAGACTGTGGAATATGCAAGGGGAGGATTACTTAAACATTGCTTGGATGATAGCAAGTGTATCATATTGTATAGTCTAGAAAACAATCAAAAGGAGGGGAGAAGAGAGGAAAAGTTTTTTGTTTTCCTTACCTGTTTGTATCAAGTATTGCAGTGTGTCAGCCACGCATCCCAGCTTCCAGCGTGTACAACGCCTGAGCTGGGAATGCAATGATCTGGCACTTTATAGTAGTGAACCTGCAATCAGCTGGCGCTGGTAATTGCGCTCAGCTGATCAGTAAGGTTCTTGATAGGGGAAGCCTCGTATTTGCCCCCTGAGCAGAGGGTGCACGGTGCCTCCCCTACCGCACACGCGCGAGTGTGCTTACGTTGGAGCGGCGTCACGCACACCCCGCTCACCGACACGGATAGCTGCACCGGCGGACTGCGCATGTCCGCCGGAGTAGCAAGATGGAGGTCGTGGGCGACCGCATTGTGTTATATTTTAACCACTTTAGACGAAGTGCTCTTTTTTGCTACATCCCTGAAGGACAAAAATAGTATTTACTCCGAAACGCGTTGGGTGTGAACAAGAGCCCTCGTACAATTAATTGTTTGGTAACAATACTGTTATTTTTTGTTCCTGTAATATGTTCCGTTGAATGTATGATATAATGTTTTTAATCTATGCTATGTTAAAATAAAAATCTTTTTTACTCTTTACACTCTGTTACATGTACTCACTATTCAAAATTTATTAGCAAGTGCTGGTAAAGTCCGCCCAGGGGAATTGTCTTCTCTCATACATATGTCATTATGAGATGTGGCACTGCTCTTTTTGCCTAGGGAAGCTAATCACCCTATCTAGCTTGTTAATTCCTGGTAGAAAATACCACTCCCCGCACGATTTAGCAACCCTAGGAAGTAAAAATATTTGAAAACTAATACAATAATTTCCAACAAACCTGTCCCTACTCATAGGACAGGTTTATAAAAACTTAATCTCCCTCCAATTGGATTAATATAGACTACCTTTCATTTTCCATTTGTTTATCCTGATGGCATCTGAAATTGAGAATATGGACATGGGAAACACGTTTATAGGAAAAAACTGGGAATCCCTCATGCAGGAGAACCTAAAAAAATTTGGAGACAACAAACAAATTGAGGCAGAGATTTCTTCCTTGTTCTTTAGATTGTCCAAGACCCTGGAGAAGAAATCCCTTCTCTTCTGGCATGTAAAATCATTCCAAGACTATATCAAGAACAATATCAACCCACTGGGACTTCGTGTCCAGATCTTCCCAACCATGGAAGACCTGGACACTAACTTCAAATTAGTATGGGAAAACATACTTAACACATGCTCACTAAGTCTTGTGGAAGCATTAACTGAGGAATATACTAGGAAAACTAAGACCCTGGATACAGAAATAGTTAAAATATGTGAATGTCTACAGCGTGTCAAAAACACACCAACTAGCCATTAACAAAAGGAAAAAAATTGAAAGTCCATTTAGAGTCCTTTAACAAGGACATTCTTAATAAAAAAGGCCAAAAATTCCTTAGAGACAAAAATTTATTTGAGGCCGGAAAAGCATACAAGTGGAATCAAAATAAAAACACTACTAGAAAGATTAATATGACATCGAATTCTAATCCAAACAGACCTCCACCCCATAATACGCCCTCTACGAACTTGCAATCCAAACCCACAGTAGGGACCAAACGTCAATTCCAAAGCGACCTCACATCAGACCACAAATCCAAAAAACAAATCTCAGAAAAAACACCTAAATCCCTACACCACAGTTCCGCACTTTCTGACAAATCCACCAACCCCCCTATGTCCCACTATACACCACAAAAAAACACATTGTCTACTAACCAAGAGGTGCACACCACACAGGATCCAACACGTAATGATGTATCTTTTTTAGATCAAGTCTTAGCTGGAATCAAACCAACCCCACCCAATCTCAACACTTACACTCAATTAACACTGTAAATGGTCACCATGTTACCCTAACACATTCAGACACAGACCTCAGTATAATTAATTTGTCTTCACATTCCCTATCGAGAGATGAACTCTCAGTCCTTAAAAAAGGACTGAATTTTTGTCCCAGTCACAACCTAGATAAATTCGAATTCTTTAAAGATCTCCAGTTATTTATCCGAAAAGTAATTTTGAAAAAATTGTATCAGAAACAAAATATGAGAACAAACTATACCCCTCAAGAAAATCAAGCTTTGGATCAATTAATCACCCTCCTTGAGGAGAGTGACACGACTGACTTAATTGACTCCAATAGACCTTCCCCGAATTTTACAGTCCATAGAAGAATTAGACTCGACTAATCCAACCACTCCAACCTTGTCTAAACTCAAGAAAAAATCTGACCATTGTCCGCCACCAAGTACATGCCCCCAATGCGGCAGCCTTTTTAAAATTAATCAATAATGATCTTGAGAAACTAAAAATACAGACAAAAGGACTGTCATGAGAGGGTTTACCCGTTGGTGGCGCTATCGGTCTCTTGGATCGCAGTACCAGTGTGCACCAGCGGGTGTCTTCCAACACCTGGGACCTGCAGTAAGAGGTCTCTCCTGCTGGTGGCACTGTTGCATCCTTGGGCCGTAGTACTGGTGTCCACCAGCAGGTGCACTCCAGCAGTGTGGAGCAAACAGCACCCTCTGCGCTCAGGTGTGACTTGAAGTCAATTATAGTCAGTCCTATAAATACCCGGCAAGCCCTCATATGCTTGCCTTGGTATCTTTCTCCCTGTGCCCTGACTTGCTGCCTGTATCCTGATCGTGAGCCTGTTTCTGCTCTGCTCTGATCCGATCCGATCCAATCCGATCCCTATCCCAAGCCCATCCTGTTCTTGTCCCTCCTGATTCCCTTGGATCCCTGCCCTGCGGCTTTACCATCCATCCTCTCCCTATCCTGCTGGTTTCCCGTCCTTGCCCATCTGCTGACCTCCCTGTGTATGACCTTGGCCTGGCTTTGTTTACGATTCCGGTATCTCCATTTACTTGTATATATTGTTGTTTGTAGTGGGTTTGTTGTGTTGGTTTTGCACTGTTTATATTCCTTTTACTTGTCACTTGTTTAAAAAAAACACCATTATTTCTTCACTTACATGTGTTTCTGGTCTCCTCTGTGCAGTCCACACGGTCTGGTCAATTAGATTCCCTGACAGTATACCAAGGCCATCCCTGACCAGACGTGGCTGCATTGAGGAAACCATCCTGGTTTGTCGGGTCTGCTAATATGGATTTCAATTAAATCATTTATTATTCTCTGCTAGCAGAAGAGGATGGTGAATATTGTCGCCAGATTTTAAAAGGGTGGACTAGTGACCAGCTGATGGAAACTATCCAATCAGCTCATTCCCTAGTGGATCAGGGGTATATGTCTTTTGAAGATGTACAGCCCCTGATCCAGTTATGTGCAAAACCAGCCCTGTCATGCATTCCTGAGGTAAGTGATGATTCCCCCCCCCCCCCCTTAATTATGGCCAAGTAGAATCCCTGGTTTGGTTGTTAGAGGATGATCCAGCCTATTTTATGGAACATTATTCCTCCTGCTATTCCTCCTGTTCACAGCAAGTGTTGTCTAATTGCATGCAGTCGGTGCAATCCTTGATTAGTTAGGCTGTGTGTGAATCAGCGTTTGTTCAACCTGTGCTGCAGGCATGGTCAGATCTCCTGTCTTTAGCTAAGCCACAATATTCCAGCCCTGCCATTAATCATCTGCCTTCCCAAAAATCTATCTCCCCATCGCCTATGGCAACCTCAGCTACAGCCCAGTTTAATCAGCCCCCTACCAAATACTACCACCCAGTCTCCAAGTGTCGCACCTATCCTGCCTTCAATCCATCTGTCTCTTCTCCTCCACCTGTAACAGTCCCACAAAACCCTTCTCTAGCTACAGTTCCTTGGTCTTCCTTCGATCCAGCTACTTTCTTTTCTTACAGCCCTGCACCTACATACAAAACTGCACGGGCTAAACCAAAAAAAACAAAAATTCTTCCCGACCCACACCATCTTGCCAGCAATCCAACCTGCTCCTGCTACCCAGTCTGATGTCCTGATGCCTGCCCCCCAGCCGGATGTCTCGGTGCCTGCCTCCCAGCCAGATGTCTCGGTGCCTGCCTCCCAGCTGGATGTCTCGGTGCCTGCCTTCCAGTCGGCTGTCTCGGTGCCTGCCTTCCAGTCGGCTGTCTCGGTGCCTACCTACCAGCTGGATGTCTCGATGCCTGCCTTCCAGCCGGATGTCTCGATGCCTGCCTTCCAGCCGGACGTCTCGATGCCTGCCTTCCAGCCGGACGTCTCGATGCCTGCCTTCCAGCCGGACGTCTCGATGCCTGCCTTCCAGCCGGACGTCTCGATGCCTGCCTTCCAGCCGGATGTCTCGATGCCTGCCTTCCAGTCGGACGTCTCGATGCCTGCCTTCCAGCCGGACGTCTCGATGCCTGCCTTCCAGCCAGACGTCTCGATGCCTGCCTTCCAGCCAGACGTCTCGATGCCTGCCACCCAGCCGGACGTCTCGATGCCTGCCACCCAGCCTGACGTCTCGATGCCTGCCACCCAGCCTGACATTCCAGTGCCTGCCACCCAGCCTGACCTTCCAGTGCCTGCCACCCAGCCTGACGTTCCAGTGCCTGCCACCCAGCCTGACGTTCCAGTGCCTGCCACCCAGCCTGACGTTCCAGTGCCTGCCACCCAGCCTGACGTTCCAGTGCCTGCCACCCAGCCTGACGTTCCAGTGCCTGCCACCCAGCCTGACGTTCCAGTGCCTGCCACCCAGCCTGACGTTCCAGTGCCTGCCACCCAGCCTGACGTTCCAGTGCCTGCCCCTCAGCCTGACGATCCAGTGCCTGCCACTCAGCCTGACGATCCAGTGCCTGCCACTCAGTCTGACGATCCAGTGCCTGCCACTCAGCCTGACGATCCAGTGCCTGCCACTCAGTCTGACGATCCAGTGCCTGCCACTCAGTCTGACGATCCAGTGCCTGCCACTCAGTCTGACGATCCAGTGCCTGCCACTCAGTCTGACGATCCAGTGCCTGCCACTCAGTCTGACGATCCAGTGCCTGCCACTCAGTCTGACGATCCAGTGCCTGCCACTCAGTCTGACGATCCAGTGCCTGCCACTCAGTCTGACGATCCAGTGCCTGCCACTCAGTCTGACGATCCAGTGCCTGCTACCCCGTCTGACGCTTCAGTGACTACTGTCCAGTCCGATGTACCTATTGTCCAGCCTGGTATGCCAGCACCTGCTGTTCTGCCCGATGTGCCAGCGCCTGTGTCTGCTGCCCAGTCTAAAGTTCCAGTAGCCGCTGCCTGGTCTGATGTCTCGGTGTCAGCTTTCCAGTCCGCTTCCCAGTCTGATGTGCCAGCTTCCCAGTCTGATGTGCCAGCTTCCCAGTCTGATGTGCCAGCCTCCCAGTCTGATGTGCCAGCCTCCCAGTCTGATGTGCCAGCCTCCCAGTCTGATGTGCCAGCCTCCCAGTCTGGTGTGCCAGCCTCCCAGTCTAATGTGCCAGCCTCCCAGTCTGATGTGCCAGCCTCTCAGTCCGATGTGCCAGCCTCTCAGTCCGATGTGCCAGCCTCTCAGTCCGATGTGCCAGCCTCCCAGTCTGATGTGCCAGCTTCCCAGTTCGATGTGTCTGCTTTCCAGCCTATTGTCCCAGTGCCTGCCTTCCAGCCTGATGTCTCAGTGCCAGCTTCCCAGACTGATGTGCCAGCTTCCCAGACTGACGTGCCAGCTTCCCAGACTGACGTGCCAGCTTCCCAGACTGACGTGCCTGCTGCCAAGCTCGAAGTGCCCATGCCTGCTGCCCAGCCTGATGTGCCCGCTGCCCAGTTCGAAGTGCCCGTGCCTGCTGCCCAGCTCAAAGTGCCCGTGCCTGCTGCCCAGCTCGAAGTGCCCATGCCCGCTGCCCAGCTCGAAGTGCCCATGCCCGCTGCCCAGCCTGATGTGCCTGCTGCCCAGCTCGAAGTGCCCATGCCAGCTGCCCAGCCTGATGTGCCTGCTGCCCAGCTCGAAGTGCCCATACCTGCTGCCCAGCCTGATGTGCCTGCTGCCCAGCTCGAAGTGCCCATGCCCGCTGCCCAGCCTGATGTGCCTGCTGCCCAGCTCGAAGTGCCCGCTGCCCAGCTTGGTGTACTCCTGCCCGCTGTCATCTCGGATGTGCCCGCTGTCATCTTGGATGTGCCCGCTGTCATCTCAGATATGCCCGCTGTCTTCTCAGACGTAACCACTGTCCAGTTTGATGTACCCGATGCCCGGCCTGATGTGCCCTCATCTGTTCGGTTAGATGCCATGAACTTTGGACAATCGCACCTTGTTGGAGCGTCCGGAGGCCGCTCCTTTAGGGGGGTACTGTCATGAGAGGGTTTACCCGTTGGTGGCGCTATCGGTCTCTTGGATCGCAGTACCAGTGTCCACCAGCGGGTGTCTTCCAACACCTGGGACCTGCAGTAAGAAGTCTCTCCTGCTGGTGGCACTGTTGCACCCTTGGGCCGTAGTACCGAGCAAACAGCACCCTCTGCGCTCAGGTGTGACTTGAAGTCAATTATAGTCAGTCCTATAAATACCCGGCAAGCCCTCATATGCTTGCCTTGGTATTTTTCTCCCTGTGCCCTGACTTGCTGCCTGTATCCTGATCATGAGCCTGTTTCTGTCCTGCTCTGCTCTGCTTTGATCCGATCCGATCCCTATCCCAAGCCCATCTTGTTCTTGTCCCTCCTGATTCCCTTGGATCCCTGCCCTGCGGCTTTACCATCCATCCTCTCCCTGTCCTGCTGGTTTCCCGTCCTTGCCCATCTGCTGACCTCCCTGTGTATGACCTTGGCCTGGCTTTGTTTACGATTCCGGTATCTCCATTTACTTGTATATATTGTTGTTTGTAGTGGGTTTGTTGTGTTGGTTTTGCACTGTTTATTTTCCTTTTACTTGTCACTTGTTTAATAAACACCATTATTTCTTCACTTACATGTGTTTCTGGTCTCCTCTGTGCAGTCCACACGGTCTGGTCAATTAGATTCCCTGACAAGGACCCTGACAAGGACAAGGGAATTAGATGCACTAAATTCGTTAGCTGCCAATTCTCAAATCACCTGACAAGGGCGGAAATGTGGTTGTCCTAAACAATGAACATTACATAAATATCTGTAAAAAAAATTTGAACAATTTAAATTGGTACCGGCGTATGCCAGCAACTATTGTGGACAAATATAATAAGGAGTTTTACATGTTAATAGATTCGGCCTTCTTAAACAATACTATTGATAAAACCACTTGGACGTTCGTCAGAAACAATTTCCCCAGAACCCTCACGTTCTATACACTCCCAAAAATACACAAAAATCTCAAAGACCCACCAGGCAGGCCAATCATTTCAGGTATTGGTTCAATTAGTGATAATGCGAGTAAAGTGGTAGACGAATACTTAAGACCATTTGTAGTCTCTCTGCCATCATATGTCAGGGACACAAGTCATCTCTTACAAATTTTGGACCAACTATATGTACCAAATCCAGCCCTTTTAGTGACGATCGATGTGGAAACACTGTATAGTTCGATCCCACACGTACGGGGACTAGCAGCCATTTGACACATCCTCCAACAAAACTTAGATACTGACCCTACATACAACGAATTAATTGTTGCACTGCTCAAGTACATCTTCACCCACAACGTGTTCACGTTTGATGGCTTCCACTACCTCCAGGTGCAGGGGGTGGCGATGGGGACTTGTTGTGCCCCATCGTACGCCAACCTGTACCTGGGGGAGTGGGATAAAGCATTCCTCACAGATGGAGGCCTTACTCAATACGCCACCCATATCCTGGGATGGTATCGTTACATAGGCGACATTCTGGTCACCTGGGATGGACCTATGGATGTGCTCGAGCAGTGTCTATTGAGCATGAATAAAAACGATTTCAACTTAACATTTATTATGTCTTCCGACCCAAACCGTATAACATTCCTAGACATAGAGATCTATAAAAACAAACAGGGCAAAGTAGGCAGCAAATTATTTGGAAAAACCACTGCAGGAAACACAATCCTCCACACAACTAGCTTTCACCCCCAACCTCTCATTAATTCGATACCCTACTCACAGTATCTCAGAATCAAGTGTAATTGTACAGATAATGACACGTTTATAAGAGAAGCAGGTTTCCTACGAGATACACTACTAGCAAGAGGCTATACCCATAAAACTTTAAAAAAAGCTTTTAAAAAAGTACTAAATAAACCTAGGAATACACTCTTTCAATCTCATAAACAGAAAGACACCAACCAATTACGCATTATTACAACATATAACCAGCAACATTGCCAGGTTAGAAAAATTGTCCAAAAATACTGGCACATGTTGACCCTGGATCCATCCCTGGGTCACCTAGTGCCGGAGAAACCACAATTCACATTTAGAAGGGTTGCCTCCATTAGCGACAGAATCGTAAAGAGCGAATTCAAAAACGAATCAATGAGAACACACTGTAGATACAAGGGCACCTTTATGTGTGGATCCTGTCGCTATTGTAGGTATATGCTTACACAGAGGAATCCCATTCTTCCGAATGGTAAGAAATTCTACCCAAAACACTTTGCCAACTGCAGGACCACTGGAGTGGTTTATCTACTCCAGTGTTCCTGCGGTTGTTTTTATGTGGGCAAAACGAAACTAGAATTTTGGAAAAGAGCCTGCAGACACATACTTTCTATGCAAACTTGTGACCCTGACCTTCCCCTAGGTCGCCATGTCTCATTAGTGCATGGAGGAATTTTCCCAAAGATCCAATTCCTAATACTAGATCGGATACATCCCAGCCCTAGGGGGGGCGATTGGAACAAAACTCTTCTCCAGAGAGAATTAAGATGGATCTATTTATTAAAAGCCACCCTACCTCCAGGCCTAAATGAGGCCATTTGCTTCAAACCATTCCCTAAGGGCTTTTCCTCTGGTGGAATGGAGAAATAAACAGGCCTTTCTTCTTAACCCACCACACCATTAACTTTGGGGAAATATACTTTCCCCTTCCTCAATGTTTAGAACTAATAATTTCCCAAGTAACAATCATAACCAAATGCAACCAGATATAGACAGAGACCTATTGCAATGTCTGACTGATATGTATCTAGGATTTTTGAAGTTGCTATCGACCCATGGCATGCATGTTTGCAGGAATACGGGCCCCCAAACGAGGTATTAATCATATATAAAAAAGTAATTAACCATATACAACCAGCTTCATTATCCTCTTCTTAAACCATTATGAAATATGTCCACTTCCTTTTATATGGTAACAGTTCCTCCTATGTTTTTCATTTTGGATTTGACTAATATACAACATACGTACCGGTATTGTCAATTCAACCTGCATATACGCTAATTTGCCAATATTTTAAATTCCCAATTACTAATTACTGTATGAAATAAATGTAACAACACGACTGGGGCTGTACACCTTATGACTATACCCAGATTCCGAAAATCATGCATGCCAGGGGTCTTATAAACACATATATATATAATGTCATCATGTATTTTTACTACGATCAGACAATCCAGATTATAACCTGCATACAATTCCGTCTACATGTGATTATGCCTAAAATTACTATGTCTACTTAAACAAACTGAACCTTTTTGACTGTCGAAATGAACTTCTTTTAATGTTTTGTATAAACGCCTACATGTAATTTTTCTTCATTCTGTAATAGAATATGACTTATGTTAGATGTTTTTTGTTGTGGATAAACATCAATGTACAGACTGACATAGAAGAGTTCATATAAACTGACTATTGGTCAAAGGATACCATAATCTTATTGTTTACATTAAATCAGCTTCAGAAAACGTTTATACATCTGTTCATTTTAGTATACATGTCAGTATATATCTTTATTGGTTTCTCCTTATTGTAGGGAGTTCCTTGTTCTAATTTAGACTGCATTGTAAACATCATTCTCCTTTTCAAAAAACTTCTTCTTCTTCCCCGGGTCTTTCCCCGGTGCGATCAGCCAGAGTGATTGCCCGGCACGGAAAGCCACCCAGATCCTCATCTGGGCGGCGTCTTGGGAGGTCAGCTGGACGTATACCATCACTGCCCACGACCTCCATCTTGCTACTCTGGCGGACATGCGCAGTCCGCCGGTGCAGCTATCCGTGTTGGTGAGCGGGGTGTGCGTGACGCCGCTCCAACGCAAGCACGCTCGCGCGCGTGCTGTTGGGGCGGCGCCGCGCACCCTCTGCTCAGGGGGCGAATACGAGGCTTCCCCTATCAAGAACCTTCCTGATCAGCTGAGCACAATTACCAGCGCCAGCTGATTGCAGGTTCACTACTATAAAGTGCCAGATCATTGCATTCCCAGCTCAGGCGTTGTACACGCTGGAAGCTGGGATGCGTGGCTGACACACTGCAATACTTGATACAAACAGGTAAGGAAAACAAAAAACTTTTCCTCTCTTCTCCCCTCCTTTTGATTGTTTTCTAGACTATACAATATGATACATTTGCTATCATCCAATCAATGTTTAGGTAATCCTCCCCTTGCATATTCCACAGTCTTGTGCCTTAGAGCCTACAATAGTGCATTAGCTATCATCCAAGCAACATTAAAGTAATCTTTTCTTTGCATACTCTACAGTCTCTTGCCTTAGAGTTAATTAATGATGCATATAATTACAATGTATGCGCAAGCACTTAATCTCTTTGACCTATTTACATAATATGGTTAACACAGACAAATATTGTAACTATCTTCTATACCATAGAATAATAAAATAATAACACTTATTTTTGTTTAAACCATATATTTATATATGCATATATGTTATTACTAACAATATTAAATATCCTGGGATACCATCATGCCATATATGTGAATGATTTACTATAACCAAAATCAAAAAATATCACATAAATTAAATAAAATAATAATATCCACTATTGTTTAAATCATACATTCATGTATGCATATATGTTATTACCAATAATATTAAAAATATTCTATGATATCACCATGCCATATGTGAATGGCCTACTTTAACCATAATCAAGAAATATCACATAAATCAAAGTTGCCCTTATTTTTAAATTTCAAGATCATGTATATGTATTCTAAACACATAGATACACTATGAATTACATATACAGTATATATTCTCTACTTAAATTGCAGATACATGATCTCCTCATAGTAAAAAACACTATTTACCTTTTTTGAGATATTCTGTATACCTAATTTGTGAATTCTTGTTTAAATTATACGTATAAATACTCACTCTGTCTACATTACTTCTAGGGGTTTCCTCTCCTCTTGCCTCAGTACATTGCTCTGGTCTGCACGCGCCCGGGAGGGACGTGGGTTTGTGAGATTTTATGTTCCAGTAAAGGGGACTTCCAACAAATAATACCAACTACTGATAATCATTATGTTCCTATGATAATAACTATACCAGCAGCAATGTCCAATGCTATTCCAGTTCGGAAGTTTTAAAGTAATTCAATGAAACATATTAGAAGTGAGTGACCCATTACCTAAACATAGATTGACTAAACATACCCATACTTACATGTCATAACAATCCACTCATTGTGTTATATTTTAACCACTTTAGACGAAGTGCTCTTTTTTGCTACATCCCTGAAGGACAAAAATAGTATTTACTCCGAAACGCGTTGGGTGTAAACAAGAGCCCTCGTACAATTAATTGTTTGGTAACAATACTGTTATTTTTTGTTCCTGTAATATGTTCCATCGAATGTATGATATAATATGTTTTTAATCTATGTTATGTTAAAATAAAAATCTTTTTTACTCTTTACACTCTGTTACATGTACTCACTATTGAAAATTTATTAGCAAGTGCCGGTAGAGTCCACCCAGGGGAATTGTCTTCGCTCATACAGATGTAATTATTGGATGTGGCACTGCTCTCTTTTTGCCTAGGGAAGCTAATCACCCTCTCTAGCCAGTTACCAAGGGTATGGCTGGACAACCAGGCTTTGGCAACACACTGCCAGAGGTACTCAACCTAGGCAACCATTAAATCATAGGCCAAGCAGGTAAGGCATGCAAGGACTTAAGCAGCTGGCATAGAGTCAGTAGAACCCAGCTGGGTGGTAGGGAGAAGATAATTATGATCATCAAAGGTGGACTTGTCATTGGACCATCAGAAGCAGGCAGGTGGTCGGGCACAGGATGTCCAGAGGCAGGCAGGTGGTGGTAACAGGATGTCCAGAGGCAGGCTGGGAATCAAGAACCAGATCATCAGGCTTGGGCACCAGGGGACCAGATCATCAGGCTGGGTGGCGGGCACAGGCTCATTAGACTGGGCAGCAAACAGGGGCACATCGTGCTGGACAGCGGGCAGAGGCACATCAAGTTGGCAGTGTGCAGAGGCACAGCAGGTAGAGGCATATCAGGCTGGGCAGATGCACATCAAGGTCGGGTCATCAGGCAGTTGCTAAGGAGAATTTCTGTTGGATTGTCACAGGCAGCAGAGAAGAGGTAATCTTCAATGAGTTAAAGGCAGGGTAGGTGCAGCCAGTGGAAACAGGGTGCTCACATATGGTTGGTAATACGGTATACTGGGCTGCAACTGTGGTTGCTGTGGGTGATGGAGAGAGAGATACTTGAGCAGGCTGGTGTCTAGCAGCAGAAATGGGTTGGTGCACGCTGAGGCCATATAGTAATCTCACCATGCTTTGTAGAAATGTTTACATTTTCACATGCATGTGACAAATACTCATTAGCTAGATAACAGTCCACAGGAGTTTAGATTATAAGCACCTTATATTACCGCTTGCCAACCAGCGCATGCCGATTTACATAGGTAGAATGGCATTGGTGGGCAAAAGGTACATCCCTTTTAAGAAGAGGTGCTGCGGGCGCACCTGCCGCGTTCTCCGTGACCGCGGGTCCTGCGGACTCTATGTCCGCCGGGTGTCTGCGATCGTGTCACAGAGGTAGAACGGGTAGATGCTTTTGTAAACAAAGCATTTCCCCATTCTGCCTAGTGACAGGACAAAGATCATTATTTACCGTATTTAACATATAGGATTACTATTTACCGTATTTATCGGCGTATAACACGCACTTTTTTCCCCTTAAAATCAGGGGAAAGTCGCAGGTGCGTGTTATACGCCGATACCATGCGATCCCGAGCTGTCACAATCTTAAAATCGCCGACCGCGATTTGAAAATGGCGCCGCCGGCGCCGAAATACACCGAGCCGGTCCTCGGCTCTTTCCGGCGGCTCTCGTTCACTTTCGGCTCCACTCGTAGTCCCGAGCGGAGCTATCCGAACCTAGCCGGGGGCGGAGCCAGATGGAGGAGGTGGATGGAAGATTGGGAAGACAGAGCCAGGTGGATAGAGAAGAAAGAGGGACAGAGCCAGGTGGAAGGTTGAGAAGGCAGAGCAAGGTGGACAGAAGAGATGGAGGAATGCAGTCAAGTGGAGGGGGTGGATGGAGGAGAAAGGGGGTCACACACCAGTGATAAGGTCTGGTCCTCCTATGGAAACCTTCTTTCCCAGCTCACCCAACATGTTCTTACCTTGAGCAGTGACTGTGCTGCCAACAGCGAGTATGGCCAGGGCAGGTAGGAAACAGGTAGGAAGGGCCTGCAGCTGGTCAACAGAAATCAACACACACGGCTCTCTTGTCTTTTCTTTGAAAAAAGGTGCCAAGCAGGTAACATCAGCAGGGCTGGTCCTTTTATCTCTTTAGCGTTACATAAAATCGGCATCATCAATTTCAGAGTACTTCCAAACGGGCATGCTATTATAAACATGAAATCCCCAACGGTAGCATTCCAATGGGCGAGGCCACCGGAGCCCGGTGTGCACAGTTCTGAGGCCAGGCCTGGCCATATTTTTTACAGATGGCCACCATTCATAACAACTTTTGCGGACAGCTGTAAATAAGCAAAATGTACAGACTGTTCGTGTTTTACAGACACCTAAGATCAGGCCCAATTTCTGCACCTTCAGATCTCATGTGAGCCCCAGTGCATGCACCTTCATACCTCAGAGGCCCAATTTCTGCACACCTTCAGATCTCAGATCAGACCAAATTTCTGCACCTTCAGATCTCATTCGAGACCCAGTCCATGTACCCTTCATACCTCAGATCAATTTAATTAAACCTAAAATTTTAGGGACAACTTTTATTCTAACTATTGGTAACTACTGACCACATGTCCAGTGGGAACGTTATGGCTGTTTTTTTGGATCCTGTAAAAAAAATATTTTCAAAAATGCACAAGTAAAGTTACTTTGCCCTATTAACAGGAGGTAATAATAAAAGATGAAAGGGATCGCCAGCATTAATATTCTGTGAGTTAAATGAATAAATATCTATGTGTGAACGCAATAAAATGTGAATAGGTAACAGAAATTAACACAAATATTCTGCAAAAATTGTAGATAGCATACGATCAACATTTTAAATCACCATTAGCGGTGTTTATATCCTATATCTCTTCAAGGGACCCTCCGTCTCCTCTCCTTGTCTCTCAGTCACTCAAATAAGTACAGGTGGTTATCCCTACTGTAGCATGTGTAACAAACCAACTTTTAATAAAAAGTAATGCACTTAGATTTAGAAGAAGAAGTCTTGGTGGAAATGTAATTTTGGGACTTCTTTTGAACAAGAGCTTAAAGGCCTGTACACACGATCCGAAAATTGGATGGAAAATTTGTACGACAAGCTGTATGCCAATGTTCGGATCGTTAGTACAGTGCTTTCCACAGCAGATTTCACTTTTTCACTTTTTCATCAGACAAAAGCTGTATGTGCAGACTATAACATTTTTGTTGTGGAGGAGAGGAGGAGTCTTTTGAATATGTCATTTTTTTCCCCCACACGTTTTTGGAAAATGTGGAAATAAAATGAAAACACATTTTTCTACACATTTTTTTTACGGCATTGACGGGCGCTGATGAGGATCCATTGATAGGGTGGCACTGATGAACACTGTATTGGCACATTAGTGGCACTGTAGAGAACAGATGGGCACCGATGTAGCACTGTAGAGCTCAGATGTGGCACTGCAGGGACGCAGATGTGGCACTGATGGGGTACTGTGGAAAACTGCTGGGCACAAATGTGCACTGATGTGGCACTGCTGGGGCACTGACGGCACAGGTGTTCACTTGAAATATAGAAAACAAACCACAAGCAGCCTCACACGGCAGCTTCTCCCTTCACTGCTCACACGATCAGTGTGAGGAGAGGAGAGAACCAGACATGATGCCGGTTTGTTGACAGGGATCGCTCCATCATTGGAAGGAGTGATCATGTGGTAAAAGGGATTGGATTTACCCCGATCCATGATGCGCCGGGGTCCCAAGAACCTGGCGGTCACGGACATTGCCAGATACGTACCCCAGGGGGCGGGCAAGAAGCTTAGCATTTGGCTATGGCCCGGTTGGCAAGTGATTAATAGTAAAGTGGTTGTAAACCCTTAAATATTCCCAGTGAAGTGAGTAGCCTGACATGATACACAGATATGAAACAAATCCTCCTACATAAGTTGTAGGAGGATTATCTGCAGCAATCTGTCCTGCACAGGCTTGTAAAATACTCAGATGAAAAGATTTTCTTAGCAGCAGAAAGCAGGGGTGGGGATCTGACATCACACTACTACAGTGTTAGAGCACAGAGCAGAGTGTAATCCGAGAACTGTTTGGAGAAAAGTGACACATCCTCTGACACAGGCTCAGGGAAACGTAGAGCTGAGGGTATGAATCGTTTGTGTGCTATGGGGAGAGGGGCAGGCTGACTTTAAGGAGGCTGTGGTTATCAGCTTAATCTATACGGAGTGAGTCATGCAGATAGTAGAGAGAGAGGGAGTATACTCATTGCTTTGGGTTCAGGTTAGTAGACACTATAGTGGGAAATGTTTTGTTCATTTTCACATCTGAGGTTTACAACTACTTTAAGTCACAGGCAGGGCCGATCCTAGGGGCACAGATGCCTGGGTGCAGAAATATTTCTGGAGCTCCCACATGGGCGTGGTCATCTTACTAACTCCTCCCCTTTATAAATGTTTCTATGACAAGGAGTCACGCTATAATTTGATGATCGCCATCACGACTAGTGGAAAAATAGGATTTTTATAACAACTTACCTGTAAAATCCTTTTCTTGGAGCAGTGGCGTCACTAGGGTTGGCGTCACCTGGTGCGGTATAACATGGTGTCACCCCCCCACCGCCCCAGTGTGAAAGGGGCCTAACTGAGGGCTCCAACATGATGAGTGATGTCATCGCAGCTCTGCCCCCACACTTTTCATTATCTGCTGTCACCAGGGACAGATACGATCCACTGTGTGGTGATCTCTGGTTTGGGTCTGTCCCCGGGGACAGCAGATAATGGCATCATTGGCATTGATGATTTGATTTGCATTTTGGAACTGACCTGCTGACACGGCGTGTTGCTTGCTGGACCGGATCGGATGACCACAGGGAAGATGCTGTAATCTGCTGAAACGGCGTGTTGCTTGCTGGATGGATCGGATGTGGGTGTGGGTCACTGTCTGACTACACCTGTGCTGTGGTCTGTAGACACCCCCCCTTATCAGACCAGCTTAGGGTGGCTCCGCTCAGTACCTGGTGACTGTGGACACAGCGCCCCCCCCATGAGACCAGCTCAGTCAGGGTGGGTGGGTGTATCACTCAGCTACTGTGCCTATATCTAATATAATATATCTGTGTCCAGCAGCACCCCCCCACCATCATCAGACCAGCTCAGGGTGGGGGTGGCTCAGTCAGCTAATATAATATAGTGAGTGTTGTCTGTCTGATAAGGGGGGGGTGCTGCTGGACACAGATATATTATATTAGATATTGATAGGCACAGTAGAGCTGAGTGAGCTGGTGGGGGGGGGGGGGGTTTGTCTGGACCAGCTATATTACACTATATATATATATATATATATATATATATATATATATATATATTATATATATATATATATATATATATATATATATATATAACTATTGCTGTGTCTAGCAGACCACCTTGCACCCCCCCCTTCCTTATCATACTTGCACACAGCACAGGTCAGCCAGGGCGCCAGACAGTGAGAGTCCTCCCACACCAGCTCTTTGGTGGCGTGTCGGTACCATGGCAACCACCCTACCCCCTCGGAGTCGGCCTCACCTCACCCCTTGAGCTCGGGCCAGTGGAGGATACCAGGACACAACAACCCCCTCCACACACCCCCCCACCCCTCCTGTTCCGAATCTGGCAGCAGCTGGCTGGGGTCTGGAGAGAAGAGCGGAGAGCGGAGGGCAGCGCGCCGCCCGGGCGGAGATAGTGTGTGTGTAAGACAGTCAGTGACATAATCTCTCACTCTGCAGTGCAGTGTGAGAGATGATATGTGACAGGCTCAGGCTGGCTCAGTAGGAGGAAGAAGGACAACACGCAGCACGCTCACACTCACACTGACATACCAAGCGCCGCCACAGCGCTGGAGGTATGTGTTTCAACCAGGCTGCGGAGTGCGGGGTGATGATCGGGTCAGCTGATTAAAAAAAAAAAAATACCAGTGCTTTCCACACCGTCGGGAGATTGTCACCCCTCTAGCGGGTGTCACCCGGTGCGGGCCGCACCCCCCGCACCCCCCTAGCAACGCCTCTGTCTTGGAGTACATCATGAAACAGAGCCTTAAGTAATAACTTAATGGGTTATACCTTGTTTCCCCGAAAATAAGACCTAGCGTGATTGTCGGTGATGGCTGCAATATAAGCCCTACCCCCCAAATAAGCCCTAGTTAAAGGCCTTGTAGGTCTTCTTTTCAGGGTAGGGCTTATTTTCGGGGAAACAGTGTAGGGCTGATTTGGGGGGTAGGGCTTATATTGCAGCCATCACCAACAATCCGGCTAGGTCTTTTTTTTGGGGAAACAGGGTAGGCCACCTTCAGGTGATGGACACTGGTATACCCAATACAGGAAGTTCACTCCCCTATATAACCCCTCCTCCTTTCAGGAGTATCTCAGTTTTTGTAGCAAAGCAATATAGCTAAACCCCAAAAAGAGGGGCGGGACCTCTGTGTCCCATGATGTACTCCAAGAAAAGGATTTTTACAGGTAAGCGGTTATAAAAATCCTCTTTTCTTTATCGTACATCGATAACGATGGCAGGACAATGTCTTGGTTCAGGTGAAAACCTGGAGACCATTTTTGGCAAAAAATCTGGACGAGGGCATAACACCAATCTGTCCTCATGAATAATCAAGTACGGCTTGACAGTCGGCCAATACGCAGTTCAATTCCGTACGTTGGCGCTGAACTCAAATAGAATAATGAGTCCCTTACTGTTACCTTCTGGCAAGGCCTATCTGAGCGTGTCAAGGATGAACTCACTGGACGCACCATTCCTACCACATTGGGTGACTTCATCGCATTGAGCATTCAAATAGACATTCGCTTCCAGGAGCGGGCCCTGGAGAAATCCAGATCCAGTCATCCCCCTGCTGGTCGTCCAGCACAGGTAGTCAAAAGACCTGTGGAATTCTCTCCGTCTTCAACCTCTCACACGTTGGAAGAACCTATGCAGCTTGGGCAAACTTTTTTCTGCAAAAAGTCCGCTGATCACCTTCCTCCTCACAGAGACTAAGACTGTGCCATTGATCTGTTACCTGGGACCTCTCCTCCCGAGGCCGAGTCTACCCTCTAGCTATCCCTGAAACACAAGCCATGTCTGAATATATTTGGGAAAACCTGCAAAAGGGTTTCATCAGGAAATCTGACTCACCTGCCGGAGCCGGGTTCTTGTTTGTAGCGAAAAAAGTTGGTTCACTCCATCCATGCAGACTACAGGGGTCTTAACGCCATCACCGTGAAGAACCGATACCCTCTTCCTTTAATTTCAGAACTCTTTGACAGACTGCGAAGTTCTCATGTTTTTACTAAACTGGATCTTAGAGGGGCCTACAATTTAATAAGAATCCGGGAAGGAGACGAATGGATGACCGCCTTTAACACCAGGGACGGACATTATGAATTTCTTGTGATGCCCTTTGGCTTATGCAATGCCCCAGCGGTCTTCCAAAATTTGGTTAATGAGATCTTTCGCGACCTTCTGTATGTCTGTGTTATTGTATATCTGGATGACATTCTTATTTTCTCACCAAATAAAAGTAAAAAGAAGTGCAACGCAATAGTTGAAACTTATAAATAATAGTGATTCCAAATTAATCCAAGTTAAATAAGTATCAAATGTCCATAAATGAAATCCCAAATGAGCGTAGAATTCCAATAGTATAATCGATCCTATATAACTTCATCCAAAGAACACTGAGTGCGCTTACCAGATGCTGTGGACCTCTGCAAGCAGAGGTCAAACTCACATGTATCCCCAACGGGGATGATGATAATTCCCGGTGGTGTCTCTGAAGGGTTAAATAAAACCTGGAGAATCAGCCGTCCAAGGGGGATATATCAGCCAACCAACAGGAAGGTATCAGAGATGCAGGACCAGGTCAGCAGTAATGAGCATCAGATATAAGGGAAAACGACCGGCAAATCAGCAGCACCTCCTCTTTACTAAAGAGAGACCTCGCCATGTCCACCTCTAGCCAAAGACACCACCGGGAATTATCATCATCCCCGTGGGGATACATGTGAGTTTGACCTCTGCTTGCAAAGGTCCACAGCATCTGGTAAGCGCACTCAGTGTTCTTTGGATCAAGTTATATAGGATCGATTATACTATTGGAATTCTACACTCATTTGGTATTTAATTTATAGACATTTGATACTTATTTAACTTGGATTCATTTGGAATCACTATTATTTATTAGTTTCAACTATTGCGCTGCACTTATTTTTACTTTTATTTTATGTATTTAGGTATATGTGATTACCTTTAGTGTTCAGCTTACATATTAACATTTGCGATTTTATAATTGTTTGCGCTGATTGTCACCTACCTATTTATTTTCTCACCAGACTTACTTACCCATCGTCTTCATGTGAAAGCTGTGCTACAGCGTCTAACGGGACAATTGTCTATATGCAAAATTGGAGAAATGTCTATTTGAACAAACACAAGTTCCATTTCTGGGCTACATAATCTAGTCACAGGGCCTCCTCATGGACCCAGCCAAACTTCAGGCCATCTCTGATTGGCCCCAGCCCTTTGGTCTTAAAACCACCCAACGCTTTTTGGGCTTCACCAATTACTATCGCCAATTCATCCGTAACTACTCCAACTTGATGGCCCTTATTACATCTCTCACCCGCAAGGGTGTCAATGCTCAGGTCTGGTCCCCTGAAGCCATTGATGCTTTCCTCAAACTCAAGGCAGCCCTCCTCTCCGCCCCAATTCTCCTACATCCTGACATTATGAAGCCCTTTTCTTTGAAGGTAGATGCCTCTTTAGTAGGAGTCAGTGCCGTCCTACTCCAAGCTCAGAAGGGTCAGTCTCAGCCTTGCGGATTCTTTTCCAAGAAATTTTCTGATGCGGAGAAGAACTATACCATTGGGGACCGTGAGCTACTCGCTATTAAACTAGCTCTTCAAGAATGGCGACATCTTCTAGAGGGTTCTCCTCATTGTATTACCATCTACACTGATCATAAAAACCTGCAGTATTTACAATCCGCGAAATGCTTGAACCCACGTCAAGCTTGCTGGACCCTCTTTCACCCGCTTCAACATTACTTTCGTCCAGGTGCCAAAAACCTTCGAGCCGATGCCTTGTCCAGGTCATTTGATGTCACCAATTCTGAGAATCACCTAGATCATGGTCCCATCAGCCCTGCACATCGTATTTTAGCCGCTACTCAGCTCCAGTCTACGCAGCCTCCTCCAGGTAAAACCTTTGTCGTTCCCACACTTCGTCCCAAACTCCTTGCTTGGGCACATGACTCCAAGTTCTCTGGACATCTTGGCATACCTCGTACTTGTGACCTTCTTCAGCGTCATTACTGGTGGCCTTCTCTTTGTAAGGATGTCAAGGAATACGTTCAAGGTTGTACGGTTTGTGTACTATCCAAATCTTCCACTTTTGCCCCTGCTGGGTTGCTTCTGCCCTTACCAGTGCCCGATATACCTTGGCGTTGCATTTCCATGGATTTTATCTCAGATCTGCCCCCCTCAACAGGTTCTAAAGTCAGGTAGAAAGAAATCCTGGATAGCCGCACTCTGGGATAAGGACATCTTTATTTCAATAAAATCCAACAATACAGTCAATAGCAGAGACGTACAGGGTGGTAGACTGCTAACGCGTTTCACATCATTTGGATGCTTATTCGTAGCTAGAGAGGGATAGTAATAGTGTGGTATAAATAGAAAAGTAAAAAAGTAAAAGAGGGGGGCGGGGTATGCATGCCGGTAAAACAACCAATCACCGCGCTGCATAGCAAACCCACCCTCTCAGTGTAATTAAAACAATAATGATCCCATTATAAAAACCTACACCTGCAAAAAGAGGAGAGAAGACATCCATTATTAACCTAACCAAAATGCATAAAGAAAAATATAAGTAGACAAAACTGTCATGCCAAAATAAATCAGCACGAAAAATAACTGAAAAAAAGGGAAAAGAAAAAATAGGTATTTGGATGCTAAAACCCTCCATAGCAGGTGGAACAAACTTGAGTAGTTGGGAGTGCCAAAAAATGTTAAACCATAAAGTCATGTAACCACAAGGTACTCTGTTCACACATTTGCGAAAACAAAAAATACACAAAAAAATAAATATATATATATATATATATGTATGTACATACACCTAAATAAGGCATGGTCCCGACATAGCGTACATAAACACTCCAAAGCACTCTCGTAACCCTAAAACAGCAAATGTGCATAAGCAGTTTAGATGAAATATACATACATTTTCATGAGATCAAAGTACAAGCATGTTAAACATGAGATCAGCGTGTATGTACATTAAACATGAAATTAGAAATTTATGCACATTACTACTCCAACTCCTCCAATCATTCTTAACCAATTGTATTTTATAGACGAGAGAGTTGAAAAAAATATGTGCAGTAAAAAATATATATATAGATCTGAAAAAGGGGTCGGTCCAACTACCCGAAAGAGTGGTTACAAATGTATCAAAAGTATCAAACATGTAGCATCGCATCCAAAGCACTGGTGTCAGATAAGTCCTTACTTTCTGAAAAGAAAAAACAGTAAAAAACAAACAAACAGAAACATGACAATGGATTAGAAGCCAGATGAACCACAAAAAAGTATAAATAAAAATCCATTGTCGTTGATATTGAACTCCCATGACAATATCATGTTAGCTATGCGGTCAATAATGAAAAGATATATGATTAGCCACATAGGAAACATAGAAGAACCCAACAAAGGAACCAAAACAAAGGACCGAATAAACTATTAGAATAAATGCAGTTTCCACATAGATCAATGTGCTAGCAGACTGTGCTGAAACAGCAAATGTATAGAGACCATAAGTCTCACTCCATGTGCTGAAATAGGTTGAGTTGAATAATAACACAAACGAGAGTAACCTCAAACGCACACAGATATGGTAGAATGGCTATAGAATCTGCATCAAACAAAGCCCAGACCTGCATCCAAAAGAAAAATTAAGGATTATTAAGACGGCCTTGCTACATAGTACCATGCGGTTAGAAATTCCCATAGTCTCACTTCTTGTGCTGCAAAACACCATGGCTCACTGTAAGAATACCAAAAATCTAGAGTGGGATTGACAAAAATAATAAAGCCAAAAGACGAAAAAAAACAAAATGGTCTATAACAAACCTAAAAAGCATTAAGCCATGTATTAGGAGACTCGAAAGAGTCTCACTTGAAGTGCTGCAGCATGTCACAGTTGATTGTTAAAAAATTACGTCAATGGGACTATAGCTTAGTATATCTATTTTATATTTTTTTATATATCATATATTATTAAGGCGGCCTTGCTTCATAATACCATGCAATTTAGAAATGCCCAAAGTCTCACTTCTCGTGCTGCAGGACACCACGGCTTGCTATAGAGACACCACAAATCTAGAGTGGGACTGACAAAAATAAAACCGAAAGGCAGAAAGGACAAAATATTCTATAACAAGCCTTACTGTGTCATGCCATGCATTCGGAGACTCAAAAGAGTCTCACTTAAAGAGTCTCACTCAAGCTGCTAAAAAAATATACTGCTACTTGCTATGGCATAAGGCTGAAGCCTGAAAAAACTTAGGCCTAGAGACTCATATTTCCAATCTACCAAGAATGCAAAATATATGAATATTTGGAAACCTTGCTACATGGTACCATGCGATTAGAAATTCTCATAGTCTCACTTCTCATGCTGCAGAACACCATGGCTCGCTATATGAATACCATAAATCTAGAGTGGGATTGGCAAAAATAATAATAAAGCAGAGAGGCGAGAAGAACAAAGTGGTCTATAACAAACCTAACTGCATTGTGCCATGTATTCGGAGACTGGAAAGGGTCTCACTTGAAGTGCTGCAGCATATCACAGTTGACTATCAAAAAATTATGTCAATGAGACTATGGTTTAGTATATCTGACTAGATAGAACTAGTTTTTTTATATATTATATATTGTTAAGGCGGCCTTGCTGCATAATACCATGCAATTAGAATTTCCCAAAGTCTCACTTCTCGTGCTGCAGGGTGCCACGGCTCGCTATAGAGACACCACAAATCTAGAGTGAGACTGACAAAAAATAAAAACCGAAAGGCGGAAAAGACAAAATAGTCTATACCGAGCCTTACTGTGTTATGCCGTGCATTTGGAGACTCAAAAGGGTCTCTCTTGAGGCGTCTCACTCAAACTGCTGAAAAAATGCTACTACTTGTTATGGCATAAAGCTGAAGCCTGAAAAACTTAGGCCTGGGGAATTGTATTTCCAATCTACCAGGAATGCAGAATATATGAGTATTTGAAAAACGGATATCTAATCTATCAACAGTAAAAAATGTATAATGTAGATATCAATGGGATATAGTAAATTGCAGACAATGCGTGAGCAGGCTAATACTACTTTCTAATGATAACAAATTTAGGGAAGCTGATTAATGTTGGTAAAGTCCCAGATGGAGGACTACTGGGGATATGAATAACAGAAACTACAGGTAAAGTCATTTATATGTATGTGAAGACGCAGGACGCATGTACGGTTATTCATAAAAATGTGACACATCCCACTAGAAAATTGAGCCCGAGGGGTCATCTAGTGTTGAGAGAGAATATCCATTGGACTTCACGTCTGCATAAGATTCTAAATTTGTCCCCCCCCTCGGTGGTGTCCTAATTTTGTCAATGCCTTGTATAACAAGGCAAGACGTGTCCTTCTGATGGAATCCGTTCCAATGACGTGCAACGTTTGTGGCATGATCCTTGTCGATGTCGTAAAGATGGTCGTACAACCGGTCTTTCAGCCTGCGTGTAGTTCTCCCTACATATTGGATGGAACATGTAGTGCATGTAATGACGTATATTACATAACGCGTGTTGCAGTTAACAAAAGAATTAATTTTATGGGACTTTCCTGTGGACATTGATGTCACCATGTCTCCACCCTTAACAAATGGACAATAATTGCAGTTACAAGCACCACTCTTAAAAGTGCCCTGAAATGATAGCCAATTTTTAGATTTGTTTTTGCTGGAAAAGATGCTGGGTGACAGAAGGTTACCAAGGGATGGTGCTTTTCTAGAGACACTGTGGATACCCTTAGCCAAAACTTTGGAATAGATCATTGGACAGGACCGGGAGATACTTAGTGACAATTTTTTGTATCTTGTGGAATTCCACACTATAGGGTGTGGAGAAGGTGGGAATAAAGGTTGATCCCTTATGGGACCTAGGATCCTCCCTGTCTTTAATCTTATCCACAAGGAGCCCGATATACCTTGGCGTTGTTTTTCCATGGATTTTATCTCAGATCTGCCCCCCTCAACAGGTTCTATAGTCATCTGGGTAGTGGTGGATCGGTTCTCCAAAATGTGTCACTTGATTCCTTTCCCAGGCCTACCTTCTGCTCCCAGTCTTGCCACAACTTTCGTTAAAGAGATTTTTCGTCTTCATGGGATGCCTTCTCATATCGTCTCTGACAGAGGAGTTCAATTTACTGCTCAGTTTTGGAGAGCCTTGGCCAGCTCTTTTGGGATTAAATTGGATTTTTCATCTGCCTTTCATGCCCAGTCAAATGGGCAAACGGAACGTGTCAATCAAAATGTAGAAAGTTTTCTCCGCGCCTTCATCTCAGCTAACCAAGATGACTGGGTGGACCTTTTGCCCTGGGCAGAGTTTGCCTTAATCCATCACTCCAATGCCAGTTCTGGAAAATCTATCATCTTCACTGTTTACGGGCAGCATCCATCATTGTACCAGCAGCAGCTGAAACCCAAACGTTCTTCAACTCAATCTGGAAAGAAGTCTCTGAGAATCTTCATCTAGCTGCTTCCAGGCATAAAACAGCAGCAGATCGTCATCGCCGTCCGGCTCCCAAGTTCCTGCCTGGCGATAGAGCTTGGCTCTCTACCAAGCACATCCGACTCCGGGTGCCCTCAATGAAATTTGCCCCTCGCTTCATTGGTCCGTTTCCTATTCTCTGTCAGATCAATCCAGTTGCTTTCAAGCTCCGTCTGCCCTCCCATCTCAGGATACCCAATGCCTTCCATGTCTCCCTGCTCAGGTCACTGGTCCTCAATCGCTTCTCACGCCCTTCTTCTCACCCCGCTCCTGTGGCTGATACCACGGATCAGTATGAGATTAAAGAAATATTGGACTCCAAGTACTCCTGAGGGAGGCTACTCTATCTGATTGATTGGAAGGGCTATGGTCCGGAGGAGAGGTCTTGGGTTCCTGCCGATGTCTCAGCCCCAAGTTTGGTGACCAGATTCCATCGGTAATTTCCCTCCAAGCCAGCCCCCAGATGTGCAGGGGGGCCCTGTAAGAGGGGGGGTACTGTCACTGATCAGCTGCGGAGCTGATCTGTGTCTCACCTTTACTGCTGTAGGCCGGCTGGCACCTCTTGTTCCAATAGCTTGTGTTCAGCTCTGCTGCACTCTGCAGCTATGGGTGTCGCCGGCTCCACCTGTTGCTCAATATACGATTCTTTCCTGCTACTTCCTGTCCAGCTACTGGTTGCTTGAGCAACATTTGTTTCTGAGCCCCCGTCGTGTAACCTGCCTTAACCTGACCTCTCGTGAACTGATCTCTTGTGTACCGACTCGGCTTGTTCTGATTACGTTGTCTGCAGCCCGCCCTGACCTTGGCTCGCTATCCGGCTCTCCTTTGTTTCATCCATCCATCCATCCTTGTCTGACAGTGTCTTCTGGTACTTCCCTAGCGAGCAGGGTAACCCGGGGGTCGTGACCTGGGGTCAGCACGCAGATAAGCCCAAACTCTCGTGAGGAGGTCCCTGGCAGAATACTGGCTGGCCCTCAGACTTCACGCCCTGGGGGATCCCGTGTCACCTGCTTGCCTGTGGGCTCACTGTAAGTAGTACCGTGACAGGGACATGCAGATATGCATCCCTGATGTCGATAGACACCAGAAGTTCTCCTTGTAGGATAGAAACTACTGACCTGATTGACTCCATGTGAAAGGAGCGGATCTGATTGAGATTTTTTAGATCTAGAATGGGTCTGACATCTCCATTTGGTTTTGGTACCGTGAAGAGGTTTGAATAAAACCCCAAATCTTGCTCTTTTGTGGGGATCTGTGTGATCACCAGTGGCAGCTGGTGAAGTTTTAGGATGGGGGCGCCAGACCCCGCCCTTCCTTTTTGACCACTCCAACTTGGTAAAAATGGGCGTGGTTTCGGTGAAATAGTGGCCATGGCTCTAAGGTGGTGTGTTTAGCGTCAGGGATGTAGGAGGAGAGCTAGGGGGAGAGGGTGGGGGAGGGGGAGAGGGAGAGGGAGAGGGAGGGGGAGAGGGACAGCAGGCCCAGATCCTACACAACGATAAAAATATGTGTATTCTAGACAGTTTAACAATCAGCAGATAAAGATACTCCAAACACCTGGTGTTAGCACTTCAACCATTCCGACACCATGGTTGTTATGGTGTCAGGATGATTGAAGCGCATTATTTATATTATTACTTTGTAATATAAAATTAAATCATTCAACTAACAATAATGCAGAATCAGTGGGAGCCCTGAGCGTGTCACTTGCCACGTCGCCTGCCACCAGATGCCATCAGGTGCCCCCGGCAGAGTCTGTCCTTACATCAGGTGCCCCCGGCAGAGTTCGTCCTTACATCAGGTGCCCCCGGCAGAGTTCGTCCTTACATCAGGTGCCCCCGGCAGAGTTCGTCCTTACATCAGGTGCCCCCGGCAGAGTCTGTCCTTACATCAGGTGCCCCCGGCAGAGTCCGTCCTTACATCAGGTGCCCCCGGCAGAGTCCGTCCTTACATCAGGTGCCCCCGGCAGAGTCCGTCCTTACATCAGGTACCCCCGGCAGAGTCCGTCCTTACATCAGGTGCCCCCGGCAGAGTCCGTCCTTACATCAGGTGCCCCCGGCAGAGTCCGTCCTTACATCAGGTGCTCCGGGCAGAGTCCGTCCTTACATCAGGTGCCCCCGTCAGCGGAGTCCCTCCTTACATCTGTGTACCCAGCCGAGCCCCCTCCTTACGTCCGTGTCCCCGTCAGCCGAGTCCGTCCTTACGTCCGTGTCCCCGTCAGCCGAGTCCCTCCTTACGTCCGTGTCCCCGTCAGCCGAGTCCCTCCTTACGTCTGTGTCCCCGTCAGCCGAGTCCCTCCTTACGTCCGTGTCCCCGTCAGCCGAGTCCCTCCTTACGTCCGTGTCCCCGTCAGCCGAGTCCCTCCTTACGTCCGTGTCCCCATCAGCTGAGTCCCTCCTTACATCCATGTCCCCGTCAGCCGAGTCCCTCCTTACATCCGTGTCCCCGTCAGCCGAGTCCCTCCTTACATCCGTGTCCCCAGTGGAGCCCCTCCTTACATCCGTGTCCCCAGCAGAGCCCCTCCTTACATCCGTGTCCCCAGCGGAGCCCCTCCTTACATCTGTGCCCCCAGCAGAGCCCCTCCTTACATCTATGTACCCAGCGGAACCCCTTCTTACATCTGTCTGTGTCCCCAGCGGAGTCTGTCCTTACATCTGTGTAAGCTGTAATCTGTGTAAGGAGTGCACAGCACACCTTCAAGCCGCGTCTGTAGCTAGTTCCTGGTTCCTCCGTGTGTTCAGGGGAAGGGGCCTCCCTTCTCCCCTGAACACAAGGGGATTACTCCTCACGGCAGCCACTTTTTTGTAGCCCGCCGAAAGTGACTTTGTTCTCACACTGAGAACAAAAAACCCGGTCAGGCGAATGCTGCTCGGTGCGATCGTTTGCGCCGGAAAGCAGATCCAAAACCCGCCAATGAAGCTTTGCGTCTGCAATCTTGTGATTGCATTGATGTGGTGCTTCCTATAGTGCACTGTGTCCGGCGCCCGAACACAGTGCACTTAGTTAAAAGACTTTTTTTTTTTAAAAGGGGCAGTTTAAAAAAAATTTTTTTTGTGCTTACTGGAGGGGGGGTTGGGGCGCCCGGGCTCCCCCTATGGACGGGCTGCCACTAATGATCACCCCTTGAGCTAGTAATCGATCTAATTCCTGAAATAGAGATTATTTTTTCCCTGGATCTTTGGGAACGTTTGAGCTCAGAAAACGAGATGGTGGAAACTCCTGAAATTCTAGTTTGTATCCTAGAGACACCGTGGAGATGACCCATCTGTCCTGAATTTCCACTTGCCAGACTTCTGAGTATTGCAGAAGTCTTACCCCACTCTGGCGAGGGGGGGTGCCTCTTTATAATGAGGCTTTCGTATTCTGCTTTGCAGATTTCCGGCCCCAGGTCTTTTTCTGTGCCTGGTCTTGACTATGAGGCTTTCCCCTAGAGTCCAGGGCCGGACTGGCCAACCGGGATACCGGGATATCCCCCGGTGGGCCGGTGGTCTGGCTACCCCTGCGGCCGCCGGCCGCTGTGAGGGCAGCGGCGCCTGAAAGAAAAATGGCTGCGGGGGGCCAGGCCGACGTGCAACTGCGCAGGCGCCAGCGCTGTTCCGAGGTTGGCCGTGCTCGGGAAAACCCGTACACGCTCAGCAATTTTCGGAAGTGCGGGCGCATGCGCAGTGACACGATGGCGCCGAGCGGCGCCATTTTCAAAGGTAAAGCGGTTGCAGCGCTCAGTGTCTGGCGGCCTGTGCCTCTTCCTGCGTCCCCCCACAGCCTCTGACCTCCTGCCCACCCCCCCCTGTAGCCTCCGATCACCTGTCCCCCCCCTGCAGCCTCTGATCACCTCTCCCCCCCTGCAGCCTCTGACCACCTGTCCCCCCCCTGCAGCCTCTGACCACCTGCCCCCCCCTGCAGCCTCTGACCACCTGTCCCCCCCCTGCAGCCTCTGACCACCTGTCCCCCCCCTGCAGCCTCTGACCACCTGTCCCCCCCCCCTGCAGCCTCTGACCACCTGTCCCCCCCTGCAGCCTCTGACCACCTGTCCCCCCCCTGCAGCCTCTGACCTCATTGTCCCCCCCAGCCTCTGACCTCCTGTCCCCCCCCCGCAAGCCTCTGACCTCCTGCCCCCCCCTGCAGCCTCTGACCACCTGTCCCCCCCTGCAGCCTCTGACCTCCTGTCTGACCCCTGCAGTCTCTGACCTCCTACCCCCCCTGCAGCCTCTGACCTCCTGCCTCCCCCCTGCAGCCTCTGACCACCTGTCCCCCCCTGCAGCCTCTGACCTCCTGTCTCCCCCCTGCAGCCTCTGACCTCCTGCCCCCCCCTGCAGCCTCTGACCTCCTGCCCCCCCTGCAGCCTCTGACCTCCTGCCCCCCCTGCAGCCTCTGACCTCCTGTCTCCCCCCTGCAGCCTCTGACCTCCTGCCCCCCCTGCAGCCTCTGACCACCTGTCCCCCCCTGCAGCCTCTGACCACCTGTCCCCCCCTGCAGCCCCTGACCTCTTCTCGTCCCCTCCTCAGCCTCTGACCTCTTCTCGTCCCCTCCTCAGCCTCTGACCTCTTCTCGTCCCCTCCTCAGCCTCTGACCTCTTCTCGTCCCCTCCTCAGCCTCTGACCTCTCCTGTGGTCCCCTCCGCAGCCTCTGACCTCCCCTGCACCATCCGCAGCCTCTGACCTCCCCTGCATCATCCGCAGTCTCTGACCTCCTGTCCCCCCTGCAGCCTCTGACCTCCTGTCCCCCCTGCAGCCTCTGGCCTCCTGTCCCCCCTGCAGCCTCTGGCCTCCTGTCCCCCCTGCAGCCTCTGGCCTCCTGTCCCCCCTGCAGCCTCTGACCTCCTGTCCCCCCTGCAGCCTCTGACCTCCTGTCCCCCCTGCAGCCTCTGACCTCCTGTCCCCCCTGCAGCCTCTGACCACCTGTCCCCCCTGCAGCCTCTGACCACCTGTCCCCCCTGCAGCCTCTGACCTCCTGTTCGCACCCCCCTGCAGTCTCTGACCTCCTGTCATCCCCTCCTCAGCCTCTGACCTCTTCTCGTCCCCTCCTCAGCCTCTGACCTCTTCTCGTCCCCTCCTCAGCCTCTGACCTCTTCTCGTCCCCTCCTCAGCCTCTGACCTCTTCTCGTCCCCTCCTCAGCCTCTGACCTCTTCTCGTCCCCTCCTCAGCCTCTGACCTCGTGTCGTCCCCTCCTCAGCCTCTGACCTCGTGTCGTCCCCTCCTCAGCCTCTGACCTCGTGTCGTCCCCTCCTCAGCCTCTGACCTCGTGTCGTCCCCTCCTCAGCCTCTGACCTCGTGTCGTCCCCTCCTCAGCCTCTGACCTCGTGTCGTCCCCTCCTCAGCCTCTGACCTCGTGTCGTCCCCTCCTCAGCCTCTGACCTCGTGTCAACCCCTCCTCAGTCTCTGACCTCGTGTCGTCCCCTCCTCAGCCTCTGACCTCGTGTCGTCCCCTCCTCAGCCTCTGACCTCGTGTCGTCCCCTCCTCAGCCTCTGACCTCGTGTCATCCCCTCCTCAGCCTCTGACCTCGTGTCGTCCCCTCCTCAGCCTCTGACCTCATTTCGTCCCCTCCTCAGCCTCTGACCTCATTTCGTCCCCTCCTCAGCCTCTGACCTCATTTCGTCCCCTCCTCAGCCTCTGACCTCGTGTCGTCCCCTCCGCAGCCTCTGACCTCTTCTGTGGTCCCCTCCACAGCCTCTGACCTCTTCTGTGGTCCCCTCCACAGCCTCTGACCTCCTGTCATCCCCTTCTCAGCCTCTGACCTCCTGTCGTCCCCTCCTCAGCCTCTGACCTCCTGTCGTCCCCTCCTCAGCCTCTGACCTCGTTTCGTCCCCTCCTCAGCCTCTGACCTCGTGTCGTCCCCTCCTCAGCCTCTGACCTCTTCTGTGGTCCCCTCCGCAGCCTCTGACCTCCTGTCGTCCCCTCATCAGCCTCTGACCTCCTGTCGTCCCCTCCTCAGCCTCTGACCTCGTGTCGTCCCCTCCTCAGCCTCTGACCTCGTTTCGTCCCCTCCTCAGCCTCTGACCTCGTGTCGTCCCCTCCTCAGCCTCTGACCTCTTCTGTGGTCCCCTCCGCAGCCTCTGACCTCCTGTCGTCCCCTCCTCAGCCTCTGACCTCCTGTCGTCCCCTCCTCAGCCTCCTACCTCGTGTCGTCCCCTCCTCAGCCTCTGACCTCTTCTGTGGTCCCCTCCTCAGCCTCTGACCTCCTGTCGTCCCCTCCTCAGCCTCTGACCTCCTGTCGTCCCCTCCTCAGCCTCTGACCTCCTGTCGTCCCCTCCTCAGCCTCTGACCTCCTGTCGTCCCCTCCTCAGCCTCTGACCTCTTCTGTGGTCCCCTCCGCAGCCTCTGACCACCCCTGCATCATCCGCAGCCTCTGACCACCCCTGCATCATCCGCAGCCTCTGACCACCCCTGCATCATCCGCAGCCTCTGACCTCCCCTGCATCATCCGCAGCCTCTGACCTCCCCTGCATCATCCGCAGCCTCTGACCTCCCCTGCATCATCCGCAGTCTCTGACCTCCCCTGCATCATCCGCAGCCTCTGACCTCCCATGTACCATGCGCAGCCTCTGACCTCTCCTGTACCATGCGCAGCCTCTGACCTCTCCTGTACCATGCGCAGCCTCTGACCTCTCCTGTACCATGCGCAGCCTCTGACCTCTCCTGTACCATGCGCAGCCTCTGACCTCTCCTGTACCATGCGCAGCCTCTGACCTCTCCTGTACCATGCGCAGCCTCTGACCTCTCCTGTACCATGCGCAGCCTCTGACCTCTCCTGTACCATGCGCAGCCTCTGACCTCTCCTGTACCATGCGCAGCCTCTGACCTCTCCTGTACCATGCGCAGCCTCTGACCTCTCCTGTACCATCCGCAGCCTCTGACCATCTCCTGTCTTATATCACGTCTGCAGTCTGGAGCGGATTCAACAGTGGGAGTGCCTCAGGGATGGGGGTCATGGGAGAAGTCAGACATGTATGGACTGTGGAGAGGAAACTATGGGATAAAACCAGAGCCACCGAGCTGGAGCCGGCTGACTGAGCCCTGTACGGTGCACCTGAGAGGAGGTCAGTGACAGCGCCGCCAGGCCTACCTGAGAGGGGGGGGGGTCAATACAATATTGTAAGGGGGCACTGATATATAGGTTTCCCCCTATATCAGTAAACCCCCGTACCTTAGTGTTTTCTTTCTGCGGAAGGTGGTCTCTGGTCAACAGAGTCCTCCCCACATTCCCAGAGTTCCCCTTTACATCATAGTCTGCAGGATTCCACCTTACAGTGCAAGGGGGGACTCTGATGTAAAGGGCAATGCTGCAGACCCTGATGTAAGTGAGAACTCTGATGTAAAGGGGAAAGCAATGGACTCTGATATAAGTGGGGTCTCTGGTCACCAGTGCCCCCCTTTTATATCAGAGTTCCTGCTTAGATCATGATCTGCAATGTTCCCCTTTATGTCAGAGTTCCCTTGCACTGTAAAGGGGAATCCTCCTGATATATGGGGGAACTCTGTGTTGGGTTATATTAATCTGACCTTCATGTAAGAGGAGAAATATGGTTTTTGACTTTTGTTTAACTTAACACATTGCTAATAGCAGTTTATAGCTTAAATATTGATATTTGCACTGAAACCTGCCATTTACGGCACCTTTTTTTTGCAGTATCAGTAAAAAATGTGCCAGTAAATGCCATGATTTTTTTGCCAGTAAAAAAATAAAAAATTGCTGCTGTTTGTAAATTCCATGTCTCTCTTATCTATAGATAATACACTCTTCAAATGTGCTTTAAAATGCATGGTTTTCCCTTTTGTGAACAAAAAAAATAACGACGTTATGCGGTTGGGCTGGTCTAAAAATGCTATGGGGCTGGTATGAAATTATTTCCAGGGCTGGTTTTTATTCCCAGTCTGGCCCTGCTAGAGTCTGACGGTGGAGGCCGTCGCCATTGCCTAAAGGCGGATGCCCCTTGGTGCAGGGGCAAGAGTTTTTAAGAGTTTATTCTTTCAGTTTATTCTTTCTTTTGACTGGCAAAAGAGTACTCTTCCCACTAGAAATTGTTTGGATGTATTTGTCCAAATCCTCCCCAAATAATCGATCCCCATGAAAAGGGAAACTAGTCCGAAGCCTTTTGCAAAGCGCTTCGGTTGACCAATTTTTTAAGCGGAAGGCGGGACGCCTGGTGAATAGAATCTTTCATGGCGTTTATGGCAAAACCATAGTCTTTGGTAGTTTGGCCAAATCGCGGGCCTGTTGTGCAGGGACCTCTTTAAGGGCCTGTCTAAACTGGTACTTTAGGGACTGACAGATGCCTATTGCAGCGAATGCAGGCTAAGTAACCGCCCCTGCCATTGTCTACTGGACAAGTTTTTCTAATAATGCATGTACAGGAAACGCATGAAAAGGCTGTGAAGGTTTTAAAGGACCTAAAGAAGAAAAAGAACTATCAGCTGACTCTGCTAGAGGTAGCTTGAAAGAAGCACGAACCATCTCTGTAAGAGATTGTACCAACAATTTCTCAGATTGCGAGGCTGTAAAAGGTTCATCTACCGTTGTTTCCTCCGCAGAGGAGTAATCGGTTTGTCTTTCTTCCTGATACCCTGAGGGTAACACCTCTTCCTGTACCCTTGGTAAGGGGTCTGAAGCGGGAGAGGGGGATCTAACCCACTTCCTATCCCTTTGGATAGCGGATGCGATTAAAGTCGCTGATCTTCCTTCTAAGCCCTGCAGGGAGGAGGAAAACGCATTTTCAGTCACGTATACAGGGGCTGAAAGGTGAGAAGTAGTTGCACCACCAATTGGTCCCAATGACTCCCCCTGGTAACTCAGGTGAGGATGAGAGTGTGGAGATACGACTGGAATTCCCAGTGCCTGGGGGTGGAATTTTTAGTACCTTTGGGGTGTCTTTTTCGGGAGCCAGAGTGCTGAGCACAAAAAACAGAGGCGGTAAGTAAATGCACAACTCGCTGAGCAAAATAGTTTTAGCAAAAGAAAATGCTAATAAAGTTCAGCTTTTAGTTTATCATGTTATTTCTTGTACTGGAAATGCCTGCATCCCTTACGTGCCCCCAGCGCTCGTGTCCTGTGTGTTCGCTGCAGCTTGAGCTGTGAGATGTAAGTGTCTGTCTCTGTCCCCAGCGCTGTGTGCCTTGTGTACTTACGTCCTGCACACGGCGCAAGGCCCCCTCCATTAATCAACACCCCCCCTCTGTTTTTTTGAATTAGCCCTTAGTCCTCGCACACGTTAACGGCTGACATGCTCCTTGAGGCAGAGGTAAGGGAGGGCTGGGCACCGGGAAGTTCAAAACTTCTGTGGGGAATAGAAAAAAAGTTCTACATAAAAAAAGCCGCTTCGGCCGCACCCCCCGATGGGGGGGGGCATACAAGCCTCAGTTGTACCTCCCTCCCCGAGGGGGGAAATCTTCTGGATGAGGATACCCCCTTAGCTTTTGAGACCACACACGTGCTGTTTGGCTGGACTTCTGAGCTACTGAGAAGCAACGTACTAAGGTATGCATTTACTCCCTCTAGTGGAGACTTTAGACATGACAACATTTTTACTTTATGTAAGAAAAAAAGCATTGGTGGACTTTTTACAGTTCCTAGGTTCTTCCCTTACCTTTTCCTCGCTGCAGGATACTGCTGTAAAAGAGAAATCCAAACTTTACCCATCACGGTGGGCTGCGTTTAGCAAACCTTCAAGGACTGGGTCTTTATTATAGGGGGTCCACTGCCTTGGACCTGTATAGCACCCCTCAGGTAAACTTTAGGTAATGTAGCATGAACAAAAAAGTCCTGGGTCCTGGGGTCCAGTCCTACAAGGAGAGGCATTACAGGGAAAACCTTATTCTTCTTAAGTAAGGGCCCGGTACCATCCACCTTGGCCTTAGTGGCACTTTGGATGGATCCAGTCTATGGAGGCTGTTTAAATCCAGCATGGGATCCCTCCAGCTTGGAGCTCTTCAGAGCACATCTTCACTCGTAACCAACACCTTAGACACTGGCGAAAAAACTGAGGTACTCCTGGAAGGAGGAGGGGTTATATAGGGGAGTGAACTTCCTGTATTGGGTATACCAGTGTCCATCACCTGAAGGTGGCCTATAACCCATTAAGTTATTACTTAAGGCTCTGTGTCCCATGATGTACGATAAAGAAATATATGTATATTCCATAGTTTGTAGCCACTATAACTTTTGCGCAAATATACGTTTATTGGAACTCCACTAGTTGGGGGTGGGTGACACATCCTCAACTCTGAGTGGTTCATGTTGGGACTTGCAGTCCTTCACTTTTGGGAGGGTCACATCCCCCCAAAAGTGACAGACTACAAATCCCAGTATGAACCCCTCGGAGCGAAGGACATGACACACCCTCAACTAGTGGAGGACAAATCCCAACATGAGCCCCTCCAAAGAGTAAAGGACTACAAGTCCCAGCATGAACCCATGATCTGACAGGTTCGTTCTGTGACCTGTCGTTGGGGGGCCGGACACACTCTTCAGCTCTGAGGGGTTCATGCTGGGACAGTAGGACCTGTAGTCTTTCATTAGTTCCTGGGACATGGCACGACCCCGATCTTGGCTCTTTGACCATGTGATCAGCTATGTCCAATCACAGCCGATCACATGTAAACAAGTAAGTATCATTTATCAGCTCTCCTTGCCTCACACTGATGCAGCGTGAGGAGAGCCGATCAGCAGCATTTCCTCACAGGGAAGATGTGAAAAGGTAATCGGAGCATTGATCATCTGTGCTCTGATTACAACAATGCACCCCCAGCAGTGCCCACCAGTGACACCAGTCTTTGCCGATCAATTATGCCAATCAGTACCCATCAGTTATGCCACCTATCAGTGCTGCATATTTGTGCCTCCCAGTGGCGGCCCGTCCATAGGGGGTGCATGGGCGCCGCCCCCCCCCCCCCTCCAGGCAGCCACAAAAAAAAAAAAGGTCCTTAATAACTTCAATACCAGGCACTTAGACACCTTCCCGCCCAGGCCAATTTTTAGCTTTCAGCGCTGTCGCAATTTGAATGACAATTGCGCAGTCATGCAACACTGTACCCAAACACATTTTTTATCATTTTGTTCCCACAAATAGAGCTTTCTTTTGGTGGTATTTGATCACCTCTGCGGTTTTTATTTTTTGCGCAACAAATAAAAAAAGACCGAAAATTTTGAAAAAAAACGAGTTTTTCTTTGCTTCTGTTAAAATTTTTTGTAAATAAGTACGTTTTCTTCTTCAATGAAGGGCACTGATATGGCTGCACTGATGGGCACTGATACGGTGGCACTGATGGGCACTGATGAGGTGGCACCAATGAGGTGGCACTGACAAGCACTGATGGGCACTGATAGGCGGCACTGATAGGTGGCACTGATAGGTGGCACTGGTATGCGGCACTGATGGGCACTCATAGGCGGCACTGATGGGCACTCGTAGATAGCATTGATGGGCACTCGTAGATGACATTGATGTGTAGTTATGGGTGGCACTGATAGTTGGCACAGATGGGCACTGATAGGTGGGCACTGATGGGCACTGACAGGTGGCACCGATTGACACTGATGGGTGGCACTGATGACACTGATTGTTTGCACTGATGCCCCTAAGGGTGGCATTGCTGGGCATCACTGCAACATAATAGTGCCAATCAGTGCCCAGTGGGCACAGATTGGGCACTAACTGGGCACACTGGGCACATGTGGATGGCCATGGGGTACATACCTGGCCATCCACATGTTGCCCCTTCCCTGGTGGTCCTAGTGGTGATCCCTGGTGATCCAGTGTGGTGATCTGAGGGGGGCTGCACTGATAAACAATCAGCGCAGACCCCCCTGCCAGGAGAGCCGCCGATCGGCTCTCCTCTACTCGCGTCTGTCAGACGTGAGTGAGGAAGAGCCGATCAAATGCTCTTCCTATTGACATCGCGATCAGACATGATTGGACACGGCTGATCACATGGTAAAGAGCCTCCACTGAGGCCTCAGACTGACACACCGATCCACCGATCGCCGTGATGCGCGCCCCCGCGGGCACGCGGCGGCATGTTATCCTGCTGGATGTCATATGATGCCCAGTCAGGATAACTGAACCACCGCCCGGCCGTCATCTGCTATGGGCCGGGCGGGAAGTGGTTAAGTGCACTGTGTTCGGACGCCAGACACAGTGCGACGCTGGACATAGTGCGCTTATGGGAAGCGTCATGTCTATGCAATCACGAGATTGCAGACGTGGCGCTGCATTTGCTGAAGCGCCGAGTAGCTTCCGCCCGGCCATAGTAATGTATACTACAGGCGCCGGGCAGAAGCTACTCGGCGCTTCAGATTTGATTGACATCTGACCTGAGTTAGATGTCACTTCCTGTTTCTTTCTCCCATTGCGCCCGAGAGAGGAAACAGAAAGTATGCAGACGGGGGGTTTGAAGTGACACAGGCTGCATTGGGGGGGGGACAGGCAGCATTTGGGGGGGGACACAGGCTGCATTTGGGGGGGGACACAGGCTGCATTTTGGGGGGGGGACACAGGCTGCATTTTGGGGGGGACACAGGCTGCATTTGGGGGGGTTAAAGGCTGCATTTGGGGGGGACACAGGCTGCATTTGGGGGGGGACAGAGGCTGCATTTTATGTGACAAAGGCTGCATTTGATGAGACACAGGCAGCATGTAAGGAGGAACTCCGCTGGGGGCACCTGATGTAAGGTACTCAAGCGCTAAAGTAAATATATAAAACTGTAAAATTGTGTAAAAAGTAGTGTAAAAATAAATAAATAAACCGATATACAAAAAAAGACTTCAAATATCCAGATACTGCAGCTGCAATCATTCAGTGACACCCCACTTGTAAATAATTACCGTAAATAGATAAAGTGATGCGCTCGTAATATCTATGGGATATCCTACTCATTCAATGTGCTGACAGGTCACATTCAACATGGATACTTTGTTACAAACTGTACAAAACCTTGAACAGTGAATAGCATAATATAAATAAATATAAATACAATGTGTTGAAAAGTCTACTGTGATAGTCTAATTAGACCTCCCGGGATACAAATCGAAAAATTAGTTCACCATTGTTCTTGAGAAATAATAAACAAACAACATTTGTCGAAAAAAGGTGGTGAAGAAATATATAATGAAAAAAATATATTAAAAAGATATATTAAATAAATATGTAGTTTGTAACAATTATAAAAGGATTATAATGTATTCAGAATCAGGGACCAAGGGCTCCGTCACACACCGGGTGGGATAATTCCGGATGTTCCTGTAACTCAGACCTGGCTGGCCACTTGCTGCTCTCCTCTCGGCTGACATCAGCGGAGGATTCTCAGCCCCGCCCACTGTAGCTGTTAGTTGGAGAGCTGTGCGCTGTGCATCCGGAATTATCCCACCCGGTGTGTGACGGAGCCCTTGGTCCCTGATTCTGAATACCATCCATTTATATGACCCGTAAGGGAAGGCTTGCATGACCCTCTGTAATTAAAGGGTCCTGGTCGTCAGGTGAGAGGCTATTTCAGATACCGGTGAAGGGCACATCAGTCACCTATATCAGCATGATATCACGATCACTTGGTGGAATTTCTTAAAAGTTTTTTTGGATTTTCATGGACTTTCTGGACTTTTTGATCTAAAACGCTTCTATTTTATGTTGTATGAGGATTTTCTCTTTCAACTGCATTTAATATCCCTTGATGTTTAGTTTAGTTTACTCAGCACTGCACCATCTTTTACAAGAAAAAAAAATGACTTATTCACAAAATTTTCTGACAAACTAAAACTTTTTTTTTAAATCTTTGGTATTCTTGTTTTCTTAGCAAAAAATAAAAAACCCAGCAAAGATTACATACCACCAAATGAAAGCTCTATGTGTGAAGAAAATGATTAAGCATTCATTTGGGTATAGTGTTGCATGACCTTGCAATCGTTATGCAAAGTGCAATATCAGTGAAGGCTGAAAAATGACCTGGGCAGGAAGGGGGTGAAAGTGCCCTGTATTGAAGTAGTTAAAGTAGTATTTTGCCCATTCAAGATTAGTTTTGTCCTCAGAGCTCCATGAGTAGCACACTGCAAATGTATTTATATCATTACTCAAATATGACAATGCCCACATCTGGGAGATGACTGATGTCTGCACAGCTCATTCCTGTTGCGATTTACACTGCATTTAAAATGCAGTCCATTTGCGATCTGCAGCGGGTGTCTAAGTTAATGACACCATGTAAACAAAAAGTGTATGAGTGTTTGTTGTGACAAACAAATAACATGTAAACTAATACAACAAGATATAAGTGAACGTGAACTGCATTACCAAGTATCACAAATGCTCAGCAACATGTAAACTCACTGTCATGTAAAGTGCATCAGTGCAAAAAATAAACCTGTACATATAAAAGAAAATACATGTGCATTTGTGCAAAGCAATAAAAAAAAAAAACACTGCAAGGTGAATCAAGTTCAACAAACGCCAAGTCAAACTTGGTCTGATAAAATGTCCACAATAGAACCAAACTGATAGAAGTGGGATCAAGGTCAAAGATAGGGTAAATGGAGTGACAATCTGAGACTGTGGACATGCTACAGGAGACAATCTGAGACTGCGGACATAGTACAGGAGACAATCTGAGACTGCAGACATTATACAGAATATGGTCAGAGAGCTTTCAGCAATGCACAGCTTTACAGTTGAATAACACAGCTCAGGGTTTCAGCAGTCAGGCATTTTATGGGTGTAAGGACATACCTGGCCAGCCGAGCTGACTACATACATTCAGAGCATACAGGCTGCATGGGGCAAGATTAGAGAGCATCAGTTGAGCTCCCGGTCCTCTGTATTCCGCAGCCAGTATAGAGGGGGTGGGCCAGGAGCTACAGCCACTCTGTTTCCGATCATACAGCCTGCATGGGGTGGGGTCAGAGCGTCAGTGGATCTCCCGGCCCCGCACCCTCTCTGCTGGCCAGCTCGGGAATACAGCCTCCCGTCTCCTCTGTGTGCTCTGCAAAACGGCGGCCCCCAACAAAGATTGGGCCCAGGGCAGGTGCCCCGTGTTAAAGATGGCCCTGGCTATATGTGGGGGTCAATAAACAGTGCACCCGCAACCGCCCCCCCCCGGTCAGGTTGGTCGGTCGGTGCACTTAACCCATCCATGGTGGGCTTCCCCTGCTCTCCTCTGTGGGCATCACTGGCAGCTTCTGCTTCCCCTGCTTGGCGGCTTCTGTCTCCTCCCTGGCAGCCAATCAGAATGCTTCTCCTTTCGGCCAATCAGGAAATGGGTCTCAGAACCACTTCCTGATTGGCGGAGAGGAGATTCAGTGTGAGAATAGTAAATATTCATTCGCTATTCTCACACACCTGGGTGGACTCGGAGCGCATTCTCTGTGCCCCAAGTCCACCCTATTTTTAAGCCTATTGGGTGATTTAAAAAAAAAAAAACACCCACCTCGCATTGGAATTTATGCATCCAGTGTCCCAAAAGGATGGAATGACAAAAGGCTTATTAGATCACCTGAAAAGAGCAATCGTGGACAGGTACTCCTTTAAAGTTCTGAAAACGACCAGCTCGTGTGACTTTCCGCTGTGATGTTCTGGAAAGTTAGGCAATGCCCAGATGTACCTTAAATAGAGGGCTGCTGTTACCTTTGATACAAGATGATCAACTCTACATTCTGAAAAGAAAACTATTTTTTTATCTCCAGGAGCTTGAATCTCAGACAACCTTCTGCTTAAGGTTCTTGCAATAGATACTGCCTTGTAGGTAATGGCATAAACCGAACACTGCTCTGTTGGAGCAAACAGTTGAATGGACATCAGATCCAGCAACACCAATAGATCCACTGGGAAAGACTCTTTTCGTTGGTGACCGAATCCTCATGACTGCCTTCAAAAGTCATGCGGTCTGAAGGATTAGTGGCCTATTTAAATTTATTTCCAATATAGCTGACACTTGCAAGCCCAATAAGGATAGGCTAAGGCTAATGTTCAATCCAGCCTAAAGCAAGTATAGAACAGCTGTCACCGGAGGGGAGAAAATGCAAACTTGTTCCAGATTTAGGCATAAATGTTGTAAGTAGAGTGCCTTCTAGCACTCACCAAAGTAGAGGACGCTCTGGAGCGACTCTGGAGAAACCTGAGTTCCCCAGCCTCCCCTTTTAGCGCCCCTGCTTGCAGCCACGGTCTGCATATGTGCAGAGGGGAATTGCTTTCTGTATCCTGAAGTGAATGGCCAGTGAAAACCGAGGCCTTCATAGCCAATATGGAGGACTGGCTATGACAACCATGTTCTCCCTTAACCGGTTCCCGACCGGCGCACGCCGATGTACGCAGAATGGCACGGCTGGGCAAATGGGCGTACCTGTACGTCCATTTGAATTCCCAGCCGTTGCATTGTGTGCGCGCCGGCCGGGAGCTCCGTGAGTCAGGTCGCGGGTCCCGCGGACTCGATCGCCGAGGGGATACCTGCGATCGCCTCATGGAGAGGACGAACGGGGAGATGCCGTTGTAAACAGCATCTCCCCGTTCTGCCTAGTGACAAGTGTCACTCGATCTCTGCTCCCTGTCATCGGAGCAGAGATCGGTGACGTCACACATACAGCCCATCCCCCTACAGTTAGTAATCACTCCCTAGGACACACTTAACCCCTCCCCGCCCCCTAGTGGTTAACCCCTTCACTGCCAGTGCCATTTACACAGTAATCAGTGCATTTTGAATTGCACTGATCGCTGTATAAAATGACAATGGTCCCAAAAATGTGTCAAAATGTCCGACATGTTCGCCATAACGTCGCAGTCACAATAAAAATCGCGGATCGCCACCATTACTAGTAAAAAAAAAAATTATTAATAAAAAAGCCATAAAACCATCCCCTATTTAGTAAACGCTATAACGTTTGGGCAAACCAATTAAACGCTTATTGCGATTTTTTTTTTTTTACCAAAAATATGTAGAAGAATATGATTGGCCTAAACTGAGGAAAAAAAATGTTTTTTTATATATTTTTGGGGGATATTTATTATAGGAAAATGTAAAAAATAATGCGTTTTTTTCAAAATTGTCGCTCTTATTTTGTTTATAGCGCAAAAAATAAAAAATCGCAGAGGTGATCAAATACCACCAAAAGAAAGCTCTATTTGTGGGAAAAAAAAGGACATCAATTTTGTTTGGGAGCCACGTCGCACAACCGCGCAATTGTCAGTTAAAGCAACGCAATGCCGAATCGCAAAAAACGCTCTGGTCATGAAGGGGGTAAAATCTTCCGGGGCTGAAGTGGTTAACAGCCTCGAGAGGAATCTCTTGAAGATGTTGGGAGAAAAATACACAGGCTAGATTACAGTCCCAAGGAGAGACCAGAGTGTCTGTCCCTTCTGCCTTGGGGTGTGGAAACAAGGTCAGACATACCCAAAGTTTGTGATTACTGTGGGAAGCAATGAGGTCTGTCTGTGGTAGGCCTCACCTGTGGGCCAGCTCGGAGAAGACCTGGGATGTAGACCCACTTGTGCTCTGGGAAGCTTGCACCATAGGTCTGCCTGTGTGTTCAAAAATCCACTGGGAGGTAAAGTGCTTCCGGAATTTGCTGATGATCTTCTGTCCCAGATGTGATGGTTTTCACCTCTCTTAATAGTATATTGCTGAGAGTTCCTCCCTGGAGCTGAATAGAGGCAACTGCTGCCCTGTTGCTCAACTGCAAGGACACTAGTCTTCCCTTGATTCTGTGTAGCAAGGCCAAAGTGGTAAAAAGGCTATTTGAACTTCCAGTGCATTCAAGACTACCCTACTTGGCTGGGCATCTCTGCTTGTCTTGAACGACAGTCCCTGCGCCTTCCAGGCTGTCTTGCCGACATGATTCGTACCAATGATCCAGTCTAACGGTTCTAATGACCTGTGACTCTTTCAAGGTCTTTCCATCACCATGGACCACTAATCATACTGAGTGACACTGTTGCTAACTGTACTAGAACCAGTTTCCTCTCTTGCCCTAAGAATCCTAGTTGAAACTGGCGCAGGTGCCCATGTGCCCAAGAAATCATTGGTATGCATGACGGTGTTGTGCCCAGAAGACTGAGGCACTGAGAAGCCTTCAAACAAGCAGAGGCATGTCCTCAGAAATCTTTTCCTGACTGTCACCGCTTTCTTTGATGGAAGCAAAACAGAGGAACTAGCAAAGCACCCCCAGGTACGCCAACAGTTGGGTTGCTGAAAATTGGCTTCTCTTTCCCCCCTTTTTTTCCCCCAGAAGTTGATAACCCAGCCATATCTCTGGGAGGTATATATGAGGACCTCTGTGTGTGACAGCAATTGTTCCCATCCTATGGATAGAAGAAGAATGACATCCAGGTAGTGGCGAACAAGGAGACCCTGTTCTCGGAGTGGAGCCGACACGGCACGGAGACCCTTGCAAACATTTTAAGCGATATTTATAGGTCAAAAGCTAGGCTGTTAAAGTGGAGATGCATCTAACGAATCGCCAAACTTACTTATTTTGGAAAGAAAAGGAAAAGAAAAAATTTGGGATGCGAGGATAGGCATTCTGACGAACCAGCAATAGCATCCAGCCATCTGGCTGTACTGTTTGACTGGACTCCATCTTAAAAGAGCTCTAAGAGGGCCAAAAAGGTTCAACCTCTTCCGATCTCCAACTGAACGCTAGCCACCATCCCCTGCAAACTACAAAGGGTTGGGCAGAAAACCTGCAATCTTTCTTGTGAATGGGATCAGGATGACGACCCCCTGAGTCTGAAGTGTATAAGTATTGTAGCAGCCCACCTGCTTTTGTGGTGGATTTGGCAGCTCCGTGAGAGAGAAATGGTCTGGAGGAGAAGCAGTGAGGAATCTTCCAAAGTGACCATGAGTACCTGATACCTTCCTCCTAGGATCTGTACAACATGCTGTCCAGAAACCCGTGAAGCGCGCCCTCTGGCTCTTACTTCAAAAGTCTGGGCATGCGTTCGTCAAAAGGGCTTAGTGGGTACCTGCATTATACCCAAGGATTTTCACTTATAGGCCTTGTAAAAGGTTGCCTGAGTTACCTTCCATCCTCTACTTGGGACCCTGGCCTGACAGCTGGCCCCTGGACCTAGAGTAGCGGAACCTGCTGGGAGAAGCATTTTCTCTTTCTTTTTGCTTTCGGTCTTACGGGAGCAGATCAGACTTACGTCCTGTCACTTCCGTCACATATGGCTGTCTCCTATTTCATACCAAACAGAGACCTTCTGCCATAAAGTGATCAATCTTGTTTTTAGGAAGCAAGACACAGCCCAGGGTCTTAAACATAGGGCCACCCTACCCGTGATTGAGTATAGCATTGCCTATGCCTGGTGGGGACTATTGCTGCTCCTGTAATAAAGTCTGCCGACATTCATTTTGGCTAGGGTTCGAATGATATCAGCTTTATGGATTTCCTTTCTAACTGCTGTCTCTAGCTCCTGGAACCAGAACCTAAGCACTAGTCACCAAGATCAAGGCAACTGCCAGACATCAAGCCCCTGACGGTTGCCTCATTACTAGGCTACAGTTGCATTTGCTGTAGGCATGGATTTCAGTGGCGTCCGGTCTCGGACAAGGATAGAACTTGTATAGACAATCGACACTCTTCTGACTTTGCCACCCCTCTGATTAAATTTCTTCCCTTAACGGAGATGGTATTGCCACTTTGAAGAAAGGGTAAATATGACTTTGTCCTTTTAACCATGTGATGGCCTGCCTGACCACCTGGATACATTGTTTCACGAAGGAAAAACTGAAACAAGAGGCTCCAGGTTTTCCTCTGATAAAGAGGAGCTACTATTATCTGCAGGCTGCCCACTCGCCAGGGTAGAATTACTGAGTGGTTGAGTGCCATATGCCAAGGTGCCTGGTTGATCTTCCAGTGGCTACACTAGCAACCTTGAGGGGGCTGCCTGGCCAGGATAATTGAAGTGAGTTCAAAATAGAATTTTGCACCATAAATAATAGACATTTGGCAGGACCTGTTAACTGTGAACTCCTCCAGGCAGTCTTTACTCAGCAGCCTATTGGGTACAGGTGCTGCGCCAAAGGCCCTGCAGGACTCTTGCTGGGGCGTTGGCATCAGAGGCGGCTCTCTAATTAGACAAATTAGGTGGTTGCCTAAGGCCTCACCCTCCCAGGGGCCTCAGGCCACCTAATTTGCCTAACGCATGTATGGGAGTGGGAGGAAATGTCCTCCAGTTGGTGTCCACAGGTCCGTCTTTAACGTGGTGCGCGCAACTAGTTGTTCCTGGCCAGGAGCGGACTGACCACTTGAGCACTGCCAAGTCTCAGGGACAGTGGTGGCTCCATTTACTCCCCTCCCCCGGCTCCTCCCTTTCTGCCACACACTGCGAATCACCTGCCATGTGCAGAGCACGGATAATGGCAGCAGCGGCCGAGCAGCTCTCTGATCTTCTCTCCAGGATGGATGGTCTCTGTAAGGGAGGATTGGCCAGAGCTGGCGGCTGACAGTCATCAAGGAGCCAGTCTACCGGTCCTGCCCAACACTGCCAGCTGCCCCTGACCTCACGCACAGCCCTGATGCATCCGGCATATGATGTCACCTACTGACCGGCCCTGTCATAATTATCCTCCTTATCATTCCCCTGTTCCTTGCATCCCACCACCCTACCTCCTGTCGTCATACTTCCTACCAACTTACCCCCTGTCATCATTTCTATCCCCAACATAAATCCCCCTGTGCCTGGCATCCTACCACCCCACCCTCTGTCATCTTCATGCCCCAGTACCCCACTGCCAGCTTCCTAATACCCCACCCCCTGTCATCTTCATCTCCCTGTACACCACTGACAGCATCCTACCACCCCACCCACTGTCATCTTTATCCCACTGCCAGCTTCCTACCACCCCACGTCATCTTCATCCCCTGTACACCACTGCCAGCTTCCTACCACCCTACCCCCTGTCATCTTCATCCCACTTCCAGCTTCCTACCACCCCACCCACTGTCATCATTATCCCCTTTTGCTGACATCCTACCACCCCACCCATTGTCATCAACATGCCATCATCCCACTATACCCCACCTCTGGCACTATGCCACCCCACTTCCTGTCATCATCATCATCCCCCTGTACCCCACCTCTGCCATCCTACCACCATGCCTCCTGCCATTATCATTCTCATTCCTCCTGTACACCTCTGGCATCCTATCACTCTACCACCTATCATTATGGGGGAGATATGATCTCAGCTTCTCACCCCAAACTGCATCCTGTCATCCAACCAACTGTTTCCTAACAGTTGAATCACACACACCACAATACTGCCCGGCCACCGGAGAGGTAATGATGTTTTGTAACCTCTGGCAATCAGTGAGCGATAATGATAAGCAGTAACCCATAGCAACCAGTGAGCAGTAATAATGTGCAGTAACCTCTAGCAACCAGTGAGTGATAATGATAAGCAGTAGCCTATAGCAATAGATCAGTGAGAGGTACTAATGTGCAGTAACCTCTAGCAACCAATCAGTGAGCGTAAATGATGCGTACTAACCTTTAACAACCAATCAGTGAGCCCGGAGCAATCAATGAGTGTGAACCAGATCTTTATGTATGCATGTATTTATGTATGCATTAATGATGTTTTTTTTAGATAATGTAAGTCTATGTGCGTGTTTGTTCTTTAGGATGTTGGGGTGGAGAGCGAATATGCTAGGGGTGGGGTGCCCCGAAAAAGGTTTTCCCAGTTTTACCCCACACTGGGGTAAAGCCATGGAGGTTTCAGCCAGCTGTAACACCCCCTCACATGGAGAACATCTCATCAGCTGCAGCCAATAGCAGGCTCTACCGCTGTCCTAGCCTTCTCCCAAAGCCTGCACCACATAGTATGGCAGGAGTTGTAGTTCTCTGCACCACACACTAGACTTGGCCCACCGATGCCTGCACTCTGCAGAGACCACACCTCCAAGAATGCACTGCAGGGCACTCAAAGCAAATGCGTCGGCTTCTCCTGCTTGTAGTAGGGGATGGAGGAGTGTATAGAGGGGATCATCTGTCTGTTGTGTTTGGTGGCTGCTGCAGTAATGTGGTGTTAACGTGTTAGCCAGGTGACAGTTTGCTTGTCATTACCATAATAAGACCATCTCTTGTATCATGTCTGCCCTCTGACCATCTCCTGTATCATGTCTGTACAGTCTGACCATCTCTTGTATCATGTCTGTACAGTCTCTGGCTATCTTCTGTATCATGTCTGCACAGTCTGACCATCTCTTGCATCATGGCTGCACAGTCTCTGACTACCTCTTGTATTATGGACGCACAGTCTGAATATCTCCTGTATCATACACTTATAGTCTCTGACCATCGCTAGTATTATGTCTGCAGTTTCTGACCATCTCTTGTATAATATCTGAACAGTAACTGACCATCGCTTGTATTATAGCCGCACAGTCTGACCATCTCTTGTATCAAGTCTGCAGTCTGACCATCTCTTGTATCATGTCAGCAAGGCCAGTCTAATGCCCCGTACACACGATCCGAAAATTGGACGACAGATTGTCCAACTTTTTTCGCTTACTAGTCGCAAGTAGAAATTGAATAGGTTACTAAAGTCACGAAAATTCTCGTACGACAGAAAATTGTATTTTCGTGCTTGTCCAATCAAATAATATTGGATGAACTGTCATGATCGGCTCTCGAAAGCTCTGTACTAACAGTCCAATCGAGTCAAAAGTGGTATTTTTGGTCTGATTTTTGGATCGTATGTATGGGCCTTAAGGCCAATGAAATTTGATTAAAGAGTAATTGGTTAGGGAAAGTTCTAGAAACTGTGAATTCATAGTTCATAGGATTTAAGGCCCTTAATATATGCAATTCATGCAGTTAATTTCTATCACTTTAATTATTTTTCCCATTGTGGAAGTGAGTGGGGCCTCATGTTGAAGATTTGCCCAAGGCCTCACAAAGCTCGCTGGCGTTGCTCTGAGGAAGAGGTGATAAGACGTCTTCCTTGGAACTTTTTCCCTCGAGTGGGAGCAGCATCTGAGGCTACGCTCTTCTGAAGACTGTCCACCTTTCCCTGGCTCTTGATCTTTGAGAGCATGAGGGGCTGAAAAAACTCAAAGCAATCCGCACAAGGAGGCACTCTTATTCCTGAAAACGTACCCACGGTGGTCCCCTGCCTTTAAATTTGAGGGTCTTTTGCATAAATGGTGACTGACTCCTGGTTTAGAAAATAGGACAGCCAATTGGAAAGGGTTGTCTGGAAAGGAAAACAGTTTGAGAGAGAAAGGAAACAAATGTTTTCAAAATAAACAATACATTTTTTTTTTTTCATGCTGTACCTGCGACGAGCAGCAGGGGGTTCCAGAGGGAAGCTTCTGCCCAGGTAACAAGAGCTACACAGTCTGGAAGTAGGCCATGAAGGCTGAACATTGGCTCCAAACATGAGGCATCATGAGGAATTAAAATATCTTGGGAGAGAAGTTCCCCTCCAGGGCTCCATCTCCCATTACAGGCAAGTGGGGAGAGCCCTTTCCCACAACCAAAATGGCGCCCAGTTCTTCCCGCCGGGCAACACGCATCCGGTGTGCCCTGATGACATCACGAGGGACACCGCAGCTGAGAAAACCAGCGCTGAGCGGCCGCCCTATCCTATTGGAAGGCAGGCAGCCCAGGACATCAGGTTGCAGCTCGATCCAGCAGAACGCTGTGAGAAAGGGGAGCAAGGACTACTATACATACACACAAGAGGATATAGCAGGAAAAAAAAGGTGAATGGCAACACAGGCACAGACAGGATAAGGGAAACAGGAAATAAGGGAAAAACAAAGCCTGTAAGGCATAAGGGCCAAATAAAGCAAACGAAAAATGGAGAGATAGCCCCCCCCCCATGCTCCAAGCTAAGTCAGATAGGTAAAATGGCAGAGGAAACACTGCAGGGGCCCCATCAAGACCCACAGAAGGGGCTCCCAGGCCATTTAGCAGCCCAAGAACTGGGAGAGGCTGAACCCAGGGGGCTACTGCACTAAGGCAGAGGAGGGGACATGCTTACTCTTCACTGGTGCATGGAGGTATGAGGGGAAAAAAGAAGAATGGGGGGCCATCTAACAACTTTTTTTCTATGTTATTCACTGGTCCTGAGGGAGTGGTTAAGAGGCAGAGCTCTATCACTAGGATGCTGCCATGTTGGCGTTAGGAAAATTTTTTCATAAGACGCTTTAGAAAAAAGTCTGGAAAGAGGAAGCTGGGCCACCACACACACCCGAGAGTCATGCAATTTATACTCAAACAATAATGCATAGTTTTAGACCTGAAATATCTCTTGCTATTAGACAGCTTATTTATGCTTGGGTTGACAAAATGGATGGAGGTATGAGGGGAAAAAAGAAGAATGGGGGGCCATCTAACAACTTGATTTGATAAACTCATTATGGAGAAAGATGCGGCTGGTTGTTCTTACTTTTCCGAACCACAAAAAGGTGACCGCAGCACAAGTTCAGGCTTTACAACTTTCAGATGCCACGTATGGGGGACAATGGGGAAACTGTTGGAGAGGCAATTTTAGAAGAGGTACACATGGTAGGGGTAAAGGTGGGAGACAGATTTTGGCAGCAGACAAGGTAATTTTGGTCCCAGAGATGACCGCTGTTTTACTTGTGGTTAGAATGGTTATTGGAGTCGCCAGTGCCCCAATATACAACAAGGTAGGAACTGGAATCATATGCCACCAGTCACGCAGGATGCCACAAAACATGGGTCAGATAAGACACCAGGATAACTCACACAACTCTCTGGACCAACCACATGAGTACCAGGTTAGGTACCCACTAAAGTGGGATCACAGTAAACCACAATGAAGCTGCCCAGAAGGTATTACCCCCATGCTCCCAAAAATGTCTACTTGGTTCCAAGACTCTCCTGTTCTCTCTTTAACTATTGAAAACAGAATAGTATAACTTCTCAGATACGGGGGCTACTAGAAGCAGTCTTACCGATGACTGGAGATTTACAAAGGTCGTAATGGATGCGGAGCTTGATCCTTCTGAGGGTATAGATGGGGTTCTGACACCTTGTGAACAGTCTATGGGTATCAATGAAATACCTGTACAAACATATGAAAACACCACCTTTAAGTATTTATATGGATGGTAAGGAAATTTTCATACACTTTTTTAGAGTAATACCGAATTGTCCACTGAACTTTTTAGGCTGGGATTTAATGGTCAAACTTCACCCTGTCATTACAGTTGAAGAGGGAGGGGTACACATGGAGTCATCTTTTTGCTTTTTAGCAACAGACATGGATGACTTCGCTGATATTAACCCCATAGAATGGGCAAAGCACAAAATGGATGTTGATTTCTTTACATGTACACCTTACAAAGCTAAGCTCAAACCAAATTCTACTCCGGTTTTTCTGAAACAATATGCCAAGTCGCAGGAAAGGATAGAAGGCATTACACCTTTGATTGAATCTTTTCTAGACCAGGGTATATTGACTTCAGTCATTTCCCCCCTACAACACACCTATCAACCTGGTCAAGAAGCCGGATGGCTCTTACCGGTTTGCGCAAGATCTCAGAGCAATAAACATAGTGTAAACCATAGCACCTATAATCCCAGATGTGCCATCATTGATAACCTCAATTCCTTGTGACACCCAAAAGTATACTGTTATGGATTCGTCAAATGCATTTTTTCTGTACCAGTTGACCAAGAGACACAGCTACTACTGAGTTTTACAATTTTTGATCAAAAGAAGCTTGCTCATCGTCAGTTAACCTGGTGTAGAATGCCTCAAGGCTTCATTGACTCACTGGCAGTTTACTCATTGGCCCTCAGGGAGTCTCTAAAAGGGTGGCAACCAAGGCTGGGTTCTGTTATACTTATTTATGTTGATGATTTGTTGTTGGCAAGCCCGAGCAGAGAGTTAGTTAGAATATCTGCATTTAGAAGGACACAAGGTGGCAAAACACAAACTACAAAATTGCCAGGAGTATGTACCTTGGTTTCACATTGACAAAAGGCTTATGCAAAGTGAGTCAGTCCAGGAACCATGCCATTCTGGGTTTGCCCCACTCTGTTACCAAGAAGGATATGCTGTCCTTCTTGGCATGATAAATTACTGCAGGCAATGGATTCCTGACTGTTCTCACTATGACAAGAAACTCAGAATGGCAGTCGAGGCTGGTGACTGTATAGTGTGACAGATGCATACCAAACGATAATGTCCTCTTTGGTTTCAAGTCCTGCTTTGGGCCTGTCTTCCTATACTGCAAGTTTCCATGTATTTACCCGTGATAATTGTAAAAAACTTTAGCCATTGTGGTTGCCCAGACTTACGGGAGTTCTTTGACGCCGGTTGCATATTTTTCCAGAGTAGTGCCAGTTACGGTACAGGGCATGCCTAAGGGCATTAGCTGTTTGTGCTATGGGTGTAGAGGCAGCAATGGCAGTAACACTGGGACTTGATACAGTGCTACACACCACACATCACGTTCTGCATGTTTTAAAGAACTTGACCACACAACACATGATTGCTCCGCTATTGGTTATGAGGTCATACTTACCAGTACTCAAAATTTGATTATTAAATACTCTTCCCCAACATCAGGCCCAGTTGCTATTTTGAATGCAATGTTGGGTTTGAAGTCAGAAACAGACATTCCTCCAGAGGAACAGATTTGTGTACAAATCATACATGAGGACACCACAGACCAAGTACACGTCTTAGTGTATGAAATGCGTTGATGTATGCCAACGCTAGTATACCCCCACACTCCTTGATGATCTCCCACCCGGGTTAGCAAGGTGTTTTTTCACCATCTACGCTGAAGGGCTGGACTTTGAATATTCCACTTGGTATTCACCTACAGGCCACCGTAGCCTTGTCTCAATGGTGATGAACCGGAGGTGCCTCCTATACCCTTCCGGGTAAACTGACGGCCAAATGACCATGGATTGTTGTCACGGCAAACCTCCGCTGTACACAGCTATCACCAAGGACAATCGCAACAACGTACACAGACAGTGAAAGTCCATCCCGGCTTTGGAGCTACAGCACAATAGGGGTAAGAACGCCCATATCAGGGCCCTTACCATCTACAAATCCCCGTTTTTTGTGCACATTCATAGTAGCAATAGAGACTGACAGGTACAACTCCTCCTGTAGTGATTATCCCCTCCCAGAGCTCTATACGGCTTACCATAATCTCAATAGCTCTTTATATTACGTGAATGAGTGTTCCTCAGAAGTTGTATATAACACTGCCAAAATCTGGAGATCGGATGTAAATCTATTTTTGCACCATTAACCAAGATGGCCATAATGGACTGTATTAGAGTTGCTACATACTTAAAGCAACCAACAGAGATCAACTAGTGAAATCATCTTTAAAAGTCTTAACCATTTATTTGGGCGACACCGCTGACTCTCTGCAAACAGTGATGGGGATTATAACGGATTTCGGTGGATTTTTGGGCTTTACCATAAATTGGTCCAAATCAATTTTGATGCCCATTGACTCCCTGGTGGCTTCTTTGCCACTAGGAGCAAGCCAGATTTACATTGCACACAGCTTTAAATACTTGGGGTGGTGGTATCCCCAGATCCTACCTTAATTTGAACTAGACAGGCAGAAGGCTAAATGTAATAGTTGGTGTAAGCTTCCCTTGTCAGTGGTGGGTCGAGTGAACCTAATAAAAATGGTATGGGCTCCGCAACTCTTATACGTGTTCCACAATTCACCTATGTGGATTGCAAACAGATGGTTCAAACGTATTGATTCCTTAATGTGAGATCTGATATGGAGGAAGAAAAAAGCTAGGATTAGCTTAACCAGCTCACAGTATGGAAAGGATAAAGGAGGATTAGCTGTACCACATCCTAAACTGTATTTCATAGCCTCACAAATCCAACAGCTGGCAGGGTAGGGAGAGGATGCAGTGGACGACCCTGTAAATTAACCTGGTCACAATGTCCAGTCCCACATTGAAAGCAGCTTCCCCTATGGAAATGGACTTGCCTAGTATGCCACACTCAACCCCCCCAAGCGGTCTCCTTAGGAAAGTGTGACAGGAATTTCTGAAAGCTAAGGCACTTAAAGGCCCATTACCCTTTACCCCATTGTGGAATAACCCTAGATATCCAGAACTTCAGGAACTACGGGGATTCTCCCCCTGGAGAGAGAGGGGGATATGGTTTTTCCCACAGCTATACGAAGGGATGGTGCTGAAAACGTATTAACAATTATGTAAGGGGTTCCAATTTGCCCCAAGGGGCTTCTACAAATACCTCCAACTTAGAGCTCTATGGACACAACAACAGACTCACTCTTTAGCAGAATCATCATCCCCTCTGTTGATGGACGTCCTCTGGGCAGAGACCCGGAAGGGACTTATATCTAGGATATATGCCAAATTGCTGTCCTCTGTCCAGGATCATGCCTCATTCAAATGTAGAAGTAACTGGGTGGAAGACATTGGAAGTATAGATGGGGATCAATGGGACATGACCTTGGAGTCAATACCTGCAGTATCCATTTCAGCCTCTCACAAACTGTCACAATTATTTATCTTACACAGAGCATATAGAACACCAATACAACTCCATAGCTGGGGAAGTAGAGACTCTCCCCTGTGTCCGAAATGCAAAGTACACCAGGGGGACTTCATACATCTACCCTGGAGGTGCCCAAAACTCCACCGATATTGGGTGGAGGTGTCTCAATGCATCTCCAAACTAGCTCAGGTTCCTGTTCTCCTGAATTCCCTGGTGTACTTGCTCAGGGCAATTGATGAGGAAATTTATCCGAAAGGAATGTACCATATGATCATTAGGTTGATGTATCTGGCCAGGAAACTTATAGCAAAGTTCTTGATGGCACCCACGGTCCCCACAGGAAAACAGTGGATTGGTTATGTAAATTCTTTACTTCTCAGGGAGCACTTGGCCTACAACCACAGGAAGGCTGTGAAAAAATTTGAACTCATCTGGCAGCCATGGCTGGATGACCCTAGCCTTGCCCCTCCACAACTGGTATTAGACAGGCTCCTTCTGTAGAGATTGAGAGTGGATGTGGGGGAGGGGAGAGGTGAGAGGGAGAGAGAAGGGTAGGAATCACAGGTTGAATCATGTTCACAGTTTATCCACTAGACTCTGTCCTAATGTCTAAATCTGTTAGCTGAAGGAACTACTAATGCGGTTTTATGATACCCTATTTCCCCGAAAATAAGACCTAGCGTGATTGTCGGTGATGGCTGCAATATAAGCCCTACCCCCCAAATAAGCTCTAGTTAAAGTCCTTGTAGGTTTTGTTTTCAGGGTAGGGCTTATTTTCGGGGAAACAGGGTAGGGCTTATTTGGGGGGTAGGGCTTATATTGCAGCCATCACCGACAATCAGGCTAGGTCTTATTTTCGGGGAAACAGGGTAATGGGTCAAAAGTGCTGGTTAATGCTTTCTTTTTGGGGTTAGGGGGGTAAAAGAGAAACTTCACTATTTGCACTATATTCAATTATTGCTCGGATAATATGGATGCTCAAAGACAGATACGTTTGTATGTACTATCTTTTTATTTTCATACTGCAATGATTGTATGTATCATATGAGCAATTAACAAACAAGTTTTTTTTTTTTTTTTTAATAATCAAAAGTCTTAACCATTCATGTTGTTTTGAAAAGTGCCGTCTAGAGCCAGCGTGCTGGGCTTATTGTAAATTACCTGTAAAATGGACTTGCATTGACTATAACATGTCTATACTATGACTGCAAATGACTCCGTAGCGTCTTTACAGCCGGGCCGTGGCAGGCAGCATGACATTTTGAGGAAAGCGGGCGGGCGAATGACAGAAGCGGGCTGGCGAGCAGAGATGTCATCTGTCTCCGCCCGCCTAGCATCACCGCTCTTCCGCCCTCACAGCGTGAGGAATGTGGGTGGTGCGGCGGGGAGCTGAGAGATGACATCATCTCTCCCTGCCTGCCTAGCATTACCGCTCTTCTGCCCTCACAGCATACAGAATGTTGGAGGTGCGGCGGGGAGCAGAGAAATTACATCTCTCACCGCCCGCCCTGCATCTCTGCTCTCCTGCCCTCACTCAAGAACGATCACTGAACCAGTGTCACCAATGCAGTGAAAATCCTCATCTGGTGGCACTGGCAGGTGATGCGGCATTCCTCATCTGGTGGCACAGGCAGGTGACATGGCAAGTGGCATTCCTCATTTGGTGGCAGGCAGGGTGGCAAGTGGCATTTCTCATCTGGTGGCACAGGCAGGTGACGTGGCAAGTGGCATTCCTCAACTGGTGGCAGGCAAGCGTGGCAAGTGGCATTCCTCATATGGTGGCAGGCAGCGCAGCAAGTGGCATTCCTCATTTGGTGGAAGGCAGCGTGGCAAGTGGCATTCCTCATCTGGTGGCACAGGCAGGTGACGTGGCATTCCTCAACTAGTGGCACAGGCAGGTGATGTGGCAAGTGGCATTCCTCATCTGGTGGCACAGGCAGGTGACATGGCAAGTGGCATGCCTCATTTGGTGGCAGGCAAGTGGCATTCCTCATTTGGTGGCACAGGCAGGTGACGTGGCAAGTGGAATTCCTCATCTGGTGGCACAGGCAGGTGACCGGGCAAGTGGCATTCCTCATCCGGTGGCAGGCAGCGCGGCAAGTGGCATTCCTCATCTGGTGGCAGGTGACGTGGAAAGTGACACACTCAGGGCTCCAACTGATTCTGCATTATGGTGAGTTGAACTATTTCATTTATATTACAATGTAATATAAGAAATAATGTGCTTCATTCATTCTGACACCATACCAACCATGGTGCTGGTGATGATTGAAGTACCAACAGCAGAACACTAGCTATTGCCCCGATAAATTGCCCGCAAAATTCGCCTACCCCCCCGTGTGTGCGTACACCCCCCCCCCCCCCCTTGCTGGGCCTTGGCACAATTTTCTTCCACGCAGCCGGTCCCCGGTGACAAAAAGGTTGGGGACCACTGCTTTAATGATCTTATTTTTGCATCAAAGGTTCTTGTTCTTTTACATTCAACCAAGGGAATGACATTAACTATCTCCTGCCTACATGCATATTCACCAGTTCTTATATATTTTTTTTTTGGATATATACATAGATTTTTCTGATTAAATCAAAGTACTGTCATTCAGGAAAGGAGTCATTGTATATAGGACCATTATAGTATCACTGTCCACTATCCTTCCCGGTCAGGTTTTTTCATCTTGGACAAGCGGGGTCTATGTTTAGCGTTTAATTATTGACAACGTTGTTTATTATTGCAGTGTATTTACTAATGAATTTTTGCATTGTATGAACGTCACCCACTCAGGGGGTACAAGTACCGCCCTGGCTGGAGTGGCCAGTGATTTGTATTTCACCAATAAAGTATTATAATCTATCAAAATCACACCGTGGTTGATCCTTCCTTTGATTGCTTTCCGGTGGCATCTCTTTGCCCCACCCCCCCTTTTTTTACTTGTACAATTAGTTGCTTGCTTTTTGGGAGGTATACCATCTGATTGACGAATTGGTGGTTTTTCTTGTCATTGCATTGAATTAATGTGGATGCCGTTATCTTTTTAAATAGTTTCACATGAGGACACCACACCCAGAGCTGACATGATGAAAGATCCATAGCCAGGCTTTGACATTTTTGTTAATGGTTCTTGTTCTCGGCCTAATTATAATATATATTATATACATATTTGACAATAAGTTGGTGGGTATATAGAGGTGTGTGACACACCAGTATGTACTCCTGCACTAAAGGATGAAAAATGTGTAAACAAATATTTATATTAAATTGAATTCAATAAATGGGTTGTTGCTCTCAAAGGTGAATCTGCCTTTAAATGTGAAAGTCAATGTAAGAGCGCTACCCGATGCTAAAGTGCTAATACATCGTTAACATTGTTCAATAAAAATGATGATAATAATAAAAATAATCAATATATGACAGTAACTAATTGGATGAAGTCCATAAAAAGTTCATAACTCCTTATATAGTTCATAGTTTTCACAATCTTAAAGTGCAGCTTCAAATTTTCATTGTGCAGTATAAAGTGCCAAGTGCTAAAAAAACAAAAAACAAATATAGTGTGCAGTTCGTGCCCCCCTCTGTGTGCCCTCTCACTCACCAGATATAATGGGACTCCCATGACCAAAGTCACTTGCGATTGTGTAGATGGCTCTGTTGTCCCACGGGCTGTATCTCAGACTGTAGCGTAGATTTTTCTAAGTGTACTGTCATAAGATCTAAATGAATGGCAGAGAAAAAGCAGTATAGCGCAATTTCATTTATTTAGCCATAAAAACAAACAATATCCACTCACATGTTAAAAACGCTGTGACAAATGAAAAAAAAGAAAACTGAACCGGAAGTAACCATCGACTTGCATCTCACCACCCGCGGTCAACTGACGCACCCCCTAGTGTCAACCCCTTCCCTGCCCGTGTCATTTTTACATTGATCAGTGCATTTTTATAGCATTTAGGGTCAGATTTGTCTGCCGCAATGTCGCAGTCCCGCTAAAAATCACCGCCATTACCAGTAAAAACAATAAGAAAAATAAGTCCCTAAATCTATCCCATAGTTTGTAGATGCAATAACTTTTGTGCAAACCAATCAATATACGCCTATTGATTTTTTTTTACCAAAAATATGTAGAAGAATATATATCGGCCTAAACTGATGAATAAATACATTTAATTAATTTTTTTGGGATATGTCGCTGTTTGTTTATAGCGCAAAAAATAAAAGAGGTGATCAAATACCACCAAAAGAAATCTCTATTTGTGGGAAAAAAGGACGTTAATTGTGTTTGTGTACAGCGTCGCACGACTGCGCAATTGTCAGTTAAAGCGACGCAGTGCCGTATCGCACTGTCAATCATGCCGTGCAACGGACCAGAAAAATTAAAAAAAACATCCAATCTCCGCCTCCATGGGAGGTTTCCCAGTGACTGCTGTCTTTTGGCTTTTACGCTGTTATATAGGCAAGGTCGGGGCCACTTTCTGACGTAACCGGATGACCCCCGCCCCCTCTGATATCACATGACCCAATGCCGTTTTTCTTCTTAATTCTGTCACAGGGTTCCCTTTAACCACTTCAATGCACTGTATTATATACTAAAATAGGCTAGGGTCATGTAAATATATAGTCAAGACCCACCAGACAAAAGACTAGTTGTTATGTCGTGCCAACCCTGGTTTAAAGTAAGGGAAGGGAAAAAAAAGACAATAGGAGGAAGAGAGTTAAACGGTATACTCCAGACATCCATATTGAAACACAAAAATAATAATATAATATAATTTATTCATAGAAAAATACACAAGGACACATACATATATCACCTCCAGTGCGCGGCAAAAACATGCGTGCAAAAAAAAAATAAAATGGCTGGCCGTTCCTTTCTTAGATTTTATTATCATTAAATCTGTGGATGGATCGATCAGTACAAAATTTGTTTAGGAAACCCACGGCTGGGAACTCTCTTCTTCATGCCACTAGTGGCCACCCGAATCATCTTATGAAAGCCATACCCGTTGGACAATACATGCGAGTTCATCGCAATTGTTCAATGACGGAGACTTTAAAATCCAGGCAGACGCTCTTAGAGAGAGATTTTTAGAGAAGGGCTACAGCAATAAAGAACTTAAGTGAGTCTATAAAAAAGCATTGGACAGTCCTCGCGACCTCCTGCTCTTTCAGGGTGAACAGGGGTCTGAACGGACCAACATTAGACCTATCCTCAAGTTCAACAAAGTGGCGAATTCTACGAGGTATTGTCTAAACATTGTCATAATATCAAATGAATACAATCGGTGCAAAGAGAAAATTGGCAAAGATAAAATGCAGCTGAACACAATGATTTTTCACATAATCCAACAGTCGATATTATACAAAAGAGTGCAGCGCAAAATTAGGGCTCATTAAAACATTTCATATATAATAAAAAGTCCATATGAATCCAAATAAAACCAAAAAGCAGAAGGTGGACTAACAGTCCCAGCAAACAAACAGTCCCAGTGAGAAATTTCAATGCAAGGGTGACTTTCCCTCCACCTCCTGCATACTCACTTTGCTCACCCACTGAGGTCCCATATGGGTATAATCTCCAAACAGGATCCAGATCCACCGTTCGATATCCCATGGGTATAATATTTTTTGTATATACATATGACCTCGGTGGTATGGATGTGTCATTGCCGTCATCCCATATATCAAATATTGAAAAAATGGAACCTCTAGAGGGATTTTCAAGGCAATGAAATTTAAATTAAGAGTAAAAAATACATTTTATTGATATAAATCAAAATTAAAAAATACAAGAGTTACAGAAATATCAAATAGACAAACAATAACGATTCAGAGTTTTCAAGGGAACATTCTATATATAATCCAAACGATGAGTGTATCATATAACAAATATTGCATAAAAAAGATGTAGAAAAGGAGGTGATGCATCTCACTACCCAATAGAGTCACCACAGATGACGGCCGTGGCGTGGAGTAGTGGGATTCCAACGCCTTTCAACATACATATTTCAAAGAAAAGTCTTCTTCAGGGAATACATCACAATCTGAGAAACCAAAAATTGTAAGGTTGCAATTAGTAAATATGAAAATATGTAGATGTATATATCTCCTGTATTCGTGAAACTATCACAAAAAACTTACGTCCTCCCAGAGCATCTCCAAGGTAAGTGTAATCTCCCATGTCAGGATAGGAGGTCCCAAACCTCTAAGGGTTTTAAGCTGTCCTATAGCTCTACAAGACGACTGGATACAAAAATGATCCCAGTATTTGGTGTGTTCAGCATCAGGTAGCCGATAGCTGTCTGAAGAAATGGGGTAAATTAAATCAAGGATGTTGGTGGAACAGGCGTGGGAGGAAAAAAGGGGATTGGGGGGAGAGGGTATAATATTAAGAGAGAAGCAGAATCTAAGTGCACACTGATGATTTCCTTTTAAAACAGCTTTATTTAACAAACAAATGGCTACTTACATGGGATTCAAAGAAACAGCACAAATAGGAGCAGACACCTTAAGCATGGAGGTCCAGGATGACAGTGGGTGATGTCAAAACGTGGCTCCTTCCCCGGTATGCGTTACATTCACACGAACTTCCTCAGCTGGGCGGAGGCAACTATAGAGTCACCCGTTCAGTTAAATACACAGCATGATGATCACGTGACACAGAGGCATGAAGCCACTCCCTCTACAGGAAGGACAACACCAAACCTGACCTGCAGTGAATCCACAGACAGGAAGTAGCAATCTTATATTGCCAACTAGACTAAAGACAGTAAACACTGACATCTTGTGGCCCAAAAAAGGAATGACATATATCCATCAAAAGTAAAAAGAAAGTCCTGCGAGCCTCCACTAGCCCAGTGCCTAATTACTACCATAAACCAGCTCCAGGAGTTACTACACAATAAATCGGGTGAAAACCAAACCAAAAAGTGAGTACAAGAAAAAATTAATATATCAAATGCATACAGTAGAGTCAGTAAACCACAATCTTATAAAGTGACATCCGTGCCAAACAAATATATATAAGAAAATAAATAAAATATATATATGAATGAATAAATAAATGAAGTGCTCCTGTGCATCCAAGTGGTTAACAAATATATCACTTATAATTGTGTCCAGTGGGTCATGAAAAACAACAATGATCCCACTTTCACTGAATTCAAAAGGTGCTTCTGTGGACAAAAGTGACTTCCAATTCCACTTTCACTGAGTTCAAAAATGTGCTCCAGTGCATATATGTGACTTCCAGCTATAACACTGTGAACGTGCTCAAATGTCCATGCGATAAAGATTGCTTTATTGGTGCTGCAGACCATGTTCCGGGGACAGGACTGTACGACAGGCAGTTCCTCTGTTTAGTAGGAAGTGCATACCATCCCGATACCAGCCCTGTATATTCGTTTCACGCTTGACATAGAGTGGTGCACTGGTGCACCTGGTATATGTGAGTACCCCAGATGGGGGGGGGGTTGCTTTGTTTGATAAACATTTTAAAATTATATTACACTATTGAGTTCTTTTACATCTTGTATTCGTGAGACATTGCATTGAAGAATCCAGGATCCCAGTACCAGTACAGAGCCCAGAGGTGGTTCACAACGCTTGTATTGACTGAGCGTAATTGCTAAGTCACACGCTCTGAGGTGAGCGTTCAATACCTAGGGGGGGCACCGGAGAAAGGACACTATTGCATGGTCTGGCTATATCTTTTCAGTTTGATATCTTTTATGCCCCGTACACACGGTCGGATTTTCCGATGGAAAATGTGTGATAGGACCTTGTTGTCGGAAATTCCGACCGTGTGTAGGCTCCATCACACATTTTCCATCGGATTTTCCGACACACAAAGTTTGAGAGCAGGATATAAAATTTTCCGACAACAAAATCCATTGTCGGAAATTCCGATCGTGTGTACACAAAGTGCCACGCATGTTCAAAATAAATAAAGAGATGAAAGCTATTGGCCACTGCCCCGTTTATAGTCCCGACGTACGCGTTTTACGTCACCGCGTTTAGAACGATCGGATTTTCCAACAACTTTGTGTGACCGTGTGTATGCAAGACAAGTTTGAGCCAACATCCGTCGGAAAAAATCCTAGGATTTTGTTGTTGGAATGTCCGAACAAAGTCCGACTGTGTGTACGGGACATTACAGTTTTTGTGAAAGAGCTGTTTGTTTAGTGATCATTTCAGAAAATTTTATTGATTAAACAGAGTGCGTATTGGGCTGCTTTTGTTGCCATGGTTACCAAAGCTTCTTATACACAGTGATGGGCGGTGGGGGAGGCAGCTGGAGCATCTTAGCTCTACCTACATGGCCAGGGGGACAGCACAGACACACCATATACTGATTTATAATAGAGAAATATGATGGGCAGTTTTGATAGGGCAATTCAGATGGGGCAGTTTTAATGGTGGCGATATGATGGGGCAGTTTTGATGGGGCAATTCTGATGGGGAAGTTTTGATGGTGGCAATATGATGGGGCAGATTGGATGGGGTAATTCTAATAGGGGCAGTTTTGATGGTGGCAATATGATGGGGCAGTTTTGATGGGGCAATTTTGATGGGGCAGTTTTGATGGTGGCAATATGATGGGGCAGTTTTCATGGTGGCAATATGATGGGGCAGTTTTGATGGGGCCAATATGATGGGGCAGTTTTGATGGGGGCAGTTTGATGGGGGCAATATGATGGGGCCGTTTTGACGGTGGCAATATGATGGGGCAATTTTGATGGGGGCAGTTTGATGGGGGCAATTTTAATGGTACAATTTTGATGGGGCCGTTTTGATGGGGTAATATGATTGGGGCCGTTTTGATGGTGGCAATATGATGGGACAGTTTTGATGGGGGCAATTTTGATGGGGCAGATTTGATGGTGGCAATATGATGGGGCAGTTTTGATGGTGGCAATATGATGGGGCAATCTTGATAGAGGCCGTTTTGATGGTGGCAATATGATGGGTCAGTGTTGATGGGGGCAATATGATAGGGCAGTTTTGATGGTGGCAATATGAGGGGGCAGTTTTGATGGTGGCAATATGATGGGGCAAATTTGATGGGGGCTGTTTTGATGGGGTAATATGATAGGGAAGTTTTGATGGGGACAGTTTTGATGATGGCAATATGATGGGGCAGTTTTGATGGGGGAAATATGATGGGGCTGTTTTGATGGGGCAATATGATGGGGGCAGTATTGATGGGGCAATATGATGGGGCAGTTTTGATGGGGGCCATTTTGATGGTAGCAATATGATGGGCAGTTTTGATGGGGAAATATGATGGGGCAGTTTTGATGGGGCAGTTTTGATGGGGGCAGTTTGATGGGGCAATTTTGATGGGGTAATTTTGATGGGGGCCGTTTTGATAGAGCAATATGATGGGGGCCGTTTTGATGGTGGCAATATGATGGGCAGTTTTGATGGGGCAGTTTTGATGTAGGCAATTTTGATAGGGCAGTTTTGAGGGGGGCAGTTTTGAGGGGGGCAGTTTTGATGGTGGCAATATGATGGGGCAGTTTTGATGGGGCCAATATGATGGGGCAGTTTTGATGGGGCAATATGATGGGAGCAGTTTTGATGGGGGCCGTTTTGATGGTGGCAATATGATGCGCAGTTTTGATGGGGCAAATTTGATGGGGGTCATTTTGATGGGGGCAGTTTGATGGTGACAATATGATGGGGCAGTTCTGATGGGGGCAATATGATGGGGGCAGTTATTATGGTGGCAATATGATGGGGCAGTTTTGACGGTGGTAATATGATGGGGCAATTTTGATGGGGGCAGCTTGATGGGGGTAAATTTGTCGGTGGCAATATGATGGGGCAATATGACGGGGGCAGTTTTGAGGGTGGCAATATGATGGGGCAGTTTTGATGGGGCAAATTTGATGGGGGCCGTTTTGATGGAGCAATATGATGGGGAAGTTTTGATGTATAAAGTTCTTCACGTTTCCCAGCGAAACGCACAGCCAACTTCTTTTTTTAAATCGCTGACATGCCCACATTTTAAAGTCTGTCAACATAAATTTTATACCGATACGTTCACAAAGGCCATGTGTCGCTTACGGTGAAGTCGATTTTTCGATAGCATGTACTGTTGCGGATTTATTAAGGCTTGTTTTAAGGGTTCTCTCACACTGTCTCTCGCTCATTAGGTGTGGGGATTAATGATCAAAAAGCTTTTCAAAAAAACCTTTAAATAGTCCACATCTTTTATACATTAGTGGTGTTGTTAAACTTTTTATATTAAATTCATGTTTATTTTAAAACCATTCCTACTTTTCCAACTATTCTCACTTCTTCAACTTTTTCTTACGGATTTCAGCTATTCATCCAGTTAGCTTTAGCAATTCAGCTATTCAGCAATCCCACGCATTTTTTCCAGGAAATGCATTTTCTAGTTTTTATTTTATTCTGTACGTTTTTTGGCTCTACGTAACTTCTGCATACTTTCAGCTATTAAAACCATTCAACTTTTAAAAAGTTCAGCTCTTTCAGCTAATGATGGAACTTCTTCAACTTTTTTTTCTACTATTTATACTTTTTAAAATATTAAGCTTTTTAACACTTTTTTTAACATTGAAGTGAATGAGAGCATGCTTCAAATCCTTAAAATCTCCTTCCGCTCCCAAAAGTTTCAGCTCCTTCATACTTTCACCTACAGATGCCAAACAAACTTTAAAATGTTCACAAAATATTCAGCTATCTGGCTATATCTTTTCAGTTTGAGATCTTTTACAGTTTTTGTGAAAAAGCTGTTTAAGTTTAGTGATCATTTCAGGACATCAATTAACAGAGTGTCTATTGGGCTGCTTAGAGTGGATGATGTCATACCTAGAGCACAGAGCCTTAAAAAAATTATCTTAGTTCCTTCTCCATAAATTGCTTTTACGCCCACAAGATCTACTTGTCATACACAATTTATACATCAAAACGTAGGTATTTTTGTCTAGTTTCAGGCAATGTGCTCAGTTTTGTGATATGCCTTTTACTTTTGGCTGGTTGAGCTTCCAAATGACAAGAGTTCTACACTTTCTTCCATTGACTGTGCTGTATAAAATTCTTCACATTTCCCAGCGAAACGCACAGCCACCTTCTTTTTTAAATCGCGGACATGCCCACATTTTTAAGTTTATCAACATAAATTTATACCGATACGTTCACAAAGGCCGTGTGTCTCTAACGGTGAAGTCGCTGTTTCCATAGCATGTACTGTGGTGGATTTATTAAAGAGGTAGTAAACCCGTTGACTTTTTTTTTCTTTCCCTGCACCTGTAAGGGAAAAGGCATAATGAGCTAGTATGCACTGCATACTAGCTCATTATGAGATACTTACCTTAGAACGAGGCGCCGGCATCTCACCTGGTCCACACCGAGGGAGCTGACATTTCCCCTTGGCGTGTCTTCCGGGTATCGCGGCTCCGGCGCTGTGAGTGGCCGGAGCCGCAATGTCGTCACTCCTGCGCATGCACGCGGGAGACCTCTTTCTGGCAAGGTCCGGAGTTTGTCGGGCTTATAGCCGAGAATCCGAGAATGTGCGCATGCGCCGCTGCAGTCAGCGGCTCATTGCGAGGGGAAAATCTCCTAAACCTTATTATAGGCTTACCTGTAGGTAAAAGTTTAAAATAGGTATACAACCGCTTGTTTAAAGGATTCTCTCATACTGTCTCTCACTCAGGCAGCTAGCACTGTTTTTTACAGTGTGTTCAGGGGACAGGGTGCTAGCAGATAGGGAGATGCTATTCAGCATTCCCACACATTTTCTCCAGGAAATGCATTTTCTAGTTATTATATTATTATTATTATACAGTATTTATATAGCGCCAACAGTTTAGGTAGCGCTTTACAACTTGAGGGTAAACAGTACAAATACAATACAATTTGATACAGTAGGAATCAGAGGGCCCTGCTCCTTAGAGCTTACAATCTAAGAGTTCAATATATATATATATATATATATATATATATATATATATATATATATATATATATAATTATTTACTTATATATAGTCGTTTGGCACTGATGTCACTTTATATAATTGTTGTTTACTGACTATACTGTATGCATTTGATTCATTTTTTCTGGTATGCACTTTGGTTTTCAAGTTATTTATTGTGTAGTGCTTTTAAGCGCAGACATCCATAATAGAAGAAATACAATAATGGATACAAATATTGGATAAAAACACCCACTGTCATCCTGCATATCCATTAACACACAATAAACCCAAGACCTCTGCAAATATACAATGCAAAAAATTAAAATATATATCCTAATAAATATAATGATTAAAGAGACCTTACAATAAAAAAGAATAATTTTCATAAAAGTTTAATTTTCTTCATTAAAAACATTATGGACCAGAAGGGGACAAATTATCCATCAGAAATGAAACAATTTAGGTTGAACTCAACGTTTAACCACTTCAGCCCCGGAAGGATTTACCCCCTTCCTGACCAGAGCACTTTTTACAATTTGGCACTGCGTCGCTTTAACTGCTAATTGCACGGTCATGCAATGCTGTATCCAAAGGAAATTTGCGTCCTTTTCTTCACACAAATAGAGCTTTCTTTTGATGGTATTTGATCACCTCTGCCGTTTTTTTTTTTGTGCTATAATTGGAAAAAGACCGAAAATTTTGAAAAAAAATGATATTTTCTACTTTTTGTTATAAAAAAAATCCAATAAACTCAATTTTAGTCATACATTTAGGCCAAAATGTATTCGGCCACATGTCTTCGGTAAAAAAAATGTCAATAAGTGTATATTTATTGGTTTGCGCAAAAGTTATAGCGCCTACAAACGAGGGTACATTTTCTGGAATTTACACAGCCTTTAATTTATGACTGCCTATGTCATTTCTTGAGGTGCTAAAATGGCAGGGCAGTACAAAACCCCCACAAATGACCCCATTTTGGAAAGTAGACACCCCAAGGAAATTGCTGAGAGGCATGTTGAGCCCATTGAATATTAATTTTTTTTGTCCCAAGTGATTGAATAATGACAAAAAAAAAAATAATTTACAAAAAGTTGTCACTAAATAATATATAGCTCACACAGGCCATGGGCATATGTGGAATTGCACCCCGCGTACGGGGCCCCGAAAACCAATCACCGCCTTCAGGATTTCTAAGGGTGTAAATTTTTTATTTCACTCTTCACTGCCCATCACAGTTTCGGAGGCCATGGAATGCCCAGGTGGCACAAACCCCCCCCCCCCCAAATGACCCCATTTTGGAAAGTAGACACCCCAAGCTATTTGCTGAGAGGCATGGAGAGTATTTGGCAGCTTTCATTTGTTTTTGAAAATAAAGAAAGACAAGAAAAAAAATGTTTTTTTCTTTTTTCAATTTTCAAAACTTTGTGACAAAAAGTGAGGTCTGCAAAATACTCACTATACCTCTCACAAATAGCTTGGAGTGTCTACTTTCCAAAATGGGGTCATTTGGGGGGGGGGGGGGTTTGTGCCACCTGGGCATTCCATGGCCTCCAAAACTGTAATAGGCAGTGAAGAGTGAAATCAAAAATTTACGCCCTTAGAAAGCATGAAGGCAGTGCATGGTTTTCGGGGTCCCGTACGAGGCTAGGCTCCAAAAAAGTCTCACACATGTGGTATCCCCATACTCAGGAGAAGCAACAAAATGTATTTTGGGGTGTCATTTCACATATTCCCATGGCATGTTTGAGCAATATATCATTTAGTGACAACTTTGTGCAAAAAAAAAAAAAAAATTGTCTCTTTCCCGCAACTTGTGTCACAATATAAAATATTCCATGGACTCGACATGCCTCTCAGCAAATAGCTTGGGGTGTCTACTTTCCAAAATGGGGTCATTTGGGGGGTTTTGAACTGTCCTGGCATTTTATGCACAACATTTAGAAGCTTATGTCACACATCACCCACTCTTCTAACCACTTGAAGACAAAGCCCTTTCTGACACTTTTTGTTTACATGAAAAAATTATTTTTTTTGCAAGAAAATTACTTTGAACCCCCAAACATTATATATTTTTTTAAAGCAAATGCCCTACAGATTGAAATGGTGGGTGTTTCTTTTTTTTTTCACACAGTATTTGCGCAGCGATTTTTCAAACGCATTTTTTGGGGAAAAAACACACTTTTTAAAATTTTAATGCACTAAAACACACTATATTGCCCAAATGTTTGATTAAATAAAAAAGATGATCTTAGGCCGAGTACATGGATACCAAACATGACATGCTTTAAAATTGCACACAAACGTGCAGTGGCAACAAAATAAATAAATTTTTAAAAGCTTTTAAAAGCCTTTACAGGTGAGCAACGTGATGACGTAGCGCGCATCACGGAGGGAGGGAGGCGAGAGTGTCCGCCTGAGAAGCGGACTCTCCTAGGATCCCAGAAGCGCGCATAAGGAGAACTATGCACGATCACAGGGCGGAGAGGAAGACCCCCGAACGCCACCCCGAACGCTGCATCTGAAGGACCACAGACCCCAATGGGAGAGGAGGAGAAGGAGTTTCATACACCGCTGCTGAGCCACGGAAGGAGGTTGCTGAGTGAAAGCTGACGGCACCCGAGGGAGGTTTGACGGCGTCCCTTCCCCGTCCCCCCACCCCACGGCTCCCCCCCGGTCTCATATCAGACACTGTGGAACCCGCATGAATCCCCGCTGAGTCCGGTAATGGTAATGTAGGAACAGCTTTGTATTTTATCTGTTTTTTCCTCTCCCTATCTATGGGATATGTGACACATTGCTACACTGCCTGATTCAGGAAAACAGAAGTCAATAATGAGGAACGTAGCTGAAGGTATTGTCATGTCTGTTTCCCTTTGCTGTGTGGAGCAATGAAGCCTGTTTGATCCTGCAGGGGAGAAACAGGGTTATCAAGAAAGTTTAACTGGAGTAAACGGGAGAGGGGGATGAAGAGGAGGTGAATATGTATAGAAGAAAACTCAGCTTACACTCTGCCATTTCTAAATAAGAGTATAAAGTAATATACTAATTAAAAAAAAAAAAAAAAGACCTGTCTATAAATACGAAGAAGAGGAACGTAAAACTATATTTATCGGGAAGGCAAATAGAAGATCGCAGGGTGGGGACACTCAGACAGAGGCTTCTCTGAGATACGGGTGCGGGGAGGGCCTGGGTCCTGTCCAAAGAGGTGTTACCCCCCTGGTTAACCGAGCTAAATAAGAAAGGAGAAAAAAACAGGCCGAAATTGGTCCCAGAACAACAATCATCTGGGCTAGCTCTCCCGAAGGAATATCACCTCACAGGCGGAGGGAGGAAAGTAAATTCAAACCTGGGGAAACAAACAGGAGGCCTGAAAAAGAAGGGAGCAATGAATAAAGCAGCAACTAAATCAGGAAAAGGGGGAGCACCTAAAACCCCGAAGGATAAGACAGCTGGAAGCTCAATAAAACAGATTATGACCCAAGGTGGGAGCCCAAAAGGTGGGGAGCAAGGAGCCCAAGGAGGATTAAGGATGGAAGGAAGAGGGGGAACCCCAAATAAAACAGGGGACAAGAAGGCACAGTCCAGGGAGAACTCAATAATGGAAAGTGAAGGGGATATAAGTCGGGTGGAAGAGAGAAGAACAAGCGCCCAGATGCTTTCAAAAGAGGAAATGGGAGATATGCTCAAAAAGCTTGAGATCTCAATAAAATCAGAAATAGGCCTGGTGAGAGCAGACCTAGGAAGCCCGTTAGAAAGAGTAGAATTAACGGAGGGGAAAACGGAGGAACTAGAAAGGGAGATAATGAACCTCAAAGAACAAATAAAAACTTCCAAACAAAATCAGAAGAAAATCCTGTATAAGATCGAGGATCAGGAAAACAGAGATAGAAGACAAGATATAAGACTTCGCTATGTTCCAGAAAATAAAGGAGAAGACCTGAGGAAGGTGGTCCCCTAATATTGGGTCCTCTGCTAGGAGAGGAGGTAGCGGAATTCCCCAAAATTGAGAGGATTCACCGTGTGGGAAGAATATTTAATTCAGACCACCAGAGGCCGAGAGATGTAATAATCAGGTTCAGATATTTTGAAGACAAAGCAGCAATTATATCTAAAATGAGAGGCAAACCCCCGCTAAAATTCGAAGGGTCAGAGATCCAAGCATTATACAGACCTCGCTCCCGAAACTTTAGCAAGGAGAAAGCTGCTGAAGCCCTTATTAGACCAGATGAGAGAGCTAAACATAAAATATAGTTGGGGGTTCCCGGCATGCCTAATGGGCTTTAGAGATGGAAGATCAGCAAGACTGAGGTTTCCTGAAGAATTAAAGGATTTCTGTGATAGACTTGACATGAAAGAGCCGGACTTGCCGGGTCGGGTGGAGGGGTGACCTGGGGTTTGCGGGGGGGGTGGGGGTGGGGAGGCGGTAAGAAACAGAGCGGGGGGGGCAGCGGGATGGGGGAGGAGTTTCCGTGGTAACTGGATTACCCCTCTCTGCTTAAAACATCATGCAAGGGGGGGTAAAGGGCACACTCGTGCTCCCACCTCAAACAGTTGATTCGTTAGGCTACATGGCATCCATGGCGCTTGGCAAATGGGGAGCCAGGAGTTGGCTGGGGGGAGGGGTGGGGGGGCTGGGGGTGGGTGAGGGGAAGGGGAAACTCTGTGTACAAGGAAGTAAAAGGGAAAGAGGAAAGGAAAGGAAGAAAGTAAAAAAGGGAAAAGTTTGGGGTAGCTCAGTAGTGCAGGTCCAACAAAAGAGTAAAAAACGGGTGAGGGGATGAGGAAGTTAAATTTTATGACCTATAATGTAAAGGGTCTTAATGAGCCCATGAAGAGACATAAGATACTGGGGGAATTGGAGAGATACAAAGCAGAGGTGGTGTTTCTCCAAGAAACCCATTTAACATGTTATTCCAAGAGTAAGATATGGTCAAAAGTCTATCCAAGCTGGTTCTATGGGGATTCAATAACATCAAGGGCAAGAGGAGTGGCAATAGGAATAGCAAAAGGGGTAAATTTTAAGGTGGAAGAGAGGCAAACGGACCCGGGAGGGAGGTACATATTCCTGAAAGGCTTCCTGGAGGGATGGAGTTGTACATTGGCAAATATTTATGCACCGAACAAAGAGCCGAGTGGTTTCTTAGTGAAAATATTGGAAAAATTAATGGAGTTTAAAGAGGGAGGTCTGATTATGATGGGAGACTTTAATCTATGTATGGTACCAGAGGTAGATAGTACGTCGCGTGCGCTGGGGATAATGAACGAGAAACTGAGGAATTTAAAACGGAAGCTTCACTCATGTCAACTGGTGGATATATGGAGGGTTAAGAACCCAAACAAGAAAGATTTCTCGTTCTACTCCTCAGCGCACGGGACGTACTCTAGGATAGATTACATACTGACTGAGCATTCATTACTGGACAGAGTTGTGGAGTCTAGGATAGAGGTGACTACTCTGTCAGACCATGCCCCAGTTAGTATGGAAATGTATGTTTCAGAAACGCAGAGAACCCCAATAACCTGGAGATTAGACGAAGATCTTCTACAAGAAGCAGCAAATGTAGAGAAAATAGAACAGGAACTAAAACAATGCTTTCTAATAAATGATACAGGAGACATCGCCGAGTCCTCCTTGTGGGAGGCCCACAAGGCCTACATAAGGGGGATAATAATGAAGATAGGGGCAATAAGGAAAAGGGAAACAAAGGAGCAAATTAAAAAACTAACTGAAGAAACATATAATTTAGAGCAGGAACATAAGAAGGGCTCGGGCCAAGGGAAGAAGCTCTATCAAAAATTAGCTCAAAAAAGAGAGGAATTAAAAGATCATACAGATCTAGAAACAAAAAAGACATTTTTTAAGGTAGCAAAAGAAAGATACCAGAGTAGAAACAAGAGCAGTAGACTACTAGCTAAAATATTAAGAAGGAAAAAAGCTAGAAACTATATAGAAAAAATTCAAAATAGTAAAGGAGTAATGCTCCATACAACGAGAGAAATAGGGGAATCCTTCAGGGAGTACTATAGGGAGCTATACTCAGTGGCCAAAAGTACAAGGCAAGATGGTGCACAAGACAGGAAGATAGAAGAGTTTCTTAATAAAGCTAACCTCCCGAAGATCACCAGGAACGATAAGGACATCTTAGAAAGCCCGATAATGATAGAAGAGATTAACAGAGCACTCTCTGAATCAGCTCCAGGTAAAAGCCCGGGTCCGGATGGATTTACTAATATGTATTATAAAAAATTTAAAGAAATATTATCCCTTAGACTCTGTGAATATATGAACGGGTTGGGTAAGGACTTTGAGCTGAGTAGAGAAGCGCTCAAAGCCGAGATTACGGTTATCCCAAAAGAGGGGAAAAATGCTACGATATGTTCTAGTTATAGGCCAAAATCGTTGATCAACACGGATGTAAAATTATATGCCAGAGTCTTAGCAAACCGGTTAAAAGAGTCACTCAGTGATTTGATACATCCAGATCAAGTGGGGTTCACCCCGAAAAGAGAAGGGCGAGACAACGGCGTGCGAGCGCTTCTCTTGCTTCAGCATATTAAGGACAGGGGACCCCCAGGTCTACTCTTGTCTATAGACGCGGAAAAAGCGTTTGACAGAGTAGACTGGGGGTTCATGTTCCAAACCCTTAAATGTATGGGACTGGGCCTGAAAATGATTAATAGGATACGGGCTTTGTACAACCACCCCACGGCCTCGATAAGGATCAACGGTTCCCCTTCGGAGGTTTTTGAAATGGGGAATGGGACGAGACAAGGGTGTCCCTTGTCCCCCTTGCTCTTTGTCCTTTCCTTAGAGCCACTGTTGGCAGTAATAAGGGCGGATCCGGATATTTGGGGTTTCAGGGTTGGGGATGAGGAGCATAAGGTCGCGGCTTTTGCCGACGATGTTCTGCTTTTTATAACCAACCCGAGAATTACAATGCCAAACATTCTTAGAGTCTTGAGTCAGTACGGAGACGTGTCAAACTTCAAAATAAACTCGGCAAAATCGGAAATCCTGAATATTAACTTAAGTAAGAGGGAGGAAAGTAAGCTGAAACAGGAATTTAAATTTATATGAATATGGATAATGATAGAAGAGATTAATAGAGCTCTCTCTGAATCAGCTCCAGGTAAAAGCCCGGGTCCGGATGGATTTACTAATATGTATTATAAAAAATTTAAAGAAATTTTATCCCTTAGACTCTGTGAATATATGAACGGGTTGGGTAAGGACTTTGAGCTGAGTAGAGAAGCGCTCAAAGCCGAGATTACGGTTATCCCAAAAGAGGGGAAAAATGCTACGATATGTTCTAGTTATAGGCCAAAATCGTTGATCAACACGGATGTAAAATTATATGCCAGAGTCTTAGCAAACCGGTTAAAAGAGTCACTCAGTGATTTGATACATCCAGATCAAGTGGGGTTCACCCCGAAAAGAGAAGGGCGAAACAACGGCATGCGAGCGCTTCTCTTGCTTCAGCATATTAAGGACAGGGGACCCCCAGGTCTACTCTTGTCTATAGACGCGGAAAAAGCGTTTGACAGAGTAGACTGGGGGTTCATGTTCCAAACCCTTAAATGTATGGGACTGGGCCTGAAAATGATTAATAGGATACGGGCTTTGTACAACCACCCCACGGCCTCGATAAGGATCAACGGTTCCTCTTCTGAGGTTTTTGAAATGGGGAATGGGACGAGACAAGGGTGTCCCTTGTCCCCCTTGCTCTTTGTCCTTTCCTTAGAGCCACTGTTGGCAGTAATAAGGGCGGATCCGGATATTTGGGGTTTCAGGGTTGGGGATGAGGAGCATAAGGTCGCGGCTTTTGCCGACGATGTTCTGCTTTTTATAACCAACCCGAGAATTACAATGCCAAACATTCTTAGAGTCTTGAGTCAGTACGGAGACGTGTCAAACTTCAAAATAAACTCGGCAAAATCGGAAATTCTGAATATTAACTTAAGTAAGAGGGAGGAAAGTAAGCTGAAACAGGAATTTAAATTTATATGGAGAAAAAAAAAAAACTATCTGGGCATAAAACTGGCAAACTCATTAGGGAAGATCTTTACATTAAATTTTATTCCATTGTCAGACAAAATAAAAGCTGAGAGCAAAAGGATAACAAGTAAACCACTTTCATGGATTGGACGCATCAACGCCATAAAGATGATATTACTACCTAAAGTCATCTATAAACTACAGATGCTCCCATTGAATATCCCACAGTATTACTTTAGAAAACTTAAATCAATTATCATGAGAACTGTCTGGAAAAACAGAAGGGCCAGAGTGTCTTTCTACATTCTAAAACAGGAGAAAAAAAGAGGGGGTCTGGCGATGCCTGATATTCAGGGGTATTATAAGGCAACACTGGTGTCAAGAGCGATAGAGTGGTTTAGAAAGAATACACAGAAAAGATGGGTGAACATAGAGAACAGTTTGAGTAAGGCACACTTAGGACACATGATTTGGAATCCTCCACAGTATAGAGTATTAGATGTCAATACACATTCACTGACAAAGGTGGTTTTTAGAATATGGGACATTTTATATAAACACGTAAATAAAACATATAATTCTCCTCTAATTTCATTTTGGGAAAATGATTATTTTGCATCGGGGAAAAAGGAAATTGGGGGGAGTTGGATTAAAAATGGAAAGGTACAACTGAGAGACATAATTAAAGAGGGGAAGATTGTCACATTTCAGGAATTAAAGCACAAAACAGATACATGGGTCTTAGACCATTGGAGATACCTTCAGTTAAGCCATTTTGTTAATCGCCTCCCACACCCAATAAGGTCAGGGGAGGAGTTATCAGAATTGGAAAAGATATGCCTGACGAACACTACTAAAGGGATAATTTCTAAAATTTATAAAATGGGATTGAAGAAGGGTAGTAGAGAGGTACCACCATTTATCACAAAATGGGAAAAAGAATTAGGATTGCAATTAGATAGTAATAGGTTAAAGATAGTATTGGAACTGACCCATGGTTTGTCGATTGACACCAGTGTTGCCGAAATGAACTATAAAATTCTAACAGGTTGGTATATTACCCCGGATAAGGCGTGCAAATACCAAACAGACAAAACATCGGAGTGTTGGAGGGGGTGTAAAGGCATAGGAAATATGGCCCATATATGGTGGGATTGCCCTGAAATTAAATGTTACTGGGTAAAAATCTTGGGGCTTATTAACCACTTCAGCCCCGGAAGGTTTTACCCCCTTCCTGACCAGAGCACTTTTTACAATTCGGCACTGCGTCGCTTTAACTGCTAATTGCGCGGTCATGCAATGCTGTACCCAAACGAAATTTGCGTCCTTTTCTTCCCACAAATAGAGCTTTCTTTTGATGGTATTTGATCACCTCTGCCGTTTTTATTTTTTGCGCTATACACGGAAAAAGACCGAAAATTTTGAAAAAAAATGATATTTTCTACTTTTTGTTCTAAAAAAAATCCAATAAACTCAATTTTAGTCATACATTTAGGCCAAAATGTATTCGGCCAAATGTCTTTGGTAAAAAAAATGTCAATAAGTGTATATTTATTGGTTTGCGCAAAAGTTATAGCGTCTACAAACTAGGGTACATTTTCTGGAATTTACACAGTCTTTAATTTATGACTAATCAAAAACAAACAGTCAGCGCAAAACTCAATGACTAATCACAGCAGCTGGACACTAAAGGCAAATATATAAACCCTTTTGAACTAAGTAAATAAATAAGTGCAGCGCTAGGTTTACTAAATAAAAAGTTCAATCAAGTTCATATGTTCATGAATAGTAACACATGTAGATAAAGAGGCACACAGACGTCACTGGTGATATAGGGTGCTTCATGCAAAAGTTTAAGGTGATCCTTGATCCGTGCTCACACCATTTGTTTAGTCAAACTGCTCACCTTGCTGACTAGACCCCTGAGCTAACAGGAAGGTCATGAGAGCTTTCACCACCTCCGGTGGTAATGGTAAACTTGTAGATGGAAGATGGACACCTCTCAGACTCCGCAGATAAGCCTTATGACTCTCCCACAGCAACATAAAACATAAAGAAAAAATCTAGTGCTCTCTGTATGACTAGTAAAAAGTAGCATTTATTAAAAGACGGGTACTCACATAAATAGCACTTAATCCAAGTGCTAAGATATCAAGCATAGAAAGATTGGTAACAGCAAAGCTGGTAAGGTGGCCGTAGTGACATTAAGATGAACTCCCGCACGCGTATCGTCCATAGGACTTCCTCAGCGATAGTGGAGTCTCGAAATGCCACTGTAGTTTAAATAGATAGCCCCTTATCACACTCACCTGTGTAATTGGAGAACAAGCGGTAAGTATCCAATCAGGACGCACCACTTACTAACAGGAAGTGTGTATCCAGAGAGGTTGCCATGGCGATCACTGGAGCGCGTCATACAGCGAGGAACCCCTTGCCACACTCACTTGTGTAGTTAAAAAACGAGTGGTAGGCATCCAATCAGGACGCACCACTCGCTAATAGGAAGTGTGTATCCGAAGTGGTTACCATAGCAATCACTGTAGCGCGTCATGCAGCGAGAAGCCCGTATGACAATCAGACTGTGTATTAAAAAGAACCGAGCGGTAAGCGTCCTATCAGAACGCACCACTCGGACATAGGAGAAGTTTGATAGGCTGTATCTTCATAGTGGTCATAGCGCCGCGACGGCGCAACGGCATGTCAACGTGACAGCGGATCACATGACCACGCTCCTCAGGAGATACCGCCCACCTCGGACAGGCGTACGCGAGGCTGCAATCTGTTTACATGTAACCATAGTGATCCGGCGTCGCGTCCGCAAAGCGGCAACACTCACGCCAGTCATCCTCACATTATACCGCCTCCCAGAGGCAGAGTAACCATGCAGCCTTCAGCGTGTGTGGTTGTCTCAGCAGCCAAAATAATGTGTGGGCTGGGTACATACCACATCACTGCTGGAGACCAAATATCATTCAAAGATAGATGTATACCATACCAGGCTTGACGGTACCCACCCTACATTAAAAAAGGAAGAGTCTCCTGGGAACCAGCCTGGCCTAAGGCTCCCTCAAATTAGGAATTAATGACAATTTGGGTGATTGTAAAAGGTGGCCGTAGTGACTAATTAAGATTATTCTAAATTATTTTAAATAGTTTCTTATTAATTTTAACGATTTTTTAGGATGTCCTTTATTGGACACCTGTTTAGGTATTGTTTTCATCCGGCTACACCTTTAAATATTGTGTGCACCTCTGATGCCGGATGAGGGGTCAGTATTGGTGACTACAGATTATGTAGACATTATCATTAATTCCTAATTTGAGGGAGCCTTAGGCCAGGCTGGTTCCCAGGAGACTCTTCCTTTTTTAATGTAGGGTGGGTACCGTCAAGCCTGGTATGGTATACATCTATCTTTGAATGATATTTGGTCTCCAGCAGTGATGTGGTATGTACCCAGCCCACACATTATTTTGGCTGCTGAGACAACCACACACGCTGAAGGCTGCATGGTTACTCTGCCTCTGGGAGGCGGTATAATGTGAGGATGACTGGCGTGAGTGTTGCCGCTTTGCGGACGCGACGCCGGATCACTATGGTTACATGTAAACAGATTGCAGCCTCGCGTACGCCTGTCCGAGGTGGGCGGTATCTCCTGAGGAGCGTGGTCATGTGATCCGCTGTCACGTTGACATGCCGTTGCGCCGTCGCGGCGCTATGACCACTATGAAGATACAGCCTATCAAACTTCTCCTATGTCCGAGTGGTGCGTTCTGATAGGACGCTTACCGCTCGGTTCTTTTTAATACACAGTCTGATTGTCATACGGGCTTCTCGCTGCATGACGCGCTACAGTGATTGCTATGGTAACCACTTCGGATACACACTTCCTATTAGCGAGTGGTGCGTCCTGATTGGATGCCTACCACTCGTTTTTTAACTACACAAGTGAGTGTGGCAAGGGGTTCCTCGCTGTATGACGCGCTCCAGTGATCGCCATGGCAACCTCTCTGGATACACACTTCCTGTTAGTAAGTGGTGCGTCCTGATTGGATACTTACCGCTTGTTCTCCAATTACACAGGTGAGTGTGATAAGGGGCTATCTATTTAAACTACAGTGGCATTTCGAGACTCCACTATCGCTGAGGAAGTCCTATGGACGATACGCGTGCGGGAGTTCATCTTAATGTCACTACGGCCACCTTACCAGCTTTGCTGTTACCAATCTTTCTATGCTTGATATCTTAGCACTTGGATTAAGTGCTATTTATGTGAGTACCCGTCTTTTAATAAATGCTACTTTTTACTAGTCATACAGAGAGCACTAGATTTTTTCTTTATGTTTTATGTTGCTGTGGGAGAGTCATAAGGCTTATCTGCGGAGTCTGAGAGGTGTCCATCTTCCATCTACAAGTTTACCATTACCACCGGAGGTGGTGAAAGCTCTCATGACCTTCCTGTTAGCTCAGGGGTCTAGTCAGCAAGGTGAGCAGTTTGACTAAACAAATGGTGTGAGCACGGATCAAGGATCACCTTAAACTTTTGCATGAAGCACCCTATATCACCAGTGACGTCTGTGTGCCTCTTTATCTACATGTGTTACTATTCATGAACATATGAACTTGATTGAACTTTTTATTTAGTAAACCTAGCGCTGCACTTATTTATTTAATTTATGACTGCCTATGTCGTTTCTTGAGGTGCTAAAATGGCAGGGCAGTACAAAACCCCCACAAATGACCCCATTTTGGAAAGTAGACACCCCAAGGAATTTGCTGAGAGGCATGTTGAGCCCATTGAATAGTCATTTTTTTTGTCCCAAGTGATTGAATAATGACAAAAAAAATAAAAAATTACAAAAAGTTGTCACTAAATGATATATTGCTCACACAGGCCATGGGCATATGTGGAATTGCACCCCAAAATACATTTAGCTGCTTCTCCTGAGTATGGGGAAACCACATGTGTGGGACTTTTTGGGAGCCTAGCCACGTACAGGACCCCGAAAACCAATCACCGCCTTCAGGATTTCTAAGGGCGTACATTTTTGATTTTACTCCTCACTGCCTATCACAGTTTCGGAGGCCATGGAATGCCCAGGTGGCACAAACCCCCCCCAAATGACCCCATTTTGGAAAGTAGACACCCCAAGCTATTTTCTGAGAGGCATGGTGAGTATTTTGCAGCTCTCATTTGTTTTTGAAAATAAAGAAAGACGAGAAAAAAAAATTTTTTTTTTCTTTTTTCAATTTTCAAAACTTTGTGACAAAAAGTGAGGTCTGCAAAATACTCACTATACCTCTCATCAAATAGCTTGGGGTGTCTACTTTCCAAAATGGGGTCATTTGGGTTTTTTTTTTGCCACCTGGGCATTCCATGGCCTCCGAAACTGTGATAGGCGGTGAAGAGTGAAATCAAAAATTTACGGCCTTAGAAAGCCTGAAGGCGGTGCTTGGTCCCGTACACGGCTAGGCTCCCAAAAAGTCTTACACATGTGGTATCCCCATACTCAGGAGAAGCAACAGAATGTATTTTGGGGTGTAATTTCACACATTCCCATGGCATGTTTGAGCAATATATCATTTAGTGACAACTTTGCGCAAAAAAAAATAAAAAAAATAAAAAATTGTCTCTTTCCCGCAACTTGTGTCACAATATAAATTATTCCATGGACTCAACATGACTCTCAGCAAATAGCTTGGGGTGTCTACTTTCCAAAATGGGGTCATTTGGGGGGGTTTTGAACTGTCCTGGCATTTTATGCACAACATCTAGAAGCTTATGTCACACATCACCCACTCTTCTAAAAACTTGAAGACAAAGCCCTTTCTGACACTTATTGTTTACATAAAAAAATAATTTTTTTTTGCAAGAAAATTACTTTGAACCCCCAAACATTATATATTTTTTTTAAAGCAAATGCCCTACAGATTAAAATGGTGGGTGTTTCATTTTTTTTTTTCACACAGTATTTGCGCAGCGATTTTTCAAACGCATTTTTTGGGGAAAAAACACACTTTTTTACATTTTAATGCACTAAAACACACTATATTGCCCAAATGTTTGATGAAATAAAAAAGATGATCTTAGGCCGAGTACATGGATACCAAACATGACATGCTTTAAAATTGCGCACAAACGTGCAGTGGCGACAAACTAAATACATTTTTAAAAGCCTTTAAAAGCCTTTACAGGTTACCACTTTAGATTTACAGAGGAGGTCTACTGCTAAACTTACTGCCCTCGATCTGACCTTCGCGGCGATACCTCACATGCATGGTGCAATTGCTGTTTACATTTGACGCCAGACCGACGCTTGCGTTCGCCTTAGCGCGAGAGCAGGGGGGACAGGGGTGCTTTTTTTTTTTTTTTTTTCTTTATTATTATTATTTTTTTATCTTATTTTTAAACTGTTCCTTTCATTTTTTTTTTAAATCATTTTTATTGTTATCTCAGGGAATGTAAATATCCCCTATCATAGCAATAGGTAGTGACAGGTACTCTTTTTTGCAAAAATTGGGGTCTATTAGACCCTAGATTTCTCCTCTGCCCTCAAAGCATCTGACCACACCAAGATCGGTGTGATAAAATGCTTTCCCAATTTCCCAATGGCGCTGTTTACATCCGGCGAAATCTAATTCATAAAATGCTCGTAGCTTCCGGTTTCTTAGGCCATAGAGATGTTTGGAGCCACTCTGGTCTCTGATCAGCTCTATGGTCAGCTGGCTGAATCACCGGCTGCATTCTCAGGTTCCCTGGAACCGGTTCCAGGTTCGGGTCTCTCAAAATGCGATGGCATCTTGGGAGACCCTGTGAAAGTTTGCCTAGTCTGTGCAATGCTGTACCCTACGCTAATACTCAACGAGTGAATGGTAGCGTTCAAAACTTTCACCAATGCAAAAACCAGGATTAGCAGGACAGGAGGGACAATAATAGCATGTGTCACGCTTGCTGCAGACACAACATCTTTTTTGGGGGGGTTCGTTGGGTAGGGGTACTCGGGAAGACATAAAAATGCCTCTCATACAGCCGACTGCATTTGGTTGGGGATGTGAATGGGGGAAGTACGGGTGCTGCAGAAGCGGTGGGTTCCCAATTAGGATTGGCGAATGCAGCAGGAAGGGCACTATGGGCACGACGGGCCTGTTTGTCTTCTTCTTGGTGGCAGCGGGACACTACTTGTGCTTGCCACCTCACCAGCTTGAACTGCACTTATGGGACTCGCCACTTCACCAAGTGTTACTGCAGTGCTGGTTTGACTACGACCGGGGTGAACTAGGCCGCTGGTGCTTGCCAGTTCACCAAAACGCTACCAAAATAAACTGTTAGCGATCGCAGGGATCAGGCCTGACTCTGCGAATGCTGCAGTTATGCGTTTAGTGTTTTGTAAGTGACAGTGATGCTAGTATAGATCTAATCGGATCAGATATTGATCCGTTCAGATACTATACCACTAAGGGAGGTGTACGGTGCGTGCGTGGGTGTTAGCGGTACTGGCACTAACCTGACGCTGCTTGGGGCTAGTGTTTGCCAGTTCACCAAAACGCTACCAAACAAAATGTTAGCGATCACAGGGATCAGGCCTGACTCTGCGAATGCTGCAGTTATGCGCTTAGTGTTTTGTAATTGACAGTGATCGATTGATACGGCACTTGGGTGGGCTGGGCTGGGCCGAGCGGAGGGGCAAAACGCAGGTGCTAGCAGGTATCTGGGCTGATCCCGCTAACAATGCGTTTTTGGGAACCCTAAACTGCTGGGGACGCTAGTATAAATCTGATCGGATCAGATATTGATCCGTTCAGATACTATACCACTAAGGGAGGCGTATGCTGCGTGCGTGGGTGTTAGCGGTACTGGCGCTAACCTGACGCTGCTTGGGGCGACGCATATCACCGCCGGGCGATCAGGGGGCTAAACCTTTATTCGGTAATAAACGGCGGGTGCCCTGACACTATAAAAAATAAACGAACTAACCAGCGTCACCCGTAATGGTTATACGGTGATCAGTGGTGAAAGGGTTAACTAGGGGGCAATCAAGGGGTTAAAACATTTATTAGATAGTATATGGGGGTCCCTGTCGCTATAAAACGCTGACGGCGAACCTAAATAATTAGCTCCCTAACTAGCCTCACCAGTGACACTAATACAGCGATCAGAAAAATGATCCCTTAGCGACACTGGCGACGGGGGTGATCAAGGGGTTAAAACTTTACTGGGGGGCTTAGGGGGGTACCCTAGACCTAAAGGGGGCTAACAGTAACTGTCCTACCACAGTAACTGTCACAAACTGACACCATGCAGTAATCAGAAAAAAAAAAACTGCTTGGTGTCAGTGTGACAAGGGGGGGGGGTGATTGGGGGGTGATCGGGGGGGATTGGGGGTGTAATGTGTGCCTGGCATGTTCTACTGTGTGTGTTTGTGTTTTACACTCACAGTGATGTCTTCTCTCCTCGGCGCCGGAACGCAGCAAAGGAAGATTCTCATTGGCTGGGAGCGATCGCGAGGGGGGGGCCACGAACGGATGGTCTCCCCCTCACCTCTCATCACTCCCAGTCACAAGCCGACCGCCTCGGGCACTGGGGGGGGTCCGATCGGATCCCCTGTCCACGGGAGGCAGATCACGTATGGGTGCGTGATTCTGCCTGCCCGTGCCATTTTGCCGATGTATATCGGCGTGAGGCGGTCGGCAAGTGGTTAATCTGGCTTATAAACCTTGGTCTCAAAAATCCAGAAGGATTCTCTCTGGCTAAGTCGATCAATATATTTACCTCCCCTCCAATGTCTGTCGACCTTTCCAGACCCCAAAACTTAAGACCCCTGGGGTCCCTGTCATGACAAACTCTAAAATGTTTGGAGACATTATGGGACCTTAGTCCCTTTTTAATATTGTTTACATGCACCCCAATGCGTACACTCAGGGGTCTAGAAGTCCTACCAATATATTGGAGTCTACAATTGCACTCCAGCATATATATCTGACCCCCTGAGTGGTACACGTAATCAGATTCTTAATCTGTTATGTCTGATTGGTAGAAAAAGAAGTGAACTCTTTACGTTTTTTTGATGTTACACTTACACTGTCTGCATGCTATGCATCTACCACAAGCATAAAAACCTGTCAAGAAATTAAAAATTCTGTTTTCTCTAAAAACTGGTGGGTCAATCACTCCAAAGGCAATAACATCTCTAAGAGTTGGAGCTCTTCTGTAAATAAATTGGGGACGATTGGGAAGAGCTTCACCTAATATGCTGTCCTTCCTCAGGACATCCCAATGTTTTAAAATGATTTTTTCAAATTGTCTTTATTACACATTCTAGTCTAAAACAGTATTAAAATCCTGTTTGTATTCACATTTTCCTCCATTAGAATCGGCTACCAATGGTTTTCTCTCCAAATTACCAATCTTTTCCCTCTCAGAATTCACCTGCTCTGTTTGATAACCCTTTTGTAGGAATCTATCAGTCAGGACCAAAGATTGGTGAATAAATTGGCCCCTGAGTATATTGCATAACCAAGTGGTGGCAGCTGTCCAGTGGAATGTATCCATTCCTATCGGTGGGTTTGAAATAATTACGGGTTCTAAAATGATCTCCGTCCTTAACCACTTGTCGACTGCCTTACACAGATATACTGTGGCAGAATGGCACGGGCAGGCAAAGTAACGTATGGGTATGTTACTTGCACTCCTGCAGACGGGGACGTATCGCGCCCCCCACGAGCGATCCATGCTGAGGGGGAGGCCACTGATTCATGGCCACCCCCTTGCGATCGCTCCCGGCGAACGAGGATCTTCTTTTGCTGCTGCAATGTAAACAGCGGCAGAGGAAGTGATGTCATCTCTCCTCGTGTTGGTCTTTTCGTTCCTTCGCCAAGGAGAGAAGACATCAAGTAAGTTTGCACCAACACTACACTTACAGTAGAACACACAGGCACACTTTTCACCCCCCAATCACCCCCTGTCACAGTGACACCAATAGCAGTTTTTTTTTTTTTTTTACTGATTATTGCATTGGTGTCAATTGTGACTGTTATAAATGGTAGGGCAGTTAGTGGTAGGCCCCTTTAGGTCTAGGGTACCTCCTAACCCCCCCTAATAAAGGTTTATTCCCTTGATCACCCCCCATCACCGGTGTCACTAAGAGATCGTTTTTCTGATCGCTGTATTAGTGTCACAGGTGACGCTAGTTAGGCAGGTAAGTATTTAGGTTCGCCGTCAGCTTTTTATAGCGTCAGGTACCCCCATATACTACCTAATAAAGGTTTTGACCCCCTGATTGCCCCCTAGTTAACCCTTTCACCAGTGATCACCGTATAACTGTTACGGGTGACACTGGTTATTTAGTTTATTTTTTATAGTGTCAGGGCCGCCGTTTATTACCTAATAACCGGCGGGTGATATAAGTTAGGTTTTAGGGTCAGATAGGGTCTGCGTCACCCCAGGCAGCGTCAGGTTAGTGCCAGTACTGCTAACATCCACGCATGCAGCATACACCTCCCTTAGTGGTATAGTATCTGAACGGATCAATATCTGATCTGATCAGATCTGTACTAGTGTCCCCAGCAGTGTAGGGTTCCCAAAAACGCAGTCTTAGCAGGATCAGCCCAGATACCTGCTAGCACCTGCGTTTTGCCCCTCCGCCCGGCCCAGCCCACCCAAGTGCAGTATCAATCGATCACTGTCACTTACAAAACACTAAACACACATAACTGCAGCGTTCGCAGAGTCAGGCCTGATCCCTGCAATCGCTAACAGTTTTTTTTTTTTTTAATTGCTTTTATTTACCTTTTATAGCAGCAAAAGTAACAACAAGGTTACATATTTTACAAAACAAAGTGCATTCAGAGTGCATATATTACCAGTAATACAGTCTAGTTCAAACAATATATTAAAACCCATGTTTCGCGTGCATTTTGTGCTCTAAAGTGTTTTTAAGTATACCCTTGTAGGTACAGATCAATATTTTGTGATGTGCCCCATTTATCCCCTTTTTTATTATCCCTTCCCCTCTAAACCCCTATTTAACCCACCCTCCTTTATGTACTGAACCCCCCCACCGCCCCATTCCCTCTCCCCGTCTTGAAAACCACACCTATTTTGAGAACGCAGCAAGGGAGTGACGGGGAGAGAAGAAGGAGGGGGGGAAGGGGGGAAGAAAAAAAGAAAACAAACAAAAAAAAGAGAAGGAGAAAGAAAAAGTATCTCCAAGAGTCGCAACATGTTATATCTATCTAACCCCCAATGGGGTCTATCCCAACACTCAGGCTTTTACAGCACTACCCATGCATTCACCCCGCTAAACGGGTAGAATACAAAGGCAGCTAGTCAGAGCAATTGGCGGGTATTCAGTTCCTGCAGCCAAGGTTTCCATAGACCTATAAATTTTCTATAGTTTCCTTTTCTAATATATAATGTCCTTTCTGTCCAGACCAGGGAGTCCACCGTTTTAAGCCAGTCCTCTATAGTTGGGGCTTTTCTCGAGAGCCAGGACTGTGCTATCAGCTTTCTAGCCTGGTATAGGCATCTAACCGCAGCTGTAACTGAGTTAGTGTGACCCATGGAATCTTCCACCAACCCCAGCACACATACCCTAGGGTCTAGCTCTAGTTTAGTTTTAAATCTGCGATTAATTGTCCTGACCACTTCCATCCAGTATCTTACCAGCTTTGGACATCTCCAGACCATATGTATGAGGTCCCCTGTCCTGCTGCACCTAGGGCATTTGTCATCTGGCCTACCCCCAAATCTATATAATCTTCTAGGGGTGTAGTAAGCTCTATGTATAAGGAGTAGATGTGAGGCCTTCTGCGAGGGGGAGATGGACACCGACTGTCCCAGCTTCAACGTTTTTCGCCACTGGACATCCGACAGCTTTCCTACGTCCACCTCCCATCTTGCTCTAGGCCCAGCTGCCGCATTTTGGGGCAGTATTTTGTCTACTAGCTGTGTGTACACTGCTCCAATCAGTCCCTTATTATTTGTTGCTTTAACAACTTTGTTGAGGAGAGGTGTTTTACTTTGCTCCATAGGGGAAGACTTAAATTGGGTACTCAGCGCATGCCTTATCTGAAGATATTTATAAAATGTATTGTTTGGGATATCGAATTCCAATCTGAGATCCATAAAGGATTTCAGGTGGCTATCAATGTATAACTGCGTCAATCTATGGATTCCATGCTTTTCCCAGGCGGGATGCTTTTCCGTAGTCCTTAATTCCCCCAGGGATTCATTAGACCATATTGGCGAATATTCCGTAATGCCCCTGTACCCCATAATCCGCTTAACTGTCTGCCAGACTTTACTTACTAATTTAGGTGTCGGTAATTTTTTCTGAAGAGAGCCTGCCTCGAGTGCCTCTGTCAGGCATCTATGTGGGCTGCTTTCCAGCATTATTTTATTATTAGCACTTAATTCACTACTGGATTCGCAGCCCCCTAAGTGCTGTAATTGAGCAGCCAAAAAATATCCATACGGATGGGGGATTGCTAGCCCTCCCTCCCAAGTAGGGCGCTGCAGCGCCTGCAGCTTGATCCTGGCCTGGCCTTTCTTCCAAAGAAGGTCCCTAAATAAGGAGTCTATTTTTATAAACCATTTTCTCCCGATCCACACCGGGGAATTGTGGAAAATATAAAGGATTTGTGGTAACCAAATCATTCTGATCAATTTTGCGCGCCCTGCCAACGACAGGGGAAGCCAACACCAAATATCACATTTATTTTTAAGCTTCGCGAGTAGAGGGACCAAGTTATCCCGAATATAAACATTGGGATCGCTGGCCAACTCCACTCCCAGATACTTTATTTTATCAGTTATTTTTAGCCCAAGAAGGCAGCCGGGGGGGGGGGATTAATAGTTGGGACCATCTGTAGCAATGCAGTTTTATCCCAATTAACTACTAGGCCCGACGCTTTCCCGAATCTTTCCACCAATCTCATCATTCCTTCCAAAGATGGGCCCGTGTCCCCCAGGAATACCAGGACGTCGTCCGCATAGAGTGCAATTCTTTCTTCCCTTCCCCTCCTCCTGAAACCCTGTATGTCCGATGCCCTCCTCATACCTTCTGCCAATGGTTCCATCGCCAGGGCAAACAGGAGGGGGGACAGCGGGCACCCCTGCCTTGTGCCCCTCTCCAATGTCAGGCTGTCTGTATACTCATTATTGATCTTTAACTTAGCTGATGGGTGACTGTACAAGATTTTTACCCATTTAACAAAAACCGGGCCAAAACCAAATTTATCCATTATTTCCCAGAGGTAGCCCCATTCCAGGCTGTCAAAGGCCTTAGCGATATCCAGTGAAACAACTGCTCTAAGATCCCCGTCTACTACTGGGGTCTGCAAGTTCAAATATGCTCTTCTAATATTTACACTAGTAGACCTATGGGGAATAAAACCCGTCTGGTCTGGGTGGATCAATTTGTCAATGCATTTACTTAGCCTGGTTGCCAAAACCTTTGCAAGGATTTTGATATCCGAACAAAGCAAGGAAATTGGCCTATATGAGGCCACCTCTAGTTGGTCTTTCCCTTCCTTCTGTATGAGTATGATATTAGACTCTGACCTTGAAGAGGGGAGGCCGCCATCCGTCAGCGCCTCCTCTAGTGTCCTCAGAAGGGTGGGAAGCAGGGTCTCCCCGTAGTATTTGTAAATTTCCAGGGGGAGTCCATCTGGGCCTGGAGTTTTACGATTAGGCATAGCCGCCACCGCGCTCCTAAGTTCCTCTAGGGTTATGGGGGCCTCTAAGTTCGTCTTGTCTATTGTGGTTAGAGTTGGTAATGTAATTCCCTCCATTAATCTATCTAGCGCGTCATTGGCTGCAAGCTGTTTCGTTTTGTACAGGGAGCTATAGAAGTCAAAGAATATCTCCCTTATCTTCCCAGGGTCCGTAGTTATTTCCCCCTTTGGGGATCTGATCACAGAGATTGTCGAGGACGGGGAGTTGGCGCTAGCCACTACAGCAAGCGTGCGTCCCACTCTTTCCCCCTCCTCAAAAAATCTCTGCCTCTGGAAGAGCCTTTTATTTTCAGCCTTTCTCATTGTTACCGCTTTATATTCCTGCTGCTTCTTTACCCATGCCTTCCTTAGTTCTATAGTGGGGCGCTGAACATACTGCCCTTCCAGGTCTATAACCTCCCTTCTGATGCTGTCCTCCTGTGTTCTTGTTTTTCGCTTTGCCCTTGCTATTTGCTGAATTAGGAGCCCTCTAAGAAAGGCCTTTAATGCGTCCCAAACCACCCCCCCTGCCGCCGTGCCCCGGTTGCTCAATATGAACTCCTTTAAGCTGGTAGAGATTTCTTCCTGATTCCCAATTATCTCTAACCATACTGGGTTTACTGACCAAGGCCTATGTATCTGTCTATCCCCGGTGCATAACAGCACTTTTAAGGGTGAGTGATCTGATAATCCCCTTGGGCCATAATCTATTTTTTGTACTATAGGGAGCGCTTCCTTGTTGCCTATGGCTAGGTCTATTCGAGATAATGTGCAGTGCGTCCCTGAATAGCAAGAGAACTGCCTGGCATCTGGATTACGGATTCTCCATAAATCGCACCACCCCACTTCCTCTAGGAACTGCTTAAGCCTCCCCGCCATTACTCTCCCTGTCCGGGTGCCCGATGAGAGTCTATCCTGCCGGCTATCCAGGACGGTATTAAAATCGCCTATTAGAATCAATGGAATCCCTGCCTTGTTCTCCATATATTCCAATAGATAGTATAGAATTTCTAACTTGCTAGGAGGGGGAATATATATATTTGCTATGACCAATTCTCTCCCATCTAATAAACAGTGTAAGAAGATATAGCAGCCCAGCGTGTCGATCCGCACACTCCTGCAGGTAAACAGCACCTCTTTTTTAATCAATATACTTACACCTCTCGAATAGGAGGAGTAAACCGCATGAAATTGTGCTTGAAATTTCCTACCCCCCAATTTTGTCTTAGTTTCGTTTGTTAGATGCGTTTCCTGTAAGCAAAGCAGAGCGGCACCCTGGGCCTCCAACTCAGACAAGACAGCGGACCTTTTATCAGGATCGCCCAGGCCCCTGACATTCCATGAACATATTCCCCTTGTACTAAGCATCAGTAAAGGGAAAAATAAAAAAAAGAATTTTAACAGGAATACAAGTAGCAACCATATTGTTCAGTATGCAATGCGTACCACATTCTTGCTCCCGCCCCGGGGTACCAAACTTCTTAATATTTATTATAGCTCCGCTCTGAATCCCAAGCCTGCCAACAGTATTGCAACTTTGTTTTGGGGGGGCGTGGGGGGAGGGGAGGGGGGAAAAACCCCACTCCTCCCAATCCCCGCAAGCCCTCACTACTCTTATTCCTTCTACGTGCATGAGGATATAACCCGAATCTTTATACAAATTACTACCCTCCCTCCCCCCCGGATTCATTTTATTAATGTGTTTAAGTCCCACGTGGGGACTACGTGACTCTTTATCCTGTGAGTTACCCTTTAACCCCCCATGCCCATTTCGGCTAACCCTGGGGGCTTTTATTGTGACCCAAACTTCCCAGTGCCTCCCTATCACACCAACTACCAACCATACCCATAACCATACCCTCCCTTCAGCCTCCTCCCGCTCCCCCCCTCCCCTCCCCCCGCCCCCACCAGTGCCCCCAGGGAGAACCCCGAGGTGCTGAATCAGTGATGAAAAACAAAAACAAAACAAAACACTCCACAACCTACATCGTGCATCGCCCCACATATAAAAACTTTCACAACCTCTACATCCCGGTCCCCCCCCCACCTCCAGCCCTCTCTGAATATCGAAACAATAATAACAAGCCCTCCCCCCGCCCCTCAGTCCCCTCCCACCATCCATTTATTGATACTGCAACATTTTAATTTGTCCTTTTCATACTCTTCTTTTGCAGCCCTCGTGTCTTCTCAAGATTGTAAGGACCCTTGATGGTCCTTCAGCCATGCTGCGGCCTTATCAGCTGCATCAAAAAAGTAAACTGACCCCAAGGCTTCCACCCTCAGTCGTGCTGGGTATAGTAAGGCATATGGGACTTTGTGGAGCCGCAGGGCACGTTTCACCTCCAGAAACCCTGCCCTTTTTTTTTGCAGATCCGGGGAGAAATCGGGGTATAGTAAGATCCTATTGCCATTATGGGAAATATCTCCTATCTCTCTTGATTTTTGCATTAGCACCACTTTGTCCTTATAGCAGAGCAGCTTGAGAATCATTGGTCTAGGACGTCCCCCCGATGCGGTTGGTCTAGTGGGAATTCGATGCGCCCTCTCAATGGCAAAGAAGGGTGAAAATGAATCGGGCCCGAAGAAGCCTTTAAGCAGCTTTTCCATAAAAATTTCAGGGCAGGGGCCTTCGCTACCCTCAGGGAGACCCAGGACCCGAACATTGCATCTACGCATCCTGTTCTCCATTTCGTCCATTTTATTTCTATACGTTTCAAACTGTATTTGTATATTCTTAAATTCCCTCTGCATCGGTAATACTATATCCTCAAGTTGGCTCAATCTCTCCTCTATAAGGGTAGTCCTCTCCAATACTTTCTGGAGCTCCTGGCTCATAGAGCGTACTTCTACCTTTAGGCCCCCCAGTTGGTCACACAGGTCGCACAGGGACCCCTTACATGAATTCACCGCGGCTAATACCTCTTTTAGTGTGGGCTCTGGATCAGCTAAGTTTATAGGAACAGCAGAGGCGCCGTTGTTTTGAGGAGTTGCTTTCTCCAGGGGGGCTGTCTCTGGGCTTTTTTTATTTGATGCGTTTTTGGTGCCAGCCGGAATTGCAGCTGGGGCTGTTGCCATTCTGCCCACACTTTTTCGCTCACCAGCTGGCCCTGTCTGTGTTTTCTCGTGGGGGAGCTGGTTGCCTTTAACAGGGGTATGAGCAGAAGTATGTGCAAACTTTTCCAATTTGGCTGCAGTTGTCACCGCTAGGGGTGTCGACGCAGCCGAACCCCCCCTGTCCTTAGCAGAGCGAGTTGCCTGTGCCGCTATGTTTTCATTAGGTTGTTGGGGGTCCTCTCCCTTTTTTCTGGTCATCATTGGGAGTACTTGGCGAGAAAAGAAGGGAGGAGGGGGGAACGTAGTTCCGATGGCGACTTGCCCCTTCGCTACAGTATAATATAACCAACGGTTACCACGAGTCCCCCACTTCAGCACACCCTATGTGGGGGCCTTGACAATCCCAGGGCCTCAGGACAAGCTTGGTTAAACCTTCCTTCTTTCCTTCCCTACCCTTCCGCCCTCTTCGCCTTCTGCTTTTCCCCAAAGCTTCTTTACAGTCCTTTACAGTCCTTGCTGCACTCTGCGCCCCCCCTTCTCCGCTCCCCCTGCCTCTTACTACTTCCACGTTATCCAAGGCTTAAATACCGACCAGTGTAGGAGGTATATGACAGAGCATATAGCAAGATATAGGTTGACAGTCTTGCAGGATACAATATACTGAGCAGTGTCCTCCTCAACAGCCCCCCTGGGTTTATGAACTAGGCCCACAGGGCACTCATACCTGGCCTGTCGATGCTTCAGAGCAGCTCTCTCCCAGGTGCATCTAGTGGCTGTCTGACGTTGGCTGAAGTCTACTTCTATTGCTGTATCTGTAGCTGCGGCCGAGGCAGGAGGAGTAGAGTTGGATTCGGTCCCAGAGCCGAGGCAAGGCACTTTAGCTGGGGCTCCCAGCCCTCCGACAACAATCGCCAGCAGTTCCCTCAGATCTCGCGGGATTCCCGGGGTTGCTAAGCAACCAGACTCACCGCCATGGAGCCCACCGCGCGGCCCGTGTAGAATGTGGGCTAAACAGGGCCCAAACAGGGCCCAAACCAGCGTTCTTCAGCGCGATGTAACGGGAGCGGTGGAGGTGAGGAGCAGCTGTCCTAATCCCGGCGGTCGACCGGAGCGGGTAGGAGGCGTCAGGGCCGGAAGACGGATCGAGCCAGCAGCCGGCTAGATGGTAGGGCGAGGGGGGTCAGCGGAGACAGGGCTGGACGGCATGTAGGCCGGAGCTAGGAGGGAGCACACACGCACACCCTCTCACAGCGGCATCCGGTCACGCCCCCCTCGCTAACAGTTTTTTTTTGGTAGCATTTTGATACAGTCGCTAACAGTCAGGAGCTTTTTTACCTGTGAGTCTCACTACTGTACCACTAAATTTAGAACCCAAAATGGCAAATCGAAGGTACAGTAGTGAAGAGGCCTACACGTTTCTGAGCATGACAGATAGTGAAGAGGAAGTCACTCATCTGTCAGATTCGGGCTCAGAATACGATCCTGTAGACGACAGTGGCTCCATGACAGATAGCTCTGACAACGGAGTTTTGGTCCCTGCCAAGGTCAGGCATACCAGACCCCGATCTTCTTGTGCTGTTGTTGAGGTGCAAGAACCGCAGGTCCCTCATATGGAGCAGAGCAGTACTATCGCCGCTATTCCTTCTGGTGAACTGGCAAGCACCAGTGGCCTAGTACACCCTGGTCGTAGTCAAACCAGCACTGCAGTATCACGTGGTGACATGGCGAGTCCCATAAGTGCAGTTTAAGCTGGTGAGGTGGCAAGCACAAGTAGTGTCCTGCTGCCACCAAGAAGACAAACACAGGCCTGTCATGCCCATAGTGTCCTTTCTGCTGCATTCGCCAATCCTAATTGGGAAACCACCACTTCTGCAGCACCCGTACTTCCCCCATTCACTGGCCAACCCAGTATTCAGGTGGAAACAGTTGATTTTATGTCACTTGATTTTTGTTCGCTGTTTTTCACTGAAGATCTCTATAGATCTATTGTGAACCAAAGCAATTTGTACGTTTGTCAACACATTGCCACTATTCGCCAGTCCTCCCTTGCCAGAGATTGGAGACCAATTACGGTTTCCGAATTTATACTCTTTCTGGGCCTATCCCTCAACATGGGCATAACTAAAAAGAGTGCGTTGCGGTCATATTGGTCCACTGACCCAATTCACCATATGCCCTTGTTCTCTACGTCCATGACCAGTGCACGATACGAGTAGATCTTGCGGTTTATGCATTTCAACAACAATGAACTCTGTCGTCCTCGTGGAGACCCTGGATACGATCGGCTCTACAAAATTCAGCCCCTCGTAAACCACTTCAACCAACGTTTTGCAGACTTGTTTACTCCCCATCAAGTTGTCTGCGTTGATGAGTCCCTGATTAAGTTTTCTGGCCGCTTGTCATTCAAACAGTACCTTTCCAGCAAGCGTGCCAGATACAGGGTCAAGATGTATAACCTCTGTGACAGGGCCACAGGCTATACATGTAGTTTTATGGTTTACGAGGGCAAAGATAGTCTCGTAGAGCCAACAAACTGCCCTGACTACATAGGAAGCACTGGCAAGATTGTGTGGGACTTGGTGTCTCCCTTATTCGGAAAGGGGTACCACTTGTACGTGGACAATTATTACATGAGCGTGCCACTTTTTAGTCACCTGTTTGATCATCAGATTGGAACATGTGGCACCATGCGATCTAATCACCGGGGCTTTCCCCAGCGGCTTGTAGATTCCTGTCTTAGGCTGGGGGAGAGAGCCTGCTTGAAGTGTAATAACTTGCTCGCTATGAAGTAGAGGGATAATAAGAATGTTTTCGTTCTTCCCTTCATGCAGACACGACAGTCCAAATTACTACGGCAACTGGTGTTGTGGAGAAACCCCTCTGTGTCCACGAATATAACCAAATTTGGGAGGGGTGGACCTCAATGACTAATTGTTGGCACCGTATCTAGTTGCCCGTAAGGCCAGACGCTGGTACAGGAAAGTGTCTGTTTATTTATTTCAATTTGCTTTGCTGAACGCTCATGTGCTATACAGAGCTTCAGGATGGACTGGATCCTTCCTTAAATTCCAGGAAGAGAACGTCAGAGCCCTTCTGTTTCCAGACAGTGCTCCACCTCACCTTCCCTAACCAAATGCAGTAAGCCGGCTGCATGAGAGGCATTTTCCTTATGTCCTCCCGAGTACCTCTACCCAATGAACCCCCCAAAGATGATGTTGTGTCTGCAGCAAGCACGGATATAGGCGTGACACCCGCTATTATTGTCCCTCCTGTCCTGACAATCCTGGTCTTTGCATTGGTGAATGTTTTGAACGCTACCATGCTACAATGTTTTGAAGCTACAAAAAAAAGTGTAAAAAAAACCCCCACAAAATATATATAAAATAAAAAAAACAAAAATAGTTGTCTCTCTATTCTCTCTCTATTGTTCTACTCTTTTGTACTGTATTCTATCCTGCAATGTTTTATTGTTATTATGTTTTATCATGTCTGCTTTTCAGGTATGCAATTTTTTATACTTTACTGTTTACTGTGTTTTATTGTTAACCATTTTTTTTTGTCAGGTACACCATTCAGCTGCAGCGCGGATTTATTTATCTTGACAGCAACAACGTTTGCTCCCACGATATATAAAGCCGTGACTCCAGCACTGTCGGAGGTGATTGCACCACAACAGTTAAAAAAAAGAGCATATATGCTGAAGCAAGGGGGCAGTAGGGGCGGATGAGCGATTTGCTCCTTCTTTTTGCGGGTGGATGCCCCCATGCTTCGGCATATATATATTTTAGGCACAGGTTGCGTTAAAAAATGTTTTATATTTTACTATGGTTTTTTTTGTATTTGCTTTGCAGCTATGGTATGTCTTACTGTTATACTGTAATGTTACTTTGTTTTATTGTTAACCATCATTTGCTTAGCAGGTATGCCATTCAGTTGCAGCCCGGATTTATTTATCTTGACAGCAACAGCATGATCCCACGATACATAAAGCCGTGACTCCAGCGCTGTAGGAGGTGATTTCACCACCAGTGTTAAAAAAAGAGCATATATGCCGAAGCATGGGGGCAGCAGGGGCGGAGGAGCGATTTACTCCTAACTTTTGGGGTGGATGCCCCCATGCTTTGGCATATATAAATGGTGCATGTATGCCAATCATTAGAAGTGGGTGGATGAAGGGAGGTATTCTAATGGTGGGCATACCCACCGATCAATCTCTTTTTTTTGTTCAGCCCAAAGGCTGTATGAAAAAAAAGATTACAATATATGCCCAACAAGCACCAGCAATGTACTGGTATGTTGCTGGACTATGAGTGGTTATACCAGAATGATGCCTGCAGGTTTAGGTATCATCTTGGTATCATTCTTTTCAGCCAGCGGTCGGTTTTTATATAAAAGTAATCCTAGTTGCTAATTAGCCTCTAGACTGCTTTTACAAAAAGTGGGAGGGAATGTCCCCCCACCGTCTTCCATGTTTTTTTCTGGCTGTCCTGTCCCAACAGGGAACCTGAGAATGCAGCCGGTGATTCGGCCAGCTGACCATAGAGCTGATCAGAGACCAGAATGGCTCCAAGAAATGGCCTAAGAAAACAAGAGCTACAAGCATTTCATGACTTAGATATTGCCGGATGGCCTAAGAAAATGGAAGCTACAAGCATTTCATGACTTAGATTTCACCGGATGTAAACAGCGCCATTGGGAAATTGGGAAAGCATTTTATCACACCAATCTTGGTGTGGTCAGATGCTTTGAGGGCAGAGGAGAGACCCCAATTTTTTCAAAAAAGAGTACCTGTCACTACCTATTGCTATCATATTATTATTATTATTAAACAGGATTTATATAGCGCCAACAGTTTGTGCAGCGCTTTACAACATGAGGGCAGACAGTACAAATCAATACAGGATGAATCAGAGGGCCCTGCTTGTTAGAGCTTACAATCTAGAGGGGGAGCTTACAATCTAGAGGCATAGGGGATATTTACATTACCTGACATAACAATAAAAATGATTTAAAAAAATGAAAAGAACAGTTTAAAAATAAGATAAAAAAGCAAAAAAAAAAAAGAAAGAAAAAAAAAAAAGCACCCCTGTCCCCCCCTGCTCTCACGCAAAGGCGAACGCAAGCGTTGTTCTGGCATCAAATGTAAACAGGAATTGCACCATGCATGTGAGGTATCACCGCGAAGGTCAGATTGAGGGAAGTAATTTTAGCAGTAGACCTCATCTGTAAATCTAAAGTGGTAACCTGTAAAGGCTTTTAAAGGCTTTTAAAAATGTATGTAGTTTGTCGCCAATGCACGTTTGTGCGCAATTTTAAAGCATGTCGTGTTTGGTATCCATGTACTCGGCCTAAGATCATTTTTTTTATTCCATCAAACAGTTGGGCAATAAAGTGTGTTTTAGTGCATTAAAATTTTAAAAAGTGTGTCTTTTCCCCGAAAAAATGCTTATGAAAAATCGCTGCGCAAATACTGTGTGAAAAAAAAAAATGAAACACCCACCATTTTAATCTGTAGGGCCTTTGCTTTAAAAAAATATATAATGTTTGGGGGTTCAAAGTAATTTTCTTGCAAAAAAAAAATTTTTTTTCATCAACACCCCAAGCTATTTGCTGAGATGTATGGTGAGTATTTTGCAGACCTCGCTTTTTGTCACAAAGTTTTAAAAATTGAAAAAAGAAAAAAAAAAAAATTTTTCTTTTCTTTCTTCATTTTCAAAAACAAATGAGAGCTGCAAAATACTCACCATGCCTCTCAGCAAATAGCTTGGGGTGTCTACTTTCCAAAATGGGGTAATTTGGGGGGGGGGGGGTTCTGTGCCATCCGGGCATTTTATGGCCTTCAAAACTGTGAACTCCCAAAAAGTCCCACACATGTGGTAGCCCCGTACTCAGAAGAATCAGCAGAATGTATTTTGGGGTGCAATTCCACATACGCCCATGGCCTGTGTGAGCAATATATCATTTAGTGACAACTTTTTGTAATTTTTTTTTTGTCATTATTCAATCACTTGGGACATAAAAATTAAATAATCAATGGGCTCAACATGCCTCTCAGCAATTTCCTTGGGGTGTCTACTTTCCAAAATGGGGTCATTTGGGGGGGGGTTGTACCGCCCCGCCATTTTAGCACCTCAAGAAATGAGATAGGCAGTCAAAAACTAAAAGCTGCGTAAATTCAAGAAAATGTACCCTAGTTTGTAGACGCTATAACTTTTGCGCAAACCAATAAATATACGCTTATTGACATTTTTTTACCAAAGACATGTGGCTGAATATGTTTTGGCATAAATGTATGACTAAAATTGAGTTTATTGGATTTTTATTATAACAAAAAGTAGAAAATATCATTTTTTAAAAATTTTCGGTCTTTTTCCGTTTATAGCGCAAAAAATAAAAACCGCAGAGGTGATCAAATACCATCAAAAGAAAGCTCTATTTGTGGGGAAAAAAGGACGCAAATTTTGTTTGGGTACAGCATTGCATGACCGCGCAAGTAGCAGTTAAAGCGACGCAGTGCCAAATTGTAAAAAGTGCTCTAGTCAGGAAGGGGGTAAAACCTTCCGTGGCTGAAGTGGTTAAAGATGTCCAAATTGAGGAACACCATACACATAGGGGGTCATTTACTATAGCGCCAAAAAATTCTCCTGCAGTACCAAAAAATAACTCTCAAAAAAGGCCAGGAAGACTTCAACTCTCAGAAAGTCAGCGCTAATGCAAATGGAAAGCAGCGCTATTGCGGCAATAAAGCCTGTCAGATCACATATGCTGGAATAGTGGAAGTCAGTGGGGCTCGAACCTGCAAAATCCAAAGTTCTCACTGAAGGCTTATATGCAAGTTCTTTGCCATAAAAAGTGTTTGGAGACCCAGGTTCTGCCCCAGAGGACATGGATCAATGCCAATTTTTTTTTTTTAAAACGGCCGTTTTTTCGGGAGCAGTGATTTTAATAATGCTTTGAGTGAAACAATAAAAGTGTAATATTCCTTTAAATTTCGTACCTGGGGGGTGTCTATAGTATGCCTGTAAAGGGGTGCATGTTTCCCGTGTTTAGAACAGTCTGACAGCAAAATGACATTTGAAAGGAAAAAAAGTTATTTAAAACTACTCGCGGCTATACTGAATTGCCGGCTCGACAATACACATAAAAGTTCATTGGTAAAAACTGCATGGGAATTCCCCAAAGGGGAACCCCGAACCAAAATTTTTTTAAAAATGACGTGGGGGTCCCCCTAAATTCCATACCAGGCCCTTCAGGTCTGGTATGGATATTAAGGGGAACACCGGCCAAAATTTTTTTAAAAAATTGGCGTGGGGTCCCCCTCAAAATCTATACCAGACCCTTCAGGTCTGGTGTGGATTTTAAGGGGAACCCCGCGCCAAAATTTTTTAAAAAAATTGCGTGGGGTACCCCCAAAAATCCATACCAGACCCTTATCCGAGCATGCAACCTGGCAGGCCGCAGGAAAAGAGGGGAGGACGAGAGAGCGCCCCCCCCCTTCTGAACCGTACCAGGCCACATGCCCTCAACATTGGGAGGGTGCTTTGGGGGTAGCCCCCCAAAGCACCTTGTCCCCATGTTGATGAAGACAAGGGCCTCATCCCCACAACCCTGGCCCGGTGGTTGTGGGGGTCTGCGGGCAGGGGGCTTATCGGAATCTGGAAGCCCCCTTTAACAAGGGGACCCCCAGATCCCGGCCCTCCCCCCTGTGTGAAATGGTAAGGGGATACAAAAGTACCCCTACCATTTCATCAAAAAAATGTCAAAAATGTTAAAAATGACAAGAGACAGTTTTTGACAATTCCTTTATTTAAATGCTTCTTCTTTCTTCTATCTTCTTTCATCTATCTTCCTTCGGTTTCTTCCTCCATCTTCTTGTTCTTCTGGTTCTTGTTCTTCTGGTTCTTCTTGTTCTTCTGGTTCTTCATCCGGTCTTCTCGTCCGGCATCTTCCTCAGCGGCGCCGTCTTCACTTCATCTTCTTTCCTCGGGCCGCTCCGCATCCACGATTGGATGGGAGGCTCCCGCTGTGTGAGGCTTCTCCTCTCCTGACAGTTCTTAAATAACGGAGGGCGGGTGACCCTGCCCCCCTCTGACGCAGGACGGGTGACCCCGCCCCCCTCTGACATCACGGGGAATGCCACAGGGAAGTCCCCGTGCATCAGAGGGGGGCGGGGTCACTGCCCTGCGTCAGAGGGGGGCGGGGTCTCCCGCCCTCTGTTATTTAAGAACTGTCAAAAGAGGAGAAGCATCACACAGCGGGAGCCTCCCATCCAATCGTGGATGTGGAGCGGCCCGAGGAAAGAAGACGAAGTGAAGATGGCGCCGCTGAGGAAGATGCCGGACGAGAAGACTGGATGAAGAACCAGAAGAACAAGAAGAACCAGAAGAACAAGAAGATGGAGGAAGAAACCGAAGGAAGATAGAAGAAAGAAGGTAGAAAATAGAAGAAAGAAGAAGCATTTAAATAAAGGAATTGTCAAAAACTGTCTCTTGTCATTTTTAACATTTTTGACATTTTTTTGGTGAAATGGTAGGGGTACTTTTGTATCCCCTTACCATTTCACACAGGAGGGAGGGCCGGGATCTGGGGGCCCCCTTGTTAAAGGGGGCTTCCAGATTCCGATAAGCCCCCTGCCTGCAGACCCCCACAACCACCGGGCCAGGGTTGTGGGGATGAGGCCCTTGTCCTCATCAACATGGGGACAAGGTGCTTTGGGAGGCTACCCCCAAAGCACCCTCCCAATGTTGAGGGCATGTGGCCTGGTACGGTTCAGGAGGGGGGGGGGCGCTCTCTCGTCCAACCCCTCTTTTCCTGCGGCCTGCCAGGTTGCGTGCTCGGATAAGGGTCTGGTATGGATTTTTGGGGGTACCCCACGCCATTTTTTTTTTATTTTGGCGTGGGGTTCCCCTTAAAATCCATACCAGACCTGGAGGGTCTGGTATCGATTTTGAGGGGGACCCCACGCCAATTTTTTTTTTAAATTTTGGCCAGGGTTCCCGGCCAAACCAGGCCCCTGAAGGGCCTGGTATGGAATTTAGGGGGACCCCCACGTCATTTTTTCCCCTGTGGGGAATTCCCATGCCATTTTTATCAATGAACTTTTATGTGTATTGTCGGGCCGGTGTTCTGCCGAGAAAGTTCCTCTCGGTGGATAAGGACCCACCTCTACTGCGCAGGCGCAGCGCCTGCGCAGTAGGAGCCGGCGGAAATAGCCGAAGCGAAATAGAGAAGAAATCAGCTGTACACGGCGCCTGTAAGGGGGTCCCCCGCGGGCTCGCTTCGCTCGCCGCGCTTCGGGCACGGCCTCGCTTTGCTCGGCACTTTTTTATTCCCCCTCTAGGTCCACTTGGATGGTGGGGCTTCAGCCTGGACCCAGGGCGCAGGCGCCGTGTACAGATGATTGAAGATTTTCATCTTTGGCTATTTTTGGCGGCTGCTAGTCATTGGTACTGCGCAAGTGCAGCACTTGCGCAGTACAGGGGGGACCTTATCCGCCGAGGGAACTTTCTCGGCAAGACACCGGCGATTCAGTATAGCCGCGAGTGGTTTTAAATTATTTTTTTCCTTTGAAATGTCATTTTGCTGTCAGACTGTACTAAACACGGGAAACATGCGCCCCTTTACAGGCATACTATAGACACCCCCCAGGTACAAAATTTAAAGGAATATTACACTTTTATTGTTTCACTTTAAGCATTATTAAAATCACTGCTCCCGAAAAAACAGCCATTTTTAAAACTTTTTTGCATTGATACATGTCCTCTGGGGCAGGACCCAGGTCCCTAAACACTTTTTATGACAATACCATGCATATAAGCCTTTAAAATTAGCAGTTTTGATTATTCATGTTCGTGTCCCATAGACTTTAACCACTTGCCTACCAGGCCAATTCTGACATTTCTCTCTTACATGTAAAAATCATAATTTTTTGGCTAGAAAAATACATAGAACCCCCAAATTTAGCAGAGACCCTAGAGAATACAATGGCGGTCATTGCAACTTTTTATCTAGCACGGTATTTGCGCAGCAATTTTTCAAATGCGTTTTTTTGGGGAAAAAAAACAGTTTTAGGCTTTAAAAAAAAAACAAGAAAGTTAGCCCAATGTTTTTGCATAATGTGAAAGATGAAGTTACGCCAAGTAAATAGATACCCAACATGTCACGCTTCAAAATTGCACACGCTCGTGGAATGGCGCCAAACTTTGCTATTTGAAAATCCCCTTAGGCGACGCTTTAAAAATTTTTACTGGTTACATGTTTTGAGTTACAGAGGAGGTCCAGGACCAAAATTATTGCTCTCGCTCTAACGTTCGCGGCGACACCTCACATGTGTGGTTTGAACACCATTTTTATATGTGGGCGGGACTTATGTATGCGTTCGCTTCTGCATGCGACCTCACAGGGACAGGGGCACTTTAAAAGTTTTTTGTTTTTTTTTATTGTACTGTACTTGTTAATTTTACTTTTTTTATTTTAGCTTGACACTTTTTTTCCCCAAAAAATTTTTTTGATCACTTTTGTTTCTATTACAAGGAATGTAAACATCCCTTGTAATAGGAATAAGCATGACAGATGCTCTTTACAGTGAGATGTGGGGTAAATAAGACCCCACATCTCACCTCTAGGCTTAGAAGCCTGAAATAAAAAGCGGCGCCGTTTTTTTTTAATACAGAGGCCGGACGTGACGTCATAACATCACGCCCGGCCTCCGAACGATCATAGAGATTCCGGCGACCATCTGGTCCACCAGAAATCTCTATGCTAAACATCCGGGGCTGGCGGATCCTGTGACCGACTCACCGATCGTAGCGGTAAGTCGGTACAAGCACCAGAGGGTGGCGGGAGGGGGGGACGTCCCCTCTCGCCTCCTGTTAGAATGATCAAGCGGTGGAACAGCCACTATGATCATTCTTATGGTGTGCAGATTCGCAGGCTCTAAAAGACGATATCTGGATGATGTCTGTAGCTACAGGCATCACTCAGATATCCCCACTCAAAGCCGAGGACATCATTTGGCGTATGGCGGGCGGGAAGCGGTTTTAATGGTGTTCGCACAAATTTATTTGTCTGTTCGCATGTTCTGCTGCGAACCGAACAGGGGGGATGTTCGGCCCATCCCTAGTTCTCCTTAAGAATCATGGGGGTACAACTTGTCAAGCAACTCGGAAGTCCAAAGTCGCCCAACTGTGAAACAAGTCATATATATTTTAATAGAAAGGAGCTCTCATTTATACTTGCATTTACATCAGCAGAACAAATGCAGGAAGTGATGTGTGCACATGGGCCAGAAGCAAATGTGTGGGGATGCCAAACAAATCAATGAACCCCACCCACACCAAATCTAACTACCAAATCCACCCCCCGCATCGATTAAGCACAAGTACATATCATACCCTTATCCGGAAAATGAGCCGCACCTCCTCTTTGCTAAAGAGGGACCTCTCCATGTCCACCTAGATGGAGATCTTGACCAGCACAGGGACTTCTAGGTGATTACAATGACTTATTTCTGGGTCAGAAGGCGCAACTACACTCTTTTGATCGCTGCTGCAAATATTTGATCGCAACCACTATTAGAATTTTATTATATTTGTTTATTTTCAGATATGCAAATTTGTATTTCTACTTATGATATTTAAAGGCGTTCGATAAGAAATGGTGTCCCTGGGTTAGCAGCAGGAGGAAATCGTTCAGCTGAAATCACACACTTTCATTCCCGCATGTCAGTCCCGACTGCAGGGGCAATTTCAAAGACATCTGTGCAGGTTTCTGCACTGATATCAATACAAATTGCACCCCAAAGTCACACCAATTAAAACAGTGCAATTGTCACCGCTTTGACATGTCAAATCGCACCAATGTGAACTAAAGCTGACACAAACACTGCCTATCCACCAGCTGAATTCATTACCTGCAATTCTCCACAGTTGTTATATATAAAGATTCTACCTTTATCATTTACTTGCAGGTGTGCAGAAGCCTAGGTTTACATTGGAGCAATTTGTCATGCAATTTGAGAGATCAAATCGCATGACTATTGGCAGCAATGGCACTGTTCCAATCGATGTAACATTTTTTTTGTGGCACCACACCAATTTGCTAAAGTAGTTCCTGCACTACTTTTGCCGATTTCTGGTGTGACTTCAATAGACATTTGTGTATGAAGCCATACGGATGTCTATCAAGTAGCACCTAAAATCACGCTGACCTTGCTACTTTGAAATCATGCTACTTCAAGTGAAGTAGCGCGATTTCAAAGTAGCATCAATGTGAACCAGGGCAAAGAGATTAGTTTTTTGGTGCACAAATACATATTGAAATAAAATATAAGAGATATTGCACTTTCCCAAAACCACCACCCATAAACTAAAGAGAAGAAAGTAGAAGAAAGTAGAAGAAAAAAAAAAAAAAAAAAAAACCACCACAACAAGGCTGAATAATGTACTTTTATTTTACCAGCAGAAAAACAAAAAATTACATTCATTTACTAGCTTCAAAAAATTTTGGACAGGATATATGGTGCTACATTTAGCAATGGGATTTTAAGGGCCCTGCTCATAGGAGCTTACAATCTAAAATTAGACAAAACCTTAGATTGGACACAGTTTTAATTTCTGTGTATAATGGGCAACACATCACATTGTTATCTGCAAGATTATAGAAACATACTTAACAGTCATTCTTACAAAGCATTCCCACATAATATTACAAAAGACTTATTCAAAACACCCACCACCAGCCCACAATCCACACATACATACATTGGTGACCATGTTCTGCTGGAAGCTGCATTTCGGTGTACACGATTAAACGAGATAAAAAAAAAGAGTAGGTCAGCAGATGCTTCCAAACGATGTTTGCATGATCAGACAGGAACAATACACACACAACATTGACAGCATGGCCCCATAAACCCAATTTTGATTGAAAAAATGCACAAGAATTTCATCAAATCTCCCAATAGCATTCCTTCTCCCCCACAAATCACAGCAAAAAACCTGACCTTCTCAGGCCAAACGAACCCCCTACTGCAGGCCTTTATATAAGAGAGGTTGTATTGTTAGCACACTAACACACCCAATAGAAGTACACGCCCACCAGTATCTTTCAATCTGTCTCTTCATGTATGTCTAAAGTGATTGCACCTGATGAGCAGGAACACATAATAGTGTTCGCAACTCTGTTAGCCATTGGCTATGTGCATCAAATCTCCAACTACAGGACAAAGATCAAAGTCCATTTGCATCCACATAAACAAAGCAACAGTTTTCTAAGCATATGTACCCGTGCAGTGTAAACCCTAAAATTTGAATTGTCCAAGTCCCTGGGCATGATTAGTGCTAATAAACATTAACATCAGTCTCTGGCTGCAATGAGCTTCCAATATAAAGTCCAAAATTAACGTTCTTACATTAGAACCTATTTCGACAGGAGACAAATAAAATGCCAGCATGTCTTTGGATTGTGGTGAGAAACCCACACAGGGATAACATATAAACTTCAACACAAGGATTAGCATGTTGGGGAATTGAACCAACATACCAGGTGCTGCTAGACAGAACTGCTACCCACTTACCCACCAGGCATCCCCACACGTTCTCTGCATCTCTGTGGTGTGAACCAGCCCTAAGTCCATAGCCATGCTCAGTGTCACAAGCAATATACAATATATTGGCCTAAGTATTGGGACGCCTGCCTTTAAACGCACATGAACTGTAATGGCATCCCAGTATTAGTATTGGGTTCAAAACTCATTTGGCCCACCCTTTGCAGCTATAACAGCTTCAACTCTTCTTGTCCAAAAGGTTTAGGAGTGTGTCTATGGGAATGTTTGACCATTCTTCCAAGTGCATTTGTGAGGTCAGGCACTGATGTTGGACGAGAAGGCCTGACCTACAGTCTCCTCTCTAATTCATCCCCAAGGTGTTCTGTTGTGTTGAGGTCAGGACTCTGTGCAGGCCAGTCAAGTTCCTCCACCCCAAAATCACTCATCCATGTCTTTATTTACCTTGCTTTGTGCACTGGTCCAAATGATTTGGTGGAGGGGTAATTATGATGTGGGGTTGTTTTTCAGGGGTTGGGCTTGGCCTCTTAGTTCCAGTTAAGTGAACTCTTAAGGCATCAGCATACCAAGACATTTTGGACAATTTCATGCTCCCAACTTTGTGTGAACAGTTTGGGGAAAGCCCCTTCCTGTTCCAACATATTTGCACACCAGTGCACAAAGCAAGGTCCATAAAGACATGGATGAGCAAGTTTGGGGTGGGGAAACTTGACTGGCCTGCACAGAGTCCGGGCCTCAACCCGATAGAACACCCTTTGGCTGAATTAGAGTAGAGACTGCGAGCCAGGCCTTCTCATCCAACATCAGTGCCTGGCCTCACAAATGCACTTCTGGAAGAATGATCAAACATTCCCATAGGCACACCAAACCTTGTGGACAGCCTTCCCAGAAGCTGTTCTAGCTGCAAAGGGTGGACCAAATCAAATTTTAACCCCACGGACTAAGACTGGGCTGCCATTAAAGTTCATGTGTGTGTAAAGGCAGGTGTCACAATACTTTTGGCTAAATAGTGTATCTGGAAAAGACTTACAATGGTGATGGAACCCTCCTACACATAACTACTACATTTAGACATAATTATAGGACCTGGGAGATGAGACAAACTCTCCACATGCAGTAACATGGTTGGGATTTGAACCCATACCCTCAGGGATACTAAGCAGAAGTTCTAACCTCTAAGCCACAGAGCTGCCATGTGTGAAACCACCCTACACATAAATACACATAAAAACACATAAAAACACATAAATACTGCATTTCTATGGACATACAAGTGATGGAATTACATTACTCAAGAGTTAATCTTCTTGATTTATTCTGTGATATTTGGTGTTTATTTTGTGGGTGAGAGTAGAATATTACCCTCAAATTTTTGGGAATTACATTTTGATTTCTGATGTTGGTACACATATCACATTTTTTGGGCTCAAATTATGAATATTTGGAGATAATAAAAAGCAGAAAAAAATGTGATTCATTTTAAATTTGCATCAGCAATGGTATTGTTTGTGGATTATAAAGACTCCTATGTGAGTTTAGGTTAAAGATTGTTGTGAGATGAAGAGTAACAAGTGAAAGTGACAGAGAAAAATATATTTTATCATAACATCAAAACATTCCACATTGTAGCATTCTTAAAATCAAAATATTTTAAGTAGAAGCAACAATGTTGCAAAGGAATATTTATTTCACAGAAAGATACATTTCATCTCAACATTAAAAGGTTTTTTTTTGTGAAAGTTAGAATTGTTCCATTAGAATCAGTGACTGAAACTTCATTGGACTAAATTAGAGCAGATTTTAACTTCCAAAAAATGTTCTCTAATTAGCTCTCATTTTGGTATTTACTATAGCTCCGGGTAAAAAAGACACTTGAGATAAAATGAGAGTTATTTTCAGGTCTGAGCATGCTCAGTTGTGTTGGCACCTAGTTGTCCAAAATGGGGGATTTTTCACTTTTCAGACTTTTAAAGATATTTCAGTGTAGAAATCACTTTTTCACACAGTTTAAAAGCAGATAATCTTTAAATAATATACCGCATATTTCAGTACTATTTAGACAATTATATCATGTTCTAAACATTATTTCCATGTGCAATTCTCTATGTTTTAGCAGAGTAAGGGTTTGGGCACTATTTAGATTCAGGAAGCTATAGTAAATTCGATTTTGGGAGAATTTTCTCACCAGCGCTATGGTGAATACCGTTTTAGCGCGATTTAGCACTAATTTGCCACGAATTAGCGCTAATTCGCGGCAATTTGCGCGAATTAGCGCCATAGCGCTATAGTAAATGGCCCCCATAGTATCAATGTTCCAAAAAAAGGAAATGTTTTTGACGTTATCATTCAACCCTGCCAGGAAAATTTCTAGACTGAGCATATCCCTTTCCCCACTGGGACTCTTTGCTTGCTGGGACTTCTGATTTTGGTTTTATTTGAATTTATATGGATTTTTTTATATATTTTTTATATATTTACATATATTTTTTATATATGAAATGTTTTAATGAGCCCTAATTTTGCGCTGCACTCCTTTGAATAATATCGACTGTTTTATTATTTGAAAAATCTTTTAGTGTTCAGCTGCATTTTATCTTTGCCAATTTTCTCTTTGCGCTGATTGTATTCATTTGAAATTATTACCTTGTTTTTTTCACATCACCTTCAGCTGCATTATGGAATTTTTTCAATATTTAGAGAACCGAGAAGTAAAATTAGATGAGGTTTTCTCCGATGTTGTCACATCTAATAATTTTCATGGATTTACCTTCTTTGTTTAAAAAGTTAGGTTTTGTATTTGAAAAAAAGATAAAAGCCTGGTGGAACTTCCTTTGAGCAATACATACATTGCAGGTTGGTGCTTAAGCGCCTCAGATGGGATGTCCCCACAGTGATGGTTTATTAGATGAGGATTCATGTTGGAATGGTTTGAGTTTTTTTTTTTTTCAAATATGATTTTATTAATGCCCAACGTGGGCAAAGGTATAACAATACAGGCATATGACATTGTTGAATATGATACACAAGTAAAAACATCAGCAGTCTGGAGAGATGGGGAAGAGGTGGGGCTACAGATGTGTGTTGATCTTGTATTTCTTTGTAAACTTATGACAGTTCCTGAGTTGGTGTGCAATAATAAAAGTCTATTACGTATATACAATTCTCCATTTACAGGAATAGGTAGGACAAGGAAACTCAAGGTATCCCTGTCCCCACATCTATTCCTCTTTTCATTTTCTATCACCCAACCCCTCCTACCTCTCCATTTGCATCTATTAACATATAAATATATAGAGAAACAGAGGGGGGAAAGTTGTAGCAAGGGGGAGACATAATGGAGAGGAGGGGAAGAGGGAAGGGTAAGTAAGAAGAGAGTGTAGGGATGTGGGGTCCGGAGATGGGGCATAATAGGGCTCTGATTGATTCGGGACGGTCTTGAGTTTTGAGTACGTGAGGTATTTACTCCCGTTAGGAGGCTCTAAGAGCAGTTCCTTCTGGGGAAACTATAAATTGTTTCCATAGCACCCAAGTCTTATTGTATTTTTCTTGCTGGTGTTTGTCTGTAAGTACCAAGTCTTCCATTCTACTAATATCTTCCACTTTTTGGATCCAGTATGCCACCGTAGGTGGTGACTGTCTTTTCCAACTAAGTTGAATGGAGGCCTTCGCGGCATTTAACAGGTGACGTATAATTAACTTTTTGTATAATTTGCCAGTATGGTAGAGACATGTAACAGAAAGAAGGCTGGATCATCTGGAATAATGTATTCTGTAAATTGCTGAATTGTCTTTCTGATCGTGGACCAGAACGACAATAGTCCTGGACACGACTAGAACACGTGGTAATGTACCTCTGTCCCTTCAGCACCTCCAACAAAGTTCGGACACGGCGGGGTAGCAGATATGCAAGGTGAGGGTCATAGTACCATCTCGTTAATAGCTTACAACTGGTCTCTTGTACATAGAGAATTTTAGGGCAAACCTGATTATGCGTTGAACATCGTCTACTGAAAAGGTGCAATCCAAAACCCTTTCCCATTTACTTATACAATTCAAGGTCCTGGTTTCCGCTGGGGAGTTTTATAAGGTTGTACATTAAAGAAAGAACCCGTGAGAGACTATCTTCTGACACGCAGTGTTCCTCAAATGTCTTTAATGTTTTATCAAAACTTTGTGGATTTGATATTGACATGAGGTAGTGTCGCAGTTGAAGGGCATACCAAAATGGCAGTCTAAAAGGTCCCCTGTCAGATCTTAGTGTTTCCAGGGAGGGCCATGAGCCATTTATCTCAAAATGCTGTGCCCTCGTGCGTTTAGCCGCACAAAGTAGATCCCCGATTTGGGGCTCTAGACCAGGAGGGAACTGTGGGTTACTAATAATTGGGAACAACGGTGAGTCGGGCTTGAACAGCGAGTGTGCAAAGCAAGCTTACAATCCTATGCGGAGTGTTGTGCCTATTAATGGGTATTTTGGTGTTTTGGTAAGTGGTCGTAGCACCAAACCGCGCCCGACAGCGGAACCCTTGCTTGGCCTTGTTGTAATTGTGTCCATAACTTAAGATCTCGGTGCTGACACCAATCAATAATTCTCCCTAAGTGGACTGCTTGGTAGTACTTCCTCACATCAGGGACCGCCAATCCCCCATTAGGCTTAGGGAGTGACAGAAGGTTGTGGGGTAAGCAAGGTTTCTTATTTGCCCAAATAAATCTATTAAATTGAGCATGTACCTGTTTGAAGAACAATGTTGGAATGGAGATTGGGAGTGTCTGCAACAGATATAAATATTTAGGTATACACACTTTAATTAGGTTACATCTACCAAACCAGGAGTGGAGGCCGTTCTGCCATGCATCTATAATAAGGTCAGAGTTTTAATTAGTAGGGGCAGGGCCGTCTTTAAGGCAGGGCAAAAGGTGCAGCTGCCCTGGGCCCCATCATTCTTGTGGGGCCCAAAGCAGCTTCCTCATACTTTTCAACTATTCCAGCTTAAATTTCTTAAACTGTGTATCTGCTAAAGGGCAGCACGTTTCTGTGGTGTCAGGAAAGCGATTTTGCATGCATTTCCGACACACACAAATGTAAATACAGGTTAAATGTCTCAGTCACATTGGTGGTCAGTGTACATCTTCTCATTACATTGGTGCTTGGTGTACAATCCTTTCATTCACACTAGTGGCCAGTGTGAAGGTGCCCCTTACATTGGTGGTCAGTGTAAATCCCTCCTTACATTGGTGTTTACTGTGAATGCTTTTATTACATTAGTGGTCAGTGTAAATTCCTATTACATTGGTCAGTGTTAAAACTCCTCTTTATATTGGTAGTTGGTAAAAAAATCAGCATTGCCATTGATCACACCCTCCCCTCCCCCCAGCACTGCCACTGATCCCACGAGTTCTAGTATCCCTAGGAGTTTTCTGATCTCACCACCCCAGTCCATGGTGTGCAGGCAGTGAGGAGATGATGTGCTGTAATCTCTAGCAGCCAATTAGTGAGCAGTAATGATGTGCAGTAATCTCTAGCAACCAATCAACAAGCAGAAATCATGTGCAACTAACCAGTGATCCGTAATGTGTGCTATAACCTCTAGCAACCAGTCAGTAAGCGGCAATGATACACTGTAACCTCTAGCAACCAATCGCAATTGCTGCCTGATCTCATTCAGTAAACTGATTTTGATTCTTGCTGCTATTTATTGTATTTCTCAGAGCAGATGGAGAGCTAAATTGCATGGAGGGGTGGGGGCAAGAAAATGTTTGCCCAGGGTCCAATCAATATTAAAGACGGCCCTGAGTAGGGGTGGAAAGTGTAGGTCAAAAATGCGGGATAGATCAGCAGGAATAGAGGTGCCTAAATATTTCAATGCGTGAGATGTCCATTTGAAGATAAAGCTGGATTGCAGTGTCGACATAAGAATGGTCGGCACTGCAATCCCCATAGCCTCCGATTTGCTGTAATTAATCTTTAGATTGGTTATTGTTCCGTAAGTGTCAAATTCTCGGAGGAGGTTCGGAAGTGAGAAAGATGGGTTTGTTAGAGAAAATACCAAGTCGCCCACATATGCCGAGACTCAGTATTGAGTATTTTCTATCTTAAGGCCCTGTATGTCTGGGTTCAGTCTAATTCTACATAAGAATGGCTCGAGAGATAATAAAAAATAAAAGGGGCGATAATGGGCAACCTTGCCTGGTTCCATTTGTTATCTACAAAGGGTCGGAAAGGAAACTGTTGGTTTTGACTTGAGCAGTAGGGGTTGAATAGATCTGGGAGATCCATTTAATCATGGTCTCCCCAAGACCTATGCGTTTTAGAACTGCAAACATATATCGCCAGTGAACGCGGTCAAATGCCTTTTCCGCGTCGGTGTTAATATCGATGGTGTATTGGTTTGGTTTGCTATGTGAATTAGGTTCAGTACCTTGTTCGTGCTGTCCCTAGCTTCTCTAGTGGGGATAAAGCCTACTTGGTCTAGGTGAATTCAATTTTGGAGTTGTCTGGCTAGGCGGGTCTCCAGGATTTTGGCAAAAAGTTTTAGATCCGTGTTTAGGAGGGAAATGGGTCTGTAACTGCTACATATTGTTGGGTCTTTACCCTCTTTTGGTATAACGGCAATGTGTGTCCTTAAGGAGTCACTGGCAAAGGCCACTGTCTGTCCCAGGTCATTATAGAAAGCAATCATACGGGGGCTAAGGGTCGGGAGTAAAGTCTTGTAATATTGAAGGGTGCATCTGTCGGGTCCCGGGGCTTTACCTGGTTTGGTAGAGGCAATTGCTAATTGCTTCCTCTGCAGTGATTGGTGCCTCCAGATCAGCTATGCTTTTGGAGGATATGTAATCATCTATACGGGTGGAGGAGTTGGACTAGACCGGTATGTTATATAGAGATTCGTAGTAGTCTCAGGAAGTTTTAGAAATTTGGTTTGGGAGACTAACTTTTGATCCATTTGAGGTCTTGATGTGAGGGATGTAAGTTTGTGTTTTAATGTCTCTGACTGCTTTAGCTAGAATTTTTCAGCACTTGTTTCTGGATCTGTATGTTATGAGGCGGCATCTTTGTAATGGCGCTTTGGCCCAGTAGTTAAGAAGGTCATTAACTTGGGTGTGGAGAGAAGCTAATTCCGCCTCTAGCTAGGGTTGGTGGAGCGTTTGTGGGTCGCCTCGACCGTGTGTAGCTTGGAGAGGTGGAGTTTTAATTGCAATTCCCTTTCTCTTTTAATACGGGTGCCATGTTTTATGAGTATTCCCCTAATTACTGGTTTATGGGTCTCCCATACAATGCCTGGGTTGCAGTCTGTTTGTCGTATTTCGTTTGAATGTAAAATTTGAATTCCCTGCTTACTTCCTCTAAAACCTCTGGCCTCCTGTAGATGTTCCAAATCGGAGACTCGTCTTTCTAGCTCCGCTACTGATGTTTCCCCCAATGAGAGTCTGGTGGTAAGGGACTTCATTTCACCTCATTTCACCTCTCACTGCCTATATTTCCTTGCGGTGCTGTGATTCTATGTGGTTCTATGTGATTCAATGTCGGCCTTGGTAGGGAGGGCCTTTAACAGGGCCCATAGCTCCGCATCTGCTCCCACTTCTCGTAGTCCCAGTGTCGGGGTCTGCAACCCCATCTGTAATGCTGCCGGGGTATCTGAATAACAGTCCAATTCCATGGACGCCACAGGGGATGCCAGCCGTTCATCCCGGGCCTGCACCTCTGCTTCTCCACGTGTTTCCACCATTTTAAAAGTGGTGGGGGTCGGCTGGGAGTGTGAGGAATTGCTCGATATCACCTCCAGCCTTGCCGGGCTTCACTGCTTTTGTGTTCCCCTTGGTTCTCCGCCTCTTGGGGTACATGCCGTGGATGATGGGGAAGGATGGGGATCTTTGTAAGCTTAGCAAGCCGGGCTGGAGTTGGGAGTTCAACAAAGGTGCGTCCTTACACAGCCATGTCCAGGTCATGCCCCCTGGTTCGAGTTTTTTAATAAAAAGACTTGGAACTAATAGAATTCTTATTAAAAAGAAAACAAAAAAAAAGATGAGGTTACTTGAGAAGCAGATCGCCGAGATTAAGCTCAAAATAGAACCACATGGACTTCCACTTCTGGGGGGCGGATCGAGCATGGAGGAGTGAGACATCTGAGCAGTGGATGGGCTCCCACAGTGCTCCAGCATAGCGGCAGACCGTAGAGATTTTGGAGGGCGGGAAGAAACAGGCAGCTCATGCCGGGACGTGGGCAGAAGATAGGAGCATCGTGTATCCCTACCCATTCATACGCAACCCGATATCGGGTAGGAAGCGACACTGGTAGGAGTGAAAGCGCCAGAGTGGAGGACAGCGCTGATACCATCTTGGTGGCATGTATGGAGGTGACTGGGGAGTGTTTGGTGGTACTGAGGGCGATTCACTATAGGGACATGAGATGTTTGGTTTTCTTAGTTGTTTTTTTTTGGAATTATGTTCACAGTATGATGAAATGTGGTGGGTAATATACACAATATGTTTTGTATGGGATTTAAAAAGGGAAAGGCGTTTTATATGTGTTTTTTTTCTTTATCCTTTTAACACTATTCTGTAATTATCAGAGGTGGGGGACTCGAGTCACATGACTTGACTCGAGTCGGACTCGAGTCACTTGTTTGAGGACTTGCGACTTGCTTGACAAAATTAAATAAATTACTCGACTTGACTTTGACTTGCCACTAATGACTTGCGACTTTACTTTGACTTGGGCTATTTGACTTGCAATGACTTGGCACCACCAGTGCTGTGTCTTGGCCTAGGCAAAAGCCAGCCCCCCACAAAAGTAAGCTCCCCGAGTCCCGGCTTCTGCCCGCACAAATACAGCTTGCTAACATTGTGGGCGGGGATCGCATAGGTGTCCGCGAGCGGCGCTTGCAGTGTTCGCGGCCGCCGCAGACTTTTTTTTATTTGATGATGACTGCGCTGCAGTCTCTTCTCCTAGGCTGTACAGGTCTCTGTATTCCGTCCGGCCAGGCCGCGGCGCCGCCCCCTTCCTGCTGCGGAGTGATCTCTGAGGGAGGGGCTGGGCTTCTGTGCAAGTGTGCAGAGCCAGCAGCGTGAGTCGCGGGCCTCACGGTGGGGGAGGAAGAAGGAACTGGAAGTTGCCCAAGGAGCCAGCCAAGCCTAGCCGACTGACTGAATCTGAGTGGAGTCCAGTCCAGCAGCCATAGAGTAAGTCATGGCAGACTACTATTCTTCTACTGAGGGGGCACTGGAGCAGGGACAGGTCTGAGAATGGGGGTCAGTGCAGTGGTCGTCGCAGCACAAAAGAAAAAGCACAGAGCCCAGAGCCAAGGAGGAAGAAACAGATTTGCAGAAGCTGCAGGTTTGTTTGATGCAGTGCCAAGCAAATGCTTCCCTGAAAACTTCCCTGCAAACTTTGCAGGGAAGCATTAGCTTGCTTGGCACTGCATCAAACAGACCTTCAGCTTCTGCAAATCTGCACTAGTGATGTAGCAGCTAGCAGGGCCCTGGCCAGTGGCCTGTACTGATGATTGCAGGATGCAGATATGATTGCAGATGCAATCAATCATCAATATCATTGCACATGCTAAAACTATGAAACCTAGGTAGGTACAAACCTTCTTTCCTTGTTTTCTCCTCCTCCTCAGCTCTGTGCTTTTTTTCTCCTGAGCTGCGACGGCCACTGCACTGACCCCCAGTCCCAGACCAGTTCCTCCCTAAATCCTTCACTAATTAACTATTACTTGTGCGAAGTACAAAGTGCTCAACGTGAATATTACATATAAATCATATTGCTGAATTAAGTTCTCCATGCGTACTACAAACTCATTAAACAGTCCACATCCAGTGAAAGTTCATGTACTGCAGTGCTCCATGCATGCTGAAATCAATGCAAACTTCAGCACTGGTCACTGTATTGGTGTCACTGGTGCCCAAAAAGTGTCACTATGAGTCACTAATGTAATATTCTAATCTGGAATGATAAACGTGTCACTGTTTTAAACAAGGTTAGGTTAGGACCGTATATATATATAATACATTAAAAAAAGTTCTGTAAGTACTAGTGTACTAAGCAGCAACACCTTATTTTCTGGCAGTGCCCGGGCCATCCCGACAGCAAACTCTGGATCCACCCCTGACAGATCAACGCACAAGGCAGCTATAATGGAGGGAGCAATTCCAAAAATAATTAAATTTGGATTTAAGGATTATGTTTTAGATGTTGGTGAAAAGAAGAGAACGGCGATATGCAAGGTCTGCAACTCAAAAATAAGAGACACGTCCACCACAACATCCAACTTCATCCGTCACTACAAAACCCACAAAGAAAAGTAGGTACAGTAACGTCACGTGTATATATATATATATATATATATATGCAAATTAGGCCTACATCCCACTTTAGGTGGGAGCAGAGTGTATTGTTGTTCAAATCAATAAATCACATAGCTAACTTTTTTTTCTATCTCTCTTCTGTTTACTCTATAGATATGAAGAGTACATCCATACCAAAGGGACTTTTGATGATACCCAGCCTCAAATCTCACAATTCATCGCACAGGGGACTGTGCAGCTATACCACTGCAACCACCAGCAGCAAAAGGCAATTACAAACTCAATCCTGTCAGACCTCATTATAAACTGCAACATGCCACTGTCCATCATTGAACATCAAAGCTTTTGTCACTTTTTGTCAACAGTAGACAAAAAGTACTCTCCAGTAAGTAGAAGAACAATTACTGGCAAGCTTGACAATCTGGTGGCAGATAGGAAAGTGAAGCTGAAAAATGAACTCGAAGTGGTAGATCATCTGTCAGTGACTGTAGATATATGGTCAGACAGCAGGATGAGAGGCTTTCTTGAAGTCACAGTGCACTGGATCAACATTGAGGATGACCGTCTTCAGTTAAAATCACAGTTGCTTGCGTGCAACCGCTTCAAAGGTCCCCATACAGGGGAAAGAATTTGCATATATGTGAAGAGTACAGGATTAAAAAAAAGGTAGACCACATCATCTGTGACAACGCCGCAAACATGAAAAAAGCATTCACTACATGTTTTCCAGGACAGCTAGATGAAGACGATGACCTTGATGATTCAGACATTTGGAATGACCTGTTAGTGGAAGAACAGGAGATGTTTGACAATTATTTGAGTGCAAAAACCCAGACTAGACTTCAATGTTTTGCACACACGCTTCAATTGGTAATAGGTGATGGACTTAAAGAGACTAAATTAGTCAATGCAGCTCTCGCCAAAGCTTCCAGGTTGAGCTCCTTGTTACACACAAGCACCTGTTTCAAGGAAAAATTTGAGGAGGAGTTTGGACAGCGTGGAATCCCTGCCTCTGTTACCAAGCTCTGGAATTCCACACTGAGGCAAGTGAAATCAGTGGTCAGCTGTGAACAGCTGAAACTGACTAGAATGCTAGAAGATGGGGCACACAAAGAGACTGTATTCACAGCTAGAGAGTGGAATCAGATTAAGGAACTCGTGGATGTCCTTCAACCTTTTGGAGAAGCCACAGACCTCTCACAGGGAGAAAAACTTGTGACAATAAGTGCTGTTGTACCCTGTATCCTTTCTCTGAATCACCACTTGGAAAATCATAAAGTGAGCGTGCGCTACCTTGGTGGCTTGATCCGTAGCCTGCAAGAATCACTCCAAAGACGATTCGAAGGGATCTTTGTCAATGTGAGGATGGCAGATGAACAGAATGATGTAGCAACCTTACCCTTCTCTGACCCTCTATACCTAAAAGCTGCTCTGCTGGATCCTTCATTTGGCACCATGTGGTTGACCCATGATGTTTTGGCTACCGAAAATGTCAAGGAGGCTGTGTCTGCGATGATAAAAAGTATGTTATGTTTTTGGTAATAACCCGTTTGCAGTAATAACACCTGAGTGCATTGAGTCACTGTTTTATGCTTGTGTTTTTCAGACTTGATTCTCAAAGAGGACTGCAAGCCCACCCCAACAACCACCGATGAAGACGAGCAAATGCCAGTGGCAGAGTCAGAGAGTCAATCTGGGCTGTTCACAGCATACCGCAAAAAACAGAAGAGAGATTCATGTTCCAGTCCCCAAATTCAGCTGAACCAGTATTTAGACATTTGTGATGGACAGAGCTGCCTTCAGTTTTGGGCCATGAACAGGCACATGCTCCCCTCTTTGTTCAGGGTAGCGGTAAGAGTAATGTCAGTCCCTGCATCAAGCGCACCTGTTGAACGCGTGTTTAGCCATGGTGGGGTGATAATGCGACCCCATCGCTCACAACTGAGCGAGAAAGTACTTTCAAATTTAATTTTTTGCAAATGCAATGCATTTTAGGTGGCTATTCTGAGAATAGCCCCTAACATGCATTGCATTTGCAAAAAATAGTATTCTGAGAAGTGAGAATACTATTTTTTGCAAATGCAATGCATTTTAAGTGGCTATTCTAATAACTAAGAAAAAAGGAATAGAAGTAGATAGGCGCCGTTTCCAAGCCTGGTGAATTCAAATGTGTTATTCCCTTAGTGGGAGGGTAGTATGGAGTGGGAAAGATTGTAAAGATGTTGCCTATAGTATTCAGTGAATGTTTATCCCGTGGAATTACTATAAAGGTCCTGGATGTGCATAAGTCAAGTTGGTTGTCTGACTTAATAAAGTGCAGTGTGTGCTCTAAAAATGATATAACTTAATCCGTATAAATATAATATATCCATATATAAATGAACCCTATTTTTAAATTAAAAATATTTGTGCAAAATTATGTGATCTATAACGTAATCGATAATGTACATATGTAGTGAACAAACAAATATATATAATCAAGTGCTTTCAGTGCTGCTACAAAAAAAACCCCTGGATTCTGATGGATATTCCAATGAGTAAACCTTTCAGTGCGTGCCTTAATCAGTGTTCTAATAGTGATTGATTGCACTCACCAGATTCTAGCAGCACTGAAAGCACTTGATTATATATATTTGTTTGTTCACTTCATATGTACATTATCGATTTACGTTATGGATCACATCATTTTGCACAAATATTTTTAATGTAAAAATAGGGTTCATTTATATATGGATATATTATATTTATACGGATTAAGTTATATCTTTTTTAGAGCACACACTGCACTTTATTAAGTCAGACAACCAACTTGACTTATGCACATCCAGGACCTTTACAACACATTTGAATTCACCAGGCTTGGAAACAGCGCTATCTACTTCTATTCCTTTTTTCTTATATCTTACTCCACCTAATGGAAGTAATCGGTAGTGGCAGCAGTTCCAACAACATTCTTTAATTTTTAAATTTTTATTCCATTGCATGCATCCCATTGCGTGGGTGTTTCTCCCTCTTTTTTCTATTCTAATAACTAAGCTCAAAGTTTAAACTTGACACAATGCCAAATTGCCAATATCTGGACACTTGAAGAATGGTGATGGGAATACTATTATTCTCATCACCATTCAAGTGTCCAGATATTGGCATTGTGTCAAGTTCAAACTTTGAGCTTAGTTATTTTCCCCCTCAGCAAGGACTACATTTTTTTCAGGCTTGTTGGCCATTTAATTGCTGAGTGTTCTACTCCTTGTCTGCTGTTTGGGCATTCAAAGTGTTTCTTTAATATGCCAAGAAAAAAGCACTAAGCAGTTTTGTTAATGTTGAAAATAAAACAAAACCTTTCCTGAAAACTGACTTTTAACTCATTTAAAGGATGGAAATGGGGTAGATCAGTATTTTGACTTAATTTGTGACTTGACCAAAATAAATGACTTGACTTGACTTGCTTGACTTCTAGCAGGGACTCGACTTGACTTGCTTGCTTTTCGCCACAGTGACTTGGGACTTGCTTATGACTTGAAGGTTAAGACTTGAGACTTGCACATGTGTGACTTACCCCCATGTCTGTTTAGTGGCCTGTGAGCATCTACCTCTCCTTGATGGCCTTCCAGACATGATAGGGATTTTTTTTCACACCGCACTACACGGTGTTATATACTGTACACCGCCTGCAAAGTATTATATACTTTACACACACTATTATATGCTGTGTACACTGCCTGCACTGTATTATATACTGTGTACACTGCCTGGACTGTATTATATACTGTACACTGACTGCAATATATATAGTCCACACTGACTGCACACATTATATATATATATATATATATATATATATATATATATATATATATACACACACACACACTGTCTGCACGCCACTAACCTGCCTAATCTAGCTCAAGTTCTCTCAATCTCCTCCACGTATCATCCTACATACGACCACCGTGTGAGCAGCCTTATAGGGGCGTGGACTTAGCCCCCCTGAGCCATGATTGGTCAAAGGCACCCTGCCTTTGGCCAATCCTGGCTCTCACAGCAGATCGCGCTGTGATTGGCCAAAGCATGCAGACCAGGTGCATGCTTCGGCCAATCAGCAGCCGTCAATGCACTGTGATCTCGCAGTGCATTGTGGGGCACTCCGCATCGCTCATTTGCCGCGAACGCCCCATATGTTCGTTTGTTCTGCAAACTTACGTTCGACTGGAACATCGGAACCATCCCTAGCGTCGGGATATTGTTTGTTTTTGTCTCAAAAAAAAATTTTTTTGTTTTTTTCTCAACTAAAGGACCTGTTGGCAGATCCTACCAGTATAATGTATTTTATTTCCTCTATGGCAGGGATATGCAATTAGCGGACCTCCAGCTGTTGCAAAACTACAAGTCCCATCATGCCTCTGCCTCTGGGTGTCATGCTTGTGGCTGTCAGAGTCTTGCTATGCCTCATGGGATTTGTAGTTCTGCAACAGCTGGAGGTCCGCTAATTGCATATCCCTGCTCTATGGTGTTGTAATGTTGATATCATTCGCCCCCCTAAAGGGGTAGGTGCTGGATTGTTTTTCTCTATCCAGCATGTTAGATTCAGTTTTGGCTGTGATTACACGACATGGATCTTTTTGTTCCCAGGTGGTGTTTCATGCCTCCTATTAATTACTGTTCCCGTTCTCTTAATACTTCCAATTTTTTAATTTGTTATTCCATATTTTTGTTATTTTTTATTTTAGATTTTGTGGAAATTTTTTGGTAACACTAACAATCATATATTTTTTATTCATGGAATCAGGCAATTCGCTCATGATTCACAATGAGGCTTAGTTGCCTGTAATGTATTCATAGTGGTGAGTCAGCGCGTTGCCCGTTCCCCATGACTAAGTCCATCTCTGATGAAACGTACGTCGGGAGGCAGACTTGCTGACGTCAACGCGGTGTATAGCGTGTGTGTGGACGGGTGTTTGCGAGCTGTCCGGCATTTCCTTATGAGCTTTTTGATCTTCTGCTTTGTTGTAAGTGCACAATTTTTATCTACAATTGGAGTTTCTCTTTATGCTCCTGTAATCCGGATCGCTGGTTCATGATCTTCTGGTATATCCCCAGCTTAATCAAGTGATTTACTGCTGGTGCTGGTCGGATGTTCGGATATCGATCTTAGTTTACAGGCTTGTTATTGCTTGCCCTTTGGGAAGCGTGCATTTTGTACGGTGGAGGCTCACTATCACTGGTGTTTTTTTATTTTTGCACGGAAGGATTATTTCAATTATTCACCTCACTGGACGATATTTTTCACAGAACTGGTTTTGTTGGTATCCCCTTCCATTTGGGGAGTTATCACTTTATCTCATATCTGACAAGACTGTTATAATATGCCTATTTAGGTTACTATGTGGCTGGGTGGTCCTCAATGTAATACAACACCTCATCCCAAAGATCTAATGGTAAGGTCAAAGAAGGGGAATGTAGGGATTATGACGGTGCCAGGAAAACACGGTACATACCAGATTTTTAAAAGATAAGTAATTTTTATTAGAACATATCATATATAAAAAACAAACACAAGAATTACAGAAACAAGGTGTGCATAAATACTAAAAGCATATCTGTAGTGAATTTCACCGAGCTAGGCCTTGTAGATGTAACGGCCAATGCAAAGGATAGGTATTTTAGATATCCGACATGTTTTGCCAGTATTGGCTTCTTCAGGGATAAGTTGTTAATACCTAAAACGCTACAGTAGTTCTGTGAAAATGACATAACAAACAATAAGTATATCAAATAGGTAGTACACTAAGGAAGATGTCATCTAAATATGTATAAATATATATATATATATATATATATATATGTTTGCGAGCTGACAGTATAGACTGACCTCCACCACCACCCAAAATGCACCAAGACAAGTTCCCCACACACCATCGGGCAGGCTAGGGGTCCTCGTCCCGAAACAATCACCCAACCAGACATTCCATAGATGGAAATGAGATACCTGCAAGTCACCAGAGGGGGCCTCACACAACTCCAGCACTAAACCTCCAGCCAGGAGCACAATAGGTAGCTGTAGAGGGCAGTAAAAAGGACCTGGCCAATTATGTATCTAGAAAGGCATAAATTATTTGCAGTAAGTTCATGTATCATAATATCGCCTTTTTCTGTAAGGGTCATACAAGTTTCAATAGTTAGTAAAGAAGATTCATTATGTGGGACTAAGAAGTCTCCAAATTAGTGTACTTACAGAATAATGCTTTTTAAAGTGAATGCAGGACACCGATAAATCCTTACACTTAGAGAAAAACTCTAAATGTCAACAGGAACGAGATTTACATAAACAGGAGAAGGGTTTATGTGCCACTTGTAGGACTATCTGGAGGGAAAAGGGACATAATCATAGAGGGCACTTTGGTTAAACCATAAGTGAACTGCACCAGCACCAAGCAAGGTAAGTGCAGACTTACCATTGGATAGATATATAGTGAAATGCTAGGCTAAGTAGCGCCAGCAGCCGGCGATAACCCTGGGTAAGAGAAACCAGAAAGCAGAAGGTAGTATAAACATGCAGCAAGTCTAGTAAAGCCCCAAGCAACTGAAGGTACATGCTAGTACCTACCCAATCCAGTGGTGGTAGATACGTCGGTGTCCTGTAACATCCCTGGCGAGTGTATTTGCCTGGGATGCCGGCGTTCTTATGCACTCCACACACGTGCGGCGTCTGACGTCACCGCACGTGTGAGCGGACGAGGAGAGCCACGGCGCATGCGCCCACCGCAAAACCGTCCCGGCCTACAGGATCCAGAGGGCATTGCGGTGGTGTCCAAGGTGATGTAAATAGCATCACAGGCAGGACGCGGAATCAGCCGCCGCATAGGGCGGAATGATACCTGGAAATGAATGGAGATTTCCAATGCGTCGTGGCTAAGGCGGGCAGAGGGGATTCCCTAAGCCCTTGGGTGTCCATACAGCTGAATGTGCACCTAGTGGGAGGCTGTAAAGTAACGGATGAAGTGCACATACCCCACATCGGGAGGCAGGGACTCAGGGATAGAAGAACCAGAAAGGAGGTTGAAAGGGAATGAGGGAGGGAAAAAGGAAAAGAAAGGAAAGAGACCAGAAAATAAAGAAACAGAAGAGAAGCAAGGAGAGGGGAGGGAGGAAGGGGGAAGAAGGGAAAGGGAAAATAAGAGGGGAAAAGGAAACCCGAACATCCGAAGGAAGGGGGACGTCATCGAGGCACATAAAGGGAGGAGGTGAACGTGGGCGAGGACAGTCCAGGGATATATGTAGAACCCCAAAGAAGCGCCTGCACACAAGGCAAGAAATTGGGACAGATAACAGAGGGAAAGTGAGAAAGGGGTTAGATCCCTGGAGTGTGCTCGCACAAGTCACCCTGACAGCTCGCAAAAACCGTACTTGAATGCGAGTAATGAAGATTCATAAGCTAACAGTCAAACAATAAGGTCAAGATATAATTTACAACAGTGTACAAGGGGTATTTTAACCTATACACAAGTATATTTCAGTGGTGTGTCCCTAGATGAAAATTAGTGTATTTTTTCAAAGAAGCAAAGAAAAGAAAAAGGGGGGAGCTGTATCCTAATTAAACATAGCCAACTTATGCATAGGGAGGGCTAAAGGGAGGAATATGAAAGAGACACATAAGCAAAGTAAATAAATGCCTATTTAGGTATTCATATCAATTACATAGCGCAGCTTTCTACTTTTTTCTATGCATTGTGTTTGTACATACCTTACAAAATTGAGCTGCAGCTTGATGTTTTTATTCTTCTTTGTTTTCATTTTAGTTTCAGCGCGGTATGAAAATTTTGCTTTTCTCACCTGTTATTTGATATACACTTACCGCTGCTATAGGGTTAATATTTATCACTGTTTGTGGTATCACACCTAATTTTCAATTACTGCTGCTATAGATTCAATATTTGAGTTGTGGCTTCACACTCACTGTATCTTTTAATTTCAATTTTCACTTCTTAAAATTTCACTTCTTAAAATTAATTGATTACATTTTTTTTGGATCTATGTCCGGTGGCATGGATATTTTTGAATACAGAGCCACCAGGGTGGTTAACACCGAGGGTGTGTTTGAGACCTATAAAGATGATGAGGGGGATCTTGGTGGTCTGTTTATGTAACTTTCTCTGAAACACATACACAGTGCGACATTGAATTCCTTGAGACATATGTCAAGAATGTCATGAGCCCTAGAAGCCTCAGGTGGGAGGTTAGCCCCCAAAAGGGTGATATTGAACTTGAGGACTGGTTTAAATATTTTAACACTGCTGGGGTGAATTTTCTCAAATTCCTCAGTGAAAGAAAAAATATCAAACTTACCCGGTTGGATGAGGAAATCAAAGCTATTAAAGAAAAACTTAATCCCTTGAGGGAGGGGAATGAATATAAAGATAGATCACAATCACTCCTCAAGACATTGGAGAAAGAGGACAGGGAACAAAAAAGAAAAAAAACAACAGAGATTTGACTATCAGGGTGGAGTCGTTTTCGAATGGCAAAAAAGAATTTTGGCTGAGCAGGCCAATGCAGCTAATGACAATATGGAAGTTGCGGCTCCTGCCGTTGGCAATACAGGCTCTATTTCTGTAGGGTTGCAGCCTAACATCCCCAAAAACCCCCCTGGTGGCCATTCTAGGCCACCTATGCGAGGTAGACAGGGTTCTTATCAATCCCCCCACAGATCTGGTGGAGGTATGCGGAGTGGGCCACCCCCCTTTTCCATGCCGTTACCCCAGCGCCACCCTCGTGGGTCTGGGAATATCTCCGGTGGGGGTCATGGTCATGGCAGCTCCTATGGGAATGGTGGGTCAAACCAGGGCCGTTCTCTTCATCCTCTTAGGACACAGGGATATCATGACAACCATCATAGTGGGAGTTTGTTACCTTCCCGTGGTCCTGACTATGAGATAAACTCTCACTATGGTTATAATCCCAATTTTGAACCTAGGTACAATCAGGCAGACAGACTCAGACCTGAACATTATCACTCTGACCTTTTAGGTCCGCCTGAAAGTAGGAATGATTTTGAGTATAATGTCAAGACTCAGAATAGTTTTTACCCCTTACGTGATATTGAAGGTCCTTCGGGTGAAAATGGTCACAGAACGGGTGACAGGCCATTCAATCCACCTCAATACCCAGCGCCTGATAATTCCGGTGACCTTGGTAGCCCAGGTCCATCTAATCAGGATCACCAGCAGTGGGATTTTCACAAACCCATTCAGGGTACAAAGCAGTCGGGGGACCAAAGAGAGGATCCAGAGGTGGAAAACGGATAAGAGCTAAAAAGAAAAAAACCTTAATGGGGAAGGGATTTTTAACCTGAGTTCAGTAGTTTTTACTGACTCTGAAAAATTTGTCTTGAACAAAGGGCTGAAATTCGCACCTCCTCGTGGGCTGAATAAATTTCAGACGTACATGGATGTTCACAAATTTATATGAAAATTGAATGTTAAGAGATGCATGGCCTCTAACCCTTTTCAGACAAATAGAGTCGCATCTACGGACTTTCAACACTCAGGGTTTTCCAACACATTTTTATTTAACCCTCCAGGGGCTTTGCCCCCTTCCCTCAAGATTTTTAGGGATGTGGTCCTGAGGGACTTAGACCAAATGCCCATCAAAAGGTTGACATCTAACAAAGAAATGGTTGCTGGCCTAGACTCCCTTTGTGAAAAGAAGGGATTAGTTATTAGGCCCGCCGCCAAAGGGGGGGGGGCATTGTTATTTTGAACAGGGAAAATTATCTGGCAGAAATGCACAAGATTTTAGACGACCTTTATACCTATAGCCCACTTCCTTCTGACTCTAAAGTCAAATATCAAAAGGAATTGGAGGTTTTGCTGTAAAGAGGTTATGAACTAGGTGTTTTAAATAAAAAAGAAAAGTTGCATTTGGTACCTAAAGCACCGTGCACCCCAGTAATATATTATCTGCCTAAAATACACAAGCATCCTACCTGCCCCCCGGGATGCCCTATTGTTAGTGGCATTGATTCTATCACTTCCCGGGTGGGCAGGTATGTTGATTTCTTTTTACCACCACTAGTGACCAAAATGCCCTCACATATCAAAGATTTACACCATGTGATCAATCTAGTGGCTGAACAAACTTCTAGAGCAGGATTATGGCTTGTGACAGCAGACGTCACATCACTTTATACGATGATACCACACGATATGGGACTTTTTGCCGTTGAATATTTCTTGAGGCGTGACTCTGATTTATTTGATGAGCAGATTTTGTTTATTATGGAAGTGTTCCAGCTTGCAGCATCTAGGAGTTACTTTTGATTTGGTGGCCAGTTCTATAGGCAAGATAGAGGGGTCGCTATGGGGGCTAAATATGCCCCAAGCCTGGCGAACCTCTTTATGGCCCTCTGGGAGGAGGATGTCGTCTATGCCCACAAGAAACCTCAAGTGGTGTTGTGGGCCAGGTATATAGACAACATACTCCTCCTGTGGGACGGTAGTCAGGTTGATCTTGATCTATTCATGGGTGACTTAAACACTAACACTAGAGGCATCTCCCTCAAATATGAAGCCAGTCAGACTGAGATCAATTTCCTGGACCCTAAGATAGGAGTATCACACAATCGATTTACAACAGCAACCTATTTGAAGAGCACTGACTGCAATTCATACATCTCGACTGATAGTTGCCTACATGAAACATGGTTAAAATCAGTGCCTAAAAGCCAGTACATGCACCTGAAGAGAAACTGCTCTGATAATGGAGAGTTTCTTCTTCAAGCGGATATTCTAACCAGAAGATTTTTGGAAAAGGGCTATTTAGAGGCCTCCCTTGTCAAAATTCTAGAAGAGGTGTCCTTATTAGACAGGGACAACCTACTCAGGAAGAAACCAACTAATGGGGACAGGATACCTTCTGTCCCCTTTATCACCACCTTTTCTATCCAACATAGGAATGTGGGTAGACTCATCAAGAAACATTGGCATATTTTGACCAATGACCATGCTTTCAATACTGTCCTTCCTGCCAAACCACAGGTCATCTACAAGGGAGCACCTTCCCTGAGAGGTAGATTAGCCCCCAATGTCCTTGACCCTCCTCCTATCAGAAGGTTTTTTTTTTAAAACCTTACTGGGTTTTATCAGTGTAGGATCTGTTCCGTGAGTGGCTGTCCACATAGAAGAACTCATAAGTTTGTTTCATCTAGCACCTTAGGGAGTTTGAAATTAAGCCTTTCATTACATGCTCAACCCAGGGTGTTGTGTACCTACTTCAATGCCCATGTGGGCTGCAATATGTGGGCAGGACGAAGTGGGCTCTCGGTTAGGCTTAATGAGCATGCAACTAACATCATCCATGGTTTTCCCAAGTACCCAGTTCATAAGGTTCATAATAAGAATCCTTCTAAGACCATTTTTCTTGGGATTGACAAGTATTGACAATACCCCATTGGAGAGGTGGCTACTTAGTATCTCGAGACTGGAGATGGCCATATCCATAAAATGTTACACCCCCTTCAGACTAAATGTAGACGTTGACCTCAACGCCTTTATGAACAATTCTTAGTTTTCAATTATTTGTAAACTTGTTGTGGATCCTTAGTGGCTACACCCATTTATCTATTTGGCCTTTTGCCCTATGTCTAGTGACACTATTAGGGAATATTGGGGGGTCACCCCTGGATATACCCTGTTTCCCCGAAAATAAGACCTAGCGTGATTGTCAGTGATGGCTACAATATAAGCCTTACCCTGTTTCCCCGAAAATAAGCCCTACCCTGAAAATAAGACCTACAAGGACTTTAGGGCTTATTTTGGGGGTATGGCTTATATTGCAGCCATCACTGACAATCACGCTAGGTCTTATTTTCGGGGAAACAGGGTATATATATTTCCATGGACTATATTCCCTATGGTATATACCTTTTATGTATTAGTTCCTTTTTTGACCATTGACAGTTGGGAAGTTATCTGTCGTCATTTTTTAAAATGTAGACAATATTTTTTATTGTCACCACTGTCTCAGATCCGAGAAATGAGTTTGAGAATTTTTATTATAAACATTTTTTTTTTTGTTTTTTTTCTCAACTAAAGCACCTGCTAGTAGATCCTACCAGTAGATGTTTTCTCTTTCCTCTATGGTGTTGTAATGTTGATACCATTCGTCCCACTAGGGGTCTGTGCTGGATTGTTTTTCTCTATCCAGCATGTTAGATTTAATTTTGGCTGTGATTAAACGGCATGGATCTTTTTGTTCCCAGGTGGTGTTTCATGCCTCCTATTAATTATTGTTCCCGTCCTCTTAATACTTCCAATGTTTACATTTGTTATTCCATATTTTTATTTTTATTTTGTGGAAAATTGTAGGTAACACGAACAATCATATATTTTTTTTATTCATGGAATCAGGCAATTCGGTTCTGCCGCTCATGATTCACAACGAGGCTTGGTTGCCTGTCATGTATTTATAGCGATGAGTTAGCACGGCCCCCGTTCCCCATGACTAAGTCAATCTCTGAGGAAACGTACATCAGGAGGCAGACGTGCTGACATCATCGCGGTGTATAGCATGTGTGTGGATGGGTGTCTGCGAGCCAGCCGGTGTTTCCTTTTTTGGTTCAACTGGAAATTTCTTTCCCTTCTCAGAAGACCTGGCCAGAACGTTATCCAGTCCTGGCCCAAAGAGTAGGGACTCTTCAAAGGGTAGCCCACACAGCTTATTCTTAGATGTGAGGTCACCGTCCCACGCTTTTACCCAAATAGCCATTCTGGCTGAGTTAATGAGCTTAGCTACCTTGGTGGAGGCCCTGATGGATTCTACCGCTGCATCCGCTAAATAAGCAATGGCCTTTCCTATGGTAGAAAGGGAATCCATTATCTCCTCTGTCTTTGTCCCTTGTGACAGATGATTGAAAAGTCTCTCAATCCAAAAGTAAACATTCCTTGCGCAGGTTGCTGGCAGTGCTGGGACCATGGCAGAGGTGTTAGCTTCCCAAGCTTTCCTTAGCAGGGACTCAGACCTAAGGTCCATCACATCTTTGATAGCCCCAGAGTCCTCAAAGGAGAGGTCTGACCTTTTAGTCACTTGGGATAGTGCTGCATGCAGCTTAGGGACTTTAAGACATTTTTTCTTCATCCCCCCCCCCCTCTTCAAAGAGGAATCAACTTTTCCAAGTTTTTGGTCTGACCAGCCTCCTTTCAGGATCTTTCCATTTCTGAGGGATCATGGACTGGTGAAATGGAAGAACTCTAGCCTGAGACTTAACCAAGCCTCTGTACATTTTGTCTTGCACGGAGGTCTCTCTAGTGCCCCGTACACACGGTCGGATTTTCCGATGGAAAATGTCCGATCGGAGCGTGTTGTCGGAAATTCCGACCGTGTGTGGGCTCCATCGGACATTTTCCATCGGATTTTCTGACACACAAAGTTGGAGAGCAGGAGATAAAATTTTCCGACAACAAAATCCGTTGTCGGAAATTCCGATCGTGTGTACACATATCCGACGGACAAAGTGCCACGCATGCTCAGAATAAATAAAGAGATGAAAGCTATTGGCCACTGCCCCGTTTATAGTCCCGACGTACGTGTTTTACGTCACCACGTTTAGAACAATCGGATTTTCCGACAACTTTGTGTGACTGTGTGTATGCAAGACAAGTTTGAGCCAACATCCGTCGGAAAAAAATCCTAGGATTTTGTTGTCGGAATATCCAAACAAAGTCCGACCGTGTGTACGGGGCATAAGAGCTTCAGGGTTGCATTCTGTGTAGGGAGAAACACAATTAATACTGAGGACCAAGGGGAAGGGTGTGGACTTATAACAGCTGCTAAAGCAATTGTGTTTCCTGAAGGGAGGAGCCTCTCATCTCTCAGGAGTATGCTCCTGGAGGGTGAGGGAGAAAGAGGTTATGTATCAGGAGAGCGAGGGACCAGAAAAATGTATTTGGTACAGTTAAAATATAAATATGCTTAAGCATCAGGTTATGATACGTGTTGGGTGTGTAGCTTGTTACATCCTGGTGTAATTACCCCTAGCACTTCCATGAAATATTACCCCGATGCTTAATGGAACACCCCAGCTGAGTGTCACCAGACTGTCAAATGATGCCAAAAGTCAGACAGTACTTTTCCATCTCAATCAATATTCCATGTCATTAATCGCCCTGACTGGTGTTTAAGACTAGGAAATGGTTCAGATGAAGATCAAGGGACATGTAATCAGTCAATTTGTAATTTCACTGGTTTAGCTAAAGATAGAAAACTTATTGTTAATACAAATGCTAACATTCTTAAAAACATTTATTCAATGGCTAACAGCAGCTATCCTCTTTCCCGTACCACATTTGGAGTATTTAATCGTTCAATAAAGATGCCTTTAACGGTGTGCCATCCAGGATTTTTTCCCTTTCTGGCAACCTTTCTTGTTGCCTGAAAAAAGGACAAAGAACAAGTCTGCACATCTAAAGATCTTTGTAATTTCTAGATAGCATAACCAAATCCTTTTGACATCCACGTATGAAAAAAGGTCTCCTTCTCCCCCCCAATGAGTTAGCACAGAAGGTTGGGAGCACAACGTCTTGTGAGCAATTATATATTAAAGGGGTTGTGTAAAGGTAAAAGTTTTTTCACCTTAATGCATTCTATGCATTAAGGTGAAAAAACATCCATCAATACCAGCGCCCCCCCCCCCCGTTTTACTTACCTGACCCCTTGCAAGTCCCACGCTTGCCCCCGACATCCTTTGAGCTATGAGTAAGCACTAACGCTAGTGCAAAACGTCAGCTCTTTTTTTGTCTGCTATGATTTTTTTGAATTTGATGTGCATCTTCCAATAAACAAGGCTTTATATGAGTGCGGCTGTCCAGAATTCATTCATGTTCATCCCGACATCCTCTTCGCAGCTCAGCCTGGCCGTTGATTGGTTACAGTGGATGGATTGAAAGCAGTGCAGCAATTGGCTCGCACTGCTTTCAATCATATCCAATGACGCAGCACACCAGGGGCGGGGCCGGGTGATACAGTGAGCAGCTATGGCCGCTGGCTGTATCACAGGAGCGCGCCCGCAAGCACTCAACACCATGCGAGGGAGCTCGCATGAAGGTGTTGAGTCCTTGCGGGGGGGGGGAGCCAAGACAGCCGCCGAGGGACCCCAGAAGATCAGGTTCGGTGCCACTTTGTGCAAAACAAGCTGCACACTGAAGGTAAATATAACGTTTGTTATTTAAAAAAAAAAAAGATCTTTAGTGATCCTTTAAAGCTACCTTTGGTAAGAACTTTGGGTCTGTCGTAAAAATAACTATCCATCCGGAAACACTGACAGGTATGGTTCACTAACTGACAGAGCGTGTAGCTCACTGATCCTGCGTGCTGAAGTAATGGCGATTTGGAACACAGCTTTAAGAGTGAGACATTTAAGTGACGCTTCTTCCAGGAAGTTCAAATGTACTCCTTGCTAGGGATTGCAGGACTACCGACAGATCCCATTAGAAATTATTGACCGATGCTACCAGCGGTTCAGAGGCCACAGATTTTTCAAAGAACACCGCTAGCGCAGCAACCTGTACTTTCAAGGTACTGACTGCTAGTCCCCTATCTTGCAAGAACTCCATGATGGAAACAAGGCTCCATGGGTCTTGGGCAGATGAATCGCAGCATGAATTCCAGACCTTCCAAACTTTAGTATAGATGGCCCTTGTTACCCTTTTCCTACTTGATAGTAATGTTGTAATCAAACGGTCAGAAAACCCCTTGTTCTTTAGGAGCTGCTCCTTAGATACCAGGCTGCGAGAGACAGGCTGGCCACTTCTGGATGATTTACTGGACCCTGGATTAGCAGATCCTGCCTGAGAGGTAAATGCCAACAAGGCTTGGTCGCCACTCCCAGAACGGTTGAGAACCAGGCCCTTTTCGGCCAAAACTGAGTAATTAGGATGACTGGTACCTTTTCCCATTGCATCTTCCTTCATACCGGTAGGATTACCTGGAACAGAGAGAAAGTATAGCAAAGGTGAAATCTCCATGGATGTTCTAGAGCATCTATCCCTAGCGTTACGTCACAATTAAGGATAAGAACTGAAGAACCTGTGCATTCTAAACAGGCCCACCTTTGGCTGTCCCCATATACTGGCAATCATTGCGAAGAGCTCCAGATTCAGAGACCACTCTGCTTCATGAATGGGGTACTTGCTCAGGAAATCCGCCTGTTCAGGGTGCCCTTTTGCTGACAAGGATAGCAGGTGCTCCTCTGCCCACAGAAGTATTTCTGTTGCCAGTGCTTGTAAGGATAAATAATGATATTTGAAGCGCTTCACAATGTGTATAAAAATGAATATATATGAATAAATATAAATACATCCAGCGGTAAGTAAAAATTCCTAAAAAATCCAGCAATCAAAATAGTGTAAAATAATAACCAAATGTGTAAAAAAATCCACATAAAAAATCCACATAAAAATAAATATATAGGGATGTATTCAGAAGGTTCAATTATACAAGTGTAGAATCCGATTGGTATAGAGCTTAGATCCGGTCCCACTAGCAAAGCTGTTTAAAAACACTTGCTTGATTAAGGTGCTCATTGACCTTTATAGTAACAATGTTTCTTTTGCTTCTGTTCACAACCAATGTGAGAATCATAAACAGATCTCATTTGACAGGCAGATAAGAGAAAAAAAACAACCATTGTGCAATAGTTAGGATACCAAGGTACACAGGCAAACTTCAATCCACTCACGTGTGCCTTATAATGATAAGGCATATGCAGGTTTTACTATAGCAGTCAGCCGCCTTAGACAGGAGCAGATTCACTGCAGTACACTGTGTGATACTGCTGATCTGCACAGAGCGTCCTTGGCTCCTCCCACGCGTTACATCACAGTCACGTGACTTTTTCAAGGATAATACAAGCTCTGACAGACTCGGCTTTATAGCACAACAGCAGAGTGGTTGCCATGGCTACAGCATGAGTTAATCATCATCCTGCTTCCTGCATAGACTTCAATCCTGTTAAAACCTACTTTTATTAGACATGTAATTCATATGAATATCGTTGGTTTATCAAAACCACGATTCCATGTGTAAAAAACGCAGTGTGTAAAGAGTAAAAAAAATATATATATTGATATCTCTAATCACGTTTACTTCTTTAACTCCCTCCAAAAAAAAGGTGAGCCTATGGTGGGACATAGCTGCTCATGAACAATACATTAAAGATAAAATTGTCCTGAGAAGATTGAGATGGGATGTACCTATCTGTGATGGTTTGACAGATCAAGACGCAACTAATGAGTGGTATAAATTTTTTAACGATAAAGGTCTGGAACTAGTACATTTTGCCTTAAAAAGGAAACAAAAGGAAATTTAACATGATTAACCAGCAAATTGCTGAATGCAAAACCATACTGGACCCTTTTAAAGAGACAGCACCTTTTTTATCACTAACTCAACAACTGAATAAAGTGTTAGAACAGAAAGATGTTGAATTGAAACAAAGGAAAAAGAGAAAATACCTCAGAGATACCAATGATTATCAGTTAGAACAGGTTTTCAATTGGCAAATCAATGCCAAACAAGGTAAAACTGGGTCTATAGCCTCATCACCAGATAGAGAGGTGATGATAGTTAGCCCCAGGAGAAATACATATTATAGGACTCCTGAAAGAAGATCCAGGACACCAGAAACCCCAAGATATAACCAACAGAAACAATGGGAACAAAGTAACACACTGAGAGATGACAATGGATCAAGAACACCAAAACCTTGGTGGAGGAACAAAACAAAAAATAAATCACCAAGAAGACCTTATTGGAAAAATAATGCCAATAAAAGACAAAACAAACCCCACTATCTACCCTACAATCAATCAAGATCGCATCAATCAGGTAATGAATCGCAATATGATCAGGTGGAAAATGGCAGGTACCCCAGGTATGGGGAACAAGGATACTATCAACATTCAACTAGAACTGAACCAGGAGAAAATCAATATAATTCCAGAAATGACCCCAGAAACTCTTACCAGCAACCTCATAGGGATCAGCCAAGGGATTATCGGTATGATCAGGATAGGAGAGATCATAGGGACTATCAACAGAACAATGGTGAATCTCGAGACCACCAGTTCAATGGTAATAGGAATGGGACCAGAGAATACGACCAATACAGATATGCTGATAGGAGGAGCCCATTGCCTCCCACCAATAGATACGAGCCTCTTAGAAATTACATAGAGGAAGAACAGTCAAGATCTTTTTTAGATTTCCGCAGAAACGAAGATCCCCCACCCCTACAGGAATATACAAACAGAGAAAGAAGTCCAAACACCATAAAAGGGGTTGCAGAGCAGGATGGCAAACCCAAAAGAAAAAGAGAGTACTAGGGGAAGGCATCTACAACCTCAGCGGAAAAGAGCTCACACGAGCAGAATTAATCACACTGGACAAAGGCCTTAAATATGCACCAAAAAAGAATTTGGACAAATTCCAGATGTATATTGACATACAAAAATACACTAGGAAATTGAATATCAAGAAATACTTATTATCCGGGCCACCATCTACACTGAACAAAGGAGTGGAACTTGGCAGAGGAGTACAGCATAGTGATTTAAGAAATAAGTCACTATTCAATCCACCCTCTACAAATAATGAACATATTGAGGTGTTTAAAAAAATGGTGATCAAAGACCTGGAACAACTCAAGTTCAGTAGAATCTCGGAATCCCAGCATATACAACAAGGTATAAAACAATTTGAAGCAAATAAAGATATTATAATTAGACCGGCCGACAAAGGGGCGCCATTGTAGTACTAACCAAGGAATACTACCACCAGGAACTGATCGGACAACTTAACGATAATAACACATATCTGAAACTCAGTAGCAATCCTACTAGAGAATACAAACGAGATCTGTCCTCTGATTCAAAAAGGAATCAACAAAAATATTCTATCCAAAAAAGAATCTAGATATTTAGTACCGGATACATGTAGAGTTCCAATCATTTACACCATCCCGAAGATCCATAAAAATGCTGAGGCACCACCAGGAAGACCCATCATTAATGGGATTCAATCAATCAATGCAAGACTAGGGGAATATGTGGACAAATTCTTGCAAACCCTAGCACCTAACACTAAAGCTTATCTACGTGAAACCAAACATTTATTACAAATATTAAAATCTCTGACCCTGGACCCTAATGGAAGATATCTGTTAGCAACTGCTGATGTTGCTTCACTGTACACAATAATTGAGCATAGCGATGCAATAGAAGCATCTAAATGGGCTATGGATTCATTCAGCCATCTCATTTCTAAACAGAAAAGATTTCTTCTTAGAAGCCTGGCCTTTGGTATTCAACATAACTGCCATCCTGCTCTGGTATAATGATAATTATTTTCGACAACTAACGGGTATTGGGATGGGAGCTAAATATGCCCCAAGTGTAGCCAACATATTCATGGCAAAATGGGAGGAGGATGCCATCTTTTTAAATACTCCAAAGGAACTGGTTCTATATAAAAGATTCATAGACGATTGTATTTTTATTTGGAAGGGTGATGAACTGAGTTTAGGATGATTTTTCCAACGTTTGAATATGAACCAAAAAAATATTAAACTTGAACATCAAATTAGTGAGACTAAAATCCAGTTCCTTGATCTTGAAATAGAACTAACAGCCAATATCATCAGCACAAAAACTTTCTTCAAACCGGTGGAAAGGAACAGCTATATACCAGTAACGAGTTGCCACTATGAGCCATGGTTAATCAACATTACGAAGGGCCAGTTTATTCGCTTACGGAGAAATTGTTCAGAAAATAAGAGGTATGAAGAAAAAGGGTACAATAAATGTTTTATAGAAGAAAAAATAACAGAAGTCAATCAAACCTCAAGAGAAGCGCTGATCCAAGATAAAATCAAGGTAAATGACAAAACAGATGACATACCTCTGATAATGGACTTCAGTGTACAACACAGGAGGATGGAGAGGATTATAAAAAGACATTGGTCTATTTTAAAAACTGATACTACTTTGGCAAATATACTCCCAGAAAAACCGAGATTCATTTATAGACGAGCTCCAACTCTAAGGGACATCATAGCTAAAAATGTACCCAACCCACCCAAGAGAATAACTGATTAAACCTTTTTTCAGGGTAAAGGATTCTATCCCTGTAAAAGGTGTTATGCCTGCATAAATACTAATCAAAATGGATACAAATGTCAGAAATTTTCTTCAACAAATACTGGACAAGAATTTGAAATAAAGGATGTTATATCTTGCAGGACTGAGGGGGTGGTATATGCTTTACAGTGCTCCTGCTCCCTTCAATACATTGGCAGAACGAAACGACCAATGTGGAAGAGAATAAGAGAGCATATCCAGAACATTAGAAAAGGCTATCCAAAACACAGTGTTTCAAAACATTTTGATAGGTATCATAACAGAGACCCTAGGGGTCTCCAATTCTGGGCTATTCAAAAGTATAAGGCTCATTGGAGGGGTTCCCATAAAGTGAGGGAACTCAGCAAGAATGAATCCAAATGGATATTCCAGATGGGTACATTAGAACCCCATGGTTTGAACATTGAATTCGACCTGAATTGTTTTATTTCTGATTTTTAGAGGTTTTTCAGATTTATATATATATTTTTATGGTATATATTTTATTTTTATTTTTTATATTTTTTATTTTTGGTCCAAGATTCTCATTATTTGTCCAATACCAGTTTTTTCTGAGTGGCAATATTTGGTTCAGTTCTAGCATATAAATAATGGTCATCATCCATTTTTGCAATATTCTATCATGGAATTTTTAGATTTTAATTTTACATTTTAATGTTATTTCCCTATTTCTTATATCATATCTTATTTTAATTTTATATATATATATATATATATATATATATATATATATATATATATATATATATATATATATATATCATGCCATCTTGTTTACTCCGTTTTCCATACATTTATGAGCAGAGCATGTGGATACCCCATTTTTGTGATATTATGGGGCACTGGTCAATTATCAAAACCATTAGAGACAATGCTTTGCTATATATTCCCTCTGTGAGATGTTATACCAATTGTGACCACTGGAGGGAGTTGAAGAACTAAACGTGATTAGAGATATCAATATATATATTTTTTACTCTTTACACACTGCGTTTTTTACACATGGAATCGTGGTTTTGATAAACCAACGATATTCATATGAATTACATGTCTAATAAAAATAGGTTTTAACAGGATTGAAGTCTATGCAGGAAGCAGGATGATGATTAACTCATGCTGTAGCCATGGCAACCACTCTGCTGTTGTGCTATAAAGCTGAGTACGTCAGAGCTTGTATTATCCTTGAAAAAGTCACGTGACTGTGATGTAACGCGTGGGAGGAGCCAAGGACGCTCTGTGCAGATCAGCAGTATCACACAGTGTACTGCAGTAAATCTGCTCCTGTCTAAGGCGGCAGACTGCTATAGTAAAACCTGCATATGCCTTATCATTATAAGGCACACGTGAGTGGATTGAAGTTTGCCTGTGTACCTTGGTATCCTAACTATTGCACAATGATTGTTTTTTTTTCTCTTATCTGCCTGTCAAATGAGATCTGTTTATGATTCTCACATTGGTTGTGAACAGAAGCAAAAGAAACATTGTTACTATAAAGGTCAATGAGCATCTTAATTAAGCAAGTGTTTTTAAACAGCTTTGCTAGTGGGACCGGATCTAAGCTCTATACCAATCGGATTCTACACTTGTATAATTGAACCTTCTGAATACATCCCTATATATTTATTTTTATGTGGATTTTTTACACATTTGGTGTCACTAATTTTTTTATTATTTTACACTACAGGGGGTCCCCGACTTACGAACATCCGACTTACGAACGACCCCTACTTACGAACGGGGCCCGAGTGACGTCACCGCGGCCTTGTCCGGCCTAGTGAAGCCTCCAGGATCCCCGGTCTTTCCTACGAGCGCTGCCCCGCAGAGGTGCACCACGGCCGGCCTGCCTGGACACACCATCTATCCATCTCCCTGCTGTGCCATCAGGTGAGCAGCCCAGCAGTACTGTAATATGCTTAATATATGCTTAATATGCAGTGTACTGTACCTGTTCCTCCTGTCCCTGCCGCCATGTAAAGAGTGAGAGGGGAGAGCTGTGCTCCTCCCCTCTCAGCTATGACAGAAAATCTAGCAGTGCTAGGAGGTGACAGGGTCAATAAAGGGAACCTGTCACCTCCAATTGCTATCACACAGGGAATTGTTTTCTCCTGTGTGATAGCAATAAAGTTAAGTGAAAATAAATTGATAAAAAAATAAAAAAAATAAGAAATACAGTATTAATTAAATTAAAAAAAATAACAAAGTAATTAAAAAAGTAAAGAATAATTAAAATAAAAAAAATTATACTGTCTGTATCCTCATTAGATGGATTTAATCTCACTTCCTGACTCTGAGACTGGATTTGCACTTAAAAAAAGGTACTGTTCCGACTTACAAACAAATTCGACTTAGGAACAATCCTACAGTCCCTATCTCGTTCGTAACCCGGTGACCCCCTGTATTTCGATTGCTGGATTTTTTAGGAATTTTTACTCACCGCTGGATTTATTTGAGTATTTATATTTATTCATATATATTCATTTTCATACACATTGTGAAGCGCTTCAAATATCATTATTTATTCTTTTTAAGTGACTCTGAAAACACTCTTTTGATAGCAGCCTCACTTGGTTTTATGTGTAATTATCAGCTATTTAGCATCACAGCGCTTTGTGTTTTATATATTCTTTAGTGCTTGTAAGGACCTGCTCCTTGTGCCCTCCTGTCTTTTTAGATAAGCCACATCCGTTGCCTTGTCCGTTAACACTGGTGAAACTGGAGATCTTGTGCGAATACTACTAGAGATAAAAGTGGTCGCCTTCAGTTCTCTCCAAATTGAGGACCTTGTCACCTCCTTCTTGGACCAACTTCCTTGAGCAAAGTTTTTCTCTAGGTCCCCACCCTCAAGAGCTAGCGTCTGTTGTCAGTCTTCTTTCGACTAGAAAGGCCCAATCTAGACCCCTTGATAGGATCTCCTGACTCTTCCACCACCATAGTGACCTCTTTACCTGGGTTGGAATCTGAAGGCTTAGAATCCATCCTAGAGATTCCAGATGGTTGCGTGCTTTGGCTAAGTTGTCCTTCAATCTTTCCCTTGAGGGGGCAAAGAAAAAAGTTAGTCGTCCAAATAGGGAATTACTGCAATTCCCTGAAGACTAAGCGGGGCTAGAGCTTCCACCATCACCTTGGTAAAGATCAGAGGTGAGGATGACAGCCCGAACGCAAAGCCTTGAACTGCAGATGATGAATCACACCTTAATTCCTTACCGCCAACCTGAGATACTTCTGGGACATGCAGGTATGCATCCCTTAAATCTATTGACACCATGTAACAATCTGGGGTTAGCAGGTTTCAGACTGAAAAAATTGACTTGACTGATTTGTTCAAAGGTTTTAGATTGAGAATCAATCGGAATTTCCCTGTTGGCTTTCTTACCAAGAAAATGTGAGAATAAAAACCCTGTTGCCACTCTTCTGGTGGCACTTGGATCACTACACCCTGCTGCATCAGTTCCCTTAAAGAGGATTTCATGGCCAGGGCTTTTACTGGATCCTTTGGGGTATTCGTCACAATAAATCTTCTTGGGGGGGGATTCCGTGAACTATTGTGTAGCCCTGAGAAAGAGTGGCCAGTATAAACTGATTTGATGTTATGCTCGACCACTGCAGAAGGAAATTTTTCAGCCTTCTGCCCACCTGCAGGGTCGAGTCATTGGGATTTTTCGGCTTGCATAGAAGGATGAAAAAGGATTCCGCCTTTGCCTTTAGTTCTTTGTGCAGACCGATTCTTCCTTCTCCCCTGGGACTTGTTGTCCTGCTCCTGAGCCCTTTAAGGTCGAAAAAAGTGCTTCGGGGGTTGTTTCTTCTTCTTTACCGGGAAGGACTTCTTCCTATCAGCAGTCCTGTCTAGAATGGTATCTAGATCCGGGCCAAAGAGAAGGTCACCCGAAAAAGGAATCCCACAGAGTTTACTCTTTGACGCCAAGTCTTTAGCCATAATGCTCTTGCCGAATTTGTTAAGACTTCTGATCTAGCCGACATTCGAATTGCTTCAGCTGAAGCATCTGCTATATAGACTACTGCAGAGAACAAGGTAGAAAAGTAATCTAAAATCTCCTGTCTGGGTGAAACCAGTACTATATGAGCTTTAAGCTGGTTAACCCAATACTCCAGGTTATGCATGTTGCGGCCATAGCTGGCTTTATAGCGGGTAAAGGAAATAGGCAGACTCAATCCACTGCTTCCCTACCTGAGCCTTGGTGGTGCCTGTCCCCACCGCTGCAGATGCTGCGTCCTCCATGATGTGTGTGCTGCGCTCCACTCGCCGGACTGGAAGCGGAAATAGGCACCAGCTTCTGCCCTGCCTCCCCCCCCTGCGTCCGCCGCCAGAAATGACGTTGGGAGCTGACCCAGTGACCTGCTATTAGGAAGTGTCACTTCTGGTGCGGCCGAGAATTCCTCTCTGCCAATGCAAAATGGCGGTGGTGCGCGCGCGGCCGTCGCTCCCAGGACACTGGAGCGGGTGACTGGATCTTCTGCGGCTCTCCCTGAGCACCTTGGGGGTAAGAGGAGTCCGAACCTACCGCTGCCAAAGCCCTGGCAAGATGGGAGGGCTGAAGGTCTCTAAAAAGGAGGAAAAAAATTAGGAGACCTTGTCTCTCAGGAGCACCCAAGAGATCCTGGCTCCCCTCCAAAAAGATGTTCCCTCCGGGCCGGAAGAAACACAAAAACTGAGGTGTGGTAGGGAGGTGCCTCCTTTTAAAGATCTGGAGGAAAAAGGTTCCTGTGGTACGGTAGGAGGAGTCACTATCTCTCAGGTGCTGTCCTGAAAGACGCCTTGGGAAATAAAGCTTTAAACATCGTACCGACCTTGTGTCGGTGTATGTTTCCCGTACGGTCTCTGAAAACATTGAATTGAAGGTAAGAGGTTAACCACTTAAGGACCGTCTCACGCCGATGTACGTCAGCAAGGCGGCACGGGCAGGCAAAATCACGTTTTGTTCCCCGGCGATCGGAGTGGAGGGGGAGGCCATCCGTTCGTGGCCCCCCCCTCGCGATCGCCGCCGGACTATGGGAACACTCCTTTGCTGCTGTATGCTAAACAGCAGCAAAGGAAGTGATGTCATCTCTCCTCGGCTCGGTAGTTTCCGTTCCGGCCCGAGGAGAGAAGACAGGTATGTGAGTGCACACACACACACACACACACACACACACACACTAGAACATGCCAGGCATACAAAACACCCCGATCGCCCCCCGATCCCCCCCAATCACCCCCCCCCCCTGTCACAAACTAACACCAGCCGTTTTTTTTTTTTCTGATTACTGCTAGGTGTCAGTTTGTGACAGTTACAGTGTTAGCACAGTTACTGTTACCCCCCTGTAGGTCTAGGGTACCCCCCTAACCCCCCCTAATAAAGTTTTAACCCCTTGATCACCCCCCGTCACCAGTGTCGCTAAGCGATCATTTTTCTGATCGCTGTATTAGTGTCGCTGGTGACGCTAGTTAGGGAGGTAAATATTTAGGTTCACCGTCAGCGTTTTATAGCGTCAGGGACTCCCATATACTACCTAATAAATGTTTTAACCCCTTGATTGCCCCCTAGTTAACCCTTTCACCACTGATCACCGTATAACCGTTACGGTTGACGCTGGTTAGTTTATTTTTTATAGTGTCAGGGCACCCGCCGTTTATTACCGAATAAAGGTTTAGCCCCCTAATCGCCCGGCGGTGATATGCGTCGCCCCAGGCAGCGTCAGATTAGCGCCAGTACCGCTAACACCCACGCATGCAGCATGCGCCTCCCTTAGTGGTATAGTATCTGATCGGATCAATATCTGATCCGATCAGATCTATACTAGCGTCCCCAGCAGTTTAGGGTTCCCAAAAAACGCAGTGTTAGCGGGATCAGCCCAGATACCTGCTAGCACCTGCGTTTTGCCCCTCCGCCCGGCCCAGCCCACCCAAGTGCAGTATCGATCGATCACTGTCACTTACAAAACACTAAACGCATAACTGCAGCGTTCGCAGAGTCAGGCCTGATCCCTGCAATCGCTAACAGTTTTTTTGGTAGCGTTTGGGGAACTGGCAAGCACCAGCGGCGTAGTACACCCCGGTCATAGTCAAACCAGCACTGCAGTAACACTTGGTGACGTGGCGAGTCCCATAAGTGCAGTTCAAGCTGGTGAGGTGGCAAGCACAAGTAGTGTCCCGCTGCCACCAAAAAGACAAACACAGACCCGTCGTGCCCTTCCTGCTGCATTCGCCAATCCTAATTGGGAACCCACCGCTTCTGCAGCGCCCGTACTTCGCCCATTCACATCCCCAACCAAATGCAGTCGGCTGCATGAGAGGCATTTTTATGTCCTCCCGAGTACCCCTACCCAGCGAACCCCCCAAAAAAGATGTTGTGTCTGCAGCAATCGCGTATATAGGCGTGACACCCGCTATTATTGTCCCTCCTGTCCTGACAATCCTGGTCTTTGCATTGGTGAATGTTTTGAACGCTACCATTCACTAGTTGAGTATTAGCGTAGGGTACAGCATTGCACAGACTAGGCACACTTTCACAGGGTCTCCCAAGATGCCATCGCATTTTGAGAGACCCGAACCTGGAACCGGTTACAGTTATAAAAGTTAGTTACAAAAAAAGTGTAAAAAAAAAAAATATATATATAAAATAAAAAAAAATAGTTGTCATTTTATTGTTCTCTCTCTCTCTCTATTGTTCTGCTCTTTTTTACTGTATTCTATTCTGCAATGTTTTATTGTTATGTTTTATCATGTTTGCTTTTCAGGTATGCAATTTTTTATACTTTACCGTTTACTGTGCTTTATTGTTAACCATTTTTTTGTCTTCAGGTACGCCATTCACGACTTTGAGTGGTTATACCAGAATGATGCCTGCAGGTTTAGGTATCATCTTGGTATCATTCTTTTCAGCCAGCGGTCGGCTTTCATGTAAAAGCAATCCTAGCGGCTAATTAGCCTCTAGACTGCTTTTACAAGCCGTGGGAGGGAATGCCCCCCCCCACACCGTTTTCCGTGTTTTTCTCTGGCTCTCCTGTCTCAACAGGGAACCTGAGAATGCAGCCGGTGATTTAGCCAGCTGACCATAGAGCTGATCAGAGACCAGAGTGGCTCCAAACATCTCTATGGCCTAAGAAACCGGAAGCTACGAGCATTTCATGACTTAGATTTCGCCGGATGTAAATAGCGCCATTGGGAAATTGGGGAAGCATTTTATCACACTGATCTTGGTGTGGTCAGATGCTTTGAGGGCAGAGGAGAGATCTAGGGTCTAATAGACCCCAATTTTTTCAAAAAAGAGTACCTGTCACTACCTATTGCTATCATAGGGGATATTTACATTCCCTGAGATAACAATAAAAATGATTAAAAAAAAAAAAATATGAAAGGAACAGTTTAAAAATAAGATAAAAAAAGCAAAAAAAGAAAGAAAAAAAAAAAAAAAAGCACCCCTGTCGCCCCCTGCTCTCGTGCTAAGGCGAACGCAAGCGGCGGTCTGTCGTCAAACGTAAACAGCAATTGCACCATGCATGTGAGGTATCACCGCGAAGGCCAGATCGAGGGCAGTAATTTTTGCAGTAGACCTCCTCTGTAAATCTAAAGTGGTAACCTGTAAAGGCTTTTAAAAATGTATTTATTTTGTTGCCACTGCACGTTTGTGCGCAATTTTAAAGCATGTCATGTTTGGTATCCATGTACTCGGCCTAAGATCACTTTTTTTATTTCATCAAACATTTGGGCAATATAGTGTGTTTTAGTGCATTAAAATTTAAAAAGGGTGTTTTTTCCCCAAAAAATGCGTTTGAAAAATCGCTGCGCAAATACTGTGCGAAAAAAAAAAAAGAAAAAACACCCACCATTTTAATCTGTAGGGCATTTGCTTTAAAAAAATATATAATGTTTGGGGGTTCAAAGTAATTTTTTTGCAAAAAAAAATAACTTTTTCATGTAAACAATAAGTGTCAGAAAGGGCTTTGTCTTCAAGTGGTTAGAACAGTGGGTGATGTGTGACATAAGCTTCTAAATGTTGTGCATAAAATGCCAGGACAGTTCAAAACCCCCCCAAATGACCCCATTTTGGAAAGTAGACACCCCAAGCTATTTGCTGAGAGGCATGTCGAGTCCATGGAATATTTTATATTGCGACACAAGTTGCAGGAAAGAGACAAATTTTTTATTTTTTTTTGCACAAAGTTGTCACAAAATGATATATTGCTCAAACATGCCATGGAAATATGTGAAATTACACCCCAAAATACATTCTGCTGCTTCTCCTGAGTACGGGGATACCATATGTGTGAGACTTTTTGGGAGCCTAGCCGCGTACGGGACCCCGAAAACCAAGCACCGCCTTCAGGCTAAGGGCGTGAATTTTTGATTTCACTCTTCACTGCCTATCACAGTTTCGGAGGCCATGGAATGCCCAGGTGGCACAAACCCCCCCCAAATGATCCTATTTTGGAAAGTAGACACCCCAAGCTATTTGCTGAGAGGTATAGTGAGTATTTTGCAGACCTCACTTTTTGTCAAAGTTTTGAAAATTGAAAAAAGAAAAAAAAAATGTTTTTTCTTGTCTTTCTTCATTTTCAAAAACAAATGAGAGCTGCAAAATACTCACCATGCCTCTCAGCAAATAGCTTGGGGTGTCTACTTTCCAAAATGGGGTCATTTGGGGGGGGGTTGTGCCACCTGGGCATTCCATGGCCTCCGAAACTGTGATAGGCAGTAAAGAGTGAAATCAAAAATTTTCACCCGTAGAAATCCTGAAGGCGGTGATTGGTTTTCGGGGTCCCGTACGCGGCTAGGCTCCCAAAAAGTCCCACACACACACGTGGTATCCCCATACTCAGGAGAAGCAGCTAAATGTATTTTGGGGTGCAATTCCACATATGCCCATGGCCTGTGTGAGCAATATATCATTTAGTGACAACTTTATGCAAAAAAAAAAAAGTGTCACTTTCCCGCAACTTGTGTCAAAATATAAAATATTCCATGGACTCAATATGCCTCTCAGCAAATAGCTTGGGGTGTCTACTTTCCAAAATGGGGTCATTTTGGAGGGTTTTGTGCCACCTGGGCATTCCATGGCCTCCGAAACTGTGATAGGCAGTGAAGAGTGAAATCAAAAATTTACACCCTTAGAAATCCTGAAGGCGGTGATTGGTTTTCGGGGCCCCGTACGCGGCTAGGCTCCCAAAAAGTCCCACACACACACACATGTGGTATCCCCATACTCAGGAGAAGCAGCTAAATGTATTTTGGGGTGCAATTCCACATATGCCCATGGCCTGTGTGAGCAATATATCATTTAGTGACAACTTTATGCAAAAAAAAAAAAAAAGTGTCACTTTCCCGCAACTTGTGTCAAAATATAAAATATTCCATGGACTCAATATGCCTCTCAGCAAATAGCTTGGGGTGTCTACTTTCCAAAATGGGGTCATTTTGGGGGGGTTTGTGCCACCTGGGCATTCCATGGCCTCCGAAACTGTGATAGGCAGTGAAGAGTGAAATCAAAAATTTACACCCTTAGAACGCTAATTGACATTTTTTTTTACCAAAGACATGTGGCCGAATACATTTTGGCCTAAATGTATGACTAAAATTTAGTTTATTGGATTTTTTTTATAACAAAAAGTAGAAAATATCATTTTTTTTCAAAATTTTCGGTCTTTTTCCGTTTATAGCGCAAAAAATAAAAACCGCAGAGGTGATCAAATACCATCAAAAGAAAGCTCTATTTGTGGGAAGAAAAGGACGCAAATTTCGTTTGGGTACAGCATTGCATGACCGCGCAATTAGCAGTTAAAGCGACGCAGTGCCAAATTGGAAAAAGACCTCTGGTCCTTAGGCAGCATAATGGTCCGGGGCTCAAGTGGTTAATAGAGAATTTAGATAAGGCATTTTAAATATATACTATAAAATTGTAAAAGGTACAGTTTATCTTCCATTCATATTTTCTTAACTGGCATAACATTAGACCTATTTTTGACATTATAAAACAGGAAGAGTCTTAGATCATCGCACATACATATCAGCTGGATGTACATCTTGTGATCTACTGGTTGACTCCGAGCACTGTCGGGTATAAGCTTCACAATCTAACATCACACCAAGGTATTACACGTTTCAGCTTGCATCATCACTTCAGAAAATAAAATAAAAAAAATAATTATTGAGAAGGAGTGTATATGTAACATGGGAAAGCAGAATGCAGACACCGTAGAGTGGCATGTATTAACAAAAGTTCACAATACAAGTATACTCTACAAATCAAACAAGTTTGGAATCTCCAATTAAAGGGTGTGAACATTTATCAGTATAAATGGCAGCAGATGTACAAATGATGTATGTAATATGGATATTACATTATACCATCTAAATCTCAGTATCTCAGAACAGCATCACAATTATTTTTAGGTACAAACATTGTTACTGAATTAAGAACCTAAAACTAGGTATGAACAATCAAGACAAAACCCTTAGTTGCCTCATATATTAAACAAATAACGTCTTGCTGTGGGAAGGCCAGGCAGATATAAATGAGACAACTAAAATGATCAATGCAATTTCTGTGGCTAGTAAACCACAAAGGGCAAAACTGTGCAATTATACCCTGAAGAGGCTCTTCTCACAACTACTGCCAAACATCTCAACAGTAGCTAGTCTGGTAACAGCCATCATATAATCATTTTCTTCATAAGTCTCTGGTTTCACTAATGCATTAATCAAAGAGAAAGCAAGCTCCCAAATCTGTTGCTTCTTCCAGCATTTGTTTTTCTTTTCAGAGCTTGATCTTGAATGCAGTTGGATGGACCACCGCAGAGGACCCTGAAGATTTAAACAGGGCTTTTAGGATAGTTTCTGGATCAACTTCAGCCACTGGGTTTGAGGTACGGGAGGAAGAAGACTTTCTTCTCATTTCCACATCCATCTTTGCCGATGATGGCGCATCACTTAATCGCCTAAAAATAATAGAAGTTAAATAAAAATTAGCTTAATACTACAGATTGAATTTCCTATACACTAAAGGTATTGTTTGTGTAAGCAGTAAAAATATTATTGGTTAGGCTCCAGCATCACATTAGGCAGTGAACACTTGATAGGGGTTTGAAAAAAAAACAAAAAACATTTTGGAGTATCAGTTACTTCCACACTAGTCCTACTCTACAAAGTTACTAATCTAGTTTGTAAAACTGACTTTGTCTATATGCATTTACTTACAAGAGATACACTGTAGTTACTACAAACTTTTGACTAAATATTTAAGAATGTTGATGCAGTTAGGGGATTTAATCTTTCTATTTTTAGCCGCCCTGGGTCAAATCAATTGTTTTAAGGCTTGTTCACACATGCTCTGAAGCAGTGGCGGCTGGTGTTTTTTTTTTAGGAGGGTGGCAAACAACCACCCACCCCTCCGCTGTTTGCCGGTCGGTCTAGCACTTACCCCATTGGCGGCGGTGGGTGACAGGCAGCGTGGTGCAGCATGCTCCGGTCCTCTCCTCCATGGCAGCTTGCAGCTCCTCCCTTCCTCTTCCTAGGCGTCTAATAGGCTTGCCTGGGAGGTTCAGCCAAGCAGATGACCGGTGTCAAAACCCGCTTTCGATTAGCCGGGAGGAGGATCAGTGTTACAACAGCAAATTTTCATTCGCTGTTTTAGCACACCTGGGTGGGAGCGTACATTCTGCGAACACGAACCCACCCAAAATTGAAGCCCATTAGAGCCTTTGTCTCTAATCGGTGCTTCAAAAAAACAAAAAAAAAAACAGCCTCCCTGCATTGGAATCCATTGTCCGGTGTCCTGAAAGGGGCCGGACGCATGGTTAGGGGAGATTGTGATGGGGGGAGGGGGGGCGTAATGGACGGGCTGCCCCTGCTCTGAAGCGTGATCTGTTTTCACAGCTTGCTGTCAAGAGCATTTGACAGGCAATGTGGTGATATTGTATCGCCTCCTCACCGACTGCTTTAACCCCTTTAATACTGCACCAGTATGCTACAATCCACTGGCACTAGCACGCAGTTGTGGGGCACTTGTACAGCAGTCCCATCTATTTGAAGGAGTGGTACTCTAGTGCTCTGTCCACTAAAAGACGGCCAGGTCCACACCACATGTACTCTCCTGGCTACTGCCTCTTTAGCTAAAGAGGGAGCAGTTAGAAGGTTATAAAAAACACAGCTCAGCCATGGGGGTTTGTCACCCCCTCAATCAGATGCAGCCAAAGTTCAAGCATTTTGACAAATTGGCAGGGGCAACTTTCAAAACACAATAGCGGCAAAGGAAGATTCATTCACACTGTATACAGTGCAAGTGGAGGCATTATGTAATAGAAGGGGTTACCTTTACTGATTCCTCGCTCTGTGTATGACCTGTACATTATTGTATCTGGTGCAAGCTCCATGTTTAACTTCCTCAGTGTACCAGTATGTTTCTTAACTTCCAAAAAATTGTGGCAAAAAATGAGATCACCTTGGGATGTCTACTTTCCAAAAAGGGTCATTTTGAGAGTTTTCATACTATTCTGGAAGTTTCTCTTATTTTCTGTTAAAATAAAAATAAGGGGGTGTGTCAAACTATGGCTGTAAGCGGGTGCAACTGAGTGAGCTCTGGCACTCCACCTATGGTGGAATATCAGATGATTTTGCACCCGTAGCTGCCCGAAACACTACATGTCCAAGGTAAAAGGGGACACGGGGGTGCACACATACCTCCCTCAATAAAAGGACTCAGTTGCGACTTTCAGCCCCAGGCAGCTCCTGTTGTCCCCAAGAGCCAGCTACTGTAATGCCTTTTAAGATTCCTGGCAAAGCAGCACAGAAGGAGGAAGGGATGGCACACACAGCAAGTGCAGTAAAAACTCTGACACAGAACAGTGCAGCAGGACCAGCCTGCCTGCTTAAGCTGGTGGTTGAGCTAGGGGTAAAAAAAAACTTTGGGGGTGGTCAAGAGTTAGGGGGCACAGCTTAAGTGGGTGACCAAGGGTCAAGGAAAATAACTTTGGGGGTGGTCGAATGTTAGTTAGGACATTGTAATAACATGAAATCTTAGAGTATAAATTGCTGAGATTCAACTTACAGAAAAATAACCGTATAAAAACTCTTGATACAGTCAGTAAACCCAGTATGAAAGAGCGCGGTGATGTCAGGGACCGCCATAATGCAGAGTAGAGGAAATAAAAAATCAAAACTGCTTAGCAGCATCAACATAAAACAGAGGAAATAATGATATATCTTTTCAACTCTATGGCGTCAATGCAGAGTTAACTTGTGAGAGGTAAATATTGAGTTTTCCAATGAAGCGCGATCGCCCAGTGGATGGCAACACAAATCGTATGGAACAGTCTCAATTGTATAGTGGAAACCTCCGGGATTGGGGTGAATAATAGACATTGTGATGGGGTAAGCGACAGTTGAGCATCTGTTATTTTAGAGGTAAATGATACAAGCTTTCTCCAAATTGGAGCAATCGGTGCATTGCATCCTCTAAAACAGTGTTTCTCAATTCCAGTCCTCAAGGCGCCCCAACAGGTCATGTTTTCAGGATGTCCATTATTTTGCACAGGTGATTTGATCAGTTTCACTGCCTTAGTAATTACCACAGCCATTTCATCTGAGGGAAATCCTGAAAACATGACCTGTTGGGGCGCCTTGAGGACTGGAGTTGAGAAACACTGCTCTAAAACAGTGGTCATCAACCCTGTCCTCAGGGCCCACTAACAGGCCAGGTTTGCAAGATAACTGAAATACATCACAGGTGATATAATTTGCTGCTCAGTGATTGCAGTATTCTAGTCTGCATATCCCCAAGGTAATACATAAAACCTGGCCTGTTAGTGGGCCCTGAGGACAGGGTTGATGACCACTGCTCTAAAACATAATGGACAAACAGCAGGAAAAATGGTGTGGATTTTAACTGGGGTTCGATACCATCTTGTATGAAGTTTCAGCGCTGTTTCTCTAATGTTAAGTGACCTTGTACACTTCAAGGTACTCTGCTCCAGTGAGCATTCCGATTCCCACTTGACTCTATAGGGCAGGGGGTCAGAAGAGATCTGATTGTTTAAATGGATATATAGTTCAGAGCTGAAACCTTTTCCCCTGGGGTTGTGTAAACAAATCTGTTCATACATAGATGGTTAGGAAGGACAACTTTAGTGATGGTTAAGAGTCAAAGGGACAACTTTGGTGGTGCTCAAGTGTCATGGGGGACAGGTTATGTGGGTGGTCGAGAGTCAGGAGGGGAATCTTTGGGTGTGGTCAAAAGTGTGGGGGACAACTTCAGGGATGGTAGAGAGGCAGGGGGACAACTTTGGGGGTGGTCAAGAGTCAGGGGAAACAAGCTGGTGGTCAACAGTCAAGAGTGAGTGGGGACAACATTGGGGGTCAAGAGTCAGGGGGGTACACCTTAAGTGGGCAGTCGAGTTGGGGGGGGGGGGGCTTAGGAGGCAAATTTTAAGTGGTTAAGAATCAGAGTACACAACTTTAGGGTGGTTGAAAGTCAGGGAGGACAGATAAAGTGGCCGGTCAAGAGTTGGGGGACAACTTTAAAGGTGGCCCAGAGTCACAAGGGATCAACTTAGGGGGTGGTTAAGATTGAGGGGGCGTGGCTTAGTGGCACTTGGAGTAAGAAGCAGGAACCGCGCTCTCTGCCGAAACTCCGTTATAGATCCTTTATCCTGATGCAGTGAAACTGGGTGATCTACCCACTTGCAGAAGGCACACACTCTCTGCTCCTTGCTCCGGTCCGCTCTCCTGATGTCCCGGCGAGGCAGAGACCTCAAATCCACGGCGGATCCTCCGCCTCAGGATGGCAGCCTCCAGCCACGCTCGGCCAGAGAGGCAGCGCAGAAGCTGTATTCTAAGGCGGCTGGCAAAGATTCCTCCAACAAAATGGCTCCAGTCCCTACAGACACCCCAGCGACAGCTGCAAAAGAGAACATGCTGGAGGACTGGACTCCTGAGTCAGCAGATCTCATACCCTGTGAAGCCGTGAGCACACACACACGCTGCATGACTGACTCGTTACAAGGGGAGCAGGAGCTGCGCCCACACTTAGAGAAATATTCACGTCTGTCACTAACTGCAATTAAGCACTATCTACTTTAACCTCTGAAGTCAAGGTAGTGAAGTTGGAACCGACACTGGTGAGGCAGGATATGCAAAAACTGCGAGAGACTGTACTACAGCCCTGGAAGGGAGGGTGAGCACAACGGAGGATGACTTGGCCCCACTACAGAGGGATGTCCAAAAAGCGCATACACTGTCCAATGCCCATGCAGCCCGCCTGGATGCTTTAGAGAACAGGCTGCGGCGCAATAATGTGTGGGCGGTTGGAGTCCCGGAGCGAGCTGAGGGTAAAAACCCAGTGACCTGCATTGAGAACTGGCTGATTAACATCTTTGATAGAGATTCCTTCTCCCCATGTCTCTGGTGGAACGGGCCCATCTAGACCTGGGAAAGCTGCTCGCCCATTTCTATTTAAGCTCCTTAATTTCCAGGATCGTGATACCATCCTTGCCAAGGCCAGAACCATGAACGCCTCTCTTATTACAGATAACACTAAAGTATCTCTATATCCATATTTTCCACAGAGCTCCAGTGCACAAGGGTCACGTTCAATGGAGTCAAACAGAGGCTTTGGCGCTTAAATGTCACCTATGCGATTTTATACCCTGCCCCTTTACACATGTTTGCAAACGATGAGACACGAATTTTTGATAATCCTACTTCAGCAATGCAATGGCTCAACCAGGTGGAACATACCCTAAAAAACTCAGCTGAAACCTGAATTACTTAAGGAAACTATGATCTATCTGTGTGGTTTCCTTTTTTTCTGCAGTCTGGAAGGTTCTTGTTTATGTTAGCAAGGCGGAGAAAATACATACTTTCCCCTGCTATTCCAGTTATATTTCACGTTACCACTGGTACATTACCTGTTCTCTAAGTCTTGGTCCTGTTATAGGGAGTTCCCCGACCAATTGGTCCTATGTGGACAGTTTGATACAATTCTTTTATCTCTTAAATTTTTTTTAGTTTTTAGAGATTTTGCAAGCTCTCACTACCACACGCCTGTTGTGATGAGTGCTTGTCTGGCCTGTCTTGGGCCCTTGGAGTGACTGGAAGTGTAATTGATGCTGTTACGTAAATGACTTTCTTTGGTGTAATGAACCTATGCTATGGCAGCTGAGGTGGTTTGTCCTTTGGTCCCGGAGGAGTATGTGCTGCCAGTTACAACATTGGGACTGCTTCATTACTAATAGACTAACTTACCTTTACTGCCTTATGACCATTTTATCTCTCCTGCCATTTTATCTTTATTCCATATTATGAGAAACATTAGTTTAGTGGAATGTTCGGTAAGTAAGTAGTGGGGTGAAACGTCTAGCCATTTTCAATACCATTCGGCACTACAAGCCAGCTATTATTTGCTTGCAGGAAACTCACTGGTCTAAGAATAAATGATCTCTTCTAGCCCATTGGCAATAGAAGACACAATTTCACTCCACATACTCTACGTTCTCGAGAGGTATTAGTATTTTAATAGATAACACAATACCAGATCCCTTCAGGAGGTTATAGATGATGCTGGGAGATTTGTTTTCTTGCTTCGTAAACTATCAAATATGCTGTGTATCATTGCTGCCATTTATATTCCTCCACCCTTCCCTCTAGAAGTCCTGAAGCAGTTTACACATTTTCTCTCCAGGCACCCTGGCATTCCAGTCTGGGCATTGAGGGATTTTAACCACTTGCCGAGCGCCTCGCGACGATATACGTCGCCAGAATGGCACGGGCAGGCAGAATCACGTACCTGTACGTGATCTGCCTCCCGCGGGCGGGGGGTCCAATCGGACCCCCCCCGGTGCCCGAGGCGGTCGGCTTTTGTCCAGCGGCGATCGGAGGTGAGGGGGAGGCCATTCATTCGTGGCCCCCCCTCGCGATCGCTGCCGGCCAATCGAATCATTCCTATGCTGCTGTATGCTAAACAGCAGCAAAGGAAATTATGTCATCTCTCCTCGGCTCGGTATTTTCTGTTCCGGCGCCGAGGAGAGAAGACATCACTGTGAGTGTAAAAACACACACACACACACACACACACACACACACACACACACACACACACACACACACACACACACACACACCACAGTAGAACATGCCAGGCACACAAAACACCCCCCTTTACCCCCCCCCGACCACCCCCCAATCACACTGACACCAAGCAGTTTTGTTTTTTTCTGATTACTGCATGGTGTCAGTTTTGACAGTTAGTGTGGTAGGGCAGTTAGTGTTAGCCCCCTGTAGGTCTAGGGTACCCCCCTAATAAAGTTTTAACCCCTTGATCACTCCCCGTCGCCAGTGTCACTAAGCGATCATTTTTCTGATCGCTGTATTAGTGTCGCTGGTGACGCTAGTTAGGAAGGTAAATATTTAGGTTCGCCGTCAGCGTTTTATAGCGTCAGGGACCCCCATATACTACCTAATAAAGGTTTTAACCCCTTGATCGCCCCCTAGTTAACCCTTTCACCACTGATCACCGTATAACCGTTACGGGTGACGCGGATTAGTTCGTTTATTTTTTTTATAGTGTCAGGGCACCCGCCGTTTATTACCGAATAAAGGTTTAGCCAACTGATCGCCCGGCGGTGATATGCGTCGCCCCAGGCAGCGTCAGATTAGCGCCAGTACCGCTAACACCGACGCACGCAGCATAAGCCTCCCTTAGTGGTATAGTATCTGAAAGGATCAATATCTGATCCGATCAGATCTATACTAGCGTCCCCAGCAGTTTAGGGTTCCCAAAAACGCAGTTTTAGAGGGATCAGCCCAGATACCTGCTAGCACCTGCGTTTTGCCCCTCAGCCCAGCCCAGCCCACCCAAGTGCAGTATCTATCGATCACTGTCACTTACAAAACACTAAATATATAACTGCAGCGTTCGCAGAGTCAGGCCTGATCCCTGCGATCGCTAACAGTTTTTTTGGTAGCGTTTTAGGGGAACTGGCAAGCACCACCGGCCTAGTACACCCCAGTTGTAGTCAAACCAGCACTGCAGTAACACTTGGTGACGTGGCGAGTCCCATAAGTGCAGTTCAAGCTGGTGAGGTGGCAAGCACAAGTGTCCCGCTGCCACCAAGAAGAAGACAAACACAGGCCCGTCGTGCCCATAATGCCCTTCCTGCTGCATTCGCCAATCCTAATTGGGAACCCACCACTTCCGCAGCGCCCGTACTTCCCCCATTCACATCCCCAACCAAATGCAGTCGGCTGCATGAGAGGCATTTTTATGTCCTCCCGAGTACCCCTACCCAACGAACCCCCCCAAAAAAGATGTGTCTGCAGCAAGCGCAGATATAGGCGTGACACCCGCTATTATTGTCCCTCCTGTCCTGACAATCCTGGTCTTTGCATTGGTGAATGTTTTGAACACTACCATTCACTAGTTGAGTATTAGCGTAGGGTACAGCATTGCACAGACTAGGCACACTTTCACAGGGTCTCCCAAGATGCCATCGCATTTTGAGAGATCCGAACCTGGAACTGGTTACAGTTATAAAAGTTAGTTACAAAAAAAAGTGTAAAAAAAAAAAATATATATAAAATTAAAAAAAATAGTTGTCGTTTTATGGTTCTCTCTCTCTATTCTCCCTCTATTGTTCTGCTCTTTTTTACTGTATTCTATTCTGCAATGTTTTTTTTGTTATTATGTTTTATCATGTTTGCTTTTCAGGTATGCAATTTTTTATACTTTACCGTTTACTGTGTTTTATTGTTAACCATTTTTTTGTCTTCAGGTACGCCATTCATGACTGAGTGGTTATGCCAGAATGATGCCTGCAGGTTTAGGTATCATCTTGGTATCATTCTTTTCAGCCAGCGGTCGACTTTCATGTAAAAGCAATCCTAGCGGCTATTTAGCCTCTAGACTGCTTTTACAAGCAGTGGGAGGGAATGCCCCCCCACCGTCTTCCGTGTTTTTCTCTGGCTCTCCTGTCTCAACAGGGAACCTGAGAATGCAGCCGGTGATTCAGCCAGCTGACCACAGAACTGATCAGAGACCAGAGTGGCTCCAAACGTCTCTATGGGCTAAGAAACCGGAAGCTACGAGCATTTCATGACTTAGATTTCGCCGGATGTAAACAGTGCCATTGGGAAATTGGGAAAGCATTTTATCACACAGATCTTGGTGTGGTCAGATGCTTTGAGGGCAGAGGAGAGATCCAGGGTCTAATAGACCCCAATTCTTTCAAAAAAGAGTACCTGTCACCACCTATTGCTATCATAGGGGATATTTACATTCCCTGAGATAACAATAAAAATGATAAAAAAAAAAAAAAAAAATATGAAAGGAACAGTTTAAAAATAAGATAAAAAAGCAAAAAAATAATAAAGAAAAAAAAAAAAAGAAAAAAAAAAAGCACCCGTCGCCCCCTGCTCTTGCGCTAAGGCGAACACAAGCGTCGGTCTGTCGTCAATTGTAAACAGCAATTGCACCATGCATGTGCAGTATCACTGCGAAGGTCAGATCGAGGGCAGTAATTTTAGCAGTAGACCTCCTCTGTAAATCTAAAGTGGTAACCTGTAAAGGCTTTTAAAGGCTTTTAAAAATGTATTTTTCCTGACAGACTCCATGGCAGCCTACGTGTGGGTTAACCCCGCCTCCTCTCCAATGCTATAGGACCCCCTACCCTATAAGATTGAGCTCACCTGTACAGACTATGTGTTCCTTTTTTGTCCTCCTCCATGGACCTACATCACGATTGTTCCTGTTGGCCTGGACTAAATGATCCTGGGTCATGGTTCAACGGGCCTTATAGTTACGCCTTCCCCAGATTAAGCGTCTGCTCGGTCGGAAGAGTCCCCAGTACGGGAGGTGTTGAACGCTCGTGAGAAGCTTGTGTTTTAAGTCCTGGCTGGGTCTTCATAAAGAACTGGAGCAGAGTGCAAGCATCCTTCCGTAAAACCCGCTAAGAGTAGGGCGTCTGATGGTCAGGAACCAGCCGAATCTTTTAGGTTACGCCCTCCCAGGCAGTTTGGGCGGGGAGGCTCGTCTGCTCCTCTTCCGGCACGTCTGGGTGGCCTCCATCACTGGTTACTGGGCTGTCAAGATGGTTTTAATCGAGCCACACATGGTCCTTCACTAATACCCCTTTCCCCAGATTTATTCCACTCTGCTCACTCAGTTGGAAGAGCAGGAGCAGGTGTTACTGTGCACGCCCCGATGGACGTAGAATTCCAGGGGTATACTTTCCCCTCTTCTGAACACAAAAGTAACAGTTTTGGTGTCTAGTATTAGATCCATCTTACCTATACAAGTATATAAAATTTGTAGATACGTTGGAAGGCTCTGTCGACCTTCTATACGGCCAGGACATTAGCTAATCCCAATTGGCTTAAAAGAAGTTTACCTCTAGTTCCAAATTGGGCGAGACCATCTACAGTTCTTCTTCCTTATCGGGCTGATGACCTCACACGTGTCTTCTTGAAAAAAAAAAAAAAAATTTCTCCGGCCATAGTGGCCCTCATTTAAATGAGAGGGGTACGTCTTTATCACTATTTCGATTACCTTGTCTTGCTATCCTAACACAAAGACCAGTTGCTGGTTCTCAGGGAACTGGTTATCTCCACCCTGACTAGCTTCAGGTGGCTCCTAAAAAGAAAAAAAAAAAAAAAGAACTACCGCCTCGACGGTCTTCATGACCCCTATGGTCAAGTGGTCTCTGCAGAGGTTATACCCGCTCCAGGCAGGTTTTCTGCAGCGAGGGAGATCAAGGGGCAACAGTCAACCTATTTACATATCAACGACGTGGAGCAGCCTCTTCTGGTGTCTTCAGCGCAAAATCTGCTCAATTGCCACTTCGTTGCCCCATGGTCAAGGTCGCGACTGATGCCAGCGGTATAGGGAGTATTTTGCAGACCTCACTTTTTGTCACCAAGTTTTGAAAATTGAAAAAAGAAAATAAAAAAGTTTTCTTGTCTTTCTTCATTTTCAAAAACAAATGAGAGCTGCAAAATACTCACCATGCCTCTCAGCAAATAGCTTGGGGTGTCTACTTTCCAAAATGGGGTCATTTGGGGGGGGGGGGGGGGGGGGGTTGTGCCACCTGGGCATTCCATGGCCTCCAAAACTGTGATAGGCAGTGAAGAGTGAAATCAAAAATTTACACCCTTAGAAATCCTGAAGGCGGTGATTGGTTTTCGGGGCCCCGTACGCGGCTAGGCTCCCAAAAAGTCCCATACATGTGGTATCCCCATACTCAGGATAAGCAGCTAAATGTATTTTGGGGTGCAATTCCACATATGCCCATGGCCTGTGTGAGCAATATATCATTTAGTGACAACTTCGTGCGAAAAAAAAAAAAAAAAATGTGTCACTTTCCCGCAACTTGTGTCAAAATATAAAATATTCCATGGACTCAACATGCCTCTCAGCAAATAGCTTTGGGTGTCTACTTTCCAAAATGGGGTCATTTGGGGGGGGGGGGGGTGCCATCTGGGCATTTTATGGCCTTCAAAACTGTGATAGGTAGTGAGGAGTGAAATTAAAAATTTACGCCCTTAGAAATCCTGAAGGCGGTGATGGGTTTTCGGGGCCCCGTACGCGGCTAGGCTCCCAAAAAGTCCCACACATGTGGTATCCCGGTACTCAGGAGAAGCAGCTGAATGTATTTTGGGGTGCAATTCCACATATGCCAATGGCCTGCGTGAGCAATATATCATTTAGTGACAACTTTTTGTAAGTTTTTTTTTTTTTTTGTCATTATTCAATCACTTGGGACAAAAAAAATTAATATTTAATGGGCTCAACATGCCTCTCAGCAATTTCCGTGGGGTGTCTAATTTCCAAAATGGGGTGGGGGGTTTTGTACTGCCCTGCCATTTAAGCACCTCAAAAAATGACATAGGCAGGCAAACTAAAAGCTGTGTAAATTCCAGAAAATGTACCCTAGTTTGTAGACGCTATAACTTTTGCGCAAACCAATATACGCTTATTGACATTTTTTTTACCAAAGACATGTGGCCGAATACATTTTGGCCTAAATGTATGACTAAAATTGAGTTTTCGGATTTTTTTTATAACAAAAAGTAGAAAATATCATTTTTTAAAAATTTTCGGTCTTTTTCCGTTTATAGCGCAAAAAATAAAAGCCGCAGAGGTGATCAAATACCATCAAATGAAAGCTCTATTTGTGGGAAGAAAAGGACCCAAATTTCGCTTGGGTACAGCATTGCATGACCGCGCAATTGGCAGTTAAAGCGACGCAGTGCCAAATTGTAAAAAGTGCTCTGGTCAGGAAGGGGGTAAATCCTTCCGGGGCTGAAGTGGTTAATAACTGTTTGGATCTGCAGATAAATTGTTCTCTAGATCTGATCACACACCGTACCCTGGGTTCCCCACCCCCATTGCAAGATTCCTGACTGAACCAAGCATGAGAGACGTGTGGAGGGAAAGGAATCCTGATAGAAAAGGTTTCTTCTGCTCTGGTAACTTCCTCTAACTATGCCCCCAGTAATGTAACCAATCATTCTCCTCTAAGGGTAGTAACTGATCTTAAGCCACTGAAGGGAACTAGGCTATGGAAGGTAAACCCATTTTACAGAGACGGATAGTGTAACTGATGCCCTTAGACAGTTCTTGCAACAAAATGCTGGTTCAACCCTGGTTGGTGTGATCTGGGATGCCCTCAAGGCTCATAAAAACTTCCACTAAAGCATGGGAGATGCAGGTCCTTGTTAAGGCCAGGGAGTTGGAGGAGGCTTATGTAGCAAACCCAACAGACATTAAAGAACAAGGGTGGCTAGATGCCCAATCCCTTTATGCACACGTATCCCTTAAAATTGCAGTAAAATTTTTTTTTTTTTAACACAACGAAAATATTTAGATGAGGGGGGGAAAACACAGTTTACCTCCTCGCTGTAATCACAAAATATCTCAGCAGGAAGTTTCCCTTAAAGATACCATAACTGACCCTATGGGTAGGGTTGTACATAAACAAGACCAAATTTCTGAAGTATTTTTCCAATTTTTTACTGACCTATATTCTTCTAAGGTGTTGTCCACCTCTGCTGAACTGAGCCGATGTCTAGATTGTTGCCTTCTCCCACAGGTCAACTCTCTGGACTTTAGCATGTTAAATGCCCCCTTAACGTTGGAGGAACTTCCCCTAGTGGTGGCTGGTATGGCCAACAAGTCACCAGGCACTGATGGACTCCCTACCAAGACTTATAAACGATATAACGAGCCCTTACTTATGTAGGTAAACTTCCAGCCTTAATGAATGAGGCTATCATTGTATTGATTCCTAAACCTGGCAAAGATAGATTGAATCCAGATTCCTATCGACCGATATCGCTACTAAATTCAGATGTTAAGCTATTGGCCCGTCCTGGCTACCAGATTGGCTACTGTTATTCAAAAATTAATACACATATAGGCCGATCGGGTTTTATACCCACAAGATCTACTGCCCTAAACATTAGGCGTCTATACTTAAATATCCAGCTTCCTCTCGATAACCTGGGTAATAGATCAATCCTGTCCCTTGACGCTGCTAAAGCATTTGACAGCGTTGAATGGAATTATTTATCCTTAATAAATTCCACCTTGGGAACAGGTTTATAACCTGAATAAAGCTTTTCTATGCAGAACCGATGACGAGACTTCATATTAAATGGTTCCCTTTCGGAGACTCTCTCTGGCCTGGGGCGCTAGCCAGGGGTGGCCATGGTCCCCTCTACTTTTTGCCCTGGCACTGGAACCCTTGGCGGCAATGATTAGGGCTTCTCCAGATATATTTGGCTTTAAGAGAGGAATACAGGAGGATAAAATTGAATTGTACGTCGATACTGTAGTATATCTGGGGGCCACTGCTGGCTCACTGGTGGTGGCAATGATCCTTATTGAGGAATATAGATCCTATTCTGGATTTTCCATAAAATGGCACAAGTCAACCTTCCTTCCATTGGATCCTCTGTCCGCTTGTCTGCCGGCAGGAACCTCCCAGATATCTGTGGTATCCTCCTTCCGATATCTTGGTGTTGTAGTCACGTCCAGTCTAAGATTTTCTTTAGTTAAATCTTAAACCTATCCTACAAAAATGTAAAGGTAAATGTGCTACTTGGTGTGATCTCTCACTGTCAGTAAATGGTCGCGTTAACTTAATTAAAATGGTATGGGCACCCCAACTGCTCTATGTATTGCACAATTGTCCTATAAAAATTCCCCGCTTTTGGTTCTTACAGACTCGTAATTTAGAGAGTTGATTTGGAAGAAAGGACCTGCCAGAATTAAACTCTCTACCTTACAATACCTTAAGGATCAGGGAGATATGGCAGTGCCTCATACCTAAACCTGTTTTTATGCAGCTCAGCATTTAGTGGGTTGGGCATTGCCAAACACTGCAGATCCTTCTCGAAATCCGCTGATCGGCTCTGACATGGTCTACTCTGCTTTTTCATATTTAGAAATGGGTTTGCCTGCTGCCCCTTCCCATTGTCTGACAGTGACTCTGCTTTTACACATATGGAAAATGGTCAAAAAATTAGGGTTAGCTGGGTTTTTCCCGCTGTACTTAGATTTTAGGCTGAATTATATAAATTGACAGACACTTAACACCGGCTGGTATTAGATTTCTTTCTCAACTCTATAGGAGTAATGTTCTGAAATCTTTTGACCAGCTAAGAGAGAAATTCAACATTTCTAGATGCTCCTTTTACCAGTACTTTTATGGCACACATTACAAACGCAGGCTGGGAATTTGGTTCTCCATCTGAATCCCATTTTTTGAATTCTCTCATGTCAAACCGAGTCATTTACAGAATTTTCTCATACCTACTGATGCAGAATCAGGATTTGGCTTCGCTGCCAAGTAGAAGAAAGTGGGAAGCAGATGTAGGCTTCATTGATGGAGAAAGTTGGAAGGCGGCTGTACCATTGGTGTTGGTGTCAACTGCACATAAGCTGTTCCAGCTATTTATCGTACGCCTGAAACAGTTCACCTGGTGAAAAAGGGACTCCCCTATTTGTCCTAAGTGTAAAGCTCAAACCGGAGACTTTATACATATGATCTGGAAATGTTCCAAACTTGTTCGTTATTGGGGAGAAATTATTAGTGTAATTAACCAGACATATGACGTATGACTGCGTATGGATCCACTAATTTGCCTTTTAGGGGCACTTGAAGTTGAATACTACACCCCATCTACTTACATAGCTGTCACCCAGCTCTTATATTTGGCAAGGATACATTGAACGTTTCTGGATCTCCCCCCTCCCCGCCAAGCTTTACACAATGGATTGAGTAGGTAAAACAAATCCTCATTAGGGAAAAGAATATCTACCAGCATAGGCGTTCACCCAAGAAATTCCAGTCCATATGGCAATGTTGACTTGATGTCTCGGGCAGCTTATTTTAGACATTATTACAAATTTAAGTTCCACTGATGTTTTATGCGTCTAACAGTTGATATACTTTTGTCCTGTAAAGTTTTATATGCGCCAAAGGATTACTCCTTTCTAGCCAACAGCTGACATTTTGATTGCGTTTTTGAGCTCTTATATGACACGCCAACCAGTTGTTGCTAGTATGTTATTCGTTTTTCCATTTTATTATAACCTGAGATGAGGGTTTTTTAACCCTGATGTACAATGCTCATTGTATGACATGTAATACACTTGCTGAATATTTCTAATCCTTTATATTAATAAACCTTTTTCTTGATTAAAAAAAAAAAAAGATTGAGGGGGAACAACTCTGGTGGGAGGTCAATAGTTAGAGGGCAACTTTGGGGGTGGTCAAGATTCAGCGGGGACAACCCCAACTTGGGGGTGGTCGAGAGCAAGAGGGAACAATTTTGGATTATCTTGCATATGTGAGGCCCTGTTAAAACAAATTACTGTGCTGAGCATGACCCCAGCGCGGTAGCTGTCGGAGATTGGTAAGCTTTCGATGCACACTTGCGATTGGCAGCTTTCAAATCATGTGACCACTGTGACAGCCAAAGTGGTCACATGACTTGAATGCCGGCTTCTGCCTCCTGGATTTTAGAACTCTTTAAGGGTTGGTAGGCAAGCATGGTGCTGGGGACGTGGCCTGACGCCAATGTGAGCGGGTGTGCATACCTCACCTGAGCTCCTCTATCCTGGAGTACCTGAGCATTACTGGTGTGTTGAGGGGAGATATCAGAGAGTGGAGCGAGGTGGCCGGGAGACAGGTGGAGGGGCGGCAGCTTGGTGTCTCTTGTTGCTGAAGTAGGCAGCAGAGACGAACGCCTGCCTGATAGGCAGCAACGTACAGGAAGCCTACAGGTGCCCCAGTGCCCACTCTAAGCCGTTCGGGTTAGATCGGAGAGGCTTGGGAGGAACTGTGTGGGGGCGACGCCTAAACGGTGGGTCTATGGCTTGTGTCGGCTATCTTCAGCTGTCCTCGGCTTTGTCTACTTGCTGCCGGCACAGATTGGCCCTTCCCAGCCCCCCTTCGTTTTTTTTTCCGGATTCTCTTGGTTCTCCCTCAAAGCATTGTGTCCTGTGGTGTCCTAGAGCTTGGCTGCTACTGACATCTGCTGGCCAAGTTCGAAGGTTGCACGGTGGGACTAGTATGAATCGGCTTGGAGGACTCCTGTGGACCGGGTGACTTTGGATCAACGATATTAAAGGTGGAACATTTTTGCCGTTTGATATTTCCTCCAGTTATCCCCAGCCTGTTCCTGTAAAGTGGGAAGAATAACCCAGTGCGCCCTCTCCGGTCTCCTTTTTGATCATCTAGCTCTCTGACGGTATACAAACTCTAGACTCTGAAGCGTATCAGATAAGTGGAAGAAAAAAACTTTCCTCTTTTTTGTGTGTCATACCTGAGTGGCTGTGAGGGACTTGGGGAATACCCTGACAATTTGTAGGATTTGCGTTGCTGCCTAAGATCTGCATCCTCAGCTTGTTTTCTGCCATAGGGAATTCAGTGCGCTCTCTATACTCGCCTCCTTGTCTACCTGATTGCTATGAATCCCAGACTCTAAAGTACATTAGATAAGTGAAAGTAAAGGGGAAGTAGGGGAGAAGTAGGGGAGAAGGGAATTTTTATTTTATCTCTTACCCCCTTTTGCTTTGCTGTATTTGACTGGTTGTGTAAGACCTGGGGAATATAGTTGGTATTTAATTTACAGCTTACAGCTAGAGTCAAGACAGAGAACTATGACAAAAAAAGGTGATACATCAATGTCACAGGATATCCCCAGCACACCGTTGCAAAAGACATTGTAAAATAAAACTAAGGAAGCAGCTGCTAAACTCGAACGATTTGCCCATAATCTATTTCAAACCACTGGGAAAACGCCACAACCTAAAACATCCCTATCACCTTCTAAGGGGTTAAAAACGCAAAGTAAGGCAGCTAAAATGGCCTCAACACCCTCCACCCCAACTGCAGCAGGACCACATGATCTCTCAGTTTTAGCAATTTCAACAGTAGAAGGAGCCATTTTCGAGAGAGGTGTTAAATGCGGTTAATGGATGTAAATCTGCCTCATCAGAAATGACGAATCAATTAAAATCCATTAAGGAGGAAATGGCGTTTGTTAGGCATGATCTTCAGAAGGTGAGGGAGCGCACTACAGAGATGGAAGGCAGAGTCAGTGGAATTGAGGATATAACACCACCTATGAAAAAAGGGTTTCCGTATAAGTGAAGAGGGAATAAATAAGATGTTTTTTTATTGGTATAGAAGCAAAAATAATAATCAGCAGCGTACATGGAAATATAAACAAAAATGGGTGTTGAAAATTTGGGAAAAAACCTTGGTAAAAATTCACAGTTACTCACAGTTACAGTTATTCATACACATAAGGGTATACAAGAGAGAGGTGGCATAGTCTATATATACACAAAGTTTTATTTTTTTCTCCTTTCCTTTTTCTTGAGTTAAAATGAATGGGATAGTGATGATCTGCTCATGGAATGTGAGGGGATTTGGTGACCCAGTAAAAAAAAGCAGATTTAAAACACCCTCAACTCTTAAGGTATCAGTATTGTGCCTGCAAGAGACACACCTGACAAAGGAAACAGTATCTCACTTAACACATAGAGGCTTTTCCACACAGTATCATTCCACCTATACCTCATATTCAAGAGGAACAAGTATTCTTATACATAATACATCATTCTCCTGTAAACAAGTAAAGATAGATGGAGAGGGAAGATATTTATATACTGCATGTTGGCAGAGATGCCGCTTGTACTCGTAAGGGTTTATATACCCCCCCCCCCCCACCCATTTAAATTAGAAGTAATTAAAGTTTTGGTACCTGTTCTGATAGTAGGGGACTTTAATATGGTGAGGAATACCCAGGTCGACAGGTTACCTTTCGGGAAAAGATCTGAACAGACCCCGTATACATCACTATATAGAACATTATTATTATACAGGATTTATATAGCGCCGACAGTTTACACAGCGCTTTACAATATTAGGGCATAGAACATTAGAACATAAGGAAACAGGCTTAAGAGATATTTGGCGTCAACGCCATGAAGGAATACAGGGTTTTTCATGCTTCTCTGGGACATATTCCTCACTTTCAAGGATTGACATTGCAATAAGGAATGACACTCTCTACATTGGTAACAGACATTAGAAACAAGGCTAGAGGGTTGTCAGATCATTCCCCTCTAGTCTTAGTACTAGGAATGGGAAAATGGGGTGGAGGGAGAGAATGGAGAATTAACCCTTTTTGGCTCCAAATAATTACTCCCAGAGAAAATATGTTAGTTTTTCTCTGGGATTTCCTGGAGCTTAATAAAATTTCAGCAACACAGGGCACAGTATGGGATACCCTTAAAGCCTGCCTGAGAGGAATCTTAATCCAGCAGATCTCTAGGAGGAAGAACTCTACAAAGGACTGGGAGGTGGAAATAATGGGGACAGTAACGGATATGGGGGAAATATATGTGGAAGACCCATCACCAGATAATTTAGCTAAATGGACTGAGATACAACTGTACAGAATAGTGTCCCTGAAGAAAGCCAAAAATAGAAGGTTCTTCTTGAAACAGGCACATTATGAAGAAGGTGAAAACACTGAGCACATGCTGGCCCTTCTGGCAAGGTCCCAAGGTTTTTCTATGTCTCCTATAGTCTCGATTGGGACATGTGCTGGAGGGGTGACCACGTGCCCAGCAGAAATAGTAAATGTCTTTAAAAATTATTATTTTGACTTGTACAAGTCTAAAGTGGGAGAAAGAGAGTGAAATTGAGGAATTTATACAGGAGTTGACTATTCCATGTCTGTCGGAGGAAGATAGTAATTGGTGCATCTAATACTATTCTATTGAGGAACTACAAAAATCGGTACAGGAATCAGCTAGTCACAAGGCACCAGGACCAGACGGCCTCCCAAATGAAATATAGAGGGAGTATGGAGAGATAATTTTGCCAGAGTTACTGGAGGTGCTAAATGGGGCATTGGAAAAGGGGGAATTACCGGTATCCATGACAGAGGCTACAATTATAATAATCCCAAAGGAGGGGAAGGATTTAACACAACCTGCATCATATAGACCAATCTCTCTGCTTTGTGCAGATGTAAAGCTATTGGCGAAAATTTTGGTAAAATAACCCACACTATGATCCATCCAGATCAGCCTCATTAAATACCAGGAGACTATTTTTAAACCTACAAATTCTATCAGAAAAACCAGGGGGAAGAGTTGTGCTGTCCCTCGATGCTGTCAAAACATTTAACAGCGTTGAATGTCAGTATTTGTGGAAAGCTATGTCGGCATTTAATATCAGGAGTGTGTTTATAAAATGGGTGAAGTTGTTATATACAGGCCCAAAGGCAAAGGTAAAGATTAAGGAGGGGGTCTCTGAATACTTCTCATTGGCTTGGGGGACGAGGCAGGGGTGTCCATCACCCCTGCTTTTTGCCTTGGTGGTGAAGCCATTAGCCATAGTGATTAGAACAGCGGAGGACGTAAAGGGATTTAGAATGGGGAGAGTGGAGGAAAAAATGTCTTTATACGCGGATGACATACTCCTGTTTTTGGGAGATATGGAACATTAATAGCGGTAATGGATATTAAAAAAGTTTTGGTCTGTTCTCAGGGCTTTCCATCAGTTGGGAAAAATCTGCTCTCCTGCCAGTGGATGGAATAGTACAGGGCCTACCAGAAAATGCTGAGCAGCTGCAGATAGTAGAGGGTTTCAAACACCTGGGGGTAAATATAACGGTAAACCCTAAATTGTATATAACAAAAAAATCTAGAGTCCCTAATAAAGGCATTTAGAACAAAATGCGGGATGTGGAATCGACTTTCTCTGTCAGTGATAGGTCGTTGTAGCCTAATTAAAAATGACATGGCTACCCCAGCTCTTGCATATCTTGCATAACTCCTGGATCCCTGCGATATGGTTCAGGAAACTGGAGGGTCTATTCGGGTAACTAATCTGGAGTAAAGGAGAGGCTAGAGTCCGTATGAAGGTGTTACAGTTACCGAGAGATAAGGGAGGTTTAGCCGTTCCACATCCTTGTAGCTGGGCCGCCAGGAAATAACTCAAACAGATGGGGGGTTGGGAGGTAGGCAATGCCCCCACAAATTACAACTCACAAGCCCTAATGTCCTGTACACCACATATAAATCTGATAGAAGCATTGGAAGCAGACTCATTGGGGAGAGGGGGTCGATGCCCAACCGCTAAGTTGCTGCTGAAGGAATGGAATAAATCACTTTTAACATTACAATACTCGGGATTTATTGAATACTCACCTATTTGGGATAATGCGAATCTGCCTGAACTTGAGAGATTGGAGAGCTTTCACATTTGGAAACAGAGGGGTATTAAGACTATCACAGTAGTTATTTACGGAAGGGGTACTGAAGACGTTCCAGGACTTGAAAGAATTTGGACTCTCGAACAGGAACATCCATCAATTAAGGCATGAATTGACATCAGAGTTTAGAGAGAGAATAATGGAATGGAGTAGTGCCCCGATATTAAAAACTTTAGTAGAAACTACCTCCCTAAAGGGGTTAATTTCAAAACTATATCAAAATATACATCTAAAAGTACTGGAAAAAGACTCTCAGTTACTAAGTAGAGTAAAATGGGAGGTAGGTGTGGGGAAACAACTGATATGCAATGGAAAAATATAGTGATGTTAATAGATCGACTGTCCCTCTCCTCAGCTCAGAAGTTTGCGCAGTTTTACATCGTTCATAGAGCATACGATACACCAAAGAGAATGTCTTTGTTTGGGGGACGGCCAGATGCATCCTGTCCTAGATGTCGGGGCCCAGTTGGGGACATGATCCATATGCTCTGGAGGTTCCCCAAATTATATAGGCATTGGGAGGAGGTAGTGGAGAAAAAATAAATAAATTTTTGAAACTTAAGCTTGTGCCCGATAACGTGTGTGCTGGGATACATGAAGCAGAACGTAGGATCAAGAGATATGCGAATAGCAATATCGAGATACTTATATCAAGCTAGAAAAGTGATCACTTGGAAATGGCTTGATACTAGACCAAACTATAATGGACTGGTTGAGAAGGGTTAATGATACAAAAAGAGAAAAACTGGCTTATGTGAGAAGGAGATAAAAGTAAATTTGAAAGAATTTGGAAAGTATGGATAGAAACCCCGAAACCCCAGCTTTTATGCCTGAGATGCTGAACTCCTAGGAAATATTTATTTGGAAAAGTATTGTTTGAGGAAACGGAAAATGGGGGGGGGGGGGTGTTGAACACATCTTTTTGTATAATTTTTTATCTTTTGTATGAAAAATATTTGTGTTTACTGGAAAAAGAGAAAGAGAAAATAGAGTTAAATAAAAAAAAAAAAAAAAAGGGCTGGTAGACAGTCAGAAGGGGTTAATTGGGTGGTTGAGAGTAAAAGTGTACAACTTTGGGGATAGTTGAAAGTTGGGGGGCAACTTTGGTGGTCAAGAAGCGGGACAACTTTGGAAAGGTCATAAGTCAGAGGAGCAGCTTAGGTGGGTGGTCAAAATTCACAGGGATAACTTGGGGGTGATCGAAAGTTGGGGGGACAACTTTGGGGGTGGTTGAGAATCAGAGGGGACAACTTAAGGGGTGGTCAAGAGTCGGGGGGGACAACTTTGGGGGTGAATGAGCAACAGAGATTGACGGTTGCAGCACTAGGGAGGTAACCGTATCCTTTACAGGAAGGAGCTGGACTGTCCTTTCATTCCTACTGCTGAAACTGAATAGCGTCCTTCTCCCTGAAAAGTCCAGATTGATAGCTGGAGATGATTTTTTTTTTTAGCCAATCCACATGCACGGCTTCCACAACCTTCAATGGCCATGATCGAGCAGTGTGTATATAACAGATATTTATTTAACCACTGACGGACCACCGTCGTTATACGTCCCTTGTTTGAAGAGGGATATCGTTATGGCAGCAGCTAGCTACCATAACCTTGGTATTTTCTTCAGTGGGCGGTCCACTTTCAGATAAAACTGGTCTCTCAGATTCATCGCAAGATCACTTTTATCGGCGGTGGGAGAGGGGCCCCCCTCCCACCGATCTGCCAGAGCTACGGCTCTACCAGGGCAGCCGGCATTGGTGGAGGCGATCGCATCCTTCTCCCTGTTAGGTATGGAGATGAGGTCTCCATACCTTTGTAGGGCGGAAGTGATGACAAAACGTCACTTCCGCCCATAGCTTTTATAGGCAACTTTTTTTTTTTTTTTCAAATGAAATTACTTTTTTTTTTTTAATTGCATTTTTGTGTAAATATGAGATCCAAGGTCTTTTTGACCCCAGATCTCATATTTAAGAGGTCCTGTCATGATTTTTTTTTTCTATTACAAAGGATGTTTACATTCCTTGTAATAGGAATAAAAGTGGGACATTTTTTTTTTAAAAGAACAGTTTTAAAAATGAAAAATAAAAGGTAAAATAAGTAAAAAAAAAAATTTTTTACGCGCCCTATCCCCGCAATCGTTAGAGCAAAAGCAATAATTCTAGCCCAAGACCTCCTCTGTAACTCAAAACATGCAACATGTAGAATATTTTAAACGTCGCAATGGAGATTTTTATGGGTAAACGTTTGTCGACATTCCACGAGCGGGCGCAACTTTGAAGCGTGACATGTTGGTTATCAATTTACTTGGCGCAACATCATCTTTCACAATATAATAAAAAAATTTGGCTAACTTTACGATTTGAGATCTGAAATGACGAGGTCAGCCTCTCTTGTATCCCCAATCCAAGCCCCACTGGAGATGGAACAGATGGTGGCAAGGATCAGGAGGAACACGAGTGCCCGTGAATGCTGTGTGCAGAACTTGCCGGAAGTGTTACAGACTGGGAAGTGCAGGCAGGGTTTCTGGTGAAGAGCTGGAACCAGCACAGCTGAGAGGATGGACGGCCAGCACAGGTACTCGGAAACAGCGTGGAGCCAAACAGGAGACAGGAGCGAGGTCAGCGGGTAAGCGGGTTCAGTAACGGGCGGGCAGCGAGGTACCAAGGTATAAACAGGAGCAAGGTCAAACAGGAAGCCAGGATCAGGAACCAGTAATCAGCGTAATCAGAGTCCAGAAACAGGGTCAGGAAGGCCAGGGTTTCAGCAACAGGAAGTCAAGTCAAACAAACAGGGTTTCAGAATCTCAGGACACAGCTGAAGATCAAGCAGCACCTGTCAGAAATCAGAGCAACCCTTAAATAGGCTGTCAGGTGCCAATTGTGGTCAGATGTGTGTTCCTGCGCAAGGAAATCTGCTGATGCCCATGAATGCACGTGTGCGTGCCGGGCGCATCCTGACAGTTCTCTTATATTGGCCCCCCCTTAAGGGCAGCCTCCGCATGCCCTTCAAGTGTCTTTTCTCTGGGTGGCGTTGAAAAAAGGCTTGCACTAGTTTGGGAGCATGCACATCTGAAGCTGGTTCCCAGGAATTTTCTTCCGACCCATAGCCTTTCCATTTAATGAGGAACTGTGTTTGGTTATGCCTTCTTCTACAGCCCAACACGGCTTCCACCTCAAATTCCTCATTCCCTTCGATGAGCAGTGGAGGAGTAATTTCAGAAACCCGATCTGGAAATGGATTTGGTACAGCTGGTTTCAACAAAGAGACATGGAATACAGGGTGGATCTTTAGATTCTTGGGTAACACCAACTCGAATGCTACTGCATTAATTTTCCTCTTGACTGGGAAGGGTCCCAAAAATTTTGGGCCAAGTTTTCTTGAAGGACAGCTCAGTTTCAAGTTTGTTGTGGAAAGCAGGTTTACGGTTCAGATTACCTCTCTTCTTCTTGTCGAAGAACTTTTTATTGCTTGCTTGAGTCTTGGAGATTGTATCTTGCAGTAATTGGTTATTAGTACTGAGGAAGTTTAATCTGTTTTGTACAGCAGGTACAGATGATTCAATGGCCAGCTCAGGTAAGAAAGAGGGGTGGTACCCATAATTGGCAAAAAAGGGCGGTTGCTTGGTTGCAGAGTGGATGGAATTATTGTATGAAAATTCTGCCAGTGGGAGAAGTAATAGCCAGTCATCTTGTGCAAAAGAAGAAAAACACCGTAAGTACTGCTTGAGGGTTTGATTGGTTCTTTCAGTTTGTCCATTAGTTTGTGGATGGTAGGCTGTGGAGAGGGAGTTCAATGTTCAGTGCTTGGCATAATGCCCTCCAAAATCTAGACGTAAACTGCACCCCACGATCAGAGATGGTGCTATCAGGGACACCATGTAATCTTACAATCTCCTTGATGAAAGCTGAGGCGGTCTCTGTGGCCGAAGGAGTTCCTTTAAGGGTACAAAATGGGCCATCTTGGTCAGGCGATCCTCCACAACAAACACGGTGGTGAAGTTTTCGGATGGGGGGAGTTCCACAATGAAATCCATGGAGATCATGCTCCATGGTTTCTCAGGTACAGGGAGTGGCTCAAGTAGGCCCCAAGTTTTGGCTCTGTCCATCTTATTCCGAAAGGCATGTCACACAAGAGTTAATATATCTTTTGCAGTTTTGCATCAAGTCTGGTCACCAGAATGTACGAGAGATCAGATCGACCGTTTTGCGAATTCCAAAGTGGCCCGCTAATGGGTGGTCATGACATCGCCTCAGGACAGCAACTCTGAATTGCTCAGGCATAAAAGATTTGCTCCTTATGAAAGTACAGACCATCCCTCAATTGAAGAGCCAGATCTTTGGAAGGTGGTTGGTTTATCACATCTGCTTTTATCTGAGACATCAAATCCGCCTGAAGAAGCAAAAAATTTTTGGCTTGTAGAATAGTATCAGGTTCTGAGGATACCACTGGGTCGCTGAACATGCGGGACAAGGCATCCGGTTTACCATTCTTTGAGCCAGGACGATAAGTTATATGGAACATAAAACGAGAGAAGAAAAGTGCCCACCTTGCCTGCCGGGGTCTTAGTCGTCTGGCCGTCCTCAAGTATTCGAGATTTTTATGGTTCGTGAAGATGAGGATGGGTTGAGCTGCTTCTTCCAGGAGGTAGCGCCATTCTTCAAGCGCAGCCTTGATAGCCAGCAATTCTCAGTTTCCAACATCATAGTTCCTTTCAGAAGGATTTAATTTCTTAGAGAAAAAGGCCACAGGATGGAGCAAAGATTTGGGACCTTGGCGTTGAGACAAAATAGCGCCCAGTGCACTCTCAGAGGCATCCACCTCCAAAACGTAGGCTAAGGATGGATCAGGATGTTTCAAGATAGGAGCTGACGTGAATAAAGTTTTTAACTGTTCAAAAGCTGTTTGAGCTTCAGGGGTCCATCGGAAAGGAACATGCTGTTTTGTTAACTGAGTGATGGGAGTGATGATGCCAGAAAAGTTCTTGATAAATTTTCTGTAAAAGTTGGCGAATCCCACAAATCTCTGAACAGCTTTCCTGTCAACAGGGGCAGGCCATTCCAGGACGAAAGTGACTTTCTGTGGGTCCATGGAGATACCGTCAGCAGAGATGACAAGTCCCAGGAAATGTATGGTTGGTTTTTCAAAGTCACATTTCTCAGCCTTTGCATAAAGGCGGTGTTCCCTCAGCTGACCCAGTACTTTCTTTACATGAGTCCTATGGGATTCTAGAGTTTCGGAGAATATAAGGATGTCATCCAGATACACGATGACGAATAAATCAAGGAAGTCCCGAAAAACGTCATTAATCAGATGTTGGAATGTGGCAGGGGCGTTGCAGAGTTCGAATGGCATGACTTGATATTCAAAATGCCCAAAGCGTGTTCGGAAGGACGTCTTCCATTCATCTCCCTCCCTGATTCTGACAAGATTATAAGCACTTCTCAGATCCAATTTGGAGAACACTCGTGCCCCACGCAGCCTTTGAAAAAGTTCAGGGATCAGAGGCAGAGGGTACCGGTTTTTAACAGTGACCCTTTTAAGGTCACGATAGTCCACACAGGACCTAAGGGTATGGTCTTTCTTTTCCACTAAGAAAATACCGGCCCCTGCTGGTGAAGTGGAGGGCCGGATGAACTGTTTTTCAAGGCTTTCATCTATATAAATCCGCAGGGCTTCTAGTTCAGGCTCAGAGAGAGGATAAATTCGCCCAAATGGGATCTCGGCCACTGGTAAAAGTTCAATAGGACAATCATATGTTCTATGGGGAGGAAGAGTGTCCGCTCCTTTCTTGTTAAATACATTCAGATAGTTAGAAAAAAATATATAATGTTTGGAGGTTCCAAGTAATTTTCTAGCAAAAAAAAAAAAAAAGTGGTTAATCTTTTCTTGAGAATGCTGCTCACAGGAGAATGGTATACAAGATTGAGTGAGATCGTTACCATTACTCATGACAGGCAAAACCTGCATATTGTTACTGTTTCACCCATTCTTATTGTACAAACTTTACCCAGGGCTTGCTTGTTATCAGGTTTCACTAGGACAGATAATTATTCTTCATGTGGATGTGTACAGCACCTTGTTTTCTTTTACTTTATATGTACAAAAAGTCTATTGAAGTAACAGCGCCACCGATGAAATAACTGAATTACTATTGCTGAAACATCATTTAGTAATGAACAATGTATAGTGTGAGCAGCGCTTGTCTACACACCAACCCCGTGTCCCAGAGACCCCTTTCACACTGGGGTGGTTTGCAGGCGGTATTGCGCTAAAAATACCGCCTGCAAACCGCCCCTAAACAGCCTCCGCTGTTTGTTCAGTGTGAAAGCCGAGGGCTTTCACACTGAAGCGGTGTGCTGACAGGACGGTGAAAAAAGTCCTGCAAACCGCTTCTTTGGAGTGGTGTATTCACCGCTCCTGCCCATTGAAATCACAGCGCGGCTGTACCGCGGCAATACAGCGGCTATAGCCGCGCTGTACGAGTGATTTTAACCCTTTTTCGGCCGCCAGCGGGGGTTAAAACCGCACCGCTAGCGGCCGAATACAGCTGCAAGAACGACGGTACAGCAGCGCTAAAAATAGCGCTGTTGTACCGCCGACTCCTCCACTGCCCCAGTGTGAAAGGGGCCTTATTCATAAATAGATAAGTGCAAATAGTTAGGTCCATATATATTTGGGACACAGGCACAAGTTTAGATTTTTTCAGGTATTAACCAAAACATTCTTTCAAATATTTTATTAAAGATTAGAAAATAGACAACATGGTCAGACAGTGGGTTTTGAGAGGAATCAGGTCGTCAATAAGAATAATACACATAAAATATAAACAGTACCAACCAACACAATGTTGATCTACCGTTTCTACATATTAAAAGGTTGCGTTCAAGTTAACATACACAGAAGCTATGTAAAGCTACTAAGTATGTGGACAGCCTGGTAATGGCACATTTCGTGCTAGCAGATTAAAGCAGAAAAATGGAATACAATAAACTAGAATCTGACAATACACACAGAAAAGAAAAAAAGCAAAGAAAGCGAGAAGTACAACTTAATCTGCACTAGTATTTTAGTAGCTATAAGTAATAACTAGACCGCGATTATCTTTTTACTAATATCTTCATAAGTCAGATAAGCTTGTTAAGTGGGTCTCAATAAGTCCATTTAGAGCGGAATGATTTGAGGCCATGGCTATTGCCTGCTAAAAAAATTTCATATAAGTAGTGGAAGTTAACTCTATTAATTAGATCCGTTAGGTTAGGTGCTTGCGTAGTGTTCCATGCTTTATACCAAAACATGTAGTAAAGTAATTTGGGGTCGTAAACATGTAGTAAAGACCCACCCATATCAGATCAAAAAGATACCAAAACATATTTAAGCTATAGTTAGGAGTTTGGCTGAGCAACCCTTGGTGTGATACGACACCTCATCCCAGTAGTTTGAAAATCAGATAGGAGGGGGAAGGGATTATGGCGGTGCCAAGAGAAACAGGATACAATACTTGAGAATAAAAAATTCTATTTATTTAACAAGATTCAATAAAATTTAAACATAACAATCACATAGACAAGGTGTGCGGAGAAATTCTAAAATCAATTCTGTAGCAAGAAATATTTCACATCACTTGGCCTGATGGTTGTGACGGCCAGTTCTGTGAGTGGGTATTCAGATGTCAGACATGTTTCGCAAGTTTTGGCTTCTTCAAGGACAATTGTTTGATACCTAAAAGGCTACAGAGTTTTCTATAAAGAAAGATATAGCAATCAATGAATGTTTTGGAGCAGTTGATACATTAAGATACAAAATAATATATATGTACACATATCACCATATGTTTGCGAGCCGTCAAGGCGGACTATGCCCCACCACCCAAAATGGCCTCTAGAAGCCCTCCCACACCCCAAGGTGCCAGGAATGCCCCAAAACAGGCTATCTAAAGGTGGATTACCTGCAATTCACCAGGGATAGGTGCTACATGCCTCCGGAGCAGAGCCCCAAAAATAGAGATCAAAGTAGGTAGCTGCAGGGGACAATAAGAGAGACCTGACGGAAAGTATGCCTAAATAAATATATACAGGCAAAGTTACGTATATATAGCTGGGCCTGGGGACCATATATCAGTAGAGGTAAGAAATTTCAAATTGGACTAACATAGTCTCTAATTTTACTTACACGTAGAATATTCAAATTGGGAAACAGGACATCGGGAAACAGCCAATATTAGGAGTAGTTCAATTATAGGATGAAGAGTGTCACTGAAATGGTAAGAGAGGGAGAGGAAAGAAGAGGGAACATTTATGTGCCAGGTAATGCTATCCGGAAAATGTAACTGGGCAACGCTAGTTGCGATTCAACTGAGGCAGGTGACAAATCAAAATGTAAATAGATTTACACTCACCAGTAGTGTATTCAAAACTGGAAAACTTTGGCTAGAAAAGCCAATCTGCAGCCGATAGAAACACCAATCAGAACAAGCTGGGGGATAACAAGTATGTATTGTCAGCTTAATATAAGCCTGATCCTAGGGAGAGTGAGGGGGAACAGCCAACATGGCAAAGAAGTACTTACCCGATAGTGCTACAGTTCGTGTGACCGAGTCCTGTGGTTCCCTGGCGTATCTAATGGCCTGGGATGCCGGCACTCTTATGTCCCCATCACACGAGCGGCGTCTGACGTCACCGCGCGCGTGAGCGGACAAAGGGGCCGCTGCGCATGCACCGCCCGCTGTCCATCCGGTCCAACAAGGTCCAGAAGGCACAGCGGTGGTGTCCATGGTGATGTGAAAATACATCACAGACACTGCGCAGTATGCAGATGCCGCAATAGGCAGCGAGATACCTGGAAGAAGGAAGTTGAACCAATGCGCAGTGGCAGAGGCGGGCAAAGGACGAACCAATGCCCTTGGGTGTCCATACAGCTAGGATGTATCTCATATAAAGGGGCAAATGACACCAGAGACAGCACCAAAGCCATCCTGGGATACAGGGACCCGTGGACAGCTGGCCGCAACGGATGACAGTCTGGAAGGGGGCAGAAAGGCAACGATGGGGGCAGGGTGTAACTGGGACATGATGGGATGAGGGAATCGGTAGGAACATACCGGGGACGAATGGGCAAAGGAGAGGAATATAAGGGGCGCCTGCACACAAGGCTAGAATAGAAGAGGAAAGGGAAGAGAAAGGATGAGGAAAAACATAGTCCCCGGCATGTACCCACACAAGTCGCCCAGACAGCTCGCAAATTAACACACACGTAAATAACAAAGCAATATCAGCAGCATGAGGAATAGTTAGTAGTATGGCAATATGGAACAATCTATACATAAATGAAACACTAAGAGTATCCCAATGGTGCTAGATAAATCTATCTATTTGAATTAGGTTGGGTAGTATCAAAAGAGAATATACAGATAGGAAGGGGGACAAGGGATGCCATAACTTGATCCGTCAGGACCGATCTCTAAAGTGGGAAGGGGCTACCTAGGGAGGAATATACAAAGTACAAAAGCAAATAATGTAAATATAAGTATGAAAAATAGTCATAATTTTGAGGTGGGCTGTGTCAATCCCATAAAGGAGGGGAGGAGGGGGGGGAGGGGAGAAGGGAGGAAGGGAGGAAGGGGGGAAGGGGGAGGAAGGGAGGACAGGGGAGAGGGGGGGGAAGAAGGGGGGGGGGAGAAGGGGGGGGGGGAATAAATGGGGATACAAACAGCCAACCTACAAAAAGGGCTTGAAACTGATGCCTTCGTTGAGCCCTGGATGTCTGGTGGCATCCAAGGTGTGTATCCACTTAAGTTTCCAATTGGAGTAATTTTTGGTCAATGTCTCCACCCCTAACATGTGTAGGGATGTGTTCCAATGCTGTGAATCCCACAACATGGGGATTAAAGTCATGGTGTACTGCTATATGTCGGTTGATAGATGTAGAAATCTTACCTTTGTATAAAGGTTTGATGTGATCACGAATCCTGACACAGAACTGACGTTTAGTTTTGCCGACATAGTAACTGCCACAAATACAAGTAGCAAGATACACTATGCCGGTGGTTTGGCAAGTGACTTTATGTTTGATTTTGTGTCTTTGGCCATTCGGAAGCGGTTTTTCGCGTACATCATAAATGAACTCACATATATCACAGTGACCGCATGGAAATGTGCCAATCACTGATGAAGAAAATTCTAGTTTGGGTGCATGGTGGCTCATTATGACTTTATCTCGTAACGAGGGGGAACGACGGTAGGTAATTTGAGGTTGAGATTGAATATATTTTTTTTAATAGTGTGATCTGCTGTAAGGAGGGGCCAGTATTGTTGAAGAATATTCCTCACTTCTACTTTTACTCAATTTTCCCAACATCATAATGAGGTGAGGAATATTCTTCAACAATACTGGCCCCTCCTTACAGCAGATCACACTATTAAAAAAAATATATTCAATCTCAACCTCAAATTACCTACCGTCGTTCCCCCTCGTTACGAGATAAAGTCATAATGAGCCACCATGCACCCAAACTAGAATTTTCTTCATCAGTGATTGGCACATTTCCATGCGGTCACTGTGATATATGTGAGTTCATTTATGATGTACGCGAAAAACCGCTTCCGAATGGCCAAAGACACAAAATCAAACATAAAGTCACTTGCCAAACCACCGGCATAGTGTATCTTGCTACTTGTATTTGTGGCAGTTACTATGTCGGCAAAACTAAACGTCAGTTCTGTGTCAGGATTCGTGATCACATCAAACCTTTATACAAAGGTAAGATTTCTACATCTATCAACCGACATATAGCAGTACACCATGACTTTAATCCCCATGTTGTGGGATTCACAGCATTGGAACACATCCCTACACATGTTAGGGGTGGAGACATTGACCAAAAATTACTCCAATTGCAAACTAAGTGGATACACACCTTGGATGCCACCAGACATCCAGGGCTCAACGAAGGCATCAGTTTCAAGCCCTTTTTGTAGGTTGGCTGTTTGTCTCCCCATTTATTCCCCTCCCCCTTCTCCCCCCCCTCTCCCCTGTCGTCCTTCCCCCCCCCCCTCCTCCCCTCCTTTATGGGATTGACACAGCCCACCTCAAAATTATGACCATTTTTCATACTTAGATTTACATTCATTTACATTATTTGCTTTTGTACTTTGTATATTCCCCCCTAGGTAGCCCCTTCCCACTTTAGAGATCGGTCCTGACGGATCAAGTTATGGCATCCCTTGTCCCCCTTCCTATCTGTATATTCTCTTTTGATACTACCCAACCTAATTCAAATAGATAGATTTATCTAGCACCATTGGGATACTCTTAGTGTTTCATTTATGTATAGATTGTTCCATATTGCCATACTACTAGCTATTGCTCATGCTGCTGATATTACTTTGTTATTTACGTGTGTGTTAATTTGCGAGCTGTCTGGGCGACTTGTGTGGGTACATGCCGGGGACTATGTTTTTCCTCATCCTTTCTCTTCCCTTTCCTCTTCTATTCTAGCCTTGTGTGCAGGCGCCCCTTATATTCCTCTCCTTTGCCCATTCGTCCCCGGTATGTTCCTACCGATTCCCTCATCCCATCATGTCCCAGTTACACCCTGCCCCCATCGTTGCCTTTCTGCCCCCTTCCAGACTGTCACCCGTTGCGGCCAGCTGTCCACAGGTCCCTGTATCCCAGGATGGCTTTGGTGCTGCCACTGCGCATTGGTTCAACTTCCTTCTTCCAGGTATCTCGCTGCCTATTGCGGCATCTGCATACTGCGCAGTGTCTGTGATGTATTATCACATCACCATGGACACCACCGCTGTTCCTTCTGGACCTTGTTAGACCGGATGGACAGCGGGCGACGCATGCGCAGCGGCCCCTTTGTCCGCTCACGCGCGCGGTGACGTCAGACGCCGCTCGTGTGAGGGGGACGTAAGAGCGCCGGCATCCCAGGCCATTAGATACGCCAGGGAACCACAGGACTCGGTCACACGAACTGTAGCACTATCGGGTAAGTACTTCTTTGCCATGTTGGCTGTTCCCCCTCACTCTCCCTCAGATCAGGCTTATATTAAGCTGACAATACATACTTGTTATCCCCCAGCTTGTTCTGATTGGTGTTTCTATCGGCTGCAGATTGGCTTTTCTAGCCATAGTTTTCCAGTTTTGAATACACTACTGGTGAGTGTAAATCTATTTACATTTTGATTTGTCACCTGCCTCAGTTGAATCGCAACTAGCGTTGCCCAGTTACATTTTCCGGATAGCATTACCTGGCACATAAATGTTCCCTCTTCTTTCCTCCCCCTCTCTTACCATTTCAGTGACACTCTTCATCCTATAATTGAACTACTCCTAATATTGGCTGTTTCCCGATGTCCTGTTTCCCAATTTGAATATTCTACGTGTAAGTAAAATTAGAGACTATGTTAGTCCAATTTGAAATTTCTTACCTCTACTGATATATGGTCCCCAGGCCCAGCTATATATACGTAACTTTGCCTGTATATATTTATTTAGGCATACTTTCCGTCAGGTCTCTCTTATTGTCCCCTGCAGCTACCTACTTTGATCTCTATTTTTGAAGCTCTGCTCCGGAGGTATGTAGCATCTATCCCTGGTGAACTGCAGGTAATCCACCTTTAGATAGCCTGTTTTGGGGCATTCCTGGCACCTTGGGGTGTGGGAGGGCTTCTAGAGGCCATTTTGGGTGGTGGGGCATAGTCCGCCTTGACGGCTCGCAAACATATGGTGATATGTGTACATATATATTATTTTGTATCTTAATGTATCAACTGCTCCAAAACATTCATTGATTGCTATATCTTTCTTTATAGAAAACTCTGTAGCCTTTTAGGTATCAAACAACTATCCTTGAAGAAGCCAAAACTGGCGAAACATGTCGGACATCTGAATACCCACTCACAGAACTGGCCGTCACAACCATCAGGCCAAGTGATGTGAAATATTTCTTGCTACAGAATTGATTTTAGAATTTCTCCGCACACCTTGTCTATGTGATTGTTATGTTTAAATTTTTTTTGAATCTTGTTAAATAGAATTTTTTATTCTCAAGTATTGTATCCTGTTTCTCTTGGCACCGCCAGAATCCCTATACTTCTTCCCCCTCCTATCTGATTTTCATATTTAAGCTATAGTTATATAATGGATATGGACTGAAAGTGCACAATTAGGTTTAATTTGAGGGTATGTACAGCAAAATCGGAAAAAAGGGTTTAGGAATTACAGCTCTTAACCACTTTAAGACCAGCCTCGTTTTGGATTTTAGGTGTTTACAAGTTTAAAATAGTTTTTTTTGCTAGAAAATTACTTAGAACCCCCAAACATTATATATTGTTTTTTTTCTAACATCCTAGAGAAAACAATAGCGGTCATTGCAATACTTATTTTTGCACCGTATTTGCGCAGCGGTCTTCTAAGCGCACTTTTTTTGGAAAAAATTCACTTTTTTGAAAAAAAAAATAAGACAACAGTAAAGTTAGCCCAATTTTTTTTTATATTGTGAAATATAATGTTACGCCAAGTAAATTGATACCCATCATGTCACACTTCAAAATTGCGCCCGCTCGTGGAATAGCGTCAAACTTTTACCCTTAAAAATCTCCATAGGCGACGTTTAAAAAATTCTACAGATTGCATGTTTTGCGTTACAGAGGAGGTCTAGGGCTAGAATTATTGCTCTCACTCTACCGGTCGCGGCGATACCTCACATGTGTGGTTTGACCACCGTTTTCATATGCGGGCGCTACTCACGTATGCGTTCGCTTCTGCGCGCGAGCTCGTCGGGACAGGGCGCTTTAAAAAAATTTTTTTTTTTTTTATTATTTATTTTATTTTATTTATTTTTTCACTGTTTTTAAAAAAAAAAAAATTTGGATCACTTTTATTCCTATTACAAGGAATGTAAACATCCCTTGTAATAGAAAAAAGCATGACAGGTCCTCTTAAATATGAGATCTGGGGTCAAAAAGTCCTCAGATCTCATATTTAGACTAAAATGCAAAAAAAAAAAAAAAATAAAAAAGTCGTTTAAAAAAAAATGACACAAAAAAAATCTGTGCCTTTAAGAGAGTGGGCGGAGCCGTCGTAATGACGTCGCTCCGGCCGTCACATGGTATGGAGACGGGTGAGCGCCATCTTGGCCTCACTTGTCTCCATACCTCAGCAGGGAAAGGACCCGATCGCCTCCGCCGTTACCGACGGCTCCGGTAAGCGGCGGAGGGTGCGGGAGAGCGGCGGGAGGGGGGGTGGCACCTCTCCCGCCGCCGATAACGGTGATCTCGCGGCGAACCCGCCGCGGAGACCACCATTATCGTGTACGGAACCGCCCGCTGAAAAGATGGATATCTCGGTTGTGGCAGCAGCTGCTGCCGTTACCGAGATATCCATCTTCAGAAAAATGACGTATATATACAGTGGGCGGTCCGGAAGTGGTTAAGAATAGCCACCCTCCTTTTTCAAGGGACCAAAAGTAATTAGACAATTGAATCAAAAGCGGTATCATGGCCAGGTGTGGGCTACTCCTTTGTTATTTCTTCATTAATTAAGCAGGTAAAACATCTGGTGTTGATTCTAAGTGTGGTATTTGCATTTGGAAACTATTGCTGTGAACCTACATCATGCATTTAACTACTTAAGGACCAAGCCTCTTTCTGAGATTTGTTGTTTTAAGTGATTTGTTGTTTAAGTGAATCCACCGTGGAGACCACTTTTATTTTAAAGCGGGCCGCCCGCTTTAGAAGAGGATACCGGGTTTATGGCAGCTAGCTGCTGCCATAACAACGATATGCCTCTTCAAAGTACCGACGTATAACGATGGTAGGCAGTCCGGAAGTGGTTAAAGGAGCAGTCCATGCAAGTGAAACAGGCCATTGTAAGGCTTCAAAAATTAAACAAATTTATCAGAGCGATGGCAGCAACATTAGGAGTGGCCAAATAAACAGTTTGGTACATTCTGAGGAAAGCAGAAACACTGGTGAGCTTAGCAACATAAAAAGGCCTGGACATCCACGAAAGAAAAGTGGTGGATGATTGCAGGGCCCTCGCTATGGTAAAGAAAAACTCATTCACATCATCCAGACAAGTGAAGGACACTCTCCAGGAGGTGGGCCTATGATTGTTAAAGTTTACAATCAAGAGAAGACTTTACGAGGGCAAATACAAAGGGTTCACCACAAGGTGCAAATCATTCATAAGCCTGAAGAATAGAAAAGCCAGATTAGACTTTGCCAAAATACATCTAAAAAAGCCAGATCAGTTCTGGAAAAGCATTTTTTGAACGGATGAAACTAAGATTACTCTGTACCAGAATGACGGGAAGAAAAAAAAAAAAAAAAAGATCCAAAGCACACGTTATCTGTAAAACATGGTGGAGGCAGCATGATTGCATGGGCATGCATGGCTTCCAGTGGCACTGGGTCATTGGTGTTTATTGATGATGTGACAAACAGCTGGATGAATTCTGTAGTGTTTAGAGATATACGTTCAGCCCAGATTCAGCAAAGTTGATTGGATGGCACTTCACAGTACAGATGGACAATGATCCAAAACACACTGCAAAAGCAACCCAGGAGCTTTTGAAGGAAAAGAAGTGGCAAATTCTGCAATGGTCGAGTCAATCACCCGATCTCAACCCAATTGAGCAAGCATTTCACTTGCTGAAGACAAAACTAAAGGCAGAAAGACCCACAAAAAGAACCGAAGACAGAGCCTGGTACCAGAAAGGAGGAAACCCAGTCTATGGTAATGTCCATGGGTTCCAGACTTCAGGCAGTCATTGCCAGTAAAGGATTCTCTACAAAATATTAAAAATATACATTTTATTAATGATTATATTCCTTGTCCAATTACGTATAAAAATGGTTGCAGTTCCTAAAATTTGTACTTGACATTTATGTTCAACCCCTGGAATAAAAGCTAAAAGTCTGTACTTCAAATACATTTGGATGGTTTTGTCTTAATTTTATTCTAGTGGCATACAGAGCCAAAAGTATAAAAATTGTGTCTGTGTCCAAATATATATGGGCCTAACTGTACATCATATAAAAATTCAAAATTTCTACATACCTAAACAATGTGCAAACAGATCATAAAAGTGCTAGTAGAAAAAATCAGTGCAATGTAATAAGTGCCAATGTGCTATCTGCTTAAAAAAGGATCATGCAGATAGACTAGACAGCGTAGTCACCAAAAATGGAAAAAAAAGCAAATGACAAAGTCACAAAATCCTCCAATCAAGTGTGGTGTCCAGAAACTATATGAATCCAAACGCAGTGCAATACCCAGGTGCGAATCCACTCCTCTCCCCATTAGACTACAATCTAATGCCATAATGCTCAAAATAGAGGATAGAAAGATGGAAGGAAGCTCCTATCGTGTGAGATCATCAAAATAGGCTTTTATTAAAAGCATAAATGTTGCACTCGCATGTGCAAAGTGTCCGCCTGACACTAGGGTATGAAGCTCAATCCAGTTAGTCGTTAATCTCTGGTCAAACTGCGGACCGCGAGTATGATCCGGCGTGATATCAGTGCCCTTGCCCCGCCCTACGCTGCGCCATCTTTATAGAGGGACGTTTGCCCCTCTTACCATTCCATTACAATCGATATACATTTCATGTCTAAGAATTATCTAATGTCTAAAAATTATAAAACCTGCTAAAAAAACTTAATCATTTAGCAGGCTATATTCCTCATTTCTAACCATTACTAACAACTCATATATACAATCTAAAATTACTGCATGCCCTAATTCCCTACTTAAAAGGGACAGCACTTTAAGCTTAAAGGGGTACTCTAGACCAGTGTTTCTCAACTCCAGTCCTCAAGGCGTCACAACAGGTCATGTTTTCAGGATTTCCCACAGATGAAAGGGCTGCAGTAATTACAAAGGCAGTGAAACTGATCAAATCACCTGTGCAAAATAATGGAAGGCCTGAAAACATGACCTGTTGGGACGCCTTGAGGACTGGAGTTGAGAAACACTGCTCTAGAGACTATCACTTTCAAACTGAATCCTGGCTAAAATTGCAGCCAGAGTCCAGTATATGAGTGCGGGATCCTGTTATATCAAATTATTATTATACCTCATTAAAAATTGGTCAAAAAACAATTCAAATCTATATCAATATTTAACCCATTGGGCTGGAGAGTATCTATTTCATATATCCAATGGGTCTCTCTTCTCAACATCTCTTAGTTTATCTGTGCCTCAACAATGTCCCTCAATTTTCTCTATCCCATAAAAAGTTAGGGTCCCTATTGAGTTTCAACTGTAACCTTTATCCAAAAATCTCTCAAAAAGTTTGCCAGACTGCTCCATAAAATCTGAATTTGAGTTGCAGTTTCTCCTAATCCTAGTAAATTGACTACTGAGAGTATTGTATATCCATCTCCCATGATGGCAACTCGAGGTGGGGATGTAGCTGTTCCGATCTGTCCCTTTGAAGAAGGTCTTTTGAATTTTAAATTTGTCCCACCTGTTTATACAGAGTGAGGTCCAAAAAATCTATTTGATCTCGACTCCACTCTCCAGTGAAAGACCATAATCATTCTCATTTAGAGTATTTAAAAATTCTCTTAGACCGTCTCTAGGTCCCTCTCATATAATTAACCATCTCAATACAGTGCATTTTCACCCCCTTCCTGCCCAAGCCATTGTTCAACTTTCAGCGTTTGTCACACTTTGAATGACAATTGCGTGGTCATGCAACACTGTTCCCAGATGAAAATGTTATCATTTTTTCCCCACAAGAGCTTTCTTTTGGTGGTATTTGATCACCTCTGCGGTTTTTATTTTTTGTGCTATAAACAAAAGAAGAGTGACAAGTTTGAAAAAAAAGGCATTATTTTTTACTTTTTTCTATAATAAATATCCATTTTTTTTAAAAAAACAAGTTTTTTCCTCAGTTTAGGCAGATATGTATTCTAATACATATTTTTGGTAAAAAACAAAAAAATCGCAATAAGCGTATATTAATTGGTTTGCGCAAAAGTTATAGTGTCTACAAAATAGAGTATAGATTTATAGCATTTTTATTTATTTATTTTTTTTACTAGTAATGGCGGCAATATGCAATTTTTATCATGACTGCGATATTGCGGCGGACATATCGGACACTTTTGACACATTTTTGGGACCATTCACATTTATACAGCGAACCGTGCTATAAAAATGCATTGATTACTGTATAAATGTGACTGGCGGGGAAGGGGTTAACACTAGGGGGTGTTTCTAACTGTAGGGGGAGGGGATTCACAAAGGGAGGAGACCGATCGGTGTTCCTCTGTACTGAGAACACACCATCTGTCTCCTCTCCTGACAGGACCATGGATCTGTGTGCTTACACACACAGATCCACGGTCCTGCTGTGTTACCAGGCAATTTCTGGTGCCAGCGGACATCACGGCCACGCGCATGGAGTCCCCAGTGACACGGCGGGAGCGCCCCCCCCCCCCCCCTGGTGGGCCAAGAAGGCGAGGGCATCATATGACGCCCTCCCAGAACGAGAGCTGCTCCGCCTGGCCGTCAGATGACAGCCGGCGGGCGGCAAGCGGTTAAAATATCATCAATTTAGCATTTATACAGCATCATCTCTGCCCACTTTTGCTATTGTAGTAATATGACTGAACAGAAGTGACTCCATCTTTATATAAGTTAATATAAGACTAACTTGGGTTAATCTGCTAGTTAGTTTAAATTCTGTATTCTCAGACTGACAGACTGTAGCTTTTGCAAGGCACACATATAAGAAAATATAGCTTACAGCAGCATCTTTGCTCTGTACCATTCTATATAAAGCTTTTGTGGTGTAGAGCTGTCTGGGATAATTTCCTGTGTAACGGGGAACACCAAAGGCATGACTGATTCATGGAAGCAGATGGCATAATTAATGATATGTAATGCTGTGAGATGTAGACCTCTGTATTAACCCTACCCATCTTCCATATATTGATTGGTTAATGATAACATATATAAGTTGTATACCCGCCCAGAATTAAATCAGATAGCTTTGAACATAGACTCTGCATCCTCTCTTTTGTGTTCACAAAGAAGCTATCTCCTCAGTACTGAGAGGGTCTTGTGAGTGTGGTAATTGCTGTAATTATACCTAGCTGGTCTTGTCAGGTATATGGAAGTACTGTTTTATCCACTTCAGCTATATCTGTCATTGTTCCCATTTAGCCATGACCAAATTGGCAATACTGGGAGCATACAGTGGCTTGCAAAAGTTTTTCACTCCCCTTGGCATTTTTCACATTTTGTTGCCTCACAACCTGGAAGTAACATGGCTTGTTTGAGAATTTGTATCATTTAATTTAAAGAACATGCCCACAACTTTGAAGATGTTTTTTTATTTATTCTGAACCAAATAGGACAAAATAACAGAAAAAGTCAATGTGCATAACTATTCCCCCTGCCTAAAGTCAATACTTTGTTAAAAAAAAAAAAAAAAAAAAAAAGTCAATACTTTGTAGAGCCACCTTTTGCGGCTATCACAGCTCCAAGTCGCAATGGATAAGTCTCTATGAGCTTGCCACATCTTACCACTGGGATTTTTGCCCATTCCTCCTTGCAAAACTGATCCAGCTCCTTCAAGTTGGATGGTTTGCGCTTGTGCACAGCAATCTAAGTCTGACCACAGATTTTCTATTGAATTGAGGTCTGGGCTTTGACTAGGCCATTCCAACACATTTACATATTTCCCCTTAAACCACTCAAGTGTTGCTTTTGCAGTGTGTTTGGGGTCATTGTCCTGCCGGAAGGGAAACCTCCGTCCTAGCCTCAAATCACAGAGCGGTACAGGTTTTGCTCAAGAATATCCCTGTATTTAGCACCATCCATCTTTCTCTCAACTCTGACCAGTTTCCCAGTCCCGACTGCTGAAAAACACCCCCACAGCATGATGCTGCCACCACCATGTTTCACTGTGGGGATGGTGTTCTTTGGGTGATGTAATGTGTTGGGTTTGCTCCAGACATAGTGTTTTCTTTGATGGCCAAAAAGGTTCAATTATAGTCTCACCAGACCAAAAAGCACACTGGATGCAAGACAGGCCAGTAGCTCGATTGCATATTGAGCAAGTTCTGGCCAGTGGTCCATCCTCAAGAACCAGTAAATGATCTGTTGGAAACGTCTCAAAGTCTGCTCTTGCCCCTGGATATTCCTGCATCATATAATGCAGACGCTGGCGCTGGTTGCTTGAACCGATCAGACCTTGGTGCTGAGGACTGAAAAATTGTTTAAAGGCATCAGTCAGCTGGCCACCTTCTCCACCACTCTTCCTCTGACTGAACAAAGCCTCAGCAACACGTTGTCCAACGCCAGGAAATGGTAACCTCCCAGGGTCTGGAAATGCATTACACAAACCTTCCTTTAAGGCCTGATGAAGAGGTCTTGACCTCTGCGAAGGCAGGATGAATTCTGCAACTTTACCCTTGTAACATGGATCAAGAAGGGTTGCCAGCCAGTAATGATCCCTCTCCTTGATACCACTAATCCTAGGGTCCTTTCGCAGGCTTTGCAGAAATCAGGGAGGCCGTGCAGCATAAGTTTGCAGAGGCATTCGATTCTGGGTCACTAAGCTCCACCTCATCTGGATAAAAGGGGGCCTTAAAAGGAAGTCCTCCTCTTTCTCCCGCTGTACTGCCTCAAGTGCCCTGTCCGTGATTCCATGATGCGTGTGCTCCAGCAGGAAGACTAGAGGGACAGTGTCACTAATGCATGCATTGTCGCTGCTCACCATCTTCGTGGCTTCCTCTAATGGTGACAGGACAGTGCATGCATCCTTGATCAATAGCCACTGGCGTGGCTAAAAGAAGCCAAGCTCCCATGACCCTATCCTGGTGCCATACTCGCACAGGTACTCATTGATGGCCCTCTACTGTGTGTGCAGCCGCTGCATTGCCAACATTGAGTTTCACCTGGTTGGCAGGTTGCATTCCCTTTGAATGTCAGCCACTGGCATTGTATGACCAGCAGAAAAGACCACAGACTTTTCTGGCCTGCCCCAGGAGATCTTGTAAGCCTGGGTACCTGGTCAAGAAACGCTGCACCACCAAATTCAGGACCTGTGCCAAACATGGGTCAAGTGTCCCTGTCAGAGGGACCTGGCTGAAGCTAGCATGGCATCAACCACCTCAGAGCCTGCCCCTTCAGAGCTGACAATCTTTGGCAGACCAACTCAAGCACCACGTAGCATCTTTTAGCCTGACTGCTTGCGTATCCCCTTGAGCACTTAAGGAGTACTGCTGGTTCAGAGGACAAATCTTTAGAAGAGGTCATAGAGGAAG